>CM038042.1:27112667-28441417 GCA_021397845.1 Areca catechu | reverse complement strand
ATTAAAATTCAAGTTTCAGGAAGCTTTAACTCAGAGATCTAACAATTCAAATTTAAATTTCAAATTTTTTGAAATTTTTAAAAATTTTAATTTCAAAATTTTAAAATTAGCTAGTTAGAAGTTGTTAGTCACTGAAAATTTTCTTACAACAACTTGTGCTTCCAAAAATGAATTCTCAAACTAAATTTTGAAATTTAAAATTTAAAATTTGAGTTTTGAAATCAAGATTTTTAGATCTACAAATTTCAATTTAAATTTTGAATTTTTGAAACTTTGAAATTTAGGTTTGGCTCATATGTTTGTGCTAGTCTCATATCATGTTAGCAAGTTGATTATTTGTGCATCCATTTCTAAATCCAATTAAGGGCATTCAATCATAACATAAGGGAAGGAGATCATTACCTTTTCTTGGCCCAAAACAATCACCCACATTTTCATTGACCTAAGCCATAATTGAAATCAAGTAGGAACCTAAAACTAGGGACACCCACAAGTCGGGTTCAAGTGCAAGATAAGACAAAGTATTATTTGAGTTTGTATTTACTCCTTGAAATTGGTGTCTAAGGATAGAGGTCCAATTGCAAACGCCTTAAGCGGACTTGTGATTTTTAATTAGGACCTCGCGAAAGCGAGGGGAGCCTCCCGCAACCCCACCTCTTACTTGGCCAGTGGAAAGAGTAATTGCACCCTTAAGTAGTACCTAGTCAATTCTTGTATTTTGAACTTCTAGGTCTAGAAGCCCTAGACTCTAGGTTTGTACTGCTTGTTTTGAAGTTCTATACCAATAGTCCCACACTCAGTCTGTTTTATTCATGGATCTCAATGTTGAATTCTTTATGAAAACCCTGACTAAAAAGTTTGATACCATAAATGGACAATTATGGCAAATGAGAAGGGAATTAGGTCAAGTGAAGGACAATGTTGGGACACTTGAAGAGATCCAATGACACCCACCGAACTTGAGTCACTTAGGTCAATTCCTCGAGGTCCAAGAGTCCATCATCATGAATTCACTCTTGAATACAACCTAAGACGACTTCACCATGACTTCATAGAAGAAGCCCATAGGATCCATGCTGAGCCTGAATCACTTAGTCCACCTCCCTTTGGTCCAAGAGTCCAATGTCATGATCTCACCCCTAAGTATAGTCTTAGATACCCCTGCCAAGACTTTGTAGATTAGGAGGAGAGAGTCTTTAGGAGCAATTGACCCTATGCACCCACTTTCGATGAAAATTTAGATCCTGAAGTGTATGTCGATTGGAAAGAGAAAATGGATCAATACTTTGAATTTGATGAAATGTCAGAAGTAAGAGAGTGTCAATTTACCAAATCAAAGTTAGTTTGACATGCTAAAGCATATTGGGGAGAAGTTGAGCGAAAAAGTTATTATAGTGGGGATAAAATAAATACTTGGAGAGAAATGAAGAGTAAACTGAGGGAAAAGTACCTAGGTAAATATTATGAGCAAAAACTTTTAGACCAATGGTACAAATTAAGACAAGATGATACAACTATATCTGATTATATTGCCAAATTCAATGAGTATATCAGGAGAGGTAGTACAGTTGAATATGAAGCAATGATCATATCTAGATTTCGAGCTGGTCTACGTAAGGACATCTAGTGAAAATTATTTCGATGAAAAATTCACTATCTAGAAGATGCTTATCAAATTGCTAGGGAATTTGATACATATCAGAAGGAACTCTTGATCAATCAACCTAAGTCCAATAAGAATTATACATTTGGACATAGACCAAATTCTAACCAAATTCCTTCAAGCAAGCCAACTCCTATCATCCCAATAACTAGTAAGGAAGAAATTATTGAACCCATTGAAGAGCCTAAAGTGGAAATATATAAACTGAACCAAGTCTAATTGATGAATATGAAGAAGAAGAGGCTGAACCCACTGAGAATTTAGAGGAAAGATCTCCTGAACCAATTAAAGAATTAAAAGATGAAATAGAATTAAAATCTTGTCCAAATGAAGGGCTAGAAAGAGAAAATCCTAAACCCGTTGAAGAACTTAAGGAAGAAGTTTATGAAGCTGGGTCTAACCTTATGGATGAATATGATCAAGAACATTTACTTGAAGATAAAATAATTATACAGCCTAAAGAAATCAACAACGTGGATGATCAAAATGAAATCCAAGGACAAAACCATGGAGATCAATCTAAGGATAACATAGAAGATCCGGAATTAATTGATGTTGAAGGTTTAGATCTAGAGATCGATGAAGGATCATATATTGGGGTATTGACTGTCAAAGAACAAAACCCTACGGATTAGTCCCAAGAAGCTGTAGAGCCTTTGAAAACCCGACAAAATATTTTTTCTAACAATTTTTCTATCCCTGACTCCCCATTTCTAAACATCCAGCATCCCGATCCACCATTACGTTTCATTCACTCTTCTATTCCATCCGGCTGGGACATCTACCATACCATTGATCTGGTCCCAGTGATATTTAATAGTTATTTTATTAAGACGCTTTGACATATGTTCGGAGCCAAATTAAGATTCACTGCCACCTACCTGAAGTTTTGTGCCAAAGTCTTCAAATCCATTTAGAAAATATTGGAAATTAGGAACCTTGTTTCATAGCCCAACAATAAAGTTTAGTCCATAGATAATAAAGTCCATTTGATCTTGTTTTGTTTTTATTTATCTTTTACCATTTAGTATCATTTGCGTTTGTCTCTTGTCATTTGGTGTCACATGCATAAGTATCCATGATTACGAGAGTCATATGCATAGCGTGATTAGTAAAACAAATTTTGAGCAATGAAATTAACAAGCATATGCTAAATTTTGTAAAAAAGCCAAAGAATTTTAGGAAGGAGACAATGTCTTGATTAGGCTCAAAATGATTATTTTCCCGTGGTGTAGGTCCTTTTCAAAATAGTAAGGAAAATTGGACCTAATATGTGCTAGTTATACCATCTGACTTTGGTATCAGTTCCACTTTCAACATTTTAGATCTAGTAAATTATAAGGAACCAACAATGATACCTAGTGAGCTATTCAGGCCTGATTCCACCTTTGAGAGTGAACCAACCCTTGAGTGTCCACCAGCCATGTTACCAAAGCGGCAAGATGGGATTGAGAGAATCTTAGATGATAATTTTATCACTACTCGAAACAAAGACTATCAGCGCTACTTGGTTTACTGACAAGGACATCCTGATTCTGAAGACTCATGGATCACTCGAGAGGACTTACAAAAAAATTGATCCTGATCTCCTAGAGTACTACCAAAGCGAGATGAATTCCTACTCGATAGAGTCGAGCTCTTTCCATCCCTGGAGAACTGATGGGGACATCCATAATAAGAATATATACTTTGATTAACTCACTTTGTTTTTGCAGCTATAGTCGATAAAGTTTTCAAAGCAAGTTACAAATTTTCTTGAAGCATGATTTGGATCATAAACCAACACATGGAAGAAGTCCATTAATTTTCTTGAAGCATGTTCACAAGCCAAATTTTCTTGAAGCATGATTTGGTTCATATGCCAACATATGGAAGAAGCCCATTCAGCTCAAGTCCAAAGCATGATGGAGGGTGTCCACTTCAAGTCCAAGACCAACCATTCAAGCCTCTTCAAGACCAAGCCCAAGCCCAATTCATGCCAAGATTTGAAGCACATGGGAGAACAACTCATCAAACAACCTTGGGGGAGAAGGAATTACATTACATCAAGAGTTTTATGGGGAACATAAAGATTCCTTCCACTACCCCAACAATATTTGACATGTGGGATGCCACAACTTATGACACATAAGCCTCCATATCAGTATTTAGAAGCCACATTAGGATATTCTAGATGCCACATGTCAAAGTGGTTGTAACTTTCTACCAATAGTTTATTTTTAGTTAAAACCACTTACCTAAAAATTGTTGGAGCCAATTAAGCCATCCTTATCCCCTCCTCTCCACCCTTGGACAAAATTCCTAGAATTGGAGCCTATAAATAGTACGCCTAGGCTCTCATTGTATTCATTCTATGCTATGATTTGAATTAATGAAAGGATTGTTTCCTTATGTTCTAGTTTTCTTGAGTTCTTGTTTGGAGTGAAAGTTTTCTAGCTAGTTTGAGTGTATAGATCCTTATCCAAGGAGAGAATGAGAGTTTTCTAAGTTTGAGTTTGAGAGTGAAGAGTGCTTTTGCAAGGAGTAAAGGATGGGATGCCCATTGATGGATCCTTGATCAAGCTCCAAGTCCCAAGCCGTCGGCCACTTCTTCTTCTTCCTTTTTTTTTCTTTGTTTCCATTCCAATTCCAATTCTTTTTCCATGTATAATCCTAAATTTCTTTGCAGGTTCTCTCAAGTTTCTAGGTCAAGGATGAAGTTCTCCACGCCATGGATCAAAGCTAAGGTGAGTCTCAAAGTAGAGAGTGCCAATCTTGACTTTTAGGCCTCAATCTTTGAGTGATGAGAGCTCCTTCTTCTACCAAATAATTAGCCATCATTGTTGGTAGGAAAACTCTTCCTAAGCTTTATTATATTTGATCATTTGAAGGTTAACTTGCTCTAGTAGTGATGGTTTCCTTGCCATGAAGATCCTAATCCTTATTTTGAACTAGATCTACATTGCGGGTCTTAAAAATCAGATCAACCAGTCTCCTTATGACAATTCTTTTCTTGAATTAATTTAGCCCATTTATTTGATAATTAATTGCTTAAGTTTGCTTGCTGGTTAGATTGCTAAAACTCTCCATTCATCATTTTATTTTTATCCCCCATCACTTAGATTTTAATAGGCCCACTTAAAAATCTTCAACACTCACAAGACACAGCCCCTTGTTGCTCTTGGAGAGAAAACAAGATATATCAAATGAAAATAGTAACTTTACAACAAACCCAATTTATTTGATAGTTACCGATGATGCTCAAATTGAAGCCTTATGTTGGCTCCACCCAGTGATTTTGATGAATAACAAAACAATGAGCACATATTGTATTCTAATGTGAATTTCAAGTTGTGAGTTTTCAGGAAGAAAGCACCTCAAAATTCTAAAAACTTATGGTGTATGGCACGCAATGGCACGGAGCAATTCTCATATATCCGGACATTCTCGTCATTGAAAAAGGGCTAATATTTGCTTAACTATTTTGTGTTTATGCATTTATGAACTTTATTTTTGATTTCGAGGCTTTTACTCTTGATTCTGGATGTTTTCAGTCTCAAGTGTCGATACCTGGACAGACAAGTGTCGACATTTCAGCATTTGGCACGAAGAAAAATCCTTGGCATGCCAAGTGTCGACACCTAGAATTCAAGTGTCGACACCAAGTGTCGACACTTAGGTTTCAAGTGTCGACTCAAGGCCTGAGAATTTTGAAAATACAGAACTTGTTGGTTCGAGGATTTTTTGTGTCAAGTGTCGACACCTGTGCATCAAGTGTCGACACTTGAATGATCAAGTGTCGACTCCCATAATTCAGGTGTCGACACCTGACAGCCAAGTGTCGACACCTGACAGCCAAGTGTCGACACTTGCAGCCTGACAGCTCTAACGGATCTATTTTTCTGGCTTGCAGAAATGGGATTTCAAGCTCCAAACGGCTATTTCCAATGCTCCAACGGTCACAAACCGTTTTTAGAAGGTTTTTGGTGTATTTAATCTCCACCAACCTCATTTTAAAGCAAGAGAAGTGAGAAAAAGTCAAGAAGAAAAAGAGAGAAGTCTATTCAAGAGCATTCAAGTCCACTCTAAAGCCAAAAAAAGCCTTTATTCTCTCCAAACTTCAAATCAAAAGCCTCTTCTAGCTTGATTCCACTGAAAAAGCCTACTTGCTCAAATCTACTACATTCCAAAGGAGGCAACTTGAAGAAGAGTGAAGTCAAAGCAATCCTTGGGCTTCAAAGATTCCAATCCACTCTTGAAGAGAGTTTGTTGTAGCATTTAAATTTTATATCTGATTTGTTGTGCTTTAATCTTGCTTTCAAGGGTGTCTTGAAAGAAGGTTATTGTGGTTTGTTGGTGAGCCAAAGTGTTAAAACCAACTAGGGTTAACTTGTGAGCCCGAAGACAAAACAAGTAGTTAGGTTTGTTGGTGAGCCTAAGTATAAAACCAACTTAGGTTTTTGACTTGTGAGCCTTGTAAAAACAAGTCAACTGTAATCTGGTGTGGATTATAGTGGAATTCCCAAGGATGGCTTGGAGAGTGGATGTAGGTGCTAGGTTTGCACCGAACCACTATATATCTTGTGTTTGTGTGTGATTGCTCTTTTCTTTTTGCATTCTTTAATTAAGTGCTATTATCTTGCATCTAATTATTTGTTACTCACAAGCACCACTAGACCATTTGTTTTATTGTGTTAAATTTTTAAAAGACCCAATTCACCCCCCCTCTTGGGCTCCATTTCTGGGCAACAAGTGGTATCAGAGCTTCGGTACTCTCTTGTAGGTCCAAGGATCTTGAGTAAAAGATCATGGCAGCCCCAATAGGCATGGGTATTGTTGAAGGTCAAGCCTCAAACCGACCCCCACTGTTTAATGGCACAAATTACACATACTGGAAGACACGCATGCGCATATTTATACAAGCTCTTGATTATAATTTATGGAGAACAATAGTAAAAGGTCCTCATCAGCCTACAATGATGATTAATGGCATTCTCACCCCTAAAATGGAAGATGATTGGGATGAGAGTGACATTAAGCAAATTGAGCTTAATGCAAAGGCAATGAACCTTTTATTCTGTTCTCTTGATCCTAGTGAGTTTAACAGAATATCCAACTGTCTCTCCGCAAAGGAGATTTGGGATACACTTGAGGTTACCCATGAGGGTACACACCAAGTAAAGACCACCAAAGTCAACATGCTAATTCACACTTATGAAATGTTTAAAATGGAACCTACTGAATCTATCAGTGAAATGTATACTAGGTTCACAAACATTGTGAATGGCATGAGAAGTTTAGGAAAAATAATTTCTAATGGTGAACTTGTAAATAAACTTCTCAGGTCTCTACCAGCTTCATGGGATGCAAAGGTCACTGCAATCGAAGAAGCAAAAGATGTCAACACTCTCCCACTGGAACAACTGTTGGGCTCCTTAATGACATATGAACTATCTATCAAACAGAAGAACGGAGAGGTGGACAAAAAGAAAAAGACAATAGCATTCAAATCTACTACCAGAGAAGACTCAAGCGAAGAATCTGAAGAGGATGACGAAGAAGATGAAACTGCTATGTTAGCTAGAAATTCAGAAGGTTTATGAGGAAAAAGAAATTCAATTACAAAAGAAACCTCTGAAGGGTGAGCCCAGTAAAGAAAAAGATAAGGAAAAGAAGGAGGAGCAGCCCACATGCTTTGAGTGCAAAAAGCCAGGGCATTTCAAGGTAGACTGCCCCTTACTAAAGAAAAGCAGAAGAAGTTAAGGAAAAAGGCCATGATGGCAACCTGGAGCGAAAGTGAAGACTCCAGCTCTGAGGAAGAACAACAGGAAGTAGCAAATTTCTGTCTAATGGCCGATCAAGAAGAGGTATGTTCTGAAACCGAAAATGAATTATCTTTTGATGAGCTTCATGAAATTTTTGATGAACTAGTAATAGAATTTCAAAAATTAAAGTCAAAACATAAAGACTTAAAGAAGCAAAATCTGGAACTAGCTAAAATAAATAACAACCTTTCAAATGAGAATGAATACCTTCTAATAAAAATAAAAATCTAAATGATAAGATTATGGGTCTTGAAAATGAAAAGAATATACTTGAAAAGAAAAGTAACTTAGTTTCAAATGAAAAATTGTCAAGACAACACAAAGAAATTTTAATGGAAAACAAGAAATATAAAGAGGAAATCGATAAACTAAAGCCTTTTGTCGAAAAATTTACTTACAGTTCTAAAAATTGAATTTACTGTTAAATAACCAAAGAGCAGTATTTGACAAAGCTGGTTTAGGATTCAGAACTCATAAGAAACAAAAACTCCTTAAAAATTTCTTTGTACCTGCATCTTCTTCAATTACATGCTATACTTGTGGTGTTATAGGACATAAATCTTACATGTGCAACAAAAGAAAATTAAGAAAAACTAAGAAAGTTTGGGTTCCAAAAGGAACCAATGCCACTAACCAAAAAGGACCCAAGATGGCTTGGGTACCTAAAGTCTCCACTTGATCTTTATTGCAGGTATGCCTTGCAACCAACAAGAAGAGAATGTGGTATCTTGATAGCGGTTGCTCAAGGCATATGACAGGAGATGTGGAGCAGTTCTCATCACTCACATATCAAAATGGTGGCAATGTAACTTTTGGTGATAATGGAAAGGAAAAAATCATTGGTATTGGTAAAATCCATATCACCCCTACCTCTTATATTGATAATGTTTTATATGTTGATGGTTTAAAACATAACTTGCTTAGTATTAGTCAATTTTGTGACAAAAATTTTAAAGTTATTTTTGAATCTTCTTTGTGCATTGTTTCTAGTCTAGATGACAATGGCATTAAATTCATCGGTCATAGGCATGGCAATATTTATATGGTTGATCTTGATGATCTCCCTATTCAGAAAGGTCAATGTCTAGTGGCAATGGAAGCCAAGATCGATGAAGCTAGTTGGCTTTGGCATCGTAGACTAGGACATGCTAGCATGCATTTAATTTCAAAACTTAGCAAAAAGAATTTAGTAAAAGATTTGCCTAAACTGAATTTTGAAAAAGATAAGATTTGCAGTGCATGTCAACTTGAAAACAAACAAAATCTTCTTTCAAACCTAAAGGAGTAATCTCTACATCTAGACCTTTAGAATTGCTTCATATGGACCTCTTTGGGCCTACTAGAACATCTAGTTTGGGAGGTAAGAAGTTTGGTCTAGTCATTGTAGATGATTTCTCACGTTTTACATGGGTCATGTTTTTAGCACACAAAGATGAAACGTTTTCTGAATTCATAAGATTTCACAAAAGAGTTTTAAATGAAAAAGGTGTTTCAGTAATTTCCTTAAGAAGTGATCATGGAACTGAATTTGAAAATGCCAATTTCAATAAATTCTGTATTGAAAATGGAATTAATCACAATTTTTCTGCACCTAGGACACCTCAACAAAATGGGGTAGTAGAAAGAAAAAATAGAACTCTTGAAGAAATGGCACGCACCATGCTTTGTGAAAATGATTTACCTAGATACTTTTGGGCGGAAGCCATAAATACTGCATGCTATATCTTAAATCGTGTTTTAATTCGACCGATTTTAAAGAAAACTCCTTATGAGCTTTGGAAGGGTAGAAAACCTTCAATCCGTTATTTTCATGTTTTTGGTTGCCGTTGTTTCATCTTAAACAATGGTAAAGACAATCTAAGTAAATTTGATGCCAAATCAGATGAGGGAGTCTTTCTAGGCTACTCCACATCTAGTAAGGCATACAGGGTCTTCAACAGAAGGACACTTGTTGTTGAAGAATCCATTCATGTAGTATTTGACGAAACTAACCAAAAATCTTCAAGAAAAGAAGATGTACTTTTTGATGAATCAGGTAACAAGAAGACTGAAGAAAGAAACAACAATGATGAACTTACCAAGGAACAGAATGATGATCAGAACATCGACAAAGATCAAGCACAAGGTGATGAAGATACCTCAACTGTTGATCCTTTACCAAAAGAATGGAGGTATGCTCATGGACACCCAAAAGAACTAATTATAGGTGATCCATCTAAAGGTGTAAGTACTCGATCATCTCTTAGAAATATTTGTGACTATTAGCTTTTGTGTCTCAAATTGAACCTAAAACTATTGAGGAAGCTGAATGTGATAGTAATTGGATAAATGCTATGCAAGATGAACTTAATCAATTTAAAAGGAACAATGTTTGGACACTAGTAGATAGGCCCTCAAACACATCAATTATTGGCACAAAATGGGTTTTTCGAAACAAACTTGATGAAAATGGAATAGTAATTAGAAATAAAGCTAGACTAGTTGCCAAAGGATACAATCAGGAGGAAGGGATAGATTTTGATGAAACCTTTGCTCCTGTGGCTAGACTTGAGGCAATTAGGCTACTATTGGCTTTTTCCTGTTTTATGAACTTTAAACTGTATCAGATGGATGTTAAAAGTGCTTTCTTGAATGGATTAATTGAAAAGAAGTTTATGTTGAACAACCCCCTGGTTTTGAAAATTCTGAATTTCCAAATCATGTTTATAAACTTCATAAAGCTTTATATGGATTAAAACAAGCTCCAAGAGCTTGGTATGATCGTTTAAGCTCTTTTCTACTAAAAAATAATTTTGCTAGAGGAAATGTGGATAAAACATTATTTTTAAAGAAAAAGAATGATGATCTCTTAGTAGTACAAATCTATGTTGATGATATAATATTTGGTGCTACTAATGAATCTCTTTGTCAAGATTTTGCAAGTCTAATGCAGGGTGAGTTCGAGATGAGCTTGATGGGAGAACTAAATTTCTTCCTCGGACTCCAGATAAGGCAAACCAAAGAGGGGATCTTCATCAACCAAACAAAATACACAAGAGAAATACTCAAGAAGTTTGGGATGGAGAACACTAAGCCATTAGGTACCCCTATGAGCTCTACATGTAGACTTGACAAGGATGAATCAGGTAAATCAATTGATCAAAAATTATATCGTGGCATGATTGGTTCGTTATTATATCTTACTGCCAGTAGGCCAGATATCATGTTTAGTGTCTGTATGTGTGCTAGATATCAGTCCAATCCTAAAGAGTCTCATCTTTTGGCTGTTAAACGCATATTTAGATATCTATCTGGCTCAATTAAAATTGGTTTATGGTACTCTAGAGATTCTTCATGTGATTTAATTGCTTATTCTGATGCTGATTTTGCTGGATGTAAACTTGATCGTAAAAGTACTAGTGGAACCTGTCAGTTTCTTGGAGTAAATTTGATCTCCTGGAGTAGCAAGAAACAGAACTCTGTTGCTCTATCTACGGCAGAAGCCGAATATATAGCAGCTGGGAGCTGTTGTGCTCAAATCCTCTGGATCAAACAACAACTCGAAGACTTTGGCATAAAACTAACTAAGACACCCATAAGATGTGATAATACTAGTGCAATCAACTTATCTAAAAATCCAGTGCAACATTCAAGAAGTAAACACATTGAAATAAGACATCATTTCATAAGAGATCATGTACAAAACTCAAACATAATTCTTGATTTTGTCTGTACCAATGATCAATTAGCTGATGTGTTTACAAAGCCTTTGAGTGAGGATAGGTTCTGTCTGATTAGAAGGGAGTTAGGTGTAATTGATCCATTCTCCTAGGACTCTCTTAGTATCCTTTTTACCTTGTCCTAAAGATCAACACTTATTGTTTTAAACCCCAAGAATTTTTTTTTTTTTTTTCCTGGATTTTCTCGAATTTTCTTGGCCAAGTGTCGACACTTGGAAAGTGTCAAGTGTCGACACCTGACCAAGTGTCGACACTTGACAAATCCGAAGTGTCGACACTTGCGAATCTGAACTGTTTTAAAACGGGCCGAACGAAGGGTTTTTTGAAAATTTTCCTTCCCCAAATTTCTTGGAACAGTGGTCCCCCCTGTCCAAACCCGTCTTTTCACCCTTCAATCCATCTCAAATCAGGTATTTTCCCTCTCTAATTTAGTTTTTATTTCTCTATGTTTTTAACTTTATTGTTTTTAAACCAAACAATCGTGTTTTAGGTTTTCCAAACTTTTTTCTTCAATCTAACTGGATTTTTGTGTGTTTTAGTAAATTTCTAAAACTCCATTTGAGGGAATCTTGTTTTAGATTTGTTTTCCTCGAATTTCCCTCATCTTTTTGGTGTTTTTCAACCCTTTTTCACAAAAATCACTATTTCATCAATTTTGGGCAAAATAAAATGGGTTTTCATCTAATTTAAATGTAATAAATCCTTTTATTGATGATTAGGAAGGATTTCTAGTATTGCATTTTGAATATTTTTGCCTATTTGCAAAAACCCTAAATGCTTAAAACCTAAATCCCATGATTTTTTTTTCCTTCAAAAATAATTTTTGGGATTCAAATGTGCTCCACCCAACACAAATTTTACCTACAAATTTTACTCAAAATTTCTCATCTTGATCAAAACTTATTAATTCTGGTTTTTGAGACCAATTTAAACTCTAATCTCAACCTATGGCCAGTCCTTTGTTCTGAACCTTTTTCATTCTTCCTGGTCAGTTGGCTGATATGGGTCCTAGAAGAGACTTGCAGTTAGAGCAAGGCCTAGTCAGGGTAGTGAGAGGAGGTCGAAGGCCAGATTCGATCCCGCTCCGCAGAGCAGTTCAGCCACTCCGAGCTCCCCCCTGCAGAGAGGATGGCAGGGAAGTCAGTAGCTTCAGGGAGGAGAGTAGATCTACACTGTTTCGACAGGCACCATTTTGGCATTAGAGAGATACTCTCAGATGCAGGGTTAGTACCCTTCTGCACCATGCAGGAGAGATACTATCCTCACCTGGTGAGGGATTTTACGGTGCCCTGGACTGTCGACGACTCTTATGGACGACATCCGTCAGAGGTATACAGATTTCATTGACTGATGAGTTGCTGAGCCGAGTATGGGAGATACCCCGGAGAGGAGTCAGTGCGTTCTCAGTTGATGATAGAGAGGCAGCTTTCAGATGCATCCTTGAGCGAGAGGATGTTCGCGGTATCTCAGTAGTTACCGCGAACCAGTTATCTTTAGAGATGCGACTGCTGCACCACATTACCGCATGGATCTTCTACCGAAGACTGGCAGATTGATTTCATCACAGAGAGAGAGCTGATGTTGATGACCAGTCTGATCGAGAGGAGACCAGTTGACATACCAGCCTTGATGCTGTCACAGATGCATGATGCTGCCACTCAGCGCCGACACTGTTTGCCATACGGGATGGCACTGACCCGTCTTTTCAGAGCTTGTGGAGTATCATTGGAGGGGGAGATCCCCAAGGAGATACTGCACACAGATGTATATGATGAGAGGTCATTGCACCGCATGGGTTTCAGGATGGTTGGAGGTCGATGGGTTCGGAGAGAGTCTGGCCAGGAGCCAGATGAGGAGGATGAGATTCGAGAGGCTGAGGCTGGACCATCTGAGCCAGCAGTCCTTCCTCCAGTGGATGTACCATCGACACAGGCAGAGCACCTGTCACCTGATGCTTCAGTTCCTCCACCACCATCTACCGGATTATCCTTTGAGGAGCATGCCAGAGCCCAGTTCACACAGATCAGAGGAGAGGTGACTCAGCTGCGTAGCGAGGTCGAGCTTCTACGAGCACAGACTACCTCAGAGCACGCTGAGATCCGCAGATCTATGGAGGAGGGTTTTACACGTCTTGAGGATCTTCTGAGATCACTTATACCTCCTGCTGCACCTGCTCCTGCTCCATATGATGATGATGATGATGATGATGATGATGATGGCGGCGATCACCAGAGCGACCATGCTGATATTGCTGATGGAGGTGATCAGGATGTTGACCGAGCCACTGAGGTGGTAGGCACTGACAGCGACAGTGTAGGCGGAGCTGATGCTTATGAGGTGGTCAGTCGAGATCCTCCTACTACACCTGCTCCTTCTACTGCTCTAGTTGACTTTGTTCCAGATCCTATTGAGCCAGCTGATCATCTTTCGCCTCCTTCTACCAGATCTTCTAGGGTTGTACCCGCTTTTGGTCCTACCGGCCGTACCAGGAGTCTTAGAGCTTTAGCACCTCCTAGGGCTTTAGCTACCAGATCTAGGATTAGTGCTCCTTTTAGTCTTGATGTTCCTTCTGATGAGGACTAGCCTCACAGATACTGTTTCAGATCTCTTTTTATGTTTGATATATGTATGTTTCAGTTTTGTTTGTACTAAAACTTGTCTCATATATATATGTTTGTTATACTTCAGTTTGTCATATTTTAGCTCTGATATAATGGGATATTTTAACTCTGACACAAGCACAATTTCAGCTATAATATTTTCTATACTCTCTTTTTGTATACATGCTAATTAAAGGGGGAGGTTATTTTTTTATGATTGACAAAAGGGGGAGAAAAAAGTAATGAAAAAAAGTAATGTTAAAAAGTAATTGTTATGAAGAAAAAAAGTGATAATGGATGTTTAATTGTTTTTGAGAATTTGAGAACATGTATCTTGTTTAAAAGAAAAAGATGCATTATATTGCTTTGAAGTTTACCTTAATAAGAAGTATCTAATTAAGGAGGAGATTGTTTCCTATTAATTAGAAAACTCATGGTTTGAACTATGTTGTCTCTTTTTCTCAAGGTTTTGTCATCATCAAAAGGGGGAGATTGTTGGCTCCACCCAGTGATTTTGATGAATAACAAAACATTGAGCACATATTGTATTCTAATGTGAATTTCAAGTTGTGAGTTTTCAGGAAGAAAGCACCTCAAAATTCCAAAAACTTATGGTGTATGGCACGCAATGGCACGGAGCAATTCTCACATATCCGGGCATTCTCTTCATTGAAAAAGGGCTAATATTTGCTTAACTATTTTGTGTTTATGCATTTATGAACTTTATTTTTGATTTCGAGGCTTTTACTCTTGATTCTGGATGTTTTCAGTCTCAAGTGTCGACACCTAGACAGACAAGTGTCGACACTTCAGCATTTGGCACGAAGAAAAATCCTTGGCACGCCAAGTGTCGACACCTAGAATTCAAGTGTCGACACCAAGTGTCGACACCAAGTGTCGACACCAAGTGTCGACACCAAGTGTCGACACCAAGTGTCGACACCAAGTGTCGACACTTAGGTTTCAAGTGTCGACTCAAGGCCTGAGAATTTTGAAAATACAGAACTTGTTGGTTCGAGGACTTTTTGTGTCAAGTGTCGATACCTGTGCATCAAGTGTCGACACCTGTGCATCAAGTGTCGACACTTGAATGATCAAGTGTCACTCCCAGAATTCAAGTGTCGACACCTGATAGCCAAGTGTCGACACTTGACAGCCAAGTGTCGACACTTGCAGCCTGACAGCTCTAACGGATCTATTTTTCTGGCTTGCAGAAATGGGGTTTCAAGCTCCAAACGGCTATTTCCAATGCTCCAACGGTCACAAACCATTTTTAGAAGGTTTTTGGTGTATTTAATCTCCACCAACCTCATTTTAAAGCAAGAGAAGTGAGAAGAAGTCAAGAAGAAAAAGAGAGAAGTCTATTCAAGAGCATTCAAGTCCACTCTAAAGCCAAAAAAGTCATTATTCTCTCCAAACTTCAAATCAAAAGCCTCTTCTAGCTTGATTCCACTGAAAAAGCCTACTTGCTCAAATCTACTACATTCCAAAAGGAGGCAACTTGAAGAAGAGTGAAGTCAAAGCAATCCTTGGGCTTCAAAGATTCCAATCCACTCTTGAAGAGAGTTTGTTGTAGCATTTAAATTTTATATCTGATTTGTTGTGCTTTAACCTTGCTTTCAAGGGTGTCTTGAAAGAAGGTTATTGTGGTTTGTTGGTGAGCCAAAGTGTTAAAACCAACTAGGGTTAACTTGTGAGCCCGAAGACAAAACAAGTAGTTAGGTTTGTTGGTGAGCCTAAGTAATAAAACCAACTTAGGTTTTTGACTTGTGAGCCTTGTAAAAACAAGTCAACTGTAATCTGATGTGGATTATAGTGGAATTCCCAAGGGTGGCTTGGGGAGTGGATGTAGGTGCTAGGTTTGCACCGAACCATTATATATCTTGTGTTTGTGTGTGATTGCTCTTTTCTTTTTGCATTCTTTAATTAAGTGATATTATCTTGCATCTAATTATT
Organism: Areca catechu; assembly: GCA_021397845.1. NCBI lineage: Eukaryota > Viridiplantae > Streptophyta > Magnoliopsida > Arecales > Arecaceae > Areca > Areca catechu. Next base: position 28,425,675 of record CM038042.1, on the reverse strand, counting down.
TGTTACTCACAAGCACCACTAGACCATTTGTTTTATTGTGTTAAATTTTTAAAAGACCCAATTCACCCCCCCTCTTGGGCTCCATTTCTGGGCAACACCTTACTTTAGATACTCTTGAATACTCTTAAAGCTGCTTCTTGACTTCCTCAAAAGTTGGATTCAATGAATGAAGATGATTTGGAGAAGCTTTAAATCCTTTCTTGAATGCTCACTTGAAGTTGGTTGGTGAAAGACTTGAAATTCCCTTGAATGCTCTTTTTCTCTCAATGAATAATCAATGATTAATTATTTAATCCATCATAAATACTTCCTTTTATAGTCTTCAAGCAAACTAGCCATTGTAGGGCCTAGGAAATCGAAATAGAGCCGTTGGAGGGCCTTTAGAATTCAAAAATTTGGTTCAACAACTAGCCGTTAGAAAGCCAGAACCCATCACTCAAGTCGGCTCGAGAACCTTGAGTCGGCACGAAGTTGCAGATAGACAAAAACAAACTCTGGATGAGTTGGCTCTTCTGGGTCGAGTCGGCTCTTCTAGCTTGAGTCAGCTCGTGGCTCTGAGTTTCTAAAACTTGTGAATTGTATACTCTGGGTGAGTTGGCTCGAACTTATGAAACTTTGAGACTCTCCATGCCGTGCCAGAACATGAGTCGGCTCTTGGTCCATGAGTCGGCTCGAGGTCTGTGAGTCGGCTCAAGCAGAACTTCTTCAAAGCAATTTCCAACAAGAGCAAGTCTTCCAAACACTTCAAAAAACTTACCAAAGATGTCCAACCTATTTATGCTCACTCTATACTAATTTTTAGCCCTTTTTACCTGATTACAAAGATAAAAATTAGGGCTTTACAACTTGAGATGTACAAAAGTTCATACAATACTGAAATACACTTTAACTGAATAGAAAACCAAATGATACAATGATAAATACTTCCTGCAAAACTTCTTGAGTAATTGAAAAAATTTGTAATCCATACATGCTCCAATGCTTTGTAATCATCAAAATCATTCCATGGGTCAACAATCTCCTCCTTTTTGATGATGACAAAATACTGGTATGAAAAGCTTTAGAACACTTTACAATTACATGTAATGACATACTATGTATCAATATTCACATGTATCAGTGCGTATTCAAGGTAGTATGTATCAGAACAAAAGAAGTATCAAGATGTTGAAATGACTTAGTATCAAGACAATGTATCAACATGTATCAGGGTAATAAGGTTACTATACTATTTATGCACTAAAGCTGTAAGCAAGTATCAGATTATACACAAGTCACCAATATACTAATTTCCAACTTGGTCAGGAGAACATTTCACTTTATAATTGAAAGAAATTTCAATAATTTCTCCTCCTTTCTTATATAATAAGAATTTCAATAATAGCTCCCCCTTTCTTAATAATGTATCTTTGCTTCCCCATTTTATCATACTTTTTATCATACTCATCTATTCATTTTCATGCACCTCTCCCCCTTTTTGTCATCAACAAAACATATACATTTTGGTGATAACATTCATTCACAATAATTCATACATATGTATCAATCAAAACACAAAATCTTCAAAACAAACGTATATATATATATAGATATGTAAAATCAGTACAAGATGTGATACAGTACAAAAGTGCTAAGCACAACAAAATAGTATCACATTCAAGAGAGAATGCAGAAAAACTAAAGATCTAATGCTCAAAAAGAAGCACTAGACTTATCTTCACTAGACTCATCTTCATTGGAAGAAGAGCCAACTTCTAAAATGCCAGGTTGAGGTTTAAATTTTGGAAACCTAGGTCTAAGGTCCCTCAATCTAGTCCTAATGGGTGCAGTAGGTTTATGAACTCTAGGTTTAGACCTGGAAGGAGGTTTTGAAGAGATCTGGATGGGAGTGGGCTACACAGAAAGAGGATCAGACAAGGCTAAAGTGCTGGTGCTCGAAAGAATTTGAGTCACTGGAGTGTTAAATACACCAGTGCTATGTCCCTCAGTGACCTGTGCACCAGTACCATCCCCAACTGTAGGAGTATCTGTAACAGGTGTGCTAGTAGAAGGCTCAGTCTCTCCATTTGCAATGTCAGCATCATCATCTGGTCCTGCAGGTGGTGGAGGAGGTGCTGATGGGCCAGCTGCACTGATCTTTTGAAGAACTGTCAAGATCTGCTGAAAACCATCACGCTTCTCGATCTGTAGAGCAACTATCTTGGCATCAGTCTCTACCCTGCCTCTCTGCAAAGTAGAAAGCTCATCCAAGATAACCTGCAATCTCTGATCATCTCTCAAGCCACCAGTATCAGTCTCTCTCATAAGTGACTGAGGTAGAGTGGGTGCTGGCACAGAGGGTCCAGCCTCATCAGTAAGTCTCTCAGCCTCAATGCCCTGTGGCTGACCAGCCGGTCATCCTCATCATACTCCTCATCAGAATATGTAGCTTTCTGCCCAGAGGTCTTCCAAATCCAATGTCCATTCACCTTAAGAAACCCCATTCTGCTCAAAGATTTTACATTATATCTATCAGTATGTAGCAGGGGCCTATTGTCCTCACCTGATAAGTCAACCTCAGCATCCTGGAAAAGAAGGGTAAACCCCATACCATAGGGAAGGTAGGCTCATGCCCTGCGAGCTTCTTCCTTCATCTGAGAGATCATAATGTAGGGCAAGTTGAGAGCTTTTCCCTCAATCAAACATCTCATAAACATCAAATCCCTTTCACTTACCCAATTGAATCTCCCTGTTCTTGGTAAGAACACTATGCTAATGATGTTATGAGTTAGCCTCATCTCCAAAGACAAAAGATTTGCCCTAACATGAACAATTCTAGAAACATCACCCATCTCCAGGACTTTTCTTAGTGTCCTCTACTTTTCTTTCAACACCAAAAAACTTTCCCCTTCTTTGGGAACTTGAAGAATGCTACTCAATTTCTGCTCATTTACCACAATGGTTTTACCTTTAACAGTGGATTCCAAATGAAAAGTGCCTATGGACAGGTTTTCAAAGAACAATCTGACTAGGGTTGGATATGTGGGCAAATCAAGCATACAAAAGGATTTCCAACCCTGAGCATTTAGCCAATCTCCTATCCTTAGGTGTTCTTGTTCTAGAAAGTTGAAATCCATAAATCTTCTGGATGTTACCTGTCTATTTCCTATAAAGACGATCTGCCTGGGGGCTTCCAGAGCTTCAGATTGTTTCTCTTCATGCTTCTCTTCCGTGGAATGTGAAGCCAAAGCATCTAGCCTTCTCTTTGTCCTCCGTTCTTTCGGAACCGATCGCACAACCCTCTTCGTTCTCTTTGCAACAACCTTCCTAGGACCCATCTAGCTTGGATTGAAGATTAGGAAGGGTTCTAGAGGATTTTCTAAGGCTTAGGAGAGGGAACTGTTGGAGTTAATAGTAGAAATGGAAAGAAAATGGGTTTGAAAACTTATAGAACCCTATTTAAAAAAGCTTCAGCCCATTCTTTAAGTCGGCTTGACAGACAGGGGATTGCTTGAGTCGGCTTGAGCAAAAACATAGGAAAAGGCTCAAATGGTCAAACTATCGATTTCTATGGATAAATCAATACTGGATCAAGCGGTCAAAAGCTCTAAATTCACTTTTGAAAACTCTAGATAATTTTTCTTACTTTTTTTTTTGAAAAATTAGGTCAATAATTTTAATAAGGGTCACACAGACCAAGTTCACCTCTAATCTTTTCAAATCTATCTTAGCTAAGAGGTTTGGTAAAAAATATCAGCTAATTGGTTCTCAGTTGGTACAAATTCTAATTCTACAATATTATTTAAGACATGGTCTCTAATGAAATGATGTTTAACTTCTATATGCTTAGTTCTAGAATGTTAAATTAAATTTTTTGATAAATTAATAGCACCGGTGTTATCACATTTGATAGAAATCTTAGACTGGATAACACCATAGTCTTCTAGCTGTTGCTTGATCCATAACACTTGTACACAATAGCTCCCTCATCCATATATTCTGCCTCAATAGTAGATAGTGCAATAGAGTTCGGTTTATGACAGTGCCATGAAATCAAGTTGATACCTAGAAATTGGCATGTGCCACTGGTGCTCTTTCTATCAATCTTACAGTCACCATAATCAGCATCAGAATAACTAATTAACTTTAAAGATGAATACTTGGAATACCATAATCCTATATTACATGTGCCTTTAAGATATTTGAAAATTCTTTTAATAGCAATAATGTGCGATTCTTTTGGATTTGATTGAAAACGTGCATACATACAAACACTAAATAGAATATCAGGTCTACTGGCAGTTAAATAGAGTAGAGATCCAATCATACCTCTATACAATTTTTGATCAATACTTATACCATTTTCATCTTTATCTAATATGCATGCATGACTCATGGGTGTTCCAACTTCTTTGCTTGATTCCATGCCAAACTTTTTGATAATTTCTTTAATATATTTGGCTTGATTGATTTGGATCCCTTCCTTCAATTGTTTGATTTGAAGCCCGAGGAAGTAGCTTAGCTCATCCATTAGACTCATTTCGAATTCTCACTGTATTAACTTAGCAAAATCTTGACACAAGGATTCATCAATAGATCCAAATATTATATCATCGACATAAATTTGAACAACCAAAATATCATTATTTTTCTTTTGAATAAACAAAGTAGTATCAACAGTACCTCTTACAAAATTATTTCCAAGAAAAAACTTGCTTAATTTATCATACTAGGCTCTAGGTGCCTGTTTAAGACCATATAAAGCTTTATTGAACTTAAAAACATGATTTGAAAAAGTGTGATCGATAAAACCAGGTGGTTGTTCTACAAAAACTTCTTCAGATAGAAAATTATTTAGAAAAGCACTCTTTACATCCATCTGAAATAATTTAAAGTTCATGAAACATGCATATGCCAGGAGTAATCTAATAGCTTCTAGCCTAGCTACTGGTGCATAGGTCTCATCAAAATCTATTCCTTCTTCTTGATTGTAACCTTGAGCAACCAGTCTAGCCTTATTCTTAATTACATTACCTTGTTCATCTAGCTTGTTTCTGTAAACCCATCTAGTACCTATAACAGGATAGTCAATTGGTCTTTCTACAAGTGTCCAAACATTATTTCTCCTAAATTGGTTTAACTCATCATGTATAGCTAACATCCAATTAGGGTTGGTTTCAGCTTCTTCTATAGTGTGTGGTTCTACATGAGATACAAAAACAATTAGATCATGTGCATCCTTATATGAATCTCTAGTTCTAACACCTTGTGATGGATCTCCTATAATGAGTTCTTTGGGATGTGAATGTACATACCTCCATTCTTTAGGTATATCTTCATGATTCTTACTTACCATTTCTTCTTGTGGTTCACTTGCTTGCTTATCCTTGATAGTCATGTCCTTTAATTCATGTTCAAGTATACCTGCATCATCATCAGCACAATCTTCTTTTCTAGAAGATGTCATGTCAGTTTCATTGAAATAACATAAATCGATTCTTCTACAGTTAAAGTTCTTTTATTGAAAACTCGATAGGCTTTACTATTTGTAGAGTAACCAAGGAAGATAGCCTTATCAAATTTAGCATCAAATTTACCAAGGTTATCTTTACCATTATTAAGTACAAAATATTTGCAACCAAAAACATGAAAATAATTAATGTTAGGCTTTCTATTGTTCCACAGTTCATAGGGGGTTTTTCTTATAATGGGTCTGATTAAAACTCTATTTAAAATATAACAAGCAGTATTTACAGCTTCTGCCCAAAAGTATCTTGGAAGATTTCCTTCATAAAGCATTGTTCTGGATATTTCTTTCAAGGTTCCATTCTTTCTCTCTACAATACCATTTTGCTATGGTGTTCTAGGAGCGAAGAAGCTATGATCAATACCATGTTTTATGCAAAAATGATCAAAATATTGATTTTCAAATTCCATACCATATCACTACGAATAGAAATAATAGAAAGATTTTTTAAGTTTGAAACTCTTTTGTAAAACTTTTTGAATGCTTTAAAAGTTTCATCTTTGTGTGCAATAAATAAAATCCAAGTGTATCTTGAAAAATTATCTATAATCACAAGACCATACTTCATACCACCTAGGCTTGTTATCCTAGTGGGTCCGAATAGATCCATGCAAAGTAGTTCTAAAGGTCTAGTGGTAGAAACAATATTCTTGGATTTAAAACTCCCCCTCACTTGTTTTCCTAATTGGCATGCATCACAGATGTAATCAAAATCTACTTTAAACTTTGGCAAACCTTTAACTAAGTCTTTTGAAATAAGTTTCGCAATAGTATCCATACTAGCATGTCCAAGTCATCTATGCCATAGTAGATTTGATTCCTTGCTCTTATCATTCACTACCATAAGACTTGTATTACTTGACATAGCTAGATCATCAAGATCTACTATATATATATTCCCAAGTCTATGTCCAATGAACTTTGTATTAGAGTCAAGAGGATCAACTACTATATACATTGAAGACTTGAAGAAAATATTAAAACCAATATCACATAACTGACTGATACTTAACAGATTATGCTTTAATTTTTCTACCAGTAGTACATTCTCGATAAAGGTGGAAGGAGTAATTTTAATTTTACCAATACCAATTATTCTTCCTTTACGATTGTCACCAAAAGTTACCATGCCACCATCTTTTTTGTTCCAGGGTGAAGAATTTATCTATATCACCCGTCATATGTCTTGAACAGCTGCTATCATGGTACCATCTTTTCTTTACGTTCATGGCTGCAAGACATCCCTGCAAAACAATCAAGTAATAGATTTAGGTACCCAAGCTCTCTTGGATCCTTGCAAGTTAGTAGGATTGGTTCCTTTTGGAACCCAAATTTTCTTGATTTTTTTTTGCTATTATTTTTCAAATAACATTCAAATGCTTTGTGACCTATATTATTGCAAGCATAGCAAATAATTCTTGATTTTGAATAAGAAGCATGTGATGCAAACTTAGGTCCATATTGCTTTGATGTAACAAACTTGGAAACATAAGAAGTGGATGCAGAAAACTTATTTGTATTTGTATTTTCATAACCAATTCCAAACTTGTTACTAGAATCTCTTTGATTTTTTAAAATCAATTCAAGTTTGTTGAAGCTTAAAGTTAATTTTTCAACTAATAGTTTAAGCTTTTGAACTTTCTTTTGCAAGTTAGTATTTTCTTTTTGTAAAATTACATTCTTTTCAAGAAGTTCTTCCTTTTCAAATTGGATAGTTTAAAGTCTTTCACAAGTCATACCTAATTCTCTTTGTAAAATCTTGTTTCTTTCACAAACTTCATTCTTATCTTTTTCAAAAGTATCACAATTATTTTTTAAACTCTTCATTTTTAAACCAACCTTTTTGTATTCAATCAACAGTTCACAAAAAACATTATGAAGCTCATCATAGGTAAAATCTAAATTTGGTTCAGAAGTTGTTACCTCATCCTCCAAACCCATAAGGCAAATTTGAGCTGTCTTCGTAGTATCTTCTTCTTCTTCAGTTGATGTAGATTAATCACTGTCACTCCATACCGCAAGCATTGCTTTCTTTTTCTTTCTCTTAAATAACTTTTTCTTAGCTTCTGACAATCAGGATGTATGTGTCCCAGTTTCTTACACTCATAACAAATTGGAATTTGATTTTTATCCTTGTCTTTTTCTTTATCTTTTTCTTTTTCCTTTCCATAGTCTTCTCTTCTGAATTACTTTCTCCATCTGTTTGTTCTTCTTCTGCCCATAAATTTCTCGAACTTTCTCATTACTAGGGCAATTTCATCATTCTCCATATCATCATCATCAGATGTATCTAAATCTTCATCTTTATCCTCTTCAGTTGCTTTAAATGCAATGAACTTTTTCTTTTTAGAGTCTTTTTCTGTTCTTTACTGCATACTAGCTCATGAATGATCAATGACCCAACCAGCTCGTCTAATGGTAGTGTGTTTAAGTCCTTTGCCTCTTGAATAGCTGTAACATTTGCTTTCTATTTTTCTAGCAAAGATCTCAAAATGTTTTGCACTAGATCAGCATTAGTATAAGTCCTACCAAGACTTTAAGACCATTTATAATGTCAGTAAAGCATGAAAACATAGCAGATATAGTTTCATTAGACTCCATTTTGAATAACTTATAATTATGCACAAGAAGGTTAATCTTAGAAGTCTTTACTTGTGATGTGCCTTCATGTATGATTTCGAGCTTATCCCAAATTTCTTTAGCAGAATTACACGTGAAATTCTATTAAATTCGTTTGGGTCCAAAGCACAATAAAGTAAATTCATGGCCTTGGCATTTAACTCGACCTTTTTCATATCAGTTTTGTCCCATTCCTCTTCAGGTTTGGGAACCTCAACATCATTAATCCTGATAGTGGGTGTGCGAGGTCCTTTTTGAATTATCTTCCATAATTGAAAGTCTACGGCTTGAATGTATATCTTCATCCTAGCCTTCCAATATATGTAGTTAATTCCAGTGAAAAGTGGAGGTCAATTTGTGGATTGGCCTTCGGCCAAAGAGGTGCTCATGGGATGTGCCATCAATCTTTACTCTAAGGAATTTCAGAGACTGCTCTGATACCACTTGTTGCTTAGGTGGCCTCCCAAGAGGGGAGTGAATTGGGATATAAAACTTTCTTGCAAATATGTGCACTTTGAAAATCTTTTAGTATTGGTGTTGTGATAGATTATGCAATGCGGAAGCAAGTAAATCAATCAACTCAAAGAAGTCAATCAATACAATCACAAACACAAAGAAATAGAGTGGTTCGAAGTAACCTGCTCCTATGTCCACTACCCAAGCACCACTTGGGATTTTCACTATATCCCCCACCGGAATACTGTCGGATTGTTTTAACAGGCTTACAATCCAAACCTCTATACTTTGGTTTTTAAACCGGGCTCACCAAAGAAACCCATACTTGGTTTTAACACAGGCTAACCAAGAACCTAACTCCCTTTGATTTTTAGAACCGGGCTTACCAAAGAAACCCAAACTTATATTTTAATAGGCTCACCTAAAAACCTTCAACACTCACAAGACACAGCCCCTTGCCGCTCTTGGAGAGAAAACAAGATATATCAAATGAAAATAGCAACTTTACAACAAACCCAATTTATTTGGTAGTTGCCGATGAAGCTCAAACTGAAGCCTTGCTTTAGATGCTCTTGAATACTCTTAAAGTTGCTTCTTGACTTTCTCAAAAGTTGGATTCAATGAATGAAGATGATTTGGAGAAGCTTTGAATCCTTTCTTGAATGCTCACTCGAAGTTGGTTGGCGAAAGACTTGAAATTCCCTTGAATGCTATTTTTTTCTCAATGAATAATCAATGAATAATTGTTTAATCCATCATAAATACTTCCTTTTATAATCTTTAAGAAAAACTAGCCATTATAGGGCCTAGAGAACCAAATAGAGCCGTTGGAGGGCCTTTAGAACTCAAAAATTTGATTCAGTAACTAGCCGTTAGAAAGCTAGAACCCGTCACTCGAGTCGGCTCGAGAACCTTGAGTGGCTCAAAGTCGAAGACATACCAAAAATAAACTCTGGACGAGTTGGCTCTTCTGGATCGAGTCGGCTCGAAGTCTCAGTCAGGAAAACACAAACTCTGGACGAGTTGGCTCTTCTAGCTCGAGTCGGCTCATGGCTCTAAGTTTCTAAAACTTGTGAATTGCATACTCTGGGCGAGTCGACTCATTATGCTCGAGTCGGCTCGAACTTCTGAAACTTTGAGACTCTCTGTGCCATGCCAGAACATGAGTCGACTCTTGGTCCATAAGTCGGCTCGAGGTTTGTGAGTCAGCTCAAGCAGAACTTCTTCAAAGCAATTTTCAACAAGAGCAAGTCTTCCAAACACTTCAAAAAACTTACCAAAGATGTCCAACCTATTTATACTCACTCTATACTAATTTTTAGCTCGTTTTGCAAGATTACAAAGATAAAAATTAGGGCTTTACAACTTAAGATGTACAAAAGTTCATACAATACTGAAATGCACTTTAATTGAATAGAAAACCAAATGATACAATGATAAATACTTCCTGCAAAAACTTCTTGAGTAACTGAAAAAATTAGTAATCCATACATGCTTCAATATTTTGTAATCATCAAAATCATTCCACGGGTCAACAGATACAATAGTAGCCTACAACCAATATACATATCATAAAGGATTTGGTATTTGGAAGGGTTCATATTATTGATCTTCAAAGTCTAAGGAAATCACTAAGCAAGAACTTACATGTTGTAAATAAGGGATATATGCCTAAGATTAACACTCCAATTGGTGGAGAAAGTCATGCAGCACCTACAATGCCATACAAGGATGCACAAAGCATCCGCACTAGATGCAAAGCAAAAATGTGCATTAGAAAGAATGAAGTTGGTAGGTGGGAGGTCTTGATGTTTCATGATGTTCACAATAATGAGCTCATACATAGTTCATCTAAAACTTGCTTTCTATGATCATATAAAAAGATTATCATAGAAGACAGGAGATATATAGGGACTTTACATGACCAAAATATTTATACTCAACAAAATCATGGGTGATATCTCATAATTACGTGGAGGTATATGAAATGTAAGCTTTATTAGGAAGGATCTGGGCAATCTTAGATCAACCTTTAAAAATAGTTATTCAACATTGACCTCCAAACAATAGTTAATTATTTTCGAACTTTGTAAGCCAAGAATACAACTTTCTTTTAGGCCATCCAATTAGATACTGACAATAGTGTGCAGAATATTTGTTGGATCGATGGAAGATCGAGAATGTCTTACTAATACTTCAGTGATATAGTGATATTCAACACTACATACATGACAAACAAATACAACATGCCATTTGCACCATTTGTCGGTGTTAGCAACCACGTGCAATATATTTTATTTGGTTGTGCACTGGTATGAGATGAGTACACCAAATCATTTATTTGGATCTTTTAATCTTTCTTAGAAGTACTATATGGCATGCATCTGAAATACATCTTAACTAACCAAGACCCAGTAATGAAAAAGATAATTGAGCATGTTTTTTGTAATATCATTCATCAATTTAGCAAGTGGCATGTCCTAAAGAATATTAGAGAATGTTTGTCTATTCTTTTTAGTACAAAGGAAGGACTGAAGGAAGATCTTCATCATTGCATCAATACTTCTATTTCTTTAAAACAATTTGAGCATCAGTAGGATGTATTTATCAAAAAGTGCTCCTTAGAGTCCATTACTTATCTTGAGCACCTTTTCATTATACAAGCATTAGGTGCTTGCATACTTTAAATACATATTCTTTGCTTTGATGTCTACAACACAATGCAATGCAAGTATACACTCATTATTTAAAGACTATGTTGATAATCACATGAATGCTTTCAGGTTTGTTACTCAATACAAGGCAGTCTTGGAGAGCAGATATGATCGAGAGGATAAGGAGGATTTCCGAACATACCACATATAGTGAACATTATGGTCGAAGTATCCAATTGAGAAGTACAAGTTGTATCACATAGTAGAGATTAATGCTTCTAATGGGAATCAAAATAAGAGAACACCATACAGTGTAACATGCATAATGTTGGATGAGAGATTTTCATGTTCATGTTTAATGTTTGAATTTAATGGTGTTTTATGTGCTCATATTTTAAAAGTTCTTATTTGCTTAAGAATTCGCATCCTTGCTCATTATATATTAAAGCGTTGGACAAAACATGCAAAGAAAGGTGTTGATATGGTATAATTGATAGCCAAAGGTTAGGAGGACACAATGTCGAGAACTACAAGATTTAATGGGCTTTGTAAGAAGCTTTTAAAATTAGCATATTATGATTGTACTTTCCATAAAATATATGATATTGTAGTGAGTGATATAGAGTTTATTATCATAAAAGTATGTACATTAAAGAACCTATTTAAAGAACAAAGTGCTACTGATGAGAACTGTACTTAGTTTCTAGATGCTATTGTTGGACTTCTCCCAGGAATAGAAAATTACAATTGATCAGGCATCAAAAGCCTGACGCAGCTGAAGCAAATATAAAAATATTTTATATCTAATGATGCAATTTATAAATAAATTTAATTTATTCATCATAAATTCCTAACATGCTGAAATATATGAGAAAAATAATAGATCTGAAAATAAAATTATTTTAAACATAAAATACTTATCTGGTCGCTATCCTGGCTTGCTCTGAAAGACGTGCTGATCCGCTATTAAAATCGAGATTCTATCGAAGCCGCGCAATGCCCGGCCTCTGCTGGTATCTACACAGAGCTCTCGTAATCGAATCGTAGAGAGCACAGAACTGCTAGATCATTGCAGCCATCTCCTCTTTCAGCAAATCAGTCGCTTTAAAAATTATGCCGATCCATAACTAGACCGGCTTTTCTCGAACTGGCTTCTATCTTGCAAACCAAGATTTGCAAGACCTTGGACTTGTTTCCTTTCTTCTTCCTCTTATGAAAAACACCTCTCCTGATTATTAAAGGGAAGATCTATGCCTCACAAGGAAGAAGAAAACAAAACACCAAGAGAGAGAATCTCTGGTGTTTAGTTGACCAAGAGAAAGGTTCATGCACAAGAAAAAATAATAATCCCTATGTTCAGTCGACCACCCTCTCTTCTTATTAATTTTTCATGGTAAAACTCTCCAATTCTCCACACCAAAACAACTTTAATTCAATCCAAATTAGTTTAAGTTTTAAGAGGAGTAGAAGAGAAGGACTCTTCCTCCTTTTTCATCTTTCATGCCAATCTCATTGTGCGCCCCTCTTAATTTTCGCGCCAACCTATTTGCCCCACAAAACCATGGGCCAAAAATGGGCCCACTAGCTTGGCATGTGGAGAGCAGAGAATAAGGAGAGAGAGTCCCAGTCCAGTGGAACTCTTAGGTCATAGGTCCAAATAGTGATTTGACAGTCAAATTGAAGCCGATTTTAAATTCGATCGAACCATTTCGAAAAGGACATTGATCCAACTCAATTAGGATCAATTAATTGAGTCTAACACAATTAAATTAAATCTAATTTAATTTAATTAATAATTAATCCATAATTTATTAATTATAACATTTACAAATAGGTCAAATCTTAATTGTAACACTTACAATTAGGTCCAAATTGATTTTTTGATTGGTTACTTGAGCTCCTAATGTGTGTGACCCCTCAGGCCCTATCCTATCTGGTAATGAGACATGCTATAATCTCCATTATACATTATCGAAACTCTTTTCAATGGACTGAAACAATTTTAGCTTAACCCTAATCAGGATCATCAATCCGAGAATAATCCTAATGGGCTCTCACAATCCACTAGTAATACCTAGCAGTATGTAGTGGCAGCCCAGCAGAATGAGATTAGAACCCCTAGGTATAGTTACCATGTGATTTGATTCCTCTATCAAAAATCTCGACATGATGGTTATGGATACTCGTCAAACCTATCAGTCATATGCTTAACTTAATCGGCTCAAGTCCAATTGTGATACTAATGAAAACATCTTTTCATTATCACTTTATTATGGCCATAGACTTCTGGACTTAGTCACATTAAGGTGCATAGGATTAAACCTTACTACTAAGGCTGATAGATCCCTACAAGTGAACACCCTACTCCTATAATAAACTTACTACAGCCAACGAACACCGCAAGGTCCCGTATGGATAGGAACCATGTGATTATGCTGTCAAATTACAACAACCTTATTATGAGTAGCTGAGACACTCTAGGTCAAAGAACTAGTCACATGACTACAGCATCGGGAAGTTATTGACGAGTGAGTAGTCATCTGTATAACTTCCTGTACTTGGTCATGCTCAGTACCGTTGATCTCTATCAACTACCTACACTCTCACTCCAGTGTCACCACACTATAGGTTAGAGACTCATCTGTCCAGAAAGGGAAGTGATATGTGCACTGATTTTAATGGATCAATCACCGTCCTCGTGATATTCCAACAATCGGAAGTATTTAGGAGTTAATCTATAAAGACACATGCCTCAGATTCTCAACTCTTGCGAATATGTGTCATTATCCATTAACTCCATGAACGATTCATAGACATATCAATATGAATAAAACTAATGCCCTTTTTATTAATAAGAAAAAACTAAGTACAAAGTTCATGCCCTAAAAATTAAAATGTGTCAAGCCAACTTGGCTTTCAGGGCATACATCTAACAATCTCCCACTTACACTAAAGCCAACTGGCTCCATATCTAAGTCCCATTTTCTCAAAGTGGACTTCAGCCTTTTGCTGGCTCAAAGTCCTAGTCAGTGGGTCTGCCATGTTGTCAGTGGAGTCTACTCTTCGCACCTCAACATACTTCTTCTTGAGATAGTCACGTATGATATGAAACCGCCGCTTAATATGCTTAACCTTCTGGTGAGACCTGGGCTCCTTAGCAAGAGCTATTGCACCATTAATGTCATAATATATGGGGATGGCATCAGATGACATCACTCCAAGCTCTGTAACAAACTTTTTATACCAAAGGCTTGTTTTGCAGCTTCAGAGACAGCGATGTACTCTGCTTCAATTGTTGAATCTGCTATGATGGGCTGCTTGGAACTTTTCCAACTAGTTGCCTCACTATTACACAAAAACACAGACCCTGATGTAGACTTTCTATCATCAAGATTAGACATAAAGTCTGAGTCTGTATATCCCTTTATCCCTAATCCGAACTCCCTCCAAAGATTAAGAACAAATCTTTATTCCTTCTCAAGTACATAAGAATGTTCTTCACAGCTATCCAGTGTTTTTCACCTAGATTTGACTGATATCTGCTCGTGACACTCATAGCAAGAGCTATATCAGGTCGAGTACACAATATGACATATATAAGTCTTCCAATTGTCGAAGCATATAAAATCCTGCTCATGCATTGAATCTCTTCAGGTGTGTTAGGATACATTTTCTTGGAGAGATTAATGCCATGCCGAAGAGGTAACAATCCTCTTTTAGAGTTCTCTATGCTGAATCTTTTCAGCCTTCCTCTATGTATAATTTTTGTGAAAGGCCAAGCATCCGATTAGATCTATCTCTATAGACCTTAATTCCCAAAATATAAGATGCTTCACCTAAGTCTTTCATAGAGATTCCTTAGATAACCAACTTTTGATCGAAGTCAACATAGGAACATCATTCCCAATAAGGAGGATGTCATCCACGTACAATACGAGAAATGTCACTACCCTCTCACTGGACTTCTTGTAACAACATGGCTCATCCTCATTCTTGATGAAATCAAATGATTTGATTGCATCATCGAAATGAGTATTCCAACTCTGAGAAGCTTGCTTCAATCCATAGATTGATCTATGCAGCTTGCAGACCTTTTGATCTTCATCATTGGAAGTGAAACCCAAAGGCTGCTCTATATAGATATCTTCCTCAATATATTCATTCAGGAATGTAGTTTTCACATCCATCTGCCATATCTCATAATCATCATATGTTTCAATTGTAAGTAATGTACGGATGGATTTCAGCATAGCTACTAGTAAAAAGGTGTCATGATAGTCAATGCCTTCACATTGACTATACCCTTTCGCAACTAACCTAGCTTTAAAGGTCTCTACCTTACCATCTGCACCTATTTTTTTTTTGTATATCCATTTATAACCAATAGGTACAATACCCTCTGGTGGATCCACTAAGGACCATACTTGGTTAGAATGCATTGATTCAATTTCTGACTTCATAGCATTCAACCATTTCTCGGAGTTGATGTTTGACATCGTCTCATCATAAATCTTAGGATCAATCAATTGATCCATGTCCCCAACTAGAAATATTTCCTTTATATCCTCGGTATGCATATCCAAGTACCTTTCAAGAGGTATGGAGACTCTAGTAGACTTGCGAGGTGGAAGAGCATTTATATGTATTGGTTGATTAGGTTCGATCTGTTCTCTAGTTGGCAGCTCTTCAGAGACTTTCTCATCAAGCTCAATTAGCCTCCCACTACCACCTTCCTGAATAAATTATTTTTCAAGAAATGTGGCATGTCTGCTCACAATCATATTATGATCTTCTGGAAGGTAAAAGTAATATCCTAAAGTTTCTTTAAGATATCCTATAAACTGAGCTTTCATAGATCTAGATTCCAACTTATCCGCCATAAGTCTTTTGACATAGGCTGGACATCCCCAAATCTTGAAATGAGCAAGACTTGATTTCTTACCATGCCAAATCTCATATGGTATGGTAGGAACAGATTTAGATGGAACCCTATTTGAAATATAGATTGAAGTTTGTAGAGCATATCCCCAAAGAAATAAAGACAAGTCAGTGAAGCTCATCATGGATCGGACCATATCTAATAGAATCCTATTTCTCCTTTCAGATACCCTATTAAGCTGAGGCGTACCTAGTGGAGTCCATTGTAAGACTTGCCATTGTCCTTAAGATAACCTAAATTTTTTTTACCAAGATATTCACCTCCCCGATCTGATCGTAGAACCTTAAGGGTTTTACCTATTTATTTTTCTACCTCATGTCTAAATTCTTTGAACTTTTCAAAAGCTTTAGATTTGTGTCTCATAAGAAACACATAACCATACCATGAACAATCATCAAGAAAGGTTATAAAGTAGTAGAAACCATCCTTGGACTGCACATCAAATAGACCACACACATCAGTGTGTACCAGGGCAAGTAATTCTATGGCCCTCTCCCCATGTCCTACAAAGGGTAACTTGGTCATTTTTTCTTGAAGACATGACTCATAAGGTGGATATGATTCAGAATTAACTGAATCTAAGATCCCATCCCTTTCTAGTTTGTTAATTCTGTCCTCACCAATATGACCGAGCTTTAGATGCCACATAAATTTATCATTTAGGTCATCTCTAGCACTTTTATGCCTTATGGCATTCACTTTAATTTTCTCATTAATATTCAAAGATGCATCGACATGCAAATGATAGAGACTGTCAATTAAAATAGCTTTTGTAATCAATTTATTTCTCTAATAAATACTATAAAAGTCTTTATTAAATGTAAATTCAAATCCTTCCTGTGCTAGCATAAAGACAGAAATCAAATTTCTACTAGTTCCAGGAATAAAATAACAATCACTAAGTACTAATCTAAACCTTAAAGGTAACACCATATAATATGATCCAATGGCTTGAGCAGCAACTTTTGCTCCATTTCCAACATGTAGGACCATCTCACCTTCTCTCAGCATTCTACTTCTTTCCAAGCCCTGCATTGAAATGCATATATGAGCATTATAGCCAAAGTCTAAAATCCAATTGGAAGTAGATAAAACCATTATATTAGATTCAATAACGAGATGGACTTACCTTCAGAAGGTGCATCCTCCTTCTGTTTCTTTAAGCTTTTCAGGTAGAGAGGATAATTTCTTTTCTAGTGGCCATTTGTATTGCATTGGAAACATTTTCCTTTACTAACCTTGATTTTCTTGGGAGTGTCCTTCTTCTGCTTCTTTGCAGGTTTCTTCTTCTTCGAAGTAGACTTTCTTTTGGACGAAGACAGCTCCACAGAGAAAATAGAGCCCCTTGAACTCTTCAAGGTCCCCTCATTGCTTACCAACATGTTCAATAATTCAGGTAAAGTATAATTTAACTTGTTCATATTATAGTTCATGACAAACTGAGCATATAAACTAGTCAAGGATTGGAGGATCAAATCCACCAGAAGCTCCTTGTGAATTGGAATGCCCAGCTTTTCAAGCTATTCGATGTCCTTGATCATTGTCAAACAATGATCATGGATTGACTTCCCTTCATGCATCTTATTATTGAAAAGCCTTTTCGACACCTTGAAGCGTACAATCCAACTTTGTTCACCATATAACTCTTGTAGGTGAATCAAAATCGATTTAGCAGTTGGCATATCCTCATGTTGGCTTTGTAATTCATTTGACATTGAGGCCAACATCTAACACTTAACCTTATTATAATCTTCCATCCATTTTTCATATGCAGTCATCTGACGAGCATTTGGATGGTCAGGTAAAATAGGGGTTCCTGGTCAAGCATATAGTGTTGGGTTCCGGTGCAACGCAGCAGAAGTGTAATTTCAAAATTGAAACTAAATTCACACTAAAAAACCCTAAACCAGGAACTCCTTAAATAAGACTAGAACATATGACAAGCATATCTATGCAAATTAGGATTAGGGTACCAACCTGTAATCGCTTATTCCAACAAACTTGAAGTTGAAGGGGCTAACTGAATTCACCAGGCGTCCAGGTGTCCGCCCTCCGATGGTGATCCACACAGAGCAATGATCAAGAAACACTATCTTCTTTTCAATGGTTCCTCCTATTGAGTTCTTCTTCCTAGAACTCAATTGCTTGGACTATAGCTTGAATTCTTCCACACAAGAGGTAGCCTCCCTTTCCTTGATCTCTTCTCCTCCTTCCACTAAGACCTTGGCCCTTTAGACACCCTTGTCTTGAAGAAAAGACCTTGTCTTAAGAGGATATAGGCTTGTCTTAAGTTAGAGGAGAAATTAAGACAATAATGTCTTAATGTAAGAAAGAAGGAATAAATCAGAACTCCTTTCTTTCCTTTACTGTCGGAGACTTACACTCTTATTCTTTTTCAGTAGCAGAGTTTCGACAGAGGTGTACTCTGTAAAGGAAACAGTGCAAGAGTAAGAAAAGAATGAAAGAGTCTTTAGGAGAGGAAGAAGGAATAAAAGAAAACATTACCGAGTTCTGATTTTCCCGACCCTTTAAATAGATCTCAGATAGGCACCCACACATCTCTCCGTGAAAGACTTCTCATGCCTATTCTCATTTTCTCACGCTTCTTCCCTCTTTCTCATGACCTTCCAGATTAAAACTCATGGCTTTTCCTAAAAGAAAAGTCATGAAATTTCAGAAGAAGGGAGTCGCGATGTTTCGGTCTCCGAAGAGACGTTATTTCGCGCAACCGGGAAGAGTCTGCGCCTTTTGTCTTTCTCAAAAATTTCCCAACCATTGGATTCCCATCCAAGGGCACACATGTGAGGCGGTAATAATGAGAAAGGAAGCTGCTCCATATAAAAAAAACATCGGAGTTTTTTATGGAGCGCGCTAAGAGTCCATGCACCATGGACTCTTCCAAATGGCGCGCCAAGAGTCCATTAGCGCATGGACTCTTGGCATTTTGGCATGAAAAAGCTAAGGGGTGGGTGGGGGGCTAGCCTAGGTGCATGGTTAGCCAATAGGGTTAGCCATAATCCATATATCCTCAATTAGGGTCTAATTAGATCCAATTAGAACCCAAATTGAACCAATCCGGAACCCTAATTCGAATCTAATTCGAATAGAAGCTAGGGTTTGCAACACCTGCTAGAGTGTTATCCTGCAAAGATGATTTAATTACAAATTAAACTCTTGATCAATCCTCTTAAGTGTGTGACCCATTGGGTTCCATATCTAGCCAGCAGTGGGTTCGAGTACAAGTTGACCTAATTTGATTAGAACTCTTTCTAATCGATTTAGGTCAAACCGGGCTTACCCGATTTGATCAATTAGGACTCTTCCTAATAAGTGATCTTTGAATTTGATCAACCCACAAGACAAGATTGACGTCTAGCAACGTGTCATGTCTACCAGGAAGATATGGAAATTCTGGTGAAATACCAAAATTATCCTTCAGTAGAGAGTTACCGTACAATTAAATCTTTCGATCAGCTTGCACCCAAAATATAACTATGGATATGGATATATGTCAAATCCAATATTATATTTATTTCTAGCTCAATCTTATATTGATGATTCAATTATCTTGATATTAGAAACCATCTCTAATATCTTTACTTTGATCAAAGATTCCCTGAATCATCATCCGATTGTTAACTAGCTGGATGCAATCTCCTCTTACTAAGAGTGATCGATTCCTTGTTGACCTACTCATTACCTTCATATCCAATTCACCATTCCCAGTATCAATCCTGTGCATGACTCAGTGTCATGATTAGGATTGAACCAAAGCATGGGTTCATGTATATAAGGTACTTATGGCAGTCTCAGGTCAAAGGATTACTTGTACCACTCCCACTATGAGAACCTTCTATTGACATGTAGCTAAGACTCCATTAGATGTTCTCAAGTTGGATCATATCAGTGAACTCATTCTCCAATGAGCACCCACATCCCAGTATTAGTGTCATACACAAGTGACTGTGAGAGCAGTCACCCTCTCTATACATGGGATGTGCTAGTCTTACCGGAAAACCCTGATCCCCTACTCAGGGTTCCTTTGACTAGGAATATTTTAGATTTAAGGTTTTAAGACTTTAGGTCTCATTTGTATGATCTCATCATAACCCTAAAATCATAGCCCTAATCTATGGGGTTCATCATAAACACAGCGTATGATAAAAAAAATAATGCCTTTATTAAATTTTTTGTCAATTACATTGGTTTGGGAGATACAACATAGATTGGCTTGTAGGTTATATCCCTTTCAATCTCCCACTTGCACTAAAGCCAATCGCCTTTAAATCTTAATCCCAAACACTCGAGATGGCGATCAAACTCTCGCTATGGTAGAGCCTTAGTGAACGGGTCTGCTATATTGTTCTTTGTATCAACTCTATTTATGTAGACATCTTGTCTTTCTACTATTTCTCGGACAGATGGAAGCATCTCAGAATGTGCTTGGACTTATGATGAGCTCTTGGTTCCTTAGCTTGAGCAACAGCTCCAGTGTTGTCACAGTAAAGTGGCACTGGGTTTTCAATCTCAGGAACAACACCCAACTCTGTGATGAACTTTTTCATCCAGACTGCTTCCTTGGCGGCTTCACTGACAGCTATGTATTCTGCCTCTGTGGTTGAGTCAGCTACAGTCTGCTGCTTGGTACTCTTCCAACTCACTGCTCCACCATTTAGGGTAAAAACATATCCCGAAATGGATTTGCTATCATCAGGGTCTGATTGAAAACTAGAATCAGAATAAGCTTCTAGTTTAAGATCAGAACCACCATAAACCAGAAAAATATCCTTAGTCCTTCTCAGGTACTTAAGAATATTTTTAACTGCTTTCCAATGATCCTCTCCTGGATCAGCCTGAAACCTACTGACAATGCCTAAAGCATATGCCACATCAGGCCTTGTACATAACATGCCATACATTTTGGACCCTATTGCCGAAGCATAAGGTATAGAATTCATTCTATTTCTTTCTTCAGGTGTCTTAGGAGACATTCTTTTAGAAAGATGTATGCCTTGACTCATAGGAAGATAACCTCTTTTACTTCCATCCATGCTGAATCTTTTCAGCACTAAGTCAATGTACCTAGATTGGGATAAACCTAGCATCCTCTTAGATCTATCTCTAAAGATCTTAATACCTAGTATATAGGATGCTTCTCCCAAATCTTTCATGGAAAACTGGTTTGATAGCCAAGCCTTAACTGATTGTAACATTGGGACATCATTCCCAATGAGGAGTATGTCATCTATAACAGAACCAAGAAGACTATGGCACTCCCACTAGTCTTCTTATAAACACAGGGTTCATCCACATTTTTGATAAAACCAAACCTTTTAATAGTTTCATCAAAGCGGATGTTCCAACTCCTGGAAGCTTGCTTTAATCCATAAATGGATTTCTTTAGCTTGCATACTTGATTAGGTTTATTCTTTGAAATAAAACCTTCTGGCTGTGACATGTAAACTTCTTCCTCAAGGAAACCATTGAGGAATGCAGTCTTAACATCCATCTGCCAGATCTCATAATCGTGGTACGCTGCTATAGCAAGTAAAATCCGAATTGATTTGAGCATGGCAACAGGTGAGAATGTTTCATCATAATCAATTCCCTGTTTTTGTCTAAAACCTTTGCCACTAATCTGGCTTTATAGGTTTCAACTTGGCCATCAGCCCCAATCTTTTTCTTATAGACCCATTTGCACCCAATAGGATTAACACCCTCTGGTGCATCGACCAAAGACCATACTTGGTTTACATACATAGAGTCTATCTCGGATTCCATGGCTTCTTGCCATCTATCTGAATCAGTACTCAAGATAGCTTCCGTATAGGTCAGAGGTTCATCATTTTGAATGACTTGGGCTTCATTATTTTCAATAATAAACCCATACCTCTCAGGTGCCCGTGGCACTCTATCAGACCTACGGGAGGAGTTTTATGTTCTGGTTCTGTCATAACTATATGTTCTAATGGTTGAGAACTGTCTATCTGTATTTCTTGTACTTCTCCAAGTTCAACAGTTCTACCATTGCCCTTTTCTAAAATAAACTCTTTTTCTAGAAAAGTGGCATGCCTGCTGACAAAAATCTTTTGTTCAGTAGGATGGTAAAACAGATATCCTCTACCCTCTCTAGGATATCCTACAAATAGACATTTATCCGCTCTAGGTTCCAACTTATGTCCAAAATTTCTTTTAACATAAGCTAGACATCTCCATACCTTAAAATATTTAAGATACGGTTTCTTTCCACTCCAAATTTATATGGAGTACTAACGACGGATTTAGAAGGTACCTTGTTCAGAATGTAAACAGCAGTTTCTAGTGCATGACCCCAAAAGAAATGGATAAATTTGTGAAGCACATCATGGATCGTACCATATTAATAAGGTACGATTCCTCCTTTCAGCTATACCATTTAGCTGTGGAGTATAAGGAGGGGTCCATTCAAAAAGAATTCCATTAACTTTAAGATAGTCTAAAAACTCGTGGATAAATATTCTCCTCCTCGATCAGAATGAAGAACTTTAATATTTTTCCCGGTTTGTTTTTCGACCATACTTTGATACTCCTTAAATTTATCAAAGGCTTCATATTTATGTTTCATAAGATACACATATCCAAACCTAGATAAATCATCTGTAAAAGTGATAAAATATGAGTATCCACCTCTGGCCTGAGTTGTCATTGGACCACATACATTAGTATGTATAAGTCCTAATAACTCAGTTGACCTTTCTCCATGTCCAGTAAATGGAGTCTTGGTCATCTTACCCATGAGACATGATTTGCAAGTTCCTAATGATTCATACTCATAAGGATCAAGGAATTTTTCCTTGTATAACTTGCTTATCCTAGACTCATTAACATGACCAAGTCGATGATGCCAAAGTAAAGTATCATTAAAGTCTTTTCTTTTTCTTTTATTATTGACATGAAAAACACTATCATTGGAAGAAAGAGTTAAGAGCCCATTACTAAATATGCCAGAACAAATAACTTTATTAGACAACATTATCGAGCAACCAGTGCTCGTTACATCCATTACATATCCTTGTTTTAACAACAAAGGATAGATATAATGTTCCTAATAATCTTAGGCATATAGTAATAATTTTCTAACTCCAAGATCTTCCCTGAAGGCAACTTCAGAATATAGGTCCCTACAGCTTCTGCTTGGATGATATCACCACTAGCACCGTAGAGATTGAAGTCACCTTCCTTCAATACTTTAAGCTTGTGGAGGTCCTGCAAAGATTTGCATATATGGTAACCACAAGCGGTATCCAATACCCAAGTATTTGATATAGACAATTTAATGTCAATATAGCATGTATCTCATACATACCTTTTGGTGCATCTGCCGCACCAGGCTTCACAGTTGCAAGGTAAGCCTTGCAATTCCTTTTCCAATGTCCCGCTTTGCCGCAAAAGAAACAGGTTGACTGTTTTGAGGCCTTCTTTCCTTTCTTATTCTTATTGATGCCACCCTTAGGGTTTAGCCTCCTATTAAAACCCTTTTTGCCTGATTTCGTCTTATTGGTCTTATCAACAAGAAGAAGTGGAGCCTTTTCTTTCTTAACGTGGCTCTCTGCTGTTTTTAACATATTTAACAGCTCAGGCAAGGAAGTGTTTAGTTTGTTCATGTGATAATTCAAGACAAACTGAGAAAATAACTTCGGGAGTGATTGCAGGATTAAATCCTGATTCAACTCCCCATCCATAATAAAACCTAATTGACCCAATCTGGTGATTAAGTCAATTACCTTCAGAACATGATCCTGAACGGATGTTCCCTCTGTCATCCTAGCACGGAATAACTGCTTAGATATTTCGTATCTAGCAGTTATGCTTTGTTCTCCATAAAGCTCTTTTAAATTGAGCATTATGGATTGATTATCCATGCTTTCATGCTGTCTCTGTAACTCATTGGTCATAGAGGCCAGTATGATACACTTGACAGTGAGGGAGTCATTCTGCCACATTTTGTATGTGGCCATATCTTCCTGTGTGGCATCGTCCCCTAGTGGATTAAGACTAGGGGTATCAAGAATATAAGAAAGTTTTTCTGAACTCAGCACAATCTTTAAATTTCTCAACCAGTCCACATAGTTTGGACCAGTCAGTTTGTTGGTATCTAAGATATTCGCAGTGATAATGATGATACCATTTATCTACATTTAATAAAGAACAATACATAAGCAAACAACCATGAAATGACTTACATAATTAAATTAGGTCTTCAATTTAATTATGTCTCCCACTATTTTATCAAAAAATCATAGCCCTCACTATGATAATCGAGAAGAACCCTGATCGATTTTTCTTAGTGAGATTGAGATCCTAATAACTTATAAAAGATCTTGCAGAAAACACAACAAATCTTTTATAAGCTCAAAGGTAGGAAACTCTTCCAATTATATCTCATATAATTCTCAAAAATAACTTGGCCTCTAGAACATTATTAGTCTTGCAGAAAAACACAACAAACCATAATATTCTAGTTAAGTCAAGACCCTTTCATTTCTATACAGTCTATACAGTCAGTACTCAAATATAATGCCCTTGCAGATAACACAACAAGGCATTATACTGAATATACTGTAAGCATATCTGTGCACTAGACTAGTATTATGTCAATCACCATATTAGGTCTTGCAGATAACACAACAAACCTAATGTGGTTCATAACACAATAATGATCCAGCATGAAGGAAGGCCAATATATAGTATTTTTAACACTAAGCATTTTAGTCAAGATTTAAATATAATCAAATCAGCCAGGCAAGTGGAAGAGATGTGGGAGTCCCCCGTTGCTTTCCTAGACACCAATAAAAATTGGCCAGGTCAGTCAACGGAACCAATTAAAAACCACAATTCTCTTTACCTTCCCAGAACCACCTTTCTAGACATCGAATGATCAATTGTTCATCATGACTAGTGATGCTTATTAGTTAAATATACTATGACTTAATATAATTTTTTAAGAGGAGGGTTTTATAAAATCGCCAGCACATTCTTATTGAACATATCACAATCATATCATTCTGATAAACAAATATGTGCTAAGTGTGTCATCATACTAGGACAACCATTTACCACATAATGGATCCACCATTATGCCAGGGCAACCTTATTTCAGTATGATGACTTCAAAACTAATCATATCTCTATAATAATTAGGGTTTGAGTGAAAAATCCTAACTAGTGGCATACACCAAAACATATATGCAACCAAAAATATGCTAAGTGTAATAGCATATTAGGACTTAAAAAAAACCCTAATATGTAACACACAAAATATCATAGATTATAGTCCTAATTAAGGTGGCTCTGATACCACTGTTGGGTTCCGGTGCAATGCAGAGGAAGTGTAATTTCAAAATTGAAACTAAATTCACACCAAAAAATCCTAAACCAGGAACTCCTTAAATAAGACTAGAACATATGACAAGCATATCTATGCAAATTAGGATTAGGGTACCAACCTGTAATCGCTTATTCCAACAAACTTGAAGTTGAAGGGGCTAACTGAATTCACCAGGCGTCCAGGTGTCCACCCTCCGATGGTGATCCACACAGAGCAATGATCAAGAAACACTATCTTCTTTTCAATGGTTCCTCCTATTGAGTTCTTCTTCCTAGAACTCAATTGCTTGGACTATGGCTTGAATTCTTCCACACAAGAGGTAGCCTCCCTTTCCTTGATCTCTTCTCCTCCTTCCACTAAGACCTTGGCCCTTTAGACACCCTTGTCTTGAAGAAAAGACCTTGTCCTAAGAGGATATAGGCTTGTCTTAAGTTGGAGGAGAAATTAAGACAATAATGTCTTAATGTAAGAAAGAAGGAATAAATCAGAACTCCTTTCTTTCCTTTACCGTCGGAGACTTTCACTCTTATTCTTTTTCAGTAGCAGAGTTTCGACAGAGGTGTACTCTGTAAAGGAAACAGTGCAAGAGCAAGAAAAGAATGAAAGAGTCTTTAGGAGAGGAAGAAGGAATAAAAGAAAATATTACCGAGTTCTGATTTTCCCGACCCTTTAAATAGATCTCAGATAGGTGCCCACACATCTCTCCGTGAAAGACTTCTCACGCCTATTCTCATTTTCTCACGCCCCTTCCCTCTTTCTCATGACCTTCCAGATTAAAACTCACGGCTTTTCCTAAAAGAAAAGTCATGAAATTTCAGAAGAAGGGAGTCGCGATGTTTCGATCTCCGAAGAGATGTTATTTCGCGCAACCGGGAAGAGTCTGCGCCTTTTGTCTTTCTCAAAAATTCCCCAACCGTTGGATTCCCATCCAAGGGAACACATGTGAGGTGCCAATAATGAGAAAGGAAGCTCCCCATATAAAAAAAACATCGGAGTTTTTTATGGAGCGCGCCAAGAGTCCATGCGCCATGGACTCTTCCAAATGGCACGCCAAGAGTCCATTAGCGCATGGACTCTTGGCATTTTGGCGTGAAAAAGCTAAGGGGCGGGTGGGGGGCTAGCCTAGGTGCATGGTTAGCCAATAGGGTTAGCCATAATCCCTATATCCTCAATTAGGGTCTAATTAGATCCAATTAGAACCAAATTGAACCAATCCGGAACCCTAATTCGAATCCAATTCGAATAGAAGCTAGGGTTTGCAACACCTGCTAGAGTGTTATCCTGCAAAGATGATTTAATTACAAATTAAACTCTTGATCAATCCTCTTAAGTGTGTGACCCATTGGGTTCCACATCTAGCCAGCAGTGGGTTCGAATACAAGTTGACCTAATTTGATTAGAACTCTTTCTAATCGATTTAGGTCAAACTGGGCTTACCCGATTTGATCAATTAGGACTCTTCCTAATAAGTGATCTTTGAATTTGATCAACCCACAAGATAAGATTGACGTCTAGCAACGTGTCATGTCTACTCGAAAGATATGGAAATTCTGGTGAAATCCCAAAATTACCCTTTAGTAGAGAGTTACCGTACAATTAAATCTTTCGATCAGCCTGCACCCAAAATATAACTATGGATATGGATATATGTCAAATCCAATATTATATTTATTTCTAGCTCAATCTTATATTGATGATTCAATTATCTTGATATTAGAAACCATCTCTAATATCTTTACTTTGATCAAAGATTCCCTGAATCATCATCCGATTGTTAACTAGCTGGATGCAATCTCCTCTTACTAAGAGTGATCGATTCCTTGTTGACCTACTCATTACCTTCATATCCAATTCACCATTCCCAGTATCAATCCTGTGCATGACCCAGTGTCATGATTAGGATTGAACCAAAGCATGGGTTCATGTACATAAGGTACTTATGGCAGTCTCAGGTCAAAGGATTACTTGTACCACTCCCATATGAGAACCTTCTATTGACATGTAGCTAAGACTCCATTAGATGTTCTCAAGTTGGATCATATCAGTGAACTCATTCTCCAATGAGCACCCCATCCCAGTATTAGTGTCATACACAAGTGACTGTGAGAGCAGTCACCCTCTCCAGTATACATGGGATGTGCTAGTCTTACCGGAAAACCCTGATCCCCTACTCAGGATTCTTTGACTAGGAATATTTTAGATTTAAGGTTTTAAGACTTTAGGTCTCACTGGTATGATCTCATCATAACCCTAAAATCATAGCCCTAATCTATGGGGTTCATCATAAACACAGCGTATGATAAAAAAAATAATGCCTTTATTAGAATTTTTTGTCAATTACATTGGTTTGGGAGATACAACATAGATTGGCTTGTAGGGCATATCCCTTTCATATAGCCCAACTTCTCAGAACTTAAAATAATTTTAATGTTTCTCAACCAATCTTTGAAATTAAGGCCTACAAGTCAATTTGTCTCTAGAATATGGGCTAAGGGGTTTGAAGCTGACATTGTTAACTACAAGAGTAGAAGATTCAAATTAGATTTTATACTTAATTATTAAAATTATTCTAGGATCTTTAAGAAATAATTTTAGAACTCCCACTATTTTCTCGGATCTTTCACACTCCCCGTGGAGATGCAGAAACCCTGCAACTCTAGGTTTCTAGTGGGTGCTACAGTCCCATCGATGTGTGGCACCTCACCGTGCCTGGTTATTGGTAACATGCTACACCAATAAGTAGCCAACTCTTATCCAATGTATCTAATACAAGTTGTAGCTCTTGGTCTCTAAATCATGAAACCTCAACGTGCCCATTTATTGATCCAATCATTAGTTAAGTTAGACCCACCATTTCTGCTAGACAGCCATCATTGAGTCCCTCAACATGCCAGTTTATTGGGCCCAACCCTATTAGTGCCTAGCAACATCTCATGCTTAATAGGGTGGTTGTGTCTTCCTGATGCAACTAGACCACTGTAACTAGCCAAGAATAATTAACACAATAGGACACCCACACACCTACAATGGTGGAAGACCTAAGACTTAATATTTATGGAAAGCTTAGATTCGGTCTCTTTTAAATTGATCAGCCAAATCATGACTAACCAATTACATTAAGTCAGCACAATCTCATGTTTGACTAATTACATTAGGTCAGCACAATCTCATGTCTGACTTAACATAACCAGCATGGGTGATCTCAAATCAAAAGTGACTCGATTGAAAACTTAATCAACCAAATTGGTCAGGTCAGTTTGATACATTGGAGGGTTCGCCAAGATACCCTCTTTCTGCCAAACTAGTTGGATGAGAAAGAGTTAACCCCAATTAGCAAACCATGATCGAAACCTTCCTTAGACACCAACTGACTGACAATATTCAATTAGGTCATCTAATAATTTGGGCTCATCACTGAGCCAAATTAGGTCTTAACTTATCAATTCATAATTATGAATCGATCTGACTAGACTACATCTAAAACTAATTTTGAGCACACTTGACCTAACCCTAATCATCATTCGATTAGGTTAAGTCACTTGCTTAAAATTAAATTAGGATTACTAGTTGATCTAATCAAGCCCTAATTACCGCAGCCCAATCTCTAGACCTAATTTGTTCAACCCAAACCCTCATGCACCTAATTTGATTTTCTAGATCCAATCAATTTTAAAATTAGGTTCAAGTGCATGACTTTTAATGGCTTATGATCATGAATCACATTTAGGATCTAAACCCTAATTTGGTGCATCACATACATCAATATACATAATCATTGTTGGCGTAGAACCTCCACTGGATGGGCTAAGTCGCTGAACCGCTGGTCTGCTCCTCTTGGCACCTATAAAGCAGGTCCTTTGACCGGATTTTTTCCTGTGGAGGACACTCTGATGCCTAAATCAGGGAGAGGTTCCATCAATAGAATGAATGGAAAGTTTTCTAAGAAGGCAAGAAGATAGCAAAGTGTCATTGTGTCCCACTCACCTTAAGTGTCTCCTCTTACCAGTATTTATAATAGTTGGGCACCGGCCTGGGTTGAGCTTAACTTGCCTCTGGTTAACATGCGGTCGATTAACTTCACCCCACGTACAATGAGGGACGGTTGCCATTTATTTAGGGATGGTTGTTGCTCCATTATGACCAGTCCAGAATTATCAGAGAGTGGGATTGCTGAACGCGTGGCCAGCCCAAAATGGCTAAAGTTGGGGATGGCGGTTATGCTTTAGGTCGCAATAGCCATCCTCCCATTCGGGGGTTTGTGGCAGATTGGAGATTTATCTCAGGCCTTCTTCTTCTTCGGACTTCTTCGAGTCAGTCATCTTCGGACTTCATCGGTGGAGTTACCTTCGGACTTCTTCGGAAGAGGCGATCGGTTAGATGGTGGACGTCGTAGATCCAGAGGGGTAGTCTTCAGACCTTTATCTTCGGACTATCCGAAGACTGGTCCGAAGGAGGTGTTACGGCACTCCCGGGCCATCGTTGGTTCTCTTGGTATAGGTGACCGGTCTGGGGGAGAACCCGACCGGTCTCCTGAGCCAGAGATATATTCAGTTGAGCCGGCATCCCCCAATAGTTGCCCCCACTCTTATTTTTCAAAGCATTGATTTGCCTTGAAAAGTAAGAGTATTTTTGAGTTTGTCATTTTTTGTTTAGAAAAAATGTTGTTAATGATGCCAAATCTTTGATCCGGTTGTTCACCACAACCAACCTCTGATTCGGGGATCAAACCGGAGATAGGTGTCGCCTTTGCATTGGAGCATGAAAAAGAGGGGAGATCAATCGATGGGTCATGGCCTTTCTTCCTGTTGATCTTCTAACAGGGACATGGGTGGAGGATGTGGCCTGATCTTATCCTTGGGAGGGAAGGCACCAATCTCATCCCAGTCGTCAAATGGGATCGCATGGATTAGGGCCCTCGGCTTGTTGAGTCAAATCGGTGCCTTCTAGGGCTTCGTACTGGCCTCCGGTTCTCGTACGCGCGATATGACTGGGGGGAGAGGTGCTTGTTCCTCGAGGCAGTGCGTGGAGCCACCTCCTGCCCCCCCCAAAAGAAAGGGAGGAGGCTGATCGAGGAAGCTTCTTTGTTTTTGTTTGCCATTACTTTAGCCCATTCTTTCCTACTTCTACCTTCTTATTCCTTCAGTAGGTCGAGTTTCTTCGATTCTTCTCTGTTCTTCCTTTATCACCATGGTTAGGTCTCTAAGGGCTCGCGCTGTTGGCCAGGCTTCTTCCGTTGCTGTAGTTAGACCGGGGCTAGTTCCTAGTTCTGTCTCTTTTAGGAAAATAGCCTATCTCTGGGAGTGCTATCGCATTTCCGGTGATTTCCTTCTAGTGCTTCCAAAGCCCGAAGAGCGGGTAGATAGACCTCCGGTCGGATGTGTTGTTGTCTATGAGGACCATCCTTCGTTTTCCTTTGCATCCATTCTTCCTTAGGATTTTTAACTTGTATCATATCATTCCTGCGCAGCTGACTCCGAACAGTATTCGAAATATCTGTAAATTTTTGGTTCGGTGCCAAATAGCCAATATGAGACCTCGGACCAGTTTATTCACCTCCCTCTTCATTTTGAAGAGGGACTTCCACAGCCATGGGTGGTGGGTTATTGGTCCTCGCCCTGGTCGTAAGATAATGAAGGGTATGCCCAGCGCCATCCATGGATGGAAACCTAATTTTATTTTTGTTACCTCTACTGAGCCGTGGGATTTTGACTGTGAGTGGAGGGAGCCTTGTTTGGATGCTAACCTCGGCAAGGGGGTCGTGATGGCTGACAAACCCGATTATGCCTTGTTGTCGGGTTCGGAGACCGTTTCCATTCAAGAACTTTTGGAGGAGAGGAAAATTCATCTTGCTAGGATCAGCGGGTCCTCCACGTTAGGTAGAAGACTTTGACCTCTTCCTACTCTTTGGCTTCCCTGTTCAGTCATTTTTAATGTTTGTTCTTGTTTGTAGGTGGTTGGATGAGGCCTGACTTGAGCCAGCTCCACGAATCTACCAAGAGACCGGCGGTCCTCCCCCCTTCTTCGGGGTCGGAGGCCTAGAAGAGGGCCCAGGGAATGGGTACCAGTAGGAGCACTACATCTTCAAGGGGGCCTCTAGAGGGGACGAAGTTCCGTCGGGGGAGCTTCTAGCGGTGCCCCCACCATCGGGGCCCTTGCCGAGGGTAGATTCTCCGGCCCAGATGATGGGGGGCTCGAGTTCGGCTCCAGTGCCGATGTACCATCACCCTGCTCCCCCGTGATGGATAGGAGCAAAGTGCCACGAGTTAAAGGGGGGTCAATTGGGGCCCCCATGGATAGGGACTGTGGGATAGACTTCTCAAGGTTTTTTGGTGTGAGAGGTTTATCTTCTCCTGACGTGGCTAGGCAGATGTTGAAAGGCATTCTATTGTCTCACGACTGGGCAGTCGCCCGGAATTAGCATCTCATCGAAGTATCGGATTCAGCATTTTCCTCCGTGCTGAAGGTAAGATTCCCATCACCTTTTTGGTTTCCTTTCAGCTATTCCTTCCATGACAGGTCTTTTGTTTTGTTGGTGCAGTTGGTTCATGATATAACCTTTTTGGGGGAGGGCATGGAGAATATCAACAACTTTCTCCACAGTGTGAAGGAGGAGCTCCAGATGGCCAAGGCCAAAAAGGAGGTAGCCGAAGAGCTACGATTGTCCATCGAGGAGAAGCTCATTTATAAAGATGTCGAGGTTTAGGATTTGAGGGGTGAACTGAAGAAGGCTCAACTAAAAATCTCCAAACAAGAGGCGAAGCTGAGGAGGAAGAGGAAACAGATGTGCTTCTTGGAACAATTTGCCAAGGAGAATAAGGAAAAGGCTAAGAACCTGGCTAAGATGACCGACGAGGTGGTCGGAAGGGTGGAAGAGGCTTCTTCGAGCGCTGAAGCTGCCGCGAGGGAGTCTGAGGTCCTCAGGGAGCAGGCGATCAAGGCAGTTGAGGACTTCAAGAAGTCTTCACAATTCAAGAGAGATGTAACTGAAGCCAAATTATTCAGCTATAAATATGGCTTCAATGATGGGCTTGAAGGGGTTCATAAAGCTTTTCCCGACCTTGACCTCTCCGGCATCCCGGCATTTGAGATCGAGGAGGAGAGAGGGGAGGGAATTGTACCCCCTGCTGAGTATTGAGAGGATTCGGTCATGGTGGAAGGGTCGGTCATGGCAAGTCCGACAGCCTTGACTCAAGTTGAAGCAGCCCAAGCAGAAGAAGCCCAGGCTGAAGAGGACTGGGTTCCAATTCAGACTGAAGAAATCCTCCTTCCTATCAGTCTCAAAGTCCCCGCCCGTGAGTAAAGCTTGACGGGCCTTGGACTTTGTATCTTTTGCTCCTTCTTTTGCCAAAGGAATGATGTGTAACCACCATCTTATCTTAAATGAAACTCGAAACGTCCTTCTAGTCAAATAGGCATTTGAGTTAGTATGTCCTGTGGGAGATTTCTTCTAGAAACTTAGGAAAATGGGGTGGCTGCTTTCTTGGTGATCATTGAATTGGCACGAAGAGGACTAACTGATTATTTAGTGGTGATCGGTCGAAGTCGAGTCTTTGGGGTTGATGCTTTAGTATGGACCGAGGATTGACCCAATAGGAGTGTCGTGGGGTCGTTGGGTTGTCTTCGTTTCTCTTTTTGATACGAACGGTTGGCTACAGTGGGGTTCGACTGGGCCTTCGAACTGGAATCCCCTAGCGATCAGCCACTCATCATGATGACTCCTAGGATCTAGTAACTACATGGGTGACAAGCATTGCCCTGCCATTGGTACCGGGAGGGGGAGGAGTGTCGAGTTGACATGCATGCTGTATTAATGTCGAGTGCACCGGTGTTCAAGGGGTCGCACCTCCTACGCCACTTGGGCACCGTCGAACGCATTCTTCCCAAAGTTGTCCATCCAGGCTACAAGAACGTTACACCAGTTTCGGAGCACCGTCTTGGTACATGGCTTCTCCGGTTGGTTTGGTTTGAGGCGTGGTCCACGTCCCCTACAAGCGCATACCATTTTCGAGTGCACGTTTTTTAGAGGAGCATGCAAAACGTCGAGCTTGTGGGCCATTAAATAGGACTCCTCCTCATAGTCTCTAGGAGATTCTAAAGCCATGGAGGAGTGGGTGTCTTGCTCTAGTGTCATTCTTATTCTTCTTGCATCTTTTATCTTCCTTCATTATGAAGTTCTATCTTCAGGATCTGCATGAGATGTCCTGTAAGAGGGGGGCCACTATGAAACACGGAGAGGAACCTAGCGTTAAGGTCCATAGGAAAGACGATGACTCCTTTTGGGCCCAGGAGGTGGCCCACCTGGAGGAGGAGGTGCAGACCCTCCGTTCTCTACTGGAAGAGGTGAAGGCCAGAGCAATCACAGCGGCTGCAGCGGCGAAGAAGGAGGCCACGGAGGCTGTGACAAAGTTTCTGGGGTTGCAAGCCTTCCATGACGAATTCGCCGAAGTCATCCTGGACTCCTACCATCGGGGTTCCAAGATCATAGAGACAAGGCCTTCAGCTATTATGATTTGAAAGGGTTGGAGAACATCCGGCCCTCGATCCCATATCCCGGGCACGAGGATGATTCTTACTTCGAAAGAGAATTGGAGTCTTAGGAGGAGGTGGCCAGGGACAATGCCTCTCCGGATATCCAGCAGGGGTCTACCGCCACTCGTCCATGGGGGAAGGGGCTTGCGGCTGGCCCTTAAATTTCTCTCCTCCCTCTCCCTTTTTTTTTTTTTTGCCATATGGTGTAATCTCCTTTCCTTTTGAGTGAAATGCTTTTGAATGAAGGGGCTTGTCTTTGAAATGATATCAAGCACGAGTAGTTATGGTAGAAGAGTCTGCCTATTTAGTTTAGTCGGGTTCGTCTCCCCCTAGGGGGGGCTCATAGAGGCGTTATGGGGGCACCCCATTGATGGTTGAGTGGGCCTCTAGGCTTGTTTTGATATGTCTTCGGGTCTTCCGTAGGATATATCGTGTAGACGACTCCTTTCATCTTTAGTTGACCGTAAAGAGACCTTCCTAGATCTTTCTTTCGTGCTCGTCGATCGTATCGATGGGGCGGCTAGATCAGTCATGCCCCGATGTTTTTTGATATTAAGGCAGGTTGGTTAGGCTCGCCTCGGTGCATTTTTGGATTTTTTGTAGGGTAGGTTAGGTAAACCATTCACTGCACCTTTGGGTGATCATAAGATGGCCTAGTTGGGCCATCTTTTTGTGCTCGTCGGATATACCAATAAGGTAAGTGGATCGGACCCACCTTTCCACTCAATATTAAGGCAGGCTGCTTAGGTCTGCCTCGGCGCGTCTTCAGATTTTTCGTAGGGTAGGTATGTGAACCATTCCCCACGCCTTTGGGTGATCATAAGATGGCCTGGTCGGGCCTTCTTTTCGTGCTCGTCGGACATAACGATAAGGTAAGTAGATTGGACCCACCTTTGTGCTCAATATTAAGGCAAGTTGCTTAGGTCTGCCTCAACACGTCTTTGGATTTTCCGTAGGGTAGGTTACGTGAACCATTCCCCGTGCCTTTGGGTGATCGTAAGATGGCCTGCTTGGGCCTTCTTTCCATGCTCGTTGGACATACCGATGAGGTAGGTGGATCAGACCCACCTCTGCGCTCCTCTCCCCTTCTTGTTGTAGGTTCAGCTTACCGAGGCCATCTTGTATCGTGAATCGGTGATAAGACGGGTTAACCTGAGCCATTGTTGGGTGGATTTTCAGTGAAGCCTCCCCTGGATGGGGCTTTTATTGATAATATTTGTAAAGATTGTCT
Source organism: Areca catechu (assembly GCA_021397845.1). Classification (NCBI taxonomy): domain Eukaryota; kingdom Viridiplantae; phylum Streptophyta; class Magnoliopsida; order Arecales; family Arecaceae; genus Areca; species Areca catechu. The sequence goes on along the minus strand of CM038042.1, from coordinate 28,390,374 downwards.
ACATTCCAAGGCCGCGGCAGCACGACATCCTCTAAAATTTTGGTTGATACGCCCCCGGATGTATGGTTTCTTTGACTCGATAGGGGCCTTCCCAATTAGGAGAGAGTTTGCCTTGGTCCGTCGGCTTGGATACTTTGGTTCTCTGCAACACCAAACCTTCTGGGCAGAAGGTCCGTTCCTTTATCCTGGAATTGTTGTACTTGGCGACCCTCTGTTGGTATGATGCCATCCTTATTTGAGCCTGGAGCCTGGTGCCTTGTAGTAGATCCAAGTCTATTCTTCGGTGCTTCGAGTTTTCAGGTTCTTGGTACCCATCGATCCTCAGAGATTGCAACGTGACTTCTATTGGAAGGACCGCCTTGGTGCCGTATGCCAGGTTAAATGGAGATTCACCAGTAGCCATTCTCTGAGTGTGGAAGGATAAGTGAAGTGCGTACTCCACCGTATGGCCATCTGGCTCGGCTAATATGAGGCCCGCACCACATCTGACGAAGTTGGAGGCTCCGTCCACATGGAATAGCTAGACCGACTCCATGTCTTTCGAGGTAGCCCCTTCCTCTTCGATGAATTGTAGATTGTCTTCGGGCTTTCAGGTGCATTCGGCTATGAAGTCTGATAGTACTTGTGCCTTCATCGCCGGTCTAGGTTAAAAGTTGATGTCGAATTCACTCAGCTTTACGGCCCATATGGCTATCCTTCCGGAGGTATCAGGACAGCGGAGGATAGCCTTGAGGGGTTGGTCTGTCAGAACCGTGATGGTGTGGGCCTGGAAATAGGGCCGCAGTCACTTTGCTGCAATTACGAGTGAGTAGATAAGTTTTTAAATCTTCGGGTATCTCGTCTCAGCATCATGCAAGACTTTGCTGATGCAGTAGACTAGCTTTTGGGGATTGTCTTTCTCATTTCGAATGAGAACTGAGATGATGGCCTCATCCAAAGCAGAGAGGTATAGATAGAGAGTCTCACCTTCTCGAGGTTTAAAGAGCAGTGGTGGGGTCTCTAGGTATTTCTTTAACTCTTCAAGAGCGAGATGACAATCTTCGGTCTATTCGAAGTCCCGAGATTATTGGAGCACTTTGAAGAAAGGGAGGCATTTCTCGGCAGACCGGGAAATGAATCAGCTTAGAGAGGCGACCTTCTCGGTTAGCTATTGTACCTCCTTCTTGCAAGAAGGATGCCTCATGTTTCGGATGGCTTGAATTTTCTTAGGGTTGGCTTCAATTCCTCGCTTGGTGACAAGGTACCCTAAGAATTTGCTTGATGTCACTTTAAAAGAACACTTCGTAGGATTCAACTTCATCTGATGACGTCGTAGGGCATCGAATGACTCTTGCAGGTCTTTGATATGGTCCGCCTTAAGGAGGCTTTTCATAATCATGTCGTCGACATATACCTCCATGTTCCTTCCCAGCTATTCTCTGAACACCTTGCAGATCAGCCTTTGAAATGTTGCCCCAGCATTCTTTAGTTCAAATGGCATCATTCTATAGCAGTAAAGGCCCTTTTCAGTGATGAAGGTCATCTTCTTTTCATCTTGAGGGTCCATTCTTATTTGGTTGTATCTGGAGAAGGCATCCATAAAACCTAACAGTTGGTGGCCTGCGGTGGCATCGACCAATTGGTCGATCTTTGGTAAGGGAAAGCTATCTTTCGGGTATGCTTTGTTGAGGTATGTGTAATCAATACAGATCCTTCATTTTTTACTAGATTTCTTTACCATCACCACATTTGCCAGCCATTCGGGGTAATGTGTCTCCCGGATAAATCCAGCTTTAAGGAGTTTGTTCACCTCTTCGTCTATCGCCTTTGGCCTCTTAGGGACAAAGCTCTTCTTCTATCGAAAGGGCCTATAACCGGGAATGACCTCCAGCTGATGGGTGATTACTTCGACTGAAATCCCGGGCATGTCTGAGGCTTACCAGGCGAAGACATCAGCATTATTTTTAAGGAAGCGGATTAGCTTCATCCTTGTCGCCTCATCAAGTAGACTCCCAATCTGCACAACTTTGGTGGGGTCTTCCTTGGTTAGCTGTACCGGCATGATTTTCTCCATCGGCTCCCCACAGTCTTTGGATGGATCCCTCGGGTCGAGTTGATCAGGGGTTGGGGAGTCGACTGATTGTTTGTCCTGGATCACCAGGCACTGCCATGTGGTCCTTTGGTCACCTTTTGCTTCCCCTACTCTCCTGGCGGGGAAACGGACTAGGAGATGGTAGGTCGACACTATGGCTGGAAATTTGTTTAAGGCGGGCCTCTCCAAAATCACATTGTATGCTGAAGGAGTTCGGACCATCGCGAAATTGATGGGGAGCATTTTTTACCAGGGTTTGGTGCCAAGGATTACGGGTAGCATTATTTCACCTTCAACCTCAACCTGGTTCCCCACGAACCTTATCAGTGGTAGAGAAAATCTCTGTAATTTATTTTTAGGTAAGGACATCTGAAAGAACGCGTCGTAGAGCAAGACCTCTACAGAGCTTCCATTATCAATCAGGATATGCCTTACATCATAGTTGGCCACAATGGTCGATATTACAACTAAGTCGTCATGCGGGTGCTGAACTCCCACAAGGTCATCATCGGAGAAGAATATAGAGTTGTTGTCCTTGAGTCACTTCGGGGCGTCATCTTTGACTCTCCTCCAGTTGGTCAGCCGATGTAGCATTCCCACCCTTCCATCGATGGGTCTTTAGTTGGGTAGTTCGGCTTCTTCAGGGGCCCTCTGGGGGGCCATGGCCTTAGGCCTAGGTTCTGGGTGGTTGACGTACCACCCTAAGTAACTTCTTTTGATCAGATCTTCAATAGCATCCTTGAGTTGGATGCAGTCTTCAGTGTTGTGGCCATGGTCCCGATGGAATCTGCAGTAATTGTTCCTGTTCTTCGCAGAAGAGGATGCCTTCATAGGATGCGGCCATTGGAGACAGCTTTCTTTTTCTATCTCCATTAGGATTCTCTCTCTGGGAAGATTGAGGGGGGTGTAGGAGTCGAATTTCATGCCCGGTGCTCTAGGCTTGGGACTTTGCCTCCGTGCAGAGTCGTTGTTGTTGTTGAGGATCGGGAGGTCCTGCCCCCTACTACTTTTCTTCCTTGGGATAGATTTCCCTTCGGCCAGCCTCTGGTTCGTCTCCTGTTCCTCGATGTCGGTGTATTTATGAGCTCTCAATAAAAGCTCAGAATAGCTTGTGGGGAATCTCTTATCTAGGAAGAAAGTGAGTCTAGATGATCGAAGCCCCTTCTTTAGAACGGACATAGCTACATATTCATTGAGATCCGAGATCTCGAGGGTAGCCGAGTTGAACCTAGAGATGTATTCTCGGAGGCTATCTCCTTCCTTCTAATGGAGGAGGAATAAGGTATCTGTATTCCGGGGGGTCTTTCAGTAGGTCCTAAAATATGAGATGAACAATTTTTCCAATTCAGGAAAGGGGTTGATGGTACCTTGGCGTATGCTTGAGTACCATATTTTAGCTGCCTTCTTTAGCATGGCAGGGAAGGCGAGGCAGTGCAACATGTCGAAGGCCCCTTGAATCATCATATGGGCCTTGAAGCTATCCAGGTGGTCAAGTGGATTGGTGGTGCCATCATAGGGTTCTATTTGAGGGATCCTAAAGTTCCGAGGGATGGCTTCGGCCATGATATGAGGAGTGAACGGGGGACTTAGATCGTATGCGATGATCTCGTCATCCCTCCTCTGGTCACGAAGCTTCGTAACCTGCGACTCGATGGCCTTAAGCTTTTTCTCGTAGTCGGGGCGAGCTTCCTTCGGTGCCTCCCTCTTGGGAGTGGAATCCTCGGAGGAGACAGAGGGGGATCATCTAGATCTTTTCCCCCTCCGTGATATGTCGGTTGGCTTTGAAAGTCAAGAGCTTTGGCCCTCCGGGGAAAGCCGCTCTTCAAGGGAAGGTTGGACAAACTAATGATGCTGGTCTCCCTTCCCCTAGGGTCGGTGACTATGTCTAGAAGTGGCTGGTAGATGCCCCATCTGAAGGGTTATATCCTGGAAATTCTGAACCATAGTTGTCAGAGTATCGACTCGGTTCAGAAGGGCTTCGAATTGTTGCTGTTCGACCACCAACGTGGGGGTCGGAATGTTATCTTCCACCGGGGGGTTGTTCCTCTGAGAGGGAGGATGACTCCTACTTGCTGAGACATTCTGCGTTCTTCCTTTCACCATTGTGGCTTCTTCTCACTTTCCTTTCTCGAAGAGGGGGCTTCTAGTGAGTACTCGGCTTGGGTCAGCGCAGACTGCCAAGTTCAGCCCTTGTCTCTCCTCCCCCCTACCTGGTGCGCCAATCTGTTAGCGTAGAACCTCCACTGGACGGGCTAAGTCGCTGAACCGTTGGTCTGCTCCTCTTGGCACCTACAAAGCAGGTCCTTTGATCGGATTTTCTCTGTTGGGGGACACTCCGATGCCCAAGTCAGGGAGAGGTTCCAGCAATGAATGAATGGAAAGTTTTCTAAGAAGGCAGGAAGATAGCAAAAGTGTTGTCATGTCCCACTCACCTTGAGTGTCCCCTCTTACCAGTATCTATAATAGTTGGGCACCGACCTGGGTTGGGCTTAACTTGCCTCTGGTTAACATGCAGTTGGTTAACTTCACCCCACGTATAATGAGGGACAGTTGCCGTTTGTCTCTCCATTATGGCCAGTCCAGAATTATCGGAGAGTGGGATTGCTGAACGCGTGGTACGATTGGAGTTGGGAATGGTGGTTATGCTTTAGGTCGCAATAGCCATCCCCCCATTCGAGGGTTTATGGTAGATTGGAGATTTATCTCGGGCCTTCTTCTTCTTCGCACTTCTTCGGATCAGTCATCTTCGGACTTCATTGGTGGAGTTACCTTCGGACTTCTTCGACGAAGGCGATTGGTTGGATGGTGGACATCGTTGATCTTGAGAGGTAGTCTTCGAACTCGGAGGGGGGAGAACCTAACCAGTCTCCTAAGTTGGAGATATATTCAGTTGAGCCGGCATCCCCCAACAATCATAAATCGATCAAAACCCTTTTGAAAATCCTTTTTCAAAAAGGGGTATACATCAAAGTAGGACAACCTTTGCACTATAGGGGGTAAACCCTATAGCAGGACAACCTTATATCACTTTGTGTAACCCTTGATCAATTAAATTTTAGATTATTAAATTTAATTTCAGATTTGAAAATTATGATTTCAATTTCGAAAATAATTTTTCAAAACATGAAATTCTATGCTAGAACAATCTTATGTTCAGCATAGATCTGAAAAAATCATAATCTATCTATCTGATCTAAGTATTTCTCAGATCTGATTCTCATCAATGCATGTTTAAGAAAGGAGAACTGTGGCTCTGATACCACTATTGGAGTTCTCCCAGGAATAGAAAATTGCAATCGATCAGGCATCAAAAGCCTGACGCAGCGGAAGCAAATATAAAAATATTTTATATCTAATGATGTAATTTATAAATAAATCTAATTTATTCATCATAAATTTCTAACATGCCAAAATATATGAGAAAAATAACATATCTAAAATTAAAATTATTTTAAGCATAAAAAATACTTACCTGGATTGCTATCCTGGCATGCTTTGAAAAACATGCCGATCTGCTATTGAAACCAGGATTCTACCGGAGCCGCACAATCGCCCGGCCTCTGCTGGTATCCATACAGAGCTCTCGTAACTGAGTCGTAGAGAGCACCGGACTGCTAGATCCTTGCAACCCTCTCCTTTTTCAGCAAATCAGTCGCTTTAAAAATTATGCCGATCCGCAACTAGACCAGCTTTTCTCGAACTGGCTTCTATCTTAAAAACTGAGATTTGCAAGATCTTGGACCTGTTTCCTTTCTTCTTCCTCTTATGAAAAACACCTCTCCTGATTATTAAAGGGAAAATCTATGCCTCACAAGGAAGAAGAAAACAAAACACCAAGAGAGAGAATCTCTAGTGTTTTGTCGGCCAAGAGAAAGGTTCATGCACAAGAAAAAATAATAATTCCTATGTTCGGTCGGCCACCCTCTCTTCTTATTATTTTTTTATGGTAAAACTCTCCAATTCTCCATGCTAAAACAACTTTAATCCAATCCAAATTAGTTTAAGTTTTAAGAGGAGTAGAAGAGGACTCTTCCTCCTCTTTTATCTTTCATGCCAATCTCATTATGCGCCCCTCTTAATTTTCGCACCAACCTATTTGACACACAAAACCATGGGCCAAAAATGGGCCCACTAGCTTGGCATGTGGAAAAAAGAGAAATAAGGAGAGAGAGTCCCAGTCTAGTGGAACTCTTAGGTTATAGGTCCAAATAAAGTGATTTGACAGTCAAATCGAAGCCGATTTTAAATCCGATCGAACCATTCCGAAAAGGACATTGACCCAACTTAATTAGGATCAATTAACTGAGTCTAACACAATTAAATTAAGTCTAATTTAATTTAATTAATAATTAATTTAATTTATTAATTGTAACATTTATAATTAGGTCAATCCTTAATTGTAACACTTATAATTAGATCCAAATTGATTCGCTGATTGGTTACTTGGCTCCTAATATGTGTGACCCCTCAGGTCCTATCCTGTCTAGTAATGAGATATGCTATAATCTCCATTATACATCATTGAAACTCCTTTCGATGGACTGAAATAATTTTAGCTCAACCCTAATCAGGATCATCGATCCGAGAATGATCCTAATGGGCTCTCACAATCCATCAATAACACCTAGCAGTATGTAATGGCAATCCAGGAGAATAAGATTGGAATCCCTAGGTACAGTTACCATGTGATTTGGTTCCTCTATCAAAAATTTGACATGATGTTGGTTATAGATAGTTGTCAAACTCATCAGTCATATGCTTAACTTAATCGACTCAAGTTCAATTATGATACTAATGAAAATATCTTTTCATTATCACCCCATTATGGCCATAGACTTCTGGACTTAGTCACATTAAGGTGCATAGGATTATCCTTACTACTAAGGCTGATAGATCCCTACAAGTGAACACCCTACTCCTATAATAAACTTACTGTAGCCAACGAACACCGCAAGATCCTGTATGGATAGGAACCATGTGATTGTGCTGTCAAACTACAGCAACCTTATTGTGAGTAGCTGAGACACTCTAGGTCAAAAAACTAGTCACATGACTACAGCATTGGGAAGTTATTGATGAGTGAGTAGTCATCCATATAACTTTCTGTACTTGGTCATGCTCAGTACCGTTGATCTCTATCAACTACGTACGCTCTAACTCCAGTGTCACCACACTGTAGGTTAGAGACTTATCTACCCAGAAAGGAAAGTGATCTGTGCATGATTTTAACGGATCAATCATCGTCCTCATGATATTCCAACAATCAGGAGCATTTAGGACTTAATCTATAAAGACACATGCCTCAGATTCTCAACTCTTGAGAATATGTGTCATTGTCCATTAACTTCATGGACGATTCATAGACACATCAATATGAATGAAACTAATGTCCTTTTTATTAATAAGAAAAAACTAAGTACAAAGTTCATGCCATAAAAATTAAAATGTGTCAAGCCAACTTGACTTTCAGGGCATACATCTAACAGCTATGACACAGGTTACGGTACAATATAGCTAAATAGAAAAATTAAGTGGTGACACTACTTTTCTTAAAGATCCTCCTGTTTCAAATTGTAAAGGTCATAAGAAACTAAGTTCAAGCATCCAATGAAAGTTACATCCAAGAAATAGCGAACATGCAAGAAATATTATCAAAGAGGTCATAATATTCGAACATGCAAGGCAAAGGTATGTCAACTCTAGATCCTTATAAGTAGCTATTATTGTATTTTGATCAAATTTTTTTTAATAACTTGGTGTGTGGTTGTACTTTATGTAGGTCATATACTTGTGTTATTGTTCTTATGGACACTGTTATAGGTTGGATAGTTGTTGTATATGGGCATTGAACAATATCTGTTTAGTTGTTAAGTTGTAAAGTAATTCTTTTATACATAGTTGTAAATGAAGTTATCACTGCTATATCTTAAAATTATTTGTTCTATTTCATTTCTATATTAAATGTTATGCTATTGATTGGGAATTTAAAATGCTTTGTTTCTGTAATAGATGCAAATTGGTTAATTAAATTCTGGTGAAAAACCAACTCTGTACCAGTAAATAGAAACCATCCAGGATACTAGGTAAGTATACCTAATTATATTTGCCAATGTCTTTATGATACACATAAGAAGTATGATGCATGTAAATGGCATTTTTGTTTCCAAAATAATGGAATGTGCCAAATAATATAACTATATATGCTAACTAAGTTATTTTGTGCCAAGAAATAGGTTGTCATCGAATATGTCCGTGCCAACTAATGCACCGTGTTAACTAAGATATTTTCAATCCCTTATGTGTGATACTTTCTAAGCTTGTATTATATTGTCCATCATTTTTTTCTCAAATGTCAAACAATGATCCATACCAACTAATGTATCATGCTAGGTAATGTCCATGCTAAACTACATATCCATGCCAACTCATGCATCATGCCATTTATTTATTTTACTGACTGTGAGCATGTGCTATTTTGTGGACCTGATCATGTTGCCATCTATGTCATACATTTTATAAAAAGTTTGGTGATAGGGATCCAAATCATAGTTACAAAGGCTTGTGCACTAGAGTTGCATGCCAAATATGCTGCGCAAATCATCATGAAGGGTCATAAAGTGGCATCATCATCCTAGTTTACTTTTTAATAGTTTTATGAGCATATGTGTGTAGAGTTTGTGTTTCAAAGTTGATGCAACCATATTTAGGTTATTTGAATTTGGTTATTATTTTTTAAGTAAATGTGATTAAAGTTATGACAGATGAAGTTAATTCTATTATGTTTATTCTTGAATTTGTGTTTATTATTAAAGGTCCTTCCGGCAAAAATAAGAAGAGATAGATAAACACAATTCTTATAAAATAAACATAAACAGACCCTGAATAAATACAGACTTCCGGTGAAATAAGCATAAATCTTTTGAGAATAAATACAAACTCTCGAAGATAAATACAAACAGGTCTTGGATAAATACAAACTCATCTTATTGCTCACTGCCTTGGTGGTTTTACTACAAGAAAAAATATAAACTATCGTAGAATAAACCAAACTCCGTAAAATAAATATAAATTTTAAATAATAAACACAAACTCTACATCAGTAAACAAAAATTGTCCAGGATAAATACAGACTTCCTATCCAAAAGTTATGTCATCTAGGAATCTCTTTATGATAAACAACAAGAGAGTAGGATAAACAAAAATTTCTAGTGAAATAAGTATAAACCCTTCGAGAATAAATACAAACTCTCAAAGATAAACACAAATAGGTCATCGATAAACGCAAACTCATCTTGTTTCTCACTACTTTAAAAATAAACACAAACTATCCTAGAATAAACACAAACCCCATAAAATAAATAAAAATTTTAAATAATAAACTTTAACTCTACACTAATAAACATAAATTATCTAGGATAAATACAAACTTCTCATCCAAAAATTAGGTCATCCAAGGGGTCTCCTTATGATAACAATAAGAGAGTAGGATAAATAAAAGCTTCCGGTGAAATAAGCACAAATCTTTCAAGAATAAACACAAACTCTTGAAAATAAACACAAATAGGTCATGGATAAATACAAACTTACTTTGTTGCTCACTACCTTAGTAGTTTTTTTGCAAAAATAAATACAAACTATTCTAAAATAAATACAAACTTCATAAAATAAACATAAACTTTAAATAATAAACACAAACTCTGCACCAATACATAGAAGCTATTCAGGATAAACACAAACTCCCCATCCAAAAGTTAAGTCATCCAAGGGGTCCCCTTATGATAAACAATAAGAGAGTAATATAAACATAAATTTCTAGTAAAATAAGTACAAACCCTTTGAGAATAAACACAAACTCCAAATGTTAAATACAAACAGGTCATGGATAAACACAAAATCACCTTGTTGCTCACTACCTTGGTGGCTTTCTTGTAAGAATGAACATAACTATCATAGAATAAATACAAATTTCATAAAATAAACATAAAATTTAAATAATAAATACTCAGGATTAGAAAATAGAAACTATCCAGGATAAATACAAACTTTCCATCTAAAAGTTAGGTCATCCGAGTCCTCTTATGATAAACAATAAGGGAGTAGGATAAACACAAACTTCTGGTGAAATAAGCACAAACCCTTCGAGAATAAATACAAACTTCCAAAGATAAATACAAACATGTTATGGATAAACACAAACTCAACTTGTTGCTCACTACCACAGTAGCTTTCTTACAAGAATAAACACAAACTATGTTTAGGAATTTGTGTTTATTCCTGAAGGGTTTGTGCTTATTTCACCAGAAGCTTATGTTTATCCTACTCTCTTGTTGTTTATCATAAGGGGATCCCTTGGATGTCCAACTTTTGGATGGAAAGTTTTTGTTTATCCTGAATAGTTTTTATTTATCGGTGTAGAGTTTGTGTTTATTATTTGAAGTTTATGTTTATTTTGTGATAGTTTGTGTTTATTCTTGCAAGACAAGGCAGTGAGCAACAAAGTGAGTTTGTGTTTATTCATAACCTGTTTGTGTTTATCTTTAGGAGTTTGTGTTTATTCTCGAAGGATTTGTACTTTTTCATTAGAAATTTATATTTATCTAGGGCCTGTTTGTGTTTATTTTCATAAGGATTGTGTTTATCTGTCTCTTCTTATTTTTGCTAGAAGGACCTTTAATATTAACACAAATTCATGAACAAACACAACAGAATTCGCTACCTAATAATAGATATAAATTTACCTGTCATAACTTTAATCATAATTACTTAGAGAATAATTACCATGGTCGCATCAACTTTGAAACAAAAACTTTGCACTTGACCTATCAATAAACACTACATCAACCTGTCAACAAGTTTAAAGCACCATAGTGAACAAACTCAGATGTAATCAAATCCATTGCAATAGCTAGAAGATGATTCAATCGATTCCCCTATTACAAAATATATTCATACATCGACGTAATAATTTCATTGCAGTAATAAAATTTTTGTTATGACAAATAAATGTTCATACAATTTTACTCATCTTACAACTCAAATATTTTTAGAATACATATATATCTTACTAATGTATACAAATCAAGAGTGGAGCCAACACACATATGCTCATAAAGTTACCAAAAACTAAACTAGGATGATGATGCTGCTTCATGACCCTTCATGATGATTTGCGTATCATATCTGGTATACAACTCTAGCACATGAGCCTCTGTAACTGCAATTTGGGCCCCTGCCACCAAACTCTCTATAAAATGCATGACATAGATAGTACAATCAAGCCTACAAAATAGCACATGCTCACAGTCAATAAAACAAAATAAATGGCACCATATACGAGTTGGCATGGATATATAGTTTAGCATAGATCATTATCTAGCACAATACATTGGTTGTCATGGATCATTGTTTGGCACTTGAGCAAAAATTGATGGATAATATATAACAAGCTTAGTAAATATCACATATAAGGGCCTGAAAATTGCTTAGTTGGCATGGTGCATTAATTGGCATGAACATTATTTGACAGCAACCCATTTCTTGGCACAAAATAACTCAGTTGGCACATACAATTATATTATTCGGTACATTTCATCATTTTGGAAATAAGCATGCCATTTACAAGCATCATGCTTCTTATGTGTATCATGTAAAGATATTGGCAAACATAATTGAGCATACTTACCTGGTACCCTATTGTGGGTACTCAATATAATGGACCGACCAACTATCTATATTAATAGAGTAACATCTCGTGCCATCTTAGTCAACCAATTCACCTATATGGATGCAAATCAGCCACGTTGTTAGCAATGTATTAGTATGCACAACCTTCAATGATTATAGTTCATTACTCAAATGTTTTGGTGACTGCTCTATACTCTGCACCACTCACGGATGTGTAGTGTTTGAAACATGCACCCTCTACATCCATGACAAGTAGGTGCCAGTGTACTGATGAGCATATATGCATGAACATCCGCTTTACTTCAACCAACAAATGAGGCATAAAATCTCTTATAGCTTTATCAGAAACCTTCCACATGCCTTGCGACATGCTCTAAAAGGGGAAGAAATGAAACATATGTTAGAGGATATAATGTTAGACCAAAGCATGACACTGCATAAAGAATAAAAAATAATTACCATAAAGAAGGGTCACAACATAAACCATGACTCCAAATGCATTGATGGATCAGTTAATGCACATTGTTGCAAGAGGGATCAAAAAATGTCTATGACCTGTATTACAAATAAAGGGAAGTAACTTGCATATATCTTTGTTTTATTCAAATTAGTATATAATCCTTATATCATCATCGATCAAATTTCTAGATATGATGTCATGAACCTGCAGCCAGTTTATGACACTAATGCCATCACTCTAAATCAATGACCTAGACGGGAAAGTTAGTGTCAAAACTAGAGAGAATCAATTTGGAAGATATTGAAGAAAAAAATGTCAATTTCATAATGAAGGACTATATACTGATTGATTTTTTATCTTAGAAAATTGAGGACATGCCTACGTTCCCTATCATCCAGAAGTTGCAAGCTAGGGAAGTCACGGTTGGTCTCAAAAAATCCATGCATATTGCATAAGCATGACAAATTTGAATAAAGTATGAATGTTCTAAACAATTACAAATCTACTTACCATGATATCATCTCTTATACGCGTACTAACTTCTTTTGGGGCTTCTTGTAGGAGCAGAAGTATTTGAAGGTAGTGGGATGAATGGACTGCATAAGAGAAGGGAGCCCCTCGATACCCACTACGTAACCCGCCGCAAGGTATGCTGTGGGTTTACATGCTCCCGAGATATTGTTGGGCTAGACTCAAAAACTCAATATCCTCATTAGTGCTTCCCCCCGCATCCTTTCGCTCCTCCTTCCTATTAGATGCTATTTGCAGCTCGATAATCAACTTCTACTACTCGACAACAATCCTTCGAAGCTCTATCTTCTTGGTATCCTCTAAAGCCCTCTTCCTCTTTTAGCTTCTATAGAGATACACTGGTATTTATGCATGAGTTACACATGGAAATAAATAGACAACAAAAAGATGGGTTAGACATATATTTAATAAAACCCTCATTCCTCCCTCATCCCTTTGTGTCTGGCAATTGGAAGGTCCCACCTCAACGAGTAACACCTCATCTTGTGTTGCTTGAAGTGGATCTCAAATCTAAAAAAGAAGACAAAAATGTTAGTCCCCGAATCTTACAAAAGAAATAAATAATACCAATCATCAAAAATAATAATACATCTCCCTCTTTTAGGCTCTTCAAAATCTCTCCACAGTGGGCCTATTATCTAAACAGAGATTTTTTCCAATTTAAGATTTGAGGAAGTCAGCCATAAGTAGATGGTTTGACTATGCCAGTTCTCTTAAAAAGCCAAACCTAAAAGCAAAATAATTAGTTATTAGGCAGCATAATTAATAGTCTATTACACACATTCAAAATGAAAATCCTCATAAAATAAGTAGATAAATAAATAAGTTAATATATTTTCTACCATCAAAACTATAACACAACCATTAATATAACACTCTCCTTCGCACCTCTTTCCTTTTTCTTTACCTTCTTAACAACCTTTAGAATGAATTACATTAGATTCTCATGAACTGCTCTGGCCCATGCATAGTAGCCAATCTCCCTTATGGGGTCGATACAGGAGAAATGCTCCGATTTGATAAAGAAAACAAAATAGTATCTACAAGGTAAATAATCAGGTAACAATATCTTTATTCTATCTTCCAAAGCATTCCTCCTCACCATCGACTATGCAAAATATGTTGTCCTAAACATACTTTTGGAAAGCTTATTCATATCAATGGCTACCCCATTCAGGTGTAGCCCCAAAATGAGGATGACGTCCTCAGCACGAAAGATCAATGTTTGCCCTCCCAAGCAAAAACCCTTCCTGCTCTCATCCCAACAATGAAGGAGTTGGTTTATGATTGCCCGCTTCTATGTGATCACCGGGATATCAAGCATATGAAAGAAGAGCATCTATCATATTAATGCTTTGTGGGCATCCATTAATCGCTCTTGGATGCCGCTAATGAACTTTGTGTATCTCCTCAAATAGAATCAACAATTGATCAACCAGGGGAGAGTTCTCTTTTGCTTTCTCAAGACTCTAGAGCTCTTCTCTCGGCTTCTGGATAACTTCGCACGAGCCATCTATAATAAACAATGAGTTATAAGAAACATTAAAAAAATATTATCAAGACGACAACAAAAAGGATAATCTAATTAAACCTTGAAGGTTGAATACAATATTAACTTTCTTAAAGATAAAAGAAGTTTAAACATACATAATCAATATAATTTTTTTGTAGTGAATAATGTGAACATTGCTTTGTTACCATTTCTATTAGAGGTTATCTACTTTGACAATATGAACTAACAAAAGAAAGTATCTCAGCACAAACATGCTTAAGCAAACCAATAACTTAGAGTATAACAATCAATGCATGTAGCCCATTTGGATAGAAATTAGAAAAGAAAATGCTGAGAAAGCATATAAAGAAAGAAAAGAACTAGGAAGTGATATTTCAAGGAGTATAAAGACTCTAAAATAAAGACTACTATGTCAAGATCATTCTTTGGAATGGAAATCAAATTAATGAAAAAGATGAAAGATGGTAAACACAATCTATTTTTTTAAAAAAACTTGGAGATAATTTAATACTATAAATAGTGACGACGGTGGGGTTTGGGAAAGTTCCAAGGATTTGTGATTTATTTTTGGTATAAATTAGTTGAAAGTCTTAATTTGGTAAATATTTTACCATTAGTAGAAGCCAACCTCAAATTCCAATAACTATGGACCACCTTAAGTCAATGTTAGTTGATGTGCATCATTAGCACCGATTTTAATACCTTAATTCACTTTTCTTAGAAGAGTAGTCGGAGTAAGGGTCGAAACCATAGGAATTTTTGAAGTTATTTCGAATAGTACATAATAAAATAGTAGAAATTAAATAAACAGTAAAAATAATTAAGATGTGATCTATCTTAATAAGAGTACGGTCTATACCCACAGATTATGGTCCATCCCTTTTAGGATTTAGGATTAGATCAGTCAAAATTATTTCACATGAAGAATACTTAGTAAAAGAACAACATGGATAAATATGAAGTAATGCAATATTTTATTTCATAACATAAAAGGGAATACATCTTAAAATAAAATAAGAAAATTTTTCTTCCCTGACAACATGCTTCCCACGACAACTTGGTAGAGTGGAGTAGCATTGCCAGAATAGATCGAGCAGCAAATTAGTAGTGATGCAGTGGAGACCGAAATGCGGTGGAGCCCGGGGAACTAGGTGATGAGGACTATGTTAGAAGGGCAGTCGGAAGAGTGGATGCAAAAGGGTTGTCGGAAGAATGGATGGGAAGGTGTAATGGAGCTTGGAAAGCTGGAATGGAGTAGGGAGCGGGAGTGGAGAGATTCAGAGCGGAGAATGGAATGGGGAATAAGTGGAAGGGATCGAGGAATTTTGGGGAAGTGCGGAGATTGCTTCCTTTTATAGGTGGAGCGAAGTGCCAGGTGGGGTGCTAGGTAGGGCATCATTGGAGAGATTCTGGATATTTCGAGAAATTTGTCTAAGTGTTTATAAGGATCCTTATTTGCCAGTCCATAGAAAGATGGAAACATCTGAATTACACTAGACTTGATTTCATACTGGATAGCCTCCACTGGAGGTATTTGTGTACAAGGAGAGTAGGTGTACTTTGAAGGAGTGAAGTACTCCTTCAATTGTAGTGGTGGATCAGTTTCTTGATTGGGATTCATAGTACGTGATCTGTTTGCTCTATAAGTTCTATCTATTTTAGGATCTAGGGATATGATTTAGGTTCTAATGATCAATGACCTAGTATACATATTGACTCCATTAATGATTTTGGTGATAAACAAAATACTTAAGTATAAGTTGAGTACTAATTATTTCTTTAAAGTATATTTTTATAGAAAAATGTACTTATCAACTCAACAAGATTTTATTGCTTGTCAAAAATGAAGAAGTCCCTTCCATGAATGAAAGATCAGTTTTAAATGGACTTAAGTACTTGAAGATTGCTTGAAAGGACTTAGATAGTGCAGCACATATTGATTTTAACAAAGGTTCAATGGTTTTTAAAGAAATCTCAGTAAGTGTCGACTCATGACCGTGGAAGTGTCAACTTAAGCCGGTATGCAGAAAGAGTTTCAGATGGCACAGCTGAAGTATTGACTCATGCCAGTCAAGTGTCGACTCAAGGTGTCGACTCAAGATCGGCTCAAGGCTTGAGAAAATTTTGATACAGAACTTGCTGAAATTGAAGACTTGCCTGAAGTGTCGACTCATAGATGTCAAGTATCAACTCAAGTGTCGACTCACCGAAGAAGTGTCGACTCACCTGAGAATTTTAGAGAGCTTCAATGAAGAAATTTGAACTTGGTGTCGACTCATGAAACTTAAGTGTCGACTCACAGCTTGAAGTGTCGATACTTAGAGTTTAACGGCTAGTTTTTCAAATGCAGAACTCGGCCCTCTTGGCTCTCAACGGCTAGTTTTTCATGTCTAACGATCATAAACTGACTTTAAGGCCTTGGGATGGTATTTAAGTGATTCAAATTAAATTGGAACACAAGAGGATCAACAATAGAAAAAGAAAAGCAAATGCATTCACTCCCATTCATTGAGAGCAACCACCTTCAAGCAAAAAAAAGTCTCAAAGCATTCAAAGCCTTCAAGAGCATTCAAGTCCAATATTCTTGAGCATTGATTGAGGCTTCATCAAGTTGAAGACAACAATTCCTCAAAGTTTCAAAGAGATATCTGCTTTTATTAAGAAAGCTTTTCTTATTGCTTTACTTTAACTCTATCTTCGTTGTAAAGGTTTTTGGTTAGCCTATTGGAAAACCAAGAAGGTTTTTGGTTAGCCTATTGAAAAATCAAGGAGGTTTTTTGTTAGCCTATTGGAAAACCAAGGAGATTTTTGGTAAGCCTAGTTGAAAACCAAAGAGGTTATTGGTTAGCCTTTGAAAACCAAGAGATTTCTTTTGGTAAGCCTTGTAAAAACCAAAAGGGATTTTGATTAGTGAGCCTAGAAAATTAATTAGCCGTAATTGGTGAAGATTATAGTAAATTCCCAAGTAAACCTTGGGAGAATGGATGTAGGTGCATTGAAAAGCACCGAACCACTATATATGGATTGTGTTTGTGATTGTTTGTCTCTCTCTTTTGCTCTTACATTTATTGCATTTAAATATCCGCTGCATACTCTTTAAGAGCACTTTTCTCTTGCATCTCATTGCACTTAAGTTGTTTATTAAATTGGTTCACACATTTGTATTTAATTTTTAGAAACCCAATTTACCCTCCTCTTGGGTTGCTTACTGGGCAACAAGTGGTATCAGAGCCACGTTCTCAATATATAGGTCTAATCGCCTTGAGTAAAGATCTATGGCAACCTCTCTTGGTACTAGTGTAGTTGAGGAACAAGCCTCAAATAGACCTCCATATTTTAATGGAACAAATTATACTTATTGAAAAACTAGAATGAGAATTTACATACATTCAATAGATTATAATTTGTGAAAAGTTGTTGATAAAGGTCCACATATTCCTTCGATTGTGGTTAATGGTGTTTCCATTCCAAAGCTCGAAGAGGATTGGGATGAAAATAACATTAAACAATCCGAAATTAATGTGAAAGCAATGAATCTTCTTTATTGTGCATTAGATCCTAGTGAGTTCAATAGGATTTCTACATGCACATCTGCTAAGAAAATATGGAACACACTTGAAGTTACCCATGAGGGTATTGATCAAGTGAAGAACATAAAAGTAAACATGTTAGTGCACACTTATAAGATGTTTTGAATGGAACCAAATGAATCTATTACTGACATGTATACTAGATTCACAAACATTATTAATTGCATGAGAAGTTTAGATAAAGTCATGTCTAATGCCGATCTTGTCAACAAAATTCTCAGGTCACTTCCAACTTCATGGGATCCATAAGTGACTGCCATACAAGAAGCCAAAGATGATGACCAATTACCCTTGGAGCAACTAGTGGGATTGCTCATGACTTATGAGCTAAATCTAAAGCAGAAATCTATGGACTTGGACAAAAAGAAAAAGGGGAATCAGAAGAAGAAGAATCCTCAAATAAAGAATCAGAAGAAGAAGAAGAGGATGAGAGTGAGGAAGCTCTTCTAGCAAGGAAGTTTAGAAGATTTATGAAAAGAAGAAAATTCCCTTACAAGAGAAGGTTCCAAACAAGTAAAGACAAGGAAAAAGAAAAGGAGAAAGAAAAAGAAAAGGAGAAGGAATTATCTATATGCTTTGAATGCAAAAAGCCAGGACACTATAAGTTTGATTGTCCTCTCCTAAAGAAATCAAGAAAGAAGCTTTTAAAAAAAGCTATGATGGCAACCTAGAGTGATAGCGAGGACTTCAGCTCAGATGAAGAACCAATTGAAGTTGCCAATTTATGTTTCATGGTGTAACAAGAATAAAAAGAGGTAATTTCTGACTCTGAAGTGGATTTTACTTTTGATGAATTGAAAAATGCATTTGATGAATTGATGCATGATTATAAATTGATTCTTTCTGAAAATAGAAAATTGAAAAAAGTATGCAAATAGTTTTTCACATGAAAACAATTCTCTTTTGACTGAAGTTAATGAGTTGAAAAGTAAACCTGATGTTTTAGAAAAGAAAAACAAAGCTTTAACAATGGAAAATGAAGTTTTAAAAAGATCTAAAGTTGTTGTTTCAAATGATGACCTTTTAAAGAAAAACAAAGATCTAGAGATAGAAAACAAAAATTATAAAGATGCACTTGATAAAATAAGATCCTTTGTTGAAAAGTTCACTTATAGTTCTGAAAAATTAAATCTTCTTTTAAATAATCAAAGAGCTGTTTTTAATAAAGCAGGATTAGGATATAAACCTCAAAAATAGTAAAGGTATTTCAAAAAGATTGACTCTATTATATTTGACTGCTAGTATACCAGATATCATGTTTAGTGTCTGTATGTATGCTAGATATCAGTCTGATCCTAAAGAGTCTCATCTGTCGGCTGTTAAGCGCATATTTAGATACTTATCTGGTACAATTGATATTGGTTTGTGGTATTCTAGATATTCATCTTTGATTTAATTAGATTTTCTGATACAGATTTTGCTGGGTGTAAACTTGATAGAAAAAGTACTAGTAGAACTTGCCAATTTCTTGGAATTAACTTAATCTCTTGGTTTAGCAAGAAACAAACTTCAGTTGCACTATCCACAGCTGAGGCTGAGTATATTGCAGCAGGAAGTTGTTGTGCACAAATTTTATGGATGAAACAATAACTTGAAGATTTTGGAATCAAACTAACTAAAATATCCATAAAATGTGATAATATACTAGTGCAATAGCTTAACTAAAAATCCTGTTCAGCATTCAAGAAGTAAATATATTGAAATTAGGCATCATTTTATTAGAATCAAGTTGAAAATAATGATGTTGTGCTTGAATTTGTTAGCACTGAAATGCAATTAGCTGATATATTGACTAAACCTCTCCAAGAAGATCGGTTCAATATGATTAGAAGAGAACTTGGGGTCATCAACCCTTTTGATTGAAAATTTCTATCTCTTCATATTCTTTGGCCCTTGAATGATCAAATTTGCTCTTAATTATGTTTAATCTCCTTGAATTCCATTGAAATTCTATTCATTTTGATCAATGCTTTTTTTCCTATTTTTTTGATTTTAAGTCGAAGTGTCGACACTTGGAAGTTTCGACACCTAGAAGTGTTGACATTTGACTCTGTGTTGTGAGTCGACACTTGAATGGCGACAAAATGAAATAAAAATAAGAAAATGACAGAGCCAGTACCGGAGATGTAGATGACCTTCCTAGGAGTTCCATTCATGATCCATCTAGTTCATCTTTCCAGACTCCTATTCTATCCACTCCTTTCTCCAAACCTGCTGATCATACTCCCATTCCTGCACCTACTCCTGTCATACCTTCAGCTTCTGACACACCTATTATTCATTCTCCCCCATTGCATACATCTTCCCTTATCAAAGAACTAGGATTTTATACCCCTGGATTCCACCGTCTTGATTCAGGACCTATCTTTGATCATACACCGCTTCATACTGATTTTGATACTGCCATTCCTGTTAGTGCTGTTCCTACTGCTGACATAGCTTCTACCTCTTCTGCACCAGCTAGAGGCAGGACTTATGTTAGATGTAGAGGATGAGGCCATCATGTTCCATCGAGACTGACCAGGACCCATCTTCATGATCTTCGATCTATGTGGCCTCGATTTCGTGCTTTTACTAATACAGGACCGATCGAGATTGGATCATCGGATGACGAGGACAGTACTTAGGATAGTCTTTTATGTTTAGCTAGTTTATATTTCTGTACTACCTGTATGCTTTTATGTTTATTTACTCTTATGTATCAAACTTCTATCAATGTATGAAACATTATGAATGATTGAAATGTTCTACTTCATGCTATGTCTTTGGATTCTATCTCCTCTGAATGAATGAATTGTATTACTTAATTTCAGTATATTTTCACTATTTTTATATTCCTTTTTAATGTTGACAAAAAGGGGGAGAGATAAGAAAGAGATAAGTGAAAGATATAAGTGAAGGTGAGATAAGAGAGATAAAAGATATATATTTATTTCTTTTGCAGTGAAGATAAGTTTTGCAATTAAGATAAAATGAAAAATCTATTTGTGTTTGAAAAAATGTTTTGAGCATTGAGTGAGGGGGAGTAATCCCTTCTTTGAATTGCAAAACCTGTTTTGCTAAAACTTCATGCAAAATCTTTAATTTCAGCTTTTTGTCTTTGAAAGATCTTTGAAAATTTTTTTTTCATATCACCTCTTGAGGGAGAGTATTTATACTCTTCAATCTATTATTCAAAAAATTCTTTTTTAATTACTTTCAACTTGTTTCATTACTAAATTTATTATTCTTGAGCATGTTCTCTTTAGAGTATCATGAAACATCAATTTTTTTTTTTAGCTCTAATACTCTTAGTTCAAATTTGATTCAAATGAGCTTTTAAACTTCATCTCTTACCTTTCTTTATTTGAATACATATTGCAATAAGCTTTATGTCTATTGAAAATTCTTTTTAAGAGCTTATTATGTGATTTATACTTAAAGATTTTGTCATCATTAAAAAGGGAGAGATTATTGACTCCATTGTTGATTTTGATGATAAACAAAATATTTAAGTATAAGTTGAGTACTAACTGTTTCTTTAAAATGTGTTTTTATAGAAAAATATACTCATCAACTCAACAAGATTTGATTGCTTGTCAAAAATGAAGAAGTCCCTTCCATGAATAAAAGATCAGTTTTAAATGGATTTAAGTACTTGAAGATTGCTTGAAAGGACTTAGATAGTGCAGCACATATTCATTTTAGTAGAGGTTCAATGGTTTTAAAAAAAATCTCAGTAAGTGTCGACTCACACTCAAGTGTTGACTCAAGCCGGTATGCAGAAAGAGTTTCATATGGCATAGCTGAAGTGTCGACTCATGCCAATCAAGTGTCGACTCAAGGATCGACTTAAGGCCTGAAAGAATTTTGATACAGAACTTGCTGAAATTGAAGACTTGCCTGAAGTGTCGACTCAAGATGTCAAGTGTCAACTCAAGTGTCAACTTACTAGAAGAAGTATCGACTCACCTGAAAATTTCAGAGAGCTTCAATGAAGAAATTTGAACTTGGTGCCAACTCATGAAACTTAAGTGTCGACTCACAGTTTGAAGTGTCAACATTTGGAGTTCTGGAAACAGTAATGGTTAGTTTTTCAAATGCAAAACTTGGCCCTTTTGGCTCCCAACGGCTAGTTTTTCGTGTCTAACTATCATAAACTGACTTTAAGGCCTTGGGATGGTATTTAAGTAATTCAAATTGAATTGGAACACAAGAGGATCAACAATAGAAAAAGAAAAGTAAGTGCATTCACTCCCATTCATTGAGAGCAACCACCTTCAAGCAAAAAGAAGTCTCAAAGCATTCAAAGCCTTCAAGAGCATTCAAGTCCAACATTCTTGATCATTGATTAAGGCTTCATCAAGTTGAAGATAGCAATTCCTCAAAGCTTCAAAGAGATATCTGCTTTTATTAAGAAACCTTTTATTGTTGCTTTACTTTAACTCTATCTTTGTTGTGAAGGTTTTTGGTTAGCCTATTGAAAAACTAAGGAGATTTTTGGTTAGCCTATTAAAAAATCAAGGAGATTTTTAGTTAGCCTATTAAAAAACCAAGGAGGTTTTTAATAAGTTTAGTTAAAAATCAAGGAGGTTATTGGTTAGCCTTTGAAAACCAAGAGGTTTCTTTTGGTGAGCCTTGTAAAAACCAAAAAGGATTTTGATTAATGAGCTCGGAAAACTAATCGGCTGTAATCGATGAAGATTATAGTGAATTCCCAAGTGAACCTTGAGGAGTGGATGTAGGTGCATTGGAAAGCACCGAACCACTATACTTGGATTGTGTTTGTGATTGTTTGTCTCTCTCTCTTGCTCTTACATTTATTGCATTTAAATTTCCATTGCATACTCTTTAAGAGCACTTTACTCATGCATCTCATTGCACTTAAGTTGTTTATTGAATTAGTTCACACATTTGCATTTAATTTTTAGAAATCCAATTCATCCCCCTCTTAGGTTGCTTACTAGGCAACAATACACCCTACAGTAGTACTCTAAAGCAAACAGTAGTTCAATTTTTTTAATAATATTTTTTTAAATTAAAAAACTTGAAAGAATGAGAGGAGGTCTAAAGAAAAGACTCCTAAGAGAGTTCTAGACTAGAGAAAAGAGAGTTATTTTAATTAACTTTTTTTAAAAAAATAAGTGACACATCAAAATCACTTCTGTCCTAGGGTTAACCTAGGTCTAGATAGCTCCTAACTATTCTAAGGTTACTTTTGAGTATTCCAAGTCCAAGATCGATTAACTGACTCGGCCAGATAAGTATAAGGTTCATGGGGGTCCCTCGTTGCTTGTCTTAGATACTAATTAAAATTGGCCAAGGTAAGTGAATGGAACCAATTAAAAACCACCTTCCTTCGAGCTCTTGTTCCTGAACCACTTGCCTTAGATACCGAGCAATTAACTGAATTGAATCCGATCCAACTCTAAGGTTCCCTTGTCATATTAAGCTTGAAATTTCTAGGGCCGACGTCTAACTAATTTTAATAGTTAAGGTCTTGGTCAATGCACATGCAAGATGGTGATTTGTGAGCTAAGGAAGGGTAATGAACTTCCCACCTTATCTGATTAATGGGTTATGCCCTTAAAGTTAATTATGAAGGAATGAAATGCAATAAACAAGGTATCCAAACTAGGAGTTATCACATAAATAAAATTAAATTAATTACTTTTTTTATATTTTTGATGGTTAAGTCTCTAATCTCCTAATGAGTTATGAGGATGCCAAATTTTTTTTGAAAATTTTATTTTTTTAGTTTTTTTTGAAATTTTATTTAAGTCTGTTCAACCTTTTTATATCCTAGGATAACCATTCAACATAACTTAAAAGTTATGCCAGGGTAACCTTAGGTCAGGATACTTAAGATTGATAAATACTAACTACTAATTTTTAATTAATTTTTAATTTTTTTTAAATAACACCAAAAGTTTCTGGCAACGGTGCCAAAAATCTGATACGCGTCACTATGCACCGATTTTAATACCTTAATTTCACTATTCTTAGGTAGAGTAGTGGGAGTAAGGGTTGAATCTACAGAGACTTTTGAAGTTATTTCGAATAGTGTGCAATAAAATAGTAGAAATTAAATAAACAGTAAAAATAATCAAGATGTGATCTATCTTAACAACAGTATGGCTCGTACCAGCAGATCACGGCCCATTCCTTTTAGGAATATATTAGCCAAAATTATTTCACATGAATAATACTTAGTAAAAGAGCAACATGGATAAATATGAAGCAATGCAATCTTTTATTTCATAACATAAAAGGGAATACATCTTAAAACAAAATAAGAAAATTTTTCTTCCCTGACATCACACTTCCCATGACAACTCAATAGAGTAAAGCAGCATCGCCAGAATAGACCGGGCAACAAATCAGCAGCATATTAGGGCCGATGCGGTGGAGCCCAGGGAACCAGGTGATGAAAACTATGTTAGAAGGGCAGTTGGAAGAGTGGATGAGTAAGGGTAGTCGGAAGAGTGAATGGGTAGGCCTAATGGAGCTTGGAAAGGTGGAATGGAGCTGGGAGGGGGAGCGGAGAGATTTATAGCAGAGAATGGAATGGGGAATAAGTGGAAGGGGTCGAGGAATTCTGGGGAAGTGCAGAGATTGCTTCCTTTTATAGGCAGAGCGAAGTGCTAGGTAGGGCGTGTGGGAACCGTGTTGGTTTATAATAATATATTATATTAAATATAATAAAATATAAATAAATAATTAAATATATAATACAAATACATATTAACTATATAATATTATAAATAAAATATTATTATATTATATTATATAATATTTATATTATTTGGCATATTATTCATATATATTTTTTATAAATTCTTTAAAAATAGTTAATTTATGATTATTTTTATTTATGCTCTTATCATAAATATTTTTTATTTTTAATATTTTAATACAAGCCTGATCAAACCAATTATCTATATATAGTAATCATTCCTCATTTAGCAAGCTTGATTATTTTCAAATCGAGACAAAGTTTGGAACTCAAAAATTGATTAAAGTTTTACTCGAGGACTTGATTAATTTAATTATCTCCCCCAACTTAATTTTCATTATTCATAATAGAAGAGGATACTAAAAATAAATGACAAGGATACCACCTAGCAGGATACTCAAGGACTGGATATTACTTTGTCACCATACTCCTCTTAATCTAATTTTATTGCTCTTCTTGGGTCATTCTAAAAAAAGAAAAGTACAAGGTTAAGAATAAAAGCATAAACTGGATTGCCTCCTAGGAGTGCTAAGTTTAAAATCTTCAGCCAAACTATACTGACTATCATGACAATGCCGAGTTCAAAAGATCAATGGATTCAATAACTTCTCCATCATGAATTTTCTCTATATAAGGTTCCAAATGCTGGCTATTTATCTTAAAAGTATTTTCCTGCTTGGGGTTTTTAAGTTCTACAGCTCCGTGAGAAAATACTTGAGTCACTATAAAAGTTTCATCCCATCGTGAGTAAAGTTTTCCAAGAAAAAATCGTAATCTAGAATTATAGAGCCACACTTTTTGATTAGGCTCGAATATTTTCTTATTATATAATATGCCTTAGCTCGAGCCTTGTAAATTTTTGAATTCTCATAAGCTTCATTTCATAGCTCTTTTAACTCATTCAATTGAAGTTTTTAATTGGAACTTTCATTCTTCATGTCAAAATTAAATTGCTTGATGGCCCAAAATGCACGGTGTTCCAATTCTATAGGTAAATGACAAGCCTTGCCAAATATTAACTAGTAAGGAGACATTTCTAGAGGGGTCTTAAAAGCAGTTCGGTAAGCCCATAATGCATCATCCAAACATTCTGACCAATCTTTTCTATTGGGTCTTACCATTTTCTCAATGATATATTTAATTTCTTTGTTTGACACATCAACCTGGCCACTAGTCTGGGGGTGGTAAGGTGTGGCTATTTTATGGGTAATTCCATATTTTTTCATTAGTTCTTCAAAGTGCCTATTCATAAAATGTGCACCCCTATAACTAATAATAGTCCTTGGCTACCCAAACCAACTAAGGATGCTAGGTTGAACAAACTTGATCACAACTTTATGGTCATTGGTTCGAGTTGTCATGGCTTCAATCCATTTTGACACATAATCAACTGCTACCAGAATGTACTCAAATCTAAAGGAAGGAGGAAATGGTCCCATGAAGCAATATCCTATACATCAAAAATTTCAACAACCAAGATAGGGGTTAGGGCCATCATATCTCTTCGAGAAATATTTCTCGTTTGTTGGCATCTGAGACAATTACATTCAAATTCGTATGCATCTTTGAAAAAGTTGGCCAGTAAATCCACTTTGCAGCACCTTTGCTGCAATTTTTCTTCCACTAAAGTATCCCCCACAGGGAAGAGAATGACAAAAAGTGAGTATGCTTTTGAATTCAGTCTCAGGGATACATCGTCTAATTACCTGATATGAACAGTACTTAAATAATTCAGGTTCCTCCCAAAAATAATATTTGATCTACATGAAAAATCTTTTTCCTATTTAGACTAGTGGGAAGGAATTTGTCCTATTGTTAAGTAGTTGACAATATGGGCAAACCAGGAAAAACTACAAGAAGAAATTGAGAACAGTTGTTCATCAGGGAACCTATCTCTGATTATTTCTTTGTTGTATTCTACTAAGATCCTAGAAATATGATCTGCTACCATATTTTCAGAACCCTTCTTATCTAAAATTTCTAGATAAATTCTTGTAATAGAAGGATCCATCTAATCAATTTAGGTTTAGTATCCTTTTTAGATAGCAGATGCTTCAGTACTGCATGATCAGAATAAACTATGACCTTAAACCCTAACAGATATGATCAAAATTTTTCTAGGGTAAATACAACCACTAGTAACTCCTTTTCAGTGGTAGTTAATTCATTTGTGCATCCAAAAGAGTTTTGCTAGCATAGTAAATTACATGTGGTTCCCAATTAAGTCTCTGTCCTAAGATTGCCCCTACAGCATAATCAGAGGCATCACACATAATTTCAAAGGATAGGGTCAAATCTGGAGGCTTAATAATCGAATGCAGTGGTCAAAGCAGTTCTAAGAATATTATAAGCGGCTAGACATTCTTCATCAAAATCAAAAGAATTATCCTTGGCAAGAAAATTACATAAGGGTCGAGAAATCTTACTGAAATCCTTGATAAAGCGTCTATAAAAACTAGCATGGCCAAGAAAGGATCGTACTTGTCTAACCAAGGTTGGAGGAGGTAGTTTCAAGATTAGTTCGATCTTAGCTTTGTCAACCTCAATTTCTTGCTCAAAAATAATATGGCCGAGCACAATTCCCTCACGAACCATAAAATGTCTCTTCTCTCAACTTAAAACTAAATTCGTCTTCCTACATCATTTCAATTCCTCAGTCAAGTTCTGGAGGCAGTTGTTAAATGATGATCTAAATACTGAAAAGTCATCCATCAACACTTCAAGAAATTGACCAACCATGTCAGAAAATATGGCCAACATACATCTTTGAAAAATGGCTGGTGCAATACAGAGACCAAATGGCATGCATCTAAAAGCAAATGTTCCAAAGGGACATGTGAAGATGGTATTTTCTTGATCTGCAAGAAATATCGAGACCTGGTTATATCCTGAATATCCATCCAGGAAATGAAAGAAACTCTGCCTTGCTAGCTATTCTAAAATTTGGTTAATAAAGGTAAAGGAAAGTGATCTTTCCTAGTAACGGCATTCATTTTCCGATAATCTACACATACTCTTCAACTAGTTGTTGTACAAGTAGGAATTGACTTGCCCTATTCATTCTCTATTATAGTAATACCTATTTTTTTAGGTACTACTTGGGTTGGACTAACCTATTAGCTATCCAAAATAGGATAGATAATACTGGCATCAAGCCATTTTACCACTTCTTTCTTCATAACTTCCCGCATGTTCAGATTTAGCCTCCGTTGCATATCTCTATGTGGTTTGGCTTCAACTTCACAGTGAATGTGATGCATGCAAACAGAAGGGTCAGTTTCCTTAAGATCAGCTATTGTTCATCTGATATGTTCTTTAAGTACATTCACGAATTTATCTTCCTGATCAGAGGTTAGGGTAGATGTAATGATTACCGGAAAGATATCATTGGGTCCAAGGAAAGAATACTTCAGCTTGGTAGGAAGAGGCTCTAACTCTAAAGTAGGTGGTGCTTCCAAGGATGGTACTAAAGGGCTCGATTGAGTCGGTACTTATTCATATTTTACAGTCCAGGGAGGAGTGTTGCTAAACTTAGGAGGCTCTAATAATATATTTATCTCTTTTGTATATTCATCAACATCAAAATCACCTGTTCCAAAATGTGTCAGATATGCTTGTAGAGGGTCTGAATCAAGCAAAATAGGGAGTTTCTTATCCACAACTTCCTTTAGCATGTTCATCTCATTATGATCATACATAGGTGGTCCTTGGGATGCATTAAAAATATTTAACCTCATCTTCTTGTTTCCAAAAGATACATCCATAACTTCTATCGTACAATTTATACAAGCATTAGCAGTTGATGGGTATTTAGAAGGGGTTACCACTAGATTCCATATCTAATACAAGAAAATCAACAGGAAAGTATAATTCATTTACTTTTCCTAACACATCCTCTAACATTCCACGGGATATCTTAATAGATCGGTCTGCTAATTGTAAAGTCACTACCGTGGGTTTCAATTCTTCGAATCTGAATAAATCATACACTGAACTGGGAAGGAGATTTACACTTCACCCAAATCTAATAAAGCTTTCTTAATTATGAGGTCCCCTATGACACAGGATATAATCGAGGTATCAGGATCTTTAAGTTTGGGTGGGGCTATTTGCTGAAAAATTGAGCTAGCCTGCTTAGTTAATTGGATCTTCTTTGATATGTGAGCTTTAGATTTTTGCTTTTATGTGCACAGATCCTTAAAAAATTTGGCATAAGCTGGAACTTGTTTGATGGCATCAATAAGAGGTAAGTTTATCTAAACTTGCTTGAATAACTTAAGCATCCCATTTATTTTTAGACTCTTCTAATTCAAAGATGGAGATTCTAAAGCACTAAGGAAGGGAGCCTTAAGTATAGGTGCTCGGCTAATGGGTTCCTTTTCCTCTTCTATATTTTTTTCTCTGGCTTAGCCAACTCTAGATTTTGAGTTAGATTAGGCTGATTTAATGTTTTCCCGCTGATTTAATATTTTCCCTCTTCTTAGGGTTATGACTGATTTAGCATATTTTTGGAAAGTCTCTGGATCGGTGGAGCTCTCAGCCATATACTGCCCTTTTGGATTATTAATGGGCTGACTAGGTAACTTACCTTCCTCCCTTCTACTAAATGCTGTCGCTAGCTGATCTATTTTGATCTTTAGCTTTGCAATAGACTGTGTATGGGAGTGAAGGAGTTGGGTATTCATTTCTAGCTCCTTCAGTGCTTGGAGCACCTTCTCTTTGAAGGTAGGATCATGATTATTCGGTGGAGGTTATGGGGCACTCGGCTATTGTGAATATGGCATGCTTTTAAAGTTGGTCTCCTGATGGTTTAGCCTGATTGATGTTGGATTAACGACAGGTTGGGGTTTCTAAGAAAAATTTGAATGATTTTACTAGCCAGGATTGTAAGTGTTCAAATAAGGATTATTTCTTTGTCTAAGAGCCATTCAGGTTTGGGCTTAATGGGCTTGCTCCTGAACAAGCTTAGAAAATTGGTAAGTAGTTGGACAATCACCTATCAAATGATTGGACTCGAACAGATAATACATACATCATGAACTTGAGCAGGTGAGGAGGAAGTATTTCCAACTTGTAAGATTCGGTTATATCTACCTTGCTATAGATGTCTATAGAATGACCTACTTCATACATTCCACCTCTCTTAGGTCTTATGGGAGGATCTCTAGGGCAGCAAACATGTGATGCAAGAAATTTTCACTTAAAGTTTTAAAAAGCTGCCATGCCTCATGTTTATTTTTGAGCATGAGTGTTCCTCCACATGAGGCATCAACCATTTGCCGGTGCCTTTCCGACAAACCGTTATAAAAGCACTGGACTAATTACCATTTAGGTATAGCATGGTACATCATTTTCTAATCAATTCTTTCAATCTCTCCCATGTCTCATTAAACATTTCTCCATCTAACTGAAAAAAACTAGTTTTGGCTTTTCTAATTTGATTTGTTTTTTCTATCGAAAAATATTTCTTAAGAAATTTTTTTTTGAAATTGATCCCAAGTTGTTGCCCAGAAATGGAGCCCAAGAGGGGGGGGGTGAATTGGGTCTTTTAAAAAAATTAAGACAATAAAATGAAGGTCTAGTGGTGCTTGTGAGCAATGATAAATTTGATGCAAGATGTTAGCAACAATTAAAGAGCAAGAGAGGAAAAGAGCAATCACACACAAACACAAGGTTTATAGTGGTTCGGTGCAAACCTAGCACCTACATCCACTTCCCAAGCCACCCTTGGGAATTTCACTATAATCCACACTAGATTACAGTCGACTTGTTTTTCACAAGGCTCACAAGTCAAAACCTAAGTTGGTTTTGTCACTTAAGCTTACCAACAAACCTTAACATTTGTTTTGTCTTCGGGCTCACAAGTTAACCCTAGTTGGTTTTATCCCTTTGGCTCACCAACAAACCACAATAACCTTCTTTCAAGACACCCTTGAAAGCAAGGTCAAATCATAATAAAAACAGATATATAATTTAAAACTACAACAAACTCTCTTCAAGAGTAGATTGGAATCTTTGAAGCTCAAGTGGATGCTTTGTCTTCACTCTTTCTTGGAATCTCCTTCAAGGTGCCTCTTTTTGGAATGAAGTAAGGATGAGCTTATAGGCTTTTCAATGGAATCAAGCTAGAAGAGGCTTTTGATGTGAAGTATGGAGAGAATATTGGCTTTTTGGCTTTTGAGTAGACTTCAATGCTCTTCAATACACTTCTCTTCACTTCTCTTCCTTTAAAATGAGGTTGGTGGAGCTTAAATACACCAAAAACCTTCCAAAAAATGGTTTGTGACCGTTGGTACCTTGGAAATAGCCGTTTGGAGCTTGAAAAGCAAGTTCTGCAAGCCAGAAAAATAGATCCGTTAGAGCTGTCAGGCTGCAAATGTCGACACTTGGCTGTCAGGTGTCGACACTTGGCTGTCAGGTGTCAACACTTGGTCTCTGGGTGTCGACACTTGAACATTCAAGTGTCGACACTTGATGCACAGGTGTCGACACTTGATATAAAAATCCTCAATATTACAAAGTTCTGTATTTTCAAAAATCTCAGGCCCTGAGTCGACACTTGGAACCTAAGTGTCGACACTTGGTGTCGACACTTGAATATAGGTGTCGACACTTGGCGTGACAAGGATTTTTGTCTGTGCCAAATGCTGAAGTGTCGACACTTGACTGTCCAGGTGTCGACACTTGAGACTGAAAACTTTCAGATTCAAGTATAAATGCCTCGAAAACATAAATAAAATTCTTGAATACATAAATACATAATATTTAAACATTTAGACGTCCTTTTTCAATGAAGAGGATGCCCGGATTTATGAGAATTGCTCCGTGCCATTACGTGCCATACACCATAAGTTTTTGAGATTTTGAGGTGCTTTCATCCTGAAAACTCACAACTTGAAATCCTCATTAGAATACAATATGCACTCAATGTTTTGTTATTCATCAAAATCACTGGATGGAGCCAACACAAGTCGAAATTGTAATAGTGTCTAGGGAATTCAACCAGTACTTGGCCTTATCTTTAGGGAAAAAGGGAATAAGGGCATCATCGAAGAAATTCTGGACATTTCAAGAAATTTGTTTAAGTATTTATAAAGGTCTTATTTGCCGGTCCATAGAAAGATGGTAATATCTGAATTACACTGGACTTGATTTCATACCGGACATCCTCTACTGGAGGTATTTGTATACAGGGAGAGTAGATGTACTTTGAAGGAGTGAAGTACTTCAATTATCATGTTGGATCACTTTCTTGATTGGGATCCATAGTACGTAATCTGTTTGCTCTACAAGTTTTATTTATTTCAGGATCCAGGGGTATGATTTCAGGTTCTAATGACCAAAGACCTAGCATATACCCTATAGTAGTACTCTAAAGCAACAGTAGTTCAATTTCTTTTTAATAATATTTTTTTCAAATTAAAAAATTTGAAAGAACGAGGGGAGGTCTAAAGAAAAGACTCCTAAGAGAGTCCTAGACCAGAGAAAAGAGAGTTATTTTAATTAACTTTTTTTTAAAACAAGTGACACATCAAAATCGCTTCTATCCTGGGGTTAACCTAGGTTTAGATAGCTCCCAACTATTCCAAGGTTATCTTTGAGCACTCCAAGTCCAAGATCAATTATCTAACTCAGCCAAGTAAGTATAAGGTTGGTGGGGATCCCCCGTTGCTTGTCTTAAATACCAATTAAAATTGGCCAGGTAAGACCAATTAAAGAACCACTTTCCTTCGGGCTCTTGTCCCTGAACCACTTGTCTTAGACACCGAGCAATTAACTGAACTAAACCCGGTCCAACTCTAGGGTTTTCTTGTCCTATTGAGCTCAAAATTCCTAGGACCGATGTCTAATTAATTTTAACAGTTAAGGTCTGGGTCAATGCACATGCAGGATGGTGATTTGTGGGCTAAGAAAGGGTAATGAACTTCCCACCTTATCCGATTAATGGGTTATGCCCTTAAAGTTAATTATGGAGGAATGGAATGCAACAAACAAGGTAACCAAACTAGGAGTTATCACATAAATAAAATTAAAATAATTACATTTTTTATTTTAGATGGTTAAGTTTCTAATCTCCTAATGAGTTATGAGGATGCCATTTTTTTAAAAAATTTTTATTTTTTAGAATTTTTTTAAAAGTCTATTTAACCTTTTTGTATCCTAGGATAATCATTCAACATAACTTAAAAGTTATGCCAGGGCAACCTTATATCAGGATACTCAAAATTGATAAATAATAACTACAAATTTTTAATTACTTTTTTAATTTTTTTTTAAATAACACCAAAAGTCTCCAGCAACGGTGCTAAAAACTTGATGCGCGTACTATGCACAATTTTAATACCTTAATTCCACTATTCTTAGGTAGAGTTGTGGAAGTGGATCGAATCCACAGAAACTATTGAAGTTATTTCGAATAGTGTACAATAAAATAATAGAAATTAAATAAATAGTGAAAATAATTAAGATGTGATCTATCTTAACAAGAGTACAGTTCGTACCCGTAGATCATAGCCCATCCATTTTAGAAATGGATGGGTCAAAATTATCTCACATGAAGAATACTTAGTAAAAGAACGTGGATAAACATGAAATAATGCAGTATTTTATTTCGTAATATAAAAAAAAATACATCTTAAAATAAAATAAGAAAATTTTTCTTGGTTGATATCATGCTTTCCATGATAACTAAACTGGATAGAGTGGAGCAGCATCGCCGGAATAAACCGAGCAGCAAATCAGTAGCATATTAGGGCCGATGCGGTGGAGCATGGAAAGGTGGAATGGAAAAGGGGAGTCGAAAAAATGGATGCGGTGGAGATCGGGGAACCATGTGATGAGGACTGTGTTAGAAGGGCAGTGAGCTTGGAAAGGTGGAATGGAGCAGAGAAGGGGAGCGGAGAAGGGAACGGGGAATAAGTGGAAGGGATCGAGAAATTTTGAGGAAGTGCGGAGATTGCTTCCGTTTATAGGTGGAGCGAAGCACGTAGGAACCATGTTGGTTTCCCTCGCAATCTGTCCAACATCCTTCGATTCCGTCAGAGCTATCAGCTTAATCGTTGCACCCGCCCAACCATCACATCCCATCATTTTATCCAGTACCCTTCCGTTCCACGTTTCAAAATCAAACTTCGGTGTATCTTCTTCTTCCAACCTTGTTTTTTATTCGGACATCTTGGTCCAACTCCTAACAAGATGCTCGATGATAGACAATGGATCGAGCTCGACCATGGAAGCATGCAGTGGGCTCAGGGCGAGCTGGATGGTGGCTTCATGGGTTTGAAAGGCGGGAGCCGATGGAGAGGACGGAGGTGGGTCAGCCATGGGTAGAAGAGATTGATTGGCATCTCGATTTTGGGATGAAGAGGTGGTTTGGAGAAGGAGGGCCGGAAGAAATGGCTGGATCGACCGTGGAAGAGGCATGCGGCAGCTTCGGCAGTGTCCTTGGACTGGCAACATGGAAGGAGAAGTGGCGGAGGAGGCCTATGGGTTGGCTGCTTGTTCGTGGAGGTGGGCGATTGGAGATCAACGACGGCTGCCGGTGTCTCGGGCATGGATGGCGGCTCTGGCAGTGGCTGTGGCGGTGGTAGATGGCTTCTCTGGCATCCCTTCCAGCCACGGTTGGCGGTGGGGAGGGAGGTGAGATGGCAGCGAACAACGACTTTAGTGGTTTGGCTGGAAGGTGACCGAACGGGAGATGGGTGTGCGACGGCGCTTCCGGGAGATTCTCTGGCCCGAAAGGGAAGAGGAGATGGCGATTTCGGGCTGCCAGACGGCCATTGGTGGAGTGGGGATGGAAAGCTTGGTGGCGGTGAGGTGGAACAGAGACCGGTGGCTTGGGATTTGATTTTTCCAATCATGGAACGGTGTTTGGCAATTTTCCGATGATAGGTAGCTTCTCGGCCGCGAGAGAAGGGGCACCGTCGGCTTCTCAGGTGAAGATTGACTTGGGGAGGCCAATGGTCCATGGATCTATTTCATGGACAAGCAGCAATGGCTGCCATGTATACCAAAGGGATATCGGATATCCTATGAATCAAGCAACCGATCCATGATGAGCCGGTGCTTTAAAATCTATGCAATACCTTCTTAAATTTTCAAAATATAATTCCAAGTATGTTTCAGGTCTGATTTGAAAACTATTTGCGTTATTGAACTTCGATCTCTTCGCATTGATAAGTTCTTTCCAACAAAATACTATATAAAAATATCAATTTTATTTAAATAAAATTAATTTAATTAATATATTTTTAATAACTAACATTAGCTAATTATATATCAAAGTATATTCTTATCCAAAAAATTAATATAAAAGTATAATGGTTTTAAGGTATGCCTATATTTTTTATAGTTACAAAAGCTGCATGAAACTTTCTCAAAAAATAAAAATCTTGCAGGACAAAATAAAATCTAGAATAAAGAAATTACTTAATCACGTCTACATCCAAAGACCCATGGACACTTTTTAAATGAGATTAATTTTAACTATATATTAGATGATAGGATTAACATATTGATACAAAAAGGTGAGGAAAAATTTTTACTTAGATTATCCTTATAAATATCAGAAAAGATCATAGAAACTTAGTTGGACAACCAATTCAAGAAATCCACAATCAGAATAACCTATTTCGTCGTACCCTCTCACAATCAAAATCAAATCAATCATCCATAAAGAATCCGAGACAAGCTATAACCTTCCAAACTAATTTTTATTATAGCTTTTGACACATGAATACCGATAATTATAATAAAATTAAGATAAAATATACCAAATTATTCGATCAAAGAAAAGAAGAGATAGAGGATCACTAGAAAGTGGTACAATTACAAAACTCGATATTGATAGACATAAAGAGAAGTAAAGTGGAGGAGAAAAGGGCCTATTTCAGCCTCGAATACAAGTTCACCATGATGCCCTATGGATGTAGTCATCTCATCCATTGAACGGCCCACAGCTCATAGGCAAATCATGAAAGAGGACATGTGGGGGGTTTAGGAGAAGAGATTGGTCAATAGCTGAGGCTTCTCCTCTAATCGAAGAAGGTAGGGTAGAGAGAGTGCTAGTGGTGAGGTAGAGCTTCTTTAAATCTAGATATAAAAAAGAGTTCTTGATTTGGAAGGGAGCGGGACAATGGTTAATCTAAAATTTTAGGACTACATTTTATTATAAAAGAAGAAGAGAAGAAGAAATAAAAGGGAAGGATGGGAGGAAAAGAATAAACGAAGGTCAGCTTTTAAAACGACAGCTTTATGCATGTACATGCCCACGACCCCATCCCTAATAAATGATAGAGACCTTTTTATTAAACTCAACTAACTCACCAAATAATTTGAAAAACCCTTCATTAATTTAAAATTTATACATTGAGACCCATACTGGTCCATACTCTCTTAAAGAATCCAATGGCTCAGGATATGATTGCACTTGACTCCAAATTCATTTGAAAGGATCCAAATCCATCACTTTTTTTCCCTTTCTATATATATTATTTGATGAATATAAATATGGATATGAATATTTATCGAATGCAAAAATTCATATCCATATTAATTTAAACGAATTCATTAATGAAAATATGAATCTAAATATAAAAATAAATCAAATAATTAAATATTATAATTTATCATATAAAAAACAAATTATATTAATAATATATTAATATGATCATTTATTTTTTAAAAAAATCATACTATATAATATTAAATAAAACTGTGAATAGAATTAAATATTTGGATACATATTGAATAATTATCTATCAATTTTTGCATTCCTTTTTGGATGGATATGAATATAAATATTAACCAGATGCTCAAAAATTTTATCGATATTTGAATATATTTGGATAAGTAAATGAACCTTTCTAAAGGTATATTATCCACTCCACCTTTACCCTGCAACCAGTCCCTACTAGTGAGATGGTGAGAACAAACGGCCAAATCTGCAGCGAGGATACCGTTCTTGGTAAAGATCAGAGTAAGACAGGCCAGAAATGTCAACATGGGTAGGTGGAGTGATGGTGCTAAACTAGCACACTACTAAATATCCATGACTGAAGTGGCTGAAACACACGAGATTCTCTTGATGCAGGGTTAGAAATATCACCAAGCCAGATTTCCCTATCTATATCTCATATACAATTTATAATGTCGTAGAAATCAATTGAAATAAATACAAATTATAAAAGGAGAATACAATTAAACAAAATCAATTTTGTCCATGCGCTATCCTAAAAAGTTTGAGCACATTTTCGTACGCAACAAATGTTATTGAAGCAGCTGGAATATTTTTCAATAGGTTCGATGTGATGCCCCTGTAAAATCCACGAACGCCTTCAAACCTGAAACAGAAAGTTTTGCAAATTATTAATCAATTTATTTTGCCACAGGCAAGAGATGGGGCAAAAAATGTTCTTTTAGTACGTTACACTTTCAAGTTTTAACCCTTGTTGGTTCACAACAACGATAAAAAAAAATAATAAAAAAAATAAAATAAAACCAGTGCACTAGCATTTATAGGAATATTCAAGACAGTCAAACTAGCAAACTAGTCAAGGAAACAAGAAGAAAAGAGAAAATGTAATAGAGGCAAACAATATCATCACTTGCATGAGACTTGATTTCAACAAGGTGCCTCTATTATAAGATTTGATGTTCACATAAGCCCGTCGTAACTAGCATCAATGGTTTAAATCTTTCATATTCACTAGAAGTAATGCCTCATATAGAGCTCCAAGGTGCCCACTCTATCTCTCTATGTTTGATAAGAAAGATGGATTGCAGAAAAGATAGATGGGGAAGAGGATGGATACTACCAAGGTGGTAGCTCTGTGATCTCATCACTCTCCCATCTCGGGTTTGAACCGAAATAGAGTCGATTAAATGAAAGAATTTATTCTTGATGCCTGAACGTGGGATGTGTGGAATTGGATATTAGACCGTTGATGCTTCGGTAAGACCGAAATGACATACCCATACCACTTGGATGTGATAGGCAATAACTGAGCCATCTTAGTTGTCGCCATAAATCAAACATTCTCTAGTAAAATGGAAATTCTTATGGTCACATCCTTTCTAAGATTTTTTTAACAAATAGTAGATAAAAATCATCCATTTTCTCTCTCATGACCCTAACCAAACATAGGATAAAAAATAGCAGATTTCTACTAGTTGATAAATATATTACTCAACAACAATTTTGACCAACTCATTACTCAGATGACATGACCATTGTAGACTAAAAATCCTTCATCAGGCTACCATGGATCATTGGATTTGAAGCAAAATATCCTCCGAAAAAGAGCCAACCATCAGATAGACCATCAATTCAGAAAGCAGAGCAATCAGAATGGTTGAGAAAAATGCATTCATAATACAGACTATATACAATGAACAAACCATCTAAAAACCGGAAACATCACGTCATTGTCATCACTCCTTGAGTAAGGAACCCCACCAGGGGGAACAAATGACCAAAATTGTCTAACCAAGCAGTAGAAATATGCATCGGGCAAATGAGCATTTTTCCATGCTACTCCACAATTACAGGCTAAGATGTTATGGTCTTTTACTGAATCGATTGCCTGGAGCTGACCATGTACTGAGCAGGGATCACTTCCATCCCGCCCACTCACAGCACCCTTGCATTGTTGATCAGATTTACCAATGCTGGAGGATGATAAGAGATGCCCCGCTATGTTTTGCTTATTTTGCTACCTATTCATGCATAAATTATAATACTCACAAGCATGAGAGAGAACAAAAATTGAAATAAGCAACAATTATTAAGAGGGATCAAACTAGGTGAAACATTAAGACATCGTCCCTTCGCTCTTTTGGACAGTGAGGAAAAACTTCGTATAGTAATGCTTTGAGTGTTTGAACTTTGAAGCACCAACTTGGGACACCAAACTGGATGGAGATCACACACAAATTGCAACATTCTCTTCAACTATCCAGTCTCATCTATTCCATCTATCAAGGATGCTCTTGAGATACAGAAAGTTACTTCTCTTTGTTCGCACATATGCAAATACATTACAAGTTTAAAGAGTATGCAGGTCATTCCCGATAAAATTATATATAGTTCCACAGCCAGTTATGCTCTTTATACTAAAGTTCAAACAATCAGAGTCGAGAGAAAAAACAGAATTTGCAACTACAACTATTTAATCCAACCAGTGATGCCAAGAAAAACTCAATTTTGAAAAGTCAAATGGTAGTGTTGCGTACCTTGCAGTTTCCCTTATAACATGCCAACTGTCCCAATATTTTGGAATTCCATCATTACCAGGTCTTTGCTGCAGAGTACTAAAACAGTCAGTTGACACTAGATAAAGAAAGAAAACTGTAAAATCTATACAAGGAGTCGAGTATCAATTTGCCATCTGTTGTAAAAAAGATGAGGCTGTTTATTTCTCAGACCACCACTATTAACAATAAATTAATAAAGAGAAAATGGAACATCTATTACCTGTAGGCGGGCCCGGATGACCTGAAAAGAGAATCAATGTGGTCACTTCAAATGTGTTTGGAAGTAATGGGCATCAATGACATCAATTAACATAAGATTCAGCCACTCTGAAGTCCCTAATGTTATTCAAGCTAATTCAACAAAAACTGATGTAAAAGGAAAAGATACAGTTTGGATAGAAGCTTGCCTGATAGGGGTATGTGAGCAAAATGGCAGCAATTTTAGAGGAAGCCCCAAGTGTAGCATAATCAAAAGAATTCTGGCAGGGAAAAGACCGGAAAAAAAAGAAAGAACATCAACCATTTATAATATAATACAAGAAATGCATCCATGACGCCAATATATTTATCCAGCTGTTTAACTAAATACAAACATTCAAAATGTGTTAATGATGCAGTGGACTACATCCTTGAGTGAGAAAGCTTTA
This sequence comes from Areca catechu, assembly GCA_021397845.1. Taxonomy (NCBI): domain Eukaryota; kingdom Viridiplantae; phylum Streptophyta; class Magnoliopsida; order Arecales; family Arecaceae; genus Areca; species Areca catechu. The sequence continues at coordinate 28,350,910 of CM038042.1, read as the reverse complement.
AACATTATATTTTCTCTTGTTTTCCATTAATGTTTTTATAGATACAGCTGAATCAATGATATGGCTGCAAATAAAGAAGAAAGTTTGCATTTCCAAAACTGAACAAGAAGATTTAAAACTTTCCTGGATGGGTCTCACTATTGGCCATCATTTCCAGCTAAAACAAACCCACATGTAAAGAATTTGGAAGCCTCTGAAAAAATCCAAATTCATAATCAAGAGATCACCTTGCTACCCTGTTATGGAAAACAGGGAAGAGAAAAAATTCAATGTGGTTTCGGGACTTGGAAATTGGACTTGAGGGTTCATAACAAGGTTCTAAATACCAGTGGGATGGTGGGGTTTCCTGCCATCCAAAAGTGTTGGGATGGGACACCATCTTGAGTGTCAGGACAGGATGAGTCAGGAAGTGGACCGGGACATGATTGAAGCATCCACCAACCTGAATTGTTTGTTTACAACAAATTCGTGCTCAAAATGACATGTGGGAGACACATGTTGAGTTAGCTGCATGGAAGAGTGAGAACAGGTACAATAGGTTTCAAAAATATCCCAAGAGCTGAGGCTGAATGGATGCCATATGGGAGCTAACTGAGGAGTCATGCTGGAGGCTAGATATGTATATAAAAGGGCCAAACAGGGTGCCAAAGTAGGCCGAATGAAGATGCAACAAGGGTTTTGGGCTTTTGGCTAAGTAGGTGTGATTGTTGGTCTGACAGATAGTATAAGGTTAGGTTACTTTGACAGGTACGCATCATGGGAGGACAACCGGCATCGATTACTAGAACCATTAGGGTGGAGACCAGAAGTGGGTAATAACTATCAAAGTGGGCAATTATTACATTTTAGTATAAATAATGGATTTGTACTTTGTATGAGGACCTTTTAACATCCAAATCAATGCATTGTATCTTGTCTTAATCTTTAAAATACCAATAGTTTCTATCCTAGGAGTAGTTGTAAATTTAAATATCTTTTATTGTAGCCCAACAAAACACTCGTATCCCTATCTAGATCCATCTCCCTTGAATAGTGGTGAGATAGTGGCAAAAGTCCTTGAAGATCAAAACACCTAAACCCATGCTACTCTCTATCCTTCCTTCGATCACCATTTTTTCAACTAATACAACGTCAATGGATTGCTTGTACATGCATCATATCCTTACCAGCTGACTTGTGCCAACAAGTTCTCTGGCATGGCCATTCCCTTAGGCGGTGTGAGAGACTCCATGATGGTGAACAAGAACGTTTGGATGCGAGGCATCCCATTCAGTGTCACATCCAAGAGGCCCCATCATACAATATTTAAAACCTTGGTTTGTAAAGACGTTTAGGAAACTAGATATTTAATTTTTACAGGATTCTAGAAGGCACATGGAAAGCATATCCTGGTGTCAAGGGCTGGTTTCCAAAGAAACAAACAAGGGCAGATTAGTAAAATGCCATTGTAGGAAAGCATCCTATTAGAATATAGCAGTTGCCACATCTGTCTCATGATTCCGGGCCATGACAAATCAATAATGGGACAGATTAGCTGGTCAATTCGATTCCAGAACCAAACCAGTTTCTCTCTCTCTCTCTCTCTTAAATAAAAGCCTCCTTAAGTCCCAATCCTCTCCCTCTCTCTCCATTCTTCTGTCCCTCTCTCCCTATCTCCCAATTCTTCTCCTCAGCCTCTCTCAATTCTCCTCTCCCAATCTTCCACTCCCTTCTCTTGGTGCTCTGTGACAACAACTTTACAACAACACTAGCTAGGGCTAGTTCCACGTTGAAGATGACTCATAGGCTAGGGCTAGGGCTCTGTTACCGATGCCTAAGAGGTATGCCTCTGTCTCCCTCTCCCTCTCCCTCTCCCTCTCTTCTCCTCCCACTCTCTCTCCCCCCCTTCCTCTCGCTCCCCCTCATTTTGGTACGGTAGATATACCAGTACCGTACCAAACCAGTGTTTAATACAACCACTAATACCAGTTTGAAGAACCTTTATGAGTTTATAGATTAAACTATCACCTCCATAATGGTAAATTATCTTGCTAACTGTTGGTTAATGATTCACCATACAGAGGGATCTTCAAACTAGATTTTTACCACATATTGTTTTATGAATTCAAAAAGTTTCTTATTTTTGTGTTAAATCGTCTTTATCCATGTATTGCATTTTATGTACCCAAATATGATGCAAATATCTAAAACCAGCTCAGCTTTTCACAGGTCCCACAATGCATGATTATATGCTGACTAGAAGACATCAAATGTGAAAGCACATGACATGTACCAGTTTAACTAAAACATATAAACTAACTGTAAGAACTAAGAAGCCAAATCAATGCAAAAGAAATAGTAGATCTATCTCATCATTAGAGAACATTAAGATCTGACCCCATGTTCAAACATAAATATACGTGAGATAACAAATTAGACTAATTTGAGATAAGAAAATGTTTCTTCATCATAACCAAAATGACAAAAGATTTTGGTCATATACTTTCCAAATTTAAAACAGCCCAATGTTTGAGTCCACCAGCACTTTTTATATAGGCTACAGAACTTGTGTGAGTCAAGCTTTTAAGAGCATAAGTTAGGAACAAACATAACCAGTAAACCTTCAGTGGGCAACCATAAATATTCAAGAAATAATAATTAAATCTCTGTATGCATTGGTTATATCACAATACCAACAACTTATCACCGTTAATGTGGTTTGTCCTTCCTTCTTTAACCTTGAAGTACACAGCAAACTTGCGGAGTTCCTCATAAACCATGAACTGTATTGCACCATGAGTAACCTGACAAAGTAATGCATAACCTGTTACACATGAAAACTTCACATAGATTGAAAGGCTTAGGGCATTGAAAACAGAAGGATTGTTTAGCATTGACTGTTCAGTTGCATTTTGCCCTCCCAGACACAAAAGAAATAGAAAATAAAATTAATAGAAAATGTTAGAATTATGCTTTATTCAGTAAGTTCTTATAAAGAAAGGATATATTTAGTGTGTCTCTATATATAGTATATAATTGTATTCCATGTATCCCTATCTATTTAAAAAGATAGGATCTCATTAACAGGGAATATTATTATTGAATTTAACTTTCTACAACTTCAACTTGGCATCAGTGTTATGTTCCATAACCCTAGCTGCCTTCTATACCATAACCCAAGCTGCCACCCATCTCTATCACCTCAAACCACCGCCACTGCCTCCTCCTTCACCACCCACCACCTCTCTTCTTGATATTTCTTGATCTTCTCCCTATTTTTTGATTCTCTCTCATCTTCTTCTTCTATATGGCATAGATATATTTCTTGTATAAATGTTATCTGGCTATTTATTAATCATGGAGATGGTACACACTGCCAATGATTTCTCTATCTGGTTGTCTGGTTGTTTCTATCCTTTTCTTTGGCTGTTATGGTGCCCTCAAATAACAACAAATAACTTCGACACTTCTGACTCCCGATCTTGACACTATAATAAAGAATCTAACGACAACTATAGTAAAACTTAATGATACTTATGTGGGGATTAACCCCTCCCTCGATATCTCGAGGCCATACAGGCCAAGCTGTAACTCCGGAGACCAGAGACAGTCACCCTTCGGGTAGGGCAAGGTCGCGTCTTGAGCCCTTTGGCCTGATCGATCCTCGGCCTCGGCAAAGATACACCAATTGATCTTGGGTCCTTGTGCCTGATCAAAGTAAATGAGGTCCCTCATGCACTACTCCCTTGGATAGCCCGAAGGATGGTTTGATCGATGCTCATCTCCATGTATCCGATTGTATGGCCAGGAGGCGAAATCATATCCCGTAATCATCAACGGATCTTTGTAATTAAAGGACATGACTAGTCCCATGCAATATTCAATGTTACAATTAAAGAATATGGCCAATTTTGCACAAGAGACGACCCCAATTAAGGAGGGGAGACATTTTATATGAAATGGAATGATCTCTTGATAGCTTCATGTGATAGGACTTTCAGCCCCGTCACTTCTCACCAAACCCCACTGAGAGCTTTTCATTCCATAAATGCCCCAGGATCTTGCCTATAGAAGGGGCTCCGTAGGAGCCCCCAAGGTATGACATCTCTCCCTGGCCTCCGCTCTCTTTTTTCCACCTATTCCCAGTTCCTACCTTGAATGTTGGAGAGTCCATATCAGAGCAACCTCCAGATGGGAACTTTTTTTGCAGGTAACTTTTTTTATAGGTACAGCCTATGAGCACCACCCCTCCAACAGTCTTCGACATCTGGTCGGGAACTAGCAGCAATAGGTACAAACTATCTTGTGTGGATCCAATTGTTCAAATTGTTTATTGATGCTCAATGGAAGGCATAGAACTTGACTGATGATCCTTCAAATTCCAAATATCCTACCTATAAAAACTGGCTAGCTAGTGACTGTTGTGTTATGTCATGGTTATTGAATAGCATGGAGAAAAATGTTATTGTTGATGTCATGTTCTTAAAGATGGCTAAGCAAATCTGGGACATCCTTAACGAGATGTATGGACATGAGAAGAATATATGAAGGATATTTGAACTCTATGCGCAACTCTCCACATTGTAGCAAAGTGATAAATTTGTAGCCGATTACTATGCTTCTCTGAGAAGTATTCTTGATGAATTAGATTTACATCAGCCTCTAGTCCTAGATCCACAAAAATTAAAGGACTATCGTAAAGGTTTGACACCCCTCCTTTTAATTGTGGTTTCTTCATTGTTGTTTATCTCCTTTATTGTGGCAGTATCGATTAGGACACCCCTCCTTACAGAAGCTAAGACAAGTTCTGTCTTTTGAGTTGTCTATATCTTCTTTCAAGTGTGAGTCATGTCAATTGGACAAGCACCATCATACCTCCTATCCAAGTCGAGTCAATAAATGAAGTTCCGTCCCTTTTGAGTTCATTCTGATATCTGGGAGTCATGTCGTTTTACTTCCATTGCTGGATTTAGATATTTTATTATATTTATCGATGATTATTCTAGTATTACCTAGATGTATATGTTGAAAGATAGGACACAAGTTCCTGGTGTTCTCAAAATTTTTTATAATGAAATAAAAATTCAGTTTTCCCCTTCCATTCATATTCTTTGCACTGAGAATGCTCTTAAATTTTGAAGCATGATGTTTCTCAATTTTACTATTTTCATGGTATTTTACATTAAACTACTTATGCCCATACCTTTCAATAAAATGTTGTTGAAAGAAAACATCGACACTTGCTAGATGTTGCTCGCACTCTCATGATTCAAATGCATGTACCTAAATATTTGTGGATAGATGCTATTTTGTCTACTTGTTATTTGATTGACTAAATGCCATCATCAGTTCTCCACAGGGATATCCTTATTCATGTCTATCCCGATAAACTCATTTTCTTCTTTACTCCATATATTTTTGGATGTGTTTGTTTTGTGCAGGATCTTCAACCTAGTCTTGATAAATTGTCATCTAGGTTAATCAAGTATTTTTATGGGATATTCTTGGACTCGGAAGGGATATAGGTGTTATCAAAGATCTCTGAACCGTGCCATACCGACTGGTTCAGGACATACCGAACAGGACCGGCGGCCAACCGGCATGGCTCGACCACTTAAAATGATTCGGGGTGTTTAGAAAATAAAACAAATTAGTGAACCGGTCTGAACCAGTCCTGAACTGGCCCGAACCATGCCAAATCGGCCTGTTCGGGATAGGTTCGGTCCAGTTCGGACCGGTTCAGACCTTTTTTTTCCTGTTAGTTATGTGGACTTATGGTGGCGGAACCTATTTTCTCATAATATTTTGATTAGTTCCATGCTAGTGATATTTTGATCTATATGATTTTTTGTAAAACGTTAATAAAATTTATAATCTACGGGTCTTGTTTAAGAAACTTTGATATGGATATGAAATCGACATGTTATTTTCAGGATTCTGTCACCAATAAAGATATGTTCATGGTTTGAATGGGGAACCTTTCAACCTTAAAATTTTATTTGATATCTGAACTAGATTTAGAAATATGGAACTCAACAGCGAGTAAAAGAATCTCAATCGGTCACTGGATCTGATAACTATAGAATTTCCGTATTAAATTCATGAAATAGATGATCTGGGTATACCTAGGAATTTGCCGTACATGGTTGTGTTCAAGGTTTTAAATCCCGTGAGATAGGGCTGTCCCGGGTTTTTCATAGAATATGATGCATTGGCATCCCGTCCCGTCCCGACACTCGGGATAAGAAATATCCCAAGGTGTCTCGATTGGGATGCTGGGATGGTAACCCAAGGGACGTCCCGCCGGGATCTAAATCCTTGGTTGTGTTATTAGACTGTAGATGCTGACAACGGGCTCCACGAGATCGTTCAAGACATGATGCAACTACTATTCTTGTACGTAGGGTAGGATCCATGGATGTATCAGGATCATCTTCATATTCAGGATCTTTTTACCTGCAGCAACCGGCAGCTTGTGATTTCTATAGTCCATATGGTGCATCCGAGACCGAGACATTTCTAGTGGTTACTTTTCATGCAGCCCGAAACATCTTATAGATCTGATTTTGCTACTGGTATATTTGGATGGGCCCTTGCACAACCATATTATTAGTCTCTAGATATCTCTCAGAGCCAAAATCTTAGCGAGAGATCTGCGATGAGTTACGATCCATCACGCATACCTCCTGGGATAAGCTTACAGGAATATCATGCTATCTGGTTAGAGGGAATTACTGATCTTTCTACTGAGTACATCAATGATCCTGATATTTATGGACATCAATACTCAACCCGATTCTAAATATCAATATATAATTATATTTAATTTTACCTTTCACTTTCATTAATTACTGTAATCTTACTTTAATCATAAATTTATATCTTATTTTAATTAGAATTAATGTATTAACATTTTTTAACTCCTAAATCCTGAACCCTAAACTCTAAATCCTAAATACTAAATCCTAAACTCTAAATCCTAAAATAAACTGGATATGCCGGTACCATACCGCCACATGGTATGGATGGTACCGGTGGTCAGTATGGATCTCGGTACGGGATCCTTAGGTGTTATAATCCAATGACTAGAAAGTATCACACACCTATGGATGTTACCTCTTTTGATTCCACTCCTTATTTCTTTGATGAATCTCTAGATATCACTATTGAGCATAGTCCTCTTCCTAAACCAATTGGGTCTGTTGAATCTGTGCTTGTTCATGTTATAGCTAAACCATTACATGCATATACCAGAAGATAGATCTCAAGCACCTCTCTACTTAAACTGATCCCTTGTCTTCATCTAGAGATCCAAGCCATCCACCACCTAAATCTCTTATGATTACCTCAAATTTTGATCTACCAATTACTTTCTATAAAGGTAAACGATCTATCGCAGCTCATCCCACTTTCCATTTTGTTTCCTATGATTGCCTTAACCCTTCCTTTCGCCAATTTGCCTTGTCCTTGTCAACTGGGATCCTATCAAAATCTTGGTCCCGGTTGAACTCATCTATCTTTTTGGAAACAAGTATTTCTGAACGTGCTTAAAAACTTGTCTCCTCACATGTAGATGGCATAGCAATCATCCCTTCTTAAAAATTGAGGGAACCGACAATAAAGTCTTGGCCAATTTGGCCTACCCTACCTAGAAAAAAGAAGGTACAACTATACTGTCATGGATTAACAAGACATTACCTCTGAACATGTTATAGATGGTAATATTTACTTCACCAAAGACAACATGCAAGGCTTGGATGGCAATTGAAGTATATTTTTTAGATAAAATTGCATCCACCGCATTCTTTCTCAAGTTGGAACATTAAAACATAAAGGGAATAACGAGCATGACCGAGTATATGCAAAAAATCAAGGCTATTGAGATGCCCTAGATGCAATAAGAAAGGGCAAATCAAATCGCAACCTTGTGATGACCGTTCTTTTAAGGATTCCAGAAGAATATCGAGGATCTGTAAATGCATTCAACACTCATCGAACTGAGTTTCCACCTTCGATCAACTTTATCCTCTCTTCATGAAGGAGAAGACCGAAGTACAAAGAAGTCGTCAACTAGTAAACTCATCACAGGATGCTAGTGCCCTTTATCCAACCAAGGCCAAGGAAATTGAGGGGCCATGGAGGTAGATCTTGTGAAGACCGCGAATAGAGAGGAGGTTGTGGGCAGCAATATGGTTGAGGATTTTTGAGAGCATATCCTTCACAACCTTTTCATATAATCTCAATTTTTTTCCTAGTTCTTTTCCACAACCACAGATGCAAAAATAGTTGTTAACTCCACATCAGCTGACATCCTCTTCAATACCATGCACTGGAATGCAGTACCGGATATGTGGCAAATTCAATCATACCTCTCTCCAATGCAAACAGAGGTTTAATCATGCTTTTGTCCTCAACAACCTTCCACAAACTTTTGTGGCTATGAACCTTCATGAATCCCCTACGGAGGCCTGGTATCTTAACATTGGTGCTTTTAATCATATGACATCAGATCCAAGTATGCTTTTGAGTTCTAAGCCCCATAATGGAAGAGACTTTTTGTTGGTAATGGTCAACTACTTTCCATTGCAAAAATTAGTGAAACAAAATTGAACACTCCTCGATCTTTTGATCTAAAAAATATTCTCGTTGTTCCTTCTATAAAATGCAATTTGCTTTCTTTTCGTCAGTTTTGTCATGATATTAACTTAACATTCGAATTTGACTCAATTGATTTTTTGGTGAGGGACAAGAAAACTGGGTCGAAGCTTCTACAATTCAGTAGTCTGGAAATGTCATTTTATCTTTTATTTTTGAAAGTTGCAAGCATAGGAGATAAGCCAAAATTTGATTTGATTGCTACGACACTTGGAAACGATCTTTGGCATGGGAAATTAGGTCATCCAAGTTAATTAGTTTTGTCTAAGTTTATTAAAGAGAATAATGTGCTCTTTGAATTTAGAAAAATTGTCTCATCACATATTATATTGGCAAATATGTGAAACTTTTCTTTAATGAATCGAGTCTTATTTGACTTTTCCTTTACAACTAATTCATTCTGATGTGTGGCAAGCACCTATTAATTATGTTTCTGGTTTCAAGTACTATATTTTGTTTGTGGATGAATATTCTAGCTATTCTTGGATAAATTTATTAAAATTCAAGCATAAGGTATTTGACAAGTTTCTTAAATTTAAAGCTTTAGTTGAGAATGTCTTTCAACAAAAAATTAAATCTTTCTAGTTTGATGGAGAAAAAGAGTATGATAATGAAAATTTTCTTATTTTATTTTGTAAATGTGGTATAATTCATAGAATTTCTTTTCCACACATACCATAATAAAATGGGATAGTTGAACGAAAACATAGACACATTATTAATATTATTAGAACTATACTTTTTCAATCTTGCATTCTTGCTAGGTTTTGGACTGATGCAATTCAAATTGTTGTTTTTCTCAATAATCATACTCCTATTACTGTTTTAAAGGACAAATCACCTTACCACGTCTTGTATGGCTATCCTCCCCGTGACTTGTAACTTTTGAAAATATTCGAATGCTTGTGCTACCCAGATCAATAGGACATCGTCAATCAAAATCTCTCCCTGATCTCTACCTTGTGTGTTTACTTGGGAATTTTTGATAACACAAGATTCCTATGCCTTTATCTAAGTACTAGTAAAGTTTATATTTTTCGGCATGTTACATTCATTGAATCCATTTTTTAATACTCTTGTCGCTCCAAATTTATTGACTATACATCCTCATTTAAATTGTCAATTGTTTCAAGATTTTTGTTAAATCCACCTCTATTAGGTAGTGATCTCTTTAACCTCGAAGTAATCTCACATTTTGATTTTCCTAACAATTCTACTTCAAATTTTTCTAGATACTCTCCTAATGCTTCACCAGATCCCTCGTGATTGGAAAAACTGCCTACCAACGAGATCTCTACCTCCTCTTCACCTAAAACTGAGACACATGCCTCATTCGACAATCCAAAATAACTTTGTATATATACTAAAAGACCTCATCCTTCCAAATCTGGAACCACACCCGAGCCTGCACTCCTAAATCAGATCGGTCCTCTGATGCAACCAAGCGACCACCCTCGTTTATACCCTCCGTCACTCCTGCTTTGTCTTCCATTCACACCCATCCTATGCTCACAAGATCCCTTGCCTAAAAGTGAGATATATCCTCTTCCCTCCTGGCTTCCATGTCTTCTACTTTTGCTAGTGAACCTAACTCTTTTTCTGAAGCCTTCCAGCATGCAGGTTAGTGACAGGCAATGTTGGACAAATATCAAGCCTTACTCTCCAATGCTACCTAGGATGTTGTACTTCCACCGTCCTCTGTTAATCTCATCGGCTGCAAGTGGGTCTTCAAAGTGAAACAAAAGGTGGATGGCTTTATGGAACACCTTAAGGCTCGGTTGCTTACTCAAAACTATAAACAGCAATTGGAAATCAACTTCGATGAGAACTTATCCCAGGTAGTTAAGCCTACTACTATTCGCTCTATCCTATTGTTGCTATCTCTTCTGGATGATCTCTTCAGTAGTTAGATGTCAAAAATGCCTTTATGGGTTTTGTCTGAGATCTACATGTAGTAGCTGCCTAGTTTTGTGCATCTATCCTACCTCCACCATGTTTGTGGCTTGCAGAAAGCTATTTATAGGCTCAAAAAGGCACCCTATGCCTAGTTTCAATAGTTTACCTCTTTTCTTTCTGAGTTGGATCTTTAGAAGAGTACAACCCTTCCATGTTTGTCCTATTCTGAACAAGGAATCATTGTCCTCATATTATATGTTGATAATATTATCATTACTAATAGCTCCTCTCTATTGAGTTCCTTAATTTCTACCTTGCAGGCTGAGTTTGCCATGAAAGATTTGGACCCTCTTCATGACTTTCTGGAAGTGGAAGTATCTAATTCAATTAGTGGTGTATTCCTTTCCTAACAAAAATATACTCATAACCTCCTGCAACGTCATGGTTTCTTCTTTAGCAAGCCGGTCTCTACTCTTGCACTTAACACAAATCTGTCCGCTCACGAAGGTTGCCTGCTTTAGGATCTTAAACCTATTGTCAGATCGTGGGGGCTTTGCAATATCTTACTTTCAATTAAACAAACATCTCTTATGCTGTCAACCTCATGATTTTGTTTTTTGCATGCTTTGCATGAACCACATTTTTAAGGTATCAAGCGCATCCTTCGCAACATACATAGTATGTTGTCCTATGGGCTTCAATTTTCTCGATGTCAGTGTCTGTCCTTAGTGGCCTATTCAGATGTAAATTGGGCAGGAAGTCCTGATACTCGGCGCTCCACTTCTGGTTTTTTATCTTTTGAGATCCAAATCTCATTTCCTGGTTTGCTAAGAAACAACCAACCATATATCGGTCAAGCTATGAAGCTGAATATTGCTGTCACATTCATGCTTGCTGAAACCATCTGGATGCCTTTTTTTCAAGATCTTGGCATGGCCCTTATGCAGCCTATCTCTATTTAATGTGATAATCTCAGCACTTTATATTGCTGCCAATCCAATTCTTCATGTGCGCAGTCATCATTTCCTACGAGAGAGTTCAAATAGGCGATTTGTCTCTTCTTCACATTTTTTTCTGACAAGCAACTTGCTAATATCTTCACAAAGCCATTATCCACTCCATAGTTTACTTCGATTCAATCTTCATATTCGACCATGAGATGTTCAGATTGTAGAGGAATGTTAAAGTATTGTTATATTTATAGCATTAGATGTTTTTATAGCTGTAGCATATTAGACTTATTCTATTTTTTACTTTGCCTTATTTGTACACATCTGTACATATCTCTATAAATATTAATGCAATCCTAAAGAGGGGGTGTGGCTTGGATTCATATTTTTCAATGATGATCAAGCAATGTATCAGTTGCATATTGGTTCTTAGTCACATTACACCTAGGGTTCCCAATACCGGTACCAGGAGCCGTATCGGCAGGAGGCTGGTACGGTACGGTACATACCGTACCGTACCGACAGGCGTACCGGCCTTTTTTTATTATAAAAATAATCTCTCTCCCCCTCCCAAACATTTAAAACCTAAAATGGGCCGAACCGGGCTGAACTGAGCCTGTACCGACCCGAACCGGGTGGTACAGTACCGTACCGGTATGGAAACTAATTTTTTTTTTATTTTTTTAACGGTCCGGATACCGGATCATTTTATTGGACTGAACCGTACCGGGCAGTACGGGACGGTACTGCGATCCTTGATTACACCCATTAATAATTTCAGTTGCATGAAGAATCAACGTAGTCATAGCCTTAAAGTTTAGATGGATAACAAATCTACCTTTTGGGGTTCAACAGAGCAATTAACCTTGGTGAAGGATATGTGGCAAACTGCTTTGCCAAACCAATACATTTCTAGTTATCTTCTCAAATAGTAAGCTTATGCTAAATTGATAAATTTCCTCCCCTCAAATTCATTTTTCACTACATTCAGAAGCATGAATTAGAGATAGCTCACCATCAGGCTGCAACTTCGTTGATGGAACACAGTCATCTGACCCAACCACAAAATGGCAATAACACTGGTTGCTAACTTCAACTTCTAACATTTTACATCCTATGGTAGTACTGTCATTTGAGTGTTTGACCACTTATTTGTGCTACAGACATTGGAGATGAACAACAGCAGGATCAAGGTTATAAAACCTTACCAAAATGAAAGGAAAAAAAAGCTCTAGATGTAGCCCTTCCCTCTCTTCGCAAATTGTTATAACCAGTACTAAACTATTTGCCTTTAAATAGACACCAAATCAAAAAGATGAACAGAACAGTATAGAGCAAGAGAAATTGTAGGGAGGTATTGACAAATAAAAGATTATATGGTGGGTCAATAAATGGAAATAAACTAGAATAATTTCCAGCCCCTATCCACATCCTGAACCTTTAGTTACCTTTAGTGGAAGATGACATCTATGGCTGAATGACCAAACAATAAAAAAGAACAAGGTATTCCCATAAACAAAGCCATCAACCTTTGTCGGACTATTTGGGGAAGGGACCAAGTATCCCAACTACACTAAAGGCTACACATCCATGGATTGTAGAAAACCAAAACCAATAAGAATAAAAACGAGTGAAATATACTAATATAGGGAGAAGATAAACTAGTCAAGAAATTAGGATGCAACTATCAATGTGTTATTAGTCAAAGTTGAAGATAGAAAAAGAAATACTATGATGACCTGAACTTAGTAGCAAGAAATGTGTGGCCAAGACTGTGTATTGACCATGATGGCCTGAATTGTGTCCTTATAGGAAGTGTTGGCGTAGAATCCCTCTTCCGACCGAGCGAAGCTACTGGATCGCAGGTCCGCTCCCTGGTTTACCTGCAAAACAAATCCCTGACTGGAGTTGCTCCAGCGGGGGACACTCCGATGCCTAAGTCAGAGGCGGGCTCCAGCCACAAAATGAAAAAGATTCTGAGGAGGATAAATGGAAAGGAAATGACTTTACGATTTTCAGGACTATGTTATGCCTTATCTGGAGTGTCCCCTCTTACCATTATTTATAATGATTCGTCTGGCCTGCGGTTCCGTTCTCTTCCGGCGGTTACGATGGAGGAGTTAATTCCCTTCGTCCATTCGCAATCGTGGGTAGTTATTAAATGGTTCCGGCCAGGCCGGAGACGTTGCTGCTGGAATTAATGGTCACGTGGTCATTTTGTCGTGGTCGTGCTTTGGAGTCGTTAGAGAGTCGATGATAACTATTATCCGCCACGTTTGTAGGGATTTGAGACAGATCAAAGATCTGTCTTCACGCTTCTTCTTTGGAAGTGTTCGTAGCTGAATTAGAGATAGTATTTGTGGCTGATGTTGAAGGTCACGTCTTCGGCGCAAGCCGAAGGCTGTCTTCAGTGCGACTGAAGATAATGTCTTCGGTATGGGCCGAAGATTGCGTATTTAGCCAGTCGTGAAGACCATATCTTCAGCTGAGGCTGAGAACCTTGTCTTCTGCAGGGGCCGAAGACTGACTCTTCGGTCAAAGTTGAGACTTTCGGCTTCGGCTTGTCCGTTATCTGGTCGGCTTCTTCCGGACACTTTGGTTCGAAGTGCATGGTTCAGGAAGGTGTCTTCGGCTGGTTGATCCGATGGCTGATTTGTGCTTGAACCGACATATCCCAACAGGAAGCATGATGGTTTGGTGGACCAAGATGCAAGTGAGGGTCAGACTGTCCAATATAGAAACTATCATAATGACATAGCATTCATCAAGGATTATAAAACCGTGCCAAACTACCCAGTTCAGGGTGTACCAAGCCATGTTGGTGGTAGACCAAGATGGTTTTGACAATCGAAATGAGAAATCGGCAAAGGAGAGGGAGAAGTAAAGAGAGGAAAAGAGAGAGAAGGGGAGGGAAGGAGAGGGCCTCTGGAGGCTTGTCGAGCCTGATGGAGGCACGGAGGGGCTCCACCCTTGTCCTGATCAAAATAGGGGCTTTGGCCCCTATTTTGTTTTTTATTTTGCTAATTTCGAGCATAGTCAGCAACACTATTGCCAACTTCATTTAACCCTCCTTTGGCCCTCTATCAAGCACTGCTAGCCTCCAATGGCTTCGGCAACCCTCTGGCGGTCTTCGAAGGCCCTCTCTCTCTCCCTCTCTTTTCCTCTCTCCTGTTCTCCCTCTGCCCTCTTTATTGTATCAGTTTGGGCTTAGTATGGAATGGCATAGTGGCACCATACCACCGGCCAACAGATTTCACATATCGGCATAGCAAACCTGAACAAAAACATGATTTTAAACGTATTAGACTTGACCACTCAATAACTTGAAAGACTTTGAAAATAATTGTGTTCAATAATTCATAATTTTCAAAGCTACAAATGTGAATTGTTTTATAAAAGCATGCCTAACATAATTATTTTTAGGGTTCTAATGGGTTATGAAACTATATGGCTAAGGGTTGTACTTTGTAGTACTCAACAGTCATACAAAGAAACTGGAATGATGGGGGACTAAATAACAGGATGTAGCTTGTGACCAATTGGATTCATCCCATTTGCCAAGAGGTTTAGTAATGCAATATGGGCTCCATATCTCCATGCTGGACCATGTAGCTAATATATAACTAAGTAGACCTAAAAGGAAAGGACTTTGGTAAGCAAGAATTTGAGTTCTCTAACATATTGGATCAAAAAGGATTCAAATTTCATTGGAGAAGGAATTGGGCTAGAGAACTAATTTGGACACAAGGATTAGGCTAGGTTGGGTCCAGTAAGATTGGACATCAACCGTCGGTCACTTAGATAGGATCCAAGTGGGATGACCAACCAGAGAATGCGATCGCTACTTCTACTAGTTGTGGCACCCTTGGTGACACACATCTAAAAGCTAGCAGGCAGCCCCAGGGTTGGCACCCTTGTCTACAAGAGAACTTGCTAGAGGGGCTTGGCATGTGCACTTCTAGAAGAAGACATCCCTTAGTGGCCGACACCCCTTGATTCTCTCAAATTGAAGTCCAACTAGCACTCCTAGTGGTGGGGCACTAGGATCCGACACAGATTACTGGACCCTATCTGGTTTACTGATCAGGATTTTCTTGAATCCTTAATAATGTGTTAAGTTTTGTAATCAAGTTAGTCCAGTTGAGAGTTTTGTAATAAAGTTAGCTCAGCGAGTTGCATTGAGTCTTGTAATATTGAGTTGTCTCAACCGCCAGTCTAATCCAATTGAGTCCTGTAAATTGAGTCTAGTACTAGTCCAGTTATAACAAGAGCACCAGCCAAAGCCTTCACCAGGACCCCAGGAGCAAAGCAAGCCCAAGCCCATGATGTGTTCCCTTTGAGCCCTAATCCATCCAATCCATTGCGCCCAAAGTCTTCTTCATCCAAACCCTAACATGCCAAGAAGAAGAAGCCTTAAGCCGTCCATCAGCAACAGGCCTTCTTCAACCTCCAGCCGCCAGCAGCAGAAACCCTAATTCCCTCTTTCCCAAACCCTAGTTCTTTTCTTTGCTTTCTTATTTGTTTTCTTGCTAACCTCTGACGCTTGCAGGATCCCCGAGGTATTCACCTCCAAGAAGGAGGTCCTCTTTGCCTCCAGGACCGATCCCAAATAACTACCCGAACCGAGGAATTAAAGGCTTGTCCTCCAGGTGACAATCCCGAGTGCTATGCGACCCCGGCTTCGATCAGATCTTCGAATCGGTGCTTGGTAAATCCTTCCCCCTCCGAATTTCTGATTTGTTGAAGGTACGCTATCCTAACCGAGGGTTTCTCAATCCTCGAGATCCTTTATTATTTTGGCATGAGTTCATATGCAGGTAGGTTTGATCTTTTCATTACTAGTTTGCTTGCTAACCTTTACTTGATTCGGGACTTTAGCCTGCAAATTAACTCTTTAAAAAAATACAAAAAATTAGTTTCTGTTTTCCTGCATTCATATTGTTTTAGGATCATCCCACATCAGTTTGGTATCAGAGCATGTTTAGGACTAGTTTCTGCATCCCGTAATTTTATACATGGTCTGTTGTTTTTACTGTTTCTACATGTAAGTAGATCAGAAAATCTGATTTTTTTTGCTGGATCCTCGTAATTGATAGTAATTTTCAGAATTTTCTCATGATTTATTTCGGTCTATAGAATTTTGCACGCCTATTTTCTTGTGCCCTAGAAACTTCTGCATCCTGTCATCTGTAGTAGGTGTCTGAGTTTCGGCCTAGATCATCACCTTAGAAATTTTATTTTTCATTGAAATTTGCATGATATACTCTCTATTTAGTCCTGATAATTATCATAATTTTTAATTAATTTTACCGAAACCAAAAATATAAAAATTTCTGTATCTTAGAAATCCTAACAGAAATCCTGAACTTCTGCACACAGTCTGAAAACCCTAGGTTTTGCATCATCATCCGAATTTTGCTTTGCATGAAATTTGATAGGGATCATTTGCATTGTTCATCCTCTATTCTGATTTTTTTCTGATTTTTTTCTGCACCAAAAACTGAACCAAATTCTGCTTCCAAATAAACCCTAATTTCTGTTCTGCATACTTGATCAACCAAATCTAATCAACTTCCAAACCCTACCTCACCCAAGCCCTATTTTTTTGATAATTTAATTAACTTAAATTAATTTGCCACCTCATAAAAAGACATATTTTTAATTTTCTGATTGTTATTAGTTGTATTAGGGCTCATAGTGTGTTTATCATCTCATTCAATCAATTTTAAGGGCAATTTCCTCTCTCAGATCAGGGCAGGATTTTATCACCTGTCCTGGGCCCAAAATAACCACCCAACATCAGAATCCAAGCTTAACTAAAATCAATTAGCAACCTAATTGCTCTAGAGAGCTTAGGAGCACCAACAGGTTGGGTCCGAATTGTGTGGACCAACTAGTGCACTTAATTCCCCAGCTATTACTGAAAACTGGTGTCTAAGGTTAGAGGTCCAGAGGCAAACGCTCTAAGTGGACTGGTGGTTTTTAATTAGGACCTTGTCACAGGTAGGGGGGAGCCTCCCACCACCCCACCTCTTACCAGGCCAGTGGAAGGATTAGCTATTGAGTTAAGTGTAAGTTGAGTAGACCCATTCAATTTTGGCTCTAAGTCTAGCAAACTGTAGTCCAATTTTTTCTTGTGCCTGACTGAATCATACCACCTTGCTTGTTGATTGCATGACCACTAGACTAGGGACCAAATATCAACAGTCTAAACCCCAACCTAGTTCAGCCATGGACTCCAACTTTGAAACCTTCATGAATGCCTTGACTGAACGATTTGACTGAATGGACCACAAGTTTGACCAATCTAATACCAATTCCGCCCAGATGACCCAATTAAATCAAAGATTTGACCAATTGACCCAAACAAATGCCCAAGCAACCAATAGACTTGACCAATTACCTAATAGGTGTGACCAGGTAGGAGATCGGTTAGGAACCTTAGAGGATAACCATAGGACCCGAACTAGACCTAAACTCGAGTTACCTAGGAGAGCCCCCACCTTGATTCCACATCCTATGAACCTAATTCCTATGTACCCAAACCTTTTGAACCATATCCCATAGCCCAAGCCCACATCCTATAAGCCCAAGAGATCTATAACCTCTTAGGTCTAAGCCCGTCCTATGAACCCAAGGAATCCCTAATCCTTAGGTATCAGCCTAGTATCAATTAGTTTTCCCTTAGTCAACCTGAGCCCCATAGGATTAGTATCCCCAGATATGAGCCTAGTGTTAGTCCACTTCCCTTTAGTCAACCTAAACCCTTAGGACTAGCGCCCCTGGCCCAGGACCAGATCCTAACCAACCCAACCCGAGCCAACCCCAGCCTAGTACCACCATGGCCCATAGGGAAGATAGAGACAAGTCTGTAAAGGTTTAAAAGAGTTCACGAATCCAAGGATTCCATCTGACCAGCTTTCGGGTTACCGAATTGAAAGCCACGAATCCGCAGGGTCGATAGCTTTATTTTCAGGCCGCATCCGGGAGCGACGAGCGAACTCTTCGTGGATCGATCTTCAAATATCTGCTAGTACGCCCCTAGACTCCTCTGGTAGCGGTATTGTAGAAGAGTAGTCCTAACCAGGGCTTCTTAGCCTTGGCGGTCATGTTTCTTCACTTTTAGAATTTATTCTGTATCCTGCTTCAAATTTTTATAGAATTCCCTACTTAATATCTTGACTTGAAATTCGGGATACGAACTCCTAACTTAATTTCCAAGTAATTAACACACCATACAAAAAGAGGCATAAAGCTAGGATTTTCCTTCTCTAAAAGATAGAGAAAGAAAGTATTGTAAGACAAGCTTTTCTTGTAGAGCATCACATTGGCTTGCAATTGTCAAAGACTTGGAGCTAGGCAAAGCTTTAGATAGGCACGGGGACTAAAGCGGCAAAGGATAGTAATTCTCAAAGAGGTCATGCACTTTCATAGTCTAAGTGTGACATGTACACATCTCTCTTATTCAAGGATTCAGGTCCTGGCGAGACGTCCCATGGGACATTGGGATGGGGTACCATCCCCTAATGTCAAAACAGGACGTTTTGTCAGCATCCTAGCATCCCAATTAGGATGCCTTGGGACATCCCTTGTCCCGAGTGTCGGGATGGGGCGGGATGTTGATACATCCCGTTTCATGAAAAAACCGAAACATCCCCCTTCCACGGAATTTAAAACCTTACTCTTATTATCCATGTAATCTATATGTTCATGGTAATCTATTGAAAAGAGTGATCCTATGCAATGCATGTTTTATTTCGATGCAAAAGTATCATGCCAGGGCCCATCATACGTCCTTCAACTTTTTGTTACAAAAGTATGCTCAAAAGCAAGTACACCATCTCAGTATCAGGCCCTATACTAGTGCCACCTTATCATTGTGTCAGTATGCCTAGTATAGGGGCCAGTTTGATGTACTAAATGTCGGTACACCCCCCACTCCATGTACTAGAACCAAACGGGCACGGTATGCCCTGTACTATCCGGTTTGGTACGGTATGGTGTACCTTGTTCAAAAGGTAAGGACTCCTAGAATCACAATAATAAGAGGCTCCATATTTGAATAGGATGGAGATACCTCACTATCCTTTGCTACCAAAATCCATTTTTACTCTTTCAATGAATCTTCAATTTCCATAGCGAGCATTTAGTCGTTGCAGAGTTCCAGTTGTGACAATTTATCACCTCATAGTTCAAAAAATGATTAAAGATGCAATTAAGTGTCCAAAACCATCTAGAAAGGGAAACAACCTTCAGGCTTTGCTATAGGTCTGTGACTCTTAGTCTCCGAAGAAAACCAACTTGTGCACTTCTCACAACTCTTGAGATATTTTGAAACTTTGAATGTTGTTCTTGTTAAAGTAGATTATTTCATGCATGACAAATGAGACATCCAGAACATGTTGTCTAATTACAAGTGCTGGTTTTGTTTCATTTGCATACTAGGGGGTCATGATGTGTTGTTGACAAATTTCTATCTAATTTTTAAGAGATTTTCCCAAAATTGACCTCATACTCATCAAGTTTCTCCTGTCCATTGATATTCATTTATTTACATCTTGCAGAATATGTCAAATTATCAAAGTTTTTGTACTTTCATACAGCGATTTTTGCATAAATAATCATATTATATAAATACTATTGTCACTATTTAATAATAAAAAAATAAAAAAAATAAGGAACCGATATCATATGTTTACAGATTGGTCTAAGTGATGTGCTAAGCAACAGATCCATACAGCTTTTAATTGTGCCTATGCTTGGTGTTTATAAAGCATTAGAAACTAATTTTCTAATACGAAATTTGTATCAATTTTAATATGGTTTCAGATTACAGTAGTAGGCAAAGCATCAGCAAGATGTGAAATGTAAGTTGCTTTGCATGCCTGAACAACAATATAGAAGTTTACAGTTTACAGGTTTTTGAGAATATAGAACATTGAAACAGACCTGACCAACCAAACATATCAAATCTAAAACTTCATTATCGATTTTGATGACATTGACGTGCAGCTAGATTCTGACATTGCAATGGAGTTCCATGGCTAGAAAGCACCATTGCATGGTTGATGGATTTCAGTAGACTTGGCATATGTTCATTATTTTCGAATTTTGGCACTGTCAAACTGCACCGAAAAATCTAAATCTCATAATTCTCCTAAGTGACATAATTTTTACTGCCTATGAAATATAGGATGGCATATGAATTATGAAATAGTTTTTTTTGCCCAATAACAGTGAAAAAACAAAAATGTTCAAAGGAAATATTAAAAATAAGGCCAACAGATTATTTTTGTATTTCTAACGTCCTGAAATAAGCATTCCAAAGTAAAAAGATATTTAATGATTTTTTTAGTCATCATTTTCATTGTCAATAAATACATATTCCTTTTTTAAAGACAATCTCAATAACACAAACCATTGAAAATGAGGGGTTTTTCTCAAAGATTCAATGAAGCCAAGACTAGGTTCTTGCGTAAAAGAGACGAATGGAGAAGTGGATAGATCGTATCTTGATTATGACTAATAAACTACATCCTATTGACTTGGGGTCAGGATTATGAATGCTTTGTGATCTGTTTATACTAACAACAAAATCCTCTTTCAGTCAAACTTTTCTAAACCCTACCATCCAAGCATGTTATTGCAGAAGGCTGCTAAATGCTAACACCGCATTTGTTACTCCACATATCTCTTCTTATTCCAATGAATAATTTGAATTTATAGTATTTTCTCCTAAATGAAAAAAACTGGGTTCTTGTCAACTAAAAATTTGGGGCTTGGGTTTGAAGGTACAGAAATATGCAAAAACATAGCAGTGATGATCCTTACTGGTGCGGGCACCAGACTCATAAGAAGACTTCAGAGCTCCATTTGGATCTCTGATTGACATTGCCCGAGAAATTAGGGTTTGTAATAAAGGTTGACCTGGTCAACCAGTTTATTTATTTTTATTTATTTCTTGAGTCACCATTTAAATTTTGTTGAGTCATGTTGACTCGGTGCAAGTCCCGATGTGGTTTCAATTTTATCCAAAATGGTGCCGCAATTGTCTTCCAATCAAATCAAGGTCCAAAATGGTGCCACATTTGTCTTCCAATCAAATCAAGGTCCAAGCAAGTGGAGGCCACACTCCAAGCCACACGCCCAGCCACACTCCGAGCACACGCCAGGGTCCAGGAGGCGCCACAGAGGCATCCCAGTGTCATGGTCCCACATCCAAGAAGAAAAAAATCAAATTGGAAGCCAATTTAAAGGAGGCGCCCATACCTGCCAATTTTGTCTAAGCAAAGAAGGAAAGGGACTTCTCTTGGAGAAAAAATCAATGAAGAAAAATTATTTTTGCTATTCTCTTGTGTTGAGTAACCTAGGTTTCTCTTCTTCCGCACTATTCTAAGTGTTGAGCTCCGTGAGGGGGTAATCCGGGTTCCATTGGAGCCTTGAGGAGGTGAGAGATCTCCATCTTTATCCAAAACCCTAGGTTAGCCACTTAAAAATCCAAAACCCTAGCCGCCCTTCATTATTTTCAATCCATCAAACCCTAGCTCCTTCCATCTCCCACGGCCTCTCTCTCTCTACAAGTCCAGGCCGTCCACCTTCATCCAGATCCAGTCCGGCTACTTCAGATCCAGAGCAAGTTCCAAGGAAAATCACATCAGCTTCCAGGAGAATCCAGTTTTCAGCAATTTCAATCTTCAAGTTCATCAACCTGGTAAATTTTTTCCTTGACTCTCTGATTCCATCAATTGTTTTTCTTCTCTTCCAGATCTTGAGTTCAGGAGAAGCCAACCCGCCAAAGGACCAGTATTGGAGGGTCCATTGCGAAGATATCTGAATCCGAGGATCCAACAATCTGCTCGGGAGAGTTCTTCCACCAAAATCTGTGAAGATCATTGTCTGGTTAGGTAAACCATCTCTTCTCTTTATTTCTGTTCTGTTGAAAGTTCGGAGCGAAACCCTAGGTCTGGGAGTTTCTCAACCCCCAGCGATCCGTTGCTTCTGAACTACTCTGATAATTTAGTTTCCTTAAAATTTGTGCTTTCAATTATCATATTAGTATCTTTCAATGTTAGGTTAACTTTTCTTTGATTTGAAGCCAACTTCTACAAACATATAAAAACAACAAAAAAATTAGTTAATCTTAATTTACTTCCGCATCGCATCCCTTTATTTGTTCTGCATCATTTTTGGTATCAGAGCCCAGTCTAGGGTTTCTGATTTGCTTGCTTGCTTGTTTTGATTGTTTTCTCTTTTTATTTTGTCTGCTCGAAGTAGACTCCCCAGGACGTCCGGTCCTAGGAACTAAGCGAGGCGCAAGCCTCCTCCTCCCATTCCACGGGGTGTTCCTAGGGCGTGTAGGGGATCCATTGGGTTATAACTTCGTAGCAGGGATTATAAACGGGGAAGACAATCTAGTTGCAGCCCGTAATTGCCCTGTTGTCTGAATTAT
This sequence comes from Areca catechu, assembly GCA_021397845.1. Taxonomy (NCBI): domain Eukaryota; kingdom Viridiplantae; phylum Streptophyta; class Magnoliopsida; order Arecales; family Arecaceae; genus Areca; species Areca catechu. The sequence goes on along the minus strand of CM038042.1, from coordinate 28,327,981 downwards.
TTCTCCCTGCATAAAACTCCGAATTGCATGATTTTTGCTTCGTTGAAACCAGTATAATTGAACCTATTTTCCATAATTTTTCTGTGATTTATTGGTTTCAGAAAAATTCTGAGCATTAAAATACAACAACTCTGTTTTTGTGTTCTGCAATTCAATTCTTTTTGGAGTGATCATCTTAATTTACTTAAGGGCAATTGAGCATCTAAGATAAGGGGAGGAGTTGATTACCTCTCCTTAGCCCAAAACCACCATCCAATCATTCGAACCTAGACCTAATTTAAAATCAGTTAGACCTAATTTGCCCTAGTGGGCTAGGGACACCAATTGGTCGGGTCTAGGCTAGTGTTGAGTCAGTTTGCCGAGTTATTCTGTGTGTGCTTAGCACTCAGTGTCTAGAACGGTGGTTCAGGGATCCATTCCCGAAGGGCTTGTGTGCTGGTCCGCCTACCTGGCCAATCACTGATTGGTGTCTAGGATTGGCAATCAGGGACCTAACACTCCCCTTACACCTGCCTGGCTGAGTCCTGAGTTACTACAGGCTAGCTTGCCACTCTGATTGGGCATCTAGTTTGGACTCTAGGTCTAGTGATCCAGTAGTCAATTTAGTCTAGTCTCATTTTGTGTGCTTGCTTGAATCATCATGTCTACCAGAAACGGAGTGCCATATCAACCTGGTCAAACCCAACCTGATTTAGAGGCCATGATCAGAACTCTTACTGAAAGTATGGCTAAAATGAATCAGGATATGACAAACACTGTGGCCCAGTTTAGCGCACAAATTCATGAGGATCTTACCCAACTTAAGGACCGAGTCCAAGTACTTGAAGAACCTAGACATCGGAATTGGACTCCTGACCCCGATTTTAATGTGCCTCAACCTCACCCACATCAGGAGCCTAGAAGGCCTTTATATAGAGATCCTGAACCTAATCATAGGAGGCCTGACCCAGAGCCTGAAGATAGAGATGATAGGTTCATCAGGAACATCAAATTAGATGCACCCACTTTTGATGGTAGTCTGAACCCTAAGGTGTATTCTGATTGGGAGGGTGAGATGGACCAATACTTTGAGTGGTATGCTATGTCTGAGGAGAGGAAATACAAGTTTGCCAAGATGAAATTAGTGCGTCGAGCTAGGTTATACTGGGGGAACATTGAGCTAACCACTAGGAGACGGAATGTTGAGCCCATAACTACTTAGCAGGGTATGAAAGAAAAACTGAGAGATAAATACCTACCCATTTCATACCAGCAAAACCTGTTAGACCAATGGCAAAACCTGAAACAAGGAAACCGATCTGTCTCAGACTACATAGCTACTTTTGATGAATACCTAATGAGATGTGATGTGAGTGAAGCCCACGAAGTCACTTTGTCTAGATTTAGGGCTGGACTGAGGGAAGATATCAAGAGAGAACTATTTCTGAGAGAGGTTACTGATCTAGACCAAGCCTACCAGATTGCACTGAACACTGAGAAATTTCAGAGAGGACCTATACCTTCTAGGATTAGTGCCCCAATCCCAAGGAATGGACCTAGCCAAGTTATCCCTAGTAAACCTTTTCAGGGTACTTCTACCCCTAGGCCCATGGACAAAGGTAAGGCACCTGACACCCAGAGAACCCCTAGTTCAAATATCACCTGTTTTAAGTGTCAGAAACCAGGTCACATTTCCAGTCAGTGTACTGCCATAGCCTGTTTCAAGTGTCATAAGGTAGGTCATGTTGCTAGCCAGTGCCCACGTAGATCCCTTTACATAGAAGAGGGAGAGAATGATAATTCCGAGCCCAGTGAGGAATTTGAAGAAGAAGTTTATGAGGCCGGAATGAATTTGGTTGAGGAGTATGAAGGAGAGGAGGAACCCAATGAATCTGACCAATTAGGAGTTGTAAGATGCATCCTATCCCAGAATCTAGTTCAAGAGGATTGGCGTAGGACTAACATCCTACAGACTTTTCTTAAATTAGGGGATAAGGTATGTAAGATCATCATAGATAGTGGGAGCTGTGTAAATGCCATCTCTACTAGCACTGTCAAGATGTTAGGCTTAATCCCAGTTCCCCATCCCAACCCCTATAAGGTTTCTTGGGTAGATTCTACCTCCATACCCATCCAGTCTAGATGTCAAGTCCAAATCCAAATGCAATCTTATCACAAAAGATTTGGTACGATGTCTTACCCATGGGGGTGAGCAGTATAATTCTCGGAAGACCTTGGTTGTATGATCATGATGCCACCCTCTTAGGAAAATCCAATACCTGTGTCTTTAGTTTCAATGGGAAGAAGATTACGATCCATTCAGTTCCCCCTAAGGACAAGGTAACTAAAGGAGCCGGTAAGGTTAAGGAGATGAAAACTGGAGTGAACCTAATCAGTGCTAAGGATCTAGAACAAGAAATTCATAGTGGTTCACCCATCTGGATGTTGACTGCTAAGGAACTTAGAACTGCGGAACCCTCAGAGCCTCCTCAAGAAGTTAAACCTGTGTTAAAAGAATTTGAGGATGTCTTTCCCGAGGATTTGCCAGACCACCTTCCACCTCTTAGGGATATCCAGCATGCCATAGATCTAATCCCAGGAGCGACTTTGCCCAACTTGCCCCATTACAGGATGAATCCATCTGAGCATGAAGAACTGCAAAAGCAGGTTGGAGAATTATTGAGGAAGGGGTTTATTAGAGAAAGTCTTAGCCCTTGTGCAGTCCCAGCCTTACTGACCCCAAAGAAAGATGGCACGTGGAGGATGTGTGTTGACAGTCGTGCCATCAATAAAATTACAATCAAATATAGGTTTCCCATCCCTAGACTAGATGACATGCTTGATATGATGGCTGGTGCAATGGTTTTTTCTAAGATTGATCTCAAAAGCGGCTATCATCAGGTTAGGATTAGACCCGGGGATGAATGGAAAACTGCTTTCAAAACTAAGGATGGTCTTTATGAATGGGTTGTTATGCCTTTTGGGTTGTCCAATGCCCCTAGTACTTTCATGAGAATTATGACCCAGGTACTTAGAGCTTTCATAGAAAAATTTGTGGTGGTCTATTTTGATGACATCCTGATCTATAGTAAGACCCCAGCAGATCACCTAGGCCACCTTAGAGCAGTCTGCCAAGTTTTGAGGAATGATAGACTCTACGGTAATCTTAAGAAGTGTGAATTCATGACTAGTAGAGTTATCTTTCTTGGTTTTGTAGTAACCCCTGACGGCGTGGCGGCCGATCCTGAGAAGATTAGGTCCATAGTAGCCTGGCCAGAGCCAACCAATGTGCATGAAGTTAGAAGTTTCCACGGCTTGGCTACCTTCTATAGGCGATTCATCAAGGGGTTTAGTACTTTAGCTGCTCCTATCACTGATTGTATTAGGAAGGGAGAATTTCATTGGACTAAGTCAGCCCATAAAGCCTTCCTAGATCTTAAGGATAAAATGACCCAGGCACCCATTCTGAGATTACCCGATTTTTCTAAAGTATTTGAGGTTGCCTGTGATGCTTCAGGTGTAGGAATAGGTGGAGTCCTAAGCCAAGAGAATCATCCCATAGCATTCTTTAGTGAAAAACTTAATGATGCTAAGCTTAGGTATTCTACCTATGATAAGGAATTTTATGCGGTGGTGCAAGCTTTGCGTTACTGGAGACATTATTTGCTACCGCAGGAATTTGTACTATTTTCAGACCATGAGGCTCTTAGATTTCTGAACTCCCAAAAGAAGCTTAACCCTAGGCATGCTAAGTGGGTAGAATATATCCAGTCCTATACTTTTGTCCTGAAACATAAGGCTGGAGTTGAGAATAAGGTAGCTGATGCCCTTAGTCGCCGATCTCTGTTATTAACTTCTGTTAGAACTGAGGTCATAGGATTTGAGCAAATCAAAGAGGAATATGAGTCTTGTCCGGATTTCACAACTGTGTATCAGGATCTAGTTCAAGGACCATCTAGTAATCACCAGGATTATACCCTTGTAGATGGTTTTTTGTTCTTCAAAAATAGGCTTTGCATCCCTGGAACTTCTCTTAGGGAATTTTTGATTTGGGAAATCCATGCTGGAGGTTTAGCCGGCCATTTTGGAAAAGACAAGACCATTCTAGCTATTGAAGACCACTTTTTCTGGCCTAGCTTGAAAAGGGATGTAGCTAATATTGTAGCTAGATGTCGAACCTGCGCTGTTGCCAAACAGCGAAAACAAAACACTGGCCTTTATACCCCACTCCCTGTCCCAGATCGTCCTTGGCAAGATGTGAGTATGGATTTTGTGTTAGGTTTACCTAAGACCCAGAGGAGACATGATTCTATCTGTGTCGTAGTCGACCGATTCTCTAAAATGGCCCACTTCTTGCCTTGTTCCCAAACCTTTGATGCGTCTAAGGTAGCCACACTTTTCTTCAATGAGATAGTTAGACTCCATGGCCTACCTAAGACAATCGTTTCAGATAGGGATGTCCGGTTCACCAGTTACTTTTGGAAGACCCTTTGGCATAAGTTAGGGACAAAACTTAAGTTTTCAACTGCCTATCATCCCCAAACTGATGGCCAAACTGAAGTAGTGAACCGTAGCCTAGGAAATCTGCTGAGATGTCTTGTTGGTGAAAACACCAGAAATTGGGATTTATACCTACCAAGGGCAGAATTTGCGTACAATGACTCGGTCAATAGGTCTACGGGTAAGAGTCCATTTGAAATTGTACATGGGTACAAACCTCACACACCTCTTGACCTAGTCCCTTTACCTGTCCACACTCGAGTCTCCGAGTCTGCTGAGAATTTTGCACAGCATGTAAAAGACTTGCATAAAGAAATTCATGCCAAAATAAATTTAAGTAATGAAACTTATAAGAAGTTGGCTGATACTCAAAGGCGAGTCAAATCTTTTGTTGAGGGAGACTATGTGATGATTAGGTTAAGGCCTGAACGGTTTCCTCCTAGAACCGTTAGAAAGTTACATGCTAGGGGAGCTGGACCATTTAGAGTGGTAAAGAGAGTAGGATCCAATGCCTATGTGCTCGAGTTGCCTCCAGAATTAGGCATTAGCTCTACTTTCAACATTACAGACTTAGTAGAGTACAGGGAGCCAGCTGTGATTCCTAGTGAGCCTTTTGAGCCTAACCCTATCATTGAGAGTGATCCCGACCCTGTGTGTCCACCAACAAACTGGCCTGTGAGGAAAGAGCAGATTGAAAAGATCCTGGATGATCAGGTTATCTCTACTCGTAATCGAGGATACCAAAGGTACCTGGTCCGCTGGCAAGGAAGGCAGATTCTGATGACTCTTGGATCTCCTGAGAAGAATTACAAGAATTGGACCCAGACCTCTTGGAGAGATACCAGAGCCAACTTAAGCCTTACTCGACAGGGTCGAGTTCCTCGACAGGGTCGAGTTCCTCCGGGGAGAATTGGTGCGGGCACCAGACTCATAAGAAGACTTCAGAGCTCCATTTGGATCTCTGGTTGACATTGCCCGAGAAATTAGGGTTTGTAATAAAGGTTGACCTGGTCAACCAGTTTATTTATTTTTATTTATTTCTTGAGTCACCATTTAAATTTTGTTGAGTCATGTTGACTCGGTGCAAGTCCCGATGTGGTTTCAATTTTATCCAAAATGGTGCCGCAATTGTCTTCCAATCAAATCAAGGTCCAAAATGGTGCCACATTTGTCTTCCAATCAAATCAAGGTCCAAGCAAGTGGAGGCCACACTCCAAGCCACATGCCCAGCCACACTCCGAGCACACGCCAGGGTCCAGGAGGCGCCACAGAGGCATCCCAGTGTCATGGTCCCCACATCCAAAGAAGAAAAAAATCAAATTGGAAGCCAATTTAAAGGAGGTGCCCATACCTGCCAATTTTGTCAAAGCAAAGAAGGAAAGGGACTTCTCTTGGAGAAAAAATCAATGAAGAAAAAATTATTTTTGCTATTCTCTTGTGTTGAGTAACCTAGGTTTCTCTTCTTCCGCACTATTCTAAGTGTTGAGCTCCGTGAGGGGGTAATCCGGGTTCCATTGGAGCCTTGAGGAGGTGAGAGATCTCCATCTTTATCCAAAACCCTAGGTTAGCCACTTAAAAATCCAAAACCCTAGCCGCCCTTCATTATTTTCAATCCATCAAACCCTAGCTCCTTCCATCTCCCACGGCCTCTCTCTCTCTACAAGTCCAGGCCATCCACCTTCATCCAGATCCAGTCCGGCTACTTCAGATCCAGAGCAAGTTCCAAGGAAAATCACATCAGCTTCCAGGAGAATCCAGTTTTCAGCAATTTCAATCTTCAAGTTCATCAACCTGATAAATTTTTCCCTTGACTCTCTGATTCCATCAATTGTTTTTCTTCTCTTCCAGATCTTGAGTTCAGGAGAAGCCAACCCGCCAAAGGACCAGTATTGGAGGGTCCATTGCGAAGATATCTGAATCCGAGGATCCAACAATCTGCTCGGGAGAGTTCTTCCACCAAAATCTGTGAAGATCATTGTCTGGTTAGGTAAACCATCTCTTCTCTTTATTTCTGTTCTGTTGAAAGTTCGGAGCGAAACCCTAGGTCTGGGAGTTTCTCAACCCCCAGCGATCCGTTGCTTCTGAACTACTCTGATAATTTAGTTTCCTTAAAATTTGTGCTTTCAATTATCATATTAGTATCTTTCAATGTTAGGTTAACTTTTCTTTGATTTGAAGCCAACTTCTACAAACATATAAAAACAACAAAAAAAATTAGTTAATCTTAATTTACTTCCGCATCGCATTCCTTTATTTGTTCTGCATCACTTACAGGTGGCAACAATATATCATATTTAGTGTTGTTATCTTCCCTGCAGATATTCTGGTACTTGGGTTCCAAGATGACTGCTAAATGGATATAATAAATAATATTGTGTCAGTCATCTACTGTCAAGCAAATAGTTTAACACAGTAGCACTAATGTTGAGGCAGAATATCATTAATAAATTTATTTTGAGAGACGTGGATGGAAATTTGACATATGCACCTTAATCTATGATGCAACAATATAATGTATTCATCTTTAATGTTGTTCTCTTCCCTGTAGATATTCTGGTATCTGGGTTCTAAGATGACTACTAGTTGGATAGAATAAATAATATAGTGTCAGTCAGCTACTATTGAGCAAAAAGTTTACACAGTAGTACCAGTATGATGGCAGAATATCACTAACAAATTTATTTTGATAGACCCAGATGGAAATTTGACATATGCACCTTATTCTAGGACGTAATAATTGGGAAAGATCTCAAGGAAGCACATGTTGGCAACATGCTTACACCTTTATAGAAACAAATGGCAAGTCAAAATCCAGTACATCAACCTAAGTGGATAACATTACATTAAATGCCACCAACTAAGTTAATTTAAGTACAGCTATAGGTATAGAAAAATAATTTCTACAAAAAATTAAGATAAGATTAAATATTTAAAACAGAATAGTACTACATACAAGCAAAAGTCCAGGTCCAATTCCTTTATAAAGTGCACGCCATCCTTCCTCTTTTAAAATGGTTCTCAAAGCATCTGACCTTAGATAACATGTGGGTAAACAATCACATGACCGCTAAACATTTAATATCATTACTCAGAAGCAAAGATAAAAGCATTCAAGAAATAACAGAAGATTTTTCAATGTTGCCTAACAAAAACAGCCACAAGCATAGATAAGCATATACAAGTTTATTTGACCAAAAGAACTAAACAAAACAAAAAGGAAAGTAATACACAATAGTTTCACGAGAAGTACGTAAGAATTTCTTAGTCCACTGTATATCTTTTGCAGATGTGGAAGGCTAGAAAGGTTTTGATAGAAGTTGGTGAGAAAACATCAAAAGCAATAGCACTACTATCAAAGCAATAGAATAGAATAGGTTAAAAATAATATGGTGATAGACCTCCCCATCTTTGCATCAAGCTATATTTATTTAAGGAGACTGAGAAAATAAAAAAAAATAAAGGTACCATTTTACATCACTTTCTTTTGTTTATAACTTCAGAAACAGAATATTAGGAATTCTATTCCCATTCTTTAATTTTGTAAAAATATAAACATGTTTCAATCTTTAGTACTCCTAAAAGCAAAGAGTAGGACCACGATTCGCTGAACCGTGCTGAACCGGCCACTTCTAAAGCAAATAGTAGGACCATGGTTCGCCGAACCATGTCAAACCGGCCGGTTCAGCCCATACCGAACAAGACCAGCGCCAAACCGGCACGGTTCGGCTATAAAAATCGGTTCTCCCCTTTATAAATATATAAAAAAAAGTAGGAACCGGTCTGAACCGGTCTCGAACTGACCCAAACCATGACAAACCGGTCGGTTCGGGACCAGTTCGAACCGATTTTCACTTTTTTTTTGGCTATTATTGTTTGGTTTGGGAGGCTTAATAAGAGTGAACTGCGAGCCTGAGAGCTCTCAGTTTTGAGTAAATACTTTGAAGGCTGCAGAATCCATTTTTCTCGGATTTGAAGCCAATCGAATACCAAAATAGCAAGAGAGGTGGATTCAAGATACACATGTGCTTCCCTTCTTTCTTTCTCTCTCTCCCCTCTTTTTTTAAATTCGTGGAAAATGCAAAAATAAGAAAAAATGCTGTCAATTTTTTTTGGCATGATTTTAGAGTATGCTGTAGATCTATAAAATATCTATACAATGATGCTAAGATCATAATTTTTTGTTAAGTATATAATTTTTAAAATTGATTTTTTTAGATTAAAAAAATTAATAAAAATAAAATAATTAATTTAAAAATTATAATTTAGATTATTGTTATAGGACTTGTAAGCTATTTTTACTATAAATTGTGTCGATTTATCAAAGTTTTGATACATCTTATGAATAGTGCTCTATATCTAATATTGAAGAAAAAGTGGCTTTTCATGCATGTCCACTATTTTAAAAAAATATATGTAACATCTATGATAGGATCCTATATGAATCCAAGATCAAATTATTTTTTATAATATTATAATTTTTCATATTTTTTTAAATCTAAAAAATAAAAAATATATATAATTAAATAAACAAATAAAAAATTAGGTAAACAAAATACTAATTAATATATATAATTATTGAGCTTATGTACTTTTTAAATATTGAGGAATGGGTCCATCGAGGAAGAAGGATTCGGAGCATGATATTGGTTGGTTGCATAGAGAATTACTCTCGGATCAGTATCATTGGATGTGTAATGGTACAATGTAGAATTCAAAGATAGTGGGATAATGAGGTTGAAGCAATACTTGGCTGGCAGCTATTCTGATGTATTTACATGCCGATAGTGTCCACAAGAGGTTAGTCAGTTAATGAAAAAGCATTTTACTGATTTTAGAGCAGGAAAGGAAAAACATCAAAGAAGAAGGCAGAGATGGACCGCAGAGCCATAAAACTACCTTTTTATTATTCCAGGAAGTCAAAGGCAGCATCTATTCCTTCCGATAAGGAGGCACAGATGAAGGCTACTATTCAGACGAGCTTGTATGAGCAGAGGCAGCTAGAAAAGATGGCCACACATAGACAGCAATTTGGACCATCAGCTTTTGAGTCGGGATCGGGTTCGGAATTGGGCTCTGAAAGTGTTACAGGAGAGTCTGAAACAGTTTAAGAGGACCTCCTCAGTTAGAAAGCCCGTCAGGAGAGGCACCAACTGTATTGCATCCATGTTAGATGTATCTGGCAATAGAAAGAAGTTTTCCAGGAACATTCTAGCATGAGCCACTATTCATGATTTTGATCCATATGCTTTTCCTAGCAGAGATTCCAAGCAATAAATGATTGATAGCATGCTGAAAAAGGATAAGAAGAATATATGGTGGACCATCGGATCCTGATTTCATTTTAGTCATCCCAGTGCATGCAGCAGACAATCCATATTATCACTCTGCTATTATATCTATGCAGGTTGCTGGTGTAGGTATAGATCCTCCAAGATCGAGAAATATTTATGGTCAATTTCTGGACAACAATAAAATGGAGCTAGAAAATTGGATTGCCTCCTATCAGAGTAAATGGCCTGTGTATGGATTGATAGTGATGTACGATGGTTAGACTGATTCTACTAGATGAAGCATCAACTTCTTGACTTATTCTGATAGAAAAACTTTTTTTCATAAATCTATTGATGCTTCAAATCAGGTGTACTACAATAGTTATATCCTCAAATTGATGGACAAGATGATTGATCAGGTGGGAGAGTAGAATGTCGTGTAGGTTATCACGGATAATGGACCACAGTATATGACTGCAGGGCAGCTCTTGATGCAGCGGTGACCGCATATTTTCTAGACCCTTTGTGCTGCACATTGTATTGACCTCATGTTGATGGATATTGAAAAAATCTGTAGAATGCAGCAGATAGTTGAATTAGTACAGACTATCACCAGATTCATCTATAACCATACATTGGCCTTATCATTGATGAGGAGCTTTATTGGGAGAGAAATATTGAGACCAGGGATCATACGGTTTGTTACAAATTATATAATACTTGATAGTCTTTTTGGCAAGAAAGTAAAGCTGCATCAGATTTTGTCATCAAAAGTGGCAGAGAGCAAATATACTAGGACAAATACTAAGAGGGGCACTATGGAGAATTTAGTAACGAGACAGACATCTGGCAATGGACCGAGAGGATAGTGGAGGCTATCAAGTCTTTATATGAGATACTTCGGACTGTGGACTCTGAAAGATATGCTCAGATAGACTTCCTGTATTACATGATGCAAACGACAAAGAAAAAGATCTAAGAAGCAGATCCAGCACATGCTAATGAATATATCCGGATCAAGGATCGCTAAACTGATACTGGAACCCATATCGGTACATGGTGAATTGAGAAAAAATTATCTTCCTCCCCTCTTTCAAGCAAGGATCGCTAAACTAGACTTGAACCGGACCAAACCGAGCTTGAACCGGACTGAACTAGGCTGTATCGATCCGAACTGATTCGTACTGTACCGAACCGACCTGTACTAGTCCGGTTTAGGTTAATTTTTATGGTTCGAATCCCGAACTATTTTTTAGGATTAAACCGTACCGGTTCTTGATCAGTACGGTACGATATGCCATGAACTGGGCGGTTCGAGATGGTACCAAAAATCCTGATCCAGATCATTGATGGACGGTGGAGTTATCAAATGAGTTTGGATTTGCATCTAGCAGGTACACAATAAATCATGAACTCTCTAAAATCTTAAATTAAATTATATTTATATAAGTACAGTTGACTAATTTTTAAAATATGTGTAGCTTACTATCTAAATCTGAGATTTCAATACTCTATACCGAATATTGCCATGGATGAACAGCTTATGTCTGCCCTATGCAATGTTATATATAAGATGGAGCCCGATCCAGATATCGTAACTATGTGCCTAGAACAAGTTATGTTGAAATTGTTAAGTAATTTTTGTTAGTAATAATTTCAACAAGTAGCACATGATAATAACAATTTTTTTTTAAACAATTTTTTAGGAAGGCACAGATTCTTTTAGATCCAATGTAGCCATCAAAGATGAATCATGGTAGGTACTACTAAGTCTAATATTAGATTCAAATTGATTTTTGAATTTTACTGAATCTAAAATTCTAAATGATTTAATGTCTTTTGCAGCTGAATGATGGGTGCATTTTGATGAATCAGCAAAATATTTAAAAATTCTTGCTATCAAGATCCTCTTCTAGACGGCATCATCTGGTGGGTGTGAGCGCAACTGGTGTACCCTTGACCTTATCCATTCTAAGAAGAGAAACCGTCTAAAACATAAACACCTCAACGATCTTGTTTATGTATACTATAATTTAAGGTTGAGGCTAAAGTACATTCAGGAGGAAGTTGAATTGAAATATTTCGATCTTACTGCAAGTAATTATGTTGATGAGGATGAAGATCCGATGATTGGATGGATTGTGAGTTAGCAGCAGGAGCCAGAGCTTGATGAGCCAGGATCACCTTCTTGACCAGCTAGTTTTGTAGCTAGTAAGACTGGAATGGATGCTAAACAATGGACAAGCAATATTCCTCATAAGGCTCAAGCAAATACATCATATCATCCCTCCCCGTCATTTATTCAGCGCAAAGCAGGAAAAGGAAAGGCAGTTGCATCTCCATTGAAGCACTCAGTTCATTCAGATTCAGATACCAGAGATAGTGATGTTAGTGCTTCTTCAGATAGTGGAAGATCTAGTGATCAGATAGGGACCAGAGGACAAGAGACGTAGCCGGCTATTTATTTTCGATTCACTGGTGAGTTGCAGTTTAGTTACGCCATACAAGATACAGACCATGGTGCACCAGTTTGTAGAGCCCGTGATGATATGATTCCATATAGGTGACAGGCTCTGCAAGATCATTCGGGATACGATGTAGCTGCAGATCTTGCATGTAAAGTAGGATATATGGATGTATCAGGGTCATCCTCATATTCAGAATCCTCTTACTCGCAGGTACCAACAACTTGTGATCCATATGGATATGGATATGATGCACCCGAGACATCTTCTAGTGATTATTATTCCATGCAGCCCGGAGTATCTTATGGATCTGATTTTATTGCTGGTATATTTGGATGGGCTCCTGCACAGTCATATCATTAGTCTTTGGATACCTCTGAGTCGGGACCTAAACAAGAAATCTGCGATGAGTTACGATCCATCACGCATACCTCCTGGAATGAGCTTACAGGAGTATCATGCTGCTTGGTTAGAGGAATTTACTGATTTTTCTACTCAATATATTAATGATCCTGATATTTATGGACATCGACACTTGATCCAATTCTAAATATCGGTATGTAATTATGTTTATATTTTACCTTTCACTTTAATTAATGGCCGGTAATCTTACTTTAATTAAAAAAATTTTAAAAAATAATATATCATAACTGGAGGCTAGATAACATTTTATAGTATTTTAAGTGATACAAATATCAATTAGTATCAACAAATATCTATTTAAGCCTAAAAATATTTTATAAACCCTAAAAAGAACAAAAAATTAGGCATGCCGATCCATACCATACCGTGTATCGATATGGTATGATCTAGTACCATACTGAACCGGCTCAGTGCCGGTACAGTCCTGGTACTAGTACCGGGATCATTAAGTAGGGCGGTTTGGTTGCACTCAGATTTGGTTGTACTGATGTAATTGACCAAACTACCTTCTACATAATTTTTTATAATATCCTTAATTAATCTAGAATATTGTGAAATCGGCAAAATCTGCCAAATGCCTCTTTCTAGCATCTATTTCTGTAACTAAGTTTTAAATCCTGTGGGAAGGGGGTGCCCTGATTGCCCCATGGAACGAGAAGGGATGCCTTTCATCCCACCCCGTCCCAACAGCTGTCCTGGTCATGTCCCAAGTGCTGATCGAACCATCTTTCTACAATTGAGGGAGGAGGGCGAAGGGGACATCTTTCCACCATTGAATCAACATATGCTCACTTTGAGATCTATACGGATGGATAATGATAGAGTTCTGAGCACTTTGAGATCTGTGTGGTTGGTGATCGAATGATGAAGAATCCTTTCACCTGGAAGATATCCTAGTTTTGCATTATCGGGAAGAGAAAAAAAGGCACATGATTTTCAAGCTCGAGTTCCATGACCAGCTCAAGTCCCATTCTACCAGGGAAAAATGGAAGAAGAAAAAAAGAAAGGAGCCCCACGAACCGAGCCCCTCCCTCCTCCCTCCCAGCGATGAAGATGACCGGTTGATGCATCAATGGAAAAAATGTAAGGTTGAATCGATTTTCCCTTCTTGCTCCTACCAACAACGAGTCGACACATCATCAGCAAAAAGGGCTGAGGACATGTCCCATCCAGGATGGTTGTATCGTATGTGATCCAACTGGGATGAAGAAAGGATGGCCGAGAAAGAGAATGGAACTAGGTTTCGAGGTCTCGCACCTATCCCATGTGTCGTAATCTCACTAGAATAGGATGGGGCGGCCCCTTCCTAAAGGGACTTCAATCCTTGCCTCTAACCATTCTTCCCCTTCAATAAAATAGTTTAAGATTTTCGGTTGCTAGATTAAGGCCGCCTCTTTCTTTGGGAAGGAGTCATCCTTTCTTTGCTAAACCATTTCCAAGAAGGAAATAAAAAAAGTGCACAAATAGGAATAAATCCTTTTTTAGGTATTGATGAATTACCTAATTAGAGAAGTTACATAAGTGAACGGAGAAAAGCTTTATATCTTTAAAGCCCTAATTTTAGTCACTCGACAACCCTAAGCACCCTAGTTCTATTCCCTTAAGGAGTGATTAATATCTAATTTTATTTTCAAAGTACAATCACGTGAGGAGAAATGGATACCTCTACCATACTAACCTCAAAAACTTTTCAAGTCATCTAATTAAATGCCTTATTAAAATATCAAAAGGAATGTAGCAAGGGAAATTTCCATGACTCTCTCTCAAAGAAGAGAATGATTTAAGTTCCAACTTAAATTCCTTTTTCCTTCCCAACCCCCCCCCCCCCTCCCCCGAAAAAAAAAGTCAATATTTGAATCGAGCCAAAACCTAACCAAAGAAGAAATGGGATTTCTCCATGACTCCACCACCTATTGTTTTTGATGGTCAGTCGAGAATCATTGATGCTCGGACTAATCTATTGATATAGATTGCAACTTGATTATACCCCTTCCTCCTATAGCGGAACATAAATCTCACAATTCTCTTTTTATTCCACCCATGCACCACCATGATAGTCGGAATCCTATTCCCCATTGTGATCTCTTCCTCCTCATATAGGAATATTCTAAAGCATGGCATATTTCACCTCTTCCTCACCACACATGGTGCCATCCATAAAGCCATGCCTTTGGTTGGAAGAAATAGGAGTTCAAAAGTTTTTCTTATATCAATAAGGTTTATATTTTAAATCATTTTAAAATAGTAGTCATCTTCTTTCACTCCCAAACATGATTCACAAAACCAAGTAGTTTGAGGCGTGCTAAACCATACCGGTGGCAAATTAGTGCAGTTTGGGTGTTTGATTCAAAATGCTGGCCAAAATGGACGAGAGGGAAGGAAAAAGAGGAAGAGAGGTGAGGGGAGGGAAGGAGATGGAGGCCGGCAAAGATGCTGGTGGTGGCCATTGGTGGGCAGTGGATGCTGTCAAGGCCTCTGTGATCCTTTGCGATAGAGCTTAGAGAGGGGAGAGGGAGACGAGGGGAAGGAGGCCACCAAAGGGCCTCCAGGTGGCCACCAGCAAGTGGAAACTTATGCCATGGAGCCAAGGAATCCACTGGCAGACGAAATTTTTTAGGGAGGGCACAGATTCATTTGGATCCACTGTAGTAATCAGAAGTAAATCAAAGATGAGTCCTGGTAGGTACTACTAAGGAGTAAATGTAATATTATATCAGGATTAAGTTTTTTATTTTGCCAAAAGTAAATTCTAAATGATATAATGTCTTTTACAGCTGAATGATGGGTGCATTTTGGTGGATATGCTAAAAATTGAAGGTTCTTGCAGTTAAGATCCTCTCCCAGATGGTGTCATCCAGTGGATGTGAGCGCAACTGGTCTACATTTGGCCTTATCTACTCCAAGCAGAGAAACTGTCTGAAACAGAAACGCCTCAACGATCTTGTGTATGTACACTATAATTTAAGGTTGAGGCTAAAGTGTATTCAGAAAGTAGAATTGAAATATCCCGATTCCATTGCAAGTTCATATGTTGATGAGGATGAAGATCCAATGATTAGGTGGGTCATGAGTCAGCAGCAGCAGCCAGAGCTTAATGAGCCAGGATCGCCTCCTCGACTAGCCAGTTTTATAGCTAGTGAGATTGGGACGGATGCTGGATAATGGGCAACAAGCCATATTCCTCACAGGACTCCAGCAAATACAGCACATCGTCCCTCCGCACCATCTAGTAGACCCGGAGAGGAAAAGGAAAGGCAGTTGCACCTCCATCAGAGCACTCAGTCCACTCAGATTCAGATACCAGAAAGAGTGATGATAGTGCTTCATATAGTGGAGGATCTAGTGATCAGGGAGGGGCCGGAGGACAAGAGTCGCAGCCACCTATTCATATTTGATTCACTGGGGAGTCGTAATTTAGCCATGCCACACAGGATACAGATCATGGAGTACTATCTGTTAGACCCCATGGTGATATGATTCCATATAGGCGACGGGCTCTACGAGGTCGTTCGAGATACGATGCAGCTGCAGCTCTTGCACGTGAAGTAGGATCCATGGATGTATCTGGGTCATCCTCATATTCAGGATCCTCTTATCCGCAGCTACCAGCAACTTCTGATCCATATCATCCATATGGTGCATCTGAGACATCATCTTCGAGTGATTATTATCCAATACAGCCCGGAGCATCTTATGGATCTGATTTTGCTGCTGGTATATTTGGATGGGCCCTTGCACTGCCATATCATCAGTCTCTGAATAGCTCTCAAAGTCGGGACATCAGAGAGGGATCTGTGATGAGTTATGATCCATCACGCATACCTCCTTAGATGACCTTAGAGGAGTATCATGCTGCCTGACTGGACGGATATACCGATCCACCTACAGAGTACATAAATAATCCTTATATTTATGGACATCGACACTCTACCTGATTTTAGAAATTGGTATGTAATTATATGTTTATGCTACATTTCACTTTCATTAATTGCTGATAGTCTTAGTTTAATTATCATTTTATATCTTATTTTAATTCAGAAGTAGTCCTAAATCTTAGTATTTAGTCCTAAACCTTAAAATCGTACATATCTTAAATTCTAAATTCCAAGCGTTTAATACTCCTAAACACTAAATTCTAAATCCTAAACCCTTAAAAAATAAAATAAAAACCTTAAAATCCCAAAATTCATCAAACAAAATCAAAAAAAAAAATTGGACGTGCCGGTTCAACCGTGTCGACACGGTACTGTACCAGTACCGGCCAGCCACCGGTACGGCTCCCGATATTGGTACCAAGAACCTTGGGGTTTAGGATTTAATGTTTAGAGCATTTAGTGTTTGGAATTTAAAGTTGAGGATTGAAGACTTCAAGGTTTAGAATTTAGGATTTAAAAAATGCTAATACATTATTCGAATTAAAATAAGATATAAAATGATAATTAAACTAAGATTATTAGCAATTAATGAAAGTGAAAGTTAACATATAAATATAATTACATACCAATGTCTAGAATCGGGTAGAGTGTCGATGTCCATAAATATAGGGATCATTTATATACTCTGTAGGAAGATCAGTATATCCCTCCAGCCAAGCAGTATGATACTCCTCTGAGGTTATCTCAGGAGGTATGCGTGATGGATCATAACTCATCGCAAATCCCTCGCTGATGTCCCAACTTTGAGAGCTATCCAGAGACTGATGATATACCAGTGCAGGGGCCCATCCAAATATACCAGCAGCAAAATCAGATCCATAAGATGCTCCAGGCTACATGGGATACTAACTACTCGATGACGTCTTAGATGCACCATATGGACCATATGGATCAGAAGCTGTCAGTAGCTACAGGTAAAAGGATCCTGAATATGATGATGA
Organism: Areca catechu; assembly: GCA_021397845.1. Classification (NCBI taxonomy): domain Eukaryota; kingdom Viridiplantae; phylum Streptophyta; class Magnoliopsida; order Arecales; family Arecaceae; genus Areca; species Areca catechu. The sequence continues at coordinate 28,310,468 of CM038042.1, read as the reverse complement.
CCTTGATACATCCATGAATCCTACTCCATGTGCAAGAGCTGCAGTTGCATCGTATCCTGAACAACCTCACGGAGCCCATCGCCTATATGGAATCATATCATCCCGGGGTCTACCAGATGGTAGTCCATGGTCCGTATCTTGTGAAATGATAAACTGCAACTCTCCAATGAATTGAAGATGAATAGGCGGCTACGACTCCTGTCCTCCGGCTCCTCCCTAATCACTGTATCCTCCACTATCTGAAGAAGCACTATCACCACTCTTTGGTATCTGAATATGAATGGACTGAGTACTCCGATGGAGGTGCAACCTTTCCGTTTTCTCTGTCTCCGGGCCGAATAGATGACGAGGAGGGACGATGTGCTGTATCTGCTGGAGCCCTGTGAGAAATATGGCCGGGAGGGACAATGTGTTAAATAATGCTATACATACCTTGATTCTACCTTCCTCTTCAATTTTTGGACGTATGATTGCCTTGTAATGGAAGGAAAATCATCATTCGGGCCGTCATTGAGTCGAAGCAATAAACACACAGAAAGCTCCTGAGAGGAGCTCTCTGTTGGTTTTGTTAAAAAGCCAACAGACCCAAATGATTCCTCCCCACCTCACCCCACCCCCACATGGCTACAGTAGCCAACAAAAGAAAACCAAAAAAAATTGGTTTGAATTGGTCACGAGCCGGTCGAACCGACCGATTTAACATGGTTCTGACCGGTTGAGATCCGGTTCGGTCTGGTTTTGGATCGGTTCGGGCCGGTATAAAGTTTTTTTTATTTTTAATGGCCAGGAACCGATTTCTAGGATCGAACTGTGCCGGTCGGCCACCGGTCCGGTTCGGTATGCACCAAACCAGTCGGTTCGGCATGCCCCGAACCAATCGGTTCGGCGGTCCTTGTTTGTAACAATCCAGGGCCTTGCCCAAAAAATCAAACCAAAAAGTATTATTTATGTTTCTTGGTCCTATGTATATACCTAAGATCTACCCAAACATAAACAATGTGGAACTACACACGCACACACGCCCATAGGTCCTCACATTGCCCTTTCCACAGGTACTTTGCCTTTTAAGAGATGGGACTAATCAAATGAAACCAACAAAATAATCAAGATGTTTGGATAGCCATATTCCCTTCATTTTTCTTTGTTCACAACTTATCTTGGACTATCAATGACACTCCAATAGCCAAATAAGAGTTAGGGAAAGGATGGAACATGGTGTCAACTCATGATGAAAAATAAGGCATGGAGTAATTGAAAGAGGAAAAACCTTAAACAACATTTTAGCAATGAGTTTCTTAATGTAAGAAACTTCAGCTGATGAGTATATTAGGATGAGATACCATCTCTTTATCATCTGCCATAGAAATTTCTATCATATATTTTTTTTTCTAGAAACTAATCCACATGATAGGTAGAGAAAAAAAGGAGGATTGAGACATGTAGATTGTCATTTCTAAAAGAATTTGCATTAAGATCGCACACAGAACATGTCCCAAGCCATGTAATTAACAAAATGTTAGTACAAATATCATCTCAAGAAAATTATTTTTTTTTATAATGCCTCATTGAATTTTAAAACTTAAAATTGTGCTAAAGTTACCAATCAAATTATGAATTAGTGACTTGTCCAGCCATTCATACTCTCTGTTATCAAGGAAAGGAGATATCTACTCATCCAGAAGGAAAAGGTAATATTTACTCTGACCATGGGGATAGCACAATTAGAGAAGATCCAAGAAATCCCATGGCCAACTGAAAGGTGATGTGGCATTCTAGGTCCGACATAAATGATATCCACCATAAATCTCAGCCCCCAAAAATTATTCCAAACTCAGCCCATCACTTAGAGAAACAAACAGGTCATCCCTTCACTAATCTGCTAAATGTCTACCAGCAGCATAAATAACCGACCATAAAGTCTCAACCCTCAAAAATAAAACCAAACCCCTCAGCCTGATGTTCGGAGAAACAAATTACTCCACCCTTCACCAATCTGTCAAGCATTTCCCGTCCAGCAGCAGCTAAGTAAACATGATTCAAAGAGGAATTCAACCTCAACATTCAAAGTTAGGAAGCAACCACCCTGTAGTTGCACTTAAGAAGGCTAGCCTACAACAACAGGGTTGCTCCGTGTACTTAGTTTATTATGTTGGGAAAAAAAAAATCCTAAAGAACTTTTCAAACATTTATTTAATAGATAGTAGTCATTTAAGTCATGGATTTAAGTTCCGGCCAGCATGACACAGCACAATGTGCATAAAACCAATGCCTTCCCAACAAGGCACTAGAACAATACAAGCACCTGCCAATACTTGGCAGTTGGCACCAAGGTTCACCAACTCAGTACTGGGCCCCGTACAAATGCCAATATGTTATTTTAGCGATACAGGGCTGGTTTGATGTACCGAGTGTTGGTATGCCCCCTATACCCTATATCGGTACCGAATTGGTAGGGTAGGTCCCATACGATCCGGTTCAGCATGGTACAGCAAACCTTGCTTGGCACATTGTTGTGTTAGCATATGTACCAAGTAATGGCATGGAATAGCGCTGCACTATACATCATACTTCAACACCTGGTTGATGTGTAGGACCACAAAATGAATTGAGTTTCAATCAAAGACCAAGAGGTTAGTAGTTGATGCCAGTGCATCATTAGTGCAAACATAAGAGGATGTACAAAAAATCTTGGTGGACTAAAAAATGCATTGAGTTTCAATCAAAGACCAAGAAATCAGAAGTTGAGGCCAGTGCATTGTTAGTGAAAACATAAGAGGATGTACAAAAAATCTTGGCAACTCTTAGGCACCTGGTTTGAGCCAAGGAATCCCCATACTTTGATAAGAAAAAATACAGCAAAACGATCAATCTACATATTCATAAACAACATCTTATTCACATGAAACCAGTATGAATACTAAACAAGTGCTCAGCTTACATACTAAACTAAGAAATAGTTCGTGTCCACATCACCCTCCATAAAATAACTAGAAATTTGCCATCAAGTAGCTTAACCCAGTTTCTCCAATTTTAGAGGTAAAAATATGCTCAATTAAAAAAATTAAGTTAGGTTATGAATCAAATCATGAATGGGTGACTAGGCAGCCAATAATATACTCCAGTTTCACCTATGACAATTGATCTTACATATAGTTTGGTTTAATTATGGACTTTCATGTTATACGTAAGACATCAGCCTCATTATGATATCCGTAAATAGTTTCCCTTTAAGACCATTAGAAATGCCAAAATTAAGATTTTAACCAAAATAAGGGGATGTGCCAAGTTATTAGAAAACTTAGTAACACATTGAAAAGATATGCAGTGGTAACAATCATTCCAAGAAAATCATGGGTATTGGGTAGTTATGAATCTCAGGGAATTTTGATCATTCAATGATCCTAAGTTGTATGCCAAAAATAATAAAAATAAAAGGCATACCAGAGAACCCGGAATATGGTTGATAATGCTGGGATGTTTGAAGCTGCAATCTTGTTTTCACAAGCCAAATAGGATTTGTACACAAGCATACCTATCAAGGTCATCAGAAAAATTGTCTTATCATATGCTATAGAAAAACTTTAGAAATATGTGGTCAGATGGATGACAGCAGTGAGAAAAAAATATCGCTATATTAGGCTGCTACAGAGCAAATGAACCACCATAAGTAGAGGACAAGCACAAAGGGATATACATGAAACAGATTGATCAAATCATATTTTCAAACTATGCATTCTTGAGGATCAAAGTTTTCACAACCCAAACAGAAAATGAAGGAAAGTTACTCTCTACTCTCTAGTACCTTTTCCTTGGTTCCAGAAAACAGAGAGGAATTTCCTTTGTTGACAAACCATGAACTCAGACTGAATTTCTCTCATTTCAAGAAAAAGCTCTTTTTATGTTTCCTTGTTCCATAGATGTCTAGAAAAGCACAAAGACCTGAAATTATCTAACCTTCAAATTTCCAAGGTACCACAGCCCTTCTAATATCTTGCTCGAGTGTGCAATTCCTAATGTTTTCAAGCCTCTTTGTTCAAATATATTTGATATATCCCAAAATAAAACAAAAGACCTTGTCCGTTCGCAATTGTAATGTTTTTTTTTTCAGCAACACAATATGATGCATATTGTGCCACTGCATGCCAAGCTTTAGCATGGCATCACATAACATGGTAAGTACCATGCAGTGAAACGTTGGCTACTATCAGGATGTTTTTAGGATTTTCTTGGAATTCAACAATATTATGAAAAATTATTTTCTGGATCCATTTTTTCTCTTTGAGATCTCCACTGTCATGCTTTTGCACCTTAATCTAGCAACCAAGCAAAATCAACATTGATTTGTTATTAAATTAATCTTCTAACACCAATTTGAGATTTAATTAGAAAGAAAATGAAGAAAATCAAGCTCAATATATATGTCATTAGCATAAGTAAAGTGCTTTTATTTTGGGTATCCCAAACAGAAAGCAACCTTCAGGCAATGCTCCAGAACCGCAAGATCATAAAAATGAAAGGTCACCTACTTTCCCAGAGAACATGTTAAAAAAGCATTGACAAGGGAATTGCTGCACACTGAGGGTCTTTCTGTTTTAGTGCTATTTCAAGAAATAACAGAAGTGGGTTCCATGAAAGCAAGGTTGTTCTGCCAGTATTAGGCATTGTACTAGTGCCTTGTTGGTATGGTACAAGTTGGCATGGTATACCCCCGACTGTACACATGGTGTGCTGCTGGAGGTTAGATAACAGTTGTACACAATACAATTCCGAGACATCATACCATACTGGTACCTTACTGCAACAACATGGTACATCCAGTATATGTCAGTACAGTAAAACATTTATGCAAGTTTCTTTGGAGTGACATCCATTTGCAAGTTTTGCACAAAATAGAAGGAAACTCCTAAAAGTGTTCTTTGAATTTTCTTTTCCTTGACCTAGAAGTCATGTGCTACATTACAATCAATTAATTTGCATTTCTTACTCGAGTTGAGTGCTCAAGCAAGTGGGATATGAAAATGCAGTAAATGGGGTAGCTCCTATGCCATCATAAGTGAAATTTGATTCTTTTGCAAGGTCACTTTGTGGAGGATAAGAGTAGCATGTAAATGGAATACATATGTTGTTGGTTTTCAGTGGTTAACCAAGCTGTTGGAAGTTTCTCACTTTCTTGCTGACTTCAAACTATGTTGCATAACAACAGATAGACCTAAAGTGGTCTTTTGAACCAAACACCACCCTTATGAAGTCCTCTGCTTAAACAAAAAGGCAGACAGGATGCATCATGTTTCCTACTCCAGCTATCCCAAAAGTATTTGCATAAAATATTATCATAACAAGTGGGCACTTTATAGACATAAAAAATACTCTACAAGCATTCATCCAAGAACGGCAAGAAGTTACATTCGAAGCTACATATTTAAAGTTTCTATTATCATGCAACACACAAGACATCTGTATAAGCCATTTGATATGTTCCAAAGTATATCGTCATCTGCAACCTAGGAGGTTCATGGCCACTATTATATCAGCATGGCCGCCAATACACTGCAACCTTGCACATAACAAATCAAGATCAGCTTCATCTGGAACTATTATTTTGGTGATTTCATGAGAAGCCAGCACCTTTGCTAACTTCAGCAATAACCAATCAAACAGCTTTGAAACATGATTGGCAACCATGAGCATGCCTATTGTCTCCAATGTTATGCCAGCGTTCAACATCTCTAATGCTCTCATCATGCCTTTGACAACCCCCTTCACGAGTGATTGTATCAGTTGCAACTGATGTCTGTTTTGTCAAATTCATCCATAATTCTTACCTCTAAAGAATTCATTAATTGGTGATGAGTGAAGTTTTGTACTATGCTTAATGCTATCATGATTTCGGTTGCAATCACATCTCCGATGACCTTAGCCGTGGTCAACACCTTTGACATCTTTGCACACAACTGATATTCTTGGCAACCTAGTTCGTGATCCATGTGGGCAACCTCATCTACAACAGACATCTTCAACAACTTCATCTAATCATGTATATGGTGAATTCTTGATTGCCGTCCATGACTATAATGTCCATGACAAGATATTTTGCCTTGGCTCTGATATCTTCTGTCCGTGACAGACAAATCTTGGAAATAATATAACTTTGCCAGCATCAATGACAATCTATCATGATTGCTCAAGTTATCTTTGATAGCCTATGCAACCTTTGATAATTCTCTTGGATAGCTTATAACAAATACCTCCCTGATAAGCTATGGTAACTGCTACTTTAATAGCCTATGGCAACTACCAATTTGATATCCTACAACTTCCACCAACTCATGGAAATAATCACCACCTCTTTAACTACAAATAGAAGCAATGGCCATGGGGGATGGAACAGCAACAACAACAACAAGCACAACAAAAGAGATTCAACATGAAGACTCTGATAATTTGTTCAAGACACTGAAGGTGAGGGCCATAGGATTCCATGCCTAAGAAACCAAGACCCTTAGCCTGTTTTCTTTTATGTACATTAACCAGCATTCATTAAATATATATATATATATATATATCTGTGTGTGTGTTCGTTATCAGCAAAACTCCTTAATTAAAGGTCCTCATTTATACTCATTTATAAGATGTAATTAACGAGTGTCTTTTGATCTTAAAGCTCAGAAGTCAGGTACTCTCAATTTTGTTATTTCTGTTTTAAGTCAGGATGTCTAGTTTAGAAGGAGAGACATTTTCATGATTGGGACCGTCATCCAAAATTTGGACAATGTCCCTTTGATGAACATGGTTTCACCAAAAAGGTATAGTTCATTTGAGCAATTCAAATTACGAACTATACTCCTCAAATAATTGGAATTCATGGGCAAAATTCATAATTTCATATATACAATACCCATGGAAACTACAAGTCCTTGATAGGACTTGACCATTTTTCCCACCATCACACTTGGCTTGCAGCCTTGCACTTTGACTACTACAATAAGTTGGCCAAGCACTTCTCTATATCATAAAGTACTATTTCATATCACGCTGTTAAAGTAAAGGAAGAGAAACTTGTTACATTTCACTAATACTATCGAGGCTAAGGAATAAAGCATCACTACCATGTCGTGGTAGTAAGGAATTGACAAAATATACAGGCCATTCTCTAACATATAGGTACTTGGTTTGCACCGGCAAAATACATGTTACAAAAAAAGATTTGTAACTGGCACACTAAGAGATGCTTCCTTCAATTCCTTTTCTAACAAGTAACCAATTTAGCTGTTTTACAATGGTGAAATAAATTTGTTTTAAAATAGTATGGAAATATTTATAATAATATTTAGAAATAAAAATAATAAATCATCCTAAATGTCTCACAATTCAACATGTGCATTAAATATTTTAAAGAAAATTTACCATACACAGTAAGGTTCAACAATTATTTTACATTTAAAGAAAACACATTGAAACTATTATGCTTGTAGCATTAACATTGGGATGCTAATTATAAGCACTGGCTTATATAGTATCATTATGGGCAGGAACACCATTGCCAGCACAAATAATGCAACATCTATTTCATTAAGGTGATATGAAGAACATTTGCCAGATCTATGCACAACCGCTTGGCATTGCCGATAATGGACTGTGTAGTAATGAGTTATGCAAATCTGTAGTATGTTTGATGGACTCTAATCATCAAATAAAGTAGTGAACCACATTGCAAATAAGTATCAAACATATATCTCTATAAATACATTAAATCATTCCCTACATATGACCAAGTTTAGAAATATTGAGTGTCTAGGAAGCATGGATACTCCAAAACACCACCCATGGCCATATCACACGCATATCAGATACAAATATGGCTCCGATATGTATCTGATCTGATACAATCTAATATGGGAAAGAAGTATCCTGATTCTTTTATAATTAAAATAGGATTTGAATAATCCTGGGATATGTCTAGATTAATGTTTTCGAAACCATCCTGAATCGCTCGGTTCAGGGCATACCATACCGTACTGGCCAAGAACCAGCACAGTCAACCCTAGAAAATGGTTTGGGACCCGAACTACAAAAAATGACTTGAACTAGACCGTACGGGTCGATTCGGTATGGTACGGGTCGGTTCGGACCAGTACGGTCCTGTTCAGTCAGGTTCGGGCTCAGTTCGGCCTGGTTCAGGTCCGGTTTAATGATCCTTGCTTGAGAGGGAGGAGGAAGATAGTTTTTTCTCAATTCACCAAGATCGGTACATATACCAATATGGTACGGTATGGTACCGTACCATACCATACCAATCACTGACCAGTATGGGTCCTGGTATTGGTTCAGCGATTCTTGGTCTGGATACTTCCACAACACTCTGAGGATACTTATAAGGTATTTATCAGGGTTCGCCGAACCGTGCCGAACCGGACTGGTGGCCGGCCGGCATGGTTCAACCACACAAAACGATCCCGACCCATTAAAATAAAAATAAAAAGTTATACCGGCCCGAACCGGTGCTGAACCGGTGCTGAACCGGTGCTAAACCGGTCGAAATAAGGCCGAACCGCTTGGTTCGATCGGTTCGAGCACGGCTCGGGTGGGGTTTTTTTTTTTTTTGTTTTGGTCACATGGCTACTGTAGCCTGTGACTGGGTGGGGGTCTTTTGAGAAAGCTCTTAAGAGCTTTAAACAATAAAGAGCTCTTATGAGCTCTCTGTTCGTTTTTCGTTTTTCGACAAGGGGTTTAAAAAAAAAATTTAATCCATTTTAATGCAATCAAACATCCAGAAATCATAGAAGAAGGTAGAATCAAGGTATATATAGCTTCCCTTTCCCCTATTTCCCTCTTCCCTCTCTTTTTTTGTGTTAAAATCCATGCAAAACAAAAAATTAAGGAGAAATGCTGTCAAAAATTTTTTGTTGGCTATGATTTTAGAATATGTAGTAGATCTAGGATAGATCTACACAATGATACTAAGATCTTGATTTTTTGTTAAATATATAATTTTTTAAATTAAAAAATTAATTTTGAATTAATAAATTAATTAAAAAAATAATTAGTAAAAAAAACTATAGTTATAAATTATTAATTTAGGACTCGTAAGGTACTCTCACTATAAATTTCATGTCGATTTATTCAAGTTTTGATGCGTCTCATGAATAGTGCTCTAGATCTTAAATTAAAGAAAAATTGACTTTTAATGTATTTCTAAAATCTTAAAAAAATATATGTAGCATGTATGATAGAATCCTACATGAATCTAAAATTAAATTTTTTTTTAATTTTTAATTATTTATTAAATTTATTAAATAAAAAAATAAAAAAAAATTTATATTTAAAAAATTAGATTAATAAAGTATTAATTAATAAACATTATTATTGACCTTATATGTAATTTAAATATTTAAATATGGATCCATCAAGGAGGATGAAGGATCCGGAGCAGGACATTGGCTAGTTGCAAGGAGAGATGCTCTCGGGTCAGCATCACTAGAGGTGTAAATGGTGCAATGCTGAATTCAAAGGTAAGGGATAACAAGGTTGAAGCAGCACTTGGCTGGCGGTTATCCTGATGTATCTGCATGCCGACAATGTCCACAGGAGGTCCGTCAGTTGATGAAGAAATACTTTGCTGATTTTAAAGCTGAAAAGGAAATAGTAGCAAAGAAGAAGGCAGAGGTGGAGCGCAAAGCCGCAAAATTACCTTCTTATTACTCCAAGGAGTCAGAGGGAGCATCTATTCCTTTTGATGAGGAGGCATAGATGGAGGCTGCTATTCAGGTGACTTTGTACGCGCAGAGGTAGCAGGAGGAGACAGCCAGGCATAGACAGCGATTTGGGCCATCAGCTTTTGAGTCGGGATCGGGATCCGATTCTGCTAGTGCTACAGGAGAGTCGAGACAGTTTAGGAGGACCTCCTCAATCAGAGAGCCCGTCAGGAGAGGCACCAACCGTATTGCATCCATGTTGGGAACATTTGGCAGTAGAAGGAAGTCTTCCAGGAACATTCCAGAGGAAGCCACTATCCATGATGTTGATCCACATGCCTTTCCCAGTAGAGATTCCAAGCAACAGAGGATTGACATAATGCTGAAAAAGGATAAGAAGAAGGATATGTGGCGGCCCATCTCCTCCTGGTTTCATTTCAGTCATATCCCAGCACATGTAGTAGACAATCTATATTATCGCTCTGCTATTTCATTTATACAGGCTGCTGGTGCAAGTATAGATCCTCCAGGATCGAGGGAAATCTATGATCAGCTTCTGGACAGCAATAAAGAAGAGCTAGAAGGATGGATATCCTCATATCAGAGCAAGCGGCTCGTGTATGGGTTGACGGTGATGTGTGATGGTTGGACTAGTCTTACTAGATGGAGCATCATCAATTTCTTGACTTATTGTGATGGAAAGATTTTTTTCAGAAGTCTATTGATGCTTCAGATCAAGTGCACGACGCTAGTTATATCCTCAGATTGATGGAGAAGGTGATTGATCAGGTGGGAGAGCATAATGTCGTGCAGGTTATCATAGATAATGGATCACAGTACGGGACCGTAGGGCAGATCTTGATGGAGCGACGATCGATTTTCTGGACCCCTTGTGCTGCACATTATATAGACATCATGTTAATGAATATTGAAAAAATCCGCAGGGTGCAGAAGATTGTTGAGCTAGCACAGTCTATCACCAGATTTATATATAACCATAGATTCATTTGGATCCACTGTAGCGATCAGAAGTAAATCAAAGATGAATCCTGGTAGGTACTACTAAAGAGTAAGTGTAATATTATATCAGGATTACATTTTTTATTTTGCCAAATCTAAAATTCTAAATGATGTAATGTCTTTTGCAGCTGAATGGTGGGTGCATTTTGATGGATCTGCTAAAAATCTGAAGGTTCTTGCAATTAAGATCCTCTCCCAAACGGTGTCATCCAATGGATGTGAGCACAACTGGTCTACATTTGGCCTTATCCATTTCAAGCAGAGGAACCGTCTGAAACAAAAACACCTTAACGATCTTGTATATGTATACTATAATTTAAGGTTGAGGCTAAAGTGTATTTAGGAGGAAATAGAATTGAAATATTCCAATCCCACTGTAAGTTCATATGTTGATGAGGATGAAGATCAATGATTAGATGGATCATGAGTCAGCAACAGCCATAGCTTGATGAGCCAGGATCGCCTCCTCGACCAGCCAGTTTTGTAGCTAATGAGGCTGGGGTGGATGCTGGATAATGGGCAACAAGCCATATTCCTCACAGGGCTCTAGCAAATACAGCACATCATCCCTCCCCACCATCTATTCGGTTTGGAGACAGGAAAAGGAAAGACAGTTGTACCTCCATCGGAGCACTCAGTCCATTCAGATTCAGATACCAGAGAGAGTGATGATAATGCTTCAAATAGTGGAGGATCTAGTGATCAGGAAGGAGCCGGAGGATAGGAGTCGCAGCCACCTATTCATATTCCAAGTTGGAGATCTGGTCCTGTGGAAGGCGGAGGTTTCAAGGCCAACCGAACAGGGGAAGCTTTCCCCCAATTAGGAAGGCCCCTATCGGGTTATTGAAATAATTCGAGCTGGAACCTACCAACTTGCACACTTGGATGGGCGGCAAATAACGTGCCTGTGGAATGTAGACAACCTTCGCAAGTACTATTAATAAAGTCTACAACTTCTCCAACTTCTTCCAGCCCACTCCGAAAGTCCGACTCCGGTTGGCAGAGGCTTTAAGGCAGCCCACTCCAAAAGTCCGACCCCGGTCGGCAGAGGCTCTAGGGCAGCCCACTCCGAAAGCCGACTCCGGTCGGCAGAGGCTCTAGGGCAGCCCACTCCGAAAGTCCGACTCCGGTCGGCAGAGGCTCTAGGGCAGCCTACTCCGAAAGCCCGACCTTGGTCGGCAGAGGCTCTAGGGCAGCCCACTCCAAAAGCCCGACTCCGGTCGGCAGAGGCTCTAGGGCAGCCCACTCCGAAAGCCCGACTCCGGTCGGCAGAGGCTCTAGGGCAGCCCACTCCGAAAGTCCGACCCTGCCCAGTGGTCATCCCAAAACAACCCCCGTGGGACCGCGGGGAAGATAGGCCACAACATGGGCTGACTCGCGGACGGAGATCGGAAGCAGGCATTCAAACGCCTGACTCGAATTAAACTATCATTCTCAACTACCCTACCGGCTTTTGGCCCGGGTGGGCTGACCGGGGGTACTTAGGAAAATTTCGGAAGAAAAGTATTTGTTTCACGCCCGTCGGCCGTTTCGAAGGAGCTCGTGACCCTGCGATACCGTGGAGCCGACCGGGGGTACTTAGAAGAATCTCAGAAAAAAGATATTTGTTTTACGCCCACGTACACTGGAAATGGCCAAGAAGTCTTCTCATCCATTTCAAAAGGAGGTATTTACAAAAGAGGGTGGGTCGGACCTTTACAAACTCCTTAGGTCCGACCCACGGGAGATGCGTCAGGGGCCACAACCCCGGCCCCATCGGCTACAACTGGGGGATCTGCCGAGACCACAGTAGCTGGGGATTCCACTGGGGAGGCCACCACTTCCGTGTCGGCTGGCGTTGGGGTTTCGGCCCTAGCCTCTCCAGCCTCGCCTTCCGCTAGAGCCTCCGCCTGGGGTTCCTCTCCCTCGGTCGGGTCCTGCAACTCGGCGCCCGACAAGTCCAGCCCTGGGAAGAGTGTGGCCACCTTCTTCAGGCAGTCGTCGTAGCCTTCCCTGTAGAAGTCCGACGCTGCCTCCTCCATGTCCTCAGTGAAGCCGTCGGAGGCTTTGTATGCCGCCACAGCTCCCTAGACCAACCTCGCGGCCAGTTCTTTGGAATCCTCGAGCCGGGTCACCAACCGTGCCACCGCAGCCCGTTTGGCCTGGGCCCTCCATCGACCTCCGCGGACCGCTTCTCTTCCTCTCCCAGCCGACGGGCGAGTGAGTACACCTTCGCCTTCCTCTTCTTCAACCGGGCCTCGCGGTCGGCCAGCCGACTCTCGGCCTCTCTCAGAGCCGCTTTTGCCGACTCCGTCTCCGCTTGGGCTGCCGCCAAGCTTTCCTCAGAAGATTTCAGAGATGCCGTTGCGGCCTCCTAGGCCGCCTCCAGCTCCTGGACCCTCTTCGCGGAAGTCTTGGCAGCATGCACCACTCGGTAGATGCCGTCATCCATTAGGGAGATGTCGTGGAGGAGCTGCAAACGTACGACCTGGTTAGTACTATGCCTGAAGAAAGAAAGATAAAGGAGTAAAGAGACGAGTTAAAGTCCTTACCCTTATGAAGTCGCGGTAAGACTCCACGGTTACATCAATCAGATTTCTCTGGATCGACACCTCCCAGTCGGCATCTGTCATGGCCCCCCTCAGTAGGCTCCGTGCCCTCCTAGAGTGGTCAAGTGCGCGCCAGTGCTGGAACTCTTCCTGGCAGATTTCTTCGTCCGACTGCTCGGCTTCGCTGTCGACTACCCCCTCCACGGCCGGCCTCTTGCCCTTGTCAGTCGAGGGGACTACCTCCTCTGGACTGACAGGCATAGGGGTTGGCGCTGCGGCTGTGCCGGACGCCCCCGGCTACTCCTGCTCCGGTCGGATGACTAGCCCTCCCGGTGGAGCCGGCGCCCCCGGCTACTCCTGCTCCGGTCGGATGACTAGCCCTCCCGGTGGAGCCGGCGCCCCCGCCGCCTTCCTTGCCATGCGCTCGGTGAGGGGGACGCCATCTTCGTCCGACTCGACCTCAACGACGGGGACGGGTCGCTCCTCCCGCCTCTTCTTTTGTCATTCAGTGGCCGGCATGGAGGCCGATTCCGGGACGGCCCGCTTCCGCATCACCCTTCGAATAACTTTGGATTTGTCGTCCTCTGCATCCTTCCTCCTGTCGCAGGAAATTCAGAGTTAGTGAAAGAGAAGGGGAAAGAGCTAAGAATCTATAAGAGAGCAGGTCGGCCCTTGCCCAGGACTCCTTGGGGGCTGATCCTCGCCTGGTGAAGGGTTCCCTCCCCAGCAGCTCGAATGCCGCTGTCGGGCCAGCTCTACTGATCTCATTGAATATGCCCTGGTCGGCCGCCGAAACCAACCTCCCCTCGCGGACCCTCGGCCGCGATTCTCTCCACAACGGCTCGAACCCCCAGGGCTCGAGACTGCTGACAAAGAAGAACCAGGTCTTCCACCCGTGGATGGCCAAAGGGACACTCTTTAGGATTTTTCGGTCTTGGCGGGAAATGAACAAAACCCATTCCCGACTCCTAAAGTCCCTCTTCAGGTAGAAGAAGTTACCGAAGAGGGACAGACTGGGTTCAGACCTAGCCTTGCGGCACAACACAATGAAGCAGCATATTACCCAAATGCTGTTCGACGTCAGCTGCACCGGGGTTACCCTGTAAAAGTTGAAAATTTCTACGAACAGAGGGTGCAGAGGAAATCTCAACCCGGCCTTAAGGTAGGACTCGTACATGGGGAGGGTCCCTGGTCCTAAGGGGTTATTCGCTCTCCCCTTTCGGCCCGGGAGCGTAAGATGCAGGGAGGATGGAATGCCGTACACCGCCCTAAGTTTCTCGACCCATTCCCGGGTCATGGTCGAAGGTATCTCACTCGGCGCTGGGTCCCTAGGCCTATGGGTCGGACCCCTACTACCAGACACCATTGGGGCTAAGAAAAGAAGAAGGAAGGCCGGGACTAACCTGGGACTGGACTCCTAGAAGCCGAGTTTCGCGGAAGGAGAGGACTCTATCTTGCAGGGCGCGGGCGCAGCAGGAAAAACCCTCCCGTCTTGCTTCCCCCTTCTTTTATAGGCCTCCGAGGGAAGGGGGAGAAGGAAGGGGGGTGGCAGCTGCCCGTCCCATGCGCACCCTAGCTGTCCCATCGGGAGCCGCGGTCGCCCGCGTTTCAGAGTTCGAAGCGCCCGGGGCGTCCCGTCGTGCGGATAGCGATCCGCATGAGCATCATATCAACTGTGCGAGACCAGCCTGGGGGGCAACGCCGACCGCCCAAATGCCGCCGCGTGGCGCGACGCTCTGCTCCACCCCGGATCAATGCAGGACAGCCTGGCCTTCATTATGGTACCTGACCCGCATTAACTGCCTTGCCTGCGCTCCAACGAGTGGATGACAGCTGTCCAAGGAGCCGTTCGAGGGGGATTCGAAGCGACCCAACGCCTCGACCCGGAATCCGCCGTAGGTGCACACAATCATGCTCCTACCCTTTGAAGCCACGTGACCCCTCAAGGCCCAGGAGCAGGGGGGCAACTGTTGTGCCCATTCGGCTAGTCCCGGGTCGGGCCGACCCCAGGCGTCCGGTCAGCTGACCCTCGCGAGGGTCTGACTCCCCGGTTCTTGGAAAGGACCCCACAGCCCCTTTCTCGAAGGGCTGACCTGGGGAGCTTCCAGGGTCCACGGGCGCCTCCCCGCGCGCGCGTCGGCTTCTTTGAGGCCTCGACGGGCGCCACGGTCGGCCGGGCGACTCCCCTCGGCCGAGGCCGATCTGCTATTAAAGGGGAGCCGCCCGAAGGTTCTAGGAGCTTTTCCTCCTGACAAGTTCTGACATTCAGTTGTAACAGAATCCATTGCATAACCACGACTCCTGCTACCAGGCCATCACCCTGACGATCCTGCCATGCCGCCAACCCACGATCTCGCCACCACGCCGATTCTCCTGGGGGCAAATCCGAGTTTTCCTAACTTGTTCCCCAACAGAATTTGGCGGCACTCCATGCCTATAAAAGGCACCCGGGGGATCTCTGCGAGGGAGGTAACTCTTTTCTTCCCCACCATGAACTCCTTTCCCTGAGTTCTTTCCATTTTGTTGCTCTGTTTCCTTCCCTAACTTAAGCATTGGAGTGTCCCCCGCCGGAGCCCCTCCGGCGCCTAGGGACTTTTTGCAGGTCGACCAGTCGAGAAGCTCTCCGGCGTACCCACAGAGCCTGGTCCAGGAGGAAGAGCGGCAATATTATATTTCTATGATGTACCAATATCCATGCTTCCTCATCAATTTTCAAACATGTATGAACCTAGGAAGGATATGGTGAATGCTCTATCACATACCATATTGTATTTTATATCAACAAAGGATATTGACCAATACATTCTGACATAGGCCATAGGCCCCTGTCAGCCTACTATGGCCTTCAAAATTATTTCTTTCATCTTTTTCTTTATGTTATATTGTCTTGTTGCTACACTTTTAGAAGAAATATAATTGGTATCAATATTGATATCATGGTTCGCCGAACTAGACAAAACCGCCCACTTCGAGGCATGCCAAATCGTACCAATGGCCGAGGGGACAATTCTGGTGTTTGAAAGGAAACACCGGCAAGGACGGAGAAAGGGAGACAGAAAGAGAGAAAAAGAGAGAATAGGGAAGGGAAGGAGAGGGAAAGGTTGAGGAGCTTGCTAAAGAGCCATCGAGGACTCTAGAGCTCTGCCCTCCTCACAAGAGAGGAAAATAGAGAGGGGGGGAGGAGAGGGAGGCAAGGAATACCGAACCGGTACCGGGCGCCGTACCGAATCTACAAATTTTTTAAAAAATTCTTTCCCTCTCCATGGCAAAATTATTTGACCTGAATCGGGCACAAACCGGACCCGAAACAGGCTGAACAGGGCAGTATGCATCGGTACAGTACGGTACCATACTATACTAGTATGGAATATTATTATTTTTTATTTTTTTAACAGTTCAGTAGTCCGAACTATTTTTTATAAATAAACCATACTAGCTCTTGGCCGGTACGGTATGGTACAAGATAGTACCGTAAACCTGAGAGAAGGACAGAGAGGCCTGTGATGGTGGCTGGAGGGCCACGAAGGCCTAGATCCTCCTCCCTGCACTCCAAATCGAAACAGGGGCAACTTGCCCTTGTTTTGATTGAAATTAAATTTTTTTTTGTTGACTTATAGTAAGTCAGCAACCGAGTTGCTAATAAGGTCACTGATTTTATTGAGTCAGCAAAACAATATAATCGCAATTGAAATAGAGGTGACTTCTGTCAGCCACCACCAGCCTCCCCGCCCTCTCCCACTTCTTCCCTCCATCTCTCTCGCCCCCCTCTCCATTTTCCTCTCTCCGATTCTCCCTCTCCCCCATTCCTCCAATCATCTGAGATCCTCTACGGCCTTTCGACGGTCACCACCGGCCTGCCTACTCTCTCCCTATTCTTTCCTCCCTCTCCCTACCTCCCCCCCTCTCTTTTCCTCTTTCCAATTCTCTGCTCTCTCTACTATGTTGGTTCAGGCCTAGCATAGGGGCATGTTGAATCGTACCTCCAACCAACCGGTCTGATCTGTGGTACCAGCATGGCAAATCCTGATTAAGTCCTATTCATCCTGTTAAATATCTACTAAAATTTTTGAAGAGGTATAAGAAGTTGTCAACAATCATAATTTATCATGAATTTGCTAATACTACATAACTTACAATTATTGCAAATCAATTTGATCAATCATATCAAGTAAAAACTAATAGAAATATTTTTTAAAATTTTTTAGTGTAAGTAAGAAAAGAAGCAAAATATATAATAAAGGATGACATTTCACAAGCAAGCTGCACAGTATCAAGAAGTGACAACTTGTATCTACCTATATGCCAGTTTGGCTTTAAATGAGTAGAGCTTGATACCACTCATCCTCTGCCAAAAGGGATCTCAAAATCCCTTTCCTTCCAGCACAAAGTATTGGCATGGCACCACACATCTCATGTCAACCAAGTGTTCCATGCCCATGACATGAGTCCTTGCACAAGATATGCATATGAGATATGCTAATAAAGATTAGGTGGGGTGTGAGTCTCATTTTGCAATTGCATCAAAATTGTAGGCAGTACATTTTGCAAGAACAAGTGGGTTTTCTTTTTCATAGTTATTTTATGTTTGCATTTTGAACACAATCAACCTGATATCTTAACAAAACCAAAACAAAATGCAATGAGCTATAAAGAGAGGTCGCTAGATAGACTGAACTGAACATTGTTTGACTTAGTTATGATAAAACAGATTGAGTACCAAACAAGCACAAAGTTAGCAAACCTCCAATACCATGCTAGCCCCATGTAAATAAACATGAAAATGCATACTTATGTTCCAACATATTACAGTTTCAGAAATGATCTTTTGCCAAGCTCTCAAGAGACACATGATGTAAAGATTCAGCAGTAATAACAGAAAAATCAATAATATAAAGAAGAAACAAGGTGGAATACATTAGTTAGTCTGGCATTAGACATATCAAACCTGTAAACGTAAAAAGCATAGGATGTTTGATACACAGAACTAATTGAAGGACTTAATTGATAATCATCCTACAAACATATTGCAAGACATCAGAAACTAGAAGGATCACAAAGGAGCAGATCAAGTACTAACCAAAGCACCTGCTTCTGCAGCTGAAACAAGATGATATCCAGGGCTGAGCTGCCCGTCATTCCCTTTGCAGTACCTATGCTTTGCTCTGCTATAACTACAACATGGACAAGCCTTCATGTCAAGTTAATTGGTCAATGTACAAAGATAAATAACAAATGGACAGTGATTTATAAGAAATGAAATTAAGCATCTAGGTTGAACAGTTTGACAGGCATGCATTTTGGCATCCAATTTTTAATGTAAGAATCAAAAAAAAGAATGTATCTTAAGAAGAGATCAAAATAAAATAGTGTTTGGCATCAAGAACATGAAAATTAGCAATAAGTTAGGAGATCCACATATTAGTGACAACCCAATTACAACCACATCAACATGGATTTGGGCCAAAACTTGGGCTTATGGCCTTATGCTATTGGAAGTGCCTAATCATGATATCCAATTTGTTGCCCAAGAGAGCACTTATCCCTGATTTTAAACTTTGTTCCTCAGTTTAGTTCTCTGCCCCAATATTAGTTGCCCAATGTCATGTTTGATCAACCAATAACTCTTAAGTACCAGGTTAGGTGAAAAATTGAAAGAAAACTAACACACAACCCAAATTAAATAGAAAAACTGTAGATTCTTAACAAGAAAAATAAGACCAGGATGTGAGATGAGATGATTAGAAAAGGGGAAGCCACAAAGCTTGAACTTAACATGTGAATGACAAATTTTATAGGTTAAAAAGTTAAAGACTAACTTGTAACAATGGATAATTTTTTGTAGCATGAAAATTTTGTTTGTCATATATAGAGGACAAGCATTTAATGTACAGTGTACCTATCTGATGCATCTTGTATATAGAAAAATAAGATTTAACATGAGATCTTATATCACTTACAAGAAGAAGTACAGTCCCCATGAAAGAGTAGATCCAAAAACTGCAGGATAGAATCCTGAATAGAGCCCTCTCAAACCCTGGAAAAATTTAAGTACAATAGTTGAATTCAGATCATCCAGTCTTAAGATGTGGAAATGAGTAACATAAAACCAAAAGAAAGATACAGCCAGAAAGTATGAAAAAATGATAGAATCCAGCGTCTGAATAAGTTCAGAACCAAATATACTGATTTTATGATTGTCAATATCATTAGTTGGTTAAAAATTACCAAGTTCATGGGTTATTATACTTGAAGAATTATTGCCCCAACACTTTAAAGCAAAGACAATTTCCAATAACAAGGTTGCCATGCAAATAAAACAAAATCAATATGCATTTTATAGTGAAAGATGAATAAAAGAGAAAAATTAGAGATGGATTCTTTTGGAATGTAAGCCAGAGAGTTTATGATGTCTAGAGGCACTATAAGGCCAAATCCTAATGTTCATCATTATAAGGCCCCTTCTTTGTCCATGTTACATTTCTAGATATGTTGTTGCTGTGGACCAATGGAATTCTAAATCCTTCAAGAAGTATTGTGGAATTTACGAGTCAAAATCTTTGCACATGAACAAAAAATGAAAACGTGCATAGTCTTTTTTAGGAAAGAGTGAGATTTAAACATGTGATATGGGTGTGAAGCAAGGTTCATCATCTCAGCACTAGATCCTATACTAGTATCATCCTATACCGGTATGCAGTACAGTATAATATGAGACAACATATCAAGAAAAGCCAGGGCATTAGTTAGTACCAAGATTCCTGGTACCAGTACCGGGAGCTGTACCGGTGGCCGGCCGGTATCGGTACAGTATGGTACCGTACCGTGCCAACACACGATACGGCGTGGCGTACCGGTTCAAACCGGTACGCCCTTTTATTTTTTTTAATGTTTTTTATAATTTTAAGGTTTTTATTTTATTTTTAAGGGTTTAAGGTTTAGGGTTTAGGGAGAATTTAGTGTTTAGGGTTTAGGGTGGCATACCGGTTTAGGGTTTAGGACTAAATACTAATATTTAGGACTATTTTCAATTAAAATAAAATAAAAAATGATAATTAAACTAAGATTATCAGCAATTAATGAAAGTGAAATGTAGCATTAACATATAATTACATACCAATGTCTAGAATCGGGTAAAGTGACGATGTCCATAAATATAGAGATCATGTATGTACTCTGTAAGAAATCCGGCATGTCCCTCCTGCCAGGTAGCATGATACTCCTCTAAGCTCATCCCAGGAGGTATGCGTGATGGATCATAACTAATCGCAGATCCCTCTCTAACATCCCGACTCTGAGAGCTGTCTAGAGACTGATGATATGGCAATACAGGGGCCCATCCAAATATACTAGCAGTAAAATCAGATTCATAAGATGCTCCGGGCTGCATGGGATAATAACCACTGGATGCTGACGTCTCAGATGCACCATATGAATCATATAGACCAGAAGCTGCTGGTAGCTGCGGATAAGAGGATCCTGAATATGAGGATGATCCAAATACATCCATGGATCCTACTCCACGTGCAAGAGCTGTAGCTGTATCGTGTCCCGAACGACCACGCGGAGCCCATCGCCTATATGGAATCGTATCACCACGGGGTCTATCAGATGGTAATCTATAATCTGTATCATGCGTGGCATGGTTAAACTACGACTCCTCGGTGAATCGAATATGAATAGGTGACTGCGACTCCTATCCTCCTACCCCTCCCTGATCACTAGATCCTCCACTATCTAAAGCACTATCATCACTGTCTCTGGTATCTGAATCTAAGTGGACCGAGTGCTCCGATGGAGGTGCAACTGCCTTTCCTTTTCCTCTGTCTCCGAGTCTACAAGATGGTGGGGAGGGACGATGTGTTGTATCTGCTGGAGCCCTGTGAGGAATATGACTTGTTGCCCATTGTCCAACTTCCACCCCAGCCTCACTAGCTACAAAACTGGCTGGTCGAGGAGGCGATCCTGGCTCATGAAGCTCTGGCTGCTGCTACTGATCCATGACCCACCCAATCATTGGATCTTCTTCCTCATCAACATATGAACTTGCAGTGGGATTGAGATATTTCAATTCTACTTCTTCTTGAATACATTTTAGCCTCAACCTTAAATTATAGTGTAGATACACATGATCGTTAAGGCGTTTCTATTCCAGACAGTTCCTCTGCTTAGAGTGGATAAGACCAAATGTAGACCAGTTGCGCTCACATCCACTGGATGATATCGTCTGTGAGAGGATCTTCACTGCAAGAACCTTCAAATTTTTAGCAGATCCACCAAAATGCACCCACCATTCAGCTGTAAAAGACATTACATCATTTAGAATTTTAGATTTGGCAAAATAAAAAATTTAATCTGATATAATATTAGACTTAATCCTTAGTAGTACCTACCAGGATTCATCTTTGATTTATTTCTGACCGCTACAATGGATCCAAATGAATCTGTGCCCTCCCTAAAAAATTTCGTCTGCCAAAAAAAAAATTGTTAGCTTGTTGAAATTAATGCTCTTAAAAATCATTCAATAATTTCAACCTTACTTCTTCAAAACACATAGCAACGATATCTGGATCGGGCTCCATCTTATATATAACATTGCGTAGAGCAGACATAAGATCCTCATCCATGGCAATGTCTGATACGGAGTACTGAAATCTCAGATTTAGATAGTAAGCTGCACATATATTTTAAGAATTAGTCAAGCATACTTGTATGAATCTAATTGAAACTTAATTTTTAGGGACTTCATAAATTACTACGTACCTACTAGATGCAAATCCGAACTCATTTGATAACTCCACCATCCATCAATGATTCGGATTATGCTCAGATGCATGTGATGGATCTATCTCCTGGATCTTTTCCTTTGCCCTTTGCATCATGAAATATAAGAAGCCCATCTGAGCATACCTCTCGGAGTCCACGGCACGAAGTACCTCATATAGAGACTTGATAGCCTCCACTATCCTCTCAGCCCGCTGCCAGAATGTCTGTCTCGTCACTAAATTTTTCACATTGCTTCCCTCAGTATTTGCCCTGGCATATCTACTAGTAGCAAACCGTGTGACCCCTGGTTTCAATATTTCCCCCCTGTAAAGCTCCTCATCAATGATAAGATCCATGTATGGTTATATATAAATCTGGTGATAGACTGTGCTAGCTCAACAATCTCCTGCACCATGCGGATTTTTTCAATATCCATCAACATGAAGTCTATACAATGTGCAGCACAAGGGATCCAGAAAATATGCAGCCGCCGCTCCATAAAGATCTGCCCTGCGGTCCTGTACTGTGGTCCATTATCAGTGATGACCTGCATGACGCTATTCTCTCCCACCTGATCAATCACCTCCTCCATCAATCTGAAAATATAACTAGCATCGTGCACCTGATATGAAGCATCAATAGACTTCTGAAAAAAAGTCTTCCCATCACAAGAAGTCAAGAAATTGATGATGCTTCGTCTAGTAGGATCAGTCCAACCATCACACATCACCATCAATCCATACACGGGCCACTTGCTCTGATATGAGGATATCCATCCTTCTAGCTCCTCCTTATTGTTGTCCAGAAGATGACCATAGATATCCCTCGATGATGGAGGATCTACACCTGCACCAGCAGCCTATATAGATGAAATAGCAGAGCAATAATATGGATTGTATGCTTCATGGGCTGGAATATGACTGAAATGAAACCAGGAGGAGATGGCCGGCCACATATCCTTCTTCTTATCCTTTTTCAGCATTGTATCAATCCTCTGTTGCTTGGAATCTCTATTGGAAAATACATGTGGATCGACATCATGGATAGTGGCTCCCTCTAGAATGTCCCTAGAAGATTTTCTTCTACTGCCAAATGCTCCCAACATGGATGCAATACGGCCGGTGCCTCTCTTAACGGGCTTTCTGACTGAGGAGGTCCTAAACTGTGTCTCAGACTATCCTGGAGCACTAGCAGAAGCGGATCCCAATCCTGACTCAAAAGTTGATGGCCCGAATCGCTGTCTATGCCTGGCTGCCTCCTCCTGCAGTCTCTATTCATACAAGCTCGTTTGAATAGCAGTCTCCATCTGTGCCTCCTCATCAGAAGGAATAGATGCTCCCTCTGACTTCCTGGAGTAATAAAAAAGTGGTTCTGCGGCTCCGTGGTCCACTTCTGTCTTCTTCTTTAATGTTCTTTCCTTCTCAGCTTTAAAAACAGCAAACTATTTCTTCATCAGTTGACGAACCTCCTATGGACACTGTTGGCATGTAGATACATCAGAATAGCCGCCAGCTAAATACTGCTTTAACCTTGTTACCTTCCACCTTTGAATTCAGTATTGCATCATTTACACCTCCAATGATGTCGACCCAAGAACATTTCTCCATGTGACCAGCCAATGTCCCGCTCCGGATCCTACTTCCTCCTTGATGGATCCATACCTGAATATTTAAATTACATATAAGGTCAATAATAATGTTTATTAATTAACACTTTATTAACCTAATTTCTAAAATTTAATTTATTTTTTTTATTTAAAAAATTTTAAAAATAAAGAAAAAAAATTAAAATTTTAGATTCATGTAGGATTCTATCATACATGCTACATATACTTTTTTAAGATCCTAGAAATGCATTAAAAGTCAATTTTTTTCAATTTAAGACCTACAGCACTATTCATGAGATGCACAAAACTTGAATAAATCGACATGAAATTTATTGTGAGAGTAGCTTACGAGCCCTAAATTAATAATTTATAATTACAATTTTTTTT
Organism: Areca catechu; assembly: GCA_021397845.1. Classification (NCBI taxonomy): domain Eukaryota; kingdom Viridiplantae; phylum Streptophyta; class Magnoliopsida; order Arecales; family Arecaceae; genus Areca; species Areca catechu. The sequence goes on along the minus strand of CM038042.1, from coordinate 28,286,472 downwards.
CTAATTATTATTTTTTTAATTTATTTATTAATCCGAAATTAATTTTTAATTTAAAAATTATATACTTAACAAAAAATCAAGATTTTAGTATCATTGTGTAGATCTATCCTAGATCTACCACATACTCTAAAATCATAGCCAACAAATAAAATTTGACAGCATTTCTTTTTAATTTTCTATTTTGCACGGATTTTAACAAAAAATAACGATACGAAAGAGAAAAATACGAAAAAAGAAAGGTATACGTATCTTGATTCTACCTTCCTCTTCAACTTTTGCAGGTTCGATTGGGTTGAAAATGATCAAGAAATTTTTTTTCATGGTTTTTCTTTCCACGACTCTGCAGAGCTCTCTGCCTTTTCCTCTCTTAAAATCCAAAGCAAACCTCCCATCTCAAAGCACGTCACATGGCTATAGCAGCCATGTGACAAAAACAAAAAAATTTGCCTCACCTGCCCCCTCCCGGCCGTACTGACCCGAACCGGGCCAAACCGGCCGGTTCGGGCCCGTTTCGACCCAATTCGGGTCCGGTTCGGTGCGGTAAATTTTTTTTTTTTGATTTTTATTGGGCTGTGCCGATTTATATGGCCGAATCGTGCCGGCCAGCCACCGGTCCGGTTCGGTATGCCCCGAACCGGCCAGTTCGGCACGGTTCGGAAGACCCTGGTTAGTACTAGTATCATGCTAGTGTCATGTGTTGATAAGGCACTAGAAAGATACTTCTTGCTCTCTTTTGACCAGCAAAGCAGAACTTTTAATCTTTAGGTAGGAGAAATGCCAGAATAGCATTAGTTAGTAGTTGGTCAATAGGTATAGCATGACAATCCATTTTAAGTTTTATTTAACAATTTAAATCATGGCATGATCTAAGAAGGGTCAGTCTAGATCATTTGAGCTCTAATTTCACATCGCTAACTCTTTGGTTTGCATATCACATGCCCAAACTAGAGTACACGAAATGATATCAGCTTAGATGTTCTACAAAAATGCCTACAAGCTGGTTGTCAAGGTTCACAAATGACATCATTGTCTTCTAACTAATAATTATTAAAATTTGAAAGAATGGTATCCTACAAGCCTAGTTGATGCGATGGGGCATTTTGTACTTTGTCTCCCTATTCATGTAAATGATATTAATATAGAGGCACTATGTTTCATCATATGCTGCATTCTATTTTATATTGAATTATGATGTACCCCATATATCAGGACAACGACTTTAGGGCCATGAATGAGATTATTCCAGTGAGACCTAAAATTTTGATAGCTCTGATCTAAAATGTTTCTAGTCATAAGATCATCAAGTCAGGGATCCATGATACCAGATAGACTGGCACATCCTATGTATGTTCTCTAAAGAGAGGGTGATTGATCTCACAATCATTTATATAAGGATACTAATACAAGGATGTAGGTACTATTGAAGAATGGGTTCACTAGACTGACCTATAGAAAAAATATCTAATGGAGCCTTACAAACATGTTAATAGATGTTTCTTTAGTGAGAGTGGTGCATGTGATCCTTAGACTTGAGATCATTATGGTACCTTATAAACATGAATCTATATTTTGGTTCGTACCCTAACATGATGCACTGAGCATGGTAAAGTATGCATGGAGATTATGAGTGATCAATAAGGGATCGATCATTTCTTGTAAAAAGAGAACATCCTATATGATCTCATAGGATGATGATTTAAGTGTCTTTGGCAAGAATAGGATGAAAATTAGAAAGAGTTTCTAATGTTTCATTAACAGTCATCATTTTGGATTGAGAGACATATGATTAAGTATTTGGACTTGACATGTTCATAGCCTTTTCAAAATGTTGTATGATCAAAAAATTGAATTGCCCAATAACTCGCCATGAAAGGGTATTTTGGTAACTCTATCAAAATTCTACATCTTCTAGGTAGCCATGATACGTTGCTAGACATCAATCTTGGCTTGTGGGCTTGCACAAATTAAAGAGTTTAATTCGGTAATTAATTAGGAGTTCTAATTAATTAGTACTTTGGGGTTGACCTAATTAGATTAGGTTTGAACCTAAGTCCACTGCTTAGATGTAGGATCCAATGGATCACATACAATAGAAAATCAATTATGAACCTAATCTAATAGGATTTAGTATAAATCCTATGGGTCTAATAGGATTGCTGGCACATGGGTTAGATCCAAGTTCCCAATCAATTTGAAAGACCAAGTTTGACTTGGTCAAACTCAAACCCGTTTGGAGTATCCAAAGTAGTTGGCGCCACATACCTTTCTCAAACCCATTTTTTTTCGGCGTGAATAGGACTTGGAAGAGTCATTCTTTAGCTAGGAATCTCTCTCCCCACTAAGGCTGCAAATGGGTCGGGTTGACCCATGACCCAACCCGACCCGACCCATTTAGACATGATGCAACCTATTTTTAGGGATCCATGGATCTGGGTCAGGTTTGGGTTTACTGACTTTGGACCCGACCCGACCCGACTCGAACATACTAATACTATTAGGATTATATCTATTTGGACCTTTAAATTATAATTTAAAACTTATATGAAACTTATTTTTAATATACAAATAGAATTATAATTACTTTTATATCTTAATTTATTTTGAAAATAATATTATTTGTTATTTATTTTATGGTTAACAATAATTGGCTATATAATAATTAAAATATAGTTGTCTATATTTTATCCGGATTATTTCGAGATCCAAATTTTTTAGATCAGAACCGGATTATTTATGGAGTCAATTCAACCCGAATAACCTGTTGGATTGAAAACTTTGATAGTGGACTCGACTCGACCCGATCTGATTTTCTAGTGGATTGGGTATGGATTTAATATTAGACCCGATCAAAGAAATGCGTCAGATCGGGATCACTCATGACCCGGTCCGACTCTATCTATTTGCACCCCTACTCCCCACGTCTCTAAAGGTTAGGGATTAGTTAGCACAAAAAAGAAAGAGAATGCATGGTGTTGGATTTTCTTAGGTGCTAAATTGTTTGGCACAAGAAAATTCAATGCCCTATTTTTCTTAGCATGAAACATCTTGGAAGAGTCCTCTTCCTGATCCTCTCTCTCCCGCATGCCTCATGTGCATAAACATGAGAATTGCCCACTTTGTGAAAAAGTTTTAGTGCCATGATTAAGATAGCATGGGATTTTTTTTAGCACTAAGAAACTCCTAGGTGCAAGAAGAAATTTGGTGCCCCTTAGGAGTCCTCCTAAGGGGTTTTGATCATGTCTTGGCCATCTCTTCTGAGACTCTCTCCCCTCTTAATTTCTATTAGATAGGGATTAAAGTTTGCACCAAAAACTATTGAGAATAGTGTAGGATTATGTCTTAATTTGGCACTCTTAAACAAAAAACTCCATGCCAAAAGCCTTATTCAAGAGTTGGTGCCCACCAAGTCAAGTCCTCTTTGTGGGATAGGAAAAAGGCTAGGTTGGTTTGTAAGTCTAATGTGATTAGACTCTTACACCAAAAGGGTTTGGCATGAACTTTATAAATTAGAAAAAACTCCAAGGATTAGTGGGAATCAATTTCTTAGTTTAAGAGAAAGCTAAGGGAGTAGAGGGAGGAAAAGGAAAGAGGGTTTTATGCTCTCTTGAGAAAAGATTACAATCAAGAGAGAAAGGTGTGCATCTCCTTAAAAAGGAGAAATGCTGAAATTCTTGAGAAGAATTTCAGCAGGTTTAAATCGACTGGGAGATCTCTGAGAGGTTCTTGGGCCTCGTGGACTATAGACAAGCATCGGACGACCATCATTCAGGTATGCATTTATTTTCAGTTGCTCATGTTATTTCATCGTTTTACACAAGTAGGTCTTAGTTAGGATTTTAGATGCATAGATATAATTGTTATATCTTGTTTAAGATTTTTTAAAATATGTTTTCGCTGTGCATCCATTTCCCATTAGTGGTATCAGAGCCTCTTTGCATAATTCATTGAAACTATAATCATATTTATGATATAGATTAGATCTATTTCATGTATATCATAATCTGAAAATTTCTACACTTATATTTTGATGATTAGATGCTTCTATAATAAAAATAAGATTATTTTAATCATGATTAGTCCATGGTATGTGATGCCATCAATTAAGGACTTGTTAGACAAATCGAGGCAGCAAGCAATCATCTTGATTTGATCAGATAATTGCTGTTTTGCATATGTGATGCGCGATACAGGGGCTACAACAATGCCCTAGAAATCAGCATGCCTAAATCCTTTCTAAAACCCTTCTAAAAATCTGATTAAATCATTATGATTGCTGTAACTTCATATTAACATAAATTTCAGAATTTTGAAAATTGTAACTGCCTGGAATTTAGGATTGATAGGAGTTTTCTAATTGTTAGAATTTTCTAGTCACCGAATTTTAGCTTGTTGAAGTTTTCTGGTAGCTGAAATTTTTTGTTTTCTGAAGAGTCATGGTAAATAGATGTTGAAATCTAAAACCTTAGGTTTTGGACTTCATCCAAGGCTCAATTATGAATCAACTCGAGTTTTTGATCCTAACACAATTAGAACTCTTAATTATTAGAGTTGTAGGTTAACCTAATTGGATTAGGATTTTAAGTTTACCTAACCAAATCCTAATTTGATTAGGATTTGAGTCTAGGTGCACTTGATTCGAATCTAACTGGTTATGATCTGAACCCAAGTTGACTCAAGTCAATTATTGACAAATAATTGACCTAATTTGGACTAAGAGTTACCCAAATCAAAGTCCAATTTGATTTGGCTCAAGAGTTGAACCAAATTAATCCTAGGGTGATCGGATTATGATACATGAATGATATCACATTTATGATGTCATGAGTAATAATAAATGCATGCTGGTATATATATGAGATACATGTTTAGGATCTACACCAAGACCAAAAGTCCTTATAAAAATTATATTAAGTCCTAGTGGTGGAAACCAAAAGCTAATCTAGTTTGGAATCGATTTGACCAATTGGTATCAAAGAAAAGTGTTCAAAAGCAGTGGTTATTTAATTAGAACTGTTACATCAGCAGTGGGGAGCCTCTCATCAATCTTACACTTACATGGCTATTAAAGATAAATTGATTTTGAATTTTGATTGCTTAAGATTAAGACCACTACTTAAATTGGCGAAGTATTAAGAATACTGCCCACGCCTTTATGCTGAGTCAATAAAGTATATTAAGATTTATAGTGGGTTTGTTGTGCCATCCACAAGGCTCACTATAAGGATTGATGTGATGTTTAACTTGGTGCATAGTGATACTCTTGACACATTTAAATAGCATTGCTTTGTTGTGCTATCCACAAGGGTGACATTGTTCGAGTATGACCATATGGAAATAAAGGGTTTGACTTAACTAAAACATTGCGATTTATTGTACTATCTACAAAATTACAAGTGTTTTAGAAGCAAAAGAAAAATTAGAAATTGCATGAGATGCAATTGGTAAGAGTTACCTATCCTTGAACTCATGATTGTTTGTTATGTATCCACAAGACAATTATAAGGAATTGAGATCTCAATCCCACTAAAGAGACTTGGAAAGTTTCTCATATACCATAAAAAAGAGCCATGGTATTCGTGATAAAATAGTGGGAGACATGACTACATTTAAAAGTCCTCATCTAGTTATGCATATTATCATGAGTGGTCTGCTAATATAGTTGTCCTTGTTTTTGTAGATTAGTCTATAGAATGGCTTATTCTTTATCACTATAGGGCATCCTTGATGCTAATAAGTTGATTGGACCAAATTACGTGGACTGGTTAAGGAATTTGAGAATTGTTCTTAACTAGGAGGTCTCCTATTGATATGCTTGATCCCGATCCAATCGGGAAAGATTCTTTAGAGAAGAGAGCCACTTATAAGAAGTGGTAGGATGATAGTATGACTATCAACTGCATCATGCTAGCCTTTATGAGCAATGAGTTACAGAGGTAGCATGAAAGCATGGATCCACTATCCATACTTCTTAATTTAAAAGAATTATATATGGTGAGCACAGTCGAACTGCTAGATATAAGATATCTAAATAGTTATTTCGTGCTAGGATGAGTGAGGATATATCCGTGCAAGCCCATGTTTTGAACATGATTGACCTAATCACTAGATTAGGTCAATTGGATCTTATCATGGATGGTGAGCTCAGCCAGAATTTGATCCTGCAATCACTCCCTAGCTCCTCTTAATTTATTATTAATTATCATAGGAACAAACTGAATACTATGCTGCTAGAGTTGTTCAATATGTTGAAGATAGCTGAAAGCTATTTCAAGAATGAAAAGTCTCCTGTTCTACTTGTAGATGAGATATTCAAGAAGAAAAGGTAAGCAAAAAGGGTTCAAAGAAGAATCTGAACCCTAAGTCAAGCATCTTAAAAGAACCAAAGGTGAAGAATGTTTCCGCCAAGGGTACCTATTTCTATTGCGGCAAGGACGAACATTGGAAGAGAAATTGCAAGATTTATCTTACAGATGTGAAGCAATAAAAGGAGGCTACAAAGGTTGCATCTTCTAAAGGTATGTATATAATATAGACCATTTTATTATTGAGTGATTTAAATTCTGATTCTTGGATATGAGATCCGCTTGTAGTTCTAATATATGCAAATCGTTGCATGGATTGTAGGGAGTCAGGAAACAAAATAAATGTGACTTTGAGCTATTCGGTGCAAGTGAAGAGTTCATTAAGGCCAAAGCTGTAGGAACCTTCTGGAAAAGTTCTATATTGAATAGACTATTGTATATCAAATATCATCAGAAACATTATTTTTATTCCTTTGTTCTTGAACATGGATTTGAAATAAAGTGAAAGGGCAATGGTTGCTCTATTTATTATTCTGGTGATTATGGATATATAGATAAGGGTCTTGCTCAATGATAATGTTTTTCATATTGATGAAAATGATAAAAAAAAGAAAGATGACGTGAATTCACATATCTCTAGCACTGCCGACTTGGTCATGTTAATGAGTCCAGGATTAACAAGCTTTTTAAAGAAGAGTTCTTTGATCCATATGATCGTGAATCGAATTGAACTTGTGAATCCTATCTCATGGGCAAGATGACCAAGACTTCATTTATTAGACATGGAGTAAGGGCGAGCAACTTATTGGGCCTCATACATGTGGATGTTTGTAGTTCAATGACAACTCAGTCCAGAAGAAGTTTCTTCTGACTTATCTAGTTTGGATATGTGAATATAAATCTGAAACCGTTGACAAATTTAAGAAGTACCAAAGCTTGGTTAAGAAACAAACTGATGTGAGTATTAAAGCTCTTCGATATGACCAAGGAGGTAAATACTTTAACTAATAACTTTTTTAAAGCAAAAGAATCTCTCTCTCAATGGACCCCTCCTTATACACCACAATGGTGTTGTAGAAAGGAGGAATTGCACTTTATTAGATATGGTGTGGTCCATGATGTGCTTCACAGTTCTTCCGATCTCGATCTAAGGATTTGTTCTAGAAATTCTTGCTTATATATGAAATTAGGTGCCAACTAAATCTGTTGCTAGCACTCTATATGAGATATGGAAAGGAAAGAGGCTAAGCCTAATATATTTAAATATATGGGGCTACCTAGCTTGTGTAAAAAGAGTTGATGAACATAAGCTTAGTACTAGATTAGATGAATGCAGTTTTGTATATTATCCTAAGAAGAGTGTAGGATATCCTTCTACCACCCTACTGAGCAAAAGATATTTGTCAGTAGGCATGCCATTTTCGTGGAAAAGAGTTTATCCTAGAAGAGGGCAATAGAAAGATAGTTGAACTTGGAGAAGTTCAAGAGTCGCAACTAGCTGTAGAAAGTCCACAAGATATTCCTCAGCTAGATGTGCTCATTTTTAGTAGGCACAGCCACAATACACAACTCCCATTTGAAGGTCAAGTAGAGTGCATGATATACTACTCAGATATGGCTTTGTTGTTAAGAATGACAAAGCACACATCATTGAGAATGATGATCCATGATCTATTTGGATGCATGAGTAATGACTCTGATAGATGGCTTGACCTTCCCTAGACTCTTGTCTTCTAGGAGTTGTCTTCCTCTTGTCCCATCGATCTAGTCAACAAGGATGAACACAAACCCAAGCTCAAGCCAAATAAAAGTGCATTGGACTTGGTTCTACTCAAAAGGTCTGATAAATTAAAAAGGAAATCTGCAAATCTGCTATTGAAACCAAATGGACATGGATTAGACTTGAACTAAAATTTTTGACCTAATTCACATAAAGATCAAGCTTGGATCATTTTCTACCAAAATTGGAACAACCAAGTCGATCATCAATCATCAGTTCAACTCAAATTTGATCTAACAAAATCAAGAGTAGGTTTGGAATGTCTAACTCAGAGGAAATCATGAAAGGCTGAAATTCTATGTTTTGGGTTCAATTGCATTTCAATTTGGAGTTGAGACAGATAAAAACATAACCTAACCTAGTTGATCAAAACTAAACAGACTTGATTAGCCCCTACCACTTAATTCAAGACATGGGTGGATAATGTTAAAATAAATTCAATGTAATGTATCAGAACCATAAGTTTCATATTAAAGAAGTTTCAAGAATAAATTATCATCTACGCATCAAGAATAATGTCAACATCTAAATGTATATCTTGAATCCTAACAAAAACTTGTATTCTTGTAGGTCCATTTCTGATTTTTATCAGCTAAATATACCAGTATAGTCATCTTCAACTTTAAAACAATTATTTTCTCATGTTGATGAAACTGTAAAATTTATTCTTCATCAAAACTAAAAAAACTACTAAAAGTGATACTATCATGTTATCTATTTTACATACGTATGCATCACAAGGAAAATCTTCAACTAGCTCTCTGAAAGGAAAGATAAGAAATTGTCAAAGAGGAGTAGAGCCTCTAATATGAAGCAAGATGACTTTGATGAATCCAATTATTCAAACTACACCTGTTCATGTCATAGAAGCTTGAAAGTATGTAATCAAGAAGGTTGATTGCATATGATTGTGAAGGCCGGAATTTAAGAAGGCCCACTAGATGCAATTGGCATTAAACTAAGCATCTTTAAATGGGTTAAAAAAAATCAGTTATCCGATGGCTTTCTGATATGCCTTCAGCAGATGCCAGATCTCATCCTCTTGTACACATTTGCTAGAGAATTATGCACCCCTTGATCTCATTTGAGGCAACACTAATAATGCTGGCAGCTTATGTGACCAACCACACTAGGACTACATTATGGGATGCTGTTACTAATCTTTCGGCTCAATTTTTGAATATTTTATTTTCTGATTCCCATAGATGTATCACTGCATGCATGAAATAATATATCTGTTATACCATAAAAAAGGATCAAAAAATCATTGGCGACAAAAAATTCCACATTGTTTAAAGTATGAAGGTAAAACTCATTCCAATAGAGAACCTCTGAATAACTTTTTTTCTAAACAAGCGCAGACTACAACAAACTGAGCTTAATGTACGAAAAAATCCTTTTTCATTTACTAAGTTGACAAAATGGTGTAACAGCATATGGTTGTTAATCCAAATTAACCTTCCATATAGAGTCAAATTCCAACAGGGAAGCCTGTTATTGAGAAGTTGCTTGGATTAGGATTTTCCCTAACATGACTTAAGCATCCACATGAGACTTGAATGGTTTATAGTTCATTTACTTCTTTATCATCAACTTGCTATTGGAAGACATAAGTCAAACAGAGAGGGTGAGGAAAAATAAATCAAATCATCTGGCATCCATGATAGCAGCTTCCTTATCTTCCTAGCAGCTGATCATTCTCTGGACTATCTAATTAGTAATTTGAGGGAAAAAATTTTCAGCAAAAAATGCCAATACCCAATAAAGCGTTTGTTTTGAAATACTCCTGGAGCTAACCAGATCTGTGATTGAATGCAATAATTAAAAGGAGAAAAATAAAGGGAGGAGCAGAGAAACCAACCTCCGCTCGCGCAATGGTGTAAATGGCGTGGGCGGTGCTCTTGTAGCGTGGTAGATTAGTGGTTCGCCCATCGCTTACTAAGAACGAAAGAAAAGATGAAATTTTGAACCTCGAGCAGCGAACAAACGAGAGAAATTGAGAGAGAGACCTTGGAACCTCGTACGAACGACGTCGAGAGGATGGAAGGCTGCGACGGTGGTGAAGCCAGCAACGGCCCCGGCGGCGGCGTTCTCCCACTTCCAGTTCTCCGTGTGGAACGCCGGCATCGACGCCAGCGACTTCACGGCACCAGCGTACGGGAAGGTAGGAAAAGTTGGACTCGGCCGGCGGCGGACTTGAGTATCGACGGTCGAGGCTTCCCGAACTACGGGATCTCGGCGCCGTGCAATTGTAGAGGATTTGATGTATCGTTATGACCCCATCTAAAAGTACCAGATCTAATAGCTGATAGAAACAAACTAAAATAAATATTTTATAAATTTAAAAAGAGTTATGAAAAATTTTATGTATTACTTTAGCATCATCTTGGATTGGTTTATTAACAAATCAATCTACCGCTAAGACAGTAGCTTGGTTGGTAGAGACCTTGCCTCACTATTAACAGACAGTAGCTTGGTTAGTAGAGGCTTTGCCTCACTATCAACAGGTCAGCGATTCGAGACATAATTCTATGGATGGCTCGATTAAATCCAGAATTTTTCTGGAGCCTCGACAGTTGACATGAGTGAGAGGTCAAGGTCTTCCCCTTTATCTAGCTGACATCTTAATGATATCATATCTGACATCTTAATGGTATCATATCGGGAGTGAAAGGTCAAGGTCTTTCCCTTTATCTAGCTGACATCTTAATGGTATCATATCTGACATCTTAATGGTATCATATCGAAATGGGATGCAGTTGACATGAGTGAGAGGTGAAGGTCTTCCCCTTTATCTAGCTGACATCTTAATGATATCATATCTTACATCTTAATGGTATCATATCGAACATTACCTGATGGGATCGAACATTACCTGATGGGATGGGGGTCTACGGCTTAATGGTATCATATCGAACATTACCTGATGGGATGGGGGTCTACGGGATAGCTACACCGGAATTTATCTCCCCCAATCCCAATTTTCTATCAAAAAAAAAAAAAAATCAATCTAATTAATAATTGGAATATAGAACATATTATTCAATTGAAGTGCGGTTCCAAAATAGCTTTTGTTTATGTTGGCGTGGGCTCCCTGTATCAGCCGGTCGGAGTTGCTGCACCATAGGACCGCTTCCTGGTTCACCAGCAAAACAGGTCCCTTGCTGAAGTTGTTCCTGCGGGGGACACTCCGATGTCTAAGTCAGTGATGGATCTCAGCCACAAAATGGGGAAGAATGTCGAGAGTATGAGAGGAAAGCTCTTAGAGTATGGATAAATCTATGAGTGTTTGCGTGCCTCCCGAGCCATTCTTCTTACCACTATTTAAAAGGAGGCCTCTAGCCTGCGGCCTGCTTTTTTTCCGGTGATTATGGGGAGTCAATTTCTTCCATGATTGGCGATCGTGGGTTGTCATTGAGCGGTTCTGACCAGATCGGAGGCGTGGCAGCTGGAGTTGCGTGCCATGATCGTGGCATGGAGAGTGTCGATTGTAACCGTTGGTTACAGTTGCCTATTTGGGCCAGATCGTGGTCCCATCTTCGGGTTTTTCCTTTGCATGGGCCGAAGACTTAGCATTTGCCCCGGGGCCGGAGATTGTGTCTACAGCTGGGACCGAAGAGCATGTATTCGGAAGTCGATGAGAAACTTGATCTTCGGTCAGGGTCGAAGATGTCATCCGAAGTTCTGTCCTTCGCATATCGTAGTCCGGTGAGAAACCTTGGGTTGCCTGCAATGGCCTGGCCTTTCCCTGGTCCGAAGTCCGTGGTCCGGAGAAAAAGGGCTTCGGCCAGTCGAACCGAAGTTTGGTTCGTGGCCGAACCGGGATATCCCAACAGTTTATATTTAAATATAAATTAATTTTGAGTTAATTTCACCCTCATATTTTGCTAAAAAGCATTGGCAAAGAAATTTTGGTTCATTTTGAAACATGGGTCAATTTTTGAGTTGATTTTAGATTGGAAGCTAGTTACTAAGGAATATGGATGGACTATACAATTGAAGGCTATGTCGAAAAGCTGATAATTGATATAAATTATGAGATTTGAAGCCTTTATAAGACCCACGTCCTACACTTACATGGACCTTTAGATGACATTAAAGAGCTAGAAGTGGGGTTGCAAATGAGAGGAGCAACTCATGAGCTGCTCAAGATCAACTCGGGTTTAAACTCAACTTAACTCGATTGTTACCGAGCTCAAGTAACTTGAATAACTTTTTTGAATCAAGCTTAAAAAATAAAATATTCAGCTCGAAGACTCATAAACTTAGTTGAACATATATATTTTTAATAATATTATATTTTATTTAAAATTATTAATTTAATAATTAAAAATATAATATTATGTTATATTATATTTTAATCATATTTTTTAATTATGATCAAGGTTCAAATTCAAGCTTAAGTGTGGCTTAATTGATATTTGAGTTAGGTTGAGTTGATCTTTAATAATGCTTATTTTTTAATGAGTTAAGCACAAATTTGGATCTTAAGGCTCAATCAATCAATCTCGAGTCAATACATATTAAAGCATGACGGTGATGGACAATTTTTCTAGTAACAATCAAGCAATTACTGGCCTTATTATTATATTAAATAATTATAACCATCACTATAAGTTTGGTATGTTGTAAGGGTTTTAAGCTTTATTATATATGAGTTATAAATTATTAGTTAAACAAAATTTATTTTTCATAGTGATGGTTACAAGCTGCTACTATATTTATTAAATTGTGACATTTATATAAGCATAGATGGTAGAAAGACATTTAATTGTCACTAGAAATTTTTAATAAATTACAACTAAATGAAATTTGTACCACGTAGCAATGGCCACAAATCACTAGTATTATTTCTGTTTAGTGAGGGTTCAAATTATCATTATAAATCTGGCTTGTTATAAACAATTTTGACCATCAATAAATATAATTGATCGGCAAATATATAAATATATATTATACCTACATTTTGATCTTTCCCATGCATATAGAGTAATATATACAATATATTGATAGCCAAGAATTGATGTACCCATAATATCCTGCCCTTATATAAATAAAAAGAAAAAGATTCTTCATTCATTTCTTAGGTAGTGACGGGGGGGAGTACAATGTCTTCAAGCCCTAAGGCCTTGCTCAATATTTCTTGCCTTTGCCTTACAAAGCTCACAATTTCTTCAGGTGTGGTGTTGCGAAAGATGAGTGGTCCAGTTGCTTCACCTATTTTCGGGATACCACCCCTGCATGATAAACTCGCACACGTCGAAGTCAAAGTTGTAGCTCTAAAAGTGTGCCTCATCAGCTGCCCTAAACTCCGAACCTTCCTGGTTACTGGAGGTTTGAACTTGCATCTTGGGGGCCTCCTCTCTATAGTGCCTGCTCCACGTTGTCCTTCTAGAGCACCGACAAGCTCTACCTTCAAAAGGTCAGCCATCGTCTCTACCTCAAACACTCGAGGCATTGTTGCCAGGTGTCTGGCCTCATCCACCCTGCAGCCTACTCAAACATAGCTGCTTCCTCTGCATTGATCAACCTCCCCTGTAAGAGCTTGATATCTCATTGCGAGCCTTCGGATGGCTTGGCAGACCACTATATCTTCGCGAGCCTTCCTCATCGCCAGCAACTTTGCCTCACCCTCCTCTGTAGGCACCTTGCCAACAGTGTTGGACAATGCACCCTGCTCGTGAGGTACCCTTTCTATTATAGCCTTGCTAGTGATGTCGGACAACACATCTCATCCATGAGGCATATCTTCTACTGTCGAAGTGGGGCCCCTACTATGGATTTGTACCCTCTTTGTCGGTGTCCTTTGCTTGGGTCACCCTGTCACCCTCTATTGGAGCCTCAACTTGGAATTGCATACTTGAGGATCCTATAGACTAAGCATTCATGACCCTTATGATTCTTCATCTATGCACCCATGGAAGCCCTTACCGCCACTGCAAGAGCCTTGCCCATGGCTGGCCTTGCTCCAACATAGTTGTCGGCTGCAAGCTTGGCGATCCTCCAATGAGCATCCTTTAACTCCTAGGTTAGCTCCTCGTTCATGTCCATATATAGATCTAATCGATGTTGGAGCATTTGCTGAGCCTCCTCAGCTATGGATTGGTTATGCTTTGCAACAGCATACACGGTCTCCACAATCTCCAATTGATGCTTGACCCAAGCAAGCTCCTTTTCTTGCACTCTCAACCTCCTCCTAGAGTAGCATGGTGCTAGTCTCCACCACCTACCAAGAAGGAGAAGTGATAAGCTAGATCAAGGAGAGAGAAACTTGCAACAATTGTAAGGATTGCCCTACCTATAAGCATGGGGTGAAGCAGTCAATTGGCCTCCTAAGTAGTGGGTCAGGCACTTGGCTTGCATGAGGTAGAGAGCTATGAAGCTGACTACTACTGCCCATGGTTATCATGCTGACTCCTGTCTTGATTTTGATGAATAACAAAATACTTAAATATATTTGAATACTAACTATGTATTAAAAGTGTGTTTATCAGAATAGGATGCTCATCAAAGTTGTAATGCGTTGAAAGTTCAAATGCTTGTCATCTTGTTGAAGAAGTCACTTATATTGATGGAATTTCAAGTTAAATAGACCTTGGCACATAAGAATAACCTTGAAGGACTCAAAATTTAAATTTGAAGAAGTTTCAGCAAAGTTTCAGTAGAGTTTCAGGAGAGTTTTAACCAAGTGTCGACTCATAAAAGTGAAGTGTCGACTCAAGATGTCGACTCACAGAAGTTTGAGCTGATACGCGGAAGAAGTATCAGCTGGCACGCATGAAGTGTCGACTCATGAAGACCAAGTGTCGACTTATGTGTCGTCTCAAGTGTCGATTCAAAGCCTGAGACTAAAAATGATACAGAACATGCTAAATTCAAGTTTTTGCTCAAGTATCGACTCATGAAGATGAAGTATCGACTCAAGTGTTGACTCACCAGAAGAAGTGTCGATGTACCAGTACACTCTAGAGAGATTCAGAAAATATTTTTGACCTAGTATCGACTCATGACATGAAGTGTCGACACCTATAGGTCTGGATGAACAGTAACTACTAGTTTTTTGAAGCACTGAATTGGTCCTTTTTATTTTTAACGGCTATTTTCTTCTCTTGAATGATCATAAATGGTCATTTAAGGCTTGGAAAGATATTTAAAGTGGATCAAACTCATGGAGGATTAATTCATGACAAAAAAGACTACAAACTAATAAGCATTCATTGAGTATTCATTGATTTGGAGTGAAGTTGAGCCTTCAAGCATTCAAGAGCATTCAAGTTCAATCTTCAAGCATTCATTAAGGCTTCAACAACTTAGAGATAAGCATTTCTTCAAGCATTCAAAGAGCTTCAAAGAAATATTTGCTTTTATTTTGAAAGCTTATTGTATCTTTACTTTGTACTTAAATTTATTATTGTTCCTAGTTTCAAGTGGATTGAAATTAGTGATTGGGTTGTTGGTGAGCCTTGTGAAAACCAACTAGGTTATTGGTGAGCCTTGTAAAAACCAACTAGATTTTTGATCAACCTTGTAAAAACCAAAAAGGATTTTGATTAGTGAGCTTGGGAAAACTAATCAACTGTAATCAAGTTGGATTATAGTAAAATACCCAAGTGGACCTTAGAGAGTGGATGTAGATGCTTTGGAGTGCACTGAACCACTATAAAATATTGTGTATTTGTGATTGCTTTTGCTATTCTTGCATTTACTTCATTATTTTCACTGCATTTTACTTTCAAGCACACATATACTTGAAATCACACTAGCACCTTAATTGTTGGCACATACTTGCAACAAGTTTTAGAAACCCAATTCTCCTCCCTTCTTGGATCGCTTCGTTGGGCAACAAGTGGTATCAGAGCCTTATACTCAGCTTATAGATCTAACCTCCTTAAGTTAAAGATCTATGGTAGCCCCTATAGGTTCTAGTACTGTTGAGGGTCAAGCCTTAAATAGACCGTCCTTTTTCAGTGGCACTAATTACACATATTGAAAAACTTGCATGAGAATTTATATGTATTCAATCGATTACAATCTTTGGAAAGTTGTTGTAAAAGGTCCCCATGTTCCTTCAATGATGGTTAATGACGTTTCCATTCCAAAACTAGAAGAGGATTGGGATGAAAACGATATTAAGCAATCGGAGCTTAATGCTAAAGCTATAAACTTGCTTTATTGTGCATTAAATCCTAGTGAATTCAATAGAATTTCTACATGCACATCTGCGAAGAAAATTTGGGACACACTTGAGATTACTCATGAGGATACCCATCAAGTGAATAATACTAAAATAAATATGCTCATTCATACATATGAAATGTTTAGAATGGAGCCAAATGAATCTATTACTGATATGTATACTAGATTTACTAATATTGTCAATGGTACGAGGAGTCTTGGCAAGGTTATGTCTAACGTTGATTTTGTAAAAAAAATTCTTAGATCTTTACCAAGATTGGTGCGGGATGGTGACGGGAAATTTTATATAAAGAAATTGAGTAATTAAAGTTAACCAATAACCCTAAACATAATAGCAAGATTCAGCTATAAAGAGGATTAAGTGCACTAAAGAAGACTAATAAAGAGATAGTTGGTATCCCGTAGTGCAAATCACATGCAAGTAAAGAAAATGGACCTTCTTGATTGAGAAATCATTTGATTAGGACAAAACTCTATTCAATATTTCAGACATTAGAGGGAAGGAAGGGATTTTGTACCAACAATGAACTCAAGAATTCTTGTAATGGGATCACTCTTCAACACTCGTAGATTGACGAATGGATCAAAAGGTTATCTCTTCCTCGAATGTAGAAACTTCTTACTACTGGTTTAGAGGTAAAGAGGACACCATCCTTGACTGGAAGCACTTGAGGGATCCTACAAAATAAAGAACATGAGTGGGCGTGGAAGGGTTGAGAATAAACATAGCAAGAACAATGGAGATAGGAAAGGGAAGGAAAAGGCTTGATGGCGATTTTTTGGATGTTGGAAGAGCTAGTTGGTGGAGACTTCTTAGAGCCAGAATAATGGTTGGGCCTCATGCCCTTCTCTCTCATGGAGTGGTAAAGCAAAAAGATTGCAATGGAGGAAAAAGAACTTTAAATTTCATTCATAACATAACATGCTTGATTACAAGAGGATTAAGGATATTTATAGACTTCTCTAGCCCTTTCAAATTCAAATTACAAGCTTAAAGAGTGGAGTGAAGAGTGGAGGGATAAGTGGGATTTATGCAAGAAGAGTGAAAAGATAAGTGGGAGAGTTACAACATGAATTCAAGTTCAAAACTCTTGGATGCCCAAATGGAGGTGAGGTAGCATCATGATGTGCAATGGGAGGTAAGGTGGCTTCTCATCTTGGCATGGTGGGGCGGTGCTCCAACTTGGCAAGGTGATTAGGGTGGTTTGCTCTATCCTATCTTGATGCTTCATGGTCTTGATCTTATCCAATTTGAATCCAACTTGAACCCAACTTGTCTAATTATAAGATCCAATTATTTACAAGATCAAATTGATCTCAACAAGACTAAATTGAGTCTAACAAAACTAAATTGAAATTGAAATTAGAATGGACTCGACTCTAATTACAGGACTCATGCTGAAATTAAAAATAAAGTTGAAGACAAAATTGGAGTCGGGTTTATTTACTTGTAATCCATATAGAGCCTGGGTTGACCTGATTTGCTTGGAGCCTCTTTCGTATCCTGGTGCCTGCACCAGCTCTTCCGGGGTGGGAAGAACTTAATCCTATCGAGTATGGGTTAACTTGACTTTGGTAATATTCTAATAGATTTGGGTTGATTCTTTGTAGATCCTCTTGAGTAATCCACGAGTCTTCGAATTCCGGTCGACCTTACCAACGAACCAAGTAGCGTTGATAACCTTTATTCTGGGTAGTAATAGCTTAGTCATCCAGAATATGCTCAATCTTATCTTGCTGTTCTGGTAAAGTGGCTGGTGGACACTCAAGGGTAGGCTCACTCTCAAAAATAGGCTCAGGCCCAAAAGGTTCACTAGGTATCATTATTGGCTCCTTATACTCTACTAGGTCTGAAACATTGAAGGTCGAGCTGATACTTAAATCAGATGGTAACTCAAGCATCTATGCATTAGGTTTAATTTCTTTATTATTTTAAATGGACCTGTATCATTGGCATGCAACTTTTTTATGGTTCCTGGTGGGAACCGTTCAGGTCTAAGCCTTATCATGACATAGTCTCCCTCAGTGAACTCTTTGACTCTCTTACGTGAATTTGCCATATGCCTATAAGTTTCATTGCTCAATTGAATTTTCTTACTGATTTTTTTATGTAAATCTCTAATATGCTGGGCATATGACTCTGCAAACTCATAAATTCGTGCATGCATGGGTAAAGGAATGAGGTTTATGAGCTTATTGGGCTTGTAACCTGGACAATCTCAAATGGGCTTTTTCCAGTGGTCCTATTGACTGAGCTGTTATAAGCAAATTCGGTACAAGGTAATATAGATCCCAATTTTCCATACTATCGCCAACTAGGCATCTTAACAGGTTTTCTAGACTTCGATTGACAACTTCAGTCTGGCCATCGAGTTTGAGGATGGTAGGTGTAGAGAATTTGAGTTTGGTTCCTAGCATATGCCAAAGATCTTCCAGAAATAGCTTGTGAACCTAACATCTCTATCTGACACAATGATTTTGGGTAACCATGCAGCCTAACCACTTCATCTAGAAAAAGCCTAGCCACTCTTGAAGCATCGTAAGTCTGGGAACAAGATATGAAGTATGCCATCTTAGAGAATCGATCAACCATAATATAGAATCATATTTCTTTATGATCTTTGGTAACCCTAATACAAAGTTCACACTAAGATCCTGCCATGGGCAATCAGGGACTGGTAGAGGGGTGTATAGGCCAGTATTCTGCTTTTGCTATTTGGCAACAACACATGTTCGATATCGGGCCACAACTTGGGCTACATTCATTTTGAGTCTAGGCCAAAAGAATTGGTCTTCTATAGGTAAAATGGTCTTATTTCTATCAAAATGGCCAGCTAAACCTCTAGCATGAATTTCCCACACTAAGAATTCTCTAATGGATATTCGAGGGATACATAATTTATTTTCCTTGAAAAGGAACCATCATGAAGGGTATAATCACTATACAAGCAAGATGGTCCTTGGTGAAGAGATTGATAAATGTCACTAAAGTTGGGACACTTAGGATATTCCTCTTTCAGCCCGTCAAACCCTACAACTTTAGTGCTAACCGAGGTCAAAAGCATGGATGTCGACTAAGGGCATCAGTAACTCGGTTTTCAGTACCAGCACGGTGTTTCAAAATAAAGGTATAAACTTGGATATATTCTATCCACTTCCCGTATCTAGGGTTCAACTTCTTTTGAGAGTTAAGGAATTGAAGTGCTTCGTGATCTGAATATAAGACGAACTCCTGCGGTAATAGATAATGTCTCCAATATCTTAAGGCTTGAACTATGGCATATAATTCCTTATCATCAGTCGAATACCTAAGTTTTGCCTCATTTAACTTTTTACTAAAAAATGCCACTAGGTGATTTTCTTGACTTAAGACTCCTCCAATTCCTACTCCAGAGGCATTACAAGCAACCTCAAATACCTTTGAAAAGTCAGGTAATCTCAAAATGAGTGCTTGAATCGTTTTCTCTTTGATTTCTAGGAAGGCTCTATCGGCGGCTTTGGTCTATTCAAAGGTTCCCTTCCTAATGCAGTCGACAATGGGTGCAACAATCGAATTGAATCCTCGAATAAATCTCTTATAGAAGGTGGCAAGGCCATGGAAGCTATGCACTTCATGTATACTAGTGGGTATAGGCCACTCAACTATTGACTTGACTTTCTCTGGATTGGTAGACACTCCTTCAGAGGTGACAACAAATCCTAGAAAGATAACTAGTGGGTCAAGAATTCATATTTCTTCAGGTTAGCATAAGACTATTTTGTCTAAGAGTTTGGCAAACTTGCCAAAGATGGTTCAGGTGGTCTTCCTTAGTCCTACTATAGATAAGAATGTTATCGAAATAGACCACAACAAATTTTTCAATGAATGTTCTTAAGACTTGGGTCATGATCCTCATGAAGGTACTTATGCATTGAAAAGACCAAAAGGCATCACTACCCACCATACAGACCATCCTTATTCTTTAAAGCTATTTTCCATTCATTCTCAGGTCTAATTCTCACTTGATAGCCACTCTTAAGGTCAATCTTAGAAAAAATAGTGGCTCCGACCATCATGTCTGACATGTCATCCAAACGGGGAATAGGAAAATGATACTTGACTATTATCTTATTAATGGCTCGACTATCTACACACATTCTCCATGTGCCATCTTTCTTGGAGGTCAAAAGGGTAAGTACTACACATGGGCTCAGGCTTTCCTTAATGAATCTCTTTTGGAGAAGATCTCCAACTTGTCGTTGTAACTCAGAATGTTCAGTGGGATTCATCCTATAATATGGAAGGTTTGGTAATTTGGCTCCTGAGACCAAGTCTATGGCATGCTGAATGTGTTAGATGTATACCCTAAAAGCCAAGTTGGCTTGACACATTATAATTTTTAGGGCATGAACTTTGTACTTAATATTTTTTATTAATAAAAGGGCATTATTTTCTTTCATGTTGATGTGTCTATGAATCATTCATGGAGTTAATGGACAATGACACATATTCTCAAAAGTTGAGAATCTGAGACATGTGTCTTTATAGATCAACTCCTAAAAGCTCCCGATTGTTGGAATATCACAAGGATGGTGATTGATCCATTAAAATCGGTACACATATCACTTTCCTTTCTGGATAGATGAGTCTCTAACCTACAGTGTGGTGACACTGGAGTGAGAGTACAGGTAGTTATAGAGATCAACGGTACTGAGCGTGACCAAGTACAGGAAGTTATATGGATGACACTCGTCGATAACTTCCTGATGCTGTAGTCGTGTGAATAGTTCTTTGACCTAGAGTGTCTCAGCTACTCATAATAAGGTTGTTATAGTTTGACAGCACAATCACATGGTTCCTATCCATATGGGACCTTGTAGTGTTCGTTGGCTACAGTAAGTTTATTGTAGGAGTAGGGTGTTCACGTGTAGGGATCTATTAGCTTTAGTAGTAAGGTATAATCCTATACAGCTTAATATGACTAAGTCCAAAAGTCTATGGCCATAGCAGGGTGATAATGAAAAGATGTTTTCATTAGTATCATAATTGGACTTGAGTCAATTAAGTTAAGCATATGACTGATGGGTTTGACGAGTTTCCGTAACCAACATCATGTCAAAATTTTTGATAGAGGAACCGAATCACATGGTAACTACACATAAGGGTTCCAATCTTATTCTGTTGGGTTGCCACTACATACTACTAGGTGTCACTGGTAGATTATGAGAGCCCATTAGGATCGTTCTCGGATCGATGATCCTAATTTGGGTTGAGAAGAAATTATTTTTGTCCATCAAAAGAAGTTTTGATGATGTATAATGTAGATTATAGCATGTCTCATTACGGGACAGGATAGGACCTGAGGGGTCACACACATTAGCGGCTTAAGTAACCAATCAACAAATCAAAATGTTACTAAAATTGACAATTTTATCACATTTGGACCTAATTATAAATGTTACAATTAATTAATTAATTATAGATTAATTATTAATTGAATTAAATTAGATTTAATTTAATTGAGTTAGAATTGGTTAATTAATCCTAATTGAGTTGGGTCAATATCCTTTTCGAAATAGTTTGATCATATTTAAAATCGACTTCGATTTGATTGTCAAATCACTTTATTTGGACCATGACCTAGAGTTCAGTTGGACTGGGACTCTCTTTCCTTGTCTCCCCCTGCCTCCACATGCCTAAGTGGGCCCCAAGTTATTTTGTGCGACAAAAAGAGTGGGGCATGAAAAATAGATGGGCGCAAATGTGTTTTAACATGAAGAGAAAGAGGGGAGGAGGAGTCCTTCTCTTTTACTCTTAAATTTCAAATTGAAATGAAACATCGGTGTTTTGGCATGGAGGATTTGGAGAGATGGTTTATGGTAAATCATAAAAAGGAGAGAGGGGTGACCGACCAAAATAATATTGGTGTGAATTTTTTGGCGTGCTTCTTCCTCTTGGGCATCTTCCTAGAGAGTCTCTCTCTTGGGTGCCAAGTTGTTCTCTCCTTTCTAGTTTATTTCTTCTTCCTTATGAGAGGTTCAAGAATACGAAGAGGTCTTCTTAGTAAGAGGAAGAAGATAGCAAGAGGTCCAAAGGTTTTGCATAGTTTGATTTGCAAGATAGAAGCCAGAAGCTGGTCCAAAGGTCCAGTTATGGATCGGCATAATTTTTAAAGCAGTTGATTTGCTGAAAGAGGAGAGGGCTGCAAGGATCTAGCAGTCCGGTGCTCTCTATGATTCAGTTATGAGAGCTATGTGTAGATACCAGTAGAGGCAGGCAATTGCGCGGCTCCAATAGAATCCTGATTTCAGAAGCGGATTGGCAAGTTTTTCAGAGCAAGCCAGGATAGCGATCCAGATAAGTATTTTATGCTTAAAATAATTTTTATTTCAGATATGATATTTTTCTTATATATTTCAGTATGTTAGAAATTTATGATAAATGAATTAGATTTATTTATAAATTATATCTTTAGATATAAATTATTTTTTTATCTACTTTCGCTGCGATAGGCTGTTGATGCCTGATCATTTGCAATTTACTGTTCCTGGGAGAACTCCAACAGAATGTCCCTTAAAGGTAGAAAGTGGTTAGGGAGGTCCTCTAGAAACACATCTTGAAATTCCTTCAAAAATCTTATCACTTCCTGGGGTTGTTCTTATGGGGTTGATCCTGGACTTTATTGGTAGACAAAATCCAAATAGGTGAAACCTCATTAAGCTCTTGTTCTAATTCCTTAGCACTGATCAAATTCATCCCTTATTTCTTGTCCTTCAGATTATTAGACCCTCTCCTAACGTTGCCCTTAGGTGGTTAAGAATTGATCACAATTTTCTTTCCATTATGGGTGAAGGAATAAGAATTAGAACGACCATATAATATAGCATCATGATCATACAACCATGGTTGGCCTAAGATGATACTACTAACCCCCATCAGAAGAACATCACACCAAACCTTCTCTTGGGATGACTGGACCTGAATTATAACTTGGCATTTAAACTTGATGGGAATTGAGGTCGAATCTATCCAAAATACCTTATATGGGTTGGGATGGAGAACAATGGATAAACCTAAGTTTTTGACAGCACTGGTTGAAATGGCATTGACACAGCTCCTACTATCTATAATGATCTTGTAGACTTTTTCTTCTAATTTAACAAAAATTTATAGGATGTTGGTCCTATGCCAATCTTCTTGCTCCTTGGTCTGGGTCAAGATGCATCTAACAACTCCCAAAAATTCAGATGAGTCAATGATTTCTTCATCTCCTTCATACTCATCAACTAAGTTTACTCCTGCTTCATATACCTCTTCCTCACAATCTTTTGTGGGTTCAGGGGCTTCCTCTTCCAATTCCGTTATGTGTAAAGCCCGGGTAGGGCACTGACTAGCATAGTGGCCAACTTTATGGCACCTTAAATAATGAACATTACTCTCTCTTTGAATTTTAAGGCTTTTTACATTTGTCATCCTTGTGAGCTAGTAGGGTAGAGGGACTGGGTCGGTTGGATGGAATTTGACTCGGACTTGGCCTATTTCTAGGGGTGCTAATCCTATTTGGCTCAGGTCGACAGATAATGGGCCCCTCTGAAATCTCTCACAGTCCCTAGTAATTTTATAGGCTTGGTCTAAATTATGGACTTCTTTTAAAAATAATTTTCTTTGAATTTCCTCACGTAGGCCAGCTCGAAACCTAGACAAGGTTATAGCTTCATACTTAACCACACTACATCCATAACAAACTCGTCAAATTTGGCAATGTACTCAGACACGGTCTTATTTCCTTGACTCAATCTGTGCCATTGATCTAAAAGTCTTTGTTTATAGGACATGGACAGATATTTCTCTTTGAGTTTAATCTTCATGGCTCTCCATGTCACAATGGGTATGTCTCCTCTCTGGTGACATAAATGCTCAACATTCCTCCAATATAACCTAGCATGTCGACTAACCTAAGTTTGGCAAACTTAAATTTTCTCTTATTAGGTTTTCCCTTGATTTTGATGATTAACAAAACGTTGAGTACATATTTTGTACTAATGTTTCAACTTTGGTTGTGAGTTACAGGATACAGGCACCTCAAATTATCAAAATGAAAGTATCCTGAAGCTAGGCAAAATTCATATTTTAAGAAGTCATCACACCCTAAAAAAGGCCTAAAAAATGTTCAATTATTGTTTACATAAGTGTATTTAAAGTTTGATTATGTATCCTTATATTTTTGTGAGGTTTGGCACTCCTTTTGGCAATTTCAGACCCAAGTGTTGACTCAAGAATTGTCAAGTATCGACACTTCAGTGACCGGCATGCAAAGATCCTTAACTGGCATGCCAAGTGTCAATATTTGAATTCCAAGTGTCGACATTTAAAACACAAGTGTCGACACCTAGAATCCAAGTATCGACTCAAGGCCTGAGATTTTTTGAAAATACGGAACATGCCATTTGGAGGGTTTTTGGACCAAGTGTCGACACCTGAGCTCCAAATGTCGACACCTAAAATTTAAGTGTCCATACCTGCAAGACCAAGTGTCGACACCTGAGAGCCAAGTATCGACCGTGGGTTCTGACAGCTCTAACGGATCTATTTTTTGAGTTGCAAATTTGGTCTATTCAAGCTCCCAATGGCTAGTTTTGATCCTCTAACAATCTTAAACCATTTTTTGAAGTTTTTGAAGTATTTAAACTTCACAAAACTCATTCATGAAGCATTAAACTCCATTGAACACTCAAAAAAGTCAATATTCCCTCGAGAACTTTACTTCAAAAGCCATAAAAGGAGAGATTCCCTGAAAAAGCTTACAAGCCTATCTTTTCATCCTTCCAAAAATGAGCTTGAAGAAGATTTCAAAGAGAAGACAAGACAAGCATCTACAAGAGCCTCAAAGCTTCACATTCCACTCTTTGAAGAGAGTTTGATTGTGCTTTCATTATTGTATCTTCATCTTTATTCCTTGTTGACCTAGCTTTCAAGGTTTTCTTAAAAGTAGGTTATGGTTGTTGGTGAGCTAAAGGGACAAAACCAACTAGGGTTTGACTTGTGAGCTCAAAGACAAAATAAGTTATAAGGTTGTTGGAGAGCCTAGGTGACAAAACCAACTTAGGTTTACTTATGAGCCTTGTAAAACAAGTATGCTATAATCTTGGAAAGATTATAGTGGAGTTCCCAAGGATGGCTTGGAGAGTGGATTAGGTGCTTGGTTTGCACTGAACCACTATAAAACTTGTTATTTGTATGTGTAATTGCTTTTCTTACTTCTTGCTCTTAATTTTCTACATTTAATTCACTGTATTCTGCTGCATATCATTGAGTTATTCACATTGCTCACAAACACCTCAAAGACCGGCACATATTTGCTTTAATTTTTGAAAGATCCAATTTACCCCCCGTCTTGAGCTCCATTTCTGGGCAACAAGTGGTATCAGAGCACCGGTACTCTACTTGTAGGTCCAACGATCTTAAGTAAAAGATTATGGTAGCCCCAATTGGTATGGATGTTGTAAACGGTCAATCCTCTAACCATCCCCCCTTGTTTAATGGCACAAATTACACATATTGGAAGACACGCATGCACATTTTCATTCAAGCCATTGATTATAATCTTTGGAGGACTATTGTTAAAAGTCCTCATCAGCTTACTATGTTGATTAATGGCATTCCCACTTCCAAAATGGAAGATGATTGGGATAAGAATGACATTAAGCAAATAGAGCTTAATGCAAAGGCTATGAATTTATTATTTTGCTCTTTGGATTCGAGTGAATTCAATAGAATCTCAAATTATCTCTCCACAAAGAAAATATGGGACATACTTGAGGTTATCCATGATGGTACTATCAAGTAAAAACTACTAAAGTTAATATGCTCATTCACACATATGAAATGTTCAAAATGGAACCTACTGAATCTATTAGTGAAATGTATACTAGGTTCACTAATATTGTGAATGCCATGAAAAGTTTAGGAAAGATTATTTGTAATGGTGAACTTGTCAAAAAACTTCTCAGGTCTCTTCCGATTTCTTGTGATGCAAAGGTCATTGCTATAGAAGAAGCCAAGGATGTCAATACTCTTCCCCTTGAGCAATTGTTGGACTCATTGATGACCTATGAGCTTTTCTTAAAGCAAAAGAATGTGGACATTGAAAGAAAAAGAAAGTGATAGCTTTCAAGTCCACCACAAGAGAAGAGTCAAGTGTTGAGTCCGAAAGAAGAAGATGAAGAAGATGAGACGGCTCTCATGGCTAGAAAGTTCAGGAGGTTCATGAGAAAGAAAAAGTATAACTTCAAGAAAAAACCTCAAAAGGGAGAGTCTAGCAAAGAGAAGGACAAAGAGAAAGATAAGGAGCAGCCCACATGTTTTGAATGCAAGAAACCTGGTCACTTTAAGATGGACTACCCTTACTCAAGAAAAGTAGAAGAAGATTAAGAAAGAAAGCTATGATGGCAACCTGGAACTATAGTGAGGATTCAAGCTCCGAAGAAGAACAACAATAGGTTGCAAATTTCTATCTAATGGCCAATAATGATGAGGTAACATTGAACCTGAAAAAGAGTTTACTTTTGATGAGTTGTATGAAGTTTTTGATGAACTTATGATTAAATTTCAAAAACTTAAATCAAAGCATAAAGAACTAAAGAAGCAAAATTTGGATTTAATTAAAACAAATGATAAGTTTTCAATTGAAAATGATTGCTTGCTTCTTCAAAACAAAAAGCTAAATGATAAAATTATTCTTCTTGAAAAGAAAAAGGAAGATTTGAAAAAGAAAAACTCTTTTGTTTCAACTGAAAATTTTACAAAAGAAAACAAGAAATACAAAGATGAACTTGAAAAATTGAAACTATTTGTTGAAAAATTTACTTACAGTTCTGAAAAACTAAATATGCTTTTAAATAACCAAAGAGCTATTTTTAACAAGGCTGGTTTGGGTTTCAAAACACAAAAGCGATAAAAGTTTTTCAAAAATTTTTTTATGCCTGCTTCATCTTCAATTACTTATTACTTATGTGGTAAGGTAGGTCATAAATCTTATTTATGCAATAAAAGGAAAATAAGTAAAGTTAACAAAGTTTGGATTCCAAAAGAAACCATCATCGCTAACCTTAAAGGATCCAAGATGACTTGGATACCTAAAGTCTCCACTTGATCTTTTATTGTATGTGTGTTTTGCAACCAACAAAAGAAGATTGTTGTATCTCAATAGTGGTTGCTCAAGGCACATGACTGGAGATATGGAGTAGTTCTCCTCACTTGTCGAAATTGGCAAAGTCCATATCATCCTCTCTACTTACATAGATAATGTTTTATATGTTGATGGTTTAAAGCATAATCTACTTAGCATTAGTCAATTTTGTGACAAGAATTTTAAAGTTATTTTTGAATCTTCTATGTGCATTGTTTCTAGTCTTGATGACAATGGCATCAAGTTTATTGGTCATAGGCATGGCAACATTTATATGATAGATTTTAATGATCTGCATGTTCAAAATGATCAATGCCTAGTGGCAATGGATGCCAAGATTAATGAAACTAGTTGGCTTTGGCATCATAGACTAGGACATACTAGCATGCATTTTATTTCAAAACTTTGTAAAAAGGATTTGATAAAAGATTTGCTAAAACTTAGTTTTGAAAAAGATAAGATTTGCACTGCTTGTCAACTTGGAAAACAAACAAAATCATCTTTTAAACCTAAAGGAGTAGTCTCTACATCTAGACCCTTATAATTACTTCATATGGACCTCTTTGGACCAACTAGAACATCTAGTTTGGGAGGTAAGAAGTATGGTCTAGTCATTGTAGATGATTTCTCTTGTTTTACATGGATGATGTTTTTAGCTCATAAAGATGAAACCTTTTTAGCATTCATTAGATTTTATAAAATGGTTTCAAATGAAAAAGGTGTTTCAATTGTTTCTTTAAGAAGTGATAATGGTACAGAATTTGAAAACCATGAATTTGAAAAATTTTGTAGTGAAAATGATATTCATCATAATTTTTCTGCACCTGGGACACCTCAACAAAATGGGATGGTAGAAAAAAAAATAGAACTCTTGAAGAAATGACACGCACTATGCTTTGCAAAAATGATTTACCTAGATATTTTTGGACGGAAGCCATAAACACTACATGCTATATTTTAAATCATGTTTTAATCCAACCTATTTTAAAGAAAACTCCTTATAAACTTTGAAAGGATATAAAACCTTCAATCAAATATTTCGTATTTTTGGATGCCGTTGTTTCATCTTAAACAATGGTAAAGATAATCTAAGAAAACTTGATACCAAGTCAGATGAGAGAGTTTTTTTAGGCTACTCTACATCTAGCAAGACATACAGGGTCTTCAACAGAAGGACACTCGTGGTTGAAGAATTCATCCATGTTGTGTTTGATAAGACTGACCAAAAATCTTCTAGAAAAGAAGATAATTCCTGATGATGATACATGTATCCAAAGAAGTGAAGGAGTGAACAACAATGAAGAACCCATCAAGAAGCAAGATGACAA
Source organism: Areca catechu (assembly GCA_021397845.1). Classification (NCBI taxonomy): domain Eukaryota; kingdom Viridiplantae; phylum Streptophyta; class Magnoliopsida; order Arecales; family Arecaceae; genus Areca; species Areca catechu. The sequence goes on along the minus strand of CM038042.1, from coordinate 28,257,698 downwards.
TCAAAATAATGAAAGAAATCAAGCACAAGGAGATGAAAACACATCTACAGTTAATTCTCTACCTAAAGAATGGAGGTATGCTCATGGACACTCCAAAGAACTTATCATTAGTGATCCATCAAAAGGAGTAAGTACTCGATCATCTCTTAGAAATATATGTGATTATTTAGCTTTTGTATATCAAGTAGAACCTAAATCTATTAAAGAAGCTGAAAATGATTGCAATTGGATTAATGCTATGCAAGATGAACTGAATCAATTCAAAAGAAATAATGTTTGGACTTTGGTTGATAGACCCACTAATATTTCAATAATTAGCACAAAATGGGTTTTTAGAAAAAGCTTGATGAAAATAGTATTGTTACTAGAAATAAAGCTAGACTAGTTGCCAAAGGATATAATCAGGAGGAAGGAATTGATTTTTATGAAACCTTTGCTCCTGTTGCTAGACTTGAGACAATTAGGCTATTATTGGCATTTGCTTGTTTTATAAATTTTAAATTATTTCAAATGGATATTAAAAGTGTCTTTTTAAATGATTTTATCAAAGAAGAGGTTTATGTTGAACAACCCTCCAGTTTTGAAAATCATGAATTTCCAAACCATGTATTTAAACTTTATAAAGCTTTGTATGGTTTGAAACAAGCTTCAAGAGCTTGGTATGGTAGATTGAGTTATTTCCTGCTTAAAAATGATTTTACTAGAGGTAATGTAAATACTAGTTTATTTTTGAAAAAGAAGAATGATGATCTTCTAGTGGTACAAGTGTATGTGGATGATATCATATTTGGTGCTATTAATTGACGTGGGACATGACCCCGGATCAATGTTTATTCCAAGAAGGTCGGATCATTGGTCACTAGGAAACGACCCTAGGCTAGGTTAAATAGTCCCAAATTATTTTTCTCAATTTTTTTTCAAATAAAAAACCCTTTTTTTCCCATTTTTTTCTCATATTTTTTTCTTTTATTTTACACTAATAACCCATACTTTTTTTACTTTTTTTATTTTTTATTTTTTTTCCTTTTTTTTCACTTTTTCCCCACATTTTTTTCCTTTTTTTTCCATGGTTTTTTTCCTAAAGTCGGCAGAGAAGAGCCGGCTTTGCTCTAATGACCGTGCAGAGGAAATCGGCACAGGGAAGAATGACCCTGCTTTCACGTTCGTGCAGGGTCTTCTCCCATCTCCTCCACAGAAAGAACCAGCAGCGGAGAGGATCGCCGGCGTCGACGCTAGCGGAGAACGGTGGTGGCACGCGAAGGAGATGGCCAGATGGATGGGGTTCCGGTGGTTGGCGGCGTCCAGTGGGATCGGTGGAGATGCTGATTGGATCTGGGCGGTCCGGACGGATCGATGGCCAGGTGGAGGAGACCTGATGGGCTTCGCCGGAGATGGGGCAGAGGCACAGTGGGACGAAGGCATCACGAGATCGACGGAGATGGCAGCACGAACGACGGAGGTCTTGGTTGACTATGGCGATTTCTGACAGAAGATTGGGTCTCCGATGGGCTGCAGCAGTGCTTGGCAACAGGGAAACAAGCGACTGCCGGTGACGAGGCTGGGGGCGGCGATGATGGTGGCCATGGCGGAACGAAGGCACCGGAGGAAATGGCAGCAAGGAATCGAGCTTCGATGAGGCATCGCGACGGAGATGGGGAATGGAGGCACCGGAGGGGCTTCGGGTGGAGTTCCGGCCCGAGCGGTGGATCGCGAGAAGGTCTGCAGATCTATTGTTGCGGGAGTCACGGTGGATTGCTGGCTTGGTCGGGAGGATCCGGGGCTCTTGGAGGCGACGCAGGGGAATTCTAACGGAAGTGGGGTTGGGAGCGAAGGAGACGGTTGATCGGGGTGTCAAGGAGAGGGCGTCACTCTCTCGACTGCTGGCGGTGGCGGTTGGTTCGATCGGAGAGATCCGGGGAAATGGGTTCCAGTGGCGTCGATCGACGGTTCTTGTCACAAGCGAAGACTTGGAGGCTTTGGATCCGTTTGGATGTGAATGTTGATGACGATGAGCGTGGGATCTGGTTGAAGGTGACTTGGAAACCTGGGATTCTCCGAGTAGGGAGGAGAAAAGAAGAGGAAGCAGAAGAAGCAGGAAGAAATTGGGAGAAGACAAAGAGGAAAGTACCGATAGAAGTATCAGAGGAAGAAGAACCAAAAGAGAGGAGGAAAAAAAGTCAGGACACATTCAAATCTCATTTCTCAAATATTCATCGCTCGCTAATTTTATTCCCAATCATAAAAGACCTTAAATAGAACAATCGGAACCTGAAAGAGATCCGAACAAATCCTAAAATAATCGAAACTTTTCAACAGGCTGAGAATCCCATCCCAACTAAAAATATTCGAAACAAATAAGAAGATAAAACAAATTTTAAAACAATAAACTTATCCTAAAGAAAAATCTCAGAGATATCCCAAAGTTTCATGATTCGTGCTGGCATCGGGATCTGTGCTCATCGACTCTAGGATCTTGGGTCTCAGGGTTTGGGCTGGGTTCTAGGTTTGGCTTCTGGATTGGGCTGGCTTCAAGTTTAGTCTGGGCTACTTCAGATTCTGGGCCGATGTCCCCATCATTTCCCCTGAGGTGGGGAGAACTCGACTCTGTTGAGTCGAGCTTCAGAAAGTTGGCTCTTCACTGCATCACCTGTAGACTGAAATATAAATAAAATAAAATTAGCTAACCTAACCTAAACTTGCTCTGATACCATTTTGACGCGGAATATGACCCCGGATCAATGTTTATTCCAAGAAGGTCGGATCGTTGGTCGCTAGGAAACGACCCTAGGCTAGGTTAAACATTCCCAAATTATTTTTCTCAATTTTTTTTCAAATAAAAAACCTTTTTTTCCCATTTTTTTCTCATATTTTTTTTCTCCTTTTATTTTTCCCACTAATAACCCATACTTTTTTTCTCTTTTTTTTTTCTATTTTCTTTTCTTTTTTTTTTTCACTTTTTCCCCACGTTTTTTCCTTTTTTTTTCCATGGTTTTTTTCCTAAAGTCGGCAGAGAAGAGCCGGCTTTGCTCTGATGACCATGCAAAGGAAATCAGCATAGGGAAGAATGACCCTGCTTTCATGTTCATGCAGGGTCTTCTCCCATCTCCTCCATAGAAATAACCAGCAGCAGAGAGGATCGCTGGCGTCGACGCTGGTGGAAAACGGTGGTGGCACGCGAAGGAGATGGCTGGACGGATGGGGTTCCGGTGGTTGGCGGCGTCCAGTGGGATCCGGTGGAGATGCTGATTGGATCTTGGCGGTCCGGACGGATCGATGGCCAGGTGGAGGATACCCGGTGGGCTTCGCCGGAGACGGGGCGGCGGCACAGTGGGACGAAGGCATCACGGGATCGACGGAGATGGCGGCACGAACGACGGAGGTCTCGGTCGGCTGTGGCGATTTCTGGCAGAAGATTGGGTCTCCGATGGGCTGCAGCAGTGCTTGGCAGTAGGGAAACAAGCGACTGTCGGTGACAAGGCTGGGGGTGGCGACGATGGCGGCCATGGCGGAACGAAGGCACCGGAGGAAATGGCAGCAAGGAATCGAGCTTTGGTGAGGCGTTGCGACGGAGATGGGGAACGGAGGCATCGGAGGGGCTTCGGGCGGAGTTTTGGCCCGAGCGGTGGATCGCGAGAAGGTTTGCGGATCTATTGTTACAGGAGTCACGGTGGATTGCTGGCTTGGTCGGGAGGATCCTGGGCTCTCGGAGGCGACGCAGGGGAATTCTGACGGAAGTGGGGTTGGGAGCGAAGGAGACGGTTGATCGGGGTGTCAGGGAGAGGGCGTCGCTCTCTCGACTGCTGGCGATGGCGGTTGGTTCGATCGGACAGATCTGGGGAAATGGGTTCCAGCGGCGTCGATCGATGGTTCTTGTCACAGGCGAAGACTTGGAGGCTTTGGATCCGTTTGGATGTGAATGTTGATGATGATGAGCGTGGGATCTGGTTGAAGGTGACTTGGAAACCTGGGATTCTCAGAGTAGGGAGGAGAAAAGAAAAGGAAGCAGAAGAAGCAGGAAGAAATTGGGAGAAGACAAAGAGGAAAGTACCGACAGAAGTATCAGAGGAAGAAGAACCAGAAAAGAGGAGGAAAGGAAGTCAGGACATATTCAAATCTCATTTCTCAAATATTCATCGCTCGCTAATTTTATTCCCAATCATAAAAGACCTTAAATAGAACTTTATGGCATCGGGATCTGTGCTCATCGACTCCAGGATCTTGGGTCCCAGGGTTTGGGCTGGATTCTAGGTTTGGCTTCTGGATTGGGCTGGCTTCAGGTTTAGTCTGGGCTGCTTCAGATTTTGGGCCGATGTCCCCATCACTAATGAATGTCTTTGTCAAGAGTTTGCAAAGTTGATGCAGGGTGAGTTCGAGATGAGCATGATGGGAGAACTCAATTTCTTCCTCGGACTCCAGATAAAGCAAACAAAAGAGGGGATCTTTATCAACCAAACCAAGTACACAAAATAAATATTAAAGAAGTTTGGGATGGAGAACACCAAGCCATTAGGTATGCCTATGAGCTCCTCTTGTAGACTTGACAAAGATGAATCAGGTAAATCTATTGACCAAAAGCTATATAGAGGAATGATTGGTTTATTGTTATATCTAACTACTAGTAGGCCAGATATTATATTCGGTATTTGTATGTGTGCAAGATATCAGTCTGACCCTAAAGAATCTCATCTTTTGGCTGTTAAATACATATGTAGATATCTGTCTGGCTCTATTGATATTGATCTTTGGTAATCTAGAGATTCATCATTTGAATTGATTGTCTATTCTGATACTGATTTTGCTAGGTATAAACTTGACAAAAAAAGTACTAGTGGAACTTATCAGTTTCTTGGAGTCAATTTGATTTCATGGAGTAACAAGAAATATAATTCAGTTTCTCTATCTACGGCGGAAGCGAATATGTAGCAGCTGGAAGCTATTGTGCTCAAATTCTATAGATCAAACAACTCGAAGATTTTGGCATCAAAATAACTAAGATACCCATAAGATGTGACAATACTAGTGCAATCAATTTAATTAAGAATACTGTGCAACATTTAAGAAGTAAACACATTGAAATAAGACATCACTTCAGAAGAGATCATGTGCAAAACTCTAATGTAATGCTTGAATTTGTTGGTACTGATGTTCAATTAGCTGATATTTTTACCAAACCCTTGAGTGAAGATAGATTTTGCATGATTAGAAAAGAGTTAGGAATCATAGACCCCTTTTCTTAGAACTCTCTCCAATCTTGATCATGACCTGTTCTTTGTACTCAAAATCATTTTCACGTAGCCCTAAACTCCTCATTAGAGTCCCCCCTATTTTTTTATTTTATTGATTTTTTCTGGGATTTTCTTGGCCAAGTGTCGACACTTAAAAAATCCCAAGTGTCGACACCTGACCAAGTGCAGACACCTGGCCAAGTGTCGACACTTGACAAATCCCTAGTGTCGACACTCGGGCGGAAAGTCCTGTTTAGTAGGGCATCATTCAAACCATTCGTTTTATATTTCCCTCTTTCCACATGCCCTAGTGGTCCCCCAACCATCCTTAGGCCGCAGAACAGTGATCTTGCCCTCGTACCCTTCAATTTTTAGTAAATTTTTTCACTTTCCTTCGCTTTCTTTGGTTAATCTACGGTTTTTCCACTGTTCTTCATCATTTTTCTCGTAATTTTTCCATCTTTCCCATCGTGAATAACTGATTTCACTTTTATTCTTGGGTCATGCTCAGATTTTGTGCTTTTTCCTCATTTAAACCGATCTTTTTCTGTGTGGAATCGGTTTTTACTATGGTTTCACTGTTTCCATCCGATTTCTTCAACTATTTCTCTCTAGTTTCACTGTTTTATTGAAAACTTTGAGCTAATTTCAACCCCATTTGATTTCTTCCCTTTTTAAACCTACCCCTAGTTGATTTTCTTCGGATCCTTCTTGATTTAAATCGAAACCTCTCACTGATTTCACCTTTTTTGGCTCTCTTCCCCCCATTTCTCCTTATTTCCTCTCCTTTTTCTAATTGATTGTTCTTTGTTCCATATCTTTGCCATTCCTTCCCTCAGCTGGTTATCATGGGACCTAGAAAGTAGTTGCCTTTTAAAAGAAAAATAGGACAGGCTTCAACAGAGCAAAGAATGAAAGCAAGAAATGATGACAGACATCAGACTAGCAATACAACAGCTCCAGCTTCACCTTTAGTAGAGAAGATGCTTGGAAAGGTGATTGTAGCTGGCAGACAAGTAGATTTGGGCTTCTTCGATAGATAGGGCTTCCATATTAGACAGGTTCTTGAGGCAGCTGGTTTGATCCGCTTCTGCACGATGCAGGAGAAGTTTTACCCTCACCTGATCTGAGAGTTCTATGGGAGTTTCGACTGCAGACGGACACTTTGGAGTGCTACTGTCAGAGGCATCCAGATTTTACTTTCAGAGGAGGTCATTAGCCATATCTGGGAGATCTCGCACCGTGGGATCATTATTCCATCCATAGAGGACCATGAGGAGGCATTCAGATGCATCTTAGAGCGCAAGGATGTTCGCGGTGTGACTACGGTCATCGCTAACCAACTGTCTGTGGAGATGCGCTTGTTACATCACATCACTGCCCGAATTCTTTTGTCGAAGATCGGGATATTTGACTTTATTATTGAGCGAGAGTTGATGGTTATGGTTTGTTTGATGCAGAGGATGGCGGTCGACCTTTTAGCACTGAAATTAGCTCAGATGAGAGACACTACCACTCAGAGGAGACATTGCTTACCCTATGGCATGGCGCTGACATGTTTGTTTCGAGCCTACTCTGTTCCTTTGGAGGAAGAGATCTCCAAGGACATCCTTCATACAGACGTGTATGACGAGCAATCACTCCATCGTATAGGATATCGACGAGTTGATGAGCGGTGGGTGCGTAGAGAGTCTGGCCAGGAGCCAGATAAGGAGGATGAGATTCGTCAGGTAGAGGCAAGGCCATCAAGGCCATCAGTTACACCTCCTCGATCAGCACCAGCAGCAGCTAGTGAGCTTAAGCCAGCCACTCTAGCTCCAGCACCCGCAGCTTCTCCTGCTCCTCCTTGCACTTCAATTGGTACATCATTTGAGGAGATGGTCAAGCATGAGTTTGTCGATATTAGGAGTGAGATGATCGACTTAGGAGTCTGTACCACTCAGCTACGCATTGGGATTGAGGGTCTTAGAGCCCGTACAGCTGAGGAGCATATTAAGATGCGACGGACTATGGAGGCGGGATTTGCATGCATTGAGGACTTACTGAGATCACTCCTATCTCTAGCAGCAGCACCTGCAGACCCACCTCCTGATGATGATGATGATGATGGTGACCACCAGGACGGACACGATGATACACTTGGTGGTGGAGACTGAGTCGATGATGGCAGAGATGATAAAGTGTCAGGTGATGGTGATAGTGATGATAGAGAAGATGACTTTGAGTTGGTCAGCCACGAGATTCAGACTCCTGCTGTTCCACCTGATGATCCTTACGATGCACCAATCTTGACTGCTCCAATTTTTGTGACACCTGCTGAGACTCTTCCACCGCCTTCCACTCGTTCATCTAGGGTTGTACCCCATATAGGACCTTCCACTAGGACTAGGAGTCGTAGCATCATAAAGACCCCTAGAGCTCTAGTTCATAGGTCTAGGATTACCGGTCTTATGTCCTTTGAGATCCCATCTGATAAGGAGTAGCCTCATAGATGACTATTTTGTTGTTTGATGTTATGTATTAGTGTCTATCTTATATTTTATATCTGTACTTGCTATGTTTCAGTCTATGCTGAATGATTCAGCAAATTTTGTATTGAAAATACTTTTATATATATGCATTCTACTTTCTTACTTGATTATCAATCTTGGTTCATCTATCAATGATTGATCTTATAATTTTACTCTAATACTTTTGGCTCTGATACCTTATTCATTAGCTCTAATACCTGGTATCATGGCCCCTAATCACCTTCTTTGTCTTAATACATTTATTGAGGGGGAGTTTACTCCCTTTATTGTTTAATGGTTGACAAAAAGGGGGAGTAAGATATAAGTTTTCAAATTTTATCCTTCAAATGAAAAATGCTCTGATACAAAATGTTTTATATTTTAACTCACTGAGAGGGAGAGTAAATTTAACTTCCATACTCAATTTACACCTCTCCTCTATTAAGATTGTGTTGTATGAGCTTGAAGTTTATGTTTATGAGATATCATATCAAAAATTTGAATTTGAATGCTTATATACTCAAGATTTTGTCATCATCAAAAAGGGAGAGATTGTTGGGTTTGCCCTTGATTTTGATGATTAACAAAATGTTAAGTACATATTTTGTACTAATATTTCAACTATGGTTGTGAGTTGCAGGATACAGGCACCTCAAATTCTAAAAATGAAAGTATCCTGAAGCCAGGAAAAATTCATATTTTAAGAAGTCTTCTCACCCTGGAAAAGGCCTAAAAAATGTTCAATTATTATTTACATAAGTGCATTTAAAGTTTGATTATGTATCCTTATGTTTTTGTGAGGTTTGGCACTCCTTTTGGCAATTTCAGACCTAAGTGTCGACTCAAGAATTGTCAAGTGTCGACACTTTAATGACTGGTATGCAAAAATCTTTGACTGGCACGCCAAGTGTCGACACCTAAGTTTCAAGTGTCAACACCTGGAATCCAAGTGTCGACTCAAGGCCTGAGATTTTTTGAAAATACAGAACATACCATTTGGAGGGTTTTTGGGTCAAGTGTCGACACCTGAGCTCCAAGTGTCGACACCTGAAATTCAAGTGTCGACACCTGCAGGACCAAGTGTCGACACCTAAGAACCAAGTGTCGATACTTGAAAGCTAAGTGTCGACACTTGAAAGCTAAGTGTCGACTCACAGGTTTTGACATCTCTAACAGATCTATTTTCTGAGTTGCAGATTTGGTCATTTCAAGCTTCTAACGGCTAGTTTTGATCCTCCAACACTCTTAAACCATTTTTTATAAGTTTTGAAGTATTTAAGCTTCACCAAACTCATTCATGAAACATTGAACTCCATTGAACACTCAAAAAAGTCAATATTCCCTCAAGAACTTCACTTCAAAAGCCATAAAAGGAGAGATTCCCTGAAAAAGCTTACAAGCTTATCTTTTCATCCTTCCAAAAGTGAGCTTGAAGAAGATTCTAAAGAGAAGACAAGATAAGCATCTACAAGAGCCTCAAAGCTTCACATTCCACTCTTTGAAGAGAGTTTGATTGTGCTTTTATTATAATATCTTCATCTTTATTCCTTGTTGACCTAGCTTTTAAGGGTTTCTTGAAAGTAGGTTGTTGTAGTTGTTGGTGAGCCAAAGGGACAAAACCAACTAGGGTTTGACTTGTGAGCTTGAAGACAAAACAAGTTGTGAGGTTGTTGGTGAGCCTAGGTGACAAAACTAACTTAGATTTTGACTTGTGAGCCTTTTAAAATAAGTCGGCTTTAATCTTGGAAAGATTATAATGGAATTTCCAAGGATGGCTTGGAAAGTGGATGTAGGTGCTTGGTTTGCACCAAACCACTATACAACATATTGTTTGTGTGTGCGATTGCTCTTCTTACTTCTTGCTCTTAATTTTCTGTATTTAATTCACTGTCTTCTGCTGCATATCATTGAGTTATTCACATTGCTCACAAACATCTCAAAGACCGGCACATATTTGCTTTAATTTTTGAAAGACCCAATTCAACCCCCCTTTTGGGCTCCATTTCTAGGCAACACCTCTCTTCCGACATCTCATACCACTCAAAATATTGGTCCATGTCTTCGTCCCAGTTTATATACACCTTAGGATCCAAGTTTCCATTAAAAGTAGGTGCATCTAGATGAATGTTCCTAAGAGCTCTTTCATCCTGGTTAACATAGTCATGGTGTGGCCTTCTTTGGTGAGGATCAGGAGCAAGTTCATTGATGCAGGATGAATGAGATGCTGATCTGATGATTAAAACTCTATCTTAACTTAAAGAGCAATGAACAAGATATAGCAGCAAACTCAAGTAAAAAATAACAAAGATCTAATATGGATTATTTGAAAGCTACTAGACTACCTGCAATGAAAACACATGCAATCACATAAGGAAAGCAGGATCTGATGATTGAGAAACCATCTTAGAACTAGGACTTTCTTGCTTCAACAAATCAGATCTAATGAGACTCGGATCGATTTTACTTACCAATAGCAATTTTATCCCTCCTTTATAGCATATCTGGATTCAACTCTCAAGATCTCGTGGTAGGATTCCAAACTTCAATTCCTTCGGAGTAGATCTTCCTATAGATGGTTGTACGGCAAGGAAAACCTTTTCTTTAGATCACGAACACCAGGGATCCTGCAAAAGGAAAGATTAGTGGCGTGGAAAAGGAATGGAAACTTGAAAAGAAGAGGGAAAGAGTGATGGGGTGGCTTGATCTTGGATCTGGACTTCTTGATCTTGAATTTGAGATGGAGATGGAAGATAACCTAGGGCCTCGCACCCTAGAGAAAGGACCTCACACCCTTATGGACCTCACGCCCAACACTCAAAGCTCTCACAGTAATGGTGGAAAAACACAATTCATTCAATAAGCAATAATTTCTACAAGGGGGAGATGGGGTGGTATTTAAAGACCCCTTATATAGTAGCAAGATAGAAACAAATTTTTCTACAAGATAAGTATAGATAAATGGGTCTCTAATCCCCTTCTTGAATTGGTTGAAACTCCTTGAATTTCAAAATGGGTAGGTGCTCCCTTGAAGTTGAACTCCTTCCATGTTGGCATCAAAGAGGATGAGATGGTGGGCGACAAGAATGAGGCGCTCCTTATGTGCGACAACATGAATCTCAAATGGGAAGTGGATGGGCACTAATTTCCTCCTTCTTGGCATCAACTCCCTTGGACTCCTTCTTGCTTTTCAAATTTGAAAGGTAGATAAAGATAAGTGAGAGGATAAAGGTGGACTCCCATCTCTTTGTGAATTTAAACTCTATCTCTTGTTAGATTGGATGAAGACTTCTTTGAATTTGAAACTCTTTCATGATAGGTGTCCCCTTGAAGTGGAATTCCTTTATGATGGGCGATAAAAATGAGATGAGATGTGGCTCCCTCCCTTCTTGATCGACTTCTCTTGGATGGGTGACAAAATGAGAGAAAAATGTGGTGCCCACCCTTCTTGATTTTAAATTTCAAAAGATGTCTTGATGTCTTGATGTCTTGATATCTCATCATGTGCTCCATTTGAACTCCTTTCTAATTTGGAAATCACTCATGTGTGGCCGACCAAAGTGATGTGGCATGGCATACTACTCCAAGTGGCGGGTGACAAGGCTCCATAAAGTTATGATGTGGCATGAAGCGATGATGTGGCATAATGACATGGCATGGCTTCATCAATTGGGCTTGAACCTTGGCTAAAATATGAACCCCCTTAACTAATTCAAGTACTAATTACAAGACTCAATCCAAGTAAACCTAACTCGATCAAACTGACTCTTATTTGACTAATTTGTAAATCAAAGTAGACTAATTTTAAAAACAGGACTCAATTAATTACAAGGACTCAATTACTCATGACTGAAAGAAAAATAGACTACTCATTGGTGATCTACAATGAGCTTGGAGGGATCTGATGTCTCTTCCTATCTTTGGTGTCCTCACCAATTCTCCCGGGGTGGGAAGAACTCGACCCTGTCGAGTATGGGTCAACTCGGCTATGGTAATGTTCTAGTAAGTCTAGGTTTATTCTTTGCAGATCCTCTCGAGTAATCCACGATTCATCAGATTCCGGTCTACCTTGTCATCGAACTAGTTAACATTGATAATATTTACTCCTAGTAGTGATAGTTTTGTCATCGAAAATCTGCTCAATCTTATCTCTCCATTATGGTAATTTGGCTGGTGGATACTCAATGAAAGGAAAGTGCCATAAAAGCCAATCTTATGTAAGGGCATTTTTTGTAATCTTCCACTCCTGTATGATATTTAATATATCAATAAAAGCATATTGCTTCATCGTACTGCTATGTCTTACTTAAAGATTATGATAAACCCCATATGTTATGACAAATGGAATTAGGGTTATGATGGAAATCATGACAGTGAGATCTAAGTTCCTATAAATCCTAACCTAAAATGTTCCTAGTTGATGGACCATTGGTTCGGGGATCGATAAGTCTGGAAAGACTAGGTTATCCTATGTATGCTATGTTAAGAGGCCGGTTGGTCTCACAAGCCACTTGTGTAAAGATACTAATACAAGATAAGGGTGCTCATTAGGGTATGAGTTCACTGAACTGATCCGCACATGGACTATCTTATGGAAGTCTTACTACTTCTCAAAAGATAGATCTCAAAGTAGGAGTTGTGCATGTAATCTTTAAACCTGAGGTCACCATGGTTCCTTGTGCACACTAAGCCATGTTTTGGTTCATACTCATTCGTGACATTAAGTCATGTATGGGGTGTTCTCGGATATGGTGGAAGTGAAGGTGAAAAGCACCTACACCTAGCATACAATATGCAAGAAAACAGGACAGAAAGATATGCATTTTAAAATATTTTTAAAGCATGCACAGCGGAAGGCTCGGTAGATAGATCTAAATGATCTACCGATCTGCCCGCAAAAGGATCTAGCATGCATATAACATCAAAGCAAGAGAAACAACAAATATAAAAATACCATACCTTTATACCAAGAGAGAAGCAGTGGAAGTGCTGTAAGAAGGAGGAGGATGCTTGAGCCACACACGTATCTGGCCTCTACAAGATATCCATACCTGGGCTCGACTCTGATCAACTCCCTCGGAGTGCTAGCTCTTCGGGATCCTTGGCCGATCTTCTTCTTCCAGGAAGACTAGGAGGAGAGCAGGAACCCCTTTCCAAAATCTCTCTTTCCAAGACCTAGCTTGATTGCTAGGTTGCTCACATCCAATCCCTAGAACTTTCACAACCCTTTTCTATCTTCTTTCTAGTAGTGTTGTAACTTGTAACCCTTGCAGCCTATACAATGACCCTCATTTATAGGTGTAGCCAAGAGAAGGAGAAAGAGGAAGGAGGAGAGATGAGGGGAGAGAATGGGGGAGAGGATCAAGGCCATACCAAATGGGTTCAACCCATTAAGGTAAGTATGACTTTCTACCATATAACATTGGAGCCAAAACTGGTTTGAATTCAAAATTCAAACCAGGTCAAAACTTGCCCAAAATCCTTCCACGAAATCCTTCCAGAATTCTGTTCGTCACAGGAAGTGTTGACTCATGAAAATTTCCAAATGTCGACACTTCATCAAGTGTCGACACCTGCAAAATTCCAAGTGTCGACACTTGGAACCTGGTCAATCAAATTGACCTCCGGCGATGTCAAACGATTCTCAATCATCGATTAGCCAAAAGACCAGATAGAAATCCTCCACGGTGTGTGACCCCATAGGTTTGAACATTAAGCCGGTAGCACTAGAACATTTTCAGTACCAGTCAAAGTCCTCATCTAGCAATGATACCTGACATCCGGATAGGTCGAAGATGCAGAGCACCTCACAAGAACCTCTGACATATGGTTACTTATAATTTATCCCTTTGACCTCACAATGCTCAGGATGACCTAGGGTTAGACTGCCAATCCTAATTTGGTTTATCCAGATCATGTCTCAACCTCACAAGTTCTGTGACTCCTTACAAGAACTACCTTGGCCAAGGTTTTGCTAAATTGAGACATAGTGAGTCATCACTCCAAACTATTTGAAGAGGTCAATTCTATCTTGATCAACCACCGCTCCTCAAGTACTTGACTATATCCAGAAACCTTCCATCACTGGATTAAAAATCCAGGTAGTCCCATCAAAGTATAGTGAGTTGCTTGCAAGCTGCCATGGTGACCTCAGGTTTGAGGGACACATATATCCATATGCCTTCGCGATCAACCCTTTGGCAGAAGGGAGCTTCGTAGATGGTCATGTTCAGTGAAATGTCACACATTTCACTTGCATGTCACACCAGTGTCTCCACACTCCTTGGTCAAGAGGATAACTAATAGATGTGACATACAACAACCTACACTTGATACATCATCATCCTATAACAATGTATCGTTTGGTTATGAACCAGTTTAAGAACTACTTGATATATCCTTTCTATATCAAACAATGTAGTTCTAAGGACTCCATCATATAAGATTTCATTTCAGAAAAATGTAAATATGATGAACAGCCAAAAATAATTTTTATTTATTAAAGAATTCATATACAAAATACAAGATAGCATAATTGTCTACAGCCTAGATGATTGGATTTGGGACACAATTTCTAACAGGAAGGTGTATGAAGGATATGAGTGGACCAACAAGGAATTAATCATTCATAGTAAGAGGAATTGTTATCCCAAGTGATCTCTTCGATTGATGACTCAAGGAGTCTTTGATCAAAGCAGGATGAGATTAGAAGTGGTTTCTAATCAATCATCAGCTGAGTCTTCATTATCGAATAGAGATTTGAAATGACTAAGTGCTAGGGTTTGACATTTATCCATACCCATCACTTAATCGGGATAATGAGAGATCGAAAGATTGAATTGCACGGTAACTTTCTATTGAAGGATATTTTGGTACTTTCAACCAAATTTCTTATCTTCCGGGTAGGCATGACATGTTGCTAGACATCAATCATGTCTTGTAGGTATTCATGAATCAATTGGATTGGTTTTATGAGTCAATTCGATGGACAGATCGAATTGGTAATTTAGGTCAGCTTAATTTGACCTAATTAGGTCAATCGGGTTCGATTGGTTCGAATCGACTTAAACCTAAACCTACTGCTGGCTAGATGTGGAATCCAAAGGGTTACACACGTTAGAGAGTTGACCAAAGAAGTCATTCATAATTTAATTAGGATCATGGGATCCTAATTGGTTAGCTAGATTGCCTACTGGTATGTGTAGGCTAACCTAATTTCTAACCCAAGTTGATTTGGGTCCAGTTGCTTGCTAAATTGATTAATCAATTTAAAAGGAACTTAAATTAGGACATGTCTTAATTTAGACAATCTATATCAGGTTTTATCCTGATTTAATTAGACATGGAACGCCACTTGGACTAGAGTCCAAGTCGGAATGGACTCCTTGGGCGCATATGTGCACGCGTCAAGGAAAATGGATCACAAAAAGGACCAAGAGTCCTACAGATGAAATTCTCTTACTGATTTCATCTAGACTCCTCTTGACACACATCCCCACGCCTCCTAGGATAGGTTGACCGGTCAAAGCATGTTTGAAATTGGCATGGAGGTTGGATAAAGAGCGCGCGCGCATGAAGAGTCGTAACTCTTCATGTGGCGCGCGGTTCTGAAGCAGAGTCCTTCTACTAACAGGACTCTTCATTTCTTCGATGCTTGGGGACTGAAATGATGCCTCTTGGTTTTCCAGAGATTGGTACTTGCCATGTGGCAAGTGAGAAATCGTATAGGAATGAGAAGGGATGCAGATATGGGCCTTGGTGCATGAATCAACATATTGGATATGATTTTTCAAGCTGGATGACTTCACTTCGGTCTTGAAAAATCATATCTGATAAGTTGATGGCTGGCCATATCATATGCCCCTCTTAAATATATAAATAGGGGGCAATGTTCTGAGTTTTCATTTTAGATTTTCATCGGAGTTATTCTAAGTGACTCTCTCTCCCTCCCTCCTCCTTAAGACAAACCTTGTCTCCTTAAGACAAGGTTGTTCTTACTAGGACAAGTCTTAAGTTTTAAGACATAAGCCTAGAGTGTCCTACAGGAGGGCTATCTCAAAACCAAGAGTGGTTTTGGAGAGCATTCAGAGTGCCCTACAAGAGGGTAGGGTGTCCTACAAAGGTCAAAGTCTAGAAGGCTGTCAAGAAGAGTCCTAGTCAAGCAAGTAACTGAAGTAGGAGTCTTCCTTGGGTCAATTCCTGTGTGGATCACCGTTGGAGGGCTTGCACTTGTGAGCCTAGTAGAAAGGAGTGGAAAACATCACTCCAGGTATTTTTCATGAACCATATTTATGATATATTAGTTGTATATGAATGAGGGGATCTTGGGATGAGGGTTTCTAGCCAATAAAGATTTTTCTTTGTGCAAATTTTGAAATCCAATGCATCATATATGCATGATGACCCTTAAGAAATCCATCACTCAGGGGTAGGGTCACTCTCAAAAATGGAATCAAGCCCAAATGGCTCACTAGGTATCATTATTGGCTCCTATACTCAACAAGATCTGATACATTGAAGGTTGAACTAATACCTAATTTAGGTGGTAACTCTATCATATAGGCATTAGATGTAATTTTCTTTAAGATCCTGTATGGTCCTGTACTACGGGCATGTAGTTTTTTCATGGTTCCAGGTGGGAACCGTTCAAGTCAAAGCCTGACCATGATAGAGTCTCCTTCATTAAACTCTGTAAATCTTTTACGTGAGTTAGCCATATGCTCATATGATTCATCGCTCTCCTTTATCTTTTTACTTATTTCTTTATGCAACTCCCTAATATGCTGTGCATATGACTCAACAAATTTAGAAATACGTGCATGCATGGGCAATGGAATAAGGTCTAAAGGCTTTCGAGGTTTATTCCCATGAATAATCTCAAAAAAACTTTTTCCAGTGGACCTATTAACTGAAATGTTATAAGCAAACTCATCTCTAGACATCAATAGGTCCCAATTTCCTGTGTTCTCCCTACTAAACATCTTAACAAGTTCCCTAGACTTCGATTCACTACTTCAGTCTGGCCATTGATTTGGGGTGATAAGTATTGGAAAACTTAAGTTTAGTCCCTAACATATGTCAGAGGGTTTTCCAGAAATAACTGGTGAATCGCACATCCCTATCGGATACTATGGTCTTGGGTAAGCCATGTAATTTGACTACCTCATTTAGGAAAAGCTTAGCTACTCTATAGACATCAAATGTTTAAGAACAGGGTATAAAATGTGCCATCTTAGAAAACCTATCGATCGCAATAAAGATAGAATCATGTCTTCTCATGGTCTTAGGCAATCCTAGAACAAAGTCCATGCTAAGATCTTGCCATGGGCAATCGGGCACAGGTAGAGAGGTATAAAGGCCAGTGTTTTGCTTTTGCTATTTTGCAACAGTACAAATTCTACACCTAGCCACAACTTGGGTAACGTTCCCCTTAAGACTAGGCCAATAAAATTGATCCTCAATTGCTAAAATAGTTTTATTTCTTCCAAAATATCCAATTAGGCCTCCAGCATGGGTTTTCCAAATTAAAAACTCTTGAAGGGATGTTCTGGGGATACACAACTTATTCTCCTTAAAATGATAACCATCTTATAGAGTATATTCGCTATACGAACTAGATAGTCTTGAAACAAACTTAGAGTTATAAAATTCCAAGATAATTTTGAAAAACTAGAAACATTTTGAAGGTGAGGATTTTATAAGCTAGATAAAGTTTTTGGCTAGAAATTTTATAAGAGTATATTTTGTAATACTAAAATACCTGGGTTTTGGGCTTATAACATTTAGGGTTCTACCAAAATAAAAATAATGTGGCAAAAAGATTATGATAAATTATGATAAATCGCTGGAAATATGTATTAAATACTAGTTTTTAGGTGGATATCCAAATTTTTGGCTAAAAACCCAATCAAACAGTGATTTTACCCAAATTCGGATGAAATGTGCATGGAGAACGACCTAAACCATGATAAAACCATGAAAATACCGTGTAAATTACTATTCCTTCAAACGGAGTTTTGGAAAACCACTAAAACTCGAGAAAATCCAGTCGTAATCCAAATAAAATTGGCAAATCCTTAATTTAGTTCAAAACGGTTTAACGGTGAGGAAAATGAAAATTCGAGAAATAAAATGGAATAAAGAGAAATTGGAAGAGGGAATACCTGATTCGTGTGGGGTTAAATGGAAAGAGGAGAGATTTGGATAGAAGGGGACCACTGTAGCTTGAAATCGACGGGGGAAAATAAAAACAAAAACCCTCGGTCGGTCCTTTTAAAAATAGATTTCATTTCGCAAGTGTCAACACTTAGTATTTGTCAAGTGTCGACACTTGGTCAGGTGTCGACACTTGACAATATCCAAGTGTCGACACTTGGCCAAGAAAAATTTAAAAAAAATCGAGAAAGTTTTCAAAAAATCTAAGAAAATATTTAACAACTTTTGGGGCTTAAAGCAAGTGATTTTTTGAGTGAAATGTCTTAGGTATTATTAAAACTATGAGAGTTCTAGGAGAATGGGTCAATGACACCTAACTCTCTTCTAATTAGACAGAACCTATTCTCACTCAAAGGTTTGGTAAACACATATGCTAACTGATCATTAGTACATATAAAATCAAGAATAACATTAGAGTTTTGTACATGATCTCTTATGAAATGATGTCTTATTTCAATATGTTTACTTCTTAATGTTGCACAAGATTCTTAGTTAGATTGATTGCACTAGTATTGTCATATCTTATGGGTGTCTTAGTTAGTTTAATGCCAAAATCTTCGAGTTATTGTTTGATCCAAAGGATTTGAGCACAACAGCTTCCAACTGCTATATATTCGGCTTTCACCGTTGATAAAGCAACTGAATTCTGTTTCTTGCTACTCCAAGAGATCAAATTTACTCCAAAAAACTGACAAGTTTCACTAGTACTTTTACGATCAAGTTTACACCCAGCAAAGTCAGCATCAGAATAAGCAATCAATTCAAATGAAGAATCTCTAGAGTATCATAAACCAATTTCAATTGAGCCAGATATATATCTAAGTATGCGTTTAATAGCCAAAAGATGAGACTCTTTAGGATTAGACTGATATCTAGCATACATATAGACACTAAACATGATATCTGGCCTACTGGCAGAAGATATAGCAATGAACCGATCATGCCACGATATAATTTTTGGTTATTAGATTTACTTGATTCATCCTTATCAAGTCTACAAGTAGAGCTCATAGGGATATCTAAAGGCTTAGTGTTCTCCATCCCAAACTTCTTTAGTATTTCTTTTGTATACTTTGCTTGGTTGATGAAGATCCCCTGTTTGGTTTGCTTTATTTGGAGTCCAAGAAAGAAATTTAGTTCTCCCATCATGCTCATCTCGAACTCACCCTGCATTAACTTTGCAAAATCTTGACAAAGAGATTCATTAGTAGCACCAAATATTATATCATCTACATAGATTTGTACTACTAAGAGATCATCAATCTTTTTTTTTTAAAACAAAGTTTTGTCTACATTACCTCTAGCAAAATCATTTTTGAGCAAGAAAGAGCTTAAACGATCATACCAAGCTCTAGGAGCTTGTTTCAACCCATACAAAGCTTTATGAAGTTTGTAAACATGATTTGGAAATTCATAATTTTCAAAACCAGGAGGTTGTTCAACGTAAACCTCCTCTTTAAATAGATCATTTAAAAATGCACTTTTAACATCCATTTGAAATAATTTAAAATTCATAAAGCAAGCAAAAGCCAACAATAGCCTAATTGCCTCAAGTCTAGCCATAGGAGCAAAGGTTTCATCAAAATCTATCCCTTCCTCCTGATTGTATCCTTTGGCAACTAGTCTAGCCTTATTTCTAGTAACAACACCATTTTCATCAAGTTTATTTCGAAAAACCCACTTTGTACTAATAATTAAAGTGTTTGAAGGCCTATCTACTAATGTCCAAACATTGTTCCTTTTGAATTGGTTAAGTTCATCTTGCATAGCATTTATCCTATTACTATCACATTCAGCTTCCTCAATAGTTTTAGGTTCAATTTGAGAAACAAAAGCTAAGTAATCACAGATATTTCTAAGGGAAGATTGAGTACTTACACCTTTAGATGGATTACCAATAATTAGTTCTTTTGGGTGTCCATGAGCATACCTCCATTCTTTTCGTAATGGATCAACTGTTGATGTGTTTTCATCACCTTGTGCTTGATCTCCTTCAGTGTTTTGATCATCGTTTTGTTCCTTGGTAAGCCCTTCATTGTTGTTTACACTTTCAGCTTTCTTGCTACCTGTTTCATCAGAGAGTACATCTTCTTTTCTTGAAGATTTTTGATTAGATTCATCAAATACCACATGTATGGATTCTTCAACAACAAGTGTTCTTCTGTTGAAGACCCTATATGCCTTACTAGATGTGGAGTAGCCTAGAAAGACTGTCTCATCTGATTTGGCATCAAATTTACTTAAATTATCCTTACCATTATTTAAGATGAAACAACGGCATCCAAAAATACGAAAATAACGAATTGAGGGTTTTCTATCCTTCCAAAGCTCATAAGGTGTTTTCTTTAGAATTGGTCAAATTAAAACTCGATTTAAAACACAGCATACAGTATTTATGGCTTCCGCCCAAAAATATCTAGGTAAGTCATTTTCACAAAGCATGATGCATGCCATTTCTTCAAGAGTTCTATTTTTTCTTTCTACTACCTCATTTTGTTGAGGTGTCTTAGGTGCAGAAAAATTGTGATGAATGCCATTTTCAATACAAAATTTATCAAAATCAGCATTTTCAAATTCGGTTCCATGATCACTTCTCAAAGATACGACTGAAATACCTTTTTCATTCGAAACTCGTTTATGAAATCTAATGAATTCAGAAAAAGTTTCATCTTTATGTGCTAAAAACATGATCCATGTAAATCGTGAGAAATCAGCTACAATAACTAGACCGTACTTCTTACCTCCCAAACTAGATATTCTAGTTAGCCCAAAGAGGTCCATGTGAAGCAACTCCAAGGGTCTAGATGTAGAGATTACTCCTTTTAGTTTGAAAGAGGATTTGGTTTGTTTTCCAAGTTGACATGCACTGCAAATCTTATCTTTTTCAAAATTGAGTTTAGGCAAATCCTTTATCAAGTTCTTTTTGCTAAGTTTTGAAATTAAATGCATGCTTGCATGTCCTAGTCTGCGATGCCAAAGCCAACTAGTTTCATTGATCTTGGCTTTCATTGCCACTAAGCATTGACCATTTTGAATAGGGAGATCATCAAGATCAACCATATAAATATTGCCATGCCTATGACCAATGAACTTGATGCCATTATCATCTAAACTAGAAACAATGCACAAAAAGATTCAAAAATAACTTTAAAATCCTTGTCGTAAAACTGGCTAATACTAAGCAAGTTATGTTTCAAACCATCAACATATAAGACATTATCAATATAAGAAAAAGGGGTGATATGGACTTTACCAATACCGATAATTTTGCCCTTTCCATTATCACCAAAAGTTACATTGCCACCATTTTGATATTCAAGCAATGAAAACTGCTCCACATCTCCTGTCATATGTCTTGAGCAATCGCTATCAAGGTACCACATTCTTTTCTTGTTGGTTGCAAGGCATACCTACAATAAAGATCAAGTGGAGACTTTAGGTACCCAAGCCATCTTAGGTCCTTTTAGGTTAGTGGCATTGGTTCCTTTTGGAACCCAAACTTTCTTAATGTTACTCAATCTTCTTTTGTTGCACATATAAGATTTATGCCCTTTAGTACCACATGTATAGCAAGTAATGGATGAAGATGCAGGCACAAAGAAATTTTTAAAATGTTTTTGTTTCTTATGAGTTCTGAATCCTAAACTTGCTTTATCAAAAACTGCTCTTTGGTTGTTCAAAAGCAAATTCAATTTTTCAGAACTATAAGTAAATCTATCTACAAAAGGTTTTAATTTTTTAATTTCTTCTTTATATCTTTTATTTTCATCCAAAATTTCTTTTCTTTGTTTTAAAAATTTTCATTTAAAAGTGAAGAACTTTTCTTTTTCAAGACTTCTTTTTCTTTTTCAAGAGCTACAATCTTATCATTTAATTTTCTATTTTGAAGAAGAAGGCATTCATTTTCACTTGAAAGCTTGTCATTTATTTTGGTTAAATCCAAATTTTGCTTCTTTAAATCTTTATGTTTTGATTTTAGTTTTTGAAATTCTATGACTAATTCGTCAAAAACTTCATGAAGCTCATCAAATGTAAATTCATTTTTTGTTTCAGAGCATACCTCATCATGATCTGCCATCAGATAGAAGTTTGCCACCTCCTGCTGTTCTTCCTCAGAACTGGAGTCCTCACTATCACTCCAGGTTGCCATCATGGCTTTCTTTCTCAACTTTCTTCTGTTTTCTTGAGCAAGGGGCAGTCTACCTTGAAATGGCCGGGTTTCTTGCATTCAAAACAAGTGGGCTGCTTTTTCTCCTTCTCTTTGTCTTTCTATTTACTTGGCTCACCTTTCAGAGGTTTCTTCTTGAAGTTGAACCTTTTCTTCCTCATAAACCTTCTGAACTTTCTCGCCATTAGAGCCATCTCATCTTCTTCATCATCTTCTTCGGAGTCATCACTTGATTCTTCTCTTGTAATAGATTTGAAGGTGATTACTTTCTTCTTTTTGTCGACTTCCATATTCTTTTATTTGAGGGAGAGCTCACAGGTCATCAGTGAGCCCAACAGTTGTTCAAGTGGAAGAGTGTTGACATCCTTGGCTTCTTCAATAGCTGTTACTTTTGCATCCCAAGAAGCCGGTAGAGACCTGAGAAGTTTGTTCACAAGTTCAACGTTAGAAACAATTTTTCCTAGACTTCTCATACCATTCACAATATTTGTGAACCTAGTATACATCTCACTAATAGACTCAGTAGGTTCCATTTTAAACATTTCATACGTATGAATAAGCATGTTAACCTTGGTAGTTTTCACTTGGTGTGTACCCTCATGGGTAACCTCAAGTGTATCCCAAATCTCCTTGGCGGAGAGACAATTAAATATTCTATTAAATTTACTTGGGTTAAGAGAGCAAAATAATAGATTCATAGCCTTAGCATTGAGCTCGATTTGCTTAATGTCATTTTCATCCCAATCATCTTCCATCTTTGGAGTGAGAATGCATTAACTAACATTGTAAGCTGCTGAGGACCTTTTACAATTATCTTCCATAAATTATAGCCAAGAGCTTAAATAAAAATACGCATGCATGTTTTCCAGTATGTGTAATTTATGCCATTGGAAAGTGGGGGACGATTTGAAGCTTGACCTTCAACTATACCCATTCTTATTAGGGCTGCCATGATCTTTTACTCAAGATCCTTGGACCTACAAGAGAGTACCAGTGCTTTGATACCACTTGTTGCCCAGAAATGGAGCTCAAGATCCTTGGACCTACATCCACTCTCCAAGCCACCCTTGGGATTTTTACTATAATCCAAACAAGATTACAGCAGACTTGTTTTTTACAAGGCTCACAAGTCAAAACCTAAGTTGGTTTTGTCACCTAGGCTCACCAACAAACCTTAATACTTGTTTTGTCTTCGGGCTCACAAGTTAACCCTAGTTGGTTTTATCCCTTTGGCTCACCAACAAACCACAACAACCTTCTTTCAAGACACCCTTGAAAGCAAGGTCAAATCACAAGATAAAAAAGATATACAACTTTAAAACTAAAACAAGCTCTCTTCAAGAGTAGAATGGAATCTTTGAAGCTCAAGTTGATGCTTTGGCTTGACTCTTCCTTGGAATATCCTTCAAAATGCCTCTTTTAGAATAATGTAAGGATGAGCTTGTAGGCTTTTTCAGGAAATCAAACTATAAAAGGCTTTTGATGTGGAGTACTTGAGAGAATATAGGCTTTTTGGCTTTTGAATGGACTTCAATACACTTCAATGCCATTAGAATGAGGTTGGTGGAGGTTAGATACACCAAGAAACTTCCAAAAAATGGTTTGTGACCATTGGAGCCTCGGATCTAGCCGTTGGGAGCTTGAAAAGCAAGTTCTGCAAGTCAGAAAAATAGATCCGTTAGAGCTGTCAGCTTCAAGTGTCGATACTTGGCTGTCAGGTGTCGACACTTGGCTGTCAGGTATCGATACTTGATTTCTAGGTGTCGATACTTGAACTTTTAAGTGTCAACAATTGATGCACAGGTGTCGATACTTGATACAAAAATCCTCAAATGGCAAAGTTCTGTATTTTCAAAAATCTCAGGCCTTGGGTCGATACTTGGAAACCTACGTGTCGACACGTGATGTCGACACTTGAGTTCTGGGTGTCGACACTTGGCGTGCCAAGGATTTTTGTTCATGCCAAATGCTGAAGTGTCGACACTTGGCTTCCCAAGTGTCGACACTTGAGACTGAAAAGCTCAGATTCAAGTGTAAATTACCCCAAAAACATAAATATAAATTTTGAAACTTAAATGAATTGTAAACACATTATAATTAAACATGTAGATGTCCTTTTTTAATGAAGAGGATGTCCAGATTTGCAAAAAATGCTCCATGTCACTGCGTGCCATGATACATAAGTTTTTGAAATTTTAAGGTGCTTTCTCCTGAAAACTCCTAACTTGAAATACATATTAGTATACAATATGCACTCAATGTTTTGTTATTCATCAAAATCACTGGGTGGAGCCAACATCCCTTAATGGTGGCAATTGCTCAGGGAGGTCTCGAGAAAAAATATCTTGAAACTCTTTTAAAAACTCTACAATTTCCTTAGGATGTTCCTATTGGGGTTGGTCAAAAGCTTCCTTAGTGGTCAGAATCCAAATAGGCAATCCTTTAGTAATCTCGCGCTCTAGTTCCCTAGCAATGATCAAGTTTAGTCCTGGCTCCTTCTCTCGCAGATTGCTAGATCCTCTCTTGATGTTATCCTTAGGTGGGGTCAAGTTTATGATGATTCTTTTACCATGGTGGTTAAAGGAATATGAATTAGATCGACCATAAAGGGTAACATCATGGTCAAACAACCAGGGTCTTCCTAAGATGATGTTGCTGACCCCCTTGGGAGAACGTCACACCAGACTTTCTCTTGATATGACTGTACTTGGACTGTAACTTGACATCTCAATCTAATAGGAATAGAGGTTAAGTCAATCCAAGAAATCTTATAGGGTTTAGGATGGGGTACTGTAGTTAAACCTAAGTTCTTAACATCATTTGTGAAAATGGCATTAACACAACTCCCACTATCTATGATGATTTTGCAAACTTTGTCCCCTATCTTAATGAAGGTTTGTATGATGTTAGTCCTACTCCAGTCCTCATTCTTCTTAGTCTGTGTCAAGATACACCTAACGACTCCTAAGAGATCAGGTGACTCTAATTCTTCCTCATTTCCTTCATATTCTTCTGCTAACTCAAGTTCAGCTTCATATATCTCTTCCTCCTCACATTCTACAATAGTTTCAGGATCTTCCTTATCAAGCTCACCTATGTGTAAGGTTCGTACAAGACATTTACTAGCAAAGTGGCCAACCTTATGACACCAATAGCATTCTACATTCTGGTTCCTGTCCCTTTGTACTTGAGGTGCCTTACCTTTGTCATCCTTACGAGCTAGTGGAGTGGTAGGTTTGGGTTGGCTACTGGGAAACTGACTCACACTTGGCCTATTTCCAGGAGTACTAAACCTATTGGGCTCGGGTTGGTAGGTAATGGGTCTCCTCTGAAATCTTTCACAATCCCTAGCAACCTGATAGGCTTGTTCTAAATCATTGACTTCCCTTAGAAATAACTCCCTTTGAATCTCTACATGTAGTCCTGCTCGAAACCTAGACAATGTGACTACCTTAGACTCAACTACACTACACCTCATAACAAACTCATCGAACTTGGCTATGTGCTCGGACATGGATTTGTTACCTTGGGTCAAATTCTATCATTGGTCCAATAGTCTTTGCTCATAGGACAAGGGTAGATATTTCTCTCTAAGTTTAATCTTCATAGATCTTCATGTAACTATGGGCAAATCTCCTCTTTGATGATTAAGTCTTTCAACATTTCTCCAATACAATCTAGCCTGCCTGACTAACCTGAGCTTAGCAAATTTGACTTTCCTTTCTTCGGACATCTCATACCACTCAAAATACTGGTCCATGTCACTCTCCCAGTCAGTGTACACTTTAGGGTCTAAGTTTCCGTCAAAGGTAGGTGCATCTAGTATAATGTTCCTAAGGGCTCTTTCCTCAGGGTCATTGACATCTTGGTAGAGTCACCTAGGATTAGGTTCAAGAGTGAGTTCACGATATTGGGCTCTTAGACCTATTGGAGTGGATCTAGGTACTTTAGGATCAGGATGAGTCATATGGGACTCTTCTAGGTTACCCATTCTTTCCTCCATTTGGTCAAATCTAGTGTTGAGCTGCCTAAACTGTTCAATCATAGTCCTCATTAAAGCTTCCAGGTTTGGGTCCATGGTGGGACTGATTTCGGTTTGGGGCTGTTGATATGGAGTTCCTGCTCTAGTGGTCATGCAATACAATCTTAGCTTCTATGGCTCCTGGACCTAGAAGTTCAATATAGCATGAAAGATTGAGCAATAATTAAGACTATAGGTACTCTTTCAACTGGCCAGGTAAGAGGTGGGACTGTAAAAGGATCCCCTCACTTTTATGAGGTCCTAATTAAAGAACCACAAATTTACTTAAGGCGTTTGCCATTGGACCCCTAGCCTTAGACACCAATATTTAGAAGCACATACAGAATTAATCACAACTCAGGCTCAAAATGTATATGAACCTGACCTGTGGGTGTCCTAGTTTTTTAAGTTGCTACTCAGTTTTAGATTAGGGCTAGGATAATGCAAGATGAGGTTGGTTGTTTTTAGGCCAAGGAAAGGTGATGAAATCCTTCCTTTATCTTATGATAGTATGCCTTTAAAATGATTTCAGATAAAATGAATGCACAACCAAACAAACTAGTTAACAAGATAAGACTAGAAGTACTATGCAATCCAAAATTTAAACATTTAAATTCCAAATTTTAGATTTGAACTTTGAATTTTAAATTTCAATTTCAGATTTTAAATTTCAAAATTCAAAAATCAAAATTTAAATGTTGAAGATTTGATTAGATAGCTTCAAGATTTAAGATGTGCCAGAAACTTATCCTATGTTGTGCTTAGAAGGTTGACATGCAATCTTTCAAACAATTAACAAATCAAACAAGCATACACTAAGCACAACGGATTTCCAATATCGGGTTATCACGTCCGACCGTAGCTCATTACTTCTCTTGGGTCGTGACAGTATACTTTCATATACCCGCTCAGGAGGTGTGATTTCCTTCCACCATAAAATATTAAGAAAAACAATGCAATTTTTTTTTTGAAAAAATTTCAGATCTGAAATCTATGAGTGAAGATTACAGATCTGATTTTTAATCTATCTAAATCATTTAAAATAATGCAAAAAAAAAACTAAGATCTGAAAAGCTATAGATGAGCTTCCCAGATCTAATGCTAGAATGATGTAGAAATTTCAACAACTAGCTATATGTCCTAGTCTAACCTTTGGCTCTGATACCAAAGTTGATGCAGGATGAATGAGATGCTAATATGATGATTAAAACTCTATCTTAACTTAAAGAGCAATGAACAAGATATAGCAGCAAACTTAAGTAAAAAATAACAAAGATCTAATAAAGAAGGATTATTTGAAAGCTACTAGACTACTCGCAATGAAAACACATGCAATCATATAAAGAAAGTAGGATCTGATGATTAAGAAACCATCTTAGAACTAGGACTTTCTTGCTTCAACTAGTCAGATCTAATGAGATTCGGATCGGTTTCACTTACCAATAGCAATTTTATCCCTCCTTTATAGAATATCTGGATCCAACTCTCAAGATCTCGCGGTAGGATTCCAAACTTCAATTCCTTCGGAGTAGACTTTCCATAGATGGTTGTATGGCAAGGAAAACCTCCTCTTCAAATTGCAAACACCAGGGATCCTGCAAAAGGAAAGATTAGTGGCGTTGAAAAGAAATGGAAACTTGAAAGGAAGAGGGAAAGAGAGATGGGGCTGCTTGATCTTGGATCTGGACTTCTCGATCTGGAATTTGAGATGGAGATGGAAGATAACCTAGGGCCTCGCACCCTAGGGAAAGGACCTCATGCCCTTATGGACCTCATGTCCAACACTCAAAGCTCTCATAGCAATGGTGGAAAAACACAATTCATTCAATAAGCAATAATTTCTATAAGGGGGAGATGGGGTGGTATTTATAGAACCCTTACATAGTAGCAAGATAGAAACAAATTTTTCTACAAGATAAGTATAGATAAATGGGTCTCTAATCCCCTTCTTGAATTGGCTGAAACTCCTTGAATTTCAAAATGGATAGGTGCTCCCTTGAAGTTGAACTCCTTCCATGTTGGCGTCAAAGAGGATGAGATGGTGGGCGACAAGAATGAGGTGCTCCTCATGTGCGACAACATGAATCTCAAATGGGAAGTGGATGGGTGCTAATTTCCTCTTTCTTGGCATCAACTTCCTTAGACTCCTTGCTTTTCAAATTTGAAAGGTAGATAAAGATAAGTAGGAGGATAAAGGTGGACTCCCATCTCTTTGTGAATTTAAACTCTATCTCTTGTTGGATTGGATGAAGACTTCTTTGAATTTGAAACTCTTTCATGATAGGTGTCCCCTTGAAGTGGAATTTCTTTATGATGGACAATAAAAATGAGATGAGATGTGGCACCCTCCCTTCTTGGTCGACTTCTCTTGGATGGGTGACAAAATGAGAGAAAAATGTGGCGCCCTCCCTTCTTGGTTTTAAATTTCAAAAGATGTCTTAATATCTTGATGTCTTGATGTCTTGATGTCTCATCATGTGCTCCATTTGAACTCCTTTCTAATTTGGAAATCACACATGTATGGTGACCAAAGTGATGTGGCATGGCATATTGCTCCAAGTGGTGGGTGACAAGGCTCCATGAAGTGATCATGTGGCATGATGACATGGCATGGCTTCATCAATTGGGCTTGAACCTTGGCTAACATATGAACTCCTAATGAGGACATTGGCAAAAAGAAGAAATTACAAACTAACAATCTTTGGTTTTAGTCTAATCTTTTTTTCAGGTTCCCACCAATGTATGAAGAAGAAATCCAACTTTATGAAACACCTCTTGAAGACTCCTAATTCCATTTGAATGAAGCAAGTATGAAGTGTTCAAGCCCATAAATAAAACTAGTGAAGACCCCTTCTTTTCCAAGTCCATGGGCCGGCTAGGATCATCTACATTGAAGCCCATCTTGGACCGGCCAAGCTATGAAGCATTCATCTACTTTGGAGCCTATTGAAATACCAAACTTAAAAGGACATATGAAACGATTGGATGAAGACAAATGTTTCAAGAAAATGGCGCCACATGGAGCTTCTAGGACTTTCTCTTATTAGGATTAGTTAGACTAGGAACTAATCATGTAATTAATTACCAACTAAATCTGAATTAGTTGGCTCCTTAACCCACCCTTTTGCCGCCCATTATGGCTTCCCTTGGCCTATAAATAGGACCAAGGCCTCCTTTTATAAGGCATGCAATATTTGAGTTGAATGAAAGCTTGCTAGTTTTTTTTCTCTTCCACCTTGCCGAGTCATGAGTTCTCCTTGGAGTTTTGAGTGTTTCTCTTGAAGTTTGAGTTGGAGTGTTGAGTTTGAGTGAGTGCCTTGAGTTTGAAAGACCTTAGTTTCATTTCCAAGCTTTTCTACCTAGGATCCAAGTAGTCCAAGAAGAAGGGGAAGTGCTGCCCAAAAATTCAGCAACCTTCTTCAAATCCCCTCACTTTCCTTTATTGAATCATTCATTTTCTTTCAATTCTTCATCACCACAACCTTACTTTGGATCATTTGCAGGTTTTTCTTGATGGTTTGAAGCTGATGATGAAGGCTCCATGCTAAGGACCAAGCTCCAAAGGTAAGTCCTAAGTAGGGAGTGTAGATCTTGTCCCTAGACCTCAATTCTTGAGTGATGAGTGCTATCCTTCCATTTAAGCTTTGATCCTCTTCATTGTTGGGAAGAAGACCCTCTTGATCCATGGATCTGAGGTTCTTAAAGGTAGCTTATCATAGTTTGAGGGATTCTATGCCCTTAGATCCTACTTTTTATTTTCTTGAAAGAAAGCTTGTACAAGGGTGTTCAGAATTCTGCTCACCTAGTTTTCAGATTGAAGTTCTTCATCTCTTCTATGTATAATTTTGGCCATATCTGGAGCTCAAATTCTTGTATAATGATGCTAAGTGAGTAGATCACACTTCCACACACTCATTTCATCAAATTCGTCCTCCATTAATTTTTTGGTATTAGAGCTTTGTTTTTAGGTTAAGCTTTGTAAGCTGCTGGAGTTCTGTCTCACTCTCTTGAGTATTTTGTGATTTTTTTATTTTTTATAGTAATCAAAAAAATCTAAAAAAATACTTTTTTAGTATCTTATTGTGTTAGGATTCAAAATATAAAATTCAAAGAAAATATTTTTCTTGATTTTTGGATTTAAAAATATGAGTTCTTAGGTCTTTTTTGAAGTTCTGTCCAGAATTCTGTTTTTGCCTTCCATTTCATTTAATTTTCAAAAGAATATAAAAATATTTTTATATAAATTTCAAATTTTAGATCTGAGATTCATACTTTGAGTTTTGTTATTTTCCACTAGAATTTTAAATTTTAGAAGGGTTTAGAATTCAAAATTTGAAATTTGAATTCAGGTTGTTAGGAGTTAGTTAAACTGTTGGAACCTTTTAGCAACTGTATTCAAACTACCTTCTCAACCAAAATTCAATTAATTGGAAGTCAAAAATTTAAAATTCGAGATTTCAGATCTAAGATCTAACCAAGTCAGTTTTATTTTGAATTTTTGGATTTTTAAAATTTTAAATTTTGAATTTTTAAAGTCAGGTTAGCTGGAGGTTAGTTGGAAGTTGAAAATTATATTTTAACCACTTTGCTTCCAAGGACGAATTTTATAATTAAATTTAAAATTTTAAAATTGGATGCTACGATCTAGGCTTCAAGATTTGAATTATCCAATTTAAATTTGCATTATTTTAAATCTTGAAATTAGGTTAAAAAAAATTCATGTATTTGTGCTAAGTCTAGTTGATTGTGCGCATTATCTTGCTGAAATTGTTTGCATCCAATTTTAAAACATCCTAAGGGCAATCAATATTACATAAGGGAGGGAAGTCATTACCTTTCCTTAGCCCAAAAAAATTACCCACATTTGCATTGACCTAAGCCATAAGTAAAATCAAGTAGGAACCTATACTCGGGACACCCACGAGTCGGGTTCAAGTGCAAGGTAAGACAAAGTATTATTTGAGTTTGTACTTATTCCTTGAAATTGGTGTCCAAGGCTAGAGGTCCAATAGCAAATGCCTTAAACGGACTTGCAGTTTTTAATTAGGACCTTGCAAAAACGAGGGGAGCCTCTCGCAACCCCACCTCTTACCTGGCCAGTGGACAGGGTAATTACATACTTAAGTAGAACCTAGTTAAGTCTTGTATTTTGAACTTTTAGGTCTAAGAACCCTAGAATTAGGTCTTGTTTACTTGTCCATTGTATTGCTTACCCTTGTATTGTGTCCTATAAGCTAAGTCCACCCTCAGTTTGGTTAGTACCCATGGACCTCAATCTTGATGATGGGGATCCAGGATAGGTCCAGGTTCTTTTTCTATTTTTTTTTATTTTCTTGGATTTTTTTTATTTCTCCTATTCTCGCTATTCTATCTATTCCCACTATTCCATCTTTATCCCAATCTTATTCCCGATTTATTCCTACACTATTCCATCTTCTCCCGTGAGTTATATAAACATCTTTCAAACCCTAGCCTCCATCCCCAGATCTGGGCTGCCCGACCCCCGGTCGCCCTCGCTGGACCACCGCCGACGCTCTCCAGCCCCCGCCCTCGCCGGAGAAGCCGCCGCCCACGCCCGTGGGAAGATGAACGGACGAGGGAGGCATCCGTCCGCCCACCTGCGGCCATGTCGCCCTGCGCCACCACTGGCCTGCTGCCCGTCGCCGTTCCTGCCACCCACCGGCCCCCGCCCGGTCGCCGGTGGGGTCCGCTGCCACCCATGCCCGTGGGAAGACAAACAGATGTGGGAAGCATCCATCCGCCCCGTGCGTCCGTGTGACGCCGCCGCCTCTGCCCGCCTGCCACTGTCCCGCCACCTCGCCGTTCGCCAGCCAAGGCCCAGTCGCCGGAGGCCTCGCCGGTGCCCAGGAGTTCCCACGCCATGGAAGGCCAGACGGCACGCACAGGGCATGCCGTGCCCCCCTGTGCCGCCTCGCTTGCAGCCCGCCGCCAGCCCTCCACTGCTCGCCGTCCGCCGGCCCCGTCCACCATCCGCTGTCTGCTTCCCAGCCATCTGCTGGTGCCCCACCGGAGTTTTTATAATTTAGGTTTCTGTAAAATTAATTAAAATTTTTTATAAAACAGAGGACTCAACAAAGAACAATTCATGCAAATTTCAGAGAAAAATAAATTTTGTAGATGGTCAAAAATAGATGCAAAACTGATACCTAATGTAGTGAATAAAATGCTGAAATTAGGGTTTGTGATTGCAATGCAGATAAAAACCGATTCCTATCTCTTTCTTATGAATACAATTTGCTGAAATTTGAGTTATTGCCTTGTGTTGGTGTTTTGTTTTGGTTCTTTGGTTTGTGTTCTTGTGCTTGGACGAATTCCTTGCTGCCCTAGCTTCCTTCCACACCCTAACTCACTGCCATTCAAGCCTTCACACATCCAAGAAGAAGTGCCCTAGGCCGCTAAGCAAGGAGATCTTCAACAAGCTTTAAACAGCCCAGCTTCTAACCCTAATCCTGATTCCTTTCAACCCATAGTTCCTTTCTTATTTTTTAATTGCTGTTTTGATTAACCCTAACACTTGTAGGATCCCCGAGGTGCTTCCCCTCCCTGGAGGAGGGCTTCTTTGCTGCCCGAACCGCTCAAATTCACCATCAGATTCAAGGGAAACAAGGCTTCTTCTTCCAGGCTCCGATCAGAATGCGTGTGATCCCTGCTGCTACTGAATTTTAATCTCTGACTGGTAAGAAACCTTCCCTTCTCTTATTATCTGATTTTGATGAACATAAACTATCCTAAATCGAAAGTTTCTCAACTCTCGGGTCCTGGCTATTTCATTAGTTTGTATGAGTTTGCCTGCGATCCGATGATTCTTTGCATTGCTAGTCTTTCCGCTAGTTCTTGCTTTATTTTGGGAATCTAGCCTGCAAATACAATTATAAAAATTATAAAAAAATGTTTTACTATTTTTCATGTATGTTTAGCAGTCTTAGAATCATCCCGCATCAAAGAGTGTCAGAGTGCATGACAGCTCCCCTTATCACGAATCAGGGAAGACTCCTCGGGACACCGCCGCACGCGCTTGACAGCCCGTCGGAGATCCCGAGGCGGATGCCTAATGGTAACCTAGTTTGCAACAAACTCGGAGGTAACACAACAACACCAACACACAGGCAAAACACAAGCCAGAACACAAGAGAAAAAAAAAGAGAGAGGAGAGTGCAACCCCCACCAGGATGGGGTGCATGGCACCACCAGTATTCCAGAGCAAGGTCGGGAGGAAGGGCCATACAGGGACTCCCCCTAGCCATGCCACACTTCCCTCGACACATTTGCTACTCACATTTACACAACACACTCCTCCTTGCATGGAGTCCATCAAGAAGGGCTCGACCAGGAGGATCTGTTTCCCTGGATTATCACTAACTTGACCATCGGAGTGCCCCCGCCAGAAACCCTGGCCCGGGTCACCAATCCCTGTCTTGCAGGTCCAGGAGCGAAAAACTGCCTGACAGCGAAGGGAGCGCACTCCGGCGCCGGCAGCAGCTATGGGCCATGGCGATCCTGGCAGCAACAACTTGCAATAAGTTTTAGAAACCCAATTCACCCCCCCTCTTGGTTGCTTCGCTGGGCAACACATCGCAAGGAGTATCCTCGTAGGAATCGCAATTACTTCTTGCATGGCAACCTCGCTTGCCACATCTCCAGTAGCCTTGCTTGCCACCTTTCTGGTAGCCTCGACTGCTATTCCTTCCACCACCTCATTTATCAATAATTCAGTGGTAGCCTACAAGAGAACTCCAGCCATAGCCTCGACTGTTGATAGACCCACTATGATGGGCTCCTCTTCTTTGTCCAGCACAATGATGGCTAGCTCTGCCGGCAATGCAAGCATCGAGAGCC
Source organism: Areca catechu (assembly GCA_021397845.1). NCBI lineage: Eukaryota > Viridiplantae > Streptophyta > Magnoliopsida > Arecales > Arecaceae > Areca > Areca catechu. The sequence goes on along the minus strand of CM038042.1, from coordinate 28,223,705 downwards.
CAACCACCTGCACCCTCCTTGTCCTCCTCCATGTCAATGGGGAGTGCGAGTGGTGCAACCATCAAAGCTGCCTCCACGACCCCAATATCCATCAGGGCAGGTGGAGCTATCTCCATCTCCTTGGTCAGGACACCCACCTTAGGTTCAATGGTAGGCACACTTGAGACCTTCTCTGCAATGCCCTCTAGAGAAGTCGGCACCTCTTCAGCTACTGCAGCGCCCTTCTTCTTTGCCTCAACCTTACCATCATCTTTCTTCCTCTTCTGAGTCTTCTTCTTAGGGCACCCAACCATTTCCTCTAGTGTGAACTTCATTGCCTAAACAATAGTGAGTTTGATTAGTTTGCAAAGAAGAAGGGAGAAGTAAGTTTGATGAAATCAAAATTTAACAAAAAGTTTTATTTCATTGATTCTCCAAACATTTTGTACAAGCCTCATTGGCCACTACAAAAGGAAGAAAAATAAAAAAAAGAAGGAAGCAAAATGGCACGCACCTGTCATAGGAGGCTGGTCAAATCTTCATCATCTCCTGAGTCCTCCCCTTCAAAGCCCATGCTGCCGCCCAAAGGCAACTCCCCCTTCAGCTTCCTGCCATCCACACCAGGAAACAACTCGATGGTCTACGCCTTACATAACTTGAAGCCTTGCAGGAAAGAGTCCCTACAAAAGACCAGTACCTTTTGATGGTACTCCTCTCCTGCTTTGAAGGCCTTGACAACTTCCATTGCCACCTTGGAGGCCCGCGCTACCATCACCTGTGCCTCCTCTTTCATGATCGAGACCTATTTCTTGGCCTTGCTAAGCACTTCGTTTGCCACCAAGGCCCTTGACTCAGTATCAACAACCTTTTCTTTAGCCTCGATGACCTTCACCTTCTTCACTAAGCAATTTCTTTTCCCTTGTAGCTTTGATGCGGACATCCCAGCACAGATCTTGATGCACAACTAGCATTCTAGATTATGCTTTATTATTTTATTTTATTTTATCTGGATGTATAAAAATTAGGCATATCATTTTATTTTATTTTATTTTTCTTGTATCCAGTTCATGCACTGATCTCAAAGCATGAACACTGGATTAGCTTGAAATTTGTTTTAAAATTAGTTTGATAGTTTTAGATTTGTTTGGAGTCTGTTAGAGTCCTACCGTTCTAGTTAAGTTGGTTTTCAACTAGCTAGGGACTAAAGTTTATTTAAAGTATTTTATCGTTGAAATAAATATATCGCAGAATTTTATTTAAGAAAAGTTTGGGTGTGTCCTAACTCCTTTACCCTCGTCCTCCTTCCCCTTCTCCCTTCTTCTTCTCTCCTCTCTCTTCCTCTTCTTCTCCTTTGCCTGGCTCTCCACTCTTCCTCCCTCCCTTCCTCCTATTCTTCTCATTCTCCTCCCCTTATTCTTTGCTTATTTCCTTTCTTATTCCTCTCTTTATTCCTCTCGTCATCTTCCTTCTTGTCTCTCTTTCTCTCTCTTTCCCCAATGATTTCTTTCTCCTATTCTGAGAATCAAACTCCTGAACACTCCAGTCCATCGCCAATCCCTTCCATCAGTTCCACTGATGCTTTCCTCGGTGATCAGTCTCCTCCAACATCTTCGATGAGCTCCCCTCCTTCCATGGCATTCCCTCCTGTCCAGGCCATCCGAAGCCTTGCTGGACAACCACACTAGAGGCCTCCCATATTGAGCCGACCATGGTGTCTCCTCCGAGTTCCTGCTGGCCCTTCCCCCTTCGAATCCGGCATCATCCCCTCCGAGCCTGGCCGATTTCTCCATCAGTGCCGATCCCGTCTGTTGCCACCCCCATTCAGAAGATCCATGGCCCAAGTTGACTGGCAATGCCATCTTCTTGCTCATCACCAGCATCTGACAACCTCTGTCACCTGCTGTCATTAATGATGCCGGACTCCTCTAGATGCTTGCCTAGGTCGAGCTCGCCCTCATCGCGTAGCCGGAGATCGACAACATCGTTGCCTCACTTCCAACCATTCCACTGATGCCCTCTCCCTGCTGCCCTCCCTCCGACGATAGCTCCCTCGAGAATGCCAGTGACATCCCTGCCAGATTTCTCTCGCCTGTTCCACCCTGCATCGGCCTATAGGGAAGGAAAGGCCTGCATGAACGTGAAAGCTTAGCTGGCTTTCTTTGCCGACTTCAAGCACAGGAAGGAAATAAAAAAAAGGAAAAAAGTGAAAAAAAGGGAAGAAAATATAGAAAAAGAAGAATAAATTTTTATTTGGGATTGTTTGACCTAGCCTAGCAATCGTTTCTTAACGACCAATGATCTAACCCCTAGAATAAATTCTGATCGGGTTGTCCCATATCAGTTTTGGTATCAAAGCATGGATTAGGTTAGATTTTGGTCAATTATATTTTATTTGCATTTGATTAGTTTGTAATTTTAAAAAAAAATCTATTTGCTTCACTGACGAACAAGCTAGAGCCTGAGGATTCCTGAATACTGGAGACTTTCAGAGTAGCATGAAGCCTGACTTGACGGAGTCGAGTTCTCCCCACCCAAGGAGAATGATGCAGACATCCTGGCACAGATCTTGATGCATACCCAGCATTCCAAATTATGCTTTATTTTTTATTTTATTTTATCTGGATGTATAAAAATTGGGCATATCATTTATTTTATTTTATTTTATTTTTCTTGTATCCAGCTCATGCACATATCTCAGAGAATGAACACTGGATTAGCTTGAAATTTGTTTTAAAATTAGTTTGATAGTTTTAGATTAGTTTGGAGTCTGTTAAAGTCCTACAATTCTGGTTAAGTTGGTTCTCAACTGACCAGGGATTAAAGTTTATTTAAAGTACTTTATCGTTGAAATAAAGATATCGAATAATTTTATTGAAAAAAGTTTGGATGTGTCCCAACTCCTTTCCCCTCTTCCTCCTTCCCCTCCTCCCTTCTTCTTCTCTTCTCTCTCTTCCTCTTCTTCTCCTCTGCCTGGTTCTCCACTCTTCCTCCCTCCCTTCCTTCTATTCTTCTTATTCTCCTCCTCTTATTCTCAGCTTATTTCCTTTCTTATTCCTTTCTTTATTTATCTCGTCATCTTCCTCCTCCTCTCTTTTTCCCTAATGATTTCCTTCCCCTGTTCTGAGAATCAAACTCCTGAACACTCTAGCCCACCACCAATCCCTTCCATTCATTCCATCGATGCTTTCTCCCTACTGCCCTCCCTCTGGCGATGGCTCTCTCGAGAATGTTGGCAACATCCCTGCCAGATTTCCCTCCCCTATTCCGCCCTGCGTTAACCCGTAGGGAAGGAGAGGCCCTCACGAACATGAAAGCTTAGCCGGCTTTCTTTGCCGACTTCAAACACAGGAAGGAAAAAAAGAAAAAAAAGTGAAAAAAAGGAAAAGAAAATATAGAAAAAGAAGAATAAAAACTTTTTTGGGATTGTTTGACCTAGCCTAGTGGTCGTTTCTTAATGACCAACAATCCAACCCTAGAATAAATTTTGATCGGGTTGTCCTACATCAAGCTCTATCTTTAGCATCGTCGAGGCCTGCCCATGCTTCGATAAGATCTTTCTCCCTCTAGCTCCATGCCTTTTCCAATAGGTGATGAAGCTCCATGCACTAAGTTGTGATTTCACCGAGATAGGCAAACTTCGTGGCTAAGGAGGCTTTCGCCATCATAGCCCTTGCCCTCTAAGTCAATAGCTACTCGCTAGCTAGACTGAGCTCTTGGATCGCTTTGTCCTGCCTTCCTCTCCTTGTGTGATTATGCTGACTCATTGAGGAGGCAGTTTACATACCGTAACTACCCTTAGGTCGTTAGGAAGCCTTGCATTCAAAGACCATAATTAAGAAGATATTCATCTTTAATGGGAACCCAACATCAAGAAGGATCCACAAGAGAAGAACTTACTAATATGGTGACCTAGATAAACCACTGTAGGCCCTTGCTGATGGGCCTCCCTCATGCCTCCTCTTTGACCTTTGAAGGAATGAAGTCCTCCAAGAGGTTGAGGCACCTCGCTAGCCCTAGCAGGCGAACCTCATCAAGGGTGGACTCGCTTTCTTGGGCCACAAAGGGCATCATCCCTTTGCCCTTGCTAGCATTAGCCATGGAAGCCACCACCACTTCACCTTGGCAACCGCTGCCTTAGACTTCGTGGCCACCATGGTCACCCACCTCAGAGACTCTGCCACTAGTGCCAGGCCCCACTAATCTCAGCTTGGGCCTTCATAGTAGATGTCGGCCCCCTTTCTTCCATCTTTAAAGCCTTGCTGGTGCTCGTGGGGTACCCTCCAGGTAAGCCAAGCAAGAGGCCATGGTAAGCAAGCCACTTGAGGAATGCCCGGTTACAGGGATATGCCATGCCGGTTACCACTCCTTACTCCACCAACTATAGTATGGTCCTTGCCACGAGCATGCTTGTAGCATCGGAATGTGCCAAACACTACTCTCCTATAGCTCACACCATATCCGTCTTTTCTTTTAGGTGTCAGGTACATGCCTATAACTTTTTTCTTGGGGACCTTCTAGATAAGTCAAGCAAGAGGCCATGGTAAGCGAACCAACGAAGAAGAATAGGGAGGTGGATAAAATGAAACCAAGAAGCCCCATCTCTCTTAAGAAATTTCATTCGAAGAGCACACCATGAAGCTCTCTAACTCTGCAAGTATCCACCTAGTGTCTATCAAGACATTTGTAGGCCTCTCTAAATACTTTTCACCTATCATAAAGTATCCAAGCCTTCATAACTTCACTCACTAGTGTGCCATCTCCAGAGAAGTGAACCTTATACGTACTGAGTTCTCCATCTCCTACAGACCTTTCTCCATCTCCTACAGACCTCGTTCCATCTCCCTCCTTCATTCCTTCTCTAGCTCCTCTCTCCCTCTTTGAATTTCTACTCCATTTCAAATTCCAGAGGAGACTCCAAACCTCCTCTATTTGCTTGTCCAAGAGACTAACTTAGGCATCGAAGGGTCCACCAACGGTGAACCCCCTAGGTGTGGGCTTTTTGACCCTCTTTGTTTTGCAAGATATACTCCTAGTGATAGGCCACTACAAGACCCAGTTCCATACCAGTAACCATCTCAGCTCTAGCCATCCATGAGTCGAGCCTAAATTAACACCACCCCCCAATATGGCAACAGTAGCCATGGAGGCTTGCAAGAGGGTTGAGGTGATGGAGACTGTATCTGAGCACCTTAAGGAGGTGCTTGCCAGGGTGGAGGCCAACTTGGCCTCAAAGAGAAAAAGGAGGGAGGTGGAGGTGGTAAAGGCCAAAGAGAAGTTGGCCAAGGTGGAGAAGAAGACTAAGGAGAAGGCAATGGAGGCATACAAGGCCTCGATGGACTTTGCGGCAAAGAAAACCCGGGTAGTGATGGTTTTCCATACATCATAGGAATTCTACACTGACTACCATCCATTTAGTGAGGAGGCCTTCCATGAAGGCTTCAAATTGGGCAAGGATGACCGCCACACTCAGTAATGGTCCAATACCTAGAGCTAGACCTTTCTTTCTTAGATGAAGAGGAAGAGGCTGGAGAAGGGCTTGCGACCTCTGAACATGAAGGTGCTGCATCGATCCCATCACCTGAGATCGTCTCTGGTCGAGCTACTATTATCCCATCCAAGGCCACTCCTAGCATTGTTATCCCCAAAAGAAGGACAAGGATTAGAAATCTATATTTTTTCCTTTCATTTTTTGTTTCTTTTAATCTTGTAAAAGAATTTTTCATTAATGAAATGAAGTTTTCAAATTTCTTCTTTGGGTGCTGCTTGTTAATTTGGTTATATGGTTGCCTTCAGGGTACTAAGTCATCATCAGATGAACCCTTGCTGGCCGGGCCCCTTCCAAGAGCCATAGAAATAAGGGTCCATATCGATAGTTTGGAGAAAAAGGTCAAGGTGGCAAACAAGAAAGCTATTGGCTGAAAGAAGGAATTGTTGAAGGTGCAAAAAGCATTTGTAGAGGCCTTGAAGGAAATTGATCATCTTTGATAAGAGATTCAGCGAGGGGATTAGGCACATGCTGTCAAGAGGGTTAACTTGACTACTATCTAAGGTAGTCAAGAAGGCAACTTAGGATGTGGCTGCCAAATTGATCCAAGCTCGTGGCCAGCTCCATTTTGCCAGGGGAAGATCACCACACTAGAGTCAATGATTGAAGCTAGGGAGGCAAAATGGGGGTTGGCGACTCGGATGGTGCAGCTATAGAATGAGTTGCACAAGTCGAGAGAGGATATCCAACCTTGAGTGATTACTGAAAGACAAAAATATGGTGACTAGCTCCGAGGCCAAGTCGAGGCATGTCATCTTGGTTGCTCTTTAGCCGAGTGAACAGTCTTGAGTGGAGGTGCACCAAATAATGAGGACTCCAAGGGTGTGAGAGACCTTAGAGGGAGATGATTACTTCATAGATAGGGTACGAATGTGTTCATTATTAGCCACTCTATCGGCTATTCCACCTGTAGAAACATGGTTTAGATCCTTTACTCGAACCCTGATCTAGCTCGCTTGCCATTCTATGGGAGGAACTTGGATGAAATCCTTGTAGATTTTCATCAAGTAGGTTCATACCAATTCCCGGAGTTCATCATTCCTTGTTGCACATCCTGTGAAGTATAGATCCATGAGGTAAACTCCATGGGAAACTTGAAGGCCAAAAAAAACTAGCCTTGTCTAAATTTTCCCTCTAGCATCATCTTTCTCTAGTAGTTATCCTCCTATAACCGTTGGGTGCTTTTGCTATAATATAATGAAAATTTTACTTACAATCTTTATAGCTAGCGTATAAATATTTTTCCTTGTTCTGAATGACTAGATGGATGTCCCTTGATTGTAGGACATTCCAAAATTTGCATTAATTGAGTAAAACCTAGACTGCTATAATCAAATTAAATCGATCATAGACCACTGGTCAAATATTTGGATTAGAGATTTGATCAGGTTCTTTGTGTAGCTAATCAAAGGTCATTGATGTGTGGGTCAATCAAGGGCTACCGCAAGCTGGGGAACTAGGTCAAGCAAGTCGACCATTGAGTTATGAAAAGCACCTCGGTACAAATTCAGTTAGATGCTCTGGTGTTGGGCCGATCTTAGTTTGGTCAGAAATCATATGGGCCTAGGGCCGATCAGTGACCATTTGAAGTTAAAGTTATCCAGAGATCGTTGGGGCCTCATCCAACAATTGGTCATTTAAGCTTGGCCGACCAAAGGTCATATAAAGTTAAGGTTGATCAAAGGTTGTTGGTCTTAAAGTTGGTTGGAGGCTCCTTCGACGAGTGCTTCCATGCGTACTTGGTGTGATGTTGCCCTATTTGGGCCTTAACATTATTCTCCCAATCACAGGGTGCAACATGGTGCCATATGTCACTTGAAGCGAACCTAGTTCCAAGGGGAATCTTGACCGGGCATAACTCTTGAGTTGTGATTGCCTTTATGGCACTACTTTGGTGAGAACATTGTTAGGACTTAAATGCACTGTTCTTAAGAAAATAGGGATTCCAAATGGGCATCTGCTACTTCAACTTCCCGTCTAGAAGGTGCCCAGTTGATGGGACAAGGAACCTACCTGTCTTGCACCAAATGGGCAAGGGTGTGACGAGTTCCCTCCTGACTTCTCTATAAATGGGGGGTATGTGAAGCAGATCCTTACATAATCTCATTGCCACTAGAATGTGTAGGAGGGTGGTACAACTAGCTTCTAGTGTAGGTGCCAGGGTCATGGGATTTCCTTTTTTGACGGAAGGGTTTTTTCTAGGAGGGTTCCCTTAATCATTTCGAGGGTGTGTTGGTGGGTGCTCATCTTGGAATGGGAAGTATTGGAAATGGTCAGTGCTCTGCATCATTACGGCTCTTATTGACCAAAAGATAGAGTTGTAGGGGGGCTCAGGCTATATGCCTTGTCACCTAGCTCCACCTTAAGCAAGACCTAGCCTTGGGTGGAGATGCGACGGGTGCATCTCTGGGGACCTCATCTCAAGCAACAACCAATTGAGTCCCCTAGGATTTTCTTCTCCCACTCCTTGTGAGTGGCATTCTCGGGTCATGTAAGGGATAGTCTCTCGGCATTTTTTAATGCCGTCCTTGGTTTGCTGGCTTTTCTTCTCCATTTACTTGTGGGCAGGAGCGTGCTTCTTGCATCAACCCCTAAAAAGGGTACGTGCACCTGTGCTATGTGTTGAGCGAGCCCCAGGATGGAGACAGGTGTCCCAAGATGGAGATAGATGCCCACTTTTGTGGTTGATGTTAGCCCTTATAAGGGTGTTGTTGCATCTTAGGGAATCTAGGAAGCCTTTTGAGGTCATGGGAGGAGCCTTGCCTTTGTTGGTGAGGCATGGAAGGAACTTTGGAAAATCTGGAAGCTACTTTTTGGCCCTTTAGGGCTATTGCTTAGTCATTGTTCACTTGTATTTTTATTTTTTAGAGATGTGATCTAGCTATAGAGCCACAAACACTTGTAATCCAAGATTTATCAATAAAATCTTTATTCTTCTACATTTCTATTGTGTTTGCCTATCGCTTACTATATCTTGAATGTTTTAACATATATTATATGTCATCCATATCCTTATGCGATTCTTCTTTGATTCCTTTACTTGTCAATGAGGATGAAGCAATGGGCCATTGAGCAGCTACTTGGGCTTTTATTGATCAAAGGTCATTTGGATGTAGGAACATTGAGTGCCTTAATCTTTAATGGGTTGCTGAGAGGTTATCGAGGCTCTCGACCGGTTAATGGTCATTTAGAGTCATGGGCAATTAAGCTGCCATTAAGGCTCTTGACTAATCAAATGTCATCTCGAGCCATGGGCCATTGAGACTCTCGATCGATCAAAGGTCATTTAGAGCTGTTGGAGCTGAATGTTCTTAATCTTTGATAGGCTCCTGAGGGACCATTGAGGCTCTTAACCGATCAAAGGTTGTCTAGAGCCATGGGCCATTGAGTGGCCATTGAGGCTCTCAATCAATTAAGGGTCATTTAGAGTCATGGGCACTGAAAGGCTTTTAATCTTTGATGGGCCATGAGGGGCTATTGAGGCTTTTAACCAATCAAAGGTCATCTGGAACTATGGGCCATTCAGGCTCTCGATCGATCAAAGGTTGTTTAGAGCCGTGGGTCATTAAGCAACCGTTGAGGCTCTTGACTAATCAAAGGTCATCTGAAGCCATAGGTCATTAAGTAGCCATTGAGGCTCTTGAGCAATCAAAGGTTTTCTAGAGTCATGGGCGATGAATGGCCTTGATCTTTGATGGGTAACTGAGGGGTAGTTATGGCTCTTGACTGATCAAAGGTCCTTTATAGCTGTGGGCCATTAAAGGGCCATTGAAGCTCTTAATCAATCAAAGGTCATCTGGAGCCATGGGCCATTGAGCAACCATTGAGGCTCTTGACCAATCAAAAATCATCTGGAGCAATGGATGCTGAATGGCTTTTAATTTTTAATGGGCCACTGAGGGACCGTTGAGGCTCTCAATTGATCAAAGATCATCTAGAGCCATTGACCATTGAGGGGCTATTGAGGCTCTTGACTGATCAAAGGTCATTTGGATCCATGGGCTATTGAGTGGCCATTGAAGCTCTTGATTGATCAAAGGTCATCCGGAGTTGTGGGCCATTAAGCAGCCATTGAGGCTCTTGACTAATCAAAGATTATCTAGAGCCATGGATGGTGAATGGCCTTGATCTTTGATTAGCTATTGAGGGCCATTGAAGCTATCAATCGATCAAAGGTCATCTGGAGTCGTGGGCTATTGAGCGGCTATTAAGGCTCTTGATTATTTAAGGGTTATTTAGAGTTATGGGCACTAAATGGCCTTTAATCTTTGATGGACTGCTAAGGGGCCATCGAGGCTCTTGATCGATCAAAGGTTGTCTAGAGTGTGGGCCATTGAGGGGCCATTGAAACTCTCAACTAATCAAAGGTCATCTAGAGACATGGATCGTTGAGCAGTCATTGAGACTTTTGATTGATCAATGGCTATCTCTAGCTATGGGTGTTGAATGGTATTGATCTTTGATGGATTGCTGAGGGGCCATTGAGGCTCTCGACCAATCAAAGATCATTTAGAGCTGTGGGCCATTAAGAAGCCATTGAGGCTATCGATCGATCAAAGATCATCTGGAGCCTATCATGACTATCATGCACCTACATGAACCTAAGGATACCAATGAGGAAGCTCTCTACAAAATTTAGGTCGATTAAAATTTGTTTGGGTAGCCAACAATCAAGCCTTGGTCACTGCATACTAGAAACCTGTTACAATGACCTAGTTCGCATCTCCCCACTTCCACGGACCTGAGATGCACCTCTAGATCTAAAATTCATGCCCTAACATCCTAAGAACTAGGACAAGGAAAACATATGCTTAGGGCTTGGAGATTTGGATAAAAATCTTGGCAGAGGAGAAGTTCTAGTTCGATTAGGACTTCATGGTAGCTTTTAAGAATAACATCCTTTGCATATATTCTTCTCCCTTCGAACCCTATCTTTGATTTTGGAATATGGAACTTTGTCCCAATCAACACACAACCTCTCCTGATCTTCCCTCAGACTTAGAGAACCTGGGCATGATCATTCTAGGAGAGAGACTCCAAAGTAGATAGGAGTCTCTCTTGGACCCTCTAGTGCTAGCGCTCAACTTTCCTTCGCACGTGAACTTTATTAGACACCAATTTACCATGCCTTCTTGATCTGAAGTTCCTCCTTCAGATTCCACATGCCTCCCTAAGAAATAGGAATGAGGTGTGAAGCCTTGTAGCATGAGAGGAGAAAGAATAACAATAGATTGCTCACCTTCTTGTGATTTTAGGAAAGGGGGGCACACATAAAGCCTCCTCTACTCACTACCTTGGGTGGCATGAAATTAGGAAGAGAGGGAGAGAAGAATTAGGAAGAAATTAGGTTTGATTTCTTAATCATTAGGTTACATGGTATGCCCTTTTTTTAGACCAAAAGGGTCCTCCTACTCCAACTAGGAATACAACTCATAAACCAAACTTAACTCAAACTTCTTCCAAGGCTAATCTAATTAAGAGACTACTCATCCAGGCCTATATACACCCATGATTTGACCTACTCTCATAACCACTTAGATCTAAACCTGATCCAACATGGATTAGCCCCCTCAAGATCTAATATCCTGGACCTCAAGCCCATGAAGGGCCAAACCTCCATCTCAAAATCAAATTGAAGCTAGCCCTAGGATTCTAACCTATCATAGATTCTTGAAGCTATCACCAAGACTCCTCTTTTGGCCTTCTAAGGCTTGAAAGTATCACACCAACTCCTACAATCTCCATCTTTGTGCCCACAAGCCTTGGCATGTTCTATGCGATCCGTCTGCACCAACCTGCTGTAGCCATGCTATCATTGTGCACCCTGATAGCTCTTTATGCAAATTTAATTGCCAATGCCAATCCCTTCAGCCCTGGAGACCTTTGAGATGACTACCTTCACCTGGGTTGAAGATCCTTACTTGTTCTGGGTGCCCTCCTATGTCACGTAGGCATAGTCCTCTTTTGCACTTGCACTAGCCATTGCTTCAACTTCTTGTAGTGGGATTGCAACTTGCTTGTCTTGGCTCAGACCTACCTATATCTTCATAGGCTTGCCTTAGCCTTATCATAAGTATTCGGGTCCTCTTTTACTACAACCAAACCATCCGACACAATCTCTCCAAAGCCACGCCTCTTTGATTCTCACATATCTTGCATTGACCTGTGCAATGCATCATCGCTACTGATACTAGAATCAGTGCCTTCCCCTACATGTCTAGGATCTAAACCTATGCCAAACCTCTCTCCACCTGTGAAAGTACTTCTAGTTGGTGCTCCACCGATCGCTATTGTAGGTGGTCAACAATAATTTTACCAACTTAAACTAGTTGGGGTTATGTTCATTTTTAAGATTATTTTGTTAGAGTTTTAATTAGGTTAGAAAGACTAAAGAGTTGGAATATGTTTATAACTAAGAAAAGGAATTAAAACTAAGTAGGAGATTAACAATAATATAAAAGATGTCTTAAATTTTGATTCAATATTTGGTACTATATTAAATATTTATTTAATATATAATTATTAAATTATGATTGATCCCCGAGCATAGCCTATCTCATTGAATATGGACCTTGATCCACTCCTATATAGCCATAGGCAATTCAAAGTCTCTAATTATGTAAATAAAAATTTCTATAATCATATTCCGAGCATAGCCTATCTCGCTGAGCACAAATCATATCCTAGGATCACGACTCATCTCTACGTAGTCATAGGCTATTCTAAAATCTAATTATAGTCTAAACATAAAGAACACTACTTGAAGTAATGAAAACAATTTTATTCATGAAAAACAAACCATTACAATCAAGCTAATTACATAAAGAAAAAAATAAAATATAAATGCTAGAAACCTCATCTACTCCCCAAAGATAGGAACTCAGCCATGCATGACCTTCCCTTCCTCTTCCTTTATGCAAGGCTCTAAAGGGATTTCAGGGGTTGATCCCCTCCTATCCCCCTATGCAAAGGCTAGGGATTCCAGGGACTAATGACTCCGGTAGAGGTACAGGATCCTTTTTGTAGGTGTTAACAGAGGAGAGGTATTTATATTTTTTCGATGCGGGACTGAAAAAAGAAATCATAATAATGGCCATAATTTATTTTTACAAGATCATTGGTTGGGTGGTAAACCAAATTTTAGTTGAAATAATTTTAGAATCCCGCTCCAAATCAATGTTTGATTAATTGAAGTTGATGGGTTGCATGTGTCACAATTGAAATCGTGTACCGAGTCCATCGTCTGGTCGGCACAAATTTTGATGTTGGATCAAAGTCAACTCACTTGATTTTTGGCCATTGGATCTTGATCAGAGGCGAGGAGGTGGTTGGCAATGTCAAGATGGCACAGGTTGTGGTGGTTGCCTTGGTGAAGATGGGCAGTGACATGGAGGAAGATGGCATAGTCATGGCTTAGATCCAGAAAGGGGAAAACAACATGGATTGTAGTAGTGGTTGATCAGCCAGTGAAGAGCAGGGAGCGGCATTTCGATGGCAAATACTAATTGCTGATGGGTTGAGGAAGATGACGGCATTGGTAGCTGCATGGTGTCGATGGTGGAAGGAGAAAAGATGGCTGGTGGAGTTTTGATCATGATGAGCTTGGTGCTGGGGAAGATGGCAGTAGCCATGGCTGCGATGGAGATGGTGAATGGCCGTGACTATGGGCAGAGAAGGGAGGAGTGGCAACCGACACTCGATTTGGAGAAAGAAGATGGTAGCACTGGAAAATCGGGGCCATGACTATTGATGGCAAGTAGCAATCACTGATGGGCTAAGGAAGACGACGGCATTGGTAGTTGCATGGTGTTGGTGGCAGAAGGAGAAAAGATGGCTGGTGGAGTTTTGATCGTGGTGACCTCGGTGCTAGGGAAGATGGCAGCAGCCATGGCTGCGATGGAGATGGTGAATGGCCATGACTATGGGCAGAGAAGGGAGGAGTGGCAACCGATGCTTGGTTTGGAGAAAGAAGATGGCGGCACTGGCAAATCGGGGTAGAATGGCTGGCTCTCAAATTGGCAACAAGGCATTTGTAAGGAAGGATGGGATGGCCATGGTTGAGAGGTCGATGATTGGCGGTGCGGCAACATGAGACAAATAGCGGCTCAACCAGGGGAAGAAAACTAGCAGGAGAAATAGAGAGGACAAGATGATGACTCCTTTACCATGAGCTTTGCTAGATTGTTGCCAAATCTTGGTATATCGGGCCAAGAAGGAGAGCAACTCTAATGGCGGTGGGAAAGCATGGGATGGCTAATCATAATGAGCGATGGCCAAAATCCATCCACACCATGGATCGATCGCCATGGCTAATCGTGAACCATGGAGAATTTTATAAACCAGGCAATCAGTCCATGTGAATCGGCTACTTTAATATTTGTGCAACTCTTTAAAAAATTTCAAACTTCAATTTTGGGCTCACTTTAAGTCTGATTTGCTTCATACTTATTTTGTTCAAACCCATAAATCGAGCTTTTTGTATTAACGATTGTTGCCTAGATGGCCAACCCAAGAGGGGGGGTGAATTAGGTTTGAAGGTTTTTTAACAAATATATGCCTTTTTGAAATCTTAGTGTGGTGAGTGAAGTGTATCAAGTGTTAAGTGTAGAAGCAAATAAATAAACACAAATAAAGCAATCACAAACACCACGAATTTATAGTGGTTCAGAACAACCCAGCTCTTACGTCCACTACTTAATGTACCACTTGGGATTTTCACTATATTCATAATGGAATACAGCCGATTTGTTTTACACCGGGCTCACAAACCAAAACTCAATACAATGTTAGTTTTCCTGGGCTCACTAACAACCCAAACTTGATTTTCAAGGCTCATCAAAAACCTAAAAACAATCCTCAAGCTACAACCCCTGATATACTTGGAACAACTCAAAATAGAGTTACACAGGAAGCAACACTAAAGACAAACCAAACTTTGTCAGATGGTTGCAGTTGAAGCTCTTTGTGAAGCCTTCTTGATTGCTTCTTCAATGCTCTTTAAGGCTTTCAAACTTCTCCAATGATTGACTTAAAAAATTGATTAGAAGTTGGTGAAGACTTGAGTTCTTGCTTGAATGCTCTTTGGAATTTTCAATACCTCATTAAAAGTCCTTCAAAACTTATTCAAATCCATCATTTATAGTCTTTTGAACTGATCCCAAGTAAATATGATCGTTGGAATGCGTTGGGAGTCAAAATTTAGTCGTTGGAAGACTTTTTGGATTCAAAAACTTCATTCTGGAACTAGCCGTTATACTTCAGAAATTGGGATTCGAGTATGCTCGGATGGGTCGAGTCAGCTCGGATGCTCAGATAGGTAAAAACTGAACTCTGGTCAAGTCGACTCTCTTCAATCTAGTCGGCTCGGATGACTGGTCTCTCAGAACTAAATTTTATTCACTCTGAAGGAGTCGACTCGATTCTTCAGTGAGTCGGCTCGGTTGACTAGTTTTTTAGAACTGAATTTTACTCACTCTAGAGGAGTCGGCTCAGATTGTCATTGAGTTGGCTCGGTTGACTGGTTTCTCAAAACTATATTTTAGCTACTCTAGATGAGTCGACTCTAGTTTCATTGAGTCGGCTCGGTTAACTGTGTATCAGAAACCCTTGTGCCGTGCCAAAATAATGTATCAGCTCTATTCCTTGAGTTAGCTCGAGTGATCTTTGTCCAAAAGCTTTCAAACTTCTTCAAACTGCTTCCAACATCTTCCAAACAACTTCAAACTCTTCTAAACCTAATATAAGTAATTTAAACTTAAAAATTACATAGAATTGGCCCCTTTTTCATAAATACATAAATAAATTTTCTTTGGATTCTTTAATACATAGAACTTTTTTTATGAGAAACTTGATACTCTACAATGATTTTAGAATTGTAAAGAGAATGATTGTGCATTTGGATCATCCTATAAAATCTTTCTTAAACATTTAAGAAGGTCAGTATCAAAAACATTCTCCAATATTTTGTTATCATCAAAATTATTCTAGGGGTTAATAATCTCTCCCTTTTTGATGATGATAAAACACTAGGCATGGAAATAAATCTCTTTATATTTTAAGTGAATCAGAGTTAATGCTATACAGTATATCAAGAAATTCAAATTGTCTGTTTAGATTATGATCTAACTGTATCAGAGCTTGATTGAAATATCAGAGCTTAACAAGTTACATATCACAATATATTAGAATAGATAAATTTAAGTATCAGAGCTATCAAAATTTAGTATCAGAGCTGTCAAGCATTCAATTGAAGTAAGATTGCTTGAGTATCATAGCTTGAGTTTAAGTATCAGAACTATATATATATGACAGTTCATTTTGTAATTTAACTTAAGTATCAGAATTTTTGTAATTTGATAGGAGTATCAACAATATTAGAGCTTTAAAGGTATTAACATAAGCATCAAAGCTTCAAACTTTAAAAGGTTTAACATAAGAGTGCTTAAGTATCAGACAAAAGTATTAGAACTTAATAAAAAGTATCAATGCTTAATAATTTCCATTATTATTACATTTGATCATTTTTTTTATTTTCTTTTTGTGCTATTTTCATGCTTCCTATATTTCTCTCCCTTTTTGTCATTAATCAAAAAAGTAACAATCAAAAGACTAACAGAGATAATTGCATATTGATCTGAATATATATATTTTATTACTTCCAAAAAAGTACATTACATATACTTCCAAGAAAGTATAGTCAAAGCATGATACATCAAAATGTATAACTAAAATATATCATAGTTACTCTCACTGCTGCTAGAACTTATATCTAAAGTTTCAAAAGCATATACTCTAGATCTCCTAATGGGAGGTGAAGGTCCTCTAGAGGTATGGGTCCTAGAAGCTGCTCCAGTTCTAGGAGGTGGTCTAGCATGTGGAGGTGGTTGTCTAGCTCTAGGAGAAGGCTATGGAGGTGGCCTATGTGGCTGACTAGAAGAAGCTCCAAAGCTAGGTTGCACTCTAGTGAATCCAAGTATAACTGTTCCAAGCTCCATCTCCATCCTATGCATACCCTGCTGAATATCATGTAGAATGATAACCTAATGTGTAGGAAAGGAATCAGCTGCGCCACGGAGTTTGCCAAAATCAGAATGCAGATCACTAAGATCAGTCCGATAGTCCTCCAGATCCTCTAGCTCCGCTCAACTATTTCTACTCTCAAAGTGATCTCTTCATATCAGCACGAAACTCCTGAAGGCCATGCTCTACTGTCTGACGAAGATCTTCAAACATGGAGCTAAATCTGGCAGTCAAAGTCTCTATGAACTGAGTAAGCTACTCAAAAGTAACAGTGGTCTGAGTATAAACACTAGCAGAAGTAGAAAGTGCTGTAGGAGCTGTAGATGTGCCTGGTGGAGTCCTCGGACTATTAGGTTGTCCACCCATCTCATCCTGTGCTTCAGTCTCCTTAACTGACTCATCCTCATCCATGGTCTGCTCAACTGCAGGTGCCTCAATAGGAATATCCTCATTTGAGTCATCTAAATGTGCTGCTCTCTGACCTGAAGTCTTCTTAGTCCAGACTCCCTCTACTCTACGGTATCCCATCTTGTGTAGGGATTTCTCTGAATACCTATTAGTGTGAAGCAAAGGTCGGCTGTCTTCTCTAGTCAGATCAATACCGAAATCTTGAAACAATAGTGTAAAAGCCATCCCATATGGCAAGCAAGCTCTAGCCTTTCGGGCTGCATCCCGAATCTGGGTAATCATGATATATGGTAAATTGAGGGCCTCCCCCTTAATCATGTACTGCATGAACATTAGGTCTCTTTCACTAACCCAAGCAAATCTTCCAGTTCTTGGTAGAAATATCCTACTAATGATATTATGCAAAAGCCTCATCTCTAATGACAAAATATTGGCTTGAACATTAGTTATACCTTCCACATTGATCCTTTCAAGCACAATCCTAGAGTCTTTTGCCTTTCTTTCAAGTTTAAATAACATTTTCCTTCTTTTGGCATTTGCAGAACTCTACTCAGTCTAGATTCATCTATTGACATGGTTATCCCCTTAACTATAGAAATGATCTGATTAGCTCCAAGGGATAGATTTTCAAAGAAAGTTCTTACAAGTGTAGGGTAGGTGGGAATGTCAAGTGAACAAAAATGATTCCAACCCTGTAACTCAATCCAATCATCAATTTTAAATCTTTGATTTTCAAGAAAAGCAAAATCAATCTTTCTTCCACATGTGACTAGACGGTTGCCCATTAAAATTACTTGCCTTTGAGGAGTTGGCTACTCTTGCTGAGGTTCTTCCTAAGTTTCATGAAGATTCGGTCGTCCACTCTTCTTTTTGATCTCATCTCTTCCTCTACTGGCCTCAATGCCACATGCTTGGAAACCTTGGCTACGACCTTCCTAGGTACCATTGGATCCAAATCTAAGGAAGAAATGGGAGGATTTGAGTGGTTCCTAAGATGGAAAGCAGTGTGGTCCCCTAGGGTTTTACTTGAACAGTGAAAAGGAAAGTAAAATGGATTTTTAGGGTAGTTGGCTTATAAGAGTACCCAGCATTCGAGTTGGCTCGGCTCCTGCTCAAGTTGGCTCAAGCCAAAAAATAGAAAAAGGCTCTAAACATTCAATGAAAAGGTTAATATCCCTTGAAATATATTAGATAAGGTGGTTTTCAACCTTAGATTGGTGATGGAGATCTTCTAGATAATTTTTTCTTAATTTTGAAGAAATTAGGTCAAGAAATCTAAAAAGGGTCACACAGGCCTAATTCTCCTCTAATCATCTAAAATCTATCTTCATTAAGTAGCTTAGTAAAGATGTCAGCTAATTGATTTTTAGTTGGAACAAATTCAAGTTCAATATCACCATTCTGAACATGATCCCTAATGAAATGATGCCTAATTTCAATATGTTTAGTTCTAGAATGCTGAATTAGATTCTTTGTTAAATTAATTGTACTTGTGTTATCATATTTGAAGAAATTTTAGTTTGAATAACACCAAAGTCTTCTAGCTGTTGCTTAATCCAAAGCACTTGAGCATAACAACTCCCTGCAGCCACATACTCTGCCTTAGTAGTAGATAGTGCCACGGAGTTTTTGTGCTATGAGATTAAGTTCAATCCTAGAAATTGACATGTACCACTAGTACTTTTTTTATCAATTCTACATCCACCATAATCAGCATCAGAATAACTAATTAAATTTAATGATGATTGTTTAGAATACCATAGACTTAGATTACTTGTTCCTTTAAGATATCTTATGTGATGGGGGACTAATATGCATGCAATTTTTTTTTGTATGTTTTACATGTTGAGTTATGTGATAAATTTCCAAATTTCAGATCAAAATTATTTGTAGGGAATTTTGTATGAATTTTTGAAGATCAGCATGCAGATTAGGAACTAGAAAAGTAGCAAAGAAGGACCGCTGGGGCTGAGAAGCCTCGGTTAGGGCAAGTTCTCCTACAATAAAACTACTGGAGGTAGAGGGGTGTACCTGACAATGTCTGTGAAGATCGCAGCGAAGGGGTCTCTCGTTCCTCGATGGATGCGGCCTGGAAAATTGAGCCAAAGACCCGCAGATACCGACTTTCTGCTCGGTGATCCGATTGAGGCTTGGCTGGAGTCGTTGGATTCGTAGGAACTCAGGGACCTGCAAACGACCTGTCAGGGGTTAGAAAGCTCACAAAGGAACAAGAAAACAAAATAAAAATAGCAAGGGAAGGCTTCTTTTGGAGTGGGCGTCCAGGGATCTGGAGGGTTTGTTGGCAGCAGGAAGATGATTGCAAACACCGGGAAGAAGAACTCTCACAAACCCCTTTATGCACACAGCAGGGTATCACACCACTCAATAGAAGAACTCAAGGTTTTCATTCATCAAAAATTCTCCTCATACAAGAGGCTAGGATCCCTTAAATAGTCCCTTAACCTTGGGCTCCAAGTAAGGGTACATAAGTCTTTACATAAGAATCCTTTTCCCTCTCAAACCCTAGCTAGAAAATAAGGAAATATTAGGTAGAAAAATTCCTAAAAATTTTCTTGACTTGGTCAAGACTCCAAGGATGCCTAGGGGGGCGTGTTGGGCTTCTAGGAGCAGCAAAAGGCCGGCCCAAAGGGGCTCGGGTGCATGGGTTTGGGCCTCTGGAAGCTGGGATGTCCTGGTAGCCAGGTAGCAGGAATATTCCCTGGTATCTTGCTTCTTAGGGGCTTGGGCTTGGCACCTGGGCTTGATTTTTTGGGCTAGGATGCAGATGGACCTCTGGAATCATGGATGCCCTTATCTATGAATATACTTTGGCATCTGGAAGGAATCTGGCATCTGGAGGGCATCTGCAAGAAATCAGGGTTTTCTGAATTTTCCTCCTGGGGTCTTCAAATCTTCAAGCTGGGTTGGACTTGTGCTATACTTTCATGTCTTCAATCTAGTTGGACTTGGTCTTCACTTGTATGATATAGTCTTGAGTCTTCAGTATGCTTGGACAGGACTCAAAAAAATAAAATTAGCTCAACATGAGCTGACTAGCATTGGACTGAACTAGCTCAACATGAGCTGACTAGTACAGAACTGAAATAACAACTAAAAATACTCAAATAACAACTAAAATGGACTCAGATGAGCTAAGCCCTTATTACAGATGGACTCATAAATTATTAATCAATTTACAGAGGGTTGAAAAAGCCTCTGTCTTATTCTGGTGCCTCAGGTGTCCCCACCATTATGATTCATTTAAGAGAAAGTATATGTGATTCTTTTGGATTAGATTGAAATCTAGCACATATATAAACTCTAAATAATATATCAGGTCTACTAATTGTTAAATACAACAATGATCCAATCATACCTCGATAAAGATTTTGATCAACGTTGTTTCCATCTTCATCCTTGTCAAGTCTGCAGGTAGGGCTCATAGGTGTGCCAATTTCTTTGACTGACTCCATACCAAACTTCTTAAGGATCTTGTTGATGTACTTAGCTTGGTTGATTAGTATTCCTTCTTTTGTTTGCTTAATTTGAAGTCCAAGGAAGTAGGTCAACTCACCCATCAAGTTCATTTAAAATTTGCCTTGCATAAGCTCAGCAAATTCTTCATATAAATTTTCATTAGTTGCACCAAAAATTATATCATCTACATAAATTTGTACAACTAACATATCATCTTCTTTTCTTTTAATGAATAGAGTTGTGTCTACACTATCTATAATAAAATTATTTTAAAGTAAGAATTTACTCAATCTATCATATCATGCTCTAGGTGCTTGTTTTAAACTATACAATACTTTATTGAGTTTAAAAATATGATTATGTAAAGCTTGGTTTTCAAATTCGGATGGTTGTTCTACAAAAACTTCTTCAGAAATATAGCCATTTAAAGATGCGCTTTTCACATCCATTTGAAATAATTTAAAATCCATGTAGCAAGTAAATGCAAGTAATAATCTAATGGCTTCTAATCTTTCTACAGGTGCATAAGTTTCATCAAAATCTATTCCTTCTTCCTGGTTATATCATTTGGTAACTAATCTAGCTTTATTTCTAATTATATTACCTTTTTTATCTAATTTATTCCTATATACCCATTTAGTACCTATAACAGGATATTTAGAAGGTCTATTTACTGAGGTCTATACATTATTTCTTTTAAATTGATTAAGTTCTTTATGCATGGCCATCATCTAATTTGGATCATTTTTGGTCTCTTCTATGCAATTAGGTTCTATTTGTGAGACAAATGTAAGATAATCATGTGCATCTTTAAGTGAGGATCTAGTTCTAACTCCTTGTATGGGTCACCTATAATTAACTCTTTAGGGTGGTGATGTACATACCTTTATTCCTTAAGGAAATCACCATGCTCTTTGCTTACCATTTCATCTCCTTCTTCTACTTGTTTGTCCTTTAAGCTCATGTCCTTCATTGCTTTATCAATTGTACCTGCATCATTATCAATGCACTCTTCTTTTTTAGAAGGTGAGGGGTTAGTTTCATCAAATTCATATAAATAGACTCTTCAACAATTAATGTTCTTTTATTGAAAACTCTATATGCTTTGCTAGAAGTTGAATAACCAAATAATATTCCATCATCAGATTTAGCATCAAATTTTCCAAGGTTATCCTTACCATTATTTAATACAAAGCATTTATATCCAAAAACATGAAAATAATGAATACTTGATTTTCTATCATTCCAAAGTTCATAGGGGGTTTTCTTTAAAATTGGTCTTATCAAAACATGGTTCAGTATATAACATGTAGTGTTCATAGTTTTTGTCCAAAAGTACTTTGGAAGATTGCCTTCATATAACATAGTTCGGGCCATCTCTTCCAATGTTCTATTTTCTTCTTCACAACATCATTTTGTTATGGTGTTCTAGGAGCTGAGAAGTTGTGATCAATGCCATGTTCAGTGCAGAATTCTTCAAAATATTGGTTTTCAAATTCAGTGCCGTGATCATTTCTAATTGAAATAATTGAAAGATTTTTCTGATTTGAAACTTTCTTGTGAAAATTTTAAAATACTTTAAAAGTTTCATCTTTTTGTGCAATAAATAAAATCCATGTGAAATATAAAAAGTCATCTACTATCACAAGTCCATATTTCATACCTCCTAGGCTTGTGATTCTAGTTGGTCCAAATAAGTCCATGTGTAGTAGCTCTAAAGGTCTTGAAGTTGAAATAATATTTTTTGATTTAAAACTCCCCCTAGTTTGTTTACCAAATTGGCATGCATGATAAATATGATCAAAATCAACTTTAAATTTAGGTAAACCTTTAATTAAGTCTTAAATCAATTTGGCTAAAGTATGCATGCTAGCATAACCTAATCTTCTATGCCAAAATAAACTAGATTCCTTGGTTTTAGCATTCATTGCCACTAGACTTGTACTACTAGACATAGCTTGATCATTCAAGTCTACTATGTAAATATTTCCAAGTCTATGACCAACAAATTTAGTGCTAGAATCAAGAGAGCTACTTACTATATACATTAAAGATTCAAAAATGACTTTGAAGCCTTTATCACATAGTTTACTTATGCTTAATAAATTATGCTTCAAATTGTTTACGAGCAATACATTTTCAATAAAAATGGTTAGGATGATTTTGATCTTACCAATGCCAATGATCTTCCCCTTACCGTTGTCGCCAAATGTTACTAATCCACCTTCTTTCATTTCCAGGGTGATGAATTGATCTTTGTCATCCATTATATGTCTTGAATAGCCACTATCCAGATACCATCTTTTCTTTGAATTTTGGGCTACAATTCATTCCTGCAAAACAATCAAGTAATATTTTTAAGTACCCAAGCTTTCTTGGATCCTTGAAGGTTAGTAGAAGTGGTTCCTTTAAGAATCCAAATCTTTTTCACTTTATTTTATTTTATTTTTAGATTGCATTCAAAAGATTTATGTCCAACCCCATTACAAGAATAGCAAACTACTTTTGGCTTTTGAAAAGATGTAAATGTTGAAACTCTTGATGCAAAAGGTTTTGGAGCTAAAAACTTTGATACATAAGATTTTGAAGCTAAAAACTTATTTACATTCAATGAATTGTATCCAATTCCAGCTCTATTATTTGATTTCCTTTGATTTTTCAAAATCAGCTCAAGCTTATTTGAACTTAAAGTCAATTTGTCAACTAAGGACTTGAGTCGACTCATTTCATTTTGCAAGCTCTTGTTCTTTTCAAAGCCTTCATCTTTTTCAACTTACAAAACTTTATATTTTTCAAAAATATAGCTTAATTCTTTTTGTAAAGGTTGTTATTTTTAGAAATTTCATTCTTCTCATTCATTAAAATATCATTGTTATTTTTCAAGGTTTTAATTTTTAAGCCAGCCTTTTTATATTCCGATAAAAGCTCATAAAATGTAGTATGTAACTCTTCATAAATAAACTCATCATTGGGTTCAGTAGATACTACCTCGTCTTCTAGATCCATCAAACAAATATTTGTTGATTTTGTAGTCTCTTCCTCTTCCTCATTTGATATGGATTCATCGCTATCACTCCACGTAGCCACCATCGCTTTCTTCTTCATTTTTTTGTATCCCTTCTTTAATGTAAGGCATTCAGAACGGTAATGCCCCGGCTTTTTGCATTCATAGCATATTGGTTGTTGCTCCTTATCTCTTTTTTTTTCTTTTTCTTTTTTTTTGCTATGTTCTCCCTTTCTAAAATATTTCCTCCAGTACCTTGACTTTTTCTTGCCCATAAGTTTTTTGAATCTCCTCATGACTAAAGCAATATTATCATCTTCAAGTTCTTCATCAAAGGAGGGGCTTTCTTCTTCTTTCTCTTCTTCTTACTTCTTGAATTCAGCTGCAGCTTTGAAGGCTATTGATTTCTTCTTTTTAATGTCATCTTCACTTCGGTGCTGCATGGTTAATTCATGAGTAATTAGGGAACCAAGAAGCTCATCCAAAGGAAGTGTGTTCAAGTCCTTGGCCTCTTGAATTGCGATAACCTTGGGATCCCATTTGTTCGGTAATGATCTAAGAATCTTTTGCACAAGGTCCGCATTTGAATACACCCTGTCGAGACTTTTTAAACCGTTAATAATATTTCTAAATCTCAAAAACATGGTAGATATTGATTCATTCAGTTCCATTTTACATAGTTCATAATCATGCACAAGAATATTTATTTTGGAGGTTTTAACTTGAGAAGTGCCTTCATGGGTAACTTCAAGTTTATCTTAAATTTCCTTTGTCGAAATGCAAGTGAAAATCTGGTTAAACTCATTAGCATCCAAAGCACAATATAAGAGGTTCATTGCTTTGGCATTTAATTCATCAATTTTCATGTCATATTCATCCCATTCCTTTTCCGATTTTGGGATGTCTATGCCATCAACTTTCTTAGTGGGTGTGTGGGGTCCTTTTAAAATTACTTTCCATAATTGAAAATCTACTACTTGAATATAAATCTTCATTCTTGCTTTCCAGTATGTATAATTAGTGCCGGTGAAAAGTGGAGGTCTATTGGTAGATTGGCCTTCGGCTAAAGAGGTGCTCATTTGGGTTGCCATTAATCTTTTCTCTTAGTTGTTAAACTAAAGGCACAGAGATGTGGCTCTGATACCACTTGTTGCCCAGATGGCCAACTCAAAAGGGGGGGTGAATTGGGTTTGAAAACTTTTTAACAAATATGTGCCTTTTTGAAATCTTAGTGTGGTGAGTGAAGTGTATCAAGTATTAAGTGTGGAAGCAAATAAATAAAGACAAACAAAGCAATCACAAATACCATTAATATATAGTGGTTCGGAGCAACCCAGTTTCGACGTCCATTACTCAAGATACCACTTAGGATTTTCACTATATTCATAATGGAATACATATATTTTGTTATACATTGGGCTCACAAACCAAAACCCAATACAATGTTTGTTTTTCTGGGCTCACTATCAACCTAAACTTGATTTTTAAGGCTCACAAAAAATCTAAAAATAATCCTTAAGCTACAGCCCCTGCTGTACTTGGAACAACTCAAAATAGAGTTACAAAGGAAGCAACACCAAAGACAAACCAAACTTTGTCAGATGGTTGCAGTTAAAGCTCTTTGTGAAGCCTTCTTGATTGCTTCTTCAATGCTCTTTAAGGCTTTCAAACTTCTCCAATGATTGACTCAAGAAATTGATTGGAAGTTGGTGAAGACTTGAGTTCTTGCTTGAATGCTCTTTGAAATTTTCAATACCTCATTAAAAGTCCTTCAAAGCTTGTTCAAATCCATTATTTATAATCTTATAAACTGATCCCAAGTAAATATGACCGTTGGAATGCCTTGGGAGTCAAAATCTAGCTGTTGGAAGACTTTTTGGATTCAAAAATTTCATTTTGGAGCTAGCTGTTATCTTCAGAAACTAGGATTCGAGTCGGCTCGGATGGGTCGAGTTAGCGCGGATGCTCAGACAGGTAAAAACTGAACTCTGGTCGAGTCGACTCTCTTCAATCAAGTCAGCTCAGATGACTGGTCTCTCAGAACTAAATTTTACTTACTCTGGAGGAGTTGCTCATGAGTCGGCTCGATTCTTCAATGAGTCGGCTCGATTGCTTAGTTTTCTCAGAACTGAATTTTACTCACTCTAAAGGAGTCGGCTCGGATTGTCATTGAGTCGGCTCGGTTGACTGGTTTTTTAAAATTGCATTTTAGCTACTCTAGATGAGTCAGCTCTAGTTTCATTGAGTCGGCTCGGTTGATTGTGTATTAGAAACCCTTGTGTCGTGCCAAAATAATGTATCAGCTCTATTCCTTGTGTTGGCTCGAGTGATCTTTGTCCAAAAGTTTTCAAACTTCTTCCAACATCTTCCAAACAACTTCAAACTTCTTCTAAACCTAATCTAAGTAATTTAAACTTAAAAATTACATAGAATTGGCCCATTTTTCATGAATACATATACAAATTTTTTTTAGGCTCTTTAAAACATAGAACTTTTTCGATGAGAAACTTGATACACTACAATGATTTCAGAATTATAGGGAGAATGATTGTGCATTTGGATCTGCCTACAAAACCTTCTTAAATATTTGAGAAGAGTTAGTATCAAATACATGCTGCAATAATTTGTTATCATCAATATCATTCCAGGGGTCAACAACGATCTTCTTTCCTATAAACAATATATAAAAGAATCAATTTTAAATAAATAAATATAATATAATTATTAAATTAATCTTATATGTACATGTATAATGTAATTATCACATCTCTAACTTGAACTTTGCTCGTCCTCGAGTAAAGTAGATAAATTAGCTATGTATACAAACTCATCTTTGAATTGAAAGTTGACTTAGATAGTCCTAAAGGTAGCTAATACCTGGCTAAACCATTAAAAAGGTACTTTATCGGATCATTGAGTTAACCCAATTAGTGGTTGAGTATTTACCATAAAAATTTTTGAAGATCTTCCTTACCATTTTCCCAACCTATTCTTTACGTCCTCCAACTTGATTTGAGTTAGGTTTGTTGTCTTTTTATACTTTAGTCCTATTTTTTTTTTTTTTCTGGAATGGAGCTAGTAAATGTCATAACCTCTTAAGTATAAGCATCCTCACCTTTTGACGTGAACCACAATGCATACTTAGATGAAGGAGCCCAGTTACTCAGTGGGGTACCATTGCTTTATAGATCTTTTGGCCTTATCACCTTTTCACATGAATCATAATGCTTACTTAGGCAAAGGGACCTGGTTACTTAATAAGAGTCCAAGAAGAGCTGTGAGGTCAGACTGACTCTCTAATATTTTTGTAAAATTTCTCATAAAGGACTTTTTATATATTTTGACCTTTCTACCTATACTCTTAATAAGCAAATTTTTTATTGAGATAAGAAGGAAGAGAATTCTGGAATCACTCTTAAAACTTGGTTTGGTCAGAACCTTACCATTTGTTAGATTTTCTTAATGATTTATCCCTTGGTATCCCAAAACTATCTAGACTGTTAATCAATCATTAATTATGGTGCCTAATTAACTTCAAATCGAGATAGAATTTGGATATACCAGACTAATCACTTCTGGTCATACTTAAGGACTTTATTAGATTAGTTATTCTTTCCTTCCAACTTAATCAACATTATTTTTAATGGAGAAAGAAAATAAAGGATGCAATATATAAAAATGAATAGGAAAGAATACTATATTCTTGATCCAGTTGGGGTCTTTAGTTATCCTTAAAGATTTGGTTATCCCTCCAATCAAGTTATCTATCCTAAAATAAAAAAAAAATAAAAAATGAAATTAAGTTCAAAAAATATATTTCCTCCCAAGAGTGCTAAGTTTAAAGTCTTTAACCAGACTTAGTGGACTGTTTAAATTGTACCAGTTGATATATCCACAAAATTATTGGATATACCTAGCTAGTTGGATGGTTGGATGAAGTTGATGGGGATCCAAAGCAGGTCCGGATATTTTTCCATTTTTTCTTATTTTCTCATTTTTTTTTTTTTTTTTCCTATTCCCGCTATTCCACCTATCCCCATTATTCCAGTTTTATCCCCAACTTATCCCTACTTTATCCCTACTTTATTCCATCTTCCTCCCGTGAATTTTTTAAAACTCCCAAACCCTAGCCCACCGCCCCGCCCCCCCAGATCCGGGCTGCCCGACCCCGGTCGCCCCCACCGGCCCGCCCACCGGTCCTCGCCGGCCCCGCTCTCGCTGGAAAACAGCCATGAGACGCCCATGGCCGTGGAAAGATGAACGGACGTGGGAGCCGTCCGTCTGCCACCTGATGCCGTCCTGCCATCCCGCTGTCCACTGCCGGTCGCCGTCCGCCTGTGCTCGCCGGTCGTCAGAGGCCCTCGCCGGTGCCTGGGGCCCCATGCCCGTAGGAAGACGAAACAGCATGGCCTGGGCATGCCGTGCCGCCCTTGTGCCACCGCCCCGCCTGTAGCCCGCTGCCCGCCATCCGTCACTCGCCATCCACCGGCCTCGTCCGCCGCCCGCTTCCCGGTCGCCGGCTATTCGTCGGTGTTCAGCGGAGATCGTTCCTCCTTGCTATGCACGACCGTGAGATGAGTTCTGCACGATTTCTGGAGCAGTTCAATTTTCAAAGCAGCACACTTTTCATAGCACTTCATCAAGCCAACATGCTTCTCAGAGTAGATCAACACCAATTTTGATGCAGCATGAATTTTGATGTAACTTATTTTCCATTTTAGGTTTGCTTATAGGCTAAGTAATTGAGGGATTTTGTTTGCCTATAAAAAGGCCCCCTCCCCTCTTATAATGATTGAATTAATTAATAGAAATTTTTGGATA
Source organism: Areca catechu (assembly GCA_021397845.1). Taxonomy (NCBI): domain Eukaryota; kingdom Viridiplantae; phylum Streptophyta; class Magnoliopsida; order Arecales; family Arecaceae; genus Areca; species Areca catechu. The sequence continues at coordinate 28,195,452 of CM038042.1, read as the reverse complement.
TAGCCACTGGTCCTGGTTCTAGGCTGAGGCCTATTTTGCCTTCGCTTCATGTGAGCATCGAGGGGTGTGAGGCCCTAGTTATCCCCTATCCCATCTTCTTCTCCCCTCATGTCCTTTGAGAGTTACCCTAGCGGGATGCCTTTGCTGTGTGCTTTGAGGGTAGCTGTGTGCTTCGATCCCTCGGGGCATCTATGAGAGTCCTACTGTGTGCTTTAAGGGGTTCGATGAGAGCTTAGGGTAGCTGTGTGCATTGATCCCTGACTTTCTGTGTGCATCTCCCCGTTAGAGTGAGCCATAGGGCCATGAGTTCCAATTCCCAGTCTCCCATCCCCATCCTTCCTTCGCCACCTCCACCAAGAAAATTGAAAACAAAAGAGATCAGCTATTTTAGGATTTTAGTTTCAGTTTCGCCCTAGTCCCGGGAGGCTTCTTAGCCCTCCCATGGTCCTAGTTTATTTAGGTGTTTCCCTTTTTCCAAATAATCCAGGGTACATCGAGTCCATCCCTTATCAATTTGGTATCAGAGAGAGTAGTGAATTAGGGTGTGCTCCATTTTTTGAACTCGACGAGTCGAGTTCTTCACGGTTGAGGAGAATGATGGGGATCCAAATCAGGTCTGGATATTTTTTCCATTTTTTCTTATTTTCTCATATTTTTTTTATTTTTTTCTTATTCTCACTATTCCACCTATCCCCACCATTCCAGTTTTATCCCTAACTTATCCCTGCTTTATCCCTGGCTTATTCCATCTTTCTCTCGTGAGTTTTTTAAAACTCCCAAACCCTATCCCACTACCCCGGCCCCTAGATCCGGGCTGCCCGACCCTGGCCACCCTCGCCGGCCCACCTGTCGGTGCTCGCCAGCCCCGCTCTCACCGGAAAACCGCTAAGAGATGCCCATGGCCGTGGGAAGATGAACGGACGCGGGAGCCATCCATCCATTGCCTGCCGTCGTCCCGCCGTCCTGCCATTCACCGCCTATCACCGTCCGTCGCTCACCGTCCGCCTATGCTCGCCGTCGCCGGAGGCCCTTGCCGGCACTCGGGGCCCCATACCCATGGGAAGATGAAATGGCAAGGCCTGGGCATGCCGTGCCGCCCCTATGCCACCGTCCTGCCTGCAGCTCGTCGCTCGCAGTCCACCGGCCCCATCCGTCGCCCGCTTCCTGGCTGCCAGGCGTCCACCGGTGTTCGGCAGAGATCGTTCCTCCCTGCTGTGCATGGCCATGAGACGAGTTCTGCACGGTTTCTGGAGCAGTTTAATTTTCAAAGTAGCATGCTTTTCAGAGCACTTCATCAAGCCAACACGCTTCTCAGAGCAAATCAGCACTAATTTTGATACAGCATGAATTTTGATGTAACTTATTTTCTAGTTTAGGTTTGCTTGCAGGCTAAGTAATTGAGGGGTTTTGTTTGCCTATAAAAAAGCCCCCTCCCCTCCTATAATGATTGAATTGATTGATAAATTTTTTGGGTGTATCCATTTGTCCTAGTTCTGGGCTAAGGCCCGTTTTGCCTTCGCTCCATGCGAGCATCGAGGGGTGTGAGGTCCTAGTTATCCCCTATCCCATCTTCTTCTCCCCTCATGTCCTTTGAGAGTCACTCTAGCGGGATGCCTTTGTTGTGTGCTATTGAGGGTAGCTGTGTGCTTCGATCCCTCGGGGCATCTATGAGAGCCCTGCTGTGTGCTTTAAAGGGTTCGATGAGAGCTCAGGGTAGCTGTGTACGTTGACCCGTGACTTTCTGTGTGCGTCTCCCCGTTATAGTGAGCCCCAGGGCCATGAGTTCCAGTTCCCAGTCTCCTATCCCCATCCTTCCTTCACCACCTCCACCAAGAAAATTAAAAACAAAAGAGATAAGCTATTTTAGGATTTTAGTTTCAGTTTTGCCCTAGTCCTGGGAGGCTTCTTAGCCCTCCCACAGTCCTAGTTTGTTTAGGTATTTCCCTTTTTCCAAATAATCCAGGGTACATCGAGTCCGTCCCTCATCAAAAGTCCAATTAGTGATGTTCCATACTAGATTTCTATTAAGTTCATTTATAAGATGTATCTCCTGATAGTTGGTACCAGGAGATTACTTGGTTTGTAGAGTAGTTATTGTTTCTAGTGTAGGGGCCAGGTCAATATTAGAGGACTCTATAAATTGCTCATACTTTGATATCCAAGGTGAATCTAATAGGTCACTCAGCTTCTTCATGTTATCAATTCTAGTGCAATTCAGAAAATTATGGAAAGGGTTCTCAGTAAAGATATCAGGGCTATCATGCTTAAAGACTGCCTACTTGGTTCTTGAAGTGACATTTTGGTTAGGTAGTCTATTGGTGGATTAGTGATTGTCTCTCCAATAGTTTCTTTGGATTCATTTTGTAAACCTACAAGTTAGATTTCCTGGTCAAAAGTTGCATCATGTTTGAAGAATAGATCCTTTAACATGACTAAGAGTAGCTCTTGTTCTAGTATAGGTAGGGTTGCAATGGAGAAGCTATTGGTGCATTAGAGAGAGGGGTCATCTGCTCATATTTTATGGTCCACGGAGGAGTAAAACTGGGTGGTTCTAACAGTGCATTCACTTCATCTATGTACCCATCTATGTCAAAGCTATCCATATCAAAATGGGTTAGATATGCTTGTAGAAGGTCTTGCGAAGTCATGTTAGGGATAGTTTCTTCTACAAGTTCCTCTAGCACATTTACTTCATTAAACTCATCACTTTGTGGTCCCGTGATAGCATTAAATATATTTAACCTTAGCTTCTTATTCTCAAATGACACATCCAGGGCTCTCGTCTTATAATTGATACAAGCATTGGCTATTACAAGGGTCGAACTAAAATATTTGGAATTTAGCTAGGGTCACTTCCCCATTCTATATCTAATATAATAAAATCTAATGGAAAGAAGAATTCATCCACCTTGACTAACACATCTTCAATTATTCCTAAAGGTATCTTAAGAAATCTATCAGCTAGTTGTAAAGTTATCGACGTGGGCTTTAGTTCTCCAAATCCAAAAAACTTATATACTGAACTTGGGAGGAGATTGACACTTGCTCTTAACTCCAATAAGGCTTTCTTAATAGTTAGACCCCTTATAACACAAGAAATGATTGGGTGCTAGGATCCTTGAGCTTGGGTGGAGTTGTGTGTTGAAAGACTAAGCTGGTTTGCTCAGTGAGGCAGACTTTCTTTGGGATGTGTGCCTAAGATCTACATTTTTGGGTGCACAAATCCTTTAAGAATTTAGCATATATTGGGACTTGCTTGATGGCATCTAAAAGCAGAAGATTGATATGGACTTGTTTGAATATTTCAAATATTTCATTCATCATAGCCTCCATCTTATCCGAAGGTAGAGGTTTTTCTAAAGCACTTGGGTATGGAACTCTAACGTAGGTGCTAGAGAAATTGGTCCATTCCTCTCCTTAGGGTCTTACTTAGTATCAGGTAATTCGGATTTATTTTGGGTTTGGATTCCTGATGTATTGATCCTGTGTGGTTACTCCAAAACCTTTCCACTTCTTAGGGTCATTATAGATTTTGCATGCTCAGTACGAGGCTCATGAACATTGTAGCTTTCAGCCTTATATTGCCCCTTTGGATTGCTAATAGGTTGGCTAGGCAGGTTCCCTTCCTCTCTCTTGTAGATGGCTGTAGCTAGTTGGTTGATTCAAGTCTCTAGCTTAGCTATAGATTATGTGTGGGAGTCAAGGGTTTGAGAGTTAGTTTCTAGTCTAACCAAAGCTTGTAAAACTTTCTCCTCAAAACTGAAGTTATAGTTATAGGAGAAGGGTGTGGGACATTATGAAACTGAGGGTATGATGTATTATTGCACTGGTGATTGGATTTGTAAGAAGCTGGGTTGACCACGGGTTGTTGTTTTCATGAAAAATTTGGGTGATTCCACCAGCCTGGATTATATATATTTGTGGATGGGTCGTTTCCTAGTTTAGGAACAATATGGGTTTGGGCTGAGTGGGCTTGTTCCCATACAAGCTCAGGAAATTGATGGGTTGTTGGGCAATCACCTATAGTATGAGTAGGACTTGAGTAGATTATAAAACATCTTGGGACTGTGCACATAGAGACAAGGTGTGACCGACTTGCAAGAATTGGTCAACTTTCTGGGATAGTGCACCTACAGTTTGGGATAGTATATCCACCTTGCTATGGATGTTGATAGAGTGGCTTACCTCATATATTTCATCTCTTTTAGGATTTAGTCTGGGAGTTTCTCTAGATGTGGTAGACATGTAGTGCAAGGAGTTTTTGCTAAGGGTTTCAAATAGTTGCTAAGCCTCATGCTCACTCCTGAGCCAAATGTCCCATCACAGGATGGATCAACCATTTGCTTGTGCTTTTCTGACAATCCATCATAAAAGCACTGTACTAATTGCCATTTGGGTATGGCATGGTGTGGACACTTGTGGATGAATTCTTTGAGCCTCTCCCAGGTTTCATGGAACATTTTCCCCTCAAATTAAAAAAAAAAAACTAGTTATGGCTTTTTGGATTTGGTTTGTTTTTCCTATTAAAAAATATTTTTTGAGAAATTCCTTTTGTAGTTGGTCCCAGGTTGAAATGATCATGGAATCTAATGAACAGCCAATATTTGGCCTTGTCTTTAAGTGAGAATGGGAATAATTTCAACCTAAGGGCCTCATCAGCTAGATTTTGGATTCTCACTGTAGAGCATATCTCAAGAAATTCGTTCAGATGTTTATAAAGGTCTTCTTAACAAAGTCCATAGAAGGATGGTAGCATTTGTATGACACCGGACTTAATCTCATACTAGGTTGCCTCTATAGGAGGTGCTTGGATACATGGAGAATATGTATATGATAAAGGGGTGAAGTACTTTCTCAATTGGCATGGTGGATCTGTGTCATTATATATATCCATAGTCTAACCTTAGTTTATGATTTTGATTTTTTAAATTCTTTTTTTAGCTTTTTTTGTTTTATTAGGTAGGAGAAGGAAAAAGAAGAGAGAAGAAAGATAGGGAAGAAGTCTATAGATGCAAGCCTAAGGAGTCCTAGAGCTAAGAGGGATATAGAAGAATTATTAGTTTTAGTTCTATGTTAATGGCAACCAAGTTAGCACATAATGGACTCTTTATCCTTGGGTTTCCTAATTCTAGACAGCTCTTAACTATTCCAAGATTGTTTTTGAGCCTTCAAAGTCAAAAACCAACTAGCCAACTAGCTAGGTAAGGGTAAGGTCGGTGGGGATCCTCCCGTTACTTTTCTTGTATACCAAATAAATTAGACAGGTCAGATAATGTAACCTATTAAATAACCACCTTCCTTCAGGGCTACATCATCCTTGAACCTCTTTCCTAGACACTAGTTAACTAGCTAATTCTGACTCAGTCCAGCTTTTAGGGACCCTTGTCCTAGTGAGCTCGAAAGTCCTTAGGGATCAATATCTCTACTTGAGTTTAATTATAGGCATAGGATAATACAAATGAGGGTGGTGATTTGTGGACCAAGGAAGGTTAATGAAATCCCCACATTATATTGTTTAGGGGTTAGTGCCCTTAACATGATTTATTTAGATGGAATGCAATGCAAACAGGTGTCAAAACAAGTTAGTTTAGGTCTCTAAAAAAGAAAATCCTAGTAAATTATGAGTTTTTTTAGTGTTTTATTTTTTTTGATGAATTAATTATGCCAATGATCCTTGGTAACGGTGCCAAAATTTGATCACTATTGTAGGCAGTCAAAAATAATTTTACCAACTCAAACTATAGTTAGGGTGAGTCTTAGGTTAGAAAGATGAAAGAGTTGGAATATGTTTATAACTACGAACATGAATTAAAACTAAGCAGGAGATTAATAAAAATACAAAAGATGTCTTAGATTTCGATTCAGTATTTAGTATTATATTAAGTATTTGTTCAATATGTAATTATTAAATTATGATTGATTTTCGAGCATAGCCTATCTTGCTGGATACGAACCTTGATCCGCTCCTACATAGCCATAGGCTATTCAAAGTCTCTAGTCATGTAAATAAAATTTCTTATAATTAGATTTCAAACATAGCCTATCTCGCTGAGTACGAATTATATCCTGAGATCACCACTCATCTCTACATAGTCATAGGCTATTCTAAAATCTAATTATAGTCTAAACATGAAGAATACTTAAAGTAATGAAAAATAATTTTATTCATGGAAAACAAACCATTACAATCAAGCTAATTATATAAAGAAAATAATACAAAATATAAATACTAGAAACCTCATCTTCTCGCCAAAGATGGGAACTCCTTAGCCAAGCATAATTTTCCCTTCCTCTTCCTTTATGCAAGGCTCTAAAGGGATTCCAGAGGCTGATCTGCTCCTATCCCCCTATGCAAAGGTTCTAAAGGGATTCCAAGGAGTGATGACTCCAGGTAGAGGTATAGGAGCCTTTTTATAGGTGTTAACAGAGGAGAGGTGTTTGTATTTTTTCGATGTGGGACTAATGGAAGAGATCATAGTAATAGCTAGGATTTATTTTTACAAGGTCAATGGTTTGGTGGTAAACCAATTTCAAGTTGAAATAGACTTTAGAATCCTACTCCAAATCAATTTTGACCAATTGAAGGTTGATGGGTTGCATGTGTCACAACTAAAATCATGTACTGAGTCAATCATCAGATCGACATGAATTTTGATGTTGGATCAAAGTTAGCTGGCTTGATTTTCGGCCATTGGATCTTAATCAGAGGTGAGGCGATGGTCGGCAACAACGAGATGGCATGGGTTGCGGTGATCGGCTAGGTGAAGATGGCTAGCAACATGGAGGAAGATGGCACAGCCATGGCTTAGATCCGGAAAGGGGAAAACAACGTGGACTGCAACCGTGGCTGATCGGCTAAGGAAGAGTAGGGAGCGATGTTTGATGGCAAGCAGCAATCGTTGATGGGTTGAAGAAGATGGTGGCATGGGTGGTTGCATAGTGTTAGTGGCAGAAGGAGGAAAGATGGTTGGTGGAGTTTTAATGTGGTGAGCTCAACACCGGGGAAGATGGCAGTAGCCATGGCTGCAATGTAGTCATGGCAGTAGCCATTACTATGGCCGGAGAAGGGAAGAGTGGCAATAGATGCTCGATTTAGAGAAAGAAGATGGAGGCATTGACAAATCAAGGCAGAATGGCCAGCTCTCAGGTCGACAACAAAGCATCTGTAGTGGAAGGATGGGATGGCCATGGCTGAGAGGGCGATGACTGGCGATGCGGCAACATGAGATAAATAGTGGCTCGGCCAGGGGAAGAAAACTAGTAGGAGAAATAGAGAGGAGAAGATGATGACCCCTTTATCGTGAGCTTCACTAGATCATTACCAGATCTTGGTATATCAGGTCGGGGAGGAGGCGTACAGTGGCTCTGGTGGTGACAAGATAGCGTGGGATAGTGAACTAGAATGAGTGACGGCCAAAATCCATCCATGGTCCATGACCCTCCACGACTCTGAGCCGTTAATCGATGGCCATGGCTGATTGTGAACCATGGAGCATTTTACAAACCAGGCCCATGGTGGACCAGCTGCTTTAAAATTCATGCGACTCAATAAATTCCTAACTTTGATTTCTGGGCTCATTTAAGTCTGATTTGCTTCAAACTTATTTTGTTCAAATTCATAAATCGAGCTCTTCATATTGACAATTTTTTTCTACAAATAATATATAAAAGTATAATTTTAAATAAATAAAGATAATTTAATTATTAAATTTATACTTATATATATATTATAATATAATTATCATCCACTTGAATGACAGCTCCTCCTGATACTCTTGTAGAAGAAGGTAAAAGAACAAAATTGAGGTTAGCTATCCAAAGCTATCCTACTGGGCCTCCAGTTGTATCTCATTGGCTACTGCTCCTATTTCAGGTCCTCTGCACTTCGTAGACTCATCCTAAACAACCAAGAGGAACTCTTTCTCTGAACCAGTATCATCAATTTGAGAATCAATTTTCTTCATCACTCCAAGGCTCCATAAATCCTACTCTGGTGGAACTACTGAAGGTACCCCTACTACTTCCCAGCCTTCCTGCATTTAAAAGTTGTACAGTTATTTCTTTAGCTCCACCTTAACATTACCCCTTTAAGGAACCTCTCCTCTAGCATGCCAAACACTCCTCATCCATCAAACTATCCCTGATCATTAAAAATGCCCATCTTCACTAGAGAACTTTGTTGCCAACCTATCATACACTCTGGCCTCTCCTCCAAGACTGAATCTAGCTAAAGTTGGGCTAGAAAATCTACCATTGAAACCTTGTATACTGGGAAGCTTCCCTTCCTATCAGGCCTCTTAATCTTCATCTTCAACCTATTGCTCTTGGTTAGCCAAACCACAACAAGAATGAAGATAGATTCGAGACATATAATGGAATAGGTGTGCAGATTTCAGCAACTTAAAACAAAATTGCAATAGCCTTCTTTCTCCCTTCTTGGATGCCTCTCCCTACTTCATGTCCTTGAATCCCAACCTCTAGGGAATCCTCTCCTCACCTCCTACCTCATGGATGAGTCTCACCAGGTTTTGGAAACTTGGGATGAGTAGAGAGAGCAAAAAACATTCTACTATCAAATTTTATTTTGAATAGAATTTCTACAGTACCCTACTCCTCACTTCCATGCTCACCTAGCTCTGATACTAATTGTTATGACTGTTGTGCACCCATATAGATCAGAGAACATTAGTGAAGAAGCTCTCTACAAAATCTCATATCGATTGTAATTCGTTTGGGCAACCAACAATCAAGCCCTAGGTTACTATGTACCAGAAAACCTACCGTAGTGACGTAGTTTGCGTCTCCCCGCTTCCATAGACCTGGGACATGCCTCTAGATCTAAAATTCATGCCCTAACATCCTAGAAAATAGGGAAAGGGATGTAGATGCTTAGAGATTAGAGATCTGGATGAAATCCTTGGATGAGGAGGAGTCCCGATTTGGCAAGAACTTTATCATAGCTATTCAACACAGTAGCCTTTGCTTGTGCTCATCTCACTCCGCACCCTACCTCTGATTTTTGGACATGGAACTTCTTCCAATAAGCACATAACTTTCCCTGATCTTCCCTGAGAATTGGAGAACCCGGGCCCCCAAGATCTAGGCATTATCACACTAGGAGAGAGACTCCCATGCGAATGGGAGTCTCTTTTGGACTACTTAGTGCTAGTGCTTAACTTTTCATTATGTGTGAACTTCCTTGGATACAAATTACTATGCCTTCCTGATCTAAAGTTTCTTCTTCAGATGTTGCATGCCTCCCTAGAAAATAGGGATGAGCATGAAGCCTTGTAGCATAAGAGAAGAGAGAATAATAGTGGACCACTCACCTTCTTGTGATACCATTAAAAGGGGAGCACGTGTGAAGCCTCCTCTACTCGCTATCTTGGGTAGCATGAAACCAGGAAGAGAGGGAGAGAAGAATTAGGAAGAAATTAGGTTTGATTCCTTAATCATTAGGTTACATGGTATATCCCTTTTATAGACCAAAAGGGCCCTCCTACTCCAACTAGGAATACAACTCTTGAATCTAACCTAACTCAAACTTCTTTCAAGGCTAATCTAATTAGGAGAGCACTCATCCAAGATTATGTACACCCATGACTTGACCCACTCTTTTACTCACTTGGATCCAAACCTGATCTAACATGGATTAGCCCTCTCAAGATCCAAAATTCTAGACCTCGATCCCATGGAGTGCCAAACCTCTACCCTAAGAGCAAATCAGTTCTAGCACTAGGACTCTAACTTATCCTAGACTCTCTCCTGGCCTCCCAAGGCTTGAGAGCACCATACCAACTCCCAAAGAGCCATAGTCCATTGAGCAACTATTGAGGCTCTCGACTGATGAAGGGTCGCCTGGAGCCATGGATGCTAAATGGCCTTGATCTTTGATGGGCCACTGAGAGGCTATTGAGGCTCTCGACTGATCAAAGATCATTTAGAGCCATAGGCCATTGAGAGGATGTTGAGGCTCTAAATTGATTAAAGGTCATTTGGAGTCATGGGCCATTGAGGCTCTTGATCGATCAAGGGTCATTTGGAGCCGTGGGTACTGAATAGCCTTAATCTTTGAAACTGGTCAAGGACCTAGGTAATTTCTTGCTGATTGCTAAAAGCATACACATTGTCTAATTTGAAAATCTTTTTATTGAGAGGTAGGGAGGATTATATTACTAGTAATACATTAAAGATTTTGTAGAATTCCATGGTCAGAGTAAAGGAGTTCCATCTAGTTGCTTCAATCAATAGGTTCTTGGCTTGATGATTTCTTTTACTTGGTACGGACCTTTCCAATTTGGAGATAGCTTGGCTTGTTAACTAGGTTAGAAAATTTTACATAATGCAGCACCAAATCCCTAACCCTGATAGTTTTGTCCTAGAATTTGGAGTTGAAGTATCGGATGACTTTGTGTTGGTAGGTTGCCATCCTGATGCATACTCTTTTATGGGCTTTATCCATGTTGCCCAGCTACATAACCCAAGAGGAGGGTGAATTGGGATTTTAAAAAAATTAACTTAAGTATGTGCTACTTGTAGAGTGAAGGTGAGTAGAAATATGTGCTAAAACAAATGTAAAGTAAAATGCTAACAATATAGGCAAGAACCAAGATAGCACACACAAACATAAGGAATTTTATAGTGATTCGGTGCACCCAACACCTATATCTACTCTCCAAGCCTCCCTTTGAAAATTTTTGTTTTGACTACTGTGATCATGCATGAACCTGAGGACACCAGTGAGGAAGCTCTCTGCTAAGTTTCATAATAATCTGATATCATTTAGGTAGCCAAAAACCAAGCAACAGGTTGCTACACGTTAAGAACCCTACTATAGTGACCCAGTTCATGTCTCCATGATTCATTGGACCTCGGACATGATTATAGATCTCAAACTCTGCCTGGACATTCAAAACTCAGCAACAGATGCCTCCACCAAGTTTCATGTTGATTGGAGTTCATTTGGGTAGTCAAATGCTAAGCCTTAGCAACCTTTCATGTCCTCCTCTAGTGCTGAATTTTTCTATAGCTGAGTACTTCATGCACCGATGTTCAAATCATCTCTACTTGATCCCTTGACCTTCTAGGATGAGCCTCCATGAGTTTTAGACATAAAACTCTCTTTTCCACATTTTGGAGGTAGCCCAAAAGGTTTAGGACAACAGTAAATGAGGAGATCTAGTTGAATTAGGACTCCTTGGTCAAACTAGTCCACCCACCACTTGTTTTTGTCACCCAAATAAATTAGCACTCTAAGTCTAGTTTGGGATGAAAAATCCTTTTTAAACAAAGCTCTTGGGATGCCCTTTCGTGTGGCAGAAATATGCCATGAAAATAGATTAGGATCGGGATCAACTTCCTTGTGGCACTATAGGACTCTCTAGTGCCAACCAATCTCAATGCCAAATAGCCTTTCCGCCTTGGACTCCTTAGTGCCTCTCTTGGATGCTTAATCACCATGAAAACCACTTGGATGGAAGTGCTTCTTACAGCTTCTACAGTGTGCAAACTGATTGAGATGTAGAATTCTAGGAAAAAGAGAGAGAACCCCTGGAACTGAGGACTCTTTATGCCTAACACTTGTCTAGCACTAAACTCTTCTTGGAATGTTTCTCCTTGGTGGTGTGAAACCCCCTTGGGGCATGAGGAGAGAGAGAGGAGAGAAAGGCTTAGGGAGAATATAGAGTTCACATTAAATCTACTCCAAAATATTAGATTATATTGTATGCCCTTTTATAGACCAAAGGGCCCTCCTAATCTAATTAGGATTAGAACACATAAACCTAACCTAATGCTAATTCTTCAATAGCTAATTCAATAAGGAGAGCACTCATCCAAGCCCATGTACACCCATGAGTTGATCCACTCTCACATCCACTTGGATCCAAACCTAATCCAACATTGAATTAGCCTTTTCAAGATCCAAAACCTTGGACTTCGAGCCTGTGGAGGGCCGAACCTTCATCCTAGGACCAAATTAATCATAGTCTTAGGATCCAAACTGATCGTAGACATTTGGAGCTATCACCATGAATCTTTTCCTTGTCTTCTAAGGCTTGGGAGTACCATAACTATGCTAACAAGCTTTACCTTGATACCCACAAGCCTTGGCATGCTCCATGCGATCCATCAACATAATTTGGCTACCACCACACTATCACTGCACACCCTAATAGCTCCCTGTGCAAACTCTAGTGCCAATGCCAATTCCTTCAACCTTGAAGGCCTCTAAGGCAACCACTTCTACTTGGGCTAAAGCCTTTTGCTTGCATCTGGGTATCCTCCTATTCCTGTTAGAATCTTTCTCTTTTATACCTACACCAACTGTCACTTCAGCTTCACTTGGAGGGATTGTAACTTGCCTGTCCTAGCTCGGATCCACTTATCTCTTCTAGGGCTCATCTCAGCCTTCTCATAGGTATCTGGATCCTCTTTCACTACAACCAAACTATTTGACATAGTTTTCCCAGAGCCATGCCTCTCCAGTGCCTGCACATCCTGTATCGATCGGTGCAGTGCACCATCACTACTAGTAATGGAATCTGGCACCTTTCCCTATACCTCTCGACCTGAACCTATGCCAAACCTCCCTCCACCTATAGAAGGACCTCTGGCTAGTGCTTCACTTGATTGACGGCTCCTCTTGGTGCTCCTACAAAAGAAAATTGTAACCCAATGAAGCAACCCAAGAGGGGGTGAATGGGTTTTTAAAGCTTGTTGCAAGTATGTGCCAATTTAAAACAATGAAGGTGCTAGTGATTTCAAGTGTTTGTGTGCTTGATAATTAAAATGTAGTGAAAATAATAAGCAAATGCAAGAAGAGGGAAGCAATCACAAATATACAAAGATTTATAGTAGTTCGGAGCACACCAAAGTACCTACATCCACTCCCCAAGGTCCACTTGGAAATTTCACTATAATCCCACTTGATTACAGTCGATTAGTTTTATGGGCTCACTAATCACAATCCCTTGATTTTTGCAAGGCTAACCAAAAATCTCTTGGTTTTCACAAGGCTCACCAAAAATCTCTTGGTTTACCGGGATAACCAAAAATCTAGTTGGTTTTCACAAGGCTCACCAACAACCTAAATCGATTTTTGAAACAAGGCTCATCAACAATTCAAGCACTGGTTTCAAACCACTTAAAACTAGGAACAACAATAAATTCAAGTTTAAAGTAAGAATACAATAAGCTTTCAAAATAAAAAAAAAATATCTCTTTGAAGCTCTTTGATTGTAGTTGGGAAACTTGTCTTCAAGTTATTGAAGCCTTAATGGATACTTGAAGGATAGACTTGAATGCTCCTTGAATGCTCTTGAATGCTTGAAGACTCAACTTCACTTAAAAGTAATAAACTCTTAATGAATTCTCTTTAATTCCTCATTAGTCTCTTCGCTCTTGAGTTTGGTCCACTTTAATTACTTTTCTAAGCCTTAAATGACTATTTTTGATCCTTGGAGAGGTGAAAATAGCTATTAGAGATAAAATGGACCATTTTTATGCTTCAAAAAACTAGCCATTACTGTTCATCCAAACCTGCAAGTGTCGACACTTCAGGTCATGAGTCGACACATGAGTTGATACTTGAATCGATACTAGGTCAAAAATATCTTTTGAAGCTCTCTGGAATGCACTGGTGCATCACACTTCTTCTGGTAAGTCAACATTTGAGGAAAGACTTGAATTCAGCATGTTCTGTTTTCATTTTAGTCTAAAGCCTTGAGTTGACACTTGAGTCGATCATGAGTCGATACTTGAGCTTCATGAGTCGACACTTCATGCATGCCAACTGAAACTTCTTTTGCATATCAGTTCAAGCTTCTGTGAGTCAACATCTTGAGTTGATACTTCATTTCCATGAGTCAACAATTGGCTGAAATTTTTTTGAAACTCTATTAAACTTTTTCAACTTCAAGATTTGATTCTTCAAGATTATTCTTATGTATTAAGGTACATTTAACTTAAAATTTTATCAAAGAGAGTGACTACTTCAACAAGATGACAAGCTTTGAACTTTCAACATATTGTAATTTTGATGAGTGCCCTGTTATGATAAACACACTTTTAACACACAGTTAGTACTCAAATATACTTAAATATTTTGTTATTTATCAAACTCAAGATAAGAGTCAACAATCTCTTCCTTTTTGATGATGACAAAACCTTTAAGTATATACCCATAGTAAGCTAAAAGGATTTACAATAAGTATAGAGCAATTGATTATAAGTATCAGAGCAATTTATAATAAGTATCATAGTTTAAATTGTAATGTTTATCAAGAACAAAAACTCATCTACAATGTATCAGAGCTATAAGAATAAATTCAATGTATCAGAGCTGTATATATATAAGAATGAATTCAATTCATATAAACTCAATGTATCAGAGCCGTAACTATAATGTATTAAAGCTATGATTGTAATGTATCAGAGCTTATAATCAAAATGTATCAGAGTTGTGTACTTAAATTAGATGCCCATAATGTGTTTCAGAGTTTAAAATTGGTTTGAAAAATAAGTATTAGAGCAAAATAGGTTGAATTATGAAGAGTATCAGAGAAAAAGCTTTAAGAGCATAAAAAAAATGTTAGAACATATCAAAGAAAATAATATGCCAAAAAGATAGATAGTATCAGAGCAAAATTAATAGAGCATGAAGAGTATCTGTTGACTCTGATCTTGATTTTGATGATTGACAAAATACTTAAGTATATATGAGTACTATTATATGTTAAAAGTGTTATTAGATACAGGTACTCATCAATGTTAAAAGATTGAAAACATTGTCATTTAGTTGAAGAAGCCATGGATTTTCAAGTTATAAGGGCTTTGGAACATGAGGAAGATCTTAAAGAGCGCATAATTTAAATTTGGATGAGTTTTGGAGCTTGGTACACCTGGCATGCCAAGTATCGACTCAAAGTGTCGACTCAAGGCCTAAGAATAAGAAAAATATAGAACATTATCAATCCATAATTTTTGCCTTGAGCAGACCTAAGTGTCGACTCACCTGTCAAGTGTCGACCCTAAGTGTCGACCCACCATATTCAAGTGTCGATACTTGGTGTAATGGTTAGTTTTTCAGAAGTGTAGAATTGATTCCAACTTGCTTCAAATGGCTAGTTTTTCATCCCAACGGTCATAAACAGTCATCTATGGATTGGAGAGCTATATAAATACCAAAAATCAAATAGAAAAATAATCCTTTAGTGAGATCATTAAATATCCTTCAAAGATTCAAAAGTTGAGTGGTTCAAGCCTTCAAGCTTCCAAAGATAAGAGAGTTGATCCAAGTTCATAACATCAAGCTTCATTCAAAGGCTTCAACAAATTGAAAACAAGCTTCTTCAACATCATCCAAGGACTTCAAAGAGACACTTGCTTTATTTTAGAAAGCTTTATTGTATTCTTTACTTTCATTCTTACATTGTTGTATTAAGATTTTTGGTGAGCCTTGAAAATCAAAGAGGTTGTTGGTTAGCCTTTGTGTAAAACTAACATAGATTATTGGTGATCCTGTAAAACCAACATAAGTTATTGGTGATCCCGTAAAACTAACATAGATTGTTAGTGAGCTCGTAAAACCATCGGAGGTTGTTGGCTTGCCTAAGTTATAAAACCAACAAGGGATTTTGACTTGTGAGCCCGGGAAAACAAGTTGGGTTTGATTAGTGAGCCCGGAAAACTAATCAACTGTAATCTTAGTGATTATAGTAAAATTTCCAAGGAAAACTTGGGGAGTGGATGTAGGTTCCTTGGAGTGCACCGAACCACTATTATTCTTGTATTTGTGATTGCTCTTATTCATTGCTTATGTACTCTTACATTTACTTTGTTAATTCTGTTGTATATTTTTATTAAGCGCACAAACACTTTGACAAAACATAAGTATTTAATTGCAATTAGCACATACTTGTTTTATATCCATTGAAATAGTTCAAATAATTTATAAAATCCAATTCACCCCCCTCTTGGATTGCTTTACCACTGGGCGACAGTATCAAAGTATGAAAACAAAAAGTATCAGAGTATATTAAAAATAAGAATAAGGAGTATCAAAGCACAAAAAGATAGAGCAAATAAGAATAATAAGTATCAAAGCATAGAATTGAAGGGTATAGATCAAGAGTAATAGAGCATAGAACAAAAAAAAACTCCCCCTCAATATATGATCTGAAAACTAATTTTCAAGAAGGGATTTTTGAAAAGTTTTCAAAAAATTACTGCTTTAGTAATTTAATTTTCTCTCTCCCCCTTACTTATTGCTTTCTTCTTTTCTCTCTCTTTTGCTTATCATTAATTCTCATTAATTTTCATTAATTCTTTATTACTCCCCATTTCTAATTTTCATTAATTCTTCCCCTTTTTGTCATCATTAAAAGGTAAGAAAAAGAACAAGATAGACATGAAACATTACAGTTGCAAAAGTGTACACAGACAAAGTTTGAAAAGTCAATATATATATAATTTCTTGCATTTGATAGAACTGATTCAGAATTTGATACATATAACATAGAACTAGTACAAGGACATACTAAAACATAGATACATAGAAACACTGAAATATAGACTAACTGATATACTAAACAACCCTATGGGGTGCTTTTCTTATTAGAGGAAGACCCAACCTTCATAATGATCGGTTCGGTAACCCTAGAAGGTCAGGGTCATAGCCAAATCGATCAGAGATCTGAAAGTCTGGTCCAGACAGGTCTGGGTGGTGTGGAAGAGGAGGAAGCGACGTCAGTAGCAGGAACATGAAGTGTGATGGGATCGGCCACTGTATCAGTGATCGATGGTATGATATCAAAAGTGGATCTTGAAGAAAGAATATAGAAACCAGGTGTATAAAACCCTAGTTCTCGGATCAAAGAGGATGTGGAAGGAACTGATGGAGTCCTAGTGGGGATATTAAAAGTAGGAGTTGGTAAATCAATAGAAGTATAAAGTGGGTCAATGTGAAGAATAGGTATGGAAACTAAGGTGTCAGATGGGTCAGAAATGATGGGTATGCTGGATAGGACTAGAGTCTAGGTAGATGAACTAGGAGGATCAAGAATAGGAGTTCTCGACATGTTTGCAGCAACATCCGGCTCAGGCTCTGCCATTTAATTTGCAATGTCAAAATCCATGAAAGAGTCGTCCTGGCCATTTCCTGTGTCTGGTGTTGGAGCTGGAGGCACTGGTGGAGCAGGCGGGGAATCTGACGATGAAGGATGCTCTGGAAAAAGATAATCTCTCAAGTATGGCCAAAACAGCTGAGAGTCCCTCTCTCATCTCTTGATGACTTGCTCTCACCTCCATGTGAATGCTATCAACTCGCTGTGTGATAGTCATAACCTCAGTCTCCAAGTAAGTGATCCTCTCATCCATACTGTCTCCAGGAGCTGGCACCTCAGGATGTGCAAGAACTAATGGCTCAGGTTGAGTATCAAGAATGTCCCTCTGTGGCTTAAATGTTTAGCCTCATTAGTATATATCCACTCCTCCTCAGCAGCATCCTCATCATGCACAATAGTAGCCTGTCCAGAGATCCTGCATCTCCACTGTCCTCTATGCAGATGATATCCTATCCTATGCAGTGATCTCTTATTGTAGATGTCAGTGTGAAGTAACTACTGCCTGAAGGGCTCTCCATCTACGACAACTCTATAAGCTCTGAAGAGGATGGTCAGATCCATGCCATATGGTAAACATAACCTCCTGCTAGTAGCTGCCTCGGTCATTTGATGTACCATGAGAATTGGGAGGCAGACAGGAGTCCGTCGAATCAGAGACACCATGACAAGTAACTCTCTCTTCATGATGAAGTCGAAGCATCTAGCCTTTGGTAGAAGTATCAGTGCAATAATGTGATGCAATAATCTCATCTCTAGAGAAAGTCGGGATGCTACAACTGTGGCTCCCTCTCTGAGATCCTATGTCTAAAAAATGCATTAAAATTTGCTCATCCTATCCACCAAGGAGTCTGCTATGGTACCTCTTATAGGGATCTCCCAAGCTCTGCTCAAAATCTCTGCATTGAGCAGTATGGCTATCCCTCGGACCTCAACAATCCAGCTGTTTGCTCCTCTAGCCAAAGTGACGTAGAACTCTCGTATCAGGCCAGGATAGAACCTCTCAGTCAGTGAGCAAAAGTGGGCCAGCCCTGCCTCTCTTAACCAATCTCCTATATGGAAGTGGTGCTGGTCCATAAAATCGAAATCCACCCTCCATCCTCCAATAATGGCCTTGGAGGCCATCCGATCTGCTCCATGGATGGGTGGTCTGATGGGAATCTCCTACTAAATAGGTGCCTCCTTTGCCTGATCCTCGTGCCGCGCCTTCATGCACCACTCTGTATCATGTGTAGACGGACGAGGTCTCTTGACTACCTATTTCTTGGGACCCATCTTCTAGAAAAATAGGGAAAGAAGTAATGTAGGGTGAAATGGACAAGGATTTCACAATAAAACCATGAGAAATTAGAGAAGAACAGTGAAAAATGGGGAAGAAACAGGCTCAAACAAGGAATCGGATGGTTGGAACAGTGATTGGAGTTAAACAAATGTTGGGATACATTTTAGGGATGAGTTGGCTCAAGGATTTAGGAAGAAAAATGAGAGAAAATGATTATTTTTTCCTATTTATTCTTGAATTCCCACCATTCAAGTGTCGACTCATGACTTTAGTCCAAGTATCGATACTTGGAGGTGTCGACACTTCAAAGTATCGGCACTTCGACAAAAATCCAAAAAAAAAAAGAAAAAATCATAGAAAATTATAGAAATTGATTTCAATGATCTATGAATGATTAATCATGATTTTCAAGGATATTTGATCAAAAAAACTTTAAGGGGAATTTAAAAGGTCATGAAGAGATCAAAATTCAATCAAAAGGATTAATGACCCCTGATTTCCTTCTATCATACTGAACCGATCTTCATTAAGTGGCTTGGTTAGTATAGTAGCTAATTGTATTTTAGTGCAAACAAATTCAAGCATAACATTATTATTTTGAACATGATTCCTAATAAAATGATATCTAATTTTAATATGCTTACTTCTAGATTGTTGAACAAGATTCTTAGTTAAGTTTATAGCACTAGTGTTATCACATCTAATTGGTGTCTTAGTTAGTTTAATGCCCAAATCCTCAAGTTGTTGCCTAATCCATAAGATTTGAGCACAACAACTTCCAACTGCAATATATTCAGTCTCAGTTGTTGATAGTGTAACTGAATTTTGTTTCTTACTGAATCATGAGATTAAGTTAACTCTAAGAAATTGATAAGTTCTAAAAGTACTTTTTCTATCTAACTTATAGCCAGCAAAATCAGCATTAGAATATGTAATTCAATCAATAGCAAGATTCTTAGAGTACCATAATCCAATATCAACAGTGCTAGATAAATATCTAAGTATATGCTTAATAGTCAATAAATGTGATTCCTTAGGCTCAGACTGATATTTAGCACATATGCATATACTAAACATAATATTTGATCTAGTGGCAGTTAAGTACAATAAAGACCCAATGATGCCTCTATAAAATTTTTGATCAACTTTCTTACCAGATTCATCCTTGTCTAGCTTACATGAAGGGCTCATAGGTGTACCGATAGGTTAGTCTTCTCCATCCCAAATTTTTTCAAGATCTCCTTTGTGTATTTAGCTTGGTTGATGAAGATCCCTTCACTTGTTTGTTTAATCTAGAGTCCGAGAAAGTAGCTCAATTCTCCCATCATGCTCATCTCGAACTCTCCCTATATTAGCTTTGCAAATTCTTGACAAAGAGATTCATTAGTGGCACCAAAGATAATATCATTAACATAGATCTGTATTACTAAAAGATCATCAGCCTTTTTCTTTAAAAATAGAGTGGCATCAACATGACCTCTAGTAAAACCATTTTCAATCAAAAATTTACTAAGTCTCTCATACCATACACGGGGGGTTTGTTTTAAACCATAAAGTTCTTTGTGTAATTTGAAAACATGATCAGAATGTGCATGATTTTCAAAACCAGGCAGTTGTTCAACAAAAATTTCTTCAGCTATATAACCATTTAAAAACATATTTTTAACATTCATTTGAAATAGTTTGAAATCCATAAAAAATATGTAAATGCTAAAAGTAATCTAATAGCTTCAAGTCTAGCTACTGGAGCAAAGGTTTCATCAAAATCAATTCCTTCTTTTTGATTATAACCCTTAGCTACCAGTTTAGCTTTGTTTCTAGTTACTATACCATTTTTATTTAATTTATTTCTATACACCCATTTAGTACTAATTATGGAATTATTAGTTGGTCTTTCTATAAGTGTCCATACTTTATTTCTTTCAAACTGGTTTAATTCTTCTTGCATAGCAATCATCTAGTTTAGATCTTTTTCAGCTTCTTCAATATATTTAGGTTCAATTTGTGAAACAAAAGTAATATAATCACATTCATTTCTAATAGAGGATCTAGTTCTTATCCCTCTCAATGGATCACCTAAGATTAATTCTTTAGGATGTCCTGAGCATACCTCCATTCTTTAGGTAAATCCTTTGGTGAAGATCTTGTGGCTTCTTCTTCATCCTTCTTATTTTGATCTTCTTCACTTTCTTTGGTAGGGGGATCATCCAAAGTCAGCTTCTTAAGTCCTTCAATACTTGCATATTCATCAGAAGTATCCTCTTTTCTAGAGGATTTATTAGTAAACTCTTCAAATACTATATGCAGTCGGTGGTCCTGTCGTAGGGATCTACCTGTGGCATGTGGAACCGACTCGGGATCGATTCCTTTTGGATCTCTTGGGAGAAAGGGGGACGGGCGTTGTAGCCCACAGGCTCGTAGGGGGAGTCTTGCAAATTTGCAAATTAGTGGGATAGCTTCGCCAGCTTGCGCTCCTGTTCCTCCATGTGCCTTTCTGCCATGCTCCTGATGGCCTTGTCGGTTGAGCCCTCCATTGAGGTCGATAGAGGAGGTGAAGGTGCAGTTGAGAGGGGTCACGATGGGGGGCCTTGCATCTATGACCTCAATGGTGCTTGACAGTAGCCTGCTCGAGGATCGGGGATTGGTTCTCCCGTTTGGTTGACTCAGTCCACAGTCTCTTTGCCGGGGTCCTGTGGCTTCCTCGACAATCTGTTATGGCCCGCGTAAGCCAAGGCCTTCCTTGGAAGTACCGTAGGCTATCGCGGGGTGTGGCTGCTTGGGCTACGGGAGTCCGTGGTTGTTGGTGAGTGGCTAGAGATCGGTGTTGATGCTGCTACTGGTGCACTGCTATAGTCAGAACCTGCATTTACTGGGCGAGTGCGGCCAGCTGAACGTCCACTTGAGGCGGTTGCGGTGGAGCCGGGAGCTCCCTCTCTATACTGTGTAGATCCCCACGGGAAGGGGGATCCCCCACATGGCTAGTGGAGACCTTCCTCGCATGGGTCATCACCATGCTCCTGGTGGGTTGCTTGCAAGGGGATTGGCTTGGATCAAAATGTGTCATGTCCCCTACCTGGCACGCCAATCTGTTACCGCCTGACCGCCATGGCATGTAGCTGGAGACGACCTTGGACCCCACCCTCGTCGCTCGGGAACCTGCTCGCATGCCTGGACCTACAAAATAGAGGAGACCCGGGCTGGGGATCCCGGCAGGGGCACTTTGATGCTCAAGTCAGTGGCGATCCAGGGGAATATCTGCTCCTGGTCGAGCCCCATAGAAGGACTCATCTCTAGGAGGAGAAAATTATGTACTTGGAGAGTGTGAATGGATTGAGAGTAGAGCGGGGGAAGTGGCAGCGGAGGAGTGCTTAAGATGGATGCATATGTCCATCGAGACCACTCCGGTGAGTCTCCGGTAGCCTAGAGCACTTGGCTTCTCAGTTTCTCTCCTGTATGCTGTCCCTTTCGTTCATCTGTTCATTACTTACCTTTTTCTTGGAACCTTGGAGAACTATTTTAAGCCAGGATGGCTGTGCGCTGCCTATCTTGGGATCCTCCCCTCGCTTGTAGGTGCGTGCGGTGACGCTCCATGGTATGCGCGAGGTGCCTTTCCCCATTCATGATAGGAAACTACACCATGCATTCTGACCCTCCCTCTGGTCACTCCACTTTGAAAAACCTGGCAGAGCCTCGATCGGGGGCCAGCTGTCCCCTGGATTTGAATCTCCTGGGTTGACTTTCTCTTTTGGATGGCATAGACGGTTGGTTGGGAGGTGCCTCGATCGGGGGATCCCTTTCCCTTTGGTGTAAGTGGTAGTAGGGGCAATTATTACGACCTGGTGGGCACCCCTTCGTGGTCCTTGGGTGGCATACCACCGTTCAAGGAAGGCAACGACATCCCTCTGCCACCGGTCCCCTTTCCCAAAGTGGGGCCGATCCAGGAGGGAGAAACTTGACTTCAGCCAGGGCACCTCAACCTCGAGGGAGCCACTTGGCGAAGGAGTCCGAAGAGAGCTGGAGCTCGACTTCGGCCAGGGCGTCTCGATCTCGAGGGAGCCACCTGGCGAAGGAGTTCGAGGAGAGTCGGAGCTTGACTTTGGCCAGGGCATCTCAACCTCGAGGGAGCCACCTAGTGAAGGAGTCCGGGGAGAGCCGGAGCTCGACTTCGGCCAGGGCATCTCGACCTCGAGGGAGCCACCTGGCGAAGGAGTCTGGGAAGAGCCGGAGCTCGACTTCGGACAGGGCATCTCGACCTCGAGGGAGCCACCTGGCGAAGGAGTTCGAAGAGTATCGGAGCTCGACTTTGGCTAGGGCATCTCGACCTCGAGGGAGCCACCTGGCGAAGGAGTCCAAAGAGGGATGTCCGACGTGGTAGCTTCCTCCAACGTGGCATCTGACTGGGTCTGAAATGGGTTCCATGTCAGCGATCCCGTCACATCATGTATCATTATCCATTAACTCAATGAATAATTCATAGACACATTACATATGAATAGAAATGAAATGCCCAATTTTATTAATTTTAATAAATTAAGTATAAAAATATATCGTAGAAAAGATACAATATGTCATACCAACTTGGCTTCTAGGATATACGTCTAATAATCTCTCACTTGCATTAAAGCTAATTGGCCATATACAAACTCAGTCTAACTCATCATAACTCTAAATCCATTGCCATATATAGACTCGTTGATCCTATAAATGGGAATGTTTTAGACTAGGGCTTACAGGTTTTAGGTATCACTATTATGAACTCATCATAACCCTAAATCCGTTGCCCCAATCTATGGGGTTCATTATAATATTAAGACAAAGAGTATAAGACACAGCTAATAATGAAATATAAATGCCTCTTTATTAATAAATGTCATACATGAGTCGGAAGAATTTATAGAAAAGCTCCTATCACATATGAAATGCAATTGACTTGCAAGGCACTATTCTTTTATGATGGATCCTGATGTCATCCAAATAAGGGTCTCAGTTACCTAATTTGTGCCATGAAGAAGTCTAAGAGAAGGAGACCATTATGTTGGTAGCCACTACTAGATAATACTTATCCAAGGTTGGCACCAAATCCAGGAGTCCTATTCTCTTTGCTAAGCCACATCCAGAGTCCTAGAATATCAGCCTAAGAGATCCATATGGCAGTCGATGATTGATGTGAGACATGGTTCAAGGTTATCAAAAGATGACACCATCCATAGTTCAAGTTCGGGGGGATTTGCTATTAATATTTGGATTGTTTTAAACTTTTATTATTTTGCCTATAAATACCTATATATTGAAGCTTTTAAAAACATGAATGCATAAATTTTGAGAAATAAAAGCTGCTGCTTTCTTCCCTAATCTAGATATTCTCTTCCCCTATAGTATTTTTCCTCTCTCCCTCTAAGCTTCCCTTCCTTCTATGCCTACTTTCATCCTTGTGCTAAGATCTAAACCCTAAGCACTTCCACACGCCATCCATAACTCAAGACATCATTCCAAAGTGATGCCCGACAGCGTCATGTTCTAGATTCATAAAGTTCTTCCATGGATTAAAATCGTAATTACCTTGGCAGCCTAACCTTTTCAAAGTCAAATCGAGCAATCATCTGAGCAAAACCTTTACGAATCTATTGAGAAAATCATTATTGTTGGTAAGGAAAACTCTTTCTTGAATTTTTTTAGGTATAAACTTGAATTGCGAAGCCTAGTCAAGAAGGAGATTTTTCAATCACCTTTGATCCTAACTTCTTAAGATCGAAGGGATATCTACATATGCTAGAAAAATCTACTTAATTTAATTATTGCTTTTCTTCCTTAAAAATTTAGATCTTGGTTAGATTTGCTTTTGTTTATTATCTTGATAGCTAAAAAATTCATCTATTTATTTTAAAGAAAAAAATAGTTGCATCTTCATCTGCATACTTATTGTGTATCAGATTGGTATTTGAGCACTAGGTTCTGATTAGGTTTTGCATTCTACATTATTTTCTATTTCATGTAAAATTTATTTTTATTTACAAAAAAATGGAAATATAATTTTTACTATTTTGGAAACCTTATTTGATAAGGAATCTACACCAAAAATTATTCTTCAAAACTCCATTATTTTGTTATCCAAAATTATCTGTAAACCTTGTTGTTCACGTACATACTTTGCCCTATGCAGGCAGCGAAAAAAATTCATAATTTATTATATAAGAATCTAAAAATTATAAAACTTATTTTGCTGGAAATTAGATTCATAGGACTTAAAACCCCGATATTTGATCTAAGATCTAGACCAAAATCATTTCTAAATTTGACCTGTAAATCTAAACTTATTTTACTAAAATTCTGGTTATAATGCATTGCATTGTTTGTAATATAATTAAGGGCACACCCATATTATAAGATAAGATGAAGATTTCAACACCCTTTCTGAGCCCATAAACCACTAACTTACATCTTGAAACTCAAACTTTAATTTAAAATTAATTAGATGTCAGCTATAGGATTCAACTGAGACTTAGTGTGAGTTGAGTCTGTAATCCACTCTTGAAATCGATGTCTAAGGCAAGCAGTTAAGTAGCAAATGCCCAAGCTAGCTCGTGATTCTCTAATTAGATCCTTGCAAGAGTAAGGAGAGCCTCCCATGACTACACCCTTTAGCTGGCTTGTTGACAGAATTGGAAGGTAGATTCAGTTCGTGCTTTGTTCGATTCATTACATATCGAACTTTAGGTCTAGGCAATCCTTAGACTTATTGGATTGCATGTATACCTAAGTTAGAATCGAGTACCCATCCATGTTGGATCAACCGAGCCCAACCAGTAGTCTTATGATGGAGGCCATCCTAGAGAGGCTAGATAACTTGACCATCTAGTATAGAATTATGACCAAAGAATAGGAGACTTAGAAAATGCTCGAAAAAATCAAACTGCAGAATTAAACCCAGAGACCCCACTAGTGCCTTTAGATTAGACTAATCAGGCCCCATCTCAAGGTTTAAGGTTAGGTCTTCAAGTAGGTTAGCATCTAGAAGGTCGATCCCAGCATGAACCTGTTGACCTAGATTACCGAATAGTAAGGAGTGCAAAGGTTGATGCACCTAACTTTGATGGGCACTTAGACCCAAAGGAGAATCTAAACCGAAAAGCAATCATGTACCACTTCTTCGAGTAGTATGATATAACCGAAGGTAGGAAGATTCGGTATGCTAAGGTGAAACTATTAGATTAGGCCAAGCTATACTGGTACAATGTTTAGATCCTAATTGATCACCATAGGCATGAACCTATAGAGACTTGGATAGAGATGGAGAAATTGTGAGAAAAGTACCTACGCATGTCTTATAAGTAGCGACTAATGGATCAATGGCAATGACTAACCCAAAGCAACCAACCCGTATAAGAATATATAGTCAAATTTGATAAATTCTAGATGTGGTGTGGCATTAATGAGGATAGACTTGTGATCCTTTCTAGGTTAGAGTCGGGCTACGTGAGGAACTGTAGTGTGAGCTTAATTTGCATGAAGTTATAACCCTAGATAACACGTACCAGATAGCCCAGGATGCTAAGAGGTACCATCATTCGATAGTTTGAATGACTGAGCCTATTTGGTCAATACCCTTAGGACCTAGACCAAGATTAAGTCAGACCACTGCTCAGAGACCCCAAAACCCAACCCTCAATCTATTACTGAAGAAAGAAGAAAAAGGTAAGAGTGTTCTAAGAGAGGGACCGAGAGTTATGAGATGCTTTGGGTGTCAAGGATTTGGTCATGTAGCAGCTTAGTGCCCTACCCGCTCCTTTATCAATGAGCCCAAACCAGACTAACAAGCTTGAGATAGTAGAGTTTGAAGAGGAGGTAGTGTTAGGAATTGTATCCTAAAGTTAATCATCTAAGATGTAGATAGTTGTGCTCTTTGTAATTTGTATATGAATTATTAATTAGTAAAAATTATTTGGCTATTCATCATAATCAGTGCATCTTTCATTTATGAACTTTTTTATAATGAAGTCCTTAGAACTATGAACTCACAATAACGACAATGAGGATTTATCAAATAGTTCTTAAATTATATTTGTGATCGAATGATATGTTATTAATAGGATGATAATATTTATCAATTATAGGTCGTTGTGTATCATATGAATTGGTTGTCCTCGTAACCAAGGAGTATGGAGACATCAGTATAGCATATAGGTAAAATATAGGAGTATATTTTTATTGAACATGACTCAGCTATGAAGCACTCTGTTGTTAAGAGCAGCTCATGGAAGATCTGGATGTTAGTATCCTTCCAACCTGAGATCGCCATGATGACTTGCAACCAACTCATTATACTTTTGTACTGGACTACTTGTATTTTCAATACAGTAATGGAAAGCTTTGGATACAGTTAAGTACTTATGAAGTCAATGTATAAGTCAAGATATAATTGACTGCTCCAAGTTTTCAGGGTATATGCTTCACTATATTTCAATTTAATAAAACCTTACCAGAGTAATCTATATGATCAGTCACTGGATTTATAAGGTTGAAATACAATCTAGATGATTGATTAAGGATTTGACATTTTATCATGAAGTCATCCTTAGCATAAAGATCAAAGGGATGTATTATGTAGTAGCCATATGCCAGGATTTTTGAATATTGGTTTGCAATTATTCGACCTATCCAAATATCGGGTATCATTGATAGGTCACTTCAATTAGTACATGAATTTGTTCTTATGGAGTCATGTACTCTGTTGAGCAACATGGTAAAGGGCTTGATCTAAAATCTAAATGTTCAATTTAGAAGAAAAAGACTTGATTGTACAAATGGATTGACTTAATTAAGAGATATGTTACAGGTCATACAAAATTAAATACTGGCTATATCTAGCTAATACTGGCTATATCTAGCTAATACTAGACATTAGTTGCGGAATTAATTCTAGGGTTAAACTTGGATTAATTTGTAATCCAAGGATTTAAAGAAAATTAGTTCAAATCTTAATTTGATTAGGATTTGATTTTTTTAAACCATTTTTAATCTTATTTTTATTAAGGTTTTTAAGGGGTTTTTATTTGAGTCTAATACGATTAGGATCCAAAACTATCTTTAGGCCTCGACCCATTTTTATTTTTGAATTTTGAATTAAAAAAAGGGGGAAGGATTGGCCCACTATTGACGCTGAGAAAGGTGTGAACAGCTGTTCACGCTGAGAACTTTCGTGTTGGGCTTTCCATTTTTTCTGGGCTTGTGGGGCATTCGTCAGGCTTTGGGTAGCGTGCCAATGTCTGCTTCGAGATTGGGGATAAGATCCCATGTCAGGAAATTAAAAAAAATTGGACGACTTAAACACGAACAGAAATCAGATTTCTGTTCACGCTAGGGATTGGGTTTATCTCTGTTTTGATTTTTGAATTAAAATGGGTTCTAGTTCTCGCTGAGCACTATTTTTATAAATCTCCCGCCCTTTCCTTCTGTGTGAGCTCATCGAAAAAAATCTGAAAAAGAGAGAGCACCGCTCAATCAGAGATCTGAAAATCACCCCCTAAAACTGAGATCTAAAAATTAAAGATAAATCACCCTTGGGGTTCGATCCCCTCGCTCTAATCTCCTCTTTTCCCGGTGCTTGATCTGATTTTTGACTGCAAATCAAAGTTAAGAAACAGGTTTTTTTAATTTTTTTGGCTACCTGCTCTGGAATTCCTGGGATCCGACTTCTCCATGTCGGAACTCCTTTCAAATGGTATCAGGGTGGGGTTGCTTTTAATCACAAATTTATTTTTTTATGATCCTGTTTCTTTATGAAATTCTGATCTAAAATAATGATTCGATCTATAATTTCAGATCTGGTTTTATGGTTTTAAATCGGAATTTTATTGTATGAAAATCTGTTTTGACGGGATGATTTTGTGATATGTTTTTCAAGCAAAATACGGATTGTCCTTTTTTTTAATTTTATGGTTTGATTTAAGATCATATTGAAATTTATTTATGTTGCTACTGAATCTCCCGGATAGGATTCTCTCGGCCTGGCTGGAGCACGCTTCTCCCGGTTCCTGCAAAGAAGTCCCACGGGCCGGTGGTGTTCTGGCGGGGATACTCCGATGGCTAAGTCAGTGGAAGCCTTAGAGCAACATGATGGAGGAATCAAAAGGAGATCGCTCGTGGAGAAGGAAAAGTGCCTTTACCGCTCGGAGTCCCCCATTTACCTTATATAGGCACGGAACACTACCAGAATCTATTAGGGACTAGGCTGGAAATATCCGATCTGCCCTAAGGAGAATCAGGCAGGTAGCCAGGTGGCACCGGGACGTAGCTGCATCGTGGGATCTATTGTAACAAAATTCTGGTACCAGCTGGAAGGGGCTTCTAGAGCCTTCTGATTAGTATGGGCCCAGCTGAAGCAGGTCAGTCAGACTTCAAATGGATCGGTCGGACCTCGAGTGAGTCGACAGGATCTCTAGTAGGTCGGTCAGACCTCAAGTGGGTCGGCAGGACCTCTAGTGGATCGGTCGGACCTCAAATGGGTCGGTCGGATCTTTGGTCCGGTTCAGAGAAAAACTGATTGGGTATAATAGTTGCCCCCCTGCTCTTGGCCTTCGGGAGGGCTCGTGGCTTCGAAGGGCGAGAGCATCATCCTTGCATTGAATGCACCCATCCTTGAAATGATTGCAGATCTGATCAGGCGTGCTGCGTCTGATCATTTCCAATCTTCAAAGATTTGCGTCCGGGACAGGTGTTGCCCCGCATTGGAGGTGGGGGAGCGGCAGTTAATGCGAAAGGGGTGCAATGATGAAGGGCCAGCCTGTCCCACTCGGTCGTCGAGCTTCGAAAGTGAGTTGAGTGACGTGGAGACATCTGGGCGGTCGGCGCCGTATTGGTGGTGAACTCTCCGCCACTGATCTGGCGATTACGCGGATCGTGGCTTGAATGTGCTCCCTTGCATCGTATCGGCTTCCATCACGTGGGGAGCCGTACCACTTGGCTTTTGGGTCATAAGGGTCGAGGGACGGTGGGAACCAATTCTCTCAAGGGCTATCAAAGGAGGTGCTGAGGTTCTGGGTGGAGTTCCCTGTTGCATCCGTGTTTGAAGAGATAGAGCACCACCTTTCGCTGTCACCGTCCCCTTAGGAAAGCAACTCTCAGGTTAGTCCCCTCTTCTTCAAACTCCATAGTAATGGCCTCCGGTAGCCGGAGTTCCAGCCATAGGGAAAAGGAGTTAGGCCCCAGCAAAGTCCGGTTTGAGATGACACGGGAGAGGGTAGAGGCTCTTAGGGTTAGGTATAACATTCCTTCTACCTTGCACCTCTGTCCCGAACCGGGAAGGAAGGGTGACCGGGCCATTAAATCCAGGAACCCTTCCAATATATGAGGATCATCTTAAGGCAGGACTTAGGTTCCCCCTGTTTGATTTCTTTGTGGAGGTCTTTAACCTGTATAGGATCTTCCCTGTGCAGCTAACCCCGAATAGCATTCGGGCGATCAGCTGCTTCATGGTTCTGTGCTAGAGAGTCGGAGCCGAGCCTAGGACTTCCCTCTTCACCAACTTCTTCATTCTGAAGAAAGACTTTAGGAGCCAAGAGTGGTGGATGTTTAGCCCTCGTCCTGGACGGAAGATATTGGGGGGTATTCCGTCGGCCATCCACGGATGGAAATCCAGATTCTTTTTCATGGATAGTCTTCAGCCTTGGGGTTTTGCTCTGTCATGGGGGGAGCCAAGGCTGACGACCAATGAAGGGAGGGCAGTGCTAATGGCCGATCAGGCAAACATCAATAGGATGGAGGTGGCCGGCGTCACCATGATATATGAGTTGCTTCGGGAGGATAGCCTCCAGTTGGCCGGAATCACCCACCATGGATGTTTAGGTAGGATAGAAGCTGTTGCCGTCGGTCTTCTTTTTGTTCCATGGGCTTTCTTTACTTACTTTGGTTTTATCCTTGTAACAGGAGAAAAGATGAAACCTGATAGAGTGAAGGTAGCAAAGCGGGCGGCAAGGAAGAGGGCCGCCCAGCCCGTGGAGTCGACCGCAGACAATGCTAAAAAATAGCGGGTGGAGGAGTGGCCCGCAATCATAGTGTTAACTCTGGTCTTGATTTTGATGATTGACAAAATGTTTAAGTATATATGAGAACTAATTATATTTTAAGTATGTTTTTTCAGATCTTAGTACTCATCCATGTTGAATGAAGAAATGCTTGTATTTCAATTGAAAAAGTCCTTAAATTAATGGAAAATTAAGTATATGGACTTTGGAATTGATTTGGAAATGAAGTGTCGACACTTACTGTTCAAGTGTCGACACTTACTGTTCAAGTATCGACACTTGACTGTAACGGCTAGTTTTTAAAAGCTGCAGAACTTCTCCAACTTGCTTCAAACGGCCATATCTTCATCCCCAACGGCTATAAACGGTCATTTAAGTGTTTGGAGAGCTATATAAACATCAAAAATCAAATGGGGAAGTAATCTTTTGGTGAGTTTTTTGAATATTCTTCAAGGATTCAAGAGTTGAGTGATTCAAAGCCTTCAAGCTTCCAAGTTTCAAAGAGAGCATTCAAAGTCTACATCTACAAGCATCAATCAAAGGCTTCATCAACTTGAAGACAAGATCTTCATCAACAATCAAGGGCTTCAAAGAGATATTTGCTTTATTTTAGAAAGCTTTTATTGTATTCATTTATACTTGCTGTTACATTGTTTTACTTAAGGTTTTTGGTGAGCCTTGGAAAACCAAAGAGGTTTTTGGTAAGCCTTGAAAACCAAAGTAGTTGTTGGTGAGCCTTGAAACCAACTAGGGTTTTACTTGTGAGCCCGAAGCCAAAACAAGTTGTTTAGGTTTTTGGTTATCCCGTAAAACCAAGGGTGGTTGTTGGTGAGCCTTGAAACTAACTAGGGTTTGACTTGTGAGCCCGAAGACAAAACAAGTTGTAAAGGTTGTTGGTGAGCCTAAGTTATAAAACCAAACTTAGTGGAATTCCCAAGGGATTCTTGGGGAGTGGATGTAGGTGCTTGGTTGGCACCGAACCACTATAAATCTTTGTGTTTGTGTAATTGTTCTCCTTGTGCTTTTATTTATTTATTTTCGCTGCATTTATTTGAAATACACAAGCACTTGAATTGCATTAGCACATACTTGCTTTAGTTCATCTTTTAAATAGTACAAAAGTTTTATAAAACCCAATTCACCCCCTCTCTTGGGTTGCCTACCTGAGCCTACACATAGTGGTGTCAGACTCCGAAGAGGATAACGTGCCTCTATCAGAGAGGTTGGCAGCAAAAGGGTTAGGACCTTCGCCCATCGCCAGGGAGTCGATCGCCCGATTGAAGCAAGTGCCGTCTGAGCCGGTCGAAGTGGCGACAGCCTCAGCCCCGTCATCAGCTGAGCCAACAGAGGCGGTTCGCCCAGCAGACAAGGGAAAGGGAGTGGCCAAAAAAGCAAAGGCTGGTGAAGTCAGCTATGAAACATTCCAGCATTGGCACGCTCTTCACGACCCCGGGTAGGCCAAGGACTTGCTCAAGGGGGCTATCATGAAAGCTGACTGGGAAGAGTCGAGTCAACGGGATCTGAATGAGGTAGCGAAGAGCTCCTACCTCAACTTGATGAGGGTAAGTCATTAGCCCTCCAACTTCTGTCCTCTTCTTCTCGTTCCTTGTATGTGACTAATACTGTTTTGTTGTTTGTAGATTCTCCATGAGATCTCACTAATGGATGAGGGTCTCGGCAAGATGATTTTTGCGACAAAGACCTCGACCAAGAAGGTCGAGGGGTTGGAGATGGCCAAAGCAATGGCGGAGGCATCGTGAAAGGCTGTGGAGGAAAGGCTGTCGGCCAATCGGGCCGAAGCCGAATCCCTGAAGAAGTAGACAGAAGACCTGCAGGTCTAACTGGCCAATCGGGAAGCTAAATTGAAGAGGAAGAAGGCGAAGGTGAGCTCCTTAATCCATTGGCTGAGCGAGGAGGAGCGATCTGCCGATGTCGAGAGGAACTCTCGAGCCCACCAAGTCGTATCAGCAAAATACATGGCCCTACTAAAGGAGGTCAAAGAGCAAGGGATGGAGTAGGTCGGTAATGCTGTGGCGGAGTACAAGGCTTCCATCAACTTTGAGGAGGAGAAGGAGGAGGCCGGAGCGGCAAGCTACGATTACGGCTATGAAGACTGCCTGAAGAAGGTAGCCAAGGCCTTCCCGAAGCTTGACCTGTCCGCCCTACAACTGATGCAGCCAGTGGAAGAAGAAGTAGGCCCAACCGACATCGGGGCAGCTGCCCAAGCTATTGCTGATGCAGGAGAGGCAGGGGGCTTGACCGACATCGGAGCGACATCCAAGCTGCTGCTGACATGGGATCGACAGATGCTTCGGTTGGGACTTTGGATGCGGCGTAGGAGGCTGAAGCCAAAGTTCCTCTAGTCAGTCCCCCTATGTATCCATAGGGCTAGACTTAAGAATATTTGTAAAAGTCTACCCGCTTTTGTAAAAATCTTTTGTCGAGGAATAAAATGACATGTTCTTTTAATATGTGTCTTCAGTGTTTATTTTTCTAAATGTGGAGCGGTCGGCCTGATCCGAACTCATTTCTTTTAAAAATATTTCTAAGTGTCGAGAGGTTGGTTTAGTCCGAACTCATCTCTTTCAGAAATATTCCTAAGGAAATTTTGAACTTAGTCGTTTGTAGGGAAATCCCTCAAGTATTTAGGGACTTCAAGTAGTATTTTCCGATCCAGGTCGGACTTTTAGTGGGCTACACTAGAGCCTTTGCTGAGCGGGGTCGGACTTTGAGTGGATTGCCCTAGAGCCTTTGCCAAGCAAGGTCAGACTTTGAGTGGGCTACCCTAGAGCCTTTGTCGAGCGGGGTCAGACTTTGAGTGGGCTGCCCTAGAGCCTTTACTGAACGGGATCGAACTTTGAGTGGGCTGCCCTAGAGCCTTTGCCGAGTAGGGTCGGACTTTGAGTGGGTTGCCCTAGAGCCTTTGCCGAGCGGGGTTGGACTTTGAGTGGACTGCCCTAGAGCCTTTGCCGAGCGGGGTCAGACTTTGAGTGGGCTGCCCTAGAGCCTTTGCCAAGCGGGATCGGACTTTGAGTGGGCTACCCTAGAGCCTTTGCCAAGTGAGGTCGGACTTTGAGTGGGTTGCCCTAAAGCCTTTGTCGAGTGGGGTCGTACTTTGAGTGGGCTGCCTTGGAGCCTTTGCCGAATGAGGTCGGACTTTGAGTGGGCTGCCCTAGAGCTTTTGCCAAGCGAGGTCGGACTTTGAGTGGGCTGCCCTAGAGCCTTTACCGAGTGAGGTCAGAATTTTTCGTAGAATGAATTATAGCCTTTATTGATAATATTTGCGGAGGTTATCTACATTCCAAGGACGTGCCACTTGTCGTCCATCCAGATGCTCGAGTCAGTAAGTTTCGGCTCGGATCACTTCAACCACCCGATAGGGTCCTTCCCAGTTGGGAGAGAGCTTTCCTTGTTTGATCAGCCTAGATATCTCTGTCCTCCACGAAACCAAGTCTCCGACCCGGAAGCTTCGAGCCTTGACTTGAGAGTTGTAATACTTGGCCATCCTTTGGTGATATGTCGCATCTTCAGGTCAGCTTGGAGTCGGGTTTCTTCAAGCAAGTCAAGGTCAATCCTTCTCTGCTCAGAGTTGGCTGGTTCAGTAAAATGATCGATCTGGAAGGATTACAGGGAGACTTCCACTAGTATGACTGCCTCACTCCCGTAGGTGAGATTAAATGGAGTTTCTCCAATCGCTGCCCGAGAGATAGTCGGATAGGCCCAAAGCACCGAATGAAGTTCTTCTGCCTAGAGTCCCTTGGCATCATTCAGTCGGGTCTTCAACCCATGCAGGATCGTTCGATTGGTAATTTAAGCTTTCCCATTGGATTGGGGATGTCTGACTGAAGTTAGCCGGTGGGAAATATGGTATTGCTGGCAGAAGTCCCGAAATTTTGGATTGTTGAACTGTCTTCCATTGTCGGTGATGATTGCCCGTGATATGCCGAACCGAAAGATAATGTAGTTATGGATGAAGTTTTTCACCTTGGTTTCTGTGATTTGTGCCAGCGGCTTAGCTTCTACCCATTTGGTAAAGTAGTCGATGGCTACGAACAAGAACTTCTATTGTCCGGACGCTTGCGGGAACGGCCCAAGGATGTCCATTCCCTATTGTGCGAACGGCCAGGGGGTGGTTAGCGGGGTTAGCTAACTAGCTAGTCATCTTTGAATGTTGGAGTACCTCTGGCATGCATCGCACTTTTTGACAAAGTCTGACACGTCCTTCTGGATGGTCGGCCAGTAGTAGCCCTGTCGGATGATCTTGTAGGACAAGGACCTACCTCCCAGGTGGTCACCATGTATGCCCTCATGCACCTCTTTAAGTACGTAATTGGCATCTGACGGCCCCAGGCACTTCAGCAATGGTTGCATGAATGACCGTTTGTAGAGAGTTCCATCGAGGATGACATACTTTCAGGCAGTCCAGCGCACATGTTTGGCTTCGGTCTTGTCTTCCAACAAGGTTCCTTCGATGAGGAACGCAAGGATGGTGTCCATCCATGAGGCTTCTCTCTCCACTTGATGGATTCTAGCTGTCTTCTCAGCAATGCTTGGGCATTGCAGGTACTTCATGAAGGTCCGGTCAGAGGAGTTGGTGACGGTAGTGGCCAACTGTGGCAAGGCGTCCGCCTGAGAATTATGCATTTAATGTATATGGAAAATCTTGAAAGATTTAAGTCGAGTCACTAGGCTTTGTACCGTGCTCAAGTATTTGGCCAAGGTCGGATCTCTCGCCTCAAATTCACCCTTCACCTGGTTCACCACCAGTTGGGAATCAGAGAAGGCCCTGATCCGACTGATGCCCAGCTCGTCGGCTATCCTCAGTCCTGCAAGGAGGGCTTCATATTTTTCCTGGTTATTTGATACCTGGAATGCAAAATGCAAGGCATATTCCAGGCTCTATCCGTCGGGGTCGGCCAGGATTAAGCCTGCTCCATAATTAGCAAGGTTAGATGCCCCATCTACATGGAGCATCCAGGCGGGTTCTGATTCTTCAACAATGTCATCCTCAGGTGTGTCGACTGTTTGCGGAGGTGTCTCCTATCTCCAGGTACACTCTGCTATGAAGTCGGTGATCACTTGAGCCTTCATGGCTGATTGAGGCTAGAAGGAAATGTCGAATTTGTCAAGCTTGATGGCCCACTAGGTAAGTCACCCCGAAGTAACGGGACTTCTAAGGATCGCCTTAAGAGGTTGATCAGTCAGGACTATAATCGGATGTGCCTGAAAGTAAGGCCACAGTCACTTGGCTGCCATGATCAGGGAGTAAACAAGCTTTTGCATCTTGGGATGCCTTGTTTCGATATCGTGGAGTACTTTGCTGATATAGTAGACAGGCCTTTACTGATTGTTCTCTCCTATCCAGATGAGGACGGAGCTCACTGCCTCATCCGACGTTGACAGATACAGGTATAGAGGCTCTCCCTCCATAGGCTTAGCAAGCAAGGGAGGAGTCTTCAGATACACCTTTAATGATTCGAAGGCCGACCGACACTCATCGGTCCACTGAAAGCGATCCGACTGTCACAGAGTTTTAAAGAAAGGGAGACACTTTTTGGCTGGTCTAGAAATAAAGTGGCTGAGAGAGGCTATCCGGCCTGTGAGTTCCTGCACCTGCTTCTTGTTGGTTGGATGCTCCATGTCGATGACAGCTTTAATTTTGTCAGGGTTGACCTCAATTCCTCGCTGTGTAACCAGAACGCTAAGGAATTTTTTGGAGATCACCCCAAAGGTGCATTTGGCTGGGTTCAACTTCATGCAGTGGTGCCTCAGGGTGCCGAACGATTCTTTTAGATCTTTGATGTGGTCAGCCACTCAGAGGCTCTTGACTATCATATCGTCAATGTATGCCTCCATGTTCTTTCCCAGCTGCTCTTTAAGGACCCTGTTGATCAGCCTCTGAAAGGTGGCTTCGACATTCTTCAGGCCGAAGGGCATCATTTTGTAGCAGTACAACCCTTTGTCAGTGATAAAGGCTGTCTTCTCCTCATCCTCCGGGTACATGTTGATTTGGTTGTACCCGGAGAAGGCATCCATGAAGCTCAGGAGCTGATGACCGGTAGTGGCATCCACCAATTAATCGATCTTTGGTAAGAAAAAACTATCCTTCGGGCAAGCTTTGTTGAGGTAAGTGTAGTCCACACATATCCTCCATTTTTCATTAGCTTTCCTCACCATCATGACATTCGCTAACCAGTCGGGGTAGTGGGCTTCTCTAATGAAGCTTGCTTCAGAGAGTTTCTTGACCTCCTCATCAATCACCCTCTATCTCTCAGGGGTGAAACTCCTTTTCTTCTATCGGACAGGTTTGTAAGCTTGGTCCATCTTGAGCTGGTTGGTTATGAACTCCGACGGGATGCCTGGCATGTCCGACGCTGACCAGGTGAAGATGTCGGCATTGTCTCGTAAAAAACTGACCAACACCAACTTGGCTTCTTTGCTGAGTGTGCTTCCAATCTGCAAGACCCTAGTAGGATCGTCCTCTAGGAGGGGTACGAATAGAATCCTCTCGACCGGTTGTCAGCAATAGTCGGCTTCGGCCCTAGGATCAAGCTATTCCAAGATGGAACGGTCTTCTGATTGCCTGTCTTGAATAGTTAAACACTACTTGGCCATCCTACGATTCCCCCTCATCACTCTGACCTTATTCCGAGTCGAAAATTTTGCTAGCAAGTGGTAGGTAGACACAATGGCTCAGAATTTGTTAAGGACCGGTCATCCCAATATGGCATTGTAATCCGATGTCATGCGTATGACCACAAAATTGATGGGGAGGGCCTTTTGGTAAGGCTTTGACCCGATTATCATGGGCAGAGTTATTTCTCCTTCTACACCTACAGAGTTCCCCCTGAACCCTGTCAACAGCATTGGAGATTCTTGCAGCCTGGTTCTAGGCAGGTTCGTTCTGACAAAAGCATCATACAATAGAACTTTAGTGGAGCTTCCATTATCAATGAGGATCCTCCTTACATCATAATTGGCAATTATTGCTGATACAACAACAGGATCATTCCCAGAGATCTGGGCCTCTAAGAGGTCTTCGTCGGAGAAGCTGATTACATTAGAACTTCGGGGCTTCTTCGAGATATCCTGACCTTCTTCATACCTCCAATCGGACAGACGGTGGAGCATGCTAACATTTTCATCGGTGGGGTGCTGGTTGGGTAGCTTTATTTCCTCCGGGGGGTCTTTGGCAGTAGAAGTTTCAGTTTGATTTTTTTGGGGTTGGATGTACTTGTGCAGGTACCCTCACCTGATCAGATCTTCGATCGCATCCTTCTACTGGAGGCAGTCTTCTGTGCTGTGCCCATGGTCACGATGGAACCGGCAATACTTGTCCCTGTTCCTTGATGTGGAGGGGCTCCTTATTGGGCAAGGCCTCTGTAGGAAGGTCTCCTTCTCTATCTCCATAAGGATTTTCTCCCTCGAGAGGGAGAGATGTGTGTAAGTCTCGAACCTCCTAGGGAAGTCCTTCGGCTTAGGGCTGTGTTGTTAGGTCGAGTTGGTGCCATCGCTGGGAGGTCGGACTTTGGGAGCCTTGTCGATTCTCTTCTTGGGAGTTGACTTCCCTTCAATCTGGTATCAGCTTGCCACTTGTTCTTTTATCAGGATGTAATTTTGTGCCCGGGCCAGTAGTTCAGAGTAGCTTATCGAAAACTTTTTGTCTAGCGAGAAAGTGAGCCTAGATGATCGTAGCCCACTCTTGAAGGCTGACATAGCTACATGTTCATTGAGGTCCGGGACCTCCATGGTCGCCGAATTAAATTGGGCTATGTAATCTCAGAGGGTTTCTCCTTCCTTCTACTGCACGAGGAAGAGGCAGTCCGTGTTCCTCGGCGTCCGGCTACAAGTCCTGAAATGGGACAAAAAGAGTTTTTCCAACTGGGAGAAGGAATGAATCGTACCTGGTTGGATGGCAGAGAACCACATCTGAGCTACCTTCCTGAGTGTCAAAGGGAAGGCGATGCAGTGAAGGGTATCAGAAGCACCCTACACCATCATGTGGGCGTTGTAAGTGCCTAAATGATCCAGTGGGTCGGTGGTGCCATCGTAGGCATCCACCTGAGGTATCTTGAAGTGACGGGGGATAGCTTCCCCCATGATTTTGGTGGAGAAAGGTGGGTAAGAGTCGTATGCCTGCGCCCCTCCTCCCTTCTGCCGGTCGACCACCTCAACAATCTGCTCCTCCATGCACTGGAGCTTGCTGGTATAATCCCTCGGGTCCTCGCCATGGTGCTGATCGTCGTCAGGGACCGAGTCTACAGAGGAGTGTGAGGCGGACCTCACTCTCTTTCCATTGGCATGAGCCCTTTGTGACCTCCGGGGCTCCAGGGTTGCGTGGGAGCAGAGTTGAGGGACTCCTTGTTGTCAACTTCCCTCGGTAGCAGGTTGATGGCCAGTTTAGGACACTACGAGTGACTACTGTCTGTCATTGGCCGCATCTTGGAGGTTCTGAACTGCAGTGGCAAGAGTGTCAATGCGGTTTAGAAGGGTCTAGAACTGCTGCTGTCCCAGAGTGATGGTAGGCTCGGTGGCGTCATTCTCCCTAGGAGGTTCTCCTGATCCTGACTGGGAGTAGCCTCTCCTATTGAAAGTGTTCTGAGCTCTTCCCTTCACCATCGTCTTAGCGACAGATTCCTCCTTTTAGAGAAGGGAAACGAGAACAAAGGTTCAGCCACCCTTCCTTTAGTGCCAAACTATTGCTACTGAATATGTCGGACCGGGTTCTCTCAGCCTGGCTGGAGTGCGCTTCTCCCGGTTCCTGCAAAGAAGTCCCATAGACCGGTGGTGTTCCGGCGGGGGATACTCTGATGGCTAAGTCAGTGGGAGCCTTAGAGCAACAGGATGGAGGAATCAAAAGGAGATCGCTCGTGGAGAAGAAAAAGTGCCCTTACCGCTCGGAGTCCCCCATTATCTTATATAGGCACGGAACACTACCAAAATCTGTTAGGAACTAGGCTAGAAATATCCGATCTATCCCTAGAAGAATCAGGGTGGTGGCTAGGTGGCACCGGGACGTGGCAGCGTCATGGGATCTGTTTTAACAAAATTCTGGTACTAGCTAGAAGGGGCTTCTGGAGCCTTCTGATTAGTATGGGCCCGGCTGAAGCAGGTCAGTTGGACTTAAATGGGTCGGTCGGACCTCGAGTGGGTCGGCAGGACCTCGAGTAGGTCGGTCGGACCTTAAGTGGGTCGGCAGGATCTCTAGTGGGTCGGTCGGACCTCTAGTGGGTCGGTCGGATCTTTGGTCCGGTTCAGAGAAAAGCTGATTGGGTATAACAATTTAAATCTATTTTCTATCATGTTTGGAACCCTATTTTAGAACAGATTTTAAGGAAAATGTCAAATACTGTGGTCAGAACAATTTATAAGTGATTTTCAGATTTGTTTATAATCTATTTTAAATAGATTATAAAATCTGTTTTGAAGTCAAATTAATTCTATTTAATACCAATTTTTTTGTAAATAGAAATCAATTTTTTGCATAGAAATTAGTTCTGTTATGTTCTATTTCTAAAATCAGTTTTATAGAAACCTGTTCTATTCTATTTCATAAATTTTTGGATCATATACAGAATTGATTTTAGAACTGATAAATTCCTCTTTGTGCAAAAATTCTGCATATAAACTGTTTCCATAATTTCTGAATTATTTGAATTATAGGATTATTTTTCAGAACTAGCATATTTTTGTGCAGATTTATAGGTTCTGTTTTGAAGAGATTCTGTTGTGTTTTTCAATCAGATTTTTTTTATTAATTCTGTTTAGATCTGATTGTATGGACAAGTTTATTCTTTTATTATAGTTGATCTAATTAAATTAGAATCAAAGTTCTATATTATTGTTTGAAAGCATATTAGATATCTATAGTTTATTTTGTTCTAATATGATTAGAAACTAATGTTTAGTTATAGAACTGCATGCGTATATGATATGACCCAATGATCTTAGAACTTTGTCAAACTAGACCGGACACTAATCGGCATGGTTTGACCTAATTCTTTGATTCCTCCCCCTTTCCATACAAAAATCAATTCAAATATACCCAAAGCAAACCCAAACCAACCCCGAACCATGCATTTCGATGGGCTTAAACCTGGTTTAGTCCAGTTTGGATTCGGACCGAATGTACTATAGCAAGGTGATAGAGTGCATTTTTTATATAACTAAGAGTCCGAGAGGCTCTCAATTTGACAAAAACAATAGAAAGCATGTTTTGGAAAGCTTTTTTCTCCCTTTCAATCCATCTAAATACTAGAAAATCAAGTAAAAATGTGGATTCAAGGTATAAAATCCTTCCCCTTCTCTCTTTCTTCATGTCCCCTCTTTTTTTTTAAATTCATGAAAAATGAAAAAAAATGAGAAACACTAACAAGTTTTTTTTTTTATTTTGGCATGATTTTAGACTACATTGTAGATCTATGAAAGATCTATAAAATGATGCTAAGATCATTAATTTTTATTAATTATATAATTTTTGAAATTAAAAAAATATTTTTAAATTAAAAAAATATTAAGAATAAAATAAATTATTAAAAATATAAAAATAGATTATTGTTCTAGGGATTAAAAGCTATTTTTATT
Source organism: Areca catechu (assembly GCA_021397845.1). Classification (NCBI taxonomy): domain Eukaryota; kingdom Viridiplantae; phylum Streptophyta; class Magnoliopsida; order Arecales; family Arecaceae; genus Areca; species Areca catechu. The sequence goes on along the minus strand of CM038042.1, from coordinate 28,154,446 downwards.
ATAAATTTTATGTCGATTTATCCAAGTTTTGATTCGTCGTGTAAATAGTGCCCTAAACTTAATTTTGAAGAAAAAGTGATCTTTGCCCATTGTCTTAAAAAAATATATGTAGCATCCATGATAGGATCCAATATGAAACTATGATCAAATTATTTTTTTATAATATTATAATTTTTTATATTTTTTAATTCTAAAAATATAAAAATATATAATTAATTAAAAAATAAGAATGGATAAATAAAATAGTAATTAATTTTATATAATTATTAAGCTTATGTGCTTTTTCAATCTTTAGGAATGAATCCATTGAGGAAGAAGAAGGATCCAAAGTGTGATATTCATTGGATGCTTAGAGAAAGCTCTCATGTTGGCATCATTTAAGGTATAAATGGTGTAAGATAGAATTCAAGGATGGTGGGATAACAAAGTTGAAGCAATACTAAACTGGTAGCTATTCGGAAATATCTGCGTATCGATAAAATCCATAAAAGGTACGTTATTTAACAAAGAAATACTTTGTTGATTTTAAAGAAGAAAATAAAAAATATTGAAAAAGAAGGCATAGGTAGACTGTCGAACCATATAGCTACCTTCTTAGCACTCTAAGGAGTTAAAAGGAGCATTTATTCCTTTCGATGAGAAACAAGATCGAGGCTGCCATTCAGGTGGGCTTGTATGAGCAGAGCCAGCTAGAGGAGATGGTCAGGTATAGAGGGTGATTTGGACTGTCAACTTTTGAGTCAGGATTGGGATCGGGCTCTAAAAGTGTTGCAGAAAGTTTGAGGTATATTTTCGAGGACCTTCTTAATCAGAGAGCTGGCAAGAGAGGCACTGATCATATTGCATGCATGTTGGGAGCATTTGGTAGTAGAAAGAAGTCTTTTAGGGATATTTCAACAGGAGCTACTATCCATGACATCGATTTACATGCCTTTCCTAGCAAACATTCTAAGCAATGTAGGATTGATATTATGTTGAAAAAGGATAAGAAGAAGATATATGGCGAGCTATCGAATCATTATTTTATTTCAGTCATATCCTAGTGCATGCAGTAGATAACCCATATTATCGCTCTGCTTTTGCATTCATATAGGCTACTAGTATAGGTATAGATCATCTAAGATCAAGGGATATTTATGGTTACCTTTTTGACAATAATTAGAAGAAGCTAGAAAATTGGATTACCTCTTATCAGAATAAGTGGCCCATGTATAGATTGATAGCAATGTGTGATGGTTGGACTGGTCCTTCTAAACGAAGCATCATCAACTTCTTGACTTATTGTAAATGAAGTTTTTTTTATAAATCTATTGATGCTTCAAATCAAGTGCATGATACTAGTTATATCCTCAGATTGATGGAGGAGATGATTGATCAAGTGAGAGATAGAATGTCATATAGGTCATCATAGATAATGGACCACAATATAGGTCCACAAGGTAGCTTTTGATGCAAATGCCTATTTTTTGGATCCTTTATGCTATAAATTGTATTGACCTTATTTTGATGAATATTAAAAAGATCCGTAGAGTATAGAAGATAATTAAATTAGCATAAAGTATCATCGGATTCATCTATAACCATACATGGGTCTTATCATTGATGTGAAGCTTTACAAGGAAAGAAATATTGAGACCAGGGGTCACAGAGTTTACTATGAATTATATACACTTAGATAGTTTTTTTGGTAAGAAAGTAGAGTTGCATTAGATGTTTATCATTTAAGAGTGGCAGCAAAATAGATATACCATACCAAATACTGAGAGAAGTACCATGAAGAACTTAGTGATGAGATAGACATTCTAGTAGTGGGCCAAGAGGATAGTGGAGGCTATCAAGCCTTTTATGAGGTATTTCGGGTCGTGGACTCAGAATGATATGTTCAGATGGGGTTTCTATAGTACATGATAAAAAGGACAAAGAAAAACATACAAGAGATAGATCCACACATGCCATTGAGTATATCCAGATCATTGATGGATGGTGAAGTTATCAAATGAGTTTGGATTTGCATCTAGCAGGTAGGCAATATATTATAAAGGCTCTAAAATCTTAAATTCAATTATATTTATATAAGTATACTTGACTAATTCTAAAATTATATGTACAGCTTACTATTTGAATATGAGATCCAATACTTCATAACAGATATTACCATGGATGAACATTTAATGTCTACCCTACATAAATTATATATAAGATGGAGCCCGATCCAGATATCATGGTTATGTGCCTACAATAAGTAAGTTAGGTTAAAACTATTAAATGATTTTTATTAGTAATAACTTTCACAAGTAACATATAATAACAATAATTTTTTTCAGATAAAATTTTTTAAAGAGGGTACATATTTTTTTGAATCCAATATAGCTATCAGAAGTAAATCAAAGATGAATCCTAGTAGGTACTAATAAGTCTAATATTACATTCAAAGCAATTTTTGATTTTGCTAAATCTAAAATTTTAAATAATTTAATATCTTTTATAGCTGAAAGGTGGGTTCATTTTGATGTATCAATAAAATATTTAAAAAATCTTGCTGTCAAGATCCTCTCCCAAATGGTGTCATTGAATGGATGTGAGCATAATTGATCAACCTTCAGCCTTATCCACTCTAAGCAGATGAATTATTTAAAATAGAAATGCCTCAATAATCTTGATATGTTACTATAATTTAAGATTGAGGTTAAAGTGTATTAAGGAGGAAGTTGATTTGAAATACTCTAATCTAATTTTAAGTAATTATGTGAATGAGGATGAATATTCGATGATTATATGGATCATGAGACAGAGCTTGATGAGCTAGGATCGTCACCTTAACTAGCCATTTTTGTAGCTTGCAAGGCTAGGGTGGATGCTGAACCATAGGCAAGAAGCAATATTCCTCACAAGACTCCAGTAGGTACATCACATCATCTCTCCTCACCATTTAGTTAATCGACAGACAAAAAAGAAAGGCAGTTGTATCCCCATTGGAGAACTTAGTTGATTCAAATTCAGACACTAGGGAGGCAGTGCTAGTGCTTTTTCTAATAATTGGAGATCTAGTGATCGAGAGGGGCTGAGGACAGGCGATGTAACCAGTTATTGGTCTTTGATTCACTAGTGAGTCATATTTTACTCATATGATACAGGATACAAACCATGGGCACCAACTGGTAGAGCCCACAGTGTATGATTCCATATAAGTGACAAGCTCTATAAGATCGTTTAGGATACGATGCAGCTATAGATCTCGCATGTAAAGTAGGATCCTTGGATATGCCTGGCTCATCTTCGTATTTTGGATCCTCTTATCCACAGGCACCAGTAGCTTTTGATCCATATAGATATGGATATGGTGCATCCAAAATATGATATTCTAGTGATTATTATCACATGCAGCCTGAAGTATTTTATGGATCTAATTTTACTAATAGTATATTTGGATGGGCCCCTCTATAGCCATATCATTAGTCTTTAGATACCCCTCAGAATTTGAGCCTCAGCAAGGGATCTTGCATGAGTTACAATCCATTATGCATATCTCTTGGGTCGAGCTTACAGGATCACTATGCTACTTGGCTAGGGGGATTTACTGATCTTCCTACTGACCACATTAATGATCCCGATTTTATGGACATCGATACTTGATCCAATTCTAAATATCAATATATCACTATATTTAATTTCTCCTTTTTTAATTAATTATTCTTAATATTGTTTTATGAAGTTTTTTTAAAATATATTATAGTGTAGATGGCGGCTAGACAATATTTTGTAGTGATTTTTGAAGAATTAGTCTTAAGAATATATCTATTTGAATCTCAAAACACTTAATAAATTAAAAAAATTGATTTGATTCCCACGAAATGGTACAACCACTAAAGAATCATCATCCATAATAAATGGTGGGGGCACCAGGATCTGACATAGATTATTAGGCTCTATCTGGTTTACTTAGCCATGTGTCAAAATTTGTAATCAAGTAAGATTGAGTCTTGTAATAAGTTGAGGCTAGTTGATTTGTCTCAACCCTGGTCCAGTTGTTGAGTTCTGTACTTATGTGTTAGTCTAGTACCAGTTCAATTTTGTACAAGAGAAGAGGTTACACAGTTTTGGAGTTCCACCAGGCCTCATCCAGGAGCTAGAGGCCTTCACATCAGATTATTGGACCTTGTTTGCCACCCTAGGATCCAAGATTCCTTCCAGATGCCCTTCAGATACTTTAATACCCTTCGGATGCTCCAGAATATTTAGACCATGATTCCAGGGATATGCCAGCACCCCAAGCCAAGAGATTCCAAGCCCAGGAGTCAAGCCCATGAGCCCTAGAACCAAGATTCCAAGGAATATGCTGATACCAGGGCGCCTCAGCTTCCAGGGCCCATAAGCCCATGTGCCAAGCCCTTGGAGGACGCCCCTTGCTGCAGCCCAAGAGGTCCACACCAAATTCAAGGAGTTTCCAAGAGCTTTGACTGGTCCAAGGGAGGAAAAGAAGACTAGGTCAACACAAGAATATTCCTTCCTAACCTATTAAGGATTTCTATTCATAAGTTTTTTAGGAATTGTAATTGCATTCAAAGTTTATAACCTTCTTCCTACTCAAATTATGTGATCCTATCCTAATTAGGAGAGGGCATGGGAACTCTTATAAATACCCCACCCCTCTTCTTTTTGTATTCATATAACCTATTGATGAAATAAAAATCTGGTGATTTGTTTTCTAGCATTGGTGTTCTCGTGTTTTGTGTGGTTGTCCTTGTGTGCCCTAGCCGACCCCTGCCTCCACACCCAAGTCCTCATCTTCCACGCCCAAGAAGAAGAAGCCCTAGCTGCCCATCAAGCCAAGGATCTTCTTCTTCCCCAGGTCGCCAACTATTCCAAACCCTGATCCTTCTTTCTTCTAAAACCAAGTTTCTTTCCCTTGTTTTCTTGTTTATTTGATTAACCTCTAATTCTTGCAGGATCCCTGTGGTGTTTCCCCTCCAAGGAGAAGGCCCTCTTTGCCTTCAGGACCATCTCAGATTGCCTTCAGATTCGGGAACTACGGGCTTGTCTTCCAGGCACCATCCAGAGTGCTGAGAGAACTCTTCATCAAGTGGATCTTCAATCTCTGCCTAGTACAATCCTTCCCCCTCCTGACTTCTGACTTGTTGAAGGTATGCTATCCTAAACCGGGGATTTCTCAATTCCCGAGATCCTATCTTTTATTATTCTGCATAAGTCCTTTGTGGGTATGCTAGTTTTTTTCAATACAGGTTTTCCTGCAATTCTTTACTTGCTTTTGGGTTATTAGCCTACAAATTAAAATTCTAAAAAAATATAAAAAAGTTAGTTTATGTTTTTCCTACAATCATGGTAGTCCTAGGATCATCCCACATCAATAAAGGATAACATTGCTAAACTAGGTATTAATAACTCAAGAGATGTTGATGTTAAAAGGGATATGCCATTGATTGGGTCTTTTAGGAATATGAGCAATCCGGAGCCCAGTTTTAAGAAATTAGGAAAAGCTGATTTTAAAAAGGATATGCCAATCATTGGATCATCGAAGAGTTTAAATGCAAGCCTGAGAAATTTATACAGATCAATGAATATTCCAGTTCCTTGACCACTTCTATTATTGATTGAACTAATGCAAATATCTAAACGAGTGAAGATCTACTCTAATTTCAGTAATAAGAAAGTGAATTATTACTAGAATTTACTTGACTTTTTGCTTTTGAGAAAAAAGAAATATAATGAGAAAGAAGCCAGTCCTAAAAAGGTATTCTTGACTATGTTAGTGTTCATGATCCTATTCTTGTCATTCTTTTTTTAAAATTTAATTTAATTCTTTACTTGACTTCCTTTTCTAAGAAATCAAATTCATGTTTCACATGATTATATTTTGAAGTAATGTAAACATCAATTTGCATTAACAAATATATCTATTTAAACCTAAAAATAATTAATAAATCTAAGAAACCCATTTAAGATTAAAAAATAAAAAATAAAAAAATTTTGGCATGTTGGTTTGAATCGACATACCCATCCATACCATATGTTGATACAGTACGTTACCAGTACCATACCGTACTAGTCGGTGATCGATATAAGTATGGTACCGGTACTAGAAATATTGATATGATCTTTTAGTTTAGTACTTAGATTGAGTACATCACCATGGCCATCCGATCATAAAAGGAAGCAAGGTTTAACCCTCTCTTCCCATTCGATAGATTTCTCTTATGATGTGTAAAAGTGCCACTGTGATTTGACTCATGAAGAAGAGTCACGAAAAGGATTTTTTAAAATAGTTATATAATTGATATTGTTTCAATATTCTTACGTTCATATACTTAATTGAAAATTAAGATATGAAGGTTAAAAATCTAGATTTGAGTATGAAAGATCTAAAGACATTCCATAAATTATGGGGTTGTGGGTCAACTCGAATTAGGTTAATTAATTGGGTTAGACCTAGGATTAGAATCAAATGTATTATGGACTAAATTGAGAAATTGATTAAAATCTAATCAAGAGTTGAATTAAATTAAGATTTCTCTGGATCAAGCTTAATAGTTGTAGCTTGATCGAGTCCATATCCTTGATTTTACTATATGGACTTTTATTGTGGCTCAGTGGTTGAGCCCATGTTATTAAGCTGACCAAACTAGAACTGGTGAACCAATTGGTGTCTAAAGTAAGTCTTAATCATGGTCTTTAATTGGGGCCATTCTTTTTCATGGCCAACCTTATTGGTATCTAAGGAAAGAGAAAGTGACGAAACCCTCACATCAATCTTACTTACCTAGCCAATTTGGTCAATTAAGTTTTTAATTAGGTCATTTAGTGATTCAAGTTGATCCATACCATTATGGTAAATCGGTATGACTGATTTAGGTACCCTTAGACCTGCTAGTCTCGAGCCCTCTTCAAAGACTTGGTGAAGTTAGTGAAAGAATTTTTTTATTACTGGTTCATCTCTTCTCTTATTTCTATAATATTTTTCTAAATTCTCTAAATTATTAGATCCTTAAAATGATAAAGTTATGAAGATAACTAAGTCATAGCCTTCCATTAAGGTGGATGGTAATGGGTCAAATAGTCTAGATAACATTGGAGGTGCCACATGCCTGGTGTTTATCTGGCTATTAAAATTATCATTCATAATATGATTATTCAGTTATGATTTTCTCAAGGTGGTCAGGTTGGTCGAGCCACACTCAGGCCTAATAATTTGTTAGTTAAATGCACTGAGTTTTATCATAGTAATGGTTGGACCTAACTACGACTTTCAATGGAGGTGCCACATGCCTGCCAAAGAGAAGCTTGGGACAAAATTATTACTAGTAATTGTTTGGTTTTTGGTTTAGCTTTAAAAATCATGCAAACCTTATTTATGCCTTTTGGATCGGGTATCACATTCTTCCTCTCACCCCTAAAATAAATTTTATCCTCAAGATTTCCTACCAAAGACTTTTGAACTTTAAGGTTTCTTGATTGTGATCTCAATTCCAAGATTCTATGCATATTACTTATTTATTTTCCTTATTATTTTCAGTATAAGAATAAGGTCAACAAACAATCTCACATTCTTTCTAACTTATATAGGAGTATTAGCTTCAAATCCAAGAGAAAAGAGATCGATGACAAAATATTCAAGATTTGAGATCAAGAACTGATGATCTACTAACAATAAAATTCACATAAAGTTTTCTCATATATAATTTTTCAAATCAAAGAGTTAAGATTTGAACTAGTCTAAAAAAAATAATTCAAACCACCATACTTTTTCTATGCCTCTAATCTAAAGCATCAAAATTTTCTAAATCTATTAAATGACTTTAAATTGAAATGCTATTTTGAATCATAAATTGAGAAGGTCAAAGAATCTTGAATTCCAAGAAAGGCCATAGATGAACTATTGAGTCTCCATCCTAATTTACCTTTAGCACATCCATCTTGACTAAGCTATTATCCAATTATCATATCCAAAATCATCATATGACCCACATGCAGTTTTGAACCTCCATGAATATTTCAGTCAAATGAAAATATTTTCTAGTCCACAAGTTAACAACTTTTTATGAATAGATCCTAAATTACCACCAAAATAATTAACTTCAAACTTGAAGTAATATCATAGTATACCTAATACAAATTGAACTTCCAAATAAACAAATAATCATAATGCACAATAGCATTCCATGGCAGATTCACTTATACTTAATTTGGATTAAAATCCAACAAATCAAAACCTTAAGCACAAATTTTCTTTGAGAATTATTAAGTAGCTAATTACATTTAGTTTTAGGCATAACAAGGCAACATTCTAATAAAACATCACAAATAAGGTTCAAACAAGATAACAAAAAATTTTTAATAAGAAAAGCAAATAGAGATGTCTCTTAATCTAGTTCTACCCAACTCTCAATCCTTTCTACATATCCGAAGCATCTATTATATACCATTATTTCTATCACAATCTAGTCACAATCCCTAATAATCATAAATCTAAGTTACAATATGATTATTTCAGTCATAACTTATCTTAGCCTAGTAAGCAACATAACATATCAAATTAGGATTTAAGCAAACTAAAAAAATAAATAACATAATAATAACTAGAGAAACAAATCTTAGATGACACATATTTCTTTAAAAATAATAATTTTTAATAATATAACTTAACATCAAGTTACAACCACATAACCTAGTAGTATGGGTCTGATAACAAAAACACTTGGCACAAGGTACTAGATAATAGATACCACTATTTTAATCATCAGTGACTCGGTTATGAAATATAATCCCCTTTGAATCGCAAAGTAACAATCCAGTTAAGTTTTTCTTTTTCAATTACATTTTTCAAAGTAGACTATAAATTAGTTTGAATAGCAAAGTAACACTTGCTTGACCAATTTTATCTAATTTAAAATAAATCATAAATTAAATTAAATAACTAATCATAACTTTTAAAGTAACTTTTGAAAGCATACTTAAAGCATTAGGTTACTTACCTTTATCAACAACATATCCAAGCAAAGTTTTCACGAATCCAAACTTTAATCAAGTAGGCCAGATGCACCTATTTATTGAAATTCAACATCTTAAAAGTTAAACAAAATAAGAAATCCTAAAGAACTCAAATGAGTAAAGGGAGTGGAACAACCCAATTAGAAAGATGTTTCATGTGTGAATTCATACTTGAATCAAGATAAATCAATGATAGGCTAGTCAAGTGATGAAGCCTAACGGCTCCAAACTGATTAATGCAAGTAACTTCATCTCATTAAAGGACAAATCAGGATATAAATTGATCATCAAAATTGAGGATGGCCAAATCTAATAAGATCCGACTAGGATTAGGGTCGAAACTAACGCACTACCTAATGACCATAGGTTAGGACACTCTTCATTAGGATAAATCAAAATTTATTTATAAAAAATCCTAAAGAATCCAGATATAATAGATTAAGGAATTGTTGGGAACATAATTTCATGTTCGATGAGGATAGAGAAGGACAAGGTTGATCGAAAGTAGGGTCCAAGAATCTGATTGATCTAATCAAACTAATTTTAGCCAATCAAAGATTAGATCAGAGTATAGATGACTCGCAATGACCAAAGATTTCCAAATCTAGTATGATTTAACTAGAACCATTGTAGAGGCCGGTATGCTACCCTAACAACTAGTGCCCTATTAATAGAGTCAAGACAAATTACAGGAGAGGGACCTATGAGGTCACTTATTATCTAAAGAGAGAACAAAGCTTGAGAGGGAAAAATAGAGAGAGTAAAACTTTTACACAAAGAGAAAGTCAAAGAAGCAAGATGAAATGAGAGAAGGGAGAGAGAAAATCTCTTCCTTTTCCTTTTTTTCCTTTTTCTTTTCTTTTTTCTTTTTCTTTCTTCCTTCTTCCTCTCTTCTTAACAGAATAGGGGATGGGTTTTGGGTGTCTTAAACTAGGTGCATGAGGGTTGGCTATGGTGGTGGCTATCGGCTAGAGGGCCAACACTAGTCGGCAGATCGAGGAGACTGGAGGTTAGTAGCATGATGAGCGATCGATGATGGAAAAAAATAGAAGTGGCCAAGAAAAATCGGGGTTTCAGCCCATCTATGGCCTACTCCCAAGATCCTCCAATGATCGAACTCCAACAATGGCTAGGAGTGACCATGGCAATAGGTTCTCATCTTCAATGATAAATGGCAGTAGCAGGGAAGGCTCGAAAAGAATAAACAATGATAATATTCAAAACTAGAAATGGGGGAGAGTATTCTTATCCCAATTTACAATATTTTGTTCATAGAATCTATTCAATGAAGACTCAATCAAGAAGGTGAATCTTAGGAAAAGAAGCATAGATGGGCTTTGAAACTTCTTACCCTCGGCAAGGTTTGGCTATGATTTTTGATGACCATTGTAAGCCCAAGCCTTTAGCAATCAATAAGAGAAAATAGAAGAGAGAGGGAGAAAGGAGGGCATTGCTCGATGATGGAGTGCATTGGAGGGAGGGGAGATGGCTTTATGGAGGAGCCTTAGGATTTCCTTTCATTTGGTGGCCTCCATGAATTTGACTCCCACCGAGTGTCATTGAGGAAGAGGACCCCCATCGGGCATCTTCTTTAGGCCTTCTTTCTTTTCTTTTTTTATTGTTGGTCTAGCTTTTAAAATTATGTGAAGCTCCTTTAGGCCTTTTGGTTTGAGTGATTTCTTGCATTGTGAGCACAAGAATGGAATTCATTATATTGCTAGGTACCTTAGTTGCGAAACTCTATTAGGAGTAGCAAGAGTAGGTATCCTAGGAATTCTAGTTCTTTCAAGTGGGAAAACTTGAGATTGGTACTTTTCTCCCTTAAGGTGGCAATATCTCATTTCATGAATCACTTTTTTCAAAGGTAATGTTGAATGTGTATTATGCTAAATCTAGTTTAGACATCAAAGTAGATAGGACATGCTTTGACTTCCAAAATTAATAAATTAGGGGAATAGTAGGACCATTTGAATGGGTATACCACGAAAAGAACATTACGAAGGAAGCATTAGATACTATTAAAAGCATCCACATCCCCCTCCCCACACCCTTGCCCAAAGAACACTAGTAATGGCCCATCCCTTAGATCATGGCCCATCCCTTTGGAGTATAGGCTATCCTAAGATGGATATCACAAGTAAAAAGTAAAGGATCAAGTTTTGAAATAACCTCTCTCTCTTGAGCACACATCATATCCTTGGATCACGATGCATCTCCATGTAGCATAGATTGTTTAAAAGTTTAGATCAATCTATAAAACATTAGCTATTGAATATGGATAACAAAGTGATTAAGGAAAAAGACATATTCATTGATTTGCATAAAAAAAAATACAAAATAAAGGATAAGAATATAAGCACAAATCTATTTCACAAGACTTCTCTTCCTCGAGATGGAGGAGCCTGGTTAACCATGCTTGTTGAAACCTTCATTGCTCGTGCCCTCCTTGACTTTAGACTATAGCTCTTTTTTAGGATAGGTAGATGGAGGATGAATGGAAGGGATGTGGTGGTAACAAGGTTTGAGGAAGAAGGGAGGTAGCATCTATTTAGGCATGGAAGAAAAGGGATGGTGGATTGGTCGGGGCATGGAAGAGAGGGAGAGGGAGCAAGGGCATCTGCATTGGAGGCAAGGCTTGATACCCTTAGGAGGGGGTGGCACAAGGGTTTAAATAGATGCTTCCAAGGTTTCATAAGGAGGGGCGCCATTAATCACATTCCTTGGATCCTTTATGGCAGTGTCTGATCCTTGATAAGTTTTTGAATCCACATGAAGAGGCATATTGAAATCTTAGCCATGGGACCTTTCTTGAATGCTCAAGATCCCTTGATTAGAGTGTTGCCTTTTCTTCCTAGATCCAAGAGAAATGTGGCACCTAGCATTATGGCCCTTGGATCTTCATAAGTGGCACCCCAAGACTTGCTTACTTTGGCTGATTCCTTGTTTGCTCTACTTGCTTGTTTTGGCTTTCCAATCACCTGGCCACTTAGGCATGGGCATGTCCTTGACTTGGGGTGGGCTCATGGTAGCTTGTGGCTACTTATGGCTACTTATGACAGGCTCATGGTGGCTTGTGGTGATCATTAACTTTTTCATATATGCTTTAATTACTTTGGATTCGAGCTTGACTACATTTGTTGGGTTAAATTCTTGTAATTATTGGACTAAGTACAATACTTGAAATAAGACAAAAGGCATCATTTTTTAATAATAACTATCAAATATTGTATATGTTAATACTTTTTACACCATATTTATAGTGTTGATCACATCCCCCAACTTGAGCTTTTGCTTGTCTGCGAGTAAAGTACAAAAATTACTGATGTGTATTGACTTGTCCTTGAATTGATAGTTATCTTAGGTATTCTTAATCATAGTTGATCCCTGGTCAAACTATTAAAGAGGTACTTCAGTTGATACCTAGTTAGCAATTGAGTGTTAGCCATAAAAACTTTTGGAGGTCTTCCTTCACCAACTTCCCAACCTACTCTTTAAGTCTTCTAACTTGATGTAGGTTGAGTTTATTACCTTTTTATAATTTAGCCCCTTTATTATCTTTTTTTTTAAAAAGGAGTATAGTGTAATGTCTTAGCCTTTTAAATATTAGCATCCCCACCTTTTGATGCGAATTATAATGCTTATACTTAGACAAATAGACCCGATTACTCAGTAAGGCACCATTGCTTAATAGATCTCTTGGACTTCTTACCTTTTGATGCAAACCATAATGCTTACTTAGGCAAAGGGGCCTAGTTACTTAATAAGAGTTCAAGAAAAGCTGTAAGGCAAGATTGACTCACTAATAGGTCTTTTGGTATCCTCACCTTTTGACGTGAACTATAATGCTTACTTAGGCAAAGGGGCCTGGTTACTCAATGTGTTAATACCAAAACCTTTATTATTTCTCTTTCTTTTTAATAGATTCTAAGGAGGACTTTTTGTATACCTTGACCTTTTTCACCTATACCCCCATCAAGCAGATTCTTCATTAAGATAAATAGGAAGAAGGTTCTGAAATCACACTTAAATTTGGTTTGATCTAAATCTTACCATTCATTGATTTTTCTTTGTAATTTATCCTTTAGTATCTTTAAAATTATCTAGACTATTAATCATTCATTGATTAGGATGCCTAGTTAACTTCAAATCGAGACAAAGTTCAAGTATGTAAAACTAATTACTTTTAATTACACTCGAGGACTTAATTGGATTAGTTATTCTCCCCCAACTTATTTTCCATTATTCCCAATGAAAAGATAAGGAAGTGAAGGTAGAAAGAAGAGAATAAAAAAGATTATACTTGGGTTAGATGTGCTCTCGGTCTAGCATGGGCCTTTAGATTCTTGTAGATTCAGCTTTCCCCTGAACTTAGCTTTGGCAATCCTAAAAATTTAAAAGAAGTCGAACAAACTAAAATTGAAAAAAAATAAAATATAAAGGCTGGGTTGCCTCCCAACAAGTACTAAGTTTAAAGTCTTCAGCTAGAATTTTTTTTAAAATTTATTTAATTTATTATTTTTTAAGACTATGATTTTTATTAAGACTTTTTTTAAGAAATTGGATTACTTCTCAATAAGCACTAAGTTTACAGTCTTCAACCAGACTACAGGATTCTCATGATGGTTCATAGAGAATCATGGCTTCTTTAATAGTTTTAGAAACTAATTCTAGGAATGGTTTTAGTTGTTGACCATTGATCTTAAAAACTCATATCGTTAATCGGGTTCTCAATTTCTATAGCCCCATGCGAGAAGACCTATTTTACTATGAAAGGGCTAGTCCATCTAGATCGCAATTTTCTAGCAAATAAGTGAAGCCTAAAATCATATAAGAGAACCTTTTGACCAGGAGTAAAAGATTTTCTAACTATTGCTTGGTTGCAAAACATCTTGGTTCACTTCTTATAAATTTTGGCATTTTCATGTGCTTCATTCTTGATTTTTTTGAGTTCATTCATCTATAGTTTTTTATGATTTCCAACTGCATGTAGGTCCATGTTCAACTTTTTGATTGCCCATATCATCCTGTGTTCCAATTCGATAGGCAAGTGACATGCCTTACCAAATACAATCCTATAGGAAGACATCCCTAAGTTGGTCTTGAAAGCAGTACGATATGCTCACATTGCATCGACTAGCTTCAATGACCAAGTCTTTCCTATTAGTGCTTATTGTCTTCTCTAAGACTTATTTAATTTGATGATTAGAAACTTCGACTTTCCCACTATTCTAATGATGACAGGGTATGGCCAGCTTGTGGGTGATGTTGTATTTTCTTATTAGGGTTGCAAAGGATTGATTACAAAAATGCATTCTCCGATCACTTATAATGGCCCTGAGGATACCAAAACAGGAGAGGATATTTGTTTTCTTGAATTTGATAATAATTTTACTATCATTAGACCTACATGGTATGGCCTCTATCCATTTGGACATGTAATTAATAGCCACTGAGATATATTTATTTCCAAAAGATTTTGGAAATGGTCCCATGAAATCAATTCCCCACATATCAAAAATCTCAATGACTAGGATTGGATGTAATGGCATCATGTCTTTCTTGGTGATCCAACCTAGTTGTTGACATCTAGTGCAGCTTTTACAATACTCATGTGCATCCTTAAATAGATTGGGCCAATAGAATCTATACTAAAGAACTTTTGTAGTAGCCTTTTTGGTCCAAAGTGGCCACCACAGGCTTGGTCATGATAAAAGGATGGGATGCTTTTGACCTCTTGGTTTGGGATGTACTTTCTAATGATTTGGTCAAAACATTATTTAAATAGATAAAGATCATCCCAAATAAAATGTTTTACTTGGGAGAAAAAATTATTTTTATCCTGACTGGTCCAATGAGAGGGTATCTTTTTAGTAGCTAGATAATTGACTATATCGGCGTACCATGGTTCTATAATCAGGGACATGAGTTGTTCATCAAGAAAAGACTCATGTAATTGTGGTTTTCTAGAAGATGCATCTATCAATCGGGATAGATGATCAGCTACGACATTTTAGTTCCCTTCTTGTCCCTTATTTTAGAAACAAATTCTAGAAGAAGTAGAATCCATTAGATTAGTCATGCCTTGGCATCTGTCTTTGATAAAAGATGTCTAATGGCTGAGTGTTTAGTGTACACAATGATATGCAACCCAACCAAATAGGATCTAAACTTTTTCAGGACAAAGATGATGGCCAAGAACTCCCTAGTTGTTGAGTAATTAAGCTATGCATCATTAGGGGTCCTACTTGCATAGTTTATGACTTGCAGCAACTTATCAATTCTCTATCCTAGAATGGCTCTGATGGAGTGATCAAACACATCACACATGAGTTCAAATGGTTGAGTCCAATCAGGTAGGTGAATGATGGGTACTACGGTCAATGCCATTTTTAAGTATTCAAAGGACTCGAGACACTCAAAAGTAAAGTCAAATTTGACTTCTTTGGCTAGAAGATTAGTTAGTGGCCAAGCTAGCTTGTTGAAATTTTTTTTGAATCTCCTATAGAAACTAGCATATCCTAGAAACTAGCAAATTTTTTTGACTAATTTGGATGGTGGAAGATTTGCAATTAGGTCTACTTTAGCTTTATCCACTTCAATGCTCATCTTTGTGACAACATGGCCGAGTACTATGCCTTCTTTGACCATGAATTGGTATTTTTTCCAGTTAAGTACTAAGTGCTTTTCCCTACACCTTTCTAAGACTAGTCTTAAGTGGTGTAAGCATTTAGAAAAAGTGAAGCCAAAGATAGAAAAATCATTCATAAAAATTTTGAGAAATCACTTGATCATATTAGAAAAGATGCTGACCATGCACCTTTGAAAAGTATATGGGGTGTTACATAACCCAAAGGGCATCTATCTATAGATAAATGCTCCAAGAGGATAGGTAATGTGGTCTTCTCTTTGTCCTCTGGTGCTATAAGAATTTGGTTGTAGCTAGAGTATCCATCAAGAAAACAATAGAACTCATGTCCGGCTAGCCTTTCTAACATCTGGTTAATAAATGGTAGGGAAAAGTGGTCCTTTCTTATGGCCGCATTTAATTTTCTATAGTCAATACATTCCCTCCATCTAGTTTAGATTCTGCTTGGTACAAGTTTGTTTGCTTTGTTTTGCATCACTATTATCCCCGACTTTCTAGGGACCACTTGAATTGAGCTAACCCATGAACTATCCGAGATGGGGTAGATAATTCCATTATCTAATAACTTGAGGATCTCTTTCTTTACTACCTCCTTCATAGCTAGGTTTAGCCTCCTTTGGGTGTCCCTAGTTGGCTTGGCTTCCTCATCTAAGTGAATTCGATGTTGGACAATTGAAGGATTAATCCCTTTGATGTTAGCCATAGTCCAACCTATAGCGTCTCAATTCTTTCTAAGGATAGCTAAAAGTTCCACCTCCTGGGTTGTGCAATAATTATGGATAGGATTTTTGATGGGCCTAGATAAGCATACTTGAGGTGCTCTCAGGTAGTGTTTTAAGCTCTAGTTTTGGTGCTTCCTTAGTTGAGAGCTTGAGTAGTGATTTGATTGGCGGTTTCCATCTTGGTTGTGTCCCCTGATCACTGGATGTGGATAGTTCATAAACATTCTTAGATTTTTAGTCTAACCAGATGTTCAAGTCCGAATCTTCATCTTCTAGATTTATGGATTCATACACTTCATTCTGGATTAGATTTATATCAGTGAATAATTAGTCCATTTTGTTTTCTAGATTAAAAATGTTGAGATCAATTTGACATGTTTCCATATGAAAACTCCATGAGTCCATTATGATAGTTGATTAGGGCATTGGTGCTGGCTAAAAATGGTCTTCATAATATGACTGGGATGCGACTTTTTGGATTAGATATAGGTTTAGTCTCTAGGATCACAAAATCCATAGAATAGATGAAATCCCTGACCTTGATTAGCACATCTTCTATAACTCCCTTGGGGACCTTTGTTGATCGATTTGCCGATTGCAATGTGATTTCTGTTGGTTTTAACTCTCCTATCCCTAATTATTTATAAACTAAATATGATAAGATATTCACACTAGCCCCTAAATCTAACAAGGCCCTTTCGATAATGGTTTCTCCAATGACATATGATATTGTAGGAGATCTTGAGTCTTTGTACTTGATTGGCATGTGGCTGGAGAGGTATGAGCCAATACTAGCAACCAAGAAAGCTTTCTTAGGAATGTTGGTGTTGTTCTTCTTTGTGCATAGATCTTTGAGAAACTTGGCATAGGTGGAAACTTATTGGATCATATCTAGAAGTGAGATATTTATTTTAACTTGTTTAAATATATCTAAGATTTGGTCCATATGGGCTGTCTGTCTGTTAAATCTAAGTCTATTAGAAAAAGAATCTACAGGATCGGTGGTTGAGGTTTTGACTTGCTTAAACCTTAATGTGGGTTTTGCAAGTGATTTGGATAGCTCGTCAATGACTGTTGATTCAGTCTCCTCCGACTTGGATTGATTGGTTAATGGTTGGTCTTCTTTATTCTCAAATGTACCTACATGATTGTTTACTTGTCTCCCAGACCTTAAGGTGTGAAATGCATTTACATGGTTAAATTGACCTTTGGATTAGGATCTTTGCCCATTTTGGGCTCTTGGATCAGGTTCTAGTTGCTTGGTAGTTTGCCTTTTTCTCTCTTGTTGATGGTACTAGCCAACTATCCTAATTGCATTTCCAAATGGGCTATTGCTTGGGTGTTAGTTGCTATTAACTGGCTTGAGGTCTACATGAAATTGTTGAGGGTAGTTGTGCTATCAAAAGTTAAGTTTACCAAGATCTATAACTTTTTTGTAGTGTACTAAGGTTTTAGTCATTGTCGAAGCCTGTTGGATTATTAAGTGATTAGTAGGCTTTGGGTGGGATTGATTAAGGGCAGGTCTATTTGAGTTTGACTCTTATGACCAAGAAAAATTGGAGTGGTTCCTCAATCTTGGATTGATGTTGGTGCATAAGGATCATTTGTAGGTCTATGATAGGTAGCATTGACTTGTACTATGACAAGTCTATTAACTATCCCAATTTAACCATTAAAATAAATATTAATTACTTTGTATTTATTAAGAATTGATACATTTTATTAATGTTTTATAGAAAAAGAGTCCATGGATTGAAAGAGCTCAATTTGGAGTCTAACGGTGTAGACAGTACTCAAATCAGAGTTCAAACAGGCCCGGAAATGAAGTTGAAAACTTATTTAAGAAAAAGCATGACTCCTTCAACCTGGGATTAAGATTAAGCATGTAATCAGATTTTCTTTTTCTTTTTATACTTGATTCTTATGTAATAAATATTAAGATTTTTTTTATACATCTATTGATTTATGTTTTTGATTAAGGTGTTAATCTAGTATACATGGCCTACACCCTCTATTGACATGTCATGATCTCCGAATACAGTACATGCTTAAGAGAGGTAGATCGTAGTATGGTACATTAGATCCCTAACCTTGCAAATCAGTTAGAAAGTTTACATTCTAAGCGAACATATTATGATCTCCAGATATGTCCCGTGCCTAACAAGAAATAAGTTATTCTAACTCTAAATTTGCAGGAATTATTGCAATTGCAATATAAGGAAAAGAAGACTGTTTGCATGGTGAATTCGGATTCCTAGGGTTACTTCTCCTGCTATCTTGATTTAATTAATTAATTAGTTGTTATCTTTTAATAACTACTACTCTTAACTAATCCTCTACAAATAATTTTTTTTACTCTTTCTTGTGAAATAATTATCCTTGATCCCTGAGGATACGATCCTGACTTACCACTAGCTATAGTAGTGAGTTAGGTTTTATTTTTGATCGTCTATAATCGCGATCAAATTTTAGCACTATTATCGAGGATCAAGATAGATTATTTTACAAAAAATTAAATTTTTTTTAATTTTATTTTAGTAATTACTCTCTTTAGTATCATTGTCTTATTTATTGTCTTAATTATTAGTTTTCCTTATTTTCTTGTTAACATAGAAAATTACTTTCTTTCTTTGCATAAATCAACTCTTAACCTAATTAACTTTTTCTTTTAATTAACTTACCTTAAATAACCTATAAGAAAATCATAAGACACTTTCCATAAAATTTAATTAATTTAAGAAAACAAATAATAAACTTTAAAAACTTTCTAACTTATTTAAATACCTTGCTTGACTTGCATTGCATTTTCATAAAACACTTTAAGGGCATAATCTCTAAACAACATAAGGTGGGGATTTCATCACCCTTAGCCCACAAACCACCATCCTACATATTGTATTGACTTAAGCCTTAATTTAAAATTAATTAGACATTGGCCCCTAAAGATTTTTGAGCTCATTAGGACAAGAGACCTTGAGAGTTGGACTAGCTCAGAATTAACTAGTTAACAGGTGTCGAGGAAAGGGGTTCAAGAATGATGCAGCCCTGAAGGAAGGTGGTTCTTTAATTCGTTTTGTTGTCTGACCTACTCAATTTATTTGGTATCTAAGAAAAGCAACGGGGGACCCTCACCAACCTTATCCTTACCTGTCCAGTGGCTAGTTAGTATTTGACTCAAAGGCTCAAAGGACCTTGACAGTTAGGAGCTATCTAGACATTGAGTAACCCTAGGATAGAGAGTCCATTATGTAAAAACTTATTTATGCTGACAAAGTTTTAACCTAATTAAACCACCCTTCTCTTTCATCTATTGTTTAGGAGGTCTCTCATCTTTAGAATTCTTCTCTCTTTTTTTTCCTTTCCTCTTAAAAAAAATTTAAAAAACTCCTGCTAAGACAAAACGATGATTGGTCAGAAACAGTCAAAACCATACAAGATTAAAAGGTCATGGATCCCACTAAACAACCTAAAAGTTTAATGGATTATTGTTACCCAGATCCTATTGAATGACCTTAAACCCTACAAGATTATTGGTATAAGATTGACTCTAACCGAAAGTTTAGAATCAGATCCCAAGCTAACAATTATATGAATCCACCACAACAGATTGATATGCAACCTAATTTCATGAGATTCAGAGATGCATACAAACACACAAGGAAACCTAAAGAAATTAAACTGGCATTTATGATCCATAGGATTGAGGAAGTCCTAGAATGTAAATGATATACCCAATTTCACCATGTACTAGCACCTATATGCACGGCATGTGACTCACCAAACAATGTTATAGAGAAATGTCCTTACTTGATACACCCAACCCAAAATGGGTTTACACAGGGAAGTGTAGCCAATAACAAATACATAACTAAATCTTATGCCCCAACCTATAACCTAGGATGGGATCATCACCTCGATTTTATGTGGTCATAAGATGCAACACTACAAGCCCAAAATTTTTATCAGCCCTACCCTAGACCTAGCCAAGTACTAAATAATCAACCAGGTTTAGTTCTTGAGGAGGAACCTAGTCACCTAGAAAAAGTCTTGGAAGCTCTGGCTAAATCCTGTGCTAAACTCGATACTATAATTGAGAGCACCAATGCTATCTTAAATAGTTTCATGCAAACCACATGCCAACATATAACTCCCAGCACCTAGACTTTTGCCCATTTGGATATGTAATGGAAACCATTAGCCAAGGCTACTAGTGAAGAAGAGTTACCTAGTCAACCCGAGAGTGATTTTAAGGGACAATACCTGGCTCAAAGCTTTAATATCCCTGTAATTATCCCTCAGCAATAATTATGACTCTCAGGAATGAATTGGTCATAAGTCAACCCTGTACAACCAAAGAGACCAACCTAGATAATTTGACTAAGGCAGAAGCTTATGAGGAGAAATCAAAAAGGAGGGATGAACCATTTCCATCATCACCCAGCTTACCTACGGTCCCAATCCCAAGAACCATAGAAACGTCCATTACTTTCAATAGGAAGGGATAACAAATAAGTGCAATGATGGAATTAATTGAGACTTCTCAAGAATCACCCATGCATAATACAATAAAGAAAGCTATACATGAAAGTTTCCCCATGATTTGTTAAATCCTAGTCTAGCTCACTTTGAGATGGATGATCTTGATAGAGGAATGTACCCTAGAGATGAATGACCTAGTAGAAACACCCTACCCCAATACTACCCTACTTTGGATCAAAAAATATGAGCTATCTTCCAAACCCCCAATAGCTTTCTTATTAGAATCACCACATGATCTAGAATTGAAGCCACTTCCTATCAATCTATTAAGACATTATCGATAATATACAATCAGGAAGCCCAAATCATAAGTTTTCTAAAAACATAAAAAGAAACAGTTGGGTGGGACATTGCGCATATGGGGGTAAATGAATTTAAAATTTTTATATTTGATTTCTCTATATTTGGCACTACTTTTGAGAACTACCTCTAAAATTTATCTATAGTATTGAAATGATGTATGGAGATAGAGTTAATATTACTTGAAAAAAGTGTTAAGTTATAGATCAGAAAGGGCTTGTGCCAAGACCTAAATTATTAACTGAATCCCTCATGACTCTGGTTGAACCTTTGGCTATGAAGGAAGAGGCATCAAACGGGAATCCTGAGGTACTTCCTTAGCACATCAACTACATAGATCTAGGTCTATTAGAACTCCAACTGGTACTTAAGTTATAGCTAGATCTAATTATAAAGAAAGAATTATTAGTTATTAAGGGAACAAGCCACTTAATGCTCCCATGTAGGAAAAACCCTGAAGCTGAACCCGAATCATATAGGGAATTACAAACCCACATCAAGATTTGGATGAGAATAGGATGAGAACCCTAAGAGGTCTGGCTAAAGATGTTAAACTTAGCACTTTTGGAAAGGCAACCCAAATTTTTATTATTTTTTGACCTCTATTTTAGTAATTCTTATTTCTAAGAATAAGGGACTACTCCACACGGTCACTCCTAGTATTACATGATGCATATCTCGTCCAGGTGGTATCTCTTCTTATCTTATTCTTCCTTTCTCCATTGAGGATAATGAAAATTAAGTTAGGGGATAAGAAAAAATCTTTTTGAAAAATATTTTCAAAACACCTTGAAAATTTTTGAAAATTATGAAAAAAGTTTTATAAATCATGTGCCATAAAAGAAATTCTTGAGTGAAACTAACTAGGAAAAGGTAATAAAGTTAGAAAGTATTTGTTAATTACTGTAGCAAGCTAAGGAGTAGACTAGCTAGTTAGACTTTTAGTATCCTTCTTAGATCTCCTAAAGGCTATTAGTACTTCCATCGCATATGTACACTGACAAGGTAAACTAGTTATTAGTTGTAATGTCAATTGGAGATTCAATTATTATTGAAAATTGATAATTGATATACATCCTATTGAAAGAAACTTGAATTTGAAGAAAGAACTACTTATCTAAAAAAAAAAAGTTCTAAACATTGGTTTCCCACCAGGTAACTAGGCACCTTCATCTAAGTAAGCATTGTTGTTCGAATTAAAAAGTGAGTAGTGTGAAGATATCACCAGAAAAAAAATAAAAAAAAAAAAGGCAGTGTGAAAGCTACCTCAACTCATGTGCTTAATTTGGGGATTTATAAAAAATTAACCAAGGTAGATATAAGTAAAGATACCATTATTCTTTACAAGCTAGTACCGAAATACTAAGTCAGCCATCATAAACATAAGTGTTGTAAATCTTTGGATGAACTATAAGAAAGTCTCTAATAGTTCTGACTATGAAATTTACTTTAGAAACTCAATACTTGGTGATACTAATTATCTTTTTTTAACCTTAAGTCTAGATCTAATTTTGTAAAAGAGGATCTTAATGAGACATTATTATATTATAATTATATTGCTAAGGAACTAGCAATGATTAAGTTGGGGGATATGACAAGTCTATTAATTATTCTAATTTAACCATTAAAATAAATATTAATTACTATATATATTAAAAATTAATATTTTTTATTAATATTTTATAAAAAAGAGTCCATAGATTGAAAGAGCTTGATTTTTGGAGTCTAATGGCATAAATGGTACTCAAATCGGAGTTCAAACGGGTCCAAAATCTAAGTACAAAATTTATTTAAGAAAAAGCATGGATTTTAGAGTAGTTGGTCTTCGGTGGACCGGTTGCTTAGTCTATGGATGCTGGGCACGGTCCACGATAGCCATGAACTCTGGTCCATGACCTTGTCCATGGACCATCTTTACTATTTTGAGCCGCCGACCATCGAAGCTGTCCCTTGCCGCCTCCCACCACCATCAACACCATCGAAGACCACCCTCTTACTGCCGGGAGCTCCCTCATGATCGAAAAAGCCACTGACCATCTTTTGGTCATGTTCTTTCTCTTCCATTTGGTCGCCGCCTCCCGTCATCGTCCACCACTAGAAAGGTATCGGAGAAGCCACCTTCAAGCCACCAAGGTGCCGGCATCCATCCTTCCCCTTTGATCAGCCCCCAAACCACCTGTGTTCATTCCTCCACACCATCGCCGCTCGTCGCTGTTTGCCACCTCACGCTGTCATCCATCCATGTTGCTAGAATTGGAAGAAGCAAGGTGTCCAAATCCTAGTTGAAGGAGACCAAGGCATCCAGATTTGGCAAGGTTAGAACTCTATTTGCCCGAGAAGGAAAGAAGTGGCGATCAATCCATCAAGCATCAGATCAATGGTTTAGAATTCTTCTCACAATATATGATATATTTTAAGCCATATTGACTCCAAATTTGATCGAGAGAAAGTGCTAAATAAGCTCTATAAAAGGAAGACCCCAGGCAATAGTCTAGGCATCATTTTCTTCAATAAATTTTGTACTAATTTATTTTCTTGCTCGCTTATTTAGATCATTGTATTAGGCTTGGAAAAGAGAGGAATTATGGATGAGATGCTGGTGACAACGATGCACGGCTAGACTCCTTCAACCTGGGATGAATATGAAGCATGTAACCATGTTTTCTTTTTTTTTTTGTACTTGATTCCTATGCAATAAATATTATGATTTTCTTGTATACATCTATTGATTTATATTTCTGATTAAGGTGTTAATCTAGCATACATGGCCTACACCCTCTATTGACATGCCGTGATCTCCGGATACGGTACATATCTAAGAGAGGTAGATCATAGTATGGTAGATTAGGTCCCTAATCTTGCAAATCAATTAGATAGGTATACTCTAAGCGAACGTGTCATGATCTTTAGATATGGCCCATGCCTAACAAGAGATAAGTTATTCTAACCTTGAATTTGTAGGAATTATTACTTTTACAGCATAAAAAAAAGAAGATAAAACCTATTTGCATGGTGGATCCAGATTTCTAGGATTACTTTTCCTGCTATCTTGATTTAATTAGTTAATTAGTTGTTATCTTTTAATAACTACTACTCTTAATCTATTCCTCTATAAATAATTTTTTTTACTTTTTTTTATGAAATAATTATTCTTGATCCTTGAGGATACGATCCTGACTCACGAGTAGCTATAATAGTGAGTAAGTTTTATTTTTGACTGCCTACGACAGCGATCATACTACTTCATTCCTGGTTGGGACTATCAAGAATGGACATTCCTCCATGATGTGGTCTAGTGCATTACACCTATTATACATGGATGTTGAGACTTGTTTTAGCTAGTTGTGTCCCTGGAGTTCTAAGGCTTCAATTCTACAAACCAGGGTTGCAATTTTTGCTTCAGTGGCTATGGATGGTTGGGCTTGATGTATTCTACCTCCTAAAGGTGTGAGTTTTTTGGGTTTCCAAGTTACTTCCCATTATAAGCTCCTATCCATTGGGTTCTCTAAAAATTGTTAGGCTTCGATAGGTTCTTTGGCATAAATTGACTCTGACACATTGATTCTAGCATGGTTCTAGAATAAGGATCTAATCCCTTATAGATGATCTGGCACAATCTCTAAACCTTAATTCCATGGTGTGGACATTGACTCAAAAAGTTCTTGAACTGATCAAAGCACTTCCAAAAGGATTCTCCCCCTAATTGATAGAATTGGTTGATTTCATTCCTAAATGTGGTAGTTTTATGGCGGGGAAAGATTTTTTTTAAAAAATACTTTGACAAAAACCTCCCATATCATTGGTTAGGAAAACTATATAACCACTTTTTAGCCCTGTCTTTGAGAGCAAAATTGATCAACCTAAGTTTAATAGCATCTTTAGTGAGATGTTAGATTTGCATTGTAGAGCATACTTCCTCAAATTTCCTCATAGAGATGTATGCATCATCGATTCCAGTAAATTTAGGAAGCATGTTTATAATCTGGGGTTTAACTTTGAAATTGGTATTGGTTTGTGGCAGTTGTATACATGAAGGTTGGGCTGACCCAATCAGATAACACAAGTCCTTCAGGACTTGTGGTTGATTGATTTTATTCATTGTGTCCTTAAGATCTATTGAACATGACAAAGGGTTCAACTTGGTTCTAACCAGACATCTAGATTATCTCCTCTATGAAGAGAGATGAAAAGTTTTAGCTATTTTTATTTTTTTTTTATTTTTAGAGGAGAAGAGAAGAAGAAGATGAGATCTAAAGATGAGAACCTAGAGAATAATAAATCTAAGAAAGATAGATAAGAGAGTTGTTTATTTAAAAAAAATAAGTTTCCTAGTAATTTAAACTCTAACTTAGGGTTAGCTTGGACCAAGACAGCTCCTAACTTTCAAGATTGCATTTGAGCCCTCCAAGTTAAAGGCCAACTAACCAACTGGCCAAGGAAGTGTAAGGTTGTTGGGGGTCTCCCCGCTGTTTTATTTAAATATCAATTAAATAGGCCAGGTTAGCAAACATAACCAATTAAGTAACCACCTTCCTTCGGGATCTTGTCCCAAACCATTGCCTAGGCATCAGTTAAATAACCAACCTTAATTGGGTCCAACTCTTAGGGTCCCTTGTTGATGCGGGACGGGATGGTGATGAGTGATGTGCCATGCTTATCTTGATATATATATATATATATATTTTATATTTTGAGAGCAATAACTGATATCCTAGTAATAAGAAATAAATAGGAAGATCTAAAGAAAATAAAGTGACAACTAGTTATCGAAATTACCTACCCGCATGCAGATCTTGTCAAATCACTGTAAGGGAGGATCGTGGTGATTGAGAAACCATCCTAGATTAGGTTACCTACTTTCGAGTTTCAGATCTAGAGGAAGGGAAGGGGTTTAGATTTACTAATACGCTTTGAAATTTCCTCGGTTGAAGATTTTGAAATTTCCTCGGTTGAAGATCTAGATCGCAACACTCTAGAGTTGATGAACCCGACTCCAAAATCGACCGATCCGGTGTCTGGACTCCAATCACACCGGTTCCAAAGCAAGGACTTCGATCTTCAGAGTTGGATCTCGAAAGGATCTACAAAAAATATCAGAGTTAATTACTAGAAAAGTGCTAAGAATGCCAAGAACTCAGAAGAATAGAGTTAAAGGAGGGAAGAAGGTTGGCGTCAAGGTTGATTGTGCTCTCGGGGTCTTCTTCTTCGACTTGCTGCAAGAATCTCTTCAAAGGATTGGATATATACCTTAAAGAGTCTTCAAATGGCAAATTTGATAAAAGAACTAGAACCGATAAATAGAGCATCACACCCTATGAAACTTGGACGTCGTACCCAAGTTGTTCTAGGCATCTCACCTAGCACCTTCAAGCAAACTAGCTATGAAGGAATTGGAGAAAATGAAACAGCACTTTGTCTTTTCATTATCAAAAAATATCCTTACAAAGAAAGGTTTTTGGCTCTTTTTATAGCCACATTACAAGTAAAAAGATGGGTTGAAATTCAAATTCAAATTAAAAGAAGAGGGAATTACAATTTTTGAATTTAAATTAAGGTTTTGGAATGAGTGCCAATGCTTCATAAAGATGGTTATCTTGACTTGATCCTCCACCCTTCAATTTGATCTTCTCCCTTTTCTTTCCTTGGCCAATTAAAGTTAGATTGCTGCAGTTAAATGGGAGTGGAGCCCACCTAAAATACCTCCAAGAGAGAGAATCCGTGAGGAAGGGAAGAGAAATTGTGAAAGGTAGAAAAGCTTTAGCCAACTCTCTTAAATGCTTTCAAAGCTTGTGTTATTTAATTCTTCATTTAAGACTCCTTAATTGCTGCCTTCAAAAAGCTTTCTCCAAGAAACTCCCTCCATCTTTAAAGCTCCTTAATTTCTACCTTCATAAAGCTCCTTCCACCAATTTTTGTGAGAAAATACGTGAAAGGTTTTCTTGGAGGAAAGAATATGCGTGGAGCTTCCTTTCTTCAAGTAGCCAACCAAATAAATGTGGATGTGGATCCCTCTAAACTTCCTTCATGTTATGTAGACTTAATCAACTCCATACAAAAATAACATAGGTCCCATTAAAACCCAAAATGGACCCAAAGACTAATTACTAGACCCAAATAACAATTTAGACCCAATTGAGACCCAATTGGACCAATTACAACTTAATAAAAAATTCCTCATAATCCAAAATATAATTTTATTGGACTCCATAGACTCAAATTGAAATTTAAACAGAATCAAATTAAACCAAATCAAATCCTAACTGAACTTAATGACTCATTAAACCAAATTGGATCAACTAGTAGTGATCCAAATAGAGATAAGATGGCATTGATGCTTCTTTCTGGCTCTGGTGTCCCTACCAATTCTTCCCAGGTGGGAGGAACTTGACCTATCGAATAAGGGTCAGCTCTACTCAGGTACCTCTCGAGCAAATCTGGATCAATCTTCTGCAGATCTTCCCGAGTTATCCAAGAATCATCGGAGTCGGGATGTCCTTGCCAATGAACCAAGTATCGCCGGCAGTCCTTGTTCCGAGTAACAATCATTTTGTCATCCAGAATTTGTTCAACCCTGTCTTTTTGATTTGAGGTTTTGGCCAGTGGACAGTCAGGGATAGGCTCACTCTCAAGAATAGGGTCATGCCCAAATGGCTCACTAGGTAGCAATATCAGCTCCCTATACTCTACAAGATCTGATACATTGAAAGTTGGACTTATGCCTAAATCTGGTGGTAACTCAATCTCATAAGCATTAGATCCAAACTTACGAATTATTTTGAAAGGTCCTGCACTTCGGGCATGTAATTTCTTGATCATTCCAGAAGGAAATTGCTCAGGTCTGAGCCTGATCATAACTTGGTCCCCTACTTTAAATTCTTTATACCTTTTGTTTGAATCAGCCATTTGTTTATATGAGTCATTGCTCTCTTTAATTTTTTTAATGATTTCATGATGCAAGTTCTTTATGTGTTGTACAAATGACTCAGCATACTCAGATGTGCATGCATTAATAGGTAAAGGAACCAGATTTAATGGCTTCCTAGGTTTGTATCTATGAACAATTTCGAATGGACTTTTCCTAGTAGATCTATTGACTAAATTGTTATAGGCAAACTCAGCTCTAGGCAGTAATAGATCCCAATTAGCAGTACTCCCTCCCACTAGACTCCTCAATAGGTTCCCTAGACTTCGATTTACTATCTTAGTTTGGTCATCAGTCTGGGGATAGTAGGTAGTAGAATATGTCAATTTGGTTTCTAGCATATGCCATAAGGTTTTTCAAAAATAACTAGTGAACTTAACATCCCGATCTGACACGATGGTTTTAGGCAAGCCATGTAACCTAACCACTTCATTCATGAATACTTTGGCCACTCTAGATGCATCATATAAGTTTGGGAACACGGGATAAAATGGGCCATCTTAGAAAACCTATCTTCTACCACAAAGATAGAATCATGTCTCCTAGGAGTTTTAGGTAATCCTAAGACAAAGTCCATACTTAAGTCTTGCCATGGGCAGTCTGAAACAAGGAGTGGGGTATATAATCTAGTATTCTGCTTCTGTTACTTACCCACAACACATGTCTTACATTGGGCTACCACTTGGGTAACATTTCTCTTAAGACTAAGCCAAAAAAATTGTTCCTCTACAGCAAGGATAGTCTTATTGCATCCAAAGTGTCTTGCTAATCCTCCAGCATGTATTTCCCAGATAAGAAAGTCCCTAAGTGAAGTTCTTGGGACACACAACCTATTTTCCTTAAACAGGTAACCATCCCTTAAGGTGTACTGGCTAAATTCACTGGATTATCCTAGCTTAACTGCCTCATAGAATTTTTCGAAGTCTGGACAGAACTCATGTTCTTCCTTCAATTGCTTAAATCCGACCACTTCAGCACTAACACAGTTCAACAACGTGGTTCTCCTACTAAGTGTGTCAGCAACCTTATTCTCACTTCCAGCAAGGTGTTTTAGGATAAAAGTATAGGCTTGTATAAACTCTACCCATTTCCCACGCCTTGGATTTAATTTCTTCTGAGAATTCAGGAAACGAAGTGCTTCATGATTGGAATGGAGAACAAACTCTTGCGACAGCAAGTAATGTCTCCAATACCTAAGGGCTTGGACTACCGCATACAACTCTTTATCATACATGGAATATTTTAGTTTGGCATCATTTAGTTTTTCACTATAAAAGGCAATAGGATGATTTTCCTGACTTAACACTCCTCCTATGCCTACACCTGATGCATCACAGGCAACCTCAAAGACCTTGGTGAAATCAGGTAATCTCAAAATTGGGGCCTTAGTCATCTTGTCTTTTATTTCTAGGAAGGCTTTGTTGGCATTTCTAGTCCATTCAAATTCTCCCCTCCTAATACAGTCAGTAATCGGAGAAACGATCGTGCTAAATCCTCTAATGAACCTTCTATAGAAAGTAGCTAACCCATGGAAACTATGGATGCCATGAACATTCTTAGGTATGGGCCACTCAACTATAGACTTTACTTTCTCAGGGTCAGTGGTCACTCCTTCCGGTGTCACTACAAAACCTAAGAAGATAATCCTAGTTGACATAAAGCAACACTTCTTTAGGTTAGCACACAAGACTTCTTTCCTAAGGATCTGACAAACTTGATGTAGATGGTCTAAGTGATTTTCCCTAGTCTTACTGTATATAAGGATATCATCAAAATAAATGACCACAAATTTTCCAATAAAGGGCCTTAGCACCTGAGTTATAATCCTCATAAAAGTACTTGGGGCATTTGATAATCTGAAGGGCATCACTAACCATTCATACAAGCCATCTTTAGTTTTGAAAGCCATCTTCCACTCGTCCCCAAGTCTAATTCTCACCTGATGGTAACCACTTTTTAGATCTATCTTGGAAAAGATGGTAGATCAGGCCATCATATCTAGCATGTCATCAAGTCGAGGTATAGAAAATCGATATTTTACAGTAATCCTATTGATGGCTTGACTATCCGTGCACATTCTCCAACTGCCATCCTTCTTAGGAGTCAAAATTGCTGGGGATTGGGTCTAGATCAATTGGCAGGAACTTGGTTCTGATTTGGCCTATTTCTAGAAACACTAAACCTAGTCGAGTCAGGTCGATAGGTAACAGGTCTCCTCTGAAACCTTTCAGAATCCAAAGCAATATGGTAGGCATGTTCTAAATCATGTACCTTTCTTAGAAACATTTCCTGTTGGGTTCCGGTGCAACGCAGCGGAAGTGTAATTTCAAAAATGAAACTAAATTCACACCAAAAACCCTAAAACAGGAACTCCTTAAATAAGACTAGATCATATGATAAGCATATCTATGTAAATTAGGATTAGGGTACCAACCTGTAATCGCTAATTCCAACAAAATTTGATGTTGAAGGGGCTGATTGAATTCACCAGGCGTCCAAGTGTCCGCCCTCCAATGGTGATCCACACAGAGCAATGATCAAGTAAACCTATCTTCTTTTCAATGGTTCCTTCTATTGAGTTCTTCTTCCTGGAACTCAATTGCTTGGACTATGGCTGAAATTCTTCCACACAAGCGGTTGCTTCCCTTTCCTTGATCTCTTCTCCTCCTTCCACTAAGACCTTGGCACTTTAGACACCCTTGTCTTGAAGAAAAGACCTTGTCCTAAGAGGACATAGACTTGTCTTAAGTTGGAGGAGAAATTAAGACAATGATGTCTTAATGTAGGAAAGAAGGAATAAATCAGAACTTCTTTCTTTCCTTTACCATCGGAGACTTTTACTCTTATTCTTGTTCAGTAGCAGAGTCTTGACAGAAGTGTACTCTGTAAAGGAAACAGTGCAAGAGCAAGAAAAGAATAAAAGAGTCTTTAGGAGAGGAAGAAAGAAAAACATTACCCTGTTCTAATTTTCCCGACCCTTTATATAGATCTCAAATAGGCGCCCACACATCTCTCCGTGAACTCCTTCTCATGCCCTTCTCAATTTCTCACGCCCCATCCTCCCATCTCACGGCCTTCCAGATTAAATCCCACGGCTTTTCTTAAAGGAAAAAATGCGGTGTTTTAATAGGAAGGGAGTCGCGACTTTTCATCTCCGAAGAGATGTTATTTCGCACGCCCGGGAGGAAACAACTACTTCTGTCTTTCTTAAAAAACTTCCAACCGTTGGATTCCCATCCAAGGGGGGACAAGTGGTGCGCTGTTTCTTAAGAAAGGAGGCCGCCCCATCTTAATTCATCGGAGAATTAAGCGGGGTGCGCCAAGAGTCCATGCGCCATGGACTCTTCCAAATAACGTGCCAAGAGACCATAAGCGCATGGACTCTTGGCATTTGGCGTGAAAATGCAAGGGGGGCGGGTGGGGAGGCTAGCCTAGTCACATGGCTAGCCAATAGGGTTAGCCATAATCCTATTTTCATAATTAGGGTCTAATTAGATCCAATTAGAACCCAATTTGAACCAATCCGGAACCCTAATTCGAATCCGATTTGAATAGAAGCTAGGGTTTGCAACACCTGCTAGAGTGT
The DNA here is from genome assembly GCA_021397845.1 of Areca catechu. Taxonomy (NCBI): domain Eukaryota; kingdom Viridiplantae; phylum Streptophyta; class Magnoliopsida; order Arecales; family Arecaceae; genus Areca; species Areca catechu. Next base: position 28,122,728 of record CM038042.1, on the reverse strand, counting down.
TATCCTGCAAAGATGATTTAATCACAAATTAAACTCTTGATCAATCCTCTTAAGTGTGTGACCCATTGGGTTCCACATCTAGCCAGCAGTGGGTTCGAATACAAGTTGACCTAATTTGATTAGAACTCTTTCTAATCGATTTAGGTCAAACCGGGCTTACCCGATTTGATCAATTAGGACTCTTCCTAATAAGTGATCTTTGAATTTGATCAACCCACAAGACAAGATTGACGTCTAGCAACGTGTCATGTCTACCCGGAAGATATGGAAATTCTGGTGAAATACCAAAATTACCCTTCAGTAGAAAGTTACCGTACAATTAAATCTTTCGATCAGCCTACACCCAAAATATAACTATGGATATGGATATATGTCAAATCCAATATTATATTTATTTCTAGCTCAATCTTATATTGATGATTCAATTATCTTGATATTAGAAACCATCTCTAATATCTTTACTTTGATCAAAGATTCCCTGAATCATCATCCGATTGTTAACTAGCTGGATGCAATCTCCTCTTACCAAGAGTGATCGATTCCTTGTTGACCTACTCATTACCTTCATATCCAATTCACCATTCCCAGTATCAATCCTGTGCATGACTCAATGTCATGATTAGGATTGAACCAAAGCATGGATTCATGTACATAAGGTACTTATGGCAGTCTCAGGTCAAAGGATTACTTGTACCACTCCAACTATGAGAACCTTCTATTGACATGTAGCTAAGACTCCATCAGATATTCTCAAGTTGGATCATATCAGTGAACTCATTCTCCAATGAGCACCTACATCCCAGTATTAGTGTCATACACAAGTGACTGTAAGAGCAGTCACCCTTTCCAGTATACATGGGATGTGCTAGTCTTACCGGAAAACCCTGATCCCCTACTCAGGGTTCCTTTGACTAGGATTACTTTAGATTAAGGTTTTAAGATTTTAGGTCTCACTGGTATGATCTCATCATAACCCTAAAATCATAGCCCTAATCTATGGGGTTCATCATATAATATAAATACAACGTATGATGAAAAATAATGCCTTTATTTAAAAAATTGTCAATTACAATGGTTTGGGAGATACAACATAGATTGGCTTGTAGGGCATATCCCTTTCAGTTCCCTACTTTTGTTATCATTTAGGCCTGCTCTGAACCTAGATAAAGTAACCGATTTAGACTCGGACACACCACACTACATAGCATATTCGTCAAAAAGAGTGATTTATTTGGACACAGTTTGGTTTCCTTAGGTTAGCCTCTGCCATTAATCTAATAACCTCTGTTTATAAGACAAAGGTAGATATTTAGCTTTTAATCTGTATTTCATCTACTACCACGTATCTATAGGTTGGTTTTCCCTCTGTTGCTCTAGTCTCTCCACAGTATCCTAATATAGTCGTGCCTGTCGGACTAATCTAAACGTAGCAAATTTGACCTTACACTCTTCCGACATAGGATACCATTCGAAATACTGATCTATGTCACTTTTCCAATCGGAGTAAATTTTAGGATCTAAGGTACCGTCAAATTTGGGTGCATCAAGTCTAATACTCCTGAGGGCTCGCTCTTCCTGATCATCTATATCATACTGTGGCCTCCTAGGAATAGGGTCAGGGGTAACCCCTCTGTGCTGGACTCGATGCCTCGGAATTTGGTCAGGTCTGACCTCTCTATGTTGGGCTCGATGCCTAGGAATTGGGTCAGGAGTCAATTTTGGATGTTGGGATCCTAGGTCATGCCGAGGGGTAGCTCCAACGGGTGTAGGGTCAAGTTGAGACACATGGGATTCCTCTAGCAAACTTATTCTTCCATTCATCTGATCAAACCTCTGATTGACTCTAGTGCTAAGCTGCCTAAGCTGCTCAGTCACAGATCTCATGAGATTTTCAAGGTTTGAATCCATGGATGTACTAGGTTGGTCCTGGGGAACTTGATATGGTGTTCCAGTCCTAGTAGTCATGCAAACAACTCGATGCACTCAAACAACCCTAACCGACTATAGCTAGCTAGACCTAGAATCCAAACCAAATGTTAGGTCAAAATGACAATCTTGGTTGTAGTAACTTGGCACCTGGACAGGTAAGTGTAAGGTTGGTGGAGGTCTCTCTTTGCTTGCCTTAGACACCAATTTGAAATTGGCCAGGTAAGTGGACCAACCCACCTTCCTTCGGGCTCTTGTCCCTGAACCACTTGCCTAGACACCAGACACACAAGCACACACAAACAAGTTATCTAAATTGGCTTGACACTTGGATCGACCCGACCTTGTGGGTGTCCCTAATTCTCTAGAACAATAGAAATTAAGTTTCTACTCGATTTTAATTCAAAGCTTGGGTTCGAATGCAATGTTGGTTGTTTTGGGCTAGGAAGAGGTTATCAACTCCTCCCCCCATCTGACATGTTCAAATTACCCTTAAAGTCATTTAATATATGAATGCAGTAGACAAACATGCAAACTAATGAAAACCCAAACCATAACGAATCAATATCATGCTTGCTGAAGTTTTGACAGAATCTATTCTTAGGCTGAAAATAGAAGAGAAAAAATCTTATAGAACTCAGTAAATCATTGAAAAATGTAGTAAAATACTTTCAAATGCGATGCACTCAACAAAAAAAATATCATGATTTTTAGACTTACTTATAAATAGAAACAATTAAAATATCAGACCATATATGAGTAGATGCATAATAGAAACTAGATGCAATGATGATATATATATATATTTATATTTTGAGAGCAATAACTGATATCCCAACAGCAAAAAATAAACAAGAAGACCTAAAGAAAATAAACTAACAACTAGTTATCGAAATTACCTACCCGCATGCAGATCTTGTCAAATCACTGTAAGGGAGGATCGCGGTGATTGAGAAACCATCCTAGATTAGGTTACCTACTTTTGAGTTTCAGATCTAGAGGAAGGAAAGGGGTTTAGATTTACCAATATGCTTTGAAATTCCCTCAGTTGAAGATCTAGATCGCAATACTCTAGAGTTGATGAACCCAACTCCAAAATTGACCGATCCGATGTTTGGACTCCAATCACACCAGTTCCAAAGCAATGACTCTGATCTTCAGAGTTGGATCTCGAAAGGATCTACAAAAAATATCAGAGTTAATTACTAGAAAAGTTATAAGAATGCCAAGAACCCAGAAGAATAGAGTTAAAGGGGGGAAGAAGGTTGGCGTCAAGGTTGATTGTGCTCCCGGGGTCTTCTTCTTCGACTTACTTCAGGAATCTCTTCAAAGGATTGGATGTAGACCTTAAAGAGTCTTCAAATGGCAAATTTGATAAAAGAACTAGAACCGATAAATAGAGTATCACACTCTACGAAACTTGGACGTTGCACCCATGTTGTTCTAGGTGTCTCACCTAGAACCTTCAAGCAAACTAGCTATGGAGGAATTAGAAAAATGCAACAGCACTTTGTCTTTTCATTACTCAAAAATATCCTTACAAAGAAAGATTTTGTGCTCTTTTTATATCCTCATTACAAGTAGAAAGATGGGTTGAAATTCAAATTCAAAATAAAAGAAGAGGGACTTACAATTTTTGAATTTAAATTAAGGTTTTGGAATGAGTGCCAATGTTTCATAAAGATGGTTATCTTGACTTGATCCTCCACCCTTTAATTTGATCTTCTCCCTTTTCTTTCCTTGGCCGATTGAAGTTAGATTGCTGCATTTAAATGGGAGTGGAGCCCACCTAAAATACCTCCAAGAGAGAGAATTCGTGAGGAAGGGAAGAGAATTTGTGAAAGGTAGAAAAGCTTTAGCCAACTCTCTTAAATGCCTTCAAAGCTTGTGCCATTCAATTCTTCATTTAAGACTCCTTAATTACTGCCTTCAAAAAGCTTTCTCCAAGAAACTTTCTCCACCTTTAAATCTCCTTAATTGCTACCTTCATAAAGCTCCTTCCATCGATTTTTGTGAGAAAATATATGAATGATTTTCTTGGAGGAAAGAATATGCATGGAGCTTCCTTTCTTCAAGTAGCCAACCAAATAAATGTGGATGTGGACCCCTCTTAACTTCCTTCATGTTATGTAGACTTAGTCAACTCCATACAAAAATAACTTAGGTCTCATTAAAACCCAAAATGGACCCAAAGACTAATTACTAGACCCAAACAACAATTTAGACCCCATTGAGATCCAATTGGACCAATTACAACTTAATGAAAAACTTCCTCATAATTCCAAATACAATTTTATCGGACTCCATAGACTCAAACTGAAATTCAAACAGACTCAAATTAAACCAAATCAAATCTAACTGAACTTAATGACTCATTAAACCAGATTGGATCAACTAGTAGTGATCCAAATAGAGATAAGGTGCCATGGATGCTTCTTTCTGGCTCTGGTGTCCCCACCACTTGTCCTACTAAGCTCAAGTTCCCTAGGGCCAACATCTAATTGATTTTAAAAATTAAGGTTAGGTGATGCTAATGCTGAATAGTAATTTGTGGGCCAAGGGAGGGTGATGAAATCCCTATCTTATGTTATTTATGGGTTATGCCTTTAAGATTTTTTTATAAAAAATGCAATTGCAAAAAATAAAGATGTCCAAACTTGTAATTAATACACAATCAGAGTTAATTTATTTCTTTTTAGTTTTTGTAGTTAGGTATCTACTTCTCTAAATAGCTTATGTGATGTGAGTGTAAGGATTTTTTTTTGATTTTACAAAATGTAAGTTTACTAAATAAACTAGGAAAGTTAGGAAATACTAAAAAAGTAGAAAATAAATAGAGCAAATATTTTTTGATTTTTTTTGGAAGCTCTTTTTCAAAAATTAAATCAACTCAACCTCTTCATGCCCTGAACAACCATGCAACATAAGTTATACCAGGAAAATCTTATGTCAGGGCAATCATGATTAAGAGGAAACAAATAAATATAACTTAGAACAATATTTTTTTGATTTTTTTGATACTTGAAACAACCATGCCAATAATTCTTGGCAATGATGCTTAAATTGATCGCTCATCACAAGATAGTCAAAGTTAATGAATACTGACTAACTACTCCATAGAATAGGATGAGTCAGGTCGATTCTTCAAGGGTCTTTGATTGCTGTCGTGGGCGGTCAAAAATAATTCACCAACTCAACTCTATAGCTAGGATGAGTCAGGATCATATCCTTAGGGACCTTAGGGTAAAGTTATGATTTTTAAATGAAAGAGAGTAATAGCTGTTACATAAAAATAAAAATGAGTTGGAAGTAAACTACTCTTAAAAGTAAAGCAAGTAAAAGAGATTATTTCAGAAGCTATAAATTGATCTTGCACTAATGAGTTGTATTTCTTTTATAAATTATAATGTAATTAATTTTAGGGTTTTACCTGTCTTCCCTTGGCACTCTCCAAATCCATAGATCATGGCGTGTCTCTGGGCGGCACTAGGTATTCAACTCTTCTTTCCTCGACATGCCCCATATCTATAACAGATCATGGCACATTTTTGAAAAGCAAGAGTTATCCCTGAATTTAATCTAATAATAAAGCATAATTAAGAGCAAATAAAAGATAGCAAATAAAGAACTCATAATTAAAAACATATTCTTTTATTGCATACCAAAGAAATACAAGAAATTGAAGAACAAAAGATCCATGCTCCGTCTTGTACAAAATCTCCTCTTCCCTCCCAAACTTTTGCTCTAAACTACTCCTAAGTTGATCCCCCCTATCCCTCTATGCAAAGGCTCTAGAGGATTCCAAAGAGTGATGCCTCTAGGTAGAGGTACAGGAGCCTTTTTATGGGATTTAACAGGGGAGAGATTTCATGATTTTCTAGTATGGGACTAAAGAAAAGAATACATGAATGGCTTAGATCTATTTTTACACGAAATCAATAAACAGTAGGAAAAAGATATAAAGAGAGACTCTCGTTTGTGTTAGAGATCCAATCCAGGTAGAAGTTGGCTTCAAAATCCCATCCAAATCATGGTGAAGCATCGCAGTTGTTGGATCTAGATCTAGTGATAGAGACCTATTTCTAATTGAAGTTGATTTCAGCCATTAGATCTCAATCCAACGGTGCCTCACTGTGCTTCTTCCTTCAACTAACAAAATCCATCATCTAATCATTGATTCCTAATAATAGAGGTATAGAAATAATATTCCTAATAATATTTGGAATGAAATAATAATCTTTCAATTCCATTATCTTGCCCGAAGGCAACAATAATATATAGGTTCCAATAGCTTCAGCATGAATGGCCTCTCCACTCATGCCATAAAGCTTGAAGTCACATTTCTTCAACCTTCTAATCTTGTAGAGTCCTAGCAAAGATTTGCATATGCAAGACCCACATGCGGTATCCAATACCCATGAATCAGAAGTTGAAGAACTCAATGATAAGTTTTTTTGTATCATAAACAAACCTTTTGATGCTCCACTGGCATCTTGCTTGAGACCTGTAAGGTATGTCTTGTAGTTCTTCTTCCAATGTCCCTTCTTGCCATTGAAGAAACGTGATCCATCTTTTGAAGGCCTCTTCACCTTCTTCCTCTTATTGATGCTTTTCTTAGGGTTCAACCTTTGCTTTGTACCCTTCTTCATTATCCCTTTCTTTTTCCCATCAATTAGAAGAAGATGATTAGCCTTATCTCCTTTGAAATGACTCTTAGCTGTCTTAAGCATGTTAAGTAGCTCTGGTAATGAAAGATTTAGTTTGTTCATGTAGTAGTTCATGACAAACTGAGAGAAGGAATCTGGAAATGATTGCAAGATCAAATCTTGATTAAGCTCCCCCTCCATGACAAAGCCTAATTGACCTAATCAGGTGATTAAGTCAATCATCTTAAGAACATGGACCTATATAGGTGAGCCATCACTCATTCGTGCCTGGAACAATTGCTTAGATATTTTATATCTACCAGTCCTACTTTGCTCTCCATACAACTCTTTGATATTGAGAAGTATGGATTGAGATTCCATGTCTTCATGTTACCTCTATAGCTCGTTGCTCATCGAGGCTAACATGATGTACTTGACAATCAAGTGTCATTCTGCCACATTCTATAAGTGGCCTTTTCCTCCTTTATAGTATCATCTCCGATCGGATCTAGATCCAAAGAATTGAGGATGTAGGAACCTTTTTCTAAGCAAGTACTAGTCTCAGGTTCCTCAACCAGTCCACATAGTTTGGTCCGGTTAGTTTATTGGCATCCAGGATGCCATGTAGTGAAAGAGAAGAAGCCATAAATTTAAATCTATGAACAAACAAAAACAATACATAAGCAGACCACTCAAGATGATAATCATAATTAGATAAGGACTTTAAATCTAATTATGTCTTCCACTATTTTCTTTGAATACCATAATCCTCAACCATGGCAGACCAATATCCGATTTCTATAATGGGGTTGAGATCCTAATTCCTTATAAATGCCTAGTGTTTGCACAACAAATACTTATAAGTTCAAGGATAGGAAATTCTTTTCCAATTGCATCTCTTGCAATTCTCAACATAACACTTGCCTCTAAGACACTTACAGTCTTGTGTTTGTACAACAAACCATAATGTCTTAGTTTAGTTGAACCCTACATTTTATATATTCATGATTGAATAATGTTACACTTGAGTTTACTCAACAAAGCAGCATTATCAATCATACTATAAAACATAAAATGCACCATGTCAAATTTTATATCAAACCCTAATAGTAAGCCTTGAGTTTGTTCAACAAACCTACTATAGTTTTGATACAATTTGTCATAGCATGAAGGAAGGCAATTTGTAGTGAGCTTAATCAATTAGCATTCCAATTTAAGGTTTAGATGTGACAAAATTAGCCAGGTAAGTGGAAGAGATGAGGGGATCCCCTCGTTGCTTTTCTTGGACACCAATTAAATTGGCTAGGTCAGATAACGAAACTAATTAAAAACTTCCTTCCCTTTGCCTTCCTAGAACCACTTTGCCTAGACACCAATTGGCTAATCATACCTTAATCAGATTTGCATCATGATTAACTTATACTATGACTAAATATAATTTTTATGAGGGCTTTGATGATCTCAAACACATCCTAATTAACTATGTCAACATGACATTCATTCTAGCTAGCAAGCATATTAACCCTAATATGCATAACTTAAGCATGACTATAACAGCAATTCATTCACCTCACTTGTTCATGGGATGAGAGCACAACGGCACCCCTACACACCATAGGAGATCCCATTGAATGGAAAAAGAGGGCTTTTAAATCCTACTTGGCTCCTATGATCGATGGCCATGGTGACTAATCCAATCTGAAGCATTTACACGGATATAACATATCACATATTTAATATAAACTAATCATGCAACAATTTATAACATAGTAAGCAATCATCACTAAAGAGATTACAAATTGCATGCATCAAGGTGGCTCTGATACCATTGTGGGTTACTCGGGCTAAGTGCAACAGAAGATTGGGTTTCAAAAATTTTTATGTTCGAAATCCTAACCAGCCGGAACCCTAAACCCTAGGACCACTTCATCATCACAACCAATAAATCATAATTTTAGGATTATAGAAGAATACCTAGAGGGCTATAATATTTTATTTCCATAAGGCACACAAGTGTATGCCCTCTAGAGGTGATCCACATAGGAACTGGACCAAGAAAGCACTCCTACAAAGGTTGCTTATTTGACTGGGACTCTTTTGGTAGCCTTTCGAACTTTCTTCCTTTGTTGGAACCCCTATCCTCCTGTAGGACACTCAGAGACCTCTCTGATTCCTCTCTTAGATTCTGAATATTCTTTGTATTTTTCTCCCTAGGCTCTTGTCTTAAATAGACTAGCCTTGTCTTAAAAAAACAAGTTGTCTTAAAAAGACAAACCTTGTCTTAAGGAGGAGGAAGAAAAAATAGTAAGTAGTATTATTCGAATGGGAATTGAATGCTTTGGTATCAGAATACGATGCCATTATATAGAGAGGGATGAGGCACTTGATATATCTCTTTCTCAGCCCCTTGATAAGACCCTTCAAGCTGGAGTCTTTTGGATGAGAAGACATATCATGATAAAACCTATCATGTACCAAGAGACATATTAATGTCTCTTTATTTTTCCAGCCTTCTTCTCCATCTACCACATGGCATTAACCAGTTATATGAAAGCTAATAGGCATGAAACCCAAAAGAAGGCATCAAAGAAATATGGGAGTCTTCAAACAGAAGGACTTATGGTTTCAAATTAGTGCCAACAATGAAGGGATGCAACCCTTCATTGTGTGCTACCTTTGTTTTCATGCCAATCTACTTATTTAACCGGTCAATCCTAAACCAAATGGCATGGAGATAATGAAGAGGCATTTGGGCTTTATCTAGGATTTGTGTTTGACTGGTAGAAGGACTCTTGGTCATTCTATGTATATTTATTCTTGGTGCACACCATAACTTGGCACCAAGAGTCCATGCCATGTATGACTCTTCCATAAATCCAAGATAAATCCAAATAAAATCTAGATAAATATTGAATTAGGATGCCCCACTTAGGACTCTACCAATTTAAGTCCCACTAAAATTGGTTAGCCCAAATAACAAGCAAGCTGACCTAATCTAATTGGGTTAGGAGTTGGGCTAGCCAACATATGCTAGTATGTCAATTAGCTAACCAATTAGGATCCCATGACCTTAATAAAAATATAATTGACTTCCTTGGACAATTCCCTAATGCATGTGACCCTTTTGATTCCATATCTAGCCAGCAGTCGGTCTAGGTCCAAGCCAATTCAATCCAATCGAACCCGATTGACCTAATTAGGTCAAATTGTGTTGACCTAAGTTGCTAATTCAAACCTACTTCCGAATTAACTCATGAATCCAATCGAATTAATTCATGAAAACTTACAAGACATGATTGACATATAGCAACATATCATGCCTACCCGGAAGATGAGAAATTTAGTAAAAATTACTAAAATGCCTTTCAGTGGAAAATTACCATTCAATTCAATCTTTCGATCTCACTTTATCCCGATTAAGTGATGAGCATGGATAAATGTCAAACCCTAGCACTGAATCCTTTCAAATCTCAATTTGATAATAAAAACTTGATCGATGAAAGATTAGAAACCCTATCTAATCTCATTATGCTTTGATCAAAGACTTTCTGAGTCATCATTCGAAAAGATCACACGGGATAACTTCTTCTCTTACTAGGAGTGATCGATTGCTTGTTGACCTACTCATTACTTTATACACAATCCACCATATCTAGAAGCACCCTGGACATGACTTAATTATTATGAATGAGCATGTACCAAAATATGAATTCATGTGCATAAGATACTATGGTAGACTCAGGTCTAAGGACTACATGCATAACTCCCACTAAAAGAACATTGCTTTTGACAAGTAAGTAAGACTTCCATTTGATGTTCTCTTATTAGATTAGTTCAATGGACTCTAACCTAATGAGTAGCCATATCCTTGTATTAGTGTCTCTACATAAGTGGTTGTGAGACCAACCACCCTTTTCATTGAGCATACATAGGATGTGCTAGTCTTTATGGATTTATCGATCCCCGAATCGATGATCTATCGACTAGGAACATTTTAGATTAGGATTTATAGGACTTAGGTCTCACTGTTATGATCTCCATCATAACCCTAATTTTATTGTCCAACCTATGGGGTTCATCATAATCTTATAATTAAAATATAAGATACAGTATATGATGAATCAAAACTTGCCTTTATTAATATTAATTTTGAGTTGGGAGTATACAAAAAGCCACCATATAATAACTATGATTGGCTTTCAAGGAATAATTCTTTCAATCTCACACTTGCACTAAAGCCAATAGCCTATGTATTTAATACCCATACAATCTAAATGGCGATCTATCTACTGTAGTAGAAGGGTCTTACTGAATGGGTATGCTATGTTGTTCTTTGTATCTACTCATTATACTTCCACATCATTTCTTTCAATGATTTCTCAAATGAGATGGAAGAATCTCAGGATGTGCTTGGACTTATGATGAGACCTTGGTTCCTTCACTTTTGCAATAGCTCCACTGTTATCATAATATAATGGTACTGGTTGCTGTATTGCAGGAACCATGCCCAATTTCATGTTGAACTTCTTCATCCAGACTACTTCCTTTGTGGCTTCACTAGCAGCTATGTATTCTGCCTTAGTAATCGAGTCAGCTATAGTTGGCTGCTTGGTACTCTTTTAACTCACTGCTCCTCCATTCAGAGTAAAGACATATCCTGATATGGATTTACTATCATCTAGATTAGATTGGAAACTAGAATCTGTATAGCCTTCTAGTTTCAACTCTGATCCATCATATATTAGAAAAACATCTTTAGTCCTTCTTAGGTACTTAAGAATATTTTTCATAACTTTCTAATGATCCTTCCCTGGATCAACCTGGAACCTGCTTACTATGCCTATGGCATAAGCAACATCAAGCCTGGTATATAGCATTGCATACATTATTGATCCCACTGTCGAAGCATAAGGGATCCTATTCATCCTATCTCTTTCTTCTGGAGTCTTAGGTGATATCCTTTTAGATAGGGGTATGCCTTGACTCATGGGCAAGTAACCCTCCTTACTTCCCTTCATATTGAATATCTTCAATATTAAGTCTATGTACCTGGATTGGGATAAACCTAGCATCCTTTTAGATCTATCTCTATAGATCTTTATTCCTAGAATACATGATGCTTTTCCTAAATCCTTCATGAAAAACTATTTTGACAACCATGATTAATTGACTGCATCATTGGAACATCATTTTCCATGATAAGTATGTCATCGAAATATAAGACCAAAACGATAATGGCACTCCCACTTGTCTTCTTATACACACACGGCTCATCCTTATTCTTGATGAAACCAAATTTCTTAATAGTTTCATCAAAATGAATGTTCCATCTCCTTGATGCTTGCTTCAATCCATAAATGGATTTTCTAAGCTTGCATACTTGGTTTGGTCTCCTACTTGAGACAAAACCCTCTAGCTATGACATATAGACTTCTTCCTCAAGATTTTCATTGAGGAATGCAGTCTTAACATCCATCTACCAGATCTCATAATCATAGTATGCAGTAATGAGAAGCATAATCCTAATGGACTTGAGCATGGCAACTAGCAAAAATGTTTCATCATAGTCGATATCATGCTTTTACTTAAAATTTTTTGCCACTAACCTAGCCTTGTAGGTTTCTATTTGCCCATCTGCTCCAATCTTCCTTTTGAAGATCCATTTGCACCCTATTGGGATAATTCCCTCAGGTGGGTCAACCAAGGTCCAAACATGGTTATTATACATGGAGTCCAGTTTAGATTTCATGGCACTGAGCCATTTATCAAAGCCCTTACTCATGACATGTTGGCTCTACCCCATGATTTTGATGAATAATAAAATGTTAAGTACATATTGTGTACTAATGTCTATTTCTAGTTGTGAGTTTTAGGAAATAAGCATCTCAAATTCTCAAAATTAAAGTTTCATGGCATGCTTTGGCATGAAGTATCTTTCATGATTTGAGAAGTCTTTTTCATGCAAAAAGGGCTCAAACAAGTTCTATTATTGCTTATTTATCGTGCATTTAAAGTTTGATAAACAATACTTATATTTTTGGCTTTATCGGTACTCATTTCTGAATTTTGTAGAACCAAGTGTCGACACTTGGAAGGCTAAGTGTTGACACTTCAGCATTTGGCATGCAAAAAATCTCCTTGGCATGCCAAGTGTCGATACCCAGAATTCAAGTGTCGACACTTGAAACTCAAGTATCGATACTTAAGTTTCCAAGTATCGACTCAAGGCCTGAGACTTTTTGAAAATCCAGAACTTGGCCATGGAGAGTTTTTGTGTCGAGTGTCGACACCTGTGAATCAAGTGTCGACACTTGAAAGTTCAAGTATCAACACCTGATAGCCAAGTGTCGACACCTGACAAACCAAGTATCGACACTCGGATTCTGATAGCCCTAACGGATCTATTTTTTTGAAATACAGAAACATCTTTTCAAGCTCCAAATGGCTATATTCGAAGCTCCAACGGTCACAAACCATTTTTTGGAAGTTTTTGAAGTATTTAAGCTTCACCAAACTCATTCTTGAAGCATTGAAGTCCATTGAAACATCAAAAGCCAATATTCCCTCATGAACTTCACTTCAAAAGCCATTAAAAGAGAGATTCCCTAAGAAAGCTTACAAGCCTATCCTTTCATCATTCCAAAAAAGGAGCTTGAAGAATATTCCAAGGAGAAGATAATACAAGTATTAATTAGAGCCTCAAAGCTTCCATTCTACTCTTGAAGAGAGTTTATTTTGTTTATTTAAATTGTATATATGAAGTTCTCTTGTATTTTGATCTAGCTTTCAAGGGTTTCTTGAAAGTAGGTTGTTGTGGTTGTTGGTGAGCCAAAGGGACAAAATCAACTAGGATTGACTTGTGAGCTCGAAGACAAAATAAGTGTAAAGGTTTGTTGGTGAGCCTATGTGATAAAACCAACATAGGTTTTGACTTGTGAGCCTTTTGAAAAATAAGTCGGTTGTAATCTTGGAGAGATTATAGTGAAATTCCCAAGGGTGGCTTGGGAAGTGGATGTAGGTGCTAGGTTTGCACCGAACCACTATAAACCTTGTGTTTGTGTGTGATTATCTCTTCTACATCTTGTTTTTTACTTCTTGCACTCTAATTATTGCTTTCCACTGCATATAATCCAGTGCATCAATTTCATTACTCACAAACACCACAAGGCCTGCACATTATTGCTTTAAATTTTTAAAAGATCCAATTCACCCTCTTTCTTGGGCTCTATTTCTGGACAACAAGTGGTATTAGAGCACTGGTACTCTCTTGTAGGTCTAAGGATCTTGAGTAAAAGATCATGGTAGCCCCAATAGGAATGGGTGTTGTTGAAGGTCAAGCTTCAAACCGTCCCCCACTATTTAATGGCATGAATTACACTTATTGGAATACTCGCATGCATATATTCATTCAAGCCATTGATTATAATCTTTGGAGGACAATCATCAAAGGTCCTCATCAGCCTACTATGTTAGTTAATGGCATTCTCACTCCAAAAATGGAAGATGATTGGATGAGAATGACATTAAGCAAATAAAGCTTAATGCGAAGGCTATGAATATATTGTTTTGCTCTCTTAATCCGAGTGAATTCAATAGAATATCTAACTGTCTCTCTGCTAAGGAAATATAGTATACACTTGAGGTTACCCATGAGGGTACATACCAAGTGAAAACTACTAAGGTTAGCATGCTTATTCACATATATGAAATGTTCAAGATAGAACCTACCGAATCTATTAGTGAGATGTATACTAGGTTCACAAATATTATGAATGGAATGAGAAGCTTAGGAAAGATTATATCTAATGGTGAACTTGTAAATAAACTTCTCAGGTCTCTTCAGGCTTCATGGGATGCCAAGGTGACGGTCATAGAGAAAGCCAAGGATGTCAACACTCTACCCCTCGAGCAACTGTTAGGCTCATTAATGACTTATGAGCTCTCTTTAAGATAAAAGAACATGGATGTTGACAAGAAGAAGAAAGTAATCGCTTTTAAATCCACCGCAAGAGAAGAGTCTAGCGATGAATCCAAAGAAGAAGATGAAGAAGATGAGACGGCTCTCATGGCAAAAAAACTTAGAAGGTTCATGAGAAAGAAGAAATACAACTTCAAGAAGAAACCTCTAAAAGGTGAGCCGAGCAAAGAGAAGGAGAAAGAGAAAGAGAAGGAGCAGCCCACATGCTTCGAATGCAAAAAACTGGGCCACTTCAAGATGGATGCCCCTTACTTAAGAAAAGCAGAAGAAAACTAAGAAAGAAGGCCATGATGGCAACCTGGAGTGATAACAAAGACTCCAGCTCTGAGGAAGAACAGTAAGAAGTTACAAACTTTTGTTTGATGGCCGATCATGATGAGGTATTATTCGAAACTGAAAATGAGTTTACTTTTGAAGAGTTGCATGAAGTTTTTGATGAGTTAGTTATAGAATTTCAAAAACTGAAATCAAAATATAAAGAACTAAAAAGGCAAAATTTAGATTTAGTCAAAGCTAATGACAAGTTTTCAATTGAAAATGATTGCCTACTTCAAAATAAAAGGTTAAATGATAAGATTGTTGTTCTTAAAAAAGAAAAGGAGTTATGAAAAAGAAAAACTTTTCTGTATCAAATGAAAACCTTTCAAAATCGAACAAAAAAATTTTGGATGAAAACAAGAAATATAAATAAGAAATTGAAAAGTTAAAACCTTTTGTTGATAAATTTACATATTGTTCTGAAAAATTAAATATGCTTTTAAATAATCAAAGAGCCATTTTTGATAAAGCCGGTTTAGATTTCAGAACTCAAAAGAAACAAAAATTTTTCAAAAATTTTTTTGTGCCTGCATCATCATCCATTACTTGTTATGTTTGTGGTACTATAGGGCATAAATCTTACCTGTGCAATCAGAGAAAATTGAGTAATGTTAAAAAGATTTGGGTTTCAAAACCATTAACCTAAAAGGATCCAAGATTACTTGGATACCTAAAGTCTCCACCTAATTTTTTATTGTAGGTATGCCTTGCAACCAATAAGAAAAGAATATGGTACCTCGACAGCGATTGCTCAAGGCACATGACTGAAGATGTGGAGCAGTTCTCGACACTCGAATATCAAAATGGTGGTAATGTGACATTTGGTGATAATGGAAAGGGAAAAATTATTGGAATTGGTAAAGTCCATATCACCCATTCTACTTACATTGATAATGTATTGTATGTTGATGGTTTGAAACATAATTTACTTAGCATTAGTCAATTCTGTGATAAGGATTTCAATGTTATTTTCAAATCTTTTTTGTGCATTGTTTCTAGCTTAGATGATAATGGCATCAAGTTCATTGGTCATAGGCATGGCAATATTTATATGGTTGATCTTGATGATCTTCCTGTTCAAAATGGTCAATACCTAGTGGCAATGGAAGCCAAGATAATGAAACTCGTTGGCTTTGGCATCGTAGACTAGGACATGCTAGTATGCATTTGATTTCAAAACTTAGAAAAAAGAATTTGATTAAAGATTTACCAAAACTTTGTTTTGAAAAAGACAAGATTTGTAGTGCTTGCCAACTTGGAAAATAAACCAAATCATCTTTTAAACCAAAAGGAGTAATCTCTACATCTAGACCCTTAGAGTTGCTTTATATGGACCTCTTTGAGCTAACTAGAATATCTAGTTTGGGAGGTAAGAAGTACAGTTTAGTTATTGTAGATGATTTCTCACATTTTACATGGGTTATGTTTTTAGCACACAAAGATGAAATGTTTTCTAAATTCATTAGATTTCATAAAAGAGTTTCAAATGAAAAGGTGTTTCAATTGTATCTTTGAAAAGTCACCATGGAACTGAATTTAAAAATTTTGATTTTGATAAATTTTGTATTGAAAATGACATTCATCACAATTTTTCAGCACCTAGGACACCTCAACAAAATGGGATGGTAGAAAGAAAAATAGAACTCTTGAAGAAATGGCATGCACCATGCTTTGTGAAAATAGCCTACCAAGATATTTTTGGTCGAAAGCCATAAACACTGCATGTTATGTTTTGAATCATGTTTTAATTCGACCAATTTTAAAGAAAACTCCATATAAGCTTTGGAAGGATAGAAAACCTTTAATTCAATATTTTCATATTTTTGGATGCCGTTGTTTCATCTTAAATAATGGTAAAGATAATTTGAGCAAATTTGATGATAAGTCAGATAAGGGTGTCTTTCTAAGCTACTCTAAATCTAGCAAGACATACCGGATCTTCAACAGAAGAACACTTATTGTTGAAGAATCTATACATGTTGTGTTGGATGAAACTGACTAGAAATCTTCTAGAAAAGAAGATGTGCTTTGTGATGAAATAGGTACCAAAAGAACTGAAGAGGTTAACAACAATGAAGAGCCTATAAAGGAACAAGAAGTTGATCAAAACAATGAAGGAGATCAAGCACAAGGTGAAGAAAATACATCTATTATTGATCCTCTACCCAAAGAATGGAGGTATGCTCATGGACACCCCAAGGAACTTATCATTGGTGATCCCTCTAAAGGTATAAGTACTCGATCATCCCTTAGAAATGTTTGTGATTATTTAACATTTGTTTCTCAGATTGAACCTAAAATTATTGAAGAAGCTAAAAATGATTATAATTGGATTAATGCTATGCAAGACGAACTTAACCAATTTAAAAGAAATAATGTTTGGACTTTAGTAGATAGGCCTTCAAATATTTCAATTATTGGTACAAAATGGGTTTTTAGAAATAAACTTGATGAAAATATAATTGTTACAAGAAATAAGGCTAGACTAGTTGCCAAAGGATACAATCAAGAGGAAGGGATTGATTTTGATGAAACCTTTGCTCCCAAGGCTAGACTTGAGGCAATTAGGCTATTGTTGGCTTTTGCTTGTTTTATGGATTTTAAATTGTTTCAAATGGATGTTAAAAGTGCCTTTTTAAATGGTTTTATCGAAGAAGAAGTTTATGTTGAACAACCACCTGGTTTTGAAAACCATGAATCTTCAAATCATGTTTTCAAACTTCATAAAGCTTTGTATGGTTTGAAACAAGCTCCTAGAGCTTAGTATGATCGTTTAAGTTCTTTCTTGCTCAAAAATGATTTTACTAGAGGTAATGTTGACAAAACTTTATTTTTGAAGAAAAAGAATGATGTCTTTTAGTAGTATAAATATATATAGATGATATCATATTCGGTGCTACTAACGAATCTCTTTGTCAAGAGTTTGCAAAATTAATGCAGGGTGAGTTCGAGATGAGCATGATGGGAGAACTTAACTTTTCCTTGACTCTAGATAAAGCAAACCAAAGAGAGGATCTTCATCAACCAAGCTAAGTATACAAAAGAAATACTAAAGAAGTTTGGGATGGAGAACACCAAGCCATTAGGTATGTCTATGAACTCCTCTTGTAGACTTGACAAAGATGAATCAGGTAAATCTGTTGACCAAAAACTATATCGTGGCATTATTGGTTCATTGTTATATTTAACTGCTAGTAGGCCATATATCATGTTTAGTATTTGTATGTATGCTAGATATCAGTCTAATCCTAAAGAGTATCATCTTTTGGCTATTAAACGTATACTTAGATATCTATCTGGCTCAATTGAAATTGGTCTTTGGTACTCTAAAGATTCTTTATTTAAATTGATTGCTTATTCTGATGCTGACTTTGCTGAGTATAAACTTGATCGTAAAAGTACTAGTGAAACTTGTTAGTTTCTTGGAGTAAATTTAATCTCATGGAGTAGCAAGAAATAGAATTCAGTTGCTCTATTTATGGCGGAAGCCGAATATATAGCAGTTGGAAGCTGTTGTGCTCAAATCCTATGGATCAAACAATAACTCGAAGATTTTGGCATTAAACTAATTAAAACACCCATAAGATGTAACAATATTAGTACAATCATTCTAACTAAGAATCATGTACAACATTCAAGAAGTAAATACATTGAAATAAGACATAATTTTATAAGAGATCATGTACAAAACTCTAATATGGTACTTGAATTTGTGTGTACTCATGATCAATTAGCTGATGTGTTTACCAAACCCTTGACTGAAGAGAGATTTTGTATGATTAGAAGAGAGTTAGATATCATTGATCTATTCTTCTAGAACTCTCTCAAATTCCATCTTACCCAAGTTGCTTTTACTCAAAAATCACTCTTATTAAGTTCCAAAAGCTTTTAAAACTTTCCTTGAATTTTTGAAAATTTCTCTGATTTTTTTTGAGAATTTCTTGGCCAAGTGTCGACACTTGGATTTTGTGAAGTGTCGACACCTGACCAAGTGTTGACACTTGAGAAATTCCAAGTGTTGACACCTGCAAAAATTTCAGACTTTTTTAGGGCAAAACCGAGCTTTTGTATTTCACTTTCCCCCATTTTCTCCCAAGCTGTTGTGGTCCCCAAAAGTCCTCAACCCTCCGAAATCAACTCTTTCCCTCCTTGCCCCATCAAAATCAAGGTAATCTCTCCCCTTTCATTCATTTTAAAACCGTGAACCCTAGTTTTTTATTTTCTATCCATTTTAATGCTTTTAAATTTGGTTTTTGGACATTTTGAAATGTTTCTAAGTTTCCATTGTGTGGGAAACTTGTTTATTCGCATTATTCATGGATTTCCTCTTGGATTTTGAACGATTTCCCACCTAAACCGTCCGATTTTCACCCTTTTACTGTTGCATTGGTTTTTTGGCCAAAAATTCCAAGATTTTCATTTTAATTTTAGATTTGTTGGCTATATATTAAGTTTTCTCAGATTTCAATCATATGGAAGGAGTGTATACCTTGATTTCATGATTTCCACTCCTCATTTCACTATTTTACTATTGGATTGCATGTTTTTAGACTAAAACCCTAATATTCCATGTTTTTTCCATGGATTTGTTTTATCTAAACATTCTACAAGGTTAATGTTATGTTAGATGCTTTAGATTACTTAGTTTTAGTATTGGGATAAAAACTTTATTTTGGAAAAACCACTCATTTGATAGTTTTCCCTCTTTTTAAACTATTAAAATTTTACTCGGCATTATTTTTATCACTTCAACTAGTTTTCTAAAAGCTTCTATCTCTCGAATTCATGTTTTGAAGTCTATCCTTAAGTCAATTTGATTTTTGCTCCAATTTTCAAAACAAACCCTAGCTTTTATTAAACCAGTATCCTTCTTTTAGGAAAACTCAGGATTGTTTAGTCTTCTTAAGTCTAACCCTTGGCCGATCTTTAGTTCTCAACCTGCTTAAAACTTGTCCACCCTTCAGTATGTTTACCCTCTTCCTTTCCCTTCTTGCTCGCTTGTTGTAATGGGTCCTAGGAAGAGACTAGTTGTTAGGAGTAGGACTGGACAGAGTTCTGAGAGGAGGATAAAGACCCGGCATGATGTTGGACAGGCTAGTAGTTCTGCAGCTCTAGTTTCCCCCCTGTAGAGAGGATGGCAGGGAAGGCCATGGCTATGGGCAGACGGATCGACTTAGAGTTCTTTGATAGGTAGCACTTCCTAATTCGGCAAATACTCTCAGATGTTGGATTAGAACCGTTCTGCACTATGTAGGAGAGGTACTATCCTCATATGGTGAGAGAGTTCTATGGTGCATTTGATTGTCGACGATTATTATGGAGCACCACTATCGGGGGAGTGGAGATTCCATTGTCTGCAGAGCTGTTGAGTAGAGTTTGGGAGATTTCTCATCGAGGTATCAGCACTTTCTCAGTAGAGGATAGGGAGGTAGCTTTTAGATGTATTCTAGAGAGAGAGGACGTTCGTGGTGTGACAGTGGTCACCGCGAACCAGTTGTCTGTTGAGATGCGCTTACTACATCACATCACTGCTCAGATCTTGCTTCCGAAGACTAGATGATTTGACTTCATCACGGAGTGGGAGTTGATGTTAATGGTGAGTCTGATCCAGAGGATACTGATTGATCTACCCTCATTTATGCTGGTTCAAATGCACGATGCGGCGACCCAGAGGAGACATTATCTACCATACGGGATGGCGCTAACCCATCTGTTTCGTGCTTGTAGAGTTCCTTTGGATGGGGAGATCCCCAAGGAGATTCTACACACCGATGTATATGATGAGTGGTCGCTACACCGGATAGGATATCGTTTGGTCGCAAGGTGCTGGGTCAGGAGAGAGTCTGGTCAAGAGCTAGACAAGGAGGATGAGATCAGAGAGGCTGAGGCTGGGCCATTAGGGCCAGTCAGCACACCTCCTCATATTGCTCCAACATCAGAGGCGGAGCCTGTGACTCTTGCTACACCTTCGGCTCCTCCCCCATCGACTACTGAGATTTCTTTTGAGGAGCACTCCCGGCAGCAATTTGCTGAGGAACAGAGCAAGTTAGTTGGTCTTGGAGTGCGGACGACTTAGCTGAGGATTGAGATAGAGGGCCTTAGAGCCCATACAGCCATAGAGCACGCTGAGGTTTGTCATACTATGGAGGCGGGATTTTCCCACATTGAGGACTTGCTTAGATCCCTCCTTCCTCCAGTTGCTCCTGCAACTCCACCTGTTGATGGAGATGATGATGACCACCCAGACAGACATGATGACACTGATGAGGGTGGTGCTGGTGATGGAGATGGTGGAGATGGTGATGACTGTGATGATTTTGATGCTGATGATTCTAGTAATGGGAGTTCAGATGGCAGCATTGATCATGTTAGACGATATCAGATGCTTAGTAGAGATGATCCTCCAGCTACACCTGCAGTCCCTCCTCCAGCTGATATAGTTGATTCCACTCTAGATTTCATTACTCCAGCTGAGATGCTTTCCTTTCCGTCCACTAGATCTTCCAGGGTTGTACCCTTACTATGACCTTCTTGCCATACTAGGAGTCGTAGGGCCTTAGCCCAGGGACCTCCTAAGGCTTTAGTTCCTAGATCCAGGATTAATGCCCCGATCACTCTTGAGCTTCCATCTGATGAGGATTAGCCTCACAAATGTTCTTTCTGGTATATGTTATCTATGTTTTATGTTATCTATGTTGTATCACGTTGTTTCAGTGTTGCTGATGAGTTAGCAAATTTTGTACTGTAAACCTAAATTGATATATATATGCATTTCACTTTGGTGCGTACACTGCATGAATTCAATGTGTTTGACTTTGGCTTTGACAATCTTGAATTTGATACTTTACTTTTCGGCTCTGATACCTGTTTACTCTTGAAAAACTAACTCTTGTATCCACTCTAATATCTTTTATCTATATGCACTTTTTATGGGGGAGCTTACTCCCTTTTCTATTTTATGATTGACAAAAAGGGGGAGTAGGATATATAGAAATAATTTAAATTTCAAATTTGATATTTCAAACTTCATCGTGCTCTTCAAAACTTGTTCTGATACGAATTATTTCACTAAGGGGAGATTCATCCTTCTTAACTATGTAAGTTGTGATTGTATGAGCTTGAGATCATATTTATGAAGAATCATATCTGAAATTTGAACTTAAATGTTTATATACTTAAGGTTTTGTCATCATCAAAAAGGGAGAGATTATTGGCTCTACCCTGTGATTTTGATGAATAATAAAATGTTGAGTACATATTGTGTACTAATGTCTATTTTTTGTTGTGAGTTTTCAGGAAACAAGCACCTCAAATTCTCAAAATTAAAGTTTCGTGGCACGCTTTGGCATGAAGTATCTTTCATGATTTGAGGAGTCTTTTCCATGCAAAAAGGGCTCAAACTAGTTCTATTATTACTTATTTATCTTGCATTTAAAGTTTGATAAACAATACTTATGTTTTTGGCTTTATCGGCACTCATTTCTGAATTTTGCAGAACCAAGTGTTGACACCTAGAAGGCTAAGTGTCGACACTTCAGCATTTGGCATGCAAAAAATCTCCTTAGCATGCCAAGGTCGACACCCAGAATTCAAGTGTTGATACCTGAAACTCAAGTGTCGATACTTAAATTTCCAAGTGTCGACTCAAGGCCTGAGACTGTTTGAAAATCCAGAACTTGGCTATGGAGAGTTTTTGTATTGAGTGTCGACACCTGTGAATCAAGTGTCGATACTTGAAAGTTCAAGTGTCGACACCTGGAAGTCAAATGTCGACACCTGATGGCCAAGTGTCGACACCTGACAAACTAAGTGTTGACACTCGGGTTCTGACAGCCCTAATGGATCTATTTTTTTAAAGTACAAAAATATCTTTTCAAGCTCCAACGGTCACAAACCATTTTTTAGAAGCTTTTAAAGTATTTAAGCTTCACTAAACTTATTCTTGAAGCATTGAAGTCTATTGAAAGATCAAAAGTCAATATTCCCTCAAGAACTTCACTTCAAAAGCCATTAAAAGAGAGATTCCCTGAAAAAACTTACAAGCCTATCCTTTCATCATTCCAAAAAAGGAGCTTGATGAATATTCCAGGGAGAAGACAAGACAAGCATCAATTAGAGCCTCAAAGCTTCCATTCTACTCTTGAAGAGAGTTTGTTTTGTTTATTTAAATTGTATATATGAAATTCTCTTTTGTTTTGACCTAGCTTTCAAGGGTTTCTTGAAAGTAGGTTGTTATGGTTGTTGGTGAGCCAAAGGGACAAAACCAACTAGGGTTAACTTGTGAGCCCGAAGACAAAACAAGTGTAAAGGTTTGTTGGTGAGCCTAAGTGATAAAACAAACATAGGTTTTGACTTGTGAGCCTTTTGAAAAATAAGTCGGCTGTAATCTTGGAGAGATTATAGTGGAATTCCCAAGGATGGCTTGGGGAGTGGATGTAGGTGCTAGGTTTGCACCGAACCACTATAAACCTTGTGTTTGTGTATGATTATCTCTCCTACCTCTTGTTCTTTACTTCTTGCACTCTAATTATTACTTTCCGCTACATATAATCTAGTGCATCAATTTCATTACTCACAAACACCACAAGGCCTGTACATTATTGCTTTAAATTCTTAAAAGACCCAATTCACCCCCCCTCTTGGGCTCCATTTCTGGGCAACATGACAGCTTCCATATAGGTCATATGATCATCATCTTCAATGACGTTGGTTTCATTATTATTTCCAATCATAAAACCATATCTTAGAGGTGTTGGCCATACTTTCTCTGGCCTATGGAGAGAAAGTGTGTTGTGGTTGTACCTGATCAACTGGCACTTCTGGTTGAGGAACTTGAGTTTGTTCATTTTGAACTTCACTTAATTCAATTATTCTCCCATTACCTTCTTCTTGGATAAATTCTTTTTCCAAGAATATGGTATGCCTACTAACAAAGACTTTTTCTTCAGTAGGATGATAGAATAGATATCCAATACCTTCTTGAGAATAACCAATAAACCTACATTTCTCGGCCCTAGCACTTAGCTTATGTCTAAATTCCTTTTAACATAAGTTGGACATTCCAAATCTTAAGATATTTAAGACTTGATTTTTTGCTATTCCATAATTCATATGGAGTGCTAGGTACTGATTTTGATGGTACCCTATTTAATACATATGCAGCAGTTTCTAGGGCATATCCCCAGAAAGATATTAGGAGTTCTGTGAAGTACATCATGAACCTTACCATGTCAAAAAAGGTACAATTCCTCCTTTCTGTTACACCATTTAATTGTAGTGTATATGGAGGGGTCCATTTAGAAAGAATACTATTTTCCTTAAGATGATTAAGAATTCACTAGATAAGTATTCTCCTCCTCGATCAGATCAAAGGACTTTAATTCTTTTTCCAGTTTATCAAAGACTTCAAATTTATATTTCATGAGATACACATATCCGAACCTAGATAAGTCATCAATGATTGTGATGAAATAAGAGTATCCTCCTCTAGCCTGAGTTGACATAGGTCCACATACATCTAAATGTATTAACCCTAACAACTCAGTTGCCCTTTCTCCATGTCCAGTGAATGGAGACTTGGTCATTTTATCCATGAGGCAAGATTCACAAGTTCCTAATGATTTATAATCATAAGGGCCAAAGAAATTATCTTTGTATAACTTATTAATCCTTGACTCACTTATATGACATAATTGGCAATGCCAAAGGAATGTTTCATTGGTATCATCTCTCTTTCTTTTTTTATTTTTCACAAGCAATACTTCATCATTGAGCGATATAATTAAAAGACCATTCACAAATTTACCTATTCCAAAGAAGTCATTAGAACAAAAATTGGAGCAACCATTTCTCTCAACTTTTATTTCATAACCTTGTTTTAATAATAGAAGTACAGAAATAATATTCCTAATAACATTTGGAATGAAATAACAATCTTTCAATTTCATTATCTTGCTTGAAAGCAACAATAACATGTAGGTTCCAACAGCTTCAGCATGAATGGCCTCTCCACTCATGCCATAAAGCTTGAAGTCACCTTTCTTCAACCTTCTAATCTTGTGGAGTCCCTGCAAATATTTGCATATGGGAGACTTACATGCGGTATCCAATATCCATGAATCAGAAGTTGAAGAACACAATGATAAGTTTATTTATATCCTAAACAAATCTTTTGATGCTCCACTAGCATCTTGCTTCAGACCTGTAAGGTATGTCTTGCAGTTCTTCTTCCAATGTCCCTTCTTGCCATAGAAGAAATGGATCCAACATTTGAAGGTCTCTTCACCTTCTTCCTCTTATTGATGCTTTTCTTAGGGTTCAGCTTTCGCTTTGTACCCTTCTTCATTACCCCTTTCTTCTTCCCATCAACTAGAAGAAGATGATTAGCCTTATCTCCTTTGAAATGGCTCTCAACTGTCTTAAATATGTTAAGCAGCTCTGGCAATGAAAGATTTAGTTTGTACATGTGGTAGTTCTTGACAAATCGAGAGAAAAAATTTGAGAGTGATTGTAGGATCAAATCATGATTAAGCTCCCCATCCATGATAAAGCCTAGTTAACCTAATCGGGTGATTAAGTCAATCATCTTAAGAACATAAACCTGTACAGGTGAGCCATCACTTATTCATGCCAAAAACAACTGCTTAGATATTTCATATCTAGCAGTCTTACTTTGCTCTCTATGCAGCTTTTTGAGACTGAGAAGTATGGATTGAGGTTCCATGTCTTAATGTTGCCTCTATAGCTCGTTGCTCATCGAGGCTAACATGATGCACTTGACAATCAAGCTATCATTATGCCACATTCTATAAGTGGCCTTTTCCTCCTCTGTAGCATCATCTCCGATCGGATCTAGATCCGGAGAATCGAGGATGTAAGAAACTTTTTTCTAAGCAAGTACTATTCTCAGGTTCCTCAACCAGTCCACATAGTTTGGTCCGGTCAATTTATTGGCATTCAGGATGCCCCGTAATGAAAGAGAAGAAGCCATAAATTTAAATCTACAAAGAAACAAAAACATTACATAAGCAAACCACTCAAGATGATAATCATAATTAGATAAAGACTTTAAATCTAATTATGTCTTCCACTATTTTCTTTGAATACCATAACCTTCAACTATGGTAGACGAGAAACTAATATCCAGTTTCTATAATGGGGTTGAGATCCCAATTCCTTATAAATGCCTTGTGTTTGCACAACAAATACTTATAAGTTCAAGGGTAGGAAATTCTTTTCCAATTGCATCCCTTGCAATTCTCAACATAACACTTGCCTCTAAGACATATACAGCCTTGTGTTTGCACAACAAACCATAATGTCTTAGTTTAGTTGAACCCTTCATTTTATATAGTTATGATTAAATAATGCTACCCTTGAGTTTGCTCAACAAAGTAGCATTATCAATCGTACTATAAAGCATAAAATGCACCATGTTAAACTTTATATCAAACCCTAATAGTAAGCCTTGAGTTTACTCAACAAACCAACTATAGTTTTGATACAACTTGTCATAGCATGAAGGAAGGCAATTTGTAGTCTGCTTAATCAATTAGCATTTCCAATTTAAGGTTTAGATGTGACCAAATTGGCCAGGTAAGTAGAAGAGATGAGGGGGTCCCCTCATTGCTTTCCTTAGACACCAATTAAATTGGCCATATCAGACAATGGAACCAATTAAAAATCTCATTCCCTTTACCTTCCCAGAATCACTTTGCCTAGACACCAATTGGCTGATCATACCTAATCGGATTTGCATCATGATTAACTTACAGTATGACTAAATATAATTTTTATGAGGGCTTTGATGGTCTCAAACACATCCTAATTAACCATGTCAACATGACATTCATTCCAGCTGGTAAGCATATTAACCCTAATATGCATAACATAAGCATGCTTATAATAGCAATCCGTTCACCTCACTTGTTCATGGGATAAGGCCATAGCGGCACACCTATATGCCATAGGAAATCCCATTGAATAGAAAAAAAAGGGCTTTTAAACCCTACTTGGCTCCTATGATCGAACGGCCATAGTGACTAACCCAACCCAAAGCAGTTACTAGGATATAACATATCACATATGTAATATAAACTAATCATGCATTGATTCATAGCATAGTAAGAAATCAACACTAAAGAGATTACTAATTGCATGCATCAATGTGGCTCTAATAGCACTGTTAGATTCCTCTGGCCGGGTGCAATGGAAGATTAGGTTTCAAAATTTTTTATTTTTAAAATCCTAACTGGCTAGATCCTAAACCCTAGGACCACTTGATCATGATAACCAATACATCTTAACTTTAGGGTTATAGAAGAATACTTGGAGCACTACAATCCTTTATTTTTATGAGGCACACAAGTGTATGCCCTCCAGAGGTGATCCACATAAGAACTAGATCAAGGAAGCACTCGTATGAAGGTTGCTTATTTGATTGGGACTCTTTTGGTAGCTTTTCAGACTTTCTTCTTTTGCTGGAACCCCTACTCTCCTTTAGGGCACTCAGAGACCTCTCTGATTACTCTCTCAGATTCTATATATCGCTTTTATTTTTCTCCCTAGGCTCTTATCTTAAATACACTAGCCTTGTCTTAAAAGAACAAGCTTTGTCTTAAAAAGACAAACCTTGTCTTAAGGAGCAGGAAGAGAAATAGCAAGTAGTATTATTCGAATGGGAATTGAATGCTTTGGCATTAGAATACGATGCCTTTATATAAAGAGGATGAGGTGCCTGATATGTCTCTTTCTCGGTCCCTTGATAAGATCCTTCAAGTAGAAGGAGTCTTTTGGATGAGAAGACATATCATGATACAACCTATCATGCACCAAGAGATATATTAATGTCTCTTCATTTTTCCAGCCTTCTTCTCCATCTATCACATGACATTAACTAGTTATATGATAGCTAATAGGCATGAACATCTGAAAGGAGGCATCAGAGAAATACAGAAGCCTTCAAATAGAAGGACTCCTGGTTTCAAATTAGTGCCAACAATGATGGGATGCAACCCATCATTGTGTGCTACCTTTGTTTTCACACCAATCCACTTATTTAACTGGTTAATCCTAAACCAAATGGCATGGAGATAAGGAAGAGGCATTTTGGCTTTATCTAAGATTTGTATTTGACTAGCAGAAGGACTCTTGGTCCTTCTGCATACATTTATTCTCAGCACACACCGTAACTTGGCACCAAGAGTCCATTCCATGTAGGACTCTTCCATAAATCAAAGATAAATCCTAATAAAATTCAGATAAATATTGAATTAGGGTTCCCCACTTTGGACTTTACCGAATTTAAGTCCCACTTAAATTAGTCAGCCCAAATAACAAGCAAGCTGACCCAATCCATTTGGGTTAGGAGTTGGGCTAGCCAACATATGCTAGTATGTCAATTAGCTAGCCAATTAAGATCCCATGATCCTAATAAAAATATAATTGACTTCCTTGGCTAATTACCTAATGTGTGTGAGCCTTTGGGTTCCACATCTAGCTGGTAGTAGGTCTAGGTCCAAGCTGGTTCGATCCAATTGAACTCGATTGATCTAATTAGGTCAAATGGAGCTGACCTAAGTTGCCAATTCGAACCTACTTTTGAATTGACTCATGAATCTAATCGAATTAATTCATGAAAACCTACAAGATATGATTAACATCTAGCAACGTGTCATGCCTACCCGAAAGATGAGAAGTTTGGTTGAAATTACTAGAATATCATTATATGAAAAGTTATTATGCAATTCAATCCTTCGATCTCACTTTATCCTGATTAAGTGATGGGCATGGATAAATGTCAAAACCTAGCATCGAATCCTTTTGAATCTTAATTTGATAATGAAGACTCGATCAATGAAAGATTAGAAACCCTATCTAATCTCATCAAGCTTTGATCAAAAACTTCTTGAGTCATCATTCAAAGAGATCACACAGGATAATTTCTCTTACTTGGAGTGATCAATTCCTTGTTGACCTACTTATTACCTTCTTATCCAATCCACCATATCCAAAAGCACCCCGAACATGATTTAATTTTTATGAATGAGCATACACCAAAACATGGGTTCATGTGCACAAGATACTATGGTAGTCTCAAGTCTAAGGACTACATGCACAACTCCTACTAAGAGAACATTACTTTTGACAAGTAAGACTTCCATTTGATGTTATCCTGTCGGATCAGTTCAATGGACTCATAACCTAATAAGCACCTACATCTTTATATTAGTGTCTCTACACAAGTGGTTGTAAGACAACCACCCTCTCCATTGAGCATGCATAGGATGTGCTAGTATTTCCAGATTCATCAATCTCCGAACTGATATCCATCGACTAGGAACATTTTAGATTAGGGGTATAGGAACTTAGGTCTCACCATTATGTTCTCCATCATAACCCTAATTCTATAGCCCTAACCTATGGGGTTCATCATAATCTTATAATTAAAACATATGACATAACATATGATGAATCAAAACTTGCCTTTATTAATATTAATCTTGAATTGAGAGTATACAAAAATGCCACTGATACAATAACTGCGATTGACTTTCAGGACATAATTCTTTTAGGATTGACTACTTTAAAATTTATGCAATTCTTTAATAAATTTTTAAACTTCGATTATGGGCTTATTTTAAATTTGATTCATTTCAAACTTGTTTTGTTTGAATCCATAAATCGAGCTCTTTGCATTGGTAGTTTCCTTTCCTATAAACAATGTATAAAAATATCAATTTTAAATAAATAATGATAATTAAATTTTAAATTAATATTTATATATGTATATAATGTAATTATCATACCTCCCAACTTGAACTTTGCTCATTCTCGAGTAAAGCAGATAAATTAGCCCTGTATACAAACCCATTCTTGAATTGGAAGTTAGCTTAGGTAGTCCTAAAGGTAGTTGTTACCTGGCTAGATCATTAATGAGATACTTCATCGAATTATCAATTCAACCCAATTAGTGATTGAATAAAGTCCATAAAAACTTCTAGAGTTCTTCTTTTGCCAACTTTTTACCTCACTCTTTGAATCCTCTAACTTGCTCAAGATTTAATGAAGTATCTTTTTATCAATTAATTTTCCCTTTTATTTTATTTTTTTTTCTTCTTCTTTTTTTAGAAAAATGCTGTGCAATGTCTTAGCCTCTTAAATGATAGTATCCTCATCTTTTGATGTGAACCACAATGCTTAGGCAAAGGGGCCCATTTATTCAGTGAGGTACCATTGCTTAACAAATTTCTTGGCCTTCTTATCTTTTAATGTGAACCATAATGCTTACTTAGACGAAGGGGCCTAGTTACTCAGTAAAAGTTCAAGAAAAGTTGTGAGGCGAGACTGACTCTCTTTTGTTCTTTCTTTCTTTCTTTCTTTTTGCAAAGAAAAACTTCAACATACTTGACCTTTTCATTTATACCCCTATAAAGTAGTTCTTCATTGAGATCAATGGTTAGAAGGTTCTAGAATTGCTCCATGAAATTATTGCTGGTCTAAACCTTATTATCTATTAAGTTTCTTTAATAATTTATTTCTTGGCATCTCTAAAATTATCTAGATCATTAATCAATCATTGATTAGGGTGCCCCTATAACTCCAACTCAAGATAATAACTAGGTACACACAACATAATTATTTTTAACCATACTCGAGGATCTAAATAAGTTATTTTTCTTCCCCCCAACTTAATCAACATTGTCCTTAATGGAGTAGGAAAGAAAATAAGCACATAAAAGAAAAAGAAAGAATGCACCTGGGGTGAGTGTGCTTCGAGAGTTGAAGAGGGCTTCATGGAGTAGCGGGCTCTTGTTATTCCACTTAAGTTTCTATAACTATATTAAAAAAAAATAAGATTATTAGGTTGCCTCCCAACCAGTTCTAAATTTAATATCTTCAGCCAGATGCTATGAGAGAGTGTTACTGATATTAAATATGGATACATCCCTTAATATTTTCAAAAGACAAGATTAATCAGGAGGCCGTATCATGATGGCAGAAAAATATCTGTAGAGTGTTCTACAATGATTAAACCTGATCAATAGAGTGCACCGGGCAAGCATGCTAGACCAAGATTTGAAAATATTATTATAATTTAGATGATGATCAGGAAGGGATTGTGTGTATTGGGTCGAGAGTGGGGGTGGCAGCTTGAAAATTTTTCTAACTTTAGAAAGATTTATCCTAATCCCTTTCTCGGGTATGATATATCTTGACATCATCCCTTCATAATGGCACTTTATCTAAGTTAACCGTAAGTCTATTTCCATACATCATTTTAGGATGATAGATATATTTTGGAGACGATCCTCGACAGTATTGCCAAATATGAAGAAATCAATTATAAATTTCTCAAGATTGTTATCCCTTATTTTAGAGATATCCCATCTAATAGCTTCTTTATGCATCTTTAGAACACTGACTATTTGGTCTTCCTAGTTAGGGATCATCGGTAGGGTTCAGTAGGTGTGACAGGAAGCAGCTTCAATTCTAGATCCCGTGGTGATTCTAACAAGGGAGCTATTGGGAGGCTAGGTGCTGGCTCGTATTGTTCAATCCAAAGTGGAGTAGGTTTGAAGTATAGTATATCTAGTAAGTTATTCATCCTTATAATATATTCATCTATATTAAAGCTATCTACCTGAAATGAGCCAGATAGGGATCTAACGACTTCTAGGGATGAATTGGAGGTATGGCCTTCCCTATTATGTTATTCTATTATAGTTCTTGGAAAGCTTCAATTAAATTCATCATGTCATCTATTTGTTCTCCCTTCCTATAAAATGAAGTCATTGATGATAGGGCATTTGGGAAAGGGGCCATAGGTGAGTAGGATGATGATGGAAGTAGTTTGTCCTACCTATTTGATTCCTCTCTATATATTTCTACCTCAATCAAATTATCTATATTGGTCTCTATGATGGTGCAAGGTTATTCAATGATCGGTTCATTTCTGAAAGTTAAGGTCGATTATTCAAAAAAAATTAAAGGATGATTAAAATCTTCAACTTGGTAGTGTCCTAAGTTTCTCTCATACTGACTAGATGGTATTCCTTCCTCCTTCCAATCAATTTCAATTAATAATTAATCAGTTTGATACATAAGCTCATCGATAGATTGCTGTTGGGGCATGATTAGTTATTGAAATTGAGCAAACCTATCAACATCTAGGTTGGTCTGTTAGGAAGGTGGGTTCTGACCAATTTGTTCCATCTGATCTATTGCTTGTAGAACTTTCTCTTGAAATGATAGGTTATAAGGAGTAGTGTTGATCCCATAAGTGATTTTGATGATAAC
This sequence comes from Areca catechu, assembly GCA_021397845.1. Classification (NCBI taxonomy): domain Eukaryota; kingdom Viridiplantae; phylum Streptophyta; class Magnoliopsida; order Arecales; family Arecaceae; genus Areca; species Areca catechu. The sequence goes on along the minus strand of CM038042.1, from coordinate 28,090,562 downwards.
CAAACATTGGAGCATGTATTTATTTTACTAACAACTCTTCAAGTATTTTACAAGTTTTTGTAGGATGATTTCATTGTTTAATTTCAACTCCTACATTTCTAGTTTTGAAATGAGTGGTGCTATAAGTGATTCATATAAAGAAGAATCCAAAGAAAAAGTTAAGTAAAAATTATGAAAATGGGTTACTTCTAGATGTGTTTCAAGCATAAAATTTCTTAGAAATATGGTTTGAAGAGTTTGAAGGCATCTTGAAGCTTTGAAGACTTACTAGATGATTTCTAGAGAAAAACTGGTATTTCATAGAAGATTTCATCCGAGTCGACTCTGGCACATGGCACGCATGAAGATTTCTGGCACACAGATATCTGAGCTGACTCGTCTAGAGTACCATTTCTTGAATCAGACAGGCGAGCTGACCCAAAGGAAGTCCAACCTGTCTCTATCATTTTGTCAGACATCCGAGCTGACTCTTCAGAGATTCGAGCCAACTCCTTCAGAGTCTAGAAAAAGTGCTTTGAGACCTACATCCAACCAAGCCAACTCTAAAGAGAAAGAGCCGACTCTTCTAGACTACATTTTTGATGGCTTGAGGATCCGAGTCAATGAAAATCAAGGCGAGCTGACTCTTATAGAGTGAGGAATCAAAATACTATGCAACAGAGCCGACTCAATTGAAGAGAGTTGACTCAACCAGAACTACTCCGAGGATCTGAGCCGACTCAAGTAATCCGAGCTGACTCGAAGATCGATTTCAGACTTATAATGGCTAGTTCTAGAACTTGAAATTTGAACTCAAAAAGTGCTCCAATGCTCAAATGTCACATCCCAACTGTCTACGATGACTAAAATCATCTGAAAAGAGTACAAGACTATATATTTGAGAGACTTGAACTCCTTTAAACAAGAGATGATGAGTAAATACTAAATTGAATATCCAAGCTACTTTGTGAGCAAGAGAGCACTGCAAGAGCATTCAAGACAGTCTTCAAACCTTTACCAACTACCAACAAAAGCTTGAAGCATTTATTGAAGAAATTGAAGAAGCCAACCAAGTGCATTGAAGTGCAATCAATTAGGCTTCTCTTGAGCTACATCAGCAACCATTCGACAAAATTTATTTGTCATTCTGTTGCTTTCTTTTTATAATTCTTTTTTAAATGGTTGGGTTATTGGTGAGCCCGATTTAAAAACCAAATAGGTTCTTGATTAGCCTATGTTAAAACCAAGTGTTAGATTCTTAGTGATCCTGGTAAAACCAAGTGTTGGGTTTCTTTGATGAGCCCAGTTTAAAAACCAAAGTATAAAGATTTGGATTGTGAGCATGTTAAAATAATCCGACTATATTCCAGTAGGGAATATAGTAGAAATTCCAAGTGGTAATCTTGGATAGTGGATATAGGAGCTGGGTTACTCCGAATCATTATAAAATTTTTGCATTTCTGTTGTGCATTTTCTTTATATCCTGATTCTACTTTTAATTACTTCAATCATAGCACTTAACACTTCAAGGCATTTTCAAAGATCACATAATTGCTTAAACTTTTTAAATTCCTAATTCACCTTCCTCTTGGGAAAGCCACTTAGGAAACAACTGGTATCAGAGCAGTGTCTCTGAATACATTTAGAGTAAAGATTGATGGCTCATCCCATGAGTACATCCTTGGCTGAAGGCCAATCTACTAATAGACCTCCACTCTTCACTGGCACAACTTATTCATATTGGAAAGCTAGAATAAAAATATATATTCAAGCTATTGATTTTCAATTATGGAAGGTCATTCTAAAAGGGCCATATATTCCCATGATCAAAATTAATAGCGTAGATGTCCCAAAGCCCAAAGAGGACTGGGATGAATACAACATGAAGATGGAAGAATTAAATGCCAAAGCAATGAATTTATTATACTATTCTTTGGATGCTAATGAGTTCGATTGAATTTCCACTTGCTCTTCTGCAAAGAAAATTTGGGACAAACTCGAAGTGACCCACGAAAGAACTTTCTAAGGAAGACTTTGAAAATTAATCTTGTTGTACATAGTTACGAACTTTTCAAAATGGAACCAACTGAAACTATCTCTGCCATGTTTACTCGCTTTATAGATATTATTAATGGTTTGAAAAGTCTTGGTAGGGTTTATTCAAATGTTGACTTAGTACAAAAGATCCTTAGATCACTTCCAGACAAATGGGATCCCAAAGTAATTGCCATCTAGGAAGCAAAAGATCTAAACACCTAACCTCTGAATGAATTAATGGGTTCACTCATCATGCATGAACTTGCCATGAAGCATAGAACAGATGATGATCAGAAGAAGAAGATAATAGCCTTCAAAGCTGCATTGGATTCAAAGAAAGATGAGGAATCGGAAGATGACTGCACCTCCTCCAAAGATGATATAGAAGACAAAGATATTGCTATGGTCGTGAGAAGATTTAGAAGGTTTATGGAAAAGAAGAAAGGAAGATACTATAGAAAATTTTATAAATGAAGTGAGCACTCCAAGGACAAGAACAAGGATAGAGAAAAAGAAAAAGAACAAGTGCCCATATGCTATGAATTTAAGAAACCAGGGCATATTCATCCCGATTGTCCTTTGTTAAAGAAATCTTTCAAAAAGAAGAAAAAGAAAGCTATGGTTGCTACATGGAGCGATAGCAAGGAGTCAACTTTATATGAAGAAGAAGAGACCACGAAAACTGCTAACTTATATCTTATGGATCTCGAAGATGAGGTAACTGTTAGATGTATGCCCTGAAAGCCATGTTGACTTGACATATTTTAATTTTAGGACTTGAACTTTGTACTTAATTTTTCTTGTTAATAAAAGGGCATTAGTTTTATTCATATTGTTGTGTCTATGAATCGTCCATGGAGTTAATGGACAATGACACATATTCTTAATAGTTGAGAATCTGAGGCATGTGTCTTATAGATTAACTCCTAAAAGCTTCCGATTGTTGGAATATCACGAGGATGGTGATTGATCCGTTAAAATTGGAGCATAGATCACTTCCCTTTTAGGATAAATGAGTCTCTGACCTACAGTGTGGTGACACTGGAGTGAGAGTGCAGGTAGTTGATAGAGATCAATGGTATTGAGCATGACCATGCACAGGAAGTTATACGGATGACTACTCACTCATCGATAACTTCTTGATGGTGTAATCATATGTATAGTTCCTTGATCTAGAGTGTCTCAGCTACTCATAATAAGGTTGTTATAGTTTGACAACACAATCATATGGTTCCTATCCATACGGGTCCTTGCAGTGTTCGTTAGTTGCAATAAGTTTATTATAGGAGTAGGGTGTTCACTTATAAGGATCTATCAGCCTTAGTAGTAAGGAATAATCCTATGAAGCTTAATGAGACTAAGTCCAGAAATCTATGGCCATAGTAAGGTGATAATGAAAAAGCATTTTCATTAGTATCACAATTGGACTTGAGTAAATTAGGTTAAGCATATGACTGATGGGTTTGACGAGTATCCGTAACCAACATCATGTCAGGATTTTGATAGAGGAACCAAATCACATGATAACATACCTAGGGATTCCAATCTTATTCTACTAGGTTGTCACTACATACTGCTAGGTGTCACTAATGGATTATAAGAGCCCATTAGGATCATTTTTGGATCGATGATCCTAATTAGGGTTGAGCTAAAATTATTTCAGTCCATTGAAAGGAGTTTCGATGTTGTATAATGAAGATTATAGCATGTCTCATTACCAGATAGGATAGGACCTGAGGGGTCACACACATTAGGAGCTCAAGTAACCAATCAGCAAATTAATTTGACCTAATTATAAATGTTACAATTAATTAGTTATAGATTAATTACTAATTAAATTAAATTAGATTTAATTTAATTGAGTTAGACTCAATTAATTAATCCTAGTTGAGTTGGATCAATGTTCGCTTCGAAATGGTTCTATCGGATTTAAAATCAGCTTCAATTTGACAGTAAAATCATCACATTTGGACCATGACCTAGAGTCCAGTTAGACTGGGACTCTCTCTATCTCCCTTTCCCTCCACACGCCTATGTGGGGCCCCTTGTGTTTGGGTGACAAAAGAAAGGTTGGGGTGTTAAATAGTGGGCACTAATATGGTTTTGGCATGAGAGAATAAGAGAGGAGGAAGAGTCCTTCTCTTCTACTCCTCTTAAAACCTAAACCAGATAAATCAAATTCCTTTTATTTAGGTGTGGAGAAATAAAAGAGATAAATTACCATGATTTATAAAAAAAGGGGAAGAGAGAGGGGTGGCCAACCATAAAAAATATTGGCATGAATATTTTTGGGCATCTTCTCTTCTTTTGGGTGCTAATACCAGGGAGTCTCTCTCTTGGTGCCATCTTCTCTTCTCCCTTCCACTATATTTCTTCCTTATGATCCTCAAGAGCATTGAGAGATCTTCTACATAAGAGGAAGAAGAGAGAAAAGGGTCCAAAGATCTTGCACAGTTCGATTTGCAAGACAGAAGCCGAAAGCCGGTCCAGATTCGGATGACATAGTTTTTAAAGCAGGCAATTTACTGAAAGAGGAGAGGGCTGTAAGGATCTAGCAGTTCGGTGCCCTCTACGACTCGGTAATGAGAGCTTCGTGTGGATACCAGCAGAGAACAGGCATTTGCACGGCTCCGACAAAATCCTAGCTTTTTAGTAGCGAATCTGCATGCTTTTCAAAGCAATCCCAAATAACGATCCAGGTAAGTATTTTATGCTTAAAATAATTTTTATTTCAAATCTGATATTTTTCTCATATGTTAAAACATGTTAGAAATTTATGATAAATAAATTAGATTTATTTATAAATTGCATGATTAGATATAAATTATTTTTTATATCTGCTTCTACTGCGATAGGCTATTGATGCCTGTTCGATTGCAATTTTTCTATTCCTGGGAGAACTCCAACAGTAACATCCACCGAACCACAATTAGAATTTACTTTTGATGAATTGAATTATGCTTCTTATGATCTACTATCCGAATTCAAAAAGGCTGGAGTAAAGATAAGAACTTTAAAGAATATCAATGATTCTTTACAAAAGGAGAAAGAAGAGATCTTAGAAAAGAATAATCTATTACAAAAGAATTTACATGTCTTTTTTGAAAAATACAAAGCTTTGGAAACTGAAAACTATGCATGTCTTGACAATAACAAAGCTTTAATTGTTGAAAATAATGACTTGAAAAAGGAGTTTGAAAAGCTCAAGCCACTAGATGAAAAACTAACCTTATCTTCCAATAAGCTTGAGTTGATTTTAAAAGATCAAAGAATTTCTAGAAACAAAGCTGGAATTGGTTTTAATTCTTCAATTTCAAATAGAATTTTATCTACTAAATTCATACCTTCAAAAGCTTATGTTTCAAAATCAATATCTCAAGAAGCTTTTGTATCAATCCTTTGCATCCATTGCTAGATCTTCAATGTATGTACCTAAGGTTACAAATAGAAAATCTATTATATCTGCATCTGCATCAACATCATTTCAAAATTTTAGAATTATATGTTATGCATGTCATAAAGTTGGACATAAATTCTTTCAATGTAATTCATTAAAGAAAAATGCATATTCTAAGAATAGAATTAAAAGAATTTGGGTTTCTAAAGGAACTACCTTCGCTATCCTGCAAGGACCCAAGTTAGCTTGGGTACCTAAAAGAATATCTTACAACCCAAAAATTGAAGAAAAGATGGTATCTTGATAGTGGCTGTTAAAGGCATATGACGGGTGACAAGGATCAATTTATCATTCTAAAGATGAAAGGAGGAGGTATGGTTACTTTTGAAGATAATGGCAACGGAAAAATAATCGGAATTGGTAAGATCAAAATCACCCCCTGTACTTTATTGAAAATGTATTGCTAGTAGACAAATTGAAGCATAATTTGTTAAGCATTAGTCAATTATGTGATAAAGGCTTCAAGATTGTCTTTGAATCATCTATATGTATTGTAACAAACTCTTTTGATTCTAGCAGTAAGTTCATTGGACATGGACTTGGAAACATTTATGTGATAGACCTTAATGATCTTGCAATGTCAAGTAGTTCCAGTCTAGTTGCAATGAATGCTAAAACCAAGGAGTCTTGCTTACTTTGGCATAGACAATTAGGTCATGGTAGCATGCATACTATTGCCAGGTTAATTTCCAAGAATCTAGTAAGAGGCATGCCTAAATATAAAGTAGATCTTAATCATGTTTGTGATGCATGCCAAACAAACTAGGGGGATTTTTAAACTTAAAAATATGATTTCAATTACTAGACCCCTTGAGCTACTTCATATGGACTTATTTGGACCAACTAGGACCACAAGCCTAGGTGGTATGAAATATGCTCTTGTGATAGTAGATGACTTTTCTAGATTTACTTGGATTTTGTTTATCGCTCATAAAGATGAAACTTTTAAAGTCTTTTGAAAATTTTGCAAAAAAATTTTAATCAGAAAAATCTTTCAATAGTTTCAATTAGGAGTGATCATGGCACCGAATTTAAAAATCAGTTTTTCGATGATTATTGCACAGAAAATAGCATTGATCATAACTTCTCCGCTCCTAGGACACCATAATAAAATGGTGTTGTAGAGAAGAAAAATAGGACTTTGGAAGAGATGGCCCGAACAATGTTATGTGAAGGCAATCTTTGAAGGTACTTTTGGATAGAAGCGGTGAACCCAACATTAATTACTTTCATGTATTTGGTTGTAAATGCTTTGTGCTTAACAATGGTAAAGATAATCTAGAAAAACTCGATACTAAATCTGATGAAGCAATTTTTCTTGGTTATTCATTACATAGCAAAGCATATAGAGTATTTAACAAAAGAACTCTTATTATAGAAGAATCTATGCATATTATTTTGGATGAAACTAACCCCTCACCTTCTAAGAAAGAAGAATGCATAGACAATGATGCAGGTACACTTCAAAAAGAAATGGAAGACATGAGCATACAAGAAAGACCAACTCAAGAAGGAGAAGAAACAGTAAGTAAGGATCATGCTAATTATCCAAGGGAATGGAGGTACGTAACTTCTCATCCAAGAGGATTAATTATTGGTGATCCTTCATAAGGTATTAGGACTAGGTCATCATATAGAGATACACAAGATTACCTAGCCTTTGTATCACAAATAGAACCTCGCACCTTAGAAGAAGCTAAATCTGACCCAAACTGGATGATGGCCATGCATGAAGAACTAAATCAGTTTGAAAGAAATAAGGTATGGACTTTAGTTGAAAGACCATCAGACCATCCCATCATAGGAACCAAATAGGTCTATGAAAGCAAGTTAGATGAACAAGGAAATGTAATTAGAAACAAATCTAGATTGGTGGCTAAGGGATAAAACCAAGAAGAAGGTATAGATTTTGATAAAACATATGCACCTGTAACAAGACTAGAAGCCATTAGATTACTTCTTGCATTTGCTTGCTACATGAATTTCAAACTTTTTCAAATGGATATGAAAAGTGCATTCTTGAATGGTTTTATATCCGAACAAGTTTTTGTAGAACATGCACCAGGTTTTGAAAATCATGCTTTTCCAAATCATGTTTTTAAGCTCAATAAAGATTATATGGTTTAAAACAAGCACCTAGAGCCTGGTATGATAGACTTAGCACTTTCTTGATTGAAAATAATTTTTCAAGAGGAAATGTTGACAAAACTTTTTTCATCAAGAAGAAGGATAATGATTTATTAGTTGTACAGATTTATATTGATGATATTATATTTGGTGCAATTAATGAAACTCTTTGTGGAGAATTTGCTAAGTTAATACATGGAGAATTTGAAATGAGCCTAATGGGTGAACTTAACTACTTCCTTGGACTTCAAGTGAAACAAAGAAAGGAAGGAATCTTCATTAACCAAGCCAAGTACATCAAAGAAATAATCAAAAAGTTTGGTATGGAGTCAGGCAAACAAATGAACACACCCATATGTCCAACTTGCAGATTGGATAAAGATGAAGATGGATCCAACATTGATTAAAATCTCTATAGAGGTATGATTGAATTCTTGTTATACTTAACTGCAAGTAGACCTGATATCTTGTTTAGTATATGTGTATGTGCTAGATTCCAATCTAATCCTAAAGAATTACATATGCTTGCTATTAAAAGAATCATAAGATATTTGAAAGAAATATGGTTTTCAAAACATTCTTCTTTGAATTTAATTGGATTTTTGGATGCTGATTATGCTGGTTGTAAAATTGATAGAAAAAGTACTAGCGGCACATGCCAATTTTTAGGATTGAATTTGATCTCGTGGTACCATAAGAAATAAAACTCCATAGCACTATCTACTGTTGAGGCAGAATATGTTGCTGTAAGGAGTTGTTGCGCACAAGTGTTATGGATTAAACAACAACTAAAAGACTTTGGTGTTATACAATTTAAAATTCCTATCAAATGTGATAACACAAGTGCTATAAATCTGACAAAAAATCAAATTTAGTACTCAAGGACTAAGCGTATATAGATTAGACACCATTTTATTAGAGATGAGTTTTGAATGATGACATTGAACTAGAATTCATCCCTACTGAGAGCCAACTTGCTAACATTTTCACTAAGCCACTCAATTAGGATAGATTTGAGATGATTAGAGAAGAATTAGGTCTTTGTGATCCCTTTTAGATTTTTCAAATCTAATTCCTTCAAAATTAAGAAAAAATTATCTAAAGAACCTCCAACATCAATCCAATGTCTTTGAGCATCTTTCCATGCAATTTTTTTGAATTTATTATCATTTCTTATCAATTTTTAACTTTTGTGGAAAGTTTTTGTTCGAGTCGACTCGAGCAATTGTGCTCAGGTCGAGCCGACTCAAATTACTGTTGTTTCTGGTTTTGCTCTGATCGAGTCGACTCGAACAATTTTAGGCTTAGTCGAGCCGACTCGAATATTGGGCAAACAATTTTTTAATAGAGCCATAGAGCCATTTATGAATTTTTTTTATCTTTTGTTTTCACTCTAAACCTTAGAACTCCATTCAAAACCTCTTCCAAAATCTCAGAAATTATCTCCCTTAAGCTCCAATCTTCCAATTTCTCCCAATTCTTGCAATGGCACCGAGAATGGCTAATGGGAAAAGATCAAAAAGGGCTGCTCCATCTGCTGAAATGGAAAGAAGGTCTAAGCATTGGCATGAAGAGCCAACTTAAGCAGTGGAAAGAAAAGAACAGAGGGAAGAAGAAGAAAGAGGACCTGCTGCTGCCACCACCTCTCCAAGACAGGTGATTTCCATGTCTAATCGCCCGGTTACAAGTGGTCGAAGAATTATTTTCTCTTTTCTCAAGGATTTAGGACTGAAAATTGGTGATTCTATTGAAGAACTTGGATGGAGTTATTTTTGTTCTTTGAATGTGCCTACTTATCCTGCTCTAGTGAGGACATTTTATGAAAACCTAAGGCTAGAAGCACAACACATTGAATCCACAGTGAAAGGCAAGAGAATAATCATTTCTGAAGAAAGATTGAGTAGTCTATTAGAAATGCCAACTGGAGGGTCTAAACATCTAGTGCTAAAGGACAGAGAAAAGACCCTACGAACTGTGCTAGGCAGGGAAGATGTCAATGAAATTGGAATAGTAATGGCAAATGCATTATCCCTAGAGATAAGATTGCTCCATAATTTTGTCAGTTGAATCTATCTCTAAAGAACAGGAAGGTTTGATTGGGTTAACGAGAAAGACTTGTGCTTCATGGAATATATCATTGAGGGGAAAGCATTGAATTTACCTTATATCATGATTATGATAATGAAAGAGGCTATGAGGAAAGTAAAGGCATGCTTACCCTATGGAATGGTGTTAACTTTGTTATGTCAGGCCTCTAGGGTCAATCTTGAAGGGGAAGATGGAAAACCTCTTCACCATACTGATACTTATTCTTCCAAATCTCTACTTCGAATGGGATATATCTGTAGTGAAAGAGTATGGAAGAAGAAAGGGACTGATGCTAGGGCTATAGCAGCATCTACTACTGAGGATGATAATGATGATGAGAGTGTAGAGATACCTAGAGAAATCATTTCTGATACTGCTGCACCCTCTACATTGGAGCCTCTAGAGCATGTTTTTGATGTTCCCCTTACTGCTTCTACTGAGTTTGGCACCACTTCCAAGCCTACTGTTGAGACTATGGAGACTGGGCCTATTGGTATCACTGAGGCTGTGGAGATAGTTCATACAGATTATGAGACTCCCTTACCTATTTCTCCACCAGCACATACTACTCCAGGTCCATCTGCACACTTTACCGGTGTTTCAGTGACACAGGAGTTTATTGCACAGCAAATGAGAGGGCTTGCTGATACACTGACCTGCTCCTTGACTAGTATGTTTGGCGAGCTTTGCCAATCAGTGGACACTAGCCTAGACTTGCTCAGCATGAGATCAGAGAGCAATGCACCAGGGTGGACTACTTGAGTCTCTAGACTTGCATCTCAGCTTGACACATAGCCCCTATCAGACTCTATCAGGTCAGCTACTGAAGCCATTAAAAATTCTGTGGATAAAAGTATTGAAGAATTCAGGGCTGAGTTGAAAGAAGTAAATTTCAAAATGGGTGGCATGGAAGATGGGAAAAGAATGGAGGAGGACTACACCAAGGGCATCGAGATTCTTAGATCAAAGTTTGGCAGACTTAGAGATTCTGCTGAAGCATTTGCGAATGCCCAAGCTACTGAGTTAATTGCATTGAACACTGAGATGAAGAAGCTTTATTAAGATATGGACATAGTTCAATTTTAACTTATCAGCTCAAAACCACTATCATTGCAGCATTTGCCTCTCCTTGACCTGTACCTACACCTCAACCTGCACTTCAACCTGGACCTACTTCTACTCCACATCCTAGGCAAGCAGCTCCTCATCTTAGGCCCCAAGATTCTGAACCATAATTTATGGACCCAATAGCATCTATGCCATCTTTTGGACCATTTGTTGTTCCACCTTTTAGGCCATCCAATAGTACTAAGGTAGATAGTGACACTGAATAGACTTTTAATCTTAATCTTTTGTAATGTGTGATGAAAATTTTATGAATGCAATGAATATGTTTTTGGCATATCTTTTGTGTATAAAATGAGCTTGTACAATACTCTCAATGATACTTTCATTATACAATGCTAATCAAAATAAATTTTAATTAGAATATCAAAGTTAAGAAGAGAAAGTGAAATTATCTCAAACAAATATTATCAACTTTCTCTTTCTATTATAAAAATTGAGCTTTGAAAGATCAATTGAACACCTTTTTTGATTGCTGACAAAAAGGGGGAGAATGTTTAAAGTTGCATGAAAAAGAAAGAAAGATAAAGAGAGAATAAATATGAAAGAAAAAGGGGGATAATGTGATTAAAAAATATGAAATTGCATATATAAGTAAGGGGGAGAGAAATTGTTGAATCTAAATGACTTTAGTTCATGCTCTATGCTCTCAAAATTTACACACATTCCTTGAAAATCTTAAAGCATTAACTCTAATACTTTTCATTTCTAATATATTACTGATACTTTGCCATGCTGAGCTTTGATACCTTGCACACATTAATAGCTCTGATACTTTGTGAAAGTGCTAGTCTTAACATTTTGATACACATAAAAGCACTGATACTGTATAGTTCTTCTTTTCATAAAAAGCTCCGATACTTATTTGCAAACATAATTAGCTCTGATACATGTTAATGTTCACTTTCAAATTCAGTTATACATGTAATTGTAAAGATTTTTTTTCATGCTCAGTATTTTGTCATCATTAAAAAGGGGGAGATTGTTGACCCCATAAGTGATTTTGATGATAACCAAACATTGGAGCATGCATTTGTTTTACTAACAACTCTTCAAGTATTTTACAAGTTTTTGTAGGATGATTTCATTATTTAATTTCAACTCCTACATTTCTAGTTTTGAAATGAGCTGTGTTGTAAGTGATTCATGTAAAGAAGAACCCAAAGAAAAAGTTAAGTAAAAATCATGAAAATGGGTTACTTCTAGATGTGTTTCAAGCATAAAATTTCTTAGAAATATGGTTTGAAGAGTTTGAAGTCATCTTGAAGCTTTGAAGACTTGCTGGATGATTTCTGGAAAAAAATTGATATTTCACTGAAGATTTCATCCAAGCCGACTCGAAGAGAAGAGTGCTGACTTTGGCACATGGCATGCATGAAGATTTTTGGCACACAGATATTCGAGCCGACGGTAAGGGATAAGAGCTGACTCGTCCAGAGTACCATTACTTGAATCAGACAGGCGAGCCAACCCAAAGGAAGTCCAAGCCGACTCTATCATTTAGTTAGACATCCGAGCCGACTCCTCCAGAGTCCAGAAAAAGAGATCTGGGAACTACAGCCAACCGAGCTGACTCTAAAGAGAAACAGCTGACTCTTCCAGACTATATTTTTGATGGCTTGAGGATCCGAGTCGATGAAAATCAAGGTGATCCGACTCTTACAGAGTGAGGAATCAGAATACTGTGCAACGAAGCTGACTCAATTAAAGAGAGTCAACTTAACCAAAACTACTCCGAGGATCCGAGCCGACTAGAGTAATCCGAGCTGACTCGAAGGTCGATTTCAGACTTATATCGGCTAGTTCTAGAACTTGGAATTTGAACCCAAAAAGTGCTCCAATGATCAAATATCACATCCCAATGGTCTACAATAACTAAAATCATCTGAGAAGAGTACAAGACTATATATTTGAGGGATTTGAACTACTTTAAACAATAGATGATGAGTAAATGTTAAATTGAATATCCAAGCTACTTTGTGAGCAAGAGAGCACTGCAAGAGCATTCTAGACAGTCTTCAAGCCTTCACCAACTATCAACAAAAGCTTGAAGCATTTATTGAAGAAATTGAAGAAGCCAACCACGTGCATTGAAGTGCAATCAATTGGACTTCTCTTGAGCTGCATCGGCAACCATCCGACAAAATTTGTTTGTCATTCTGTTGCTTTCTTTTTATAATTCTCTTTTGAATTGTTGGGTTATTGGTGAGCCCAATTTAAAAACCAAATAGGTTCTTAGTTAGCCTATGTTAAAAATAAGTGTTAGATTCTTGGTGATCCTGGTAAAACCAAGTATTGGGTTTCTTTGGTGAGCCCGGTTTAAAAACCAAAGTATAGAGGTTTGGATTGTGAGCTTGTTAAAATAATCTGATTGTATTCCAGTGGGGGATATAGTGGAAATCCCAAGTGGTAATCTTGGATAGTGGATGTAGGAGCTGGGTTGCTCCGAACCACTATAAAATTTCTGTGTTTGTGTTGTGCATTCTCTTTATATCATGCTTCTGCTTTTAATTACTTCAATCACAGCACTTAACGCTTCAAGGGATTTTCAAAGATCACATAATTGCTTAAACTTTTTAAATTTCCAATTCACCCCCCTCTTGAGAAAGCCACCTGAGCAACAAGTAGGAGAAGGTTGATAAATGGATAGGGCTGATCGTAATAAGGTGTATCTACAAATGAAGGTCTTTATGGTACCGGGGTGACCACTGGATGTGGTTGCCACGAAAATTTGGTTAGGCCCCCCAATCTAGGTTGTAAGCATTAAAGTTTAGGTTCTCTCCTAGTCTGTAGACCATATGAGTTTGATCTTAATAAACCTGGTCATACTTAAACTCAGGAAATTGATACATGGCTGGGTATTCACTCACAAAGTGAGTTGGGCTCGAATATATAGAGCATGTCTGTTGTGTAGGATGAAAGGAAGGAGTGGAAGAGTGCCGATAGCTAGTAGATGATCTAATTTATTGGACAAGGCATTCAATCTACTATCTAAAGCATGGAACAACTTATCCACTCTGCTATTGAGATCCATATTCCTAACACTACTCTAATTTATCAGATTATTCTGATGGTTTTGGGATATTTAATCAAAGGTCCTAGATTAGAGCAATTCTTTTCTAAGTTTTTTTTTTATTATTATTTTAAAGAGAAGAGAGGAAAAGAAAAAAAAAAAGATAGAGAAGAAATCTAAAGAGGAGGGCCTATGGAGTCCTAAGCTAAGAGGATAGAGAAAAATTATTAGTTAAAGTTCTATGTTAATGGCAATCAAGTTAGCATACAATGGACTCTCTATCCTAGGGCTCCCTAATTCTAGATAGTTTTTAACTGTTCCAAGGTTACCTTTGAGCCTTCCAAGTTAGAAACTAACTAACCAACTAGCTAGGTAAGGATAAGGTTAGTGGAGGTCCTCCCCTTACTTCTTTAGATGCCAAATAAATTGGCCAAATCAAATAACGAAACTAATTAAAGAACCACCTTCCATCAGGGCTACATCATCTTTAAACCTCTTTCCTAGACACCAGTTAACCAACTAATCCTAACCCATTCCAACTCTTAGGATCCCTTGTCCTAGTGAGCTAAAAATCCTTAGGGGCCAATGTCTAATTGATTTTAGATTTAAGGCTTAGGCCAATGTGTTATGCAAGGTGGTGGTTTGTGGGCCAAGGAAGGATGATGAAATCCCCACCTTATATTATTTTAGGGTTTAGTGCCCTTAAGATGTTTTATGAGTATGCAATGCAAGAAAAGAAGATGTCTAGTACAAAGGATAAGTCTTTATAGCTTAGTTTTTCTATTTTAATTAAGTATTATGTGATGTCCTTGTTTTCTTTTTATGTTAGGTTATTTTTAGGTAAGTTTTTAATTTAGTTAATTAAGTGTGTTGAAAACTAAATTAAGAATGTAAGGATTAACTATATATAAAAAGCAATAAAAAAATTACAAGTAGTAAATTAATTATGATGGTATTTTTTTGAAAGAAAAAAATCACAACTATGCCTAGGGTCCCCAGCAATGGGGCCAAAATTTAATTGCTATTGTGGGTGGTCAAAAATAATTCACCAACTCAACTCTATAGCTAGGATAAATCAGAATCGTATCCTCAAGGACCTTAGGGCTAAGTTATGATTTTTAAAGGAAAGAGAGTAATAGTTGTTGCATAAAAATAAAAATGAGCAAGAAGTAAACTACTCTTAAAAGTGAAGCAAGTAAAAGATATTATTTCGAGAGTTATAAATTGATCTTGCACTAATAAGTTGTATTTCTTTTAGAATTATCATGTAATTAATTTAAGGGGTTTACCTATCTTCCCTTGGTATGCTCCATATGTGTAGATCACGATGGATCTTCAAGAGGTACTAGGTATTCAATTCTTCTTTCCTCAGCACACCCTGTACCTGTAATAGATCACGGTGCATCTCCAAAAAGCAAGAATTTTCTTAAATTTAATTTAACAATAAAGCATAATAAAGAGAAATAAAAGATAGCAAATAAAGAACTCATAATTAAAAACATACTCTTTTATTACATACCAAAAAATACAAGAAATTGAAGAACAAAAGATCTGTGCTCTGCCTTGTACAAAATCTCTTCTTCCCTCTCAAACTTCTGCTCTAAACTACTCCTACGTTGATCCCCTCTTATCCCTTTATGCAAAGGCTCCAGAGAGATTCCAGGGAGTGATACCTCTAGGTAGAGGTACAAGAGCATTTTTATTGGGTTTAACGGGGAAGAGGTCTTTATCATTTTTTGGTATAAGACTAAAGAAAAGAATACATGAATGGCTTAGATCTATTTTTACATGAAATCAATAGACGATAGGAAATAGTATTAAAAGAGACTCTCGCTTGTGATGAAGGTCCAACCCTAGTAGAAGTTGGCTTCTAAATCCCATCCAAATCAAGATGAAGCATCGTAGCCAATGGATCTAGATCTAGTCATAGAGACCTATTTCTAATTGAAGTTGATTTTGGCCATTGGATCTCAATCCAACGATGCCTCACTGTGCTTTTTCCTTCAACTGACAAAATCCATCATCCGATCGTCGATTTCCCTTGCTGTCCATCATTTCTTGGATCTTGCTGGAACCACATCAAAACCTTTTCATGCCGCCAGTCGTGTCACTATGGACCTTACTGCCTCAGTCACTAGATTTGCCAAGGATTAAATAAGCTCTGTTCTGCTATTGTGTCGCCAGTCCTCATGGCTGAAGATCTCGCACGGAGCCATCTTCTGTGCATCGCCGCCATTGACATTACTGGAGTCCCCTTGAGTTGCCACCTATGTTGCTGGTGCCACCCTAATTATGCAATGCTACCCCATCATCATGTACCTCACCGCTATAGCAACCATGGTCTTCCTACTCTAGAAGAACGATCATTGTTACTGTAAAGCTCTTTATCGGTGCGACCACTGCCTAAGCCAGTGCCACGTCGTTGTAGACAATGCCCCATGTTGAAGTTGGCATCATCATTGCCCAGAAAATCTCACCCCTATGATTGTGATCCAAGAATCATCACCAAACTGCCATTACCATTGGTTTTAATCACTATCGTCTTCTTCATTGAACCGAGAGCCTCATCAAAGTCTATTGGGTGGTCGCCGGTCGTCACATGGCCGATGGCATGTTGAAATCACCCATAGTCCATGAAGCTTAGCCATGGACCATGGTTAATGGCATCCATAAATCACTCAGGCATCTTATGAACTAGGCAGCTGGTCCACCATGGACTGGCTACTTTAAAATTTGTGCAATTCTTTAATGAATTTTCAAACTTTGATTTCAGGTTCATTTTAAGTCCAATTCGCTTCAAACTTATTTTATTTGAACCCATAAATCAATTTCTTCATATTGGTGATCTCCTTTCCTGGAAATAATGTATAAAAGTATCAATTTTAAATAAATAAGGATAATTCAATTCTTAAATTAATACTTATATATGTATATAATGTAATTATCAACCTTGGGCAAAGTCTTGTTCAAAAAAAGAAAATATGTTTGTATAAAACTACAAGAGATTATGCAAAAAAAGTGAAGTAAAATCTAACTAAATTGAGAAATTAAATAAGTAGGAAGAACACCTTAGGAATCTCAAATCTGCCTTATAAAACTAGATTTTTGTATTCTCTTTTTGGTGCAAATAGAAGCTTGTGATTAGGTGTATAGGTATAGCTTATTTCTATTGAGTATGAACCGTACCCTTAGATCATGAATCGTCCCTTTAGAGTATAGGCTATCTTAAGAAGGATATCACAAATCAAAAGTAAAGGATCAAGTTCTGGACAACCTATCTCTCTTGAGCATACATCGTATCCTTGGATCATGATGCATCTCCATGGAGCATAATAGATTGTTTAGAAATTTAGATCAATATATAAAATATTAACTATTGAATATGCATAACAAAGTGATGAAGGGAAAAGGCATATTCATTGATTTGCGAAAAAGGGAATACAAAATAAAGTGTAAGAATATAAGCACAAATCAACTTCTCCTTCCTGAGATGGAGGAGCCTAGCTAACCATGCTTGTTGAAATCTTCATGGCTCGTGCCCTCCTTGACTTTAGATATGAAAGGAAGAAGTGAGGCATTAGCTATTGAGCATGGAAGAAGAGGGATAGTGTCTTGGTTGGGTCATGGAAGAGAGGGAGAGGGAGCAAGGGTGGCTGCATGGAGGCAAGGCTTGATACCCTTAGGAGGGGAAGAAACAAGGGTTTAAATAGATGCTTCTAAGGTTTCATAAGGAGGAGCGCCATTAATCAGATCCCTTGGATCCTTTGTGGCTATGTTCTACCCCTTGATAAGTCTTTGAATTTGCATAAGGAGATATCTTGAAATCTTAGCCATGAGATCTTTCTTGAATGCTCAAGAGACCTTAATTAGAGTGTTGCCTATTATTCCTGGATCTATGAGAAATGTGGCACCTAGTATTATAGCCCTTGGATCATCATAGGTGGTGCCCCAAGAATTACTTTCTTTGGTTGATGCCTTGTTTGCTTCTCTTGCTTGTTTTGGCCTTCTAATCACCTGCCTACTTAGGCATGAGTATGTGCTTGACTTGGGATGGCTTGTGGCTACTTGCAACAGGCTCATGGTGGCTTGTGGCTACTTATGGCTTCTTATGGCAGGCTTATGGTGGCTTGTGGTGACCACCAACTTTTTCATATATGTTTTAGTTACTTTAGATTCGAGCTTAACTACATTAGTTGGGTTGAATTCTTATAATTATTGGGCTAAGTGCAATACCTAAAATAAGATATAAAAAACAACAAATTCTAAATAATAACTATCAAGTATTATGTATTTTAATACTTTTTTTGTCATATTTATAGTGTCGATCACTTGGTACACCAAGCACCTACATACTCCATCGACTCCTTTGAGAAGTTCAGCTGAAAGTTTATTACCTAGTTCCAAAGTAATCGAAGGCCCAGGAAGAATTTCAAATTCCTCTTTGCCATCTAATAGGAGGAAGGGGAGTCTCTCTGGAACTTCATGGGTCACTTCAAGGTAGCTATGTTGGACGTTTGTGGCCCAGAACTGGCAATCATGATGTCAGCCCTTATGAGGGGGCTTCGAGCATGAGGCTTCCACAACTCCCTCTCCTAGAGGTTCTCTCATGATCTTCTGGAGCTCCTATCACACTCTGAAAAACACATCAATGCTGAGAGATGTATGGCGATGAAGAGAAAGGAGAAAGAAGAGTGCAAGCACCCTTAAGAGTTGCTCTCTCCCTCTACCTTATCCTAAGAGGTAGAGCAACAAGTCTAGGCCCTATCACTATTCCAGGAGCCCATGCCATCATCATAAAGAGTTCACTCCATTGAATGCTTCATAGAGGCAGATCCTGATAGAGATAAAGAATCAAGATACCATTCGCTGGCTCAGGAAGATGAGTCAAAGGGCCAAGAAGGATCTCGCAAAGTACTGCTATTTTTGTCAGGAGTACGGGCATGACACTGAGGATTGCCTCATCTTGAAGAAAGAGATCGAAGCTTTGGTCCACCTAAGCTATCTATGGACCTACATCGGCTAGCCAAAGGTACAAAGACTTCTAGCAGCCAACCCTGGCTCGCCATAGAGCGTCCTGTAGATTATCATCCCATCGATGCCTATTGGAGGCAACAGTGCCTGTTGGAGGAAATCATGCTCATGTAGTTTCCAAGTCCCCTCGAGTCAAGCAGCATAAGCAGGAGGATGTCATCATCTTCGCTGACTACAAAAGGCATCCAAACCCTCCATGATGATGCTATTGTAGTTTCTCTTACTATCATAAACTATGATGTATAACATGTTCTGATTAATAATGGAAGCTCTACAAATATCTTATTTAATGATTTTTTTGTAGAATGAATCTTTCAAGGAATGGTCTATAGAAGATGAGTTCTTCCTTGATAGGCTTCTCAGGGGATACCATCTTTGTGGAAGGCATGATCACCTTACTTGTAACTATAGGCCAAGCCTTGAGACAAGCAATAGTCATGTTGAACATTTTGATAGTGAAGGTTCCCTCAGCATAGAACATCATCTTAGAAAGATTGGGCTTGAGTTCCCTTCATGCCTTTGTGTCCACCTACCATTTGCTGATGAAGTTTCCAACCACCCAAGGAGTAGGTGAAGTTCGAGGTGACCAAGTCTAGCTAGGAAGTGCTCTATGGCCACCCTTAAAGGCAAGAGGTCTCAAGAAGCATTATCCATTAATAGCCTTGATCTCAGAGATGAGCAGGTTGAGTAGCAGGGTAACATAATGGAAAAGCTTCTCTTAGTTCCTTTGGATGACCACAACCCATCCTCGAAGGTCCAGCTAGAAGAGGCTTGCATGACCAGCTCCTTGCCTTCTTGAGAACCAATGTAGATGTCTTTGCATGGACCGCCTCTGACTTGCCTAGTGTAAACCTAGAATTCATGGTGCACTAGCTGCATGTCGATCTTTTGCATAAGTTGGTGAAGTAGAAGAAGCTATGCTTTGTCCCCGAATGTCAATGAGCCATCAAGCAAGAAATTGACAAGCTACATGTGACCAGATTTATTCACGAGGTTGACTACCCTCAAGAGTTGGTGAACATGGTACTTGTCAAGAAGGCAAGTAGTAAATGATGAGTATATATTGATATTATTGATTTAAATAAAGCATGCCTGAAAGATAGTTTCCTTCTACCTTGGATACACTAGTTGATTGATTCTACGTTGGAGCATGAGTTGTTTAGTTTTGTAGATGCTTTCTTTGGATATAACCAAATCTGGATGGCCCTGAAGGATGAAAAAAATATCCTTTATCAAAGACCAAGGACTTTATTGTCACAAAGCAATGCCCTTGGTCTGAAAAATGAAAAAGCCACATCCCAGCATATTGTCAACAAGGTCTTCAAAGACCAGATCGGTCATAATGTTGAAGTGTACATTGACAACATGCTAGTAAAAAGTTGGTAGGTAGAGTATCATATGGTGGGCCTCGAGGATACTTTTCAAACCTTGAGAAAGTATTGGATTAGACTTATCCCAACCAAATATGCCTTTGGTGTGTCCTCTAAGAAGTTTTTGGATTTCATGGTCTCACATCGTAGAATCAAAGCCAACCTGAAAAAGCTCCAGGCTATCTTGCAAATGTCACCACCCAGGACCCAAAAGGAAGTACAGCACTTAGTGGGGCAGATAGCCATACTGAGTAGGTTCATCGCCTAGTCAAGTGACAAGTGCTTACCTTTCTTCAAAGCCTTGAGACAAATCAAGGACTTCCACTAGATAGAGAAGTGCTAAACTGCCTTCGAGGAGCTTCACACATACCTATCCACTGTCCACTCCTGAACAGACTAGTAGAAGGAGAAATGTTGTACCTATACTTGGCCATATCCCTAGTTGCGATAAGCCGGTACTCATTCGGGAAGATGAAGATGCGTAGAAGCCGGTGTATTGTACTAGTAAGATGTTGAAGGATGCGGAAACCCACTATCCAAAGATGGAGAAGGTTTCCTATGCTCTCCTGATCTCATCCCAATGGCTTTAGCAATACTTCCAAGTGTACTCCATCATTATCATGATGATGAGCCCCTGAAATCAGTCCTGCAAAAGCTGTACACCTCTAGGAGGATCACCAAGTAGGCGATGGAGCCCAAAGAGTTCAATATCCACTACTACCCATAACCCTCCATCAAAGCACAAGCACCGGCCGACTTTCTCATGGAGTGCACACTCCCTGAAAAGATCAAAGAAAAAATAAAAGTAGTAGCCCCCATCCCAGCTGGCAACATCTGGATACTACATCTCAATGGGGTGTCCAATGCAGAGGCTCTGGAGCAGGGATGACCTTGCCAGCTTAAATGGCATCAACACTGAGCAAGCCCTCCATTTCAGCTTCAAAACTTTAAATAATGAAATCAAGTATGAAGCACTTCTAGCAGGGTTGAGATTAACCTGTGAACTTGTGGTATAGCACCTCAAAGCCCTCAATGACTCCCAACTAGTGTAGGCCAGGTTTGTGGGAAATACAAAGCCTAGGCTCTCGATAAGTCAATTAATTATCCCAATTTAACTATTAAAATAAATATTAATTATTTTATATTTATTAAAAATTGATGCTTTTTATTAGATTTTTGTAGAAAAGGAGTCCATGAATAGAAAGAGCTCGATTTTTGGGATCCAATAGCATAGATGGTACTCAAATTGGAGTTCGAACAAGCCTGGAATTCAAGTTTGAAGTTTATTAATAAATTGCATGATTTTTAGAGTGGCCAGTCCAAAATCTTATTAATAAATTGCATGATTTTTAGAGCTACCAGTCCATGGTGGATCGGCCGCTCGATCTATGGGAGTGGGATACGGTCCAAGGTTGCCATGAACTGCGGTCCACGAGCCTGTTTCGTGGACCACCTGCTCTATTTTAAGCTACAAAGCCACTGGAGCCATCCCCTACCTGTCGCTGTTGGGAGCCATCCCTTACTGGAAAAACCACCGAAGAAGCTGCCCGAAAACCGTCCTTCATAGTCCTTCCCCTTCTCCATTTGTTCAGCAACACCAAATTTCTTCGCCGCCACCTATCGCCAAGCACCTCCCCATGGTTGGAGCTTCCCCTCATCCATCACCGGTGGTGCTACCGCCATCCTACTCACTGTCCTAAGACCACCGTCTTTCATCTTCCCCTGTTGTTCGATCACTGTTGCAAGCCACCGATCACTTCCCTTGGCCTGAGACCACCTCCACCCAAGGCTTTTTCTTCTCCACCGAGCTACCATGCCAATTGCCATTCGAGAATCATCCACCCACCGGAGAAGTTCACCATCAAGACCCCCCTTGATCGATCATTTTTCTTCCCATCTTCCCCGTGTGTTGCCATCTTCCTGTTGCTTACCATAGATGCATAATGGATGGCTGAGTATTTCATATGTGATATCTAGCCGGTCTTGAGCCCGATTGACTTCAAATTTGACAAGGAGGAAGCTCTCAATAAGCTCTATAAAAGGAGAACCCAAGCAACAGTCCGAGCATTATTTTCTTCAACAAATTTTGTATTACTTTATTTTTTTTCTTATTTAGATCATTATAGTTTAGGCTTAAGAAAGAGAAGAATTATGGAAAAGATGCTAGTGGAAACGATGAGTGGCTATGCTCCTTCAACCTGGGATGAAAATGAACCCTGTAACCATATTCTATCTCTCTTTTTACACTTGATTTCTATGCATTGAAACTCATGTTCTTCTTTCCTCTATCTTTTGAGTTATTTTTCTGATCGATGATTTGATCTAACATACATGGCCTACACCCTCTATCGACATACCATGATCTCCGGATATGGTACGTGCCTAAAAAAGGTAGATCATAGTATGGTAGATTAGATCCCTAACCTTGCAAATCAATTAGATAGTTTATACTCTAGCGGATGTGTTGTGATCTCTGGATACGGCCCGTGCTCAACAAGAGATAAATAATTCTAACCCTGAATTTACAAGAATTATTGATATTACAACATAAAGAAAATAAGATAAAACCTGTTTGCATGATGGATTTGGATTCCTAGATTACTTCTCCTACTGACTTGATTTTATTAATGAATTAATTATTATTTTTTTAATAACTACTCCTCTTAAATAATCCACTACAATAATTTTCTTTTATTTTTTTTCATGAAATAATTGCCTTTGGTCCCAAAGGATATGATCCTGATCCATCGCTAACTATAGTAGTGAATAGGTTTTATTTTTGACTACCTATGACAGCGATCAAATTTTGGCACTATTGTTGGAGATCTAAACATAATTATTTTATGAAAAGAAAAAAATAAAAAATTTATTTTTTTTTTATTAATTTTAGTACTCGCTCTCTTTAGTGTCATTGCCTTTTTTTTGCCTTAATTATTAGATTACCTTTTTTTTTCTTAACAAAAAAATTCTTTCTTTTTACAAACCAACTTCCAACATAATTGTGTTTCCTTTTAATTAACTTACCATAAATAACCCACAAGAAAATCCTAAGACACTTTCCATAAAATATAATTAATTTAAGAAAATAAATTAATAAACCTTAAAAGACTTCTTAACTTGTTTAGACACCTTGTTTGACTTACACTACATTTTCATAAAATACTTTAAGGGCATAACCCCTAAACAATATAAGGTGGGGATGTCATTACCCTTGGCCCATAAATCACCACCCAGCATACTACATAATTCTAAGTCTTTAATTTAAAATTAATTAGATGTTGGCCCCTAAGAATTTTCGAGGTCATTAGGAAAAGGAACCCTAAGAGTTGGACTAGCTCAGAATTAACTGGTTTACTTGTATCTTGGAAAGGGATTCAAGGATGATGTAGCCCTAAAGGAAGATAGTTTTTAATTGGCTCCGTTGTCTGACTTGGCCAATTAATTTGGTGTCTAAGGAAAACAACGGGGGGACCCCCACCGACCTTACCCTTACCTGGCCAATGGCTAGTTAGTATCTGACTTTGAAGACTCAAGACAAGCTTGGCAGTTAGGAGTTATCAAGATATAGGGTAACCCTACGGTAGAGGTCCAGTGCTTGACAACTTGTTTTTCTAACAGATATTTTAACCTAATCAAGACACCCTTCTCTATCATTTCAGATTTAGGACTCCTTAGGCTCTCATCTTTAGACCTCTTCTCTCTTTTTCTTCTTTCTTCTTCTCCTCTCTCTCTTCATATAATATAAAAAACTAAAAAGAACTTAAAAATTGTAACTTGGAAAAGGGAGTTTGGTCGATTAGTAAGGATAGACCTAAACCCTACTCTTGACCAAGAAAAATTAACCATGGACTAATTAGAACATCCCCTCAGCTTGAGAGACTACTGCTACCCAATTGGATCTACCCAACCATCATGCATTTGACTACCCCGAACAAATGCCACCAACTTTGAGATTAAGCCTCAGATTATCAACATGCTCCCTAAATTTACTGGAATCGAGGTTGCCTAAATTTTTATTAGAGAATTTGAGAAAGTATGTGATACTATGAGGATGCACGAACTCTTAAAAGATGCTGTGAAACTTAGGTTGATAACTTTGCCCTTAAGAAAAATGCCAAAAAGTGGTTGTATAGTTTACCTACTCAATCAATCTCAATATGGGAGGGTTTTGTTAAAGCGTTCTTGAGAAAATTTTTTCGACACCATAAAACAACCAAGTTGAGAAATGA
Source organism: Areca catechu (assembly GCA_021397845.1). NCBI lineage: Eukaryota > Viridiplantae > Streptophyta > Magnoliopsida > Arecales > Arecaceae > Areca > Areca catechu. The sequence goes on along the minus strand of CM038042.1, from coordinate 28,066,106 downwards.
AATTATCCAATTTTATCAATTAGGGGGAGAGACTTTTTGGAAGTGTCTAGATCAATTTAGGAACCTATTGAGCCAATGTCCAGACCATGGGATAGAGACTTGGAGGTTATGCCAAACATTATATGAAGGTCTAAACCCAAACTCCAAACCATGCTTGAGTCAATGTGTTAGGGCAACTTTATGCAGAAACTATCCAATGAAGCCTGACAATTTCTAGAGGATTTAGCAAAGAAGAGCCTACGATGGGAGAGAACTAGGGAATCTGAATCCCCACCATCAAGAGGTGATATGCACCAAAACTCTCCATCCATAGATGAAGAAGCTAAGATGGCACCTCTGATTCATAGGATAGAAGCCTTGGAACTCAAGGGACAGGCCTCGATAACAAGTACACCAAGTGTCCATGCCTATGTGCACTGGTTGTAATGAGCCAGGGCATGTCATAGAAGAGTGCCCCCACTTCATGACCCAAACTAAAAATGGTTGTGCACAGGTGATGCAACTTATTAAAGAACAACCAACAATCCCTATGCACCAACCTATAACCCAGGGTGGAGGACCATCCAAACTTTTCCTAGTCACAAGGTCCTAGTGCAGGTGGTCCCAACATCAACCAGCCTAACCCAAGGCCCAATCCTATAGGAAACAATCCACCAGTCAATGAGAATGATAATAGGTTTAGTTCCATAGATAAAGCCCTGGAAACCCTAGCTAAGTCCTAAGCTGATGCCTATGCCACCCTGAATAACTTCATGCAAAGCACAGGACAATAGCTATCCTCTAATACCCAAGCTATAGCTTGTTTAGAGATGCGGTAGGTTAGTTAGCCATGGTTATAAGTGAAAAGGAACAAGGTAAACTACCGAGTCAGCTAGAGGTTAACCCTAAAAACCTAAGCATCCAAGGATCAAAACAAGAAACCCAGATTAATCAACTAAATGCCATTCATACATTAAGATTTGGGAAACAAATAGATAACTAGGTGAGAACATATTAAGAAGAAGAATTAGAGATCCCATCTCCTGAACAACTTATTGAGTAGGGTCAGCCCAAAATAGCTGAAGCTTCAGTTTTGATGTAATGCCCAACCCACCAGTTAAGCCCATGCCAGAAGTAGATGAACCAAAAATCAAAGTTGCAGTACCATTCCTAAATAGACTTAAACCCAACTGAAACTTATCCTAGCTCAATAAGATTTTGGAGGTCTTTAAGCAAGTTAGAGTGAACATCCCCTTACTAAACATGATCCAACAGGTCCTAGTCTATGCCAAATTTTTTAAGAATCTATGTACCAAAAAGAAGACTACCAATGTACCCAAGAGAGCCTTTCTGGCAGCTAGTATAAGCTCCTAACTATCAAGCCACATGCCAGTGAAATACAAAGATCCAAGGTCACCCACTATTTCATGCATGATGGGGAACACCCTCATAAATAGGGCTCTATTAGACTTAGGGATGAGTGTTAATATATTGTCATATTCAGTATACGAGCAACTAGGGTTGAGAGAACTAAAACCTACGGGAATGACCCTACAACTAGCAGATCACTCTTTAAAAGTATCCAAAGAAATAATAAAGGATGTGTTAATCAAAGTTAGTGACTTTATCTACCTGGTGGACTTTGTAATCCTAGAAACTAAACTGGTGACAAAGCCAAAAAGCCATATTCTAGTTATCTTAAGTAGACCATTTTTGGCCACAACTAATGTCCAAATCAATTGCCGAAATGGATTAATGAAACTTTTCTTTGAAAATATGTCAATCGATCTTAATATTTTCAACCTTTCCAATACATATCAAACGAGCGACTGAAAATGTGTTCAGGATACTGTTTATGATCCAATTGACCTTAGTGACGAGAAGCTTGACCTAGAAATCTACATGAACTAAGATGGGGAGAAAATTAATGATGTTGCTATAATTGATGGAAAATCAAGATGGGAACCTCCAATTAAACCACTAGAGAAAGTACTCGAACCATTACTCAGACTATCAATGGAGGAACAACCCAAATTAGACCTCAAATATGCATGCCTAGGTCCATCAGAAACCTTGCCTATGATTATTTCAGCTAACCTAGACTCCTCACAAGAAGGGAAATTACTGAATGTCCTAAGAGAAAATAAAGAAGCTTTAGGATGGACCATGGCTGACATAAAGGGGATCAGCCCCTCGATCGTTCAATATAGGATCCACTTAAGGGAGGAAGCCAAGCCTACAAGAGACCCCTAAAGGAGACTTAACTCAGCCATGAAGTAGTGACAAAAGAGATTATCAAACTCCTTGACAATGGCATAATTTATCCTATTTCAGATAGATCCTGGGTAAGACCTATGCAAGTGGTACCTAAGAAGTTGGGAGTCACGGTGATCCAAAATGATAAAATTAGTTGGTCTCAACAAGAACTCAAACTAGATGGAGGTTGTGCATCGATTACAGAAAATTAGATGTAACCACTAGGAAGGACCATTTTTCTTTGCCCTTTATAGACCAAATGCTAGGATGATTAGCTAGGAATGATCTGTACTGCTTTTTGGATGGATACTCTAGTTACAATCAAATTGTGATAGCCTTAGAGGATCAAGAAAAGATAATATTTACCTATCCATATGGAACCTTCGCCTATAGACATATGCCCTTTGGCTTGTGTAATGCACCATCTACTTTTCAAAAGTGCATGACTAGTATTTTCTTTGATATGGTAAAACGGTTTCTTGAGATTTTCATGAATGAGTTTTTCATTTTTATGTCTACTTTTTTTGAATGCTAATATCACCTTTAGACTGGTCTTAAAAAGATATAAGGAAAAAAATCTAGTACTAATTGGGAAAAGTGCCAATTTATGGTGAAGGAAGGTATAGTCCTTGGCCACGTAATTTCAAACAGAGGTATAGAAGTAGACAAGGCCAAGGTGGATCTAATTACAAATCTCCTTCCACCTAAATCAGTCAAGAAATAAGATCATTCCTTGGATATGCTGGGTTTTATAGAAGATTTATCAAGAGTTTTAGCAAAGTGGCTCGACCATTGACTAACCTATTAGCCAAAGAAGTCAAATTTGACTTCATATCTGAATGTCTCGAGTTTTTTTAATAGTTAAAGAGAGAATTAACCTCAGCCCTAATCATTCACCTACCAGTATGGACTCAACCTTTTGAGCTTATGTGTGACACATCCAATCATGCCATTAGAGCAGTCCTAGGTCTAAGAATTGATAAGCTACCTAGAGTGATCTACTATGCTAGCAAGACCTTGAATGATGCACAGCTCAACTATTCTACCACTGAAAAAGAATTTTTAGCTATGATATTTGTACTAGAAAAATTTAGGTCTTACTTAGTGGGGTCTCATATCATCATCTATACTGACCACTCTGCCATTAGGCATCTTCTTTCAAAGAAGAATGCCAAGGCATGCTTAATTAGATGGATCCTGCTCTTACAAGAATTTATCCTAGAGATCAGAGATAAAAAGGGTCTAGAAAATGTAATGATCGATTATTTATCTAGGTTAGCGATCACACCTACTAAAAAAATACCAGTCAATGAGTCCTTTCCTGATGAACAACTTATGTCTACCACCATGAAACCATAGTATGCCGACATAGTCAATTACTTAGCCACAGATTAGATTCCGATGCATTGGAATGTTCATGATAGAAATCGATTTTTCTCTCAAGTAAAATACTTTATTTGGGATAACCCATATATTTTAAACGATGTCCTGACCTGATTATTAGAAGATGCATCCCAGATCAAAAAATTAGGAGCATTTTATCCTTTTGCCATGACCAAGCTTGTGGTGGTCATTTTGGAGCTAAAAAGACTTGTGGAAAAGGTGCTCCAATGTGGATTCTACTGGCCTAACTAATTCAAAGATGCTTATGAATATTATAAAAGTTATGTTAGATGCCAACAAATAGGCCAGATCACAAAGAGAGATATGATACCTATGAATCCAATATTGATTGTAAAGATTTTTGATATATGGAAAATTGACTTTATGGGACCATTTCCAAAATCTTTTGGAAATGAGTAAATTTTAATAATCGTAGATTATGTATCCAAGTGGCTAGAGGCAATACCTCGCAAAACCAATGATAGCAAAATTGTTATAAAATTTCTCAAGGAGCATTTCTTCTCTTGCTTTGGTATCCCAAGAGCTATCATCAGTGACCATGGAACACACTTCTACAACCGATCCTTTGCTTCACTAATGAGAAAATATAACATCTCCCATAAGATGGATACACCCTATCGCCCACAAATGAGTGGGCAAGTAGAAGTTTCCAATCGATAAATCAAATAGATCCTAAAGAAGATAATGAGCTCTAATAGAAAAGATTAGTCAGTGAAGCTAGTGGATGCACTATGGGCATATCACACTACCTTCAAGACCAATTTAGGAATGTCTCCATATAGGCTCGTATTTGGTAAAGCATGTCACTTGCCGATAGAATTAGAACATAGGGCAATGTGGGCCATAAAATAACTGAACATGTATTTGGATGCAGCCAGAGGCTAGAGGAAGTTACAGGTGGAAGAACTTGAGGAAATTAGGAATGAAGCATATGAGAATGCAAATATTTATAAGGAGAGAACTAAAACCTTCCACGATGAATCTATCTTTCTTTAGAAAATCTTTTACTCGTGGACAAAAAGTTTTCTTGTATAATTCAAGGCTTCACCTATTTCTAGGAAAATTAAGATCTAGATGGACTGGCCTTTACATAGTGAAAGAAGTCTTTCCACATGGAACTATAGAAATTGAAAATCTAAGTAATGGTGCTATCTTCAAAGTTAATGGACAATGCATGAAACCATTCTTAGAATTAACCATTGAAGAAGCTAGAGAGGTTATGATTCTTTATGAACCAGAGTAAGCCATGATGTCTAGCTGAAGATGTTAAACTTAGTGCTTGTTGGAAAGCAACCTAAATTTTTATTTTTTGATCCTTATTTTAGTGATTCTTATTTCCAGGGATAAGAGATGCTTCACACGGTCATTCTTGGTATCACACAAGGCATATCTCATCCAGATGGTATCTCTCCTTGTTTTACTCTTCCATACTCCATTGAGGATAATAAAAATTAAGTTGGGGGTAAGGAAAAATCTTTTTAAAAAATATTTTAAAAATACCTTGGTAATTTTGAAAATTTTGAAAACTTTTTATAAATCATGTACCTGAAAGAAATAATTAAGCAAAATTGACTAGGAAAAGATAATAGAGTCAAAAAGTATTGGCTAATTACTCTCGCAAGCTGAGTAGACTAGCTCGTCAGACTTTTAGTAGCTTACTTAGATCACCTAAAGGCTATTAGCACTTCCATTGCACATGCGCATTGACGAGATAAACTAGATATTAGTTGTATGATCAATTAGAGATTCAATTATGACTAAAATTGGTAATTGATATTCATCCCATTGAGAGAAATTTGAATTTAAGGAAAGAAATACCTACCTGATAAAAAAAGAGAAAAAAAAAGGCAAGTTCTAAACATTGGTTTTCCATTGAGTAACTGAGCACCTTCGCCTAAGTAAGCATGTTGTTCATGTCAAAAAGTGGGCAGTGTGAAGATATCACCAAAAAAAATAGGCAGTATGAAAGCTACTTCAACTCATGTGCTTAATTTGAGGGTATATAGAAAATTGACCAAAGTAGGGGATAAGCAAAGATACCATTGTTCCTTGTAAGTCAGTACCAAAATACTAAGTTAGCCATCACAAATACAAGTATTGTAGATCTTTAGATGAACTCTAAGAAGAAAGTTTGTAACAGATCTGATCATGAAATTTACTTTAGAAGCTCAATACTTAGTTAGTGATACTTGCTAATTTCTTTTAACTTTCAACCTAGATCTGGTCTTGCAAAGGATGATCTAAGTGATACATGATTCCATTTTAATTACATTACTAAGAAACTAGCAATGATTAAGTTGGGGGTGCAATAAGTCTATTAATTATCCCAATTTAACTATTAAAATAAATATTAATTACTTTATATTTATTAAGAATTGATACTTTATATTATTATAAAAAAGTCTATGGATAGAAAGAGTTTGATTTTTGAAGTCCAACGATGCAGACGACACTCAAATTGGAGTTTGAATGAGCCCATATTTCAAGTTTGAAGTTTATTGATAAATTACATGATTTTTAGAGCAGCCGGTCCATGGTGGACCGATCGCTCGATCTATAGGAGTGGGATACGGTCCACGGCTACCATGAACTATGGTCCACAAGCCTGTTTCATGGACCACCTGCTCTATTTCAAGCTACCAAGCCACCGAAGCCATCCCCTGCCCTCCCTCTTGCCGCTGGGAGCCATCCCTCACTGGAAAAACTACTAGAGAAGCCGTCCGAGCACCATCCTTCACGGTCCTTCCCCTTCTCCATTCATTCAACACCACCAAATTTCTCCATTACCTCCCATCACCGAGCACCTCCCCATGGCTGGAGATTCCCCTCATCCTCCACCGGTAGTGCCGCTACCATCCTTCTCCCTATCCTAAGGTCACCGTCTTTCATCTTCTCCTATTGTTTGGTCACTATTGCAAGCCACCAATCACTTTCCTTGGCCTAAGACCACCTCCACCCAAGGCTTTTTCTTCTCCACCGAGCTATAATGCCAATTCTCATCTGAGAGATCATCCACCCATCGGAGAAGCTCGCTGTCAAGACCCCCCTTGCTCGGTCATTTTTCTTCCCATCTTCCTCGCTTGTTGCCATCTTCCTGTTGCTCACCACAGCCAAATTGCCACCTCATGCTGTTGGCTATCCACTACTGTGGGGGAAGCTCTCCAAATCATAGAGGAAGAAGGGATTCGAGATCGAGATTCAGCGAGGAGTCCTGTTCAGACTCTACTTTCCCAAGAAGGAAGAAACAACTGTTCCACATGATTCTTGGTGTGATTTAAGGCTTGTGATGTTGAATGGATGGCTGAAAATTTCCTGTGTGATATCTAGCCGATCTTAAGCTTGATTGACTCCAAATTTGAGTGGGAGGAAGCCCTCAATGAGCTCTATAAAAGGAGGACCCCAGACAATAGTCCGAGCATCAGTTTCTTCAGCAAATTTTGTATTAATTTATTTTTTTTTCTTGTTTAGATCATTGTAGTTTAGGCTTAGGAAAGAGAAGAACTATGGAGAAGATGCTGGTGGCAGTGATGCATGGCTAAACTCCTTTAACCTGGGATAAAGATGAAGCCTATAACCGGGTTCTATCTCTTTTTTTGTACTTGGTTTCTATGCAATGAAACTCATGTTCTTTTTTTCTCTATCTTTTGAGTTATTTTTCTGATTGATGATTTGATCTAGCATACATAGCCTGCACCCTCTATTGACATGCCGTGATCTCCAAATATGGTATGTGCCTAAAAGAGATAGATAGTAGTATGGTAGATTAGATCCCTAACCTTACAAATCAATTAGATAGCTAATTCTCTAGCAGACATGTGTGATCTCTGGATACGGCCCGTGTCCAACAAGAGATCAATTATTCTACCTCTAAATTTGCAAGAATTATTGATATTCCAACATAAAGAAAAGAAGATAAAGCCTATTTGCACGGTGGATTTAGATTCCTAGATTACTTCTCCTACTGACTTAATTTTATTAATTTATTAATTATTATTTTCTTTTAATAACTACTCTTAATATAATCATCTATAATATTTTTTTTTATATTTTTTTCTCATGAAATAATTATCCTTGGTCCTCAAGATACATTCCAACTCATCGTAGCTATAATAGTGAGTAGGTTTTATTTTTGACTGCCTACGATAGCGATCAACTCTCACCATAGAGAAGTATCTAGATAAGGTAAAGGAAATAATCCTTTCTTTTCTCTCTTTTGAAATTATGTAGATACCTAAGACGAAGAACTCTAGAGTAGACCTCCAGTCAAGACTAGTGGCCATGGAGTATCGATAGATCCATAAAGGAGTATACATAGAAAACCTGGAGAAGCCTAGCATCGAGGGTGAGCTAGCCCCAATGATACAGGTAGACCGTGAGCCATGCTAGATGGACCCATTGATACAGTACTTGAAGGATGGACAATTTCTTAAAGATTGGGCTAAGGCTTGTCAAATGAAGAGCTATTCAGTCTAGTGTGTGATGATCGAGGGAAAGCATATAGGTGATCATACTCGATACCACTTTTTCACAACCTCTGACCTGTGGAGGATGACTATGCCCTACACGAAGTCCATGAAGGCATTTATGGGAGCCACCTTGGAGGACGTGCTTTGGTATACAAGATCCTTCGACAAAGATACTACTAGCCCGACATTCACTTTGATGCTATCGAGTTCATGTGACACTATGATTGCTGCCAATAGCATACCAATATCCAGCATAACCATCAGCATCTTTTATCCTAATTAGCTCACTTTGGCCATTTCCTCAGTGGGAGATAAACATCCTTGGCCCATTCCCACCAACCTCCGGGAAAAAAGTTCATCATTGCAATTGACTACTTCACCAAATGGATGGAGGTGGAACCCCTGGCCCGGCTCATTGAGAAAGAAGGATAGTTTCATCTAGAAGTCTATTATTTATTGGTTTAGTTTACCTTGGATGATCATCATCGGTAATGGTCAATAATTTGATAGGCCTTTGATAACTTCTATGAGGATTTATAAATCATCCATTAGTACGCCTTCATCATACATCTATAAATAAATGGAGAAGTGGAGGTCACCAACCAAACTATTATACAGGGTCTAAAGAATTGGCTTAACAAAGCCAAGGATCCTGGGTAGATGAGCTATATAGTATCCTTTGGACTTATCGGATGACATACTAGCTTCCAACTAGGAAACTCCATTCAACCTTGCCATCAAAGCCAAAGCAATCATCCCCGTGGAGCTAGGCTTACCCTCGTACATGGTCTGGGCCTATGACAAGCATCAAAATTTGAAGGACTTCAGAGCAAACCTCGACCTACTCGAAGAAGTTTGAGAGAGGGCTCAGATCTAAATGGCGATGCATCAACGATAAGCAGCTTGCTACTTTAATTTCAAAGTCAAGGAAAAATAGTTCTACCCAAGAGACTTGGTGCTTGGGAAGATCGCAATCAACCAGCCAACTAAGCAAGGAAAGTCTCTCCCAATTGGGAATGACCATACCATGTTGCTAAGGCTATACTCTTTAGCATCTATCATCTGAAATAGTTGGATGGGACACCCATCTTGTGCACCTAGAACTCTAATAATCTAGAAATATTATCAATAAGATTTCTCTTCAACTTACGAGCTAACTCTATTTGTGATGAACCCTCAATCTATCTTGTGTGAAGTAGCCATCAAACTTTTAGCTCATAGGAAATACAAGCACACTTGAAAAGCCCTGGACAATCTCTACACCCCAAGTTGTTACCACACTCTTATCAAAGCCTTAGGGGAGCTTGGCACCCCAAGTTGGGCAATGCGGCCCTCTCCGAGCCCTGCATGAGCTTGGCACCCCAAGCAAGGCTATACATCTTTCTATGCCCTGGTGGAGCATTAGACTTCCATGTTAGGTTTCAATACTTGTTATCCCTGGTTAAGTTGTTAGTCTTCTAGGCATGACAATCTGCCACCTTCAAGCCCTGGTCAAGCAATCAGTCTCCCGAGCAGGTTTCCATATTAAAATCACTAGCTAAGCGATAAGCCTCCTAGGTATGGTCATCCACCACCTTCAGGCCCTGGTTAAGTAATTAGTCTTCCAGGTGGGTCTACATGCCCATAATCTCTAGTTAAGTGATAAGCCTTCTAGGTACAGCAATCAACCACCTTCATGTCCTGGTTAAACAATCAGACTCCTAGGTGGGCCTCATGCACATAATCTCTGGTTAAGTATTAAACTCCCAGGCATGGCAATCCACCACCTTCAAGCCATAGTTAGGCAATTACTCTTCCAAGCGAGCCTCTATTAGAAAATATATCCTAAAGCCATTCATCTGGATTATAGACAATTGTACTCATTATAAATTTATACATGAATCATTAATAAAAAAAATATTTTTAGCAATTCATCTCTTTTTGAATCTTTCTTTAAACTCTTTTAAGATGAAGTCCTTAGAACTACTTCAATTCGATAAAGAAGGATTTATCGAGTAGTTCTTAAACAAGTTCATAACCAAATAATACTTTGTTACCTAGGACGACAATGTTTATCAAGCATAGGAAATGACCTATGGGTTAGTTATCCTTATATCCAAAAAGTGTGGAGATACTAGTATACATGTAGTGAGTGTAGGAGTGCACTACACTTAACATGATCAACTTTGTAGAGGATTGCACTATTGAGAGTTTCTCTCAAAAGGATATGGGCATAAATATCCCTCCGATCTAAGATCACCATAGTGACTTGCAAGTAACTTATTATATTTGGATACCGAAGTACCTGAATTTCTAATCCATTGATTGAAAATTACTAGGTGTAGTTAATACTTGTTAAGTCGGCGTGTGAGTCAAGATGGAATCGATCACTCCAAGTTATTTAAGAAAATACTCGTTGTGTTTCAATTTAATAGGACCTTTGCCAGGGCAATCCTTATGAGGAGTTATAGGATTTATTAGGTTAAGACATATTTGGATATACTATTTGAGAGTTGGTAGTTGACTCTTAAGTCATCTTGAGCATTAGGTCAAAGGAATGAATTATATGAAAACCATTGCCTAGGTTCTTGAAGGTTGCTTCACGAGCATTCGATCTATTTGGACATCGGGCATCATTGCTAAATAGTTCTATCAATTAGTTCAAAAATTAGTTCCTGGGCTAACAACTTAGTATTTGAACTTATGGGGTCACACATATTAGAAGTTTCTAATCGATCATGATGGCTTATTAATGATTAAGAATCATTAGGGACAAAATTATAAATATGATTAATAATTAACCCTATATAAATATTATAAATTAATAATTAATTAGTTGTTAATCAATTATATGAAGATTAATTAGTAATTAGATTGCTAATTGGGTTAATTTGATTGATCAAAGAGGTTTAGTTCAAGTCTAATTGAAATTGTTTTAATTAGGTTTCACCCGATTAGGTTGTACCATGATCTAATCGCTATTTTTAATTTTGATTTGATCCTGACTTGGGTATGATTAATTTCTAATTTGATTAGAAATAAATTAACCTATTAGGGACCTACTTAGATTAGGTTTAGATGTCCTAATTGGGTCTAACCTTATTTGATTTGGTTGGATTTAAATTAGATCAAATCAAGACCCAAATTCACACCTAGCACCACCCTAAATTTATCCTAGAATCTCTCCATGCCAATCTTGGATTTGCGTGATCTTTCTTCACCCCAAAAATGTTTTTTCACCCATGCTTTCTTCCTTTTTGATGAGGATAAGATGTGGATTAAGTTTGGTTTAAGTTTGATTTGATTTTGAATTAATCTGATAGAGTTTCAGTGAGATTGAAACTCTTATCCTTTTCCATCTAAATCCACTCATATCCTTATCTATCCTTCATGCCATATTTTATTTTGATTTTTCCTTCAGATGTGCAACAATTTGGAGCATCATTACCATGGTTTTGAGAATGAATAATTACCAAAAAGAATTAGAAGAGAATTAGCATTGAAACCATGAATTTGGGCATGGGGTTTTTGTGCTAGGAACTAGGTTTTTTTTAAAGGAGAGAGGAAGAAAAATTAAAAAGAAAGTCTTTATATTCTTTTGTGTCTCCCACTTCTTGAACTTAAACTCTCCACTTCTTGATCTTCTTGAAGGGTTCAAGAAGATCAAAGAAGAAAATTATTTTCAACCATTCAATAGCCTTCACAGAAATCTAGCAGTTCCAAGGGTTGATCACTTCGGAGCTTCGTGTGGATGATTCATAGAGGCCAAACATTCTATGCAGCTATGAAGTGATATGGAGAGCCCTTACACATTCCATCGATAGCAATGATCATCAACCCATGATCATGTATAAAATTAGATTTCATATTGTTTGTATTTTGATCTACAGCATGCATCAGTTAGATTGATGCATATTGATTTTATTTTCTATATTGAATATCATGTTATGATCTTTGTTAATTTTTTTAGATTTGATCTATATACATAAATAATTTTAAACTAGATTTACTTTCACTACAAATTATTAAAACAATCATGCATGAAGTCCTAGGTGTTTTCTAATAATGGTATCAAAATGTTCATTTTTATAACATGATATGTAGATGTAAAATTATATATATATATGATATAATCTTAATCTAAGTAACTACTTCAGATTGGGTTGATCACCATGGCCATCCAGTCATAGAAGAAAACTAGGGTTTAAAGGTCCTCTCTTCCTATTCCATGGGATCTCTTGTAGAGGTATCGCTTGTGGTTATATCCCATGAACAAGTGAGATGAAAGTATTTTTTTTTTTGATTATTAAATCTATTTTTTGGCCATTTAATCTTGATTAATTTATTATTTTTGATCTAAAATAAAATTATTATGGTTTGTTTTTATATTTAGAACATGAAATATAATATAAATTTCAGCATATGTCTATATCGTATAGTTTAGATCTAAAAGTATTGAATGTATATGAGGTGCATGTAAATTATTTAGATCTATATTTGGAAAAATTAATCTTGATCAATTTCTAGAATTAAGAGATTTAATTTTAGATCTAGAATTATGAATTAAAGATCTAAATGCATTTGATAAATCATTGGCTTTGGGTTAGCTTGAATCAGATCAATTAACCGGGTTAGACCTAGGATTAGAATTTTAAATAATATATACATAATAGAAAATTGGATTTAATCTAGCCAAAAGTTGATTAGAATTAGATCAAGGTTTCTCTAGATCAAATCTATAGTGATAGTTTGATCAAGTTCATATTATAATAAATGGACCTGATTATGGCTTAAGGTCAGACTTGAGTCCTTAGGCTAGTCTAAATGAATCTGATGAACCAATTGGTATCTAAGATAAGTTGGCATTTGATCATGGTTATTAATTAGGGCTATCTCTTACCTGGCCAACGTCTAAGAAAAGAGGTTAATGGTGGAACCCTCCCACTGATATCACTTACCTAGCTAATAGGTTAATCATTTTTTGATTAGACAGCTTATTAATTCAAGTTAACCCATGCCAGTATGAATGATCAGCTTAACTAATCTATGTGCCCTTGGATCACTTATATCTTTGACCCCCATCATAGACTTGGTAAAGTAAGTGGAAGAATTGGTCCATATCTTCTTCTCTTCTGAATTATTAATAAAAATTTCTAAATTATTAGGTTTCTAAAATGACTAAGTTATGGAGATAACCGAGTCATAGCCTCCATTAAGAGAATGGTAATGGGTTCAATAGTTAAGATGATCATTGGAGGTCTAAAGACCTGGTGCTCATCTAGCTATTGGAGTTATCATTCATATTATAATGATTCGGGTGTGACTCTCTTAACGGTGATCAAGTAGGCCGAGCCACACTCAGGCTCGGTCATTCATTGGTTGAAATATTAAATTCTGTCAAGTTAATGGTTGGACCTAACCAAGACTTTCAATGGAAGCATGACAAACCTACAAAGAGGTGCCTAGGACAAAATTGAATACTAAAAGTTGTTTGGAGAAAAAATTAATTGAGAACCTACCTTTAGATTCACATGGATGGGTTGAGTTACACTCGGGCTTATATGTAGTCTATAGGATCTAGTACCTAATAGAAAATTACTGTAATTTCTTAGATTGGACGTAGAGGCTACCAATTCAAACAAAATAATGGAGGAACCTTTAGACTAAAGTGAAGGTGAAGATGTTCATGCATGCAGGGCAAAAAAGATGCATTTTAAAACTATTTTAAAACATGCATAGCGGAAGGCTCGGTAAATAGATCAAAACAATCTACCGATCTGCCTGCAACAGGATCTAGTATAATGATCTAGCATGCAAGCAAAACATCAAAGGCAAGAAATAAACAAAGGTATAAAAGTACCTTACCTTAATACCTCTGAAAATATAGAGAAGAAGGATGAAGGCGCCCGAGCCACACACGTGTCTGGCCTCTACAGGTAATCCACACCAGGGCTCTACTCTGATCAACTCCCTCGGAGTGCTAGCTCTTCGGGATCCTTTGAGCTGATCTTCTTCTTCCGGGAAGAAAAGGAGGAGAGGTGGAACCCTTCCCAAAACTCTCTTTCCAAGACCTAGCTTGAATGATAGGTTTCTCACATCCAATCCCAAGTCCTCACTAAACCCTTCTTCTTCTTCTCTAACTTTTCCTTCTTAAAAGAACCATTAGTAGCCTCTAAAAAGAACTTCATTTATAGGGGCAGCCATGAGAGGGAGAAAGAGGAAGGAGGAGTGATTGGGGGAGAGAGTCAAGGGCCATTCCAAATGGGTCCAAGCCAAAGAAGGTAAGTATGACTATCATACCATGAATGCTTGGAGCCAAAACATCCAAAAACTCGAATTTCAAATTCAAAATTCGAAGTCAAACATTCCAAAAATTCTTTCCAGAAATTTGCTCATCACAGCAAGTATCGACACTTACAAAATGTGAAGTATCGACAATTTCCTAAGTGTCGACACTTACAAAAATCCAAGTGTCGATACTTGGAACATGGTCAATCATATTGATCTCCGATGATGGCAAACGATTCTCAATCATCGATCAGCCTTAAGATCTGATAGAAAACCCCTATGGTGTGTGACCTCATAGGTTCGAACACTATGTCGGTAGCACTAGAACATTTCCAGTACTAGTCAAAGTCCTCATCTAGCAATGATACCCGATATCCGGATAGGTTGAAGATGCATAGCACCTCACAAGAAGCTCTGGCATATGGTTACCATATAATTCATTCCTTTAACCTCATAATGCTCAGGATGACCTAGGGTTCAACTGCCAACCCTAATTTGGTTTATCCAGATCAAGTCTCAACTTTACAAGTTCTATGACTCCTCATAAGAACTACCCTAGCTAGAGATTTGCTAAATTGAGACATAGTGAGTCATTCACTCTAAACTATTTGGAGGGATTAATTCCATCTTGATCCACCACCGCTCCACAAGTACTTGACTATACCCAAAACCTAACATGGGAGTCTAATGCTCCACCATGGCTTAGAAAGATGTATAGCCTTGCTTGGGGTGCCAAGCTCATGCAGGGCTCGGAGAGGGCTGTATTGCCTAACTTGGGGTGCCAAGCTCCCCTAAGGCTTTGATAAGAGTGTGGTAACAACTTGGGGTATAGAGATTGCCCAGGGCTTTTCAAGTGTGCTTGTGTTTCCTATGAGCTAAAAGTTTGATGGCTACTTCACACAAGATAGATTGAGGGTTCATCACAATTAGAGTTAGCTCGTGAGTTGAAGAGAAATCTTATTGATAATATTTGTAGATTATTAGAGTTCTAGGTGCACAAGATGGGTGTCCCATCCAACTCTCCAAGAGGCTTCTAGGACTATCCCAGTCTACATATATCGACACCATGCTGAAACAGTTCAGCATGGAAAATTCTAAGAAGGGCTATCTCCCGATAGGCACTGGAATTGATCTCTCCAAAAGGAATTGTGCAACAACTCCTGAAGAGAGAGAGCGTATGAGTAGAATCGCATATGCTTTAGTAGTGGGTTTTATCATGTATGCCATGATATGTACTTGACCAGACGTGGCATACTCACTAGGCGTAGTGAGCAGATACCAGTACATGACATGTACTAATGGCTAATTTATGGAGAATCTGACTTGAAACTTGTATGGTATACTGACTCCAGTTTCCAGTCAGATAAGGATGATAGCAGAAGTGTGTTAAGATTTATCTTTACCCTAAACGGAGGAGCTGTCTACTGGAAAAGTTCCAAGCAGCCTACTGTCACAGACTTAGTATGTGATGTAGAGTACATTATAGCATCAGATGCAGCGAAGGAAGCTATGTGATTGTGGAAGTTCCTTGGTGAGCTAAGAGTGGCACCTTCTTTAGATGGTCCTGTTTTGGTGTAATGTGATAGCACTGGAGCCATTGCTCAAGTCAAAGAGCCGAAGTCTCATCACCGCACAAAGCATATTCTGCGGTGCTATCACCTTGTACGAGAGATCATGGAATGAGATGACATTGACCTTCTGAAGATCGATGAAAAGGAAAACCTGGTTGACCCCTTCACTAAAGCCGTCAGAGTTCAAGAGTTTGACTATTGTAAACAAAAAATAGGAAGAGATTCTATACCGATTAGCTTTAGTCCAAGTGGGAGTTGTTGGGAATTGTGTCCCAAAGCCAATCATCTAGGCTGTAGATGGTTGTGCTATCTTGTAATTGTATATGATTTTTGAATGAATAAAAATTATTCTTTTCTTATTGGCTCTTCATCATATTTACATTTTCCTGAAATGAACTCTTGTGTGATGGAGTCCATAGATCTACATTGTTTGATATAGAGAGGATATATCAAGTAGTTCTTAAACTATTTCACAATCAAATGATACATTATTATAAGATGATGATGTATCAAGTATAGGTTGTTGTATGTCACATTTGTTAGTTGTCCTCTTAACCAAAGAGTATGGAGACACTTGTATGATATGCAAGTGAAATGTATGACATTTCACTGAACGTGACCATCTGCGGAGCTCCCTTCTGCAAAAGGATTGCTCGCGAAGGGATATGGGTATATATGTCTCTCAGACCTGAGATCACCATGGCAGCTTGCAAGCAACTCACTATACTTTGGTGCCGAACTACCTGGATTTCTAATCTAGTAACAGAAGGTTTCTGGATGTAGTCAAGTACTTATGGAGTGATGGTGGATCAAGATGGAATTGACCTCTCCAAATAGTTTGGAGATGATGACTCACTATGTCTCAATTTAGCAAAACCTTGATCAGGATAGTTCTTGTGAGGAGTCACAGAACTTGTGAGGTTAAGACATGATTTGGAAAAACAAAATTAGGATTGGTAGTCGAACCCTAAGTCATCATGAGCATTATGAGGTCAAAGAGATGAATTATGCGGTAACCATATGCCAGAGGTTCTTGTGAGGTGCTCTGCATCTTCGACCTATCCGAACGTCGGGTATCATTACTAGATGAGGACTTTAACTGGTACTGAAATGTTCCAATGCTACCGGCTTAGTGTTCGAACCTATGGGGCCATACACCATAGATGATTTCTATCTGATCTTAAGGCTAATCAACGATTGAGAATTGTTTACCATCACTGGAAGTCAATATGATTGACTTTGTTCCAAGTGTCAACACTTGGAATTTTGCAGGTGTCAACACTTGGTGAAGTGTCAACACTTGACAATTTTCGTGAGTCGAAACTTCCTATGACGAGCAAATTTCTGGGAAGAAATTTTGGGAGGATTTTGACCTGATTTGAATTCGAATTCAAACTAGTTTTGGCTCCAAGGTTATTTGGTATAATAGTCATACTTACCTTCTTGGGTTGGACCCATTTGGTATGGCCTTGATCCTCTCCCCCATTCTCTCCCCTAATCTCTCTTCCTTCTTCTTTCTCCCTTTCATGGCTGCACCTATAAATGAAGTCATTCTATAGGCTGTAGAGATTACAACAACTAGAGAGACACAACAAGAGAAAAGAGAGAAGATAGAAAAGGGTTGTTAGAGGTCTAGGGATTGGGTGTGAGAATCCTAGCATTTTAGCTAGGTCTTGGAAAGAGAGTTCTCTTGGGAAAGGGTTCCAACTCTCCTCCTAGTCTTCCCAGAAGAAGAAGATCGGTCCAAGGATCCCGAAGAGCTAGCACTCCAAGGGAGTTGATCATAGTCGAGCCCAGGTTGGATAACCTATAGAGGCCAGAGACGTGTGTGGCTCGAGCGCCCTCCTCCTTCTATAGCTTTTTTCTAGTATAAAGGTATGGTACTTTTATATTTGTGTTTCTGTCTTGCTTTGATGTTATGATTTATGCTATTACATTATGCTAGATCCTATTGCAAGCAAATTGGTAGATCATTTAGATCTATTAACCAAGCCTTCTGCTGTGCATGTTTTAAAATTATTTTAAAATATTTTTTGCCCTGCTTTCATGAATGCATGTTTGCATATTGGTATGCTTCGTTGATGCACTTCACCTTCATAAACTAGTTGGTTATATTGACTTGAGTTTTCAGTCAGACAAAGATGACAGTAAGAGTATATCTGGTTATTTCTTTACCTTGAATAAAGAAGCTATCTATTGAAAAGTTTCAAGCAGTACACTATGGCCGATTCTATATGCTAGGTGGAGTACATTATGACATTCGATGCTGTGAGACCCGGGCTTTTGGGCCAAAGTCAGCAGGCCCAACCAACTTCAACCCAGTGCATGAAAAAAAAGGGAAGGGAGAGCCGAATAGGGGAAGCTCATTCTCCCCTTATCCAGCCAGAAAACTCATCAAATTCATGGAAGGGATGCCGTGGAGTGGGAGTCGACCAGAGGACGTGTTGGGGTGGGACAGGACTTTCGATCAATCGATTCTCTTCCTCGTATGGTGAGAGAATTCCTCGTTCTTCTTCTTTAAAAACCACCCCTCATCACCCAATTTTTCACGATTTTTTTTCTCTTGCTAGTGGCCACGCTGCCCCGACCTTCTCCTCCAATCTAGCCATGTGCTAGCGAACCATTCCCCTTCTCCAGTCTCTATCTTTTGGAGACTTGAGGCTTGTTCGACCGAGCTAAAGTAAAAAAAAGAGAGAACAAAGGTGGGGGAGAGAAGGCATCGACGAGCCAGGTCGGTGATTGGAAACCATAGGATGCCGGTGATGCCATCACTAATAGATGCTGGATTGGGATCCACGGCCATGCTGCCATATACCGTATCCCGACCAATCATCGTCGATGAGCTCCTCGGGACTTTGGGAGGAGGAACGAGAAGCACCGGTCCCCTCCTCGACGGAGAAGAAGGAAAGGAGAGGGACAGGAAGGAAAGGAGAGGGAGAGGAAGGAGAGGAGAGGGAGAAGAAGAGGAAAGGAAGAGGAAAAAAGAAAAGAAAAAAAAATGAAATGAAAGGGGGAGACCCTGTTCGGCGAAGATGAAGGAGAGGAGAGGGTAATGAAAAAAGAAAAAGAGGAAGAAAGAAAAAAAGAAAGACAAAAGAAAAAAAGAAAAGAAAAGAAAAAAAGGAAAAAAAAGGGAAAAAAAGAAGAGAATGAATAGGAGAGAGAGAAGAGAGAAGATGCGGAGAGAGAAAGAGGAGAGAAAAAGAAGAAAGAGAGAAAAAAATAATCAGAGGGGAGATCAAAAGTCTCTCTCTGAGAATTTGGAAAGTGAGGGTATCAACGGAAGGACCACTGATGAAATTCAGGTAAAAAGATTTTGGATTTAATAATTATTCTAGGATTATTTATTAATCTTAAAAAATTATTATTGTAGGGGGCAGCTTTCTGTGCAAAAGGGCATTATGTGGGTTCCGTGTACAGACAAATATCAGGCATGTTAGTTATCTCTAGTGAGGTAAGGATCTTTGTACATGATCACTGATTTGTACATGTATTTCATATTGCATAGTTTTATCCATGAGCATAGGCAGGGGTTAACATTCATGTATGGTTTTTGTTTTGATAGTTGCATTTACTGGCTTGATATTATGATCTTTTATATATTATGTGGAATGCTTTGGAAAATGATACTGGTTTGAAAAAAAAAAGAATCTTGATTTAATGTAGTGGACAATCACATGAAAATTGATTAAACGATAATTAAGAGAAGATTATTTTCCCCTAGCTATGCTACACCTAGAATAGCCTAAGCAACAGACAGATAATACATGGAATAGCCAGCCATGGATGGATAGTACGTGGAACAGCCTGAGCCATGGGCTTAGTACATGAAATAGCCGGCCATAGATGGATAGTACATGGGACAGCCTGAGCCATGGGCTTAGTACATGGAATAGCCAGCCACGGATAGATAGTACGTAGGACAGCTTGTGCCATGGGCTTAGTACATGGAATAGCCTGGCCATGGGCGGATAGTACATAGTTGATTTTGAGATTGCCCATTTTGGGCTGAGGTGACTGTAGTTAGTCCAAATCCTAAAGAAGACTATTATGCAAAGTGGGACATGAATGGTTTATGACTATTGAGTTATTTTGGATGCATGACATGATATTTATAACTTATGATATTTAGTATTTTCATTATTATTTTTTATGTGTAAGAGTGAAATTGTACGAAAATCCTTACTGAGCTGTAAAGCTCGTAACCCCCTACTTTCTTCCTTCTCAGAATTATGCAGGATATCCGAGCTTGGTGGTGGGTTGGATTCGTGGTGAAATGATGAACAGCCATAGAGTCATTAATACTAATAAAATGATTGAAGGATGACTGAAATTGTAACCATAAAAGATGTATTATTTTCTTTATGTTAGGTATTTTCTTATAAATTATGATCAATAGTAGTATGGAGGATTAAAGTTGAAATGAAACTTTTTTTAGGCCTTGAATGATCTCTAGGGTAAAACCTAGGGTTGTGCAGCCGGTCATGTAGCCGATTTCAATGCTGGATTCGGGATGTGACAGATGTAGCAAAGGAAGCTGTATGGTTACAAAAATTTATCACCGAGCTTGGAGTGGTACCCTTCATTGATGGCCCAGTTCTCTTATATTGTGATAGCACTGGGGCTATAGCTCAAGTGAAGAAACCAAAGGCACATTAATGGATCAAGCACATTTTGCATCGCTACCACATTGTTCGGGAGATAGTGGATCGAGGTGATGTTAACCTTCAGAAGATCGATGAAAGGACAACTTGGCTGACCCATTTACTAAAGCTCTCAATCAAAGAGTTCGATGATCATAAGTGAAAGATGTGTATTTGATACTATTCCAATTAGCTCAAATCTAAGCGGGGGTTGTTAGAAAATATATCCTAAAGCCAATCATATAGATTGTAAATGGTTATCTTTATTATAAATTTGTACATGAATTATTAATAAAATAAAAAAAATTTTGGTAGTTCAACTTTTTTTGTATCTTCCTTAAACTCTTTTGAGATGAAGTTCTTAAAACTACTTCAATTCAATAAAGGAGGATTTATCAAGTAGTTCTTAAACATGTTCGTGATCAAATGATACATTATTACCTAAGATGATAATGTTTATTGAGAATAGGTCATTGTATGCCATATAGGTTGGTTATCCTCATAACTAAGAAGTGTGGAGACACTGATATAGTATGCAAGTGAGTCTAAAAGTACTTTGCACTGAACTTGACTAACTCTATAAAGTACTCTGCTATCGAGAGTTTCTCTTAGAAGAATATAGGTATAAATATCTCTCTGACCTGAGATCACCATGGTGACTTGCAAGCAACTCATTGCACTTAGATGCCAAACTACCTGAATTTCTAATCTAGTGATGGAAGGTTACTGGGTGCAGTTAAGTATTTGTTAAGTTAATGTATGAGTCAAGATGGAATTGACCACTCCAAGTTGTTAAAGAAAATACTTGGTTGTGTTTCAATTTAGCAGGACCTTGGCCAGGAAAATTATGAGGAGTTACAAGATTTATTAGGTTAAGATATATTTGGATGCACTATTTGAGAGTTGGCAGTTGACTCTCAAGTCTTCCTGAGCATTAGGTCAAAAGATGAATTATATGAAAACTATATGCCTGGGTTCTTGAATGTTGCTTCGCAAAAATTTGACCTATCCAAATGTTGGGCACAATTGCTAGATGGTTACATCGATTAGCTCAAAAATTGATTCCTAGGCTATCAGCTTAGTGTTTGAGCCTATGGGGTCATACACATTAGAAGTTTTTGACCGATCATGATGACTGATTAACGATTAAGAATCATTCATGGGCAAAATTATAAATATGATTAACAATTACTCTATACAAATATTATAAATTAATAATTAATTATTAATTAATTATAGAAGGATTAATTAATAATTAAATTATTAATTTGCTTAATTTGATTGAGCAAAGAGGTTTAGATCAAGTCTAATTAAATTTGGTTCAATTATGTTTTACCTGATTAGGTTATACGATGACATAATCGCTAAGAAATTTAATTTGGGTTATATCCTGATTTGGGCATGATCAATTTCTAATTTGATTAGAAATTAATTAAGCTATTAAGGATCTAGTTAGATTAGGTTCAAATATCCTAATTGGATATTAAATTAGGTTTAGATATCGTAATTGGGTCTAACCTTATTTGATTTGGTTGGATTTAAATTAGATCAAATCAAGACCCAAATTCACACCTAGCACCACCCTAGAATTTATCCTAGAATTTCTTCATGCCAATCTTGGATTTGCATAATCTTTCCTCATGCCAAAAATTGTTGTCACCCATCCTTTCTCCCTTTTGGATGAGTATAAGACATGGTTTAAGTTTGGTTTAAGTTTGATTTGATTTTGAATTAAATCTACTAGAGTTTCAGTAAGATTAAAACTCATATCCTTTTCCATCTAAATCAACTCTTATCCTTATCTATCCTTCATGCCATATTTTATTTTGATTTTTCTTGGGATGTGTGACAATTTGGAGCATTGTTACCATGGTTTTGAGAAAGAATAATTATCAAAAAAAATCAGAGAAGAGAATTAGCATGAAAACCATGAATTTGGGTGTGGGCTTTTTGACTGGAGAGGAAGAAAAATTAAAAAGAAAGTCTCTATATTTTTTTTGTGTCTCCCACCTCTTGATCTTAGATCCTCCACTTGATTTTCTTGGATGGCTCAAGAAGACCCAAGAAGAAAATTATTTTTAGCATCCGGTGGCCTTCACAAGAATCTAGCAATTCTACGAGGTTTATCATGTTGAAGATTTATGTGGACAATTCATAAAGACCGAACATCCTGTGAGGCTACAAAGCAATATGGAAAGTCCTTACCATGTACCATCGATAGTGGTGATCATCGATCCATGATCAGGTATGAAATTAGATTTTATATTATTTGTAGATTTGATCTACAATATGCATTAGTTAGATCGATGCATGCTGATTTTATTTTCTATATTGCATATCATGTTACGATCCTCGTAGGTTTTTTTATATTTGATCTATTTACATGATTTTCTATTTAAAATAATTTTAAGATAGATATTCTTTTGTTGTAAATTATAAAAAAACTATGAATGAAATCCTAGGTATTTTTCAATAGCCTCTATGTCCTAAATTCCTAGTTAAGCAATAAGCCTTCCAGGAATGATAATCCACCACCTTTAAATCCTAGTTAAGTAATTAGACTCCTAGGTGGGCTTCTGTATCCATAATCTTAATTAAGCGATCAAACTTCCAAGCAAAACCAGGATGAGCTATATGTCCCTAGATGAGGTAACTCAGTCACTTTGGTATTCTATTAATTATAGGTCAAAGGAAAGTCTTGGCTTGAGTTAGGGAACCCTCCTTCCTTATGCATGGAACCCTTTAGAATGGAACATGAGGGTCATAGTATTCCATTCGGTCTATCTCTAGAACCCTGCATTCATATGGTAAGGGAAAAAGACCCTCACTTAGCCATTAGCTAATCTTAATATTTTATTCTAAAGTCCTAGACGAGCTTTGTACCCCAGGCAAGGTTGGCGAACCCTTTATTCTAAAAGTCCTAGATTAGCTTTGTACCCTTGGTAGGGTCAACAAACCCTCTATTTTAAAGTCCTGGATGAGCCTTATGCCCAAGACAAGGTTGATGAACCCTCTATTCAAAGTCCTAGATGAGCTTCGTATCACAAGTAGGATTGATGAACCCCTTATTCTAAAGGCCTGGAAGAGCTTCGCATCCCAAGTAGGTTCTTCAAACCCTCTATTCTAATATCCTGTATGAGCTTTTATCCCAAGCAAGGTTGGCGAACCCTCTATTCTAAAGTTCTAGGCAATCCTTGTTCCCTAGGTACGACCGGTAAACCCTCCATTCTAAAGTCCTAGTCAATCCTTATTCCCTAAGCAAGGTCAGTGAACCCTCAATTCTAAAGTCTGGAATAGCTTCATGCCCCAGGTAAGATCAGTGAACCCTTTATTCTAAAGTCTTAGATGAGTCTTGTTCCCTAGGCATGGTTGTTGTACTCTTTATTCTAAATCATATGAAGGCCACACACCCATATAAGGTCTCCAAACCCTTATAGCAGCAATACTCCTAGGTGAAGCAATTCTCAATACATCCAAGAGAGATCAACATCCTCTAAAGCTTCAGCAAGGAGAAACCCTTCAAACAATGGGTTGAAGCCTAATATGAAGACACAAAAAATGTTGGAAGCATTTGAGAAGGAGCAAGCAACATGTAAACATAAGCAGATATCAAGAAATAAAGATCTCATTTCATTAATAGATTCAAGCTACACATGTTTGCGGCTTTATAGCCAAATTACATTACTCCAAGAATGCTTCAAAAGATATAGATGGAGGATAGGGATATATTACAATAACCCTAAAGGATCAGGACACAACTCCATGGAGTTCCAAAGTTTCTTCAATGTTTCATGCCAGTAAGAGGAAGATCAGGATCGAGCCAAGGCTTCCTGCAATGATAAAGTTCTCCTCAAAAATGGTGGGCACCTCTTGATGCCTGAAAGGCTTCCAAGTCTTCCTGAAGCACGTTGAGACAAAGTCGATCGGGAAAGAGAAGATATGCATCGTGCTCTAGTGACCCAGCCAACATTGATGGGGGACGAATTTGATCAAATGGGTGTATGGAGATATGATCTACTTACCTAGAAATAATACTTCGGTATTAGAGCTCCAAATATGGCCAGATTCATGGATAGAAGGGATGAAGAATTTCGAGATAGGAACTAGTTGAGCAGAAAATCTGACACCCTTGTGCAAGCTTCCTTTCAAAAAAATAAAAGAGAGGATCTAAGGACATAGAAACCCTGAAACTAGGCTAAGCTACCTTTAAGAACCTTATATCTAAGGATCAAGAGAGTCTTTTCCCAACAATGAAGAGAAATCAAAGCTCAACTGGAAGGGAAGCACTTACTACTCAAAAATTGAAGGCTAGAGACAAGATCTACACTCCCTTCTTGGATTCACCATTGGAGCTTTGATCCTTGGCATGGAGCCTTCATCTTTATCTTCAAATCACCAAGAAAAACCTGCAAAGAGTCAAGGTAAGTCAAAATTCAAAGAAGTTAAGGAAAAAAAGGAAGGAATCAACAAGAGAAGTGAAGAGAGTTGCTGGAATTTTTGGGCAGCACTTCCTCTTCTTCTTGGACTACTTGGATCTTCTGTAGACAAACTAGGAAATGGAACTTTGGCCCTCCAACCTCAAGGTACTCACTCAAATTCAAGATCAAACTCATCACTCCAACTCAAACTTAAAGCAAAACACTCAAAATTCTAAGAAGAACTAAAGAACTTGGCAAAGTGGAAGAGAACACAAACAAGTAAGCTTTCATTCAACTTAAGTCATTCATTGCTTTACAAGAGGAGGCCTTGGTCCTATTTATAGGCCAAGGGTAGCCATAATGGGTGGGTTAAAGAGCCAACTAATTCAAATTTAGTTGGTAATTAATTATATGATGTGTTCCTAGTCTAACTAATCCTAACAAGAGAAAGTCCTAGAAGCTCCATGTGGCACCATCTCCTTGCAATACTTGTCTTCATCTAATCCTTTCACATATTCTTTAAGGTTTGGTCTTTCAATTAGGCTTCAAGGTAGAAGATTTCTTCATAGATTGGCCAGCCCATGGGCTTGGAAAAGGAATCTTCACTTGATTTTAGCTTTAAACAATTCAATCTTGTTTCATGGAATTAGGAGTCTTTAAGAGGTGCTTCATACATTTGTGGAAACCTAAAAAAAAGGAAAGATTGGATTACAACCAAAGATTATTAGTTTGTAATTTCTTCCTCTTGCCAATATCCTTATTAATTTTCCCCGAGTGAAAAGAACTCGGCCCTGACGAGTATGAATCATTTAGGCTTTGGTAGTATTCAAGCAGATCTGGATTGATCCTTTGTAGTTCTTCTTGAGTGATCCATGAATCCTCAGACTCAGGTCTGCCTTGCCAATGGACCAAGTATCGTTGGTAATCTTTATTCTGGGTAGTAACAATCTTATCATTTATGACCCTTTCAATTCTTTCTCCCCGCTTTGGTAGTGTGGCTGGTGGGCACTCTGGGGTTGGTTCACTCTCAAGAAATGGATCAGATTCTATGAACTCACTAGGAATCATTGTGGGCTTCTTGTATCCTACCATATCTGAGATATTAAAAGTAGAGCTAATGCCAACGTCAGAAGGTAGGTCCAGCACATAAGCATTAGGTCCTATTTTTTTTATTATTTTGAAAGGAACTACACCACGGGCATGGAGTTTCTTCATAGTTCCCGGTGGAAACTGTTCAGGTTTTAGCCTGATCATCACAAGTCCCCTACTTGAAATTCTTTGGCCCTTCTATGAGAATCAGCCATATGCTTGTAGCTCTCATTGCTCATTTGGATTTTCTTACTAATCTCTCTATGCAAATCCCTAAGATATTATGCATATGATTCAGCAGACTGATGCATGGATGACACCAATTGACAAAACAAACTCAAATGATACTAAAATAAAAGACAAGCTTAAATGGATTTTATTATCTAAGGACTGAATTTTATTGTTAAGCTAGGAAACAAAGGTTCCTAATTTTCAATATTTCTCTTAAGAGGCTTCTAAGACTCTTGCACATATCTTTAGGTAAGTGGTAGTAAATCTTAATTTGGCTTCCAACATATGCCATAGAGTCTTAAGAAAGTAACTACTGAATATTACTGGGAACAGATCAATGATATGGTGGATGTCCCAGCCAGATGGAATAAGAGGGTGAATGATACGTAGTGGTGGATCAGGATGGTGGATGTTCAAAAATGGTAGATCAGGGACAGAAAAACTGTTAGAGAATATACATCACAGGTTCTTCAAAGGCTCTACAACCTCTTGGGACTGATCTGTAGGGGTTTGTTCTTGGATTTTCTTGATGGTCAATACCCCAATAGGTGCTCTTTCATTGATCTCCAAATTTGAATCCTTGTCATTGGTTAACTTTAATTCCACATCCTCTTCTTTTATGAACTCTTTTATTTCTTGGGGTGGCTCTTCCTGGACTTTTCTTTTTTCGAGTTGATTATTTTCATCTTTAATTTCTTCAGGCTGGGTAACTATTCCAAATTTTTCCTTTATTACAAACACTGGTTCATGTATATTTAGGTTAGACCCAACTTCACTGATTTCTTCCTTGAATTCTTCATCATGTTCAGGGGATTCTTTCTTTAATTCCTCAGTTGGACAATATTTGGATTCTGTTTCTTCCTTGAGTACTTCAAGAGGTTCAGGAATTTTTTTCTTTAATTCTTCCATGGATTTGGTCTCTTCTTCATCTCCCTCATACTCATTGAATTCAACAATATATTTAAACATAGTTTTAACATCTTGTCTCAATTTGTACCATTGGGTTGGAAGATTTTGCTTATAAGATTTGTCCAGGTACTTTTCCCTTAGCTTACTCTTCATATCTCTCCAAGTAATTATTTTATCCCCACTATAATAACTTTTATACTCAACATGTCCCGAATATGACTTAGCTTGTTGGATTAGCTTTAATTTGGCAAATTGACACTTTATTTCTTCCGACATTTTATCAAACTCAAAGTACTGATCCATTTTCTTCTCCCAATCGACATACACCTCAGGATTTCTATCAAAAGTGAGTGTATAGGATCGATTGCTTCTAAAGACTCTCTCCTCCTGATCTACAAAGCCTTGACAGCGGTATCTAAGTTTATACTCAAGGGTGAGATCATGACAATGGACTTTTGGATCAATAGGAGGTGATTTAGGATTAGTACGGGTCAAGCAATCTTTTTCGTTGTTTCCAATTTGATTATTTACTTGCCTTAACTCTTTGTTCATTGATCCTAATTATTTAGTCAGGGTATCAAATTTTTCAGTCAAGGTCCTCATAAAGAATTCAAGATTGGGGTCCACAAGTAAACCAGACTGAGGGTGGGACTTTGATATAGAGGTTATAGGACACAGTACAAGGGTAAGCAATACAATCGATAAGCAATCAAGACCTAATTCTAGGGCTCCTAGACCTAGAGTTCAAGAATACAAGACTTAACTAGGTACTACTTAAGAATGTAATTATCCTGTCCACTGGCCAGGTAAGAGGTGGAGTTGTGGGAGGCTCCCCTCGCTTTCACGAGGTCCTAATTAAAAATCACAAGTCCTCTTAAGGTGTTTGCCATTTAACCTCTAGCCTTAGACACCAATTTCAAGGAATAAGTATAAGCTCAAATAATACTTTGTCTTACCTTGCACTTGAACCCGACTCGTGGGTGTCCCTAGTTTAGGTTCCTACTTGATTTTACTTAGAGTTTAGGTTAATGCAAATGTGGGTGATTGTTTTGGGCTAAGGAAAGGTAATGACCTCCTTCCCTTATGTAATATTGAGTGCCCTTAGGATATTTTAAAATTAGATGCAAACAATTTTAGCAAAACAATGAGCACAATCACAAATACATGAATTTTTAATCCAATTTTGAAATGTCAATTAATACAAATTTAAATTGAGTAATTCAAATCTTGAAGTCTAAATCACAGTAACCAAATTTTAAATTTTAAATTTTGAAATTTGATTAGAAAATTTATCCTTGGAAGCAAAGTGGTTAAAATGTAAATTTCAGCTTCCAACTAACCTCCAGCTAACATGAATTGAAAATTCAAATTTTAAAATTTTAAAAATCCAAAAATTTAAAATAAAACTGATTTGGTTAGCTCTCATATCTAAACTTTCAAATTTTAAATTTTGACTTCAAATTAATTCAAATTCTGGTTGAGAAGGTAGTTTGAAAACAGTTACTAGAAGATTCCAGCAGTTCAGCTAACTCTTAATAACCTGAATTCAAATTTTGAATTTTGAGCTATAAACCTCTATAAAATTCAAGATTATAGTGGGAAATAACAAAACTCAAGGTCTAAATCTCAGATATAAAACTCAAAAATTAAAAAAAAATATTTTTATATTTTTTTGAAAATTAAAGGAAATGGAAGGCAGAAACAGAATTCTGGACAGAACTGCAGAAATGACCTAAGAACTTATATTTTTAAATCCAAAAATAATCCTAACACGCAAAGGTACTGGGAAAGTATTTGTTTTGGATTTTTTTGATCAATATAAAAAATACAAAAAATCACTAAAACTTGGAAGATAGTGAGACAGAATTCCAGTAGCCTGCAAAGCTTAACTTAGAACCAAAGCTCTGATACCAAAAAATTGATGGGGAATGAATTTGATGAAATGGGTATGTGGAGATGTGATCTACTTACCTAGCAACAACATATCAGCATTAGAGTTCCATATATGGCCGGATTCATGGGTAGAACGGATGAAGAATTTCGAGATAGGAACTAGTTGAGCAGAAAATCTGACATCCTTGTGCAAGCTTCCTTTCAAAAAAATATAAGAGAGGATCTAAGGGCATAGAAACCCTCAAACTAGGCTAAGCTATTTTTAAGAACCTCAGATCTAAGGATTAAGAGGGTCTTTTTCTAACAATGAAGAGAAATCAAAGCTCAACTAGAAGGGAAGCACTCACTACTTAAAAATTGAAGGCCAGAAACAAGATCTACACTCCCTTCTTGGATTCACCATTAGAGCTTTGATCCTTGGCATAGAGCCTTCATTTTCATCTTCAAATCACCAAGAAAAACCTGCAAAGAGTCAAGGTAAGTCAAAATTCAAAGAAATTAAGGGAAAAAAGGAAGGAATCAACAAGAAAAGTGAAGAGAGTTGCTAGAATTTGTGGGCAACACTTCCTTTTCTTGGACTACTTGGATCTTATGTAGACAAACTTGGAAATGGAACTTTGGCCCTCCAACCTCAAGGCACTCACTCAAATCCAAGATCAAACTCATCACTCCAACTCAAACTTAAAGGAAAACACTCAAAATTCTAAGAAGAACTAAAGAACTTGGCAAAGTGGAAGAGAACACAAACAAGTAAGCTTTCATTCAACTTAAGTCATTCATTGCTTTACAAGATGAGGCCTTGGTCCTATTTATAGGCCAAGGGCAGCCATAATGGGTGGGTTAAGGAGCCAACTAATTCAGATTTAGTTGGTACTTAATTACATGATGTGTTCCTAGTCTAACTAATCCTAACAAGAGAAAGTCCTAGAAGCTCCATGTGGCGCCATCTCCTTGCAACACTTGTCTTCATCTAATCCTTCTACATGTTCTTTAAGGTTTGGTCTTTCAATTAGGCTTTAAGGTAGAAGATTTCTTCATAGCTTGGCTGACCCATGGGCTTGGAAAAGGAATCTTCATTTGATTTTGGCTTTAAACAATTCAATCTTGCTTCATGGAATTAGGAGTCTTCAAGAGGTGCTTCATACATTTGTGGGAACCTTAAAAAAAGGAAAGATTGGACTACAACCAAAGATTATTAGTTTATAATTTCTTCCTTTGCCAATATTTTCATTAAACATGTAGAACGTGGAGGCAGACCACCTTTGATGAGGTGGAGGCGATGAAAACTACGAAGCCTCAGCCATAAGTAGATGGAGGAGAAAACCCCGAAAGACCCAAGATGATGTTAAGAGCACCAACGAGGCTATCCCCCACTACATCCTTGGTAAGATATCACCGACCGTCGAGCAACGTGAGTTCCTGAGGCTACTTCCACTACTGACCTAGCTACCTTTTACAGAGAGTCAGGTCCTACTTGAGAAAGAACCAAATAATGAGTCATACGATCATCACCCCTCCAAATCCTTCCTTCAATCGGTAATAGTTATAACCCAATAACTAGAGCACCAACCATTTCCAATACCTCTTATGCCAAGGTGAACAATCATCAGTATGCCCTTGACGCAATTGAAGTAGCCCTCCAGGAAGAACCCTTCCATTGAGAAATGGAACTCAATGATGTTGGCACCAAAACAAGTTGACCACTATTTCGGAATCCTTCTATTCACTCTAATCCTAAAGAAAATTAGTAAAGGTCTACTCCTCTACCCCTCTATTTATAGAGGGGTTGAGGAAGAGGCCACCATGCTAGTAGCCAATCAGTGTTTGACAAGAATCCTTGTCCCATTAGCCAGATGCCTATTCTTCCTAAGAATCAGAACATGAGAAGCCAAGTGCTCCTTCTAGGATTAACATCTCTTCAGGGGGTAGTGCCAGTTTTATGCTCTCTATGCTTCCACCGAAGTGATGCCATGAATGTGCTAGTTTTTCGTTAAGAGCCATGCCCAGTCAGAGCCTCCCCTTGGGGATCAGGTCTATGTCAAGTGGCACGCTATGCCACATTGCACCCCATGATAGGAGGGCAAGTCAAATCTTCTAGGCTCCCCTGGAAGGCAATCAGACATCGAGAACCCAGAGGCATCTCAAGATTTGAACAAAGGCATTCCCCAAG
Organism: Areca catechu; assembly: GCA_021397845.1. Taxonomy (NCBI): domain Eukaryota; kingdom Viridiplantae; phylum Streptophyta; class Magnoliopsida; order Arecales; family Arecaceae; genus Areca; species Areca catechu. Next base: position 28,034,810 of record CM038042.1, on the reverse strand, counting down.
CAACAACACATCAAGTACATATAGAATATTGTAAAAAAGCAAAGTTATTGAAGAAGCAAAGAGAATTCTTTATTTCTCTAGAAAGTTCAAATAGCTAGAGTGGAGTACTTTTATAAGCCTCGCTCTCCTAGCCCTCAAAATCCTCACCATCTTTTCTATGGAGCATTTACAGGAACAAAGGGGTGGCAAATCATCAGTCCGATCTCTAAATAATGGTCATGAAATTTCATCTCACAACATTCAAACCTTGGTTGAAGGAGTCAGCATCATTGCCATACGGATCTCCTAAAGAACTGGATCCCGGTGACCTACCTCCGAGCTCATGGCACAAACATAAATCACCACTCCGTTCTACCCCACAAGCGATCAATCTCATGTAGGGACTTGAACGGCTCTGTCCATACTCTGGCAAAGCACCATGCAACCTTACTTCTTTCAAAAAGGATAATGGTTCAGAGGAAGTTTATCTCTTGTAGTAGGTCCATGTGATCTCGGTCAGACCACCATGGCCTCCGTAGGCCTTGTCCACTTTTATCCACCTTGCCTACTATGGGGTGAACTATTTTGCCTTCTTCTACACTAGCTTCGCTAGCAGCACTGAACAACGTGCCTTGCTTGCAAAGCATTTTTCCTTCACAAGCCTTGTGATGGTGCTGGATAGTGCACTCGGGTCTCGAAGACCTCACCTGCTAGTCTCACCCTCACCTCTGACAAGCACGAGGTGGGGACAGGAATGCATGATGCGAGCTTCGCCGCTAGTAGCCATTTAGATGCCCTTGTTGGTAGAGTTTCATGTTACATCAACTTCCTCTGGGTTCCATGGTTGATGACGATCCTCGAAGGTGCTTCGAACACTTGAGGGTTTTCCCCCTTAACCTTGCCACCTCCTAGTAAGTAGCATCCAATGCTCTTTACAGTTCATCATTTCTTGCAAATAAGCTATCGAGCTCCCATGTTAGGATTTGATGAGCCTCCTCGAACGTGCTTCACTTCTATTCTACCAAAGCCTAGCCTTCCTTAATGGATTCCCGTGCTTCCTCTAAGAGAGCAACCCTCTTTGCAAATATTGCCTTGTAGCTGGCAATAGAATGCGTCAATGCTTTTGAGCATAGAAACCCACCTGTAACACCAAGAGTGTCAGTATCTAGTGAAGGTTGTGACCACAACCCTCCAAAGATATGCCATCTACCTCGATGGATAATGATACAAGGATGACAACACCCCATCCACCAACATGTGTCATGGTGCCGCAACATCGATAGCAGGGGTAGCATCCAACACCAATTTTCCAGCCTTTAGGATGTCTAGGCTCCCTCCTCGATCACCCAGCAGGGATAGCTACCCCAATAGGGGATGTCAGCATGATAGCAGTAGGACCAGTAGTTACCAGCATTTCCTTTATGAATGCTAGATCCTCGAAGGATGCCTGTGATGCCTCCACTGCTATCGAGGACTTTGCTTCTTCGGTCACTACCACCAGAGAAGCCCCTATGATTTGATGCGGCAAGCATATGATTAATGTTTAGATTATGGTTTGTAGAGCAATGAAACCTAATTACACTAGCATTGTACTCATTATAATAAGACTTAAGGATTACACGAAATGGAACTTTTACTTGATTAGACACAATCCTAAACAAAGAAGGAAGAAGATCTAGATAATAGGGGCCAATGATTATGGACTTACCTTGATGAGCTTTCCAACCTTTTTTTGATTCATACCTTGAAACTACCAATGCTCTGGACTGGAAGACTTGGATAACAAAGATCAGAACTCTGGCTTGGACTTCAGTCTGTCAGTTCATTGTCAAGGGGGAACCCGGTTCTCAACTCAAAGACTTCGAAGGACCTTGTAATTGAAGATCACAGGTTAAGGAAGAAAGAGACAAATGTAAAGAAAGGTTGGTGATGCAGAACGAAAGCTCTGATACCAAAATGATGCAGAACGAAAGCTCTGATACCAAAATTGATGCAGAACGAATGCTCTGATACCAAAAATGATGCAGAACAAAGAACAAAGAAGCGTATGCGGAAGTAAATTTAGGATTAATTTCTTTTTTTTTTTATATTTCAGAAATCGGCTTTGACTCAAAGTAAAGCTAAACTAAGTTAAAGGAAACTAGGTAAGGATTGAAAGCACAATTTAGAAGAAACTAAATTATTAGAGTAGTTCAGAAGTAACGATCGCTGGGGGTTGAGGAACTCCCAGACCTAGAGTTTCGCTCTGAACTTTAAACAGGACAGAAATAGAGAGGAGAGATCGTTTACCAACCAGACAGTGATCTTCTCAGAATTTGGGTGGAAGAACTCTCTCGAGCAGATTGTTGGATCCTCGGATTCGGCTATCTTCGCAATGGATCCTCCAATACTGGTCTTGTGGTTTGGTCGGCTTCTCCTGGACTCAAGATCTAGGAAGAAGAAAAATAAGTGAGGGATTCAGAGACTCAGGGAAGGATTTACCAGTTCGAAGAACTTGAAGGCTGATATCGCTGAGATCCGGATTCTCTTGAAGGCTGATTCGACTCCCACTGGAAAGAGCTTTGGATCTGAAGTACCTGGACTGTAGCTGGATGCTGGTGGTCGGCCTTGACTTGAAGAGGGTGGCCGTGAGAAGTGGGATAGGCTAGGGCTTGGTGGAAAGAAAAGAATGATGGGCGGCTAGGGTTTGGGAGTGGAGTGGCTAACCTAGGGTTTGGGTTTTGGAGATCTCACACCTCCTCAAGGTTCCTGGGGAACCCGGATTTACTCCCTCACGGAGCTCAACACCTGGATGCAAGTGTGGAAGAGAGAAAACACAAAGTTTGCTCACAAAAAAATTGGTTTCATTCATCTCCTTTTCTTTCTCCCCAAGTTATGGCTCTTTCTAACTTTGTTTTGAATATTTCTGGCAGGTAATGGGTGCCTCCTTGAATTTCTCTTCAAGAGAATTTCTTCCCTTTCATAGTTTGGTTCTTTTGGGAAGTCTTGGGCCGCCCCCTTGATTTGTGGACCCCTGGTGGATTTCTCCTCAATTGGCGCATGAAAGAGGGGAGCTGCTATCTGTGGTGTGGGGACCAAAGCCTGCTGGATGGAGATGTGGCGCCCCCTGGACTCAGGCGTATGCTGGGAGTGTGGCACCCACTTGCTTGGCCTTGGGAGAAAATGTAACACCCCAGGTTGAAGCCCTAGTCCACTACTGAGTCAACATGACTCAACAAAATAAAATGCAGGTAATATAGACTCAAGCTAAAATTGAGTTGATCCAGTCAACCCTTATTACAAGCCAAAAAACCCTAATTCTTCGGGCAATGTTAATCAGAGATCCAGATGGAGCTCTGAAGTCTTCTTCTGAGTCTGGTGCCCGCACCAATTCTCCTAAGGTGGGAGGAACTCGACCCTGTCGAGTATGGATCAAGTTGGCTCTGGTATCTCTCCAAGAGGTCTGGGTCCAATTCTTGTAATTCTTCTCGGGAGATCCAAGAGTCATCAGAATCTGGCCTTCCTTGCCAGTGGACCAGGTATCTTTGGTATCCTCGATTACGAGTAGAGATAACCTGATCATCCAAGATCTTTTCAATCTGCTCTTTCCTCACAGGCCAGTTTGTTGGTGGACACGCAGGGTTGGGCTCACTCTCAAGAGCAGGATTAGGTTCAAAAGCCTCACTGGGAATCACAGCTGGCTCTCTATACTCTACTAGGTCTGTAATGTTGAAAGTGGAGCTAATGCCTAGTTCTGGAGGCAACTCGAGCACATAGGCATTGGATCCTACTCTCTTCACCGCTCTAAATGGTCCAGCTCCTCTAGCATGTAACTTTCTAACGGTTCCAGGAGGAAACCGTTCAGGCCTTAACCTAATCATTACATAGTCTCCCTCAACAAAAATTTTGACTCGCCTTTGAGAATCAGCCAACTTCTTATAAGTTTCATTACTTAAATTTATTTTGGCATGAATTTCTTTATGCAAGTCCTTTACATGCTATGCAAGTGCATCAAGAGACTTGTGTGTGTGGACTAATAGTGAAATCAGATCAAGTGGTGTGTGAGGCTTGTATCCATGAACAATCTCAAAGGGGCTCTAGCCTATAGACCTATTGATCGAAACATTATATGCAAATTTAGCCCTGGGTAAATACAAATCCCAATTCCTGGTATTCTCACTCAATCAAAATATGAGACAATGTCCTAAACTCGACTGACGATGCATTCCTAAAGAATGGACTTTATTCAAAGGAACCCTAGGTCTAAACCTAACAAACTACGGCTCTCTAGGTTTGACCTTGGGTCGGAGGATGGCATGCAGAGCATGAAAACTTATCATGGGTGCCTAGTAGGTGCCATAAGGTCTTCCAGAAGTAGGTGGCAAACCTAATAGGTTCTAACACGTGGTTCACTCTAAAGACTTCGACAAAGTATACTTGGATGGTGTAAGAAGCATTGGAAGTCCTAGAGAAAGGGAGGAAATATGAGGTGGAGTCTCGAATTACCTGTTGACTAAAGGTGGTGACCTGAAGGTTTGAATGGTGATCTATGAGTGTCAGCTGGTCATCCTTACGAAAGGAAAAGTTTGCTACTCCCAGGAATGGATCAAGAGATGGTTCGGGAAGTAGCCTAGGACATGTGATTGCAATAGTTAAGGTTTGTTCTCTAAGCAAATAATGATCCACTTTCTCAAGAACTGGATTAGAGAATGATTCATGGGAGGGCCTATGGATGATGACCTCAAGACTTGAAATTTGACCTATGGGTGCGGAAAGGTATACTCTATAGAAGGGTAGGTCAGTCATGCGAAGGAAGGCGTCTGGGGTCATAAGGAGGACTTCTACAGGACTGGGTGAATCAATCCGTTCAAGACAAGGATGTTCAACTGAGATTACGGGAGAGACCTTAGTGGCTGGGCATGGGACAAGGTCCAATTGTAAGAGGCTTGATTCAGTCATCCTAAGGAGAGGATCTACCATAGGGTGGGCAAACTTAAACAGTTTAGTGCAAAGATCTTCAATTGGTACTTGGGGAATGACTGTCATTAGAGGATACGCACTGATATCTCGGGCTAACACTATGAGTTCTTCCTGGGGGTGTTTGACTAAAGGAACCTTGTTCTCACAAATCTCTTGAATTTCTGAACTAGGTCCTACCACTTGGTTGCTTTCCAAGGTCTCCTCAGGTAAGGAACCAATAGTATCGATGTCACATTCTTCAAGTTCTTCCCCCTCATATTCATCAACTAGACTCAAGCCAGCATCATATACTTCCTCGATGCCATCTTCAATGGGTTTCGGGTCAGTGGTAATCGGGTCAACTGATTCTGGGCTTGTCATACCTAACCCTTCTTCCTCATTGGTAGGCTTGGGCTCTCCCTCATTAATGTCATCCTTAGGATTCTTACCACTTAGCTGAGCACAAGCCAGTCCTATGCATGGGCACTGACTAGATTTGTGGCCTCTTCCTCCACAAAACAAACATTCTTGCGATATAGGAACCTGGGTCACACTGGGTTTCAAGCTAGTAGAGACCTTACTTGGGCATGGGTGTGGATCTAAATGGTTTGATCTAGAAGACATGGGTTGTTGAGTGACTGGTCTAGAATATTGTAAGGACCTCTCATAGACACGATCCACACTATAGATATCATGGTTAGGCTTCCTAAGGTTATGCTCGGGATCACGGTATAAGGTCCTCCTAGGCTCCTGGCATGGATGAGGTTGGGGCCTATTAAATTTTGGATCAGGGATCCAATTTTGATGTCTACGTTTCTCAAGTACTTGGACTTGATCCCTAAGCCGGGTAAAATTCTCATGGACTTGTTCTTTACACTGGGTAACAGTAGCAGTCAAATCCTGGCTCAATTTGTTCATACTTTCAGTAAGAGCTCTAACCATGGCCTCTAAATTAGGTTGGGTTTGACCAGGTTGGTAGGGTACTCCATTCCGGGTATACATGATGATGCAAGCAAATACACAAAATGAGACTCAACTGAATGACTACGGGCTAACTAGACCTAGAGCCCAAACTAGATGCCCAATCAGAGTGGCAAGCTAGCCTATAGAAACTCAGGACTCAGCCAGGCAGGTGTAAGGGGAGTGTTAGGTCCCTGAATGCCAATCCTAGACACTAATCAGAGATTGGCCAGGTAGGCGGACCAGCACACAAGCCCTTCGGGATGGAATCCCTGAACCACCGTTCTAGACACTAAGTACAAAGCACACACAAAGTAACCAGAGAAACTGACTCAACCTAGCCTTGACCCGACTTGTTGATGTCCCTAGCCCACTAGGGCAAATTAGGTCTAACCAATTTTTAGATTAAAGGCTTAGGTTCGAATGAGTGGGTGGTGGTTTTGGGCTAAGGAGAGGTTATCAACTCCTCCCCTTGTCTTAGATGCTCAAATGCCCTTAAGATGAATTAAGAGATGAACACTCAAAAATAATTGGATTGCAGAATACAAAAATAGAGTTGCAGTAATTTAATTCTCAGATATCCCACGGAAACCAATAAATCACAGAAAAATTATGTAAAATAGCTTCAATTATACTGGTTCTATCAAAATAAAAATTATGCAATTCAGAGTTATCTGCAGTGAGAAACAATTCCTGCAACAGGGAAGTTATGGACTGAAAACAGAGTACTTCCCGTTTACAATTCCTGCTACGAAGTTGTAACCCAACGGATCCCCTACATGCCCTAGGAACACCCCGTGGAATGGGAAGAGGAGGTTTGCACCTCGCTTCGTTCCTAGGACCGGTCGTCCTGGGGAGTCTACTTCGAGCAGACAAAGTAAAAGAGAGAGACTCAAACAAGCAATCAAAACAGAAACCCTAGACTGTGCTCTGATACCAAAATTGATGCAGAACGAAAGCTCTGATACCAAAATGATGCAGAACGAAAGCTCTGATACCAAAATTGATGCAGAACGAATGCTCTGATACCAAAAATGATGCAGAACAAAGAACAAAGAAGCGTATGCGGAAGTAAATTTAGGATTAATTTTTTTTTTTTTTTTATATTTCAGAAATCGGCTTTGACTCAAAGTAAAGCTAAACTAAGTTAAAGGAAACTAGGTAAGGATTGAAAGCATAATTTAGAAGAAACTAAATTATCAGAGTAGTTCAGAAGTAACGGATCGCTGGGGTTGAGGAACTCCCAGACCTAGGGTTTCGCTCTGAACTTTCAACAGGACAGAAATAGAGAGGAGAGATGGTTTACCAACCAGACAGTGATCTTCTCAGAATTTGGGTGGAAGAACTCTCTCGAGCAGATTATTGGATCCTCGGATTCGGCTATCTTCGTAATGGATCCTCCAATACTGGTCTTGTGGTTTGGTCGGCTTCTCCTGGACTCAAGATCTGGGAAGAAGAAAAACAAGTGAGGGATTCAGAGACTCAAGGAAGGATTTACCAGTTCGAAGAACTTGAAGGCTGATATCGCTGAGATCCGGATTCTCTTGAAGGCTGATTCGACTCCCACTGGAAAGAGCTTTGGATCTGAAGTACCCAGACTGTAGCTGGATGCTGGTGGTCGGCCTTGACTTGAAGAGGGTGGCCGTGAGAAGTGGGATAGGCTAGGGCTTGGTGGAAAGAAAAGAATGATGGGCGGCTAGGGTTTGGGAGTAGAGTGGCTAACCTAGGGTTTGGGTTTTGGAGATCTCACACCTCCTCAAGGTTCCTGGGGAACCCGGATTTACTCCCTCATGGAGCTCAACACCTGGATGCAAGTGCGGAAGAGATAAAATACAAAGTTTGCTCACAAAAAAATGTGGTTTCATTCATCTCCTTTTCTTTCTCCCCAAGTTATGGCTCCTTCTAACTTTGTTTTGAGTATTTCTGGCAGGTAATGGGCACCTCCTTGAATTTCTCTCTAAGAGAATTTCTTTCCTTTCATAGTTTGGTTCTTTTGGGAAGTCTTGGTCCGCCCCCTTGATTTGTGGATCCCTGGTGGATTTCTCCTCAATTGGCGCATGAAAGAGGGGAGCTGCTATCTGTGGTGTGGGGACCAAAGCCTGCTGGATGGAGATGTGGCGCCCCCTGGACTCAGGCGTATGGCTGGGAGTGTGGCGCCCACTTGCTTGGCCTTGGGAGAAAATGTAACACCCCAGGTTGAAGCCCTAGTCCACTACTGAGTCAACATGACTCAACAAAATAAAATGCAGGTAATATATACTCAAGCTAAAATTGAGTTGATCCAGTCAACCCTTATTACAAGCCAAAAAAATCCTAATTCTTCGGGCAAGGTTAATCAGAGATCCAGATGGAGCTCTGAAGTCTATTTCTGAGTCTGGTGCCCGCACCAGTTGGGAGGATTTGTGAACAAAGAAGAAATTGCAGAAGATCTGGCCGATTCCAATGCCTTCGTCTTGTACTGGAATGGCGAGTTGCTTGGAGAAAAAAAAAAAAAAAATTGGCTTTGGCGTGGAGGAAGAAACTTTCACACAAGAACACAAAACAATTTGCTTCAAAACTTCACTTGTATTTCATTCATTTTTCAATCCCCTTTACAATAGGCGTCCAAGGCTTTTAATAGCCTCACAAAGCTAGCTTTTGAAATTTAAAAACTCCCCAAATTGAGGAGGATTACAAGGGAGGTTGGAGGATTTGATGGAGGGTTTGGAGGGATGTGGGGGAGTTGGAGGATTTGGTGGAGGGCTTGGAGGGATGTGGCCGACCTCCTTGAATTTGAATCTCCCTTGTTGGTGCCCAAAGGGTGATGAAGTGGCTGGTGAGGTGGCACCTCTGGCTGATGACGTGGCATGGTGAGGTGGTCTTCTAATTTCAAGATGACATGTGGCGCCAAGTGGTCCTAGTTGATGGTCCTTTTCTCTTGCTTGATGGTGTGTCTTCTCTTCTTCATGGGGTCAAATTCTGGGGTCCAGAATTTGAGTCTTGTTGCTGGCTTTCATGGCTTTAAGACTTGAATAGACTTAACTCAACTGAATTAGACTTAACTCAACTGAATTAAACTCAACTGACCTAGACTTTAAAACTTGAAATTGACTTACAGGAAATGAAATTTTAAAAGTAATTACAGGACTCAATAAACACTCTTGATTTGAAACTCAAAATTAATTACAGGACTCTTAAAAAGGAAATGACTCCTGAAAAGGAAATAAAATATTTTTGATCTAAAGGATACAAGGTAACCTAATTATCTTCGATCCAAATTGGGATAAGGCTAACCTTGTTGGACTGAAGTTTCTTTCGGTTTCTGGTGTCCACACCAATTCTCCTGGGGTGGGCAGAACTCGACCCAGTCGAGTATGGTTTAGTTTTGCCCTGGTAATGCTCAAACAAGTATGGGTTAAGTCTTTGCAGGTCCTCTCGAGTAATCCAAGAGTTGTCGGACTCAGGTCAACCTTGCCATTGAACCAGGTATCGCTGATAGTCCTTATTCCTGGTAGTAATGGTCTTGTCATCCAGGATTCTCTCAATCCTCTCTCTCCGCTCAGGTAGGGTTGGTGGTGGACACTCAGAAATATGTTCACTCTCAATGAAAGTTTCTAGCCCAAAAGGCTCACTAGGTATTAGTACTGGTTCTTTATATTCTACTAGGTCTGAAACATTAAAGGTTGTACTGATACCCATATCAGGTGGAAGTTCCAAAACATATGCATTAGGCCCTATTTTCTTTAAGATCTTGAAAGGTCCCGCTCCGTGGGCATGCAGCTTCTTTATGGTTCCAGAGGGGAACCGTTTAGGGTTGAGCCTAATCATCGCATAATCCCCTTCACAGAATTCTTTAGCCCTCTTATGTGAGTCAGCTAAGTGTTTGTAAGTTTCATTGCTCAGGTTGATCTTATTACTGATTTCTTTATGCAGATTTGTGACATGCTGTGCAAAAGACTCAGCAGACTCAGAGACTCGTGTGTGAATAGGTAGTGGGATTAGATCTAAAGGCTTCCTAGGCTTGTAACCATGGACTATCTTAAAGGGACTTTTTCCCGTAGATCTATTGACCGAACTGTTGTAAGCGAACTCAGCACGTGGCAATAACAAATCCCAGTTCCCTAGACTTTCTCCCACTAGGCATCTCAGCAAGTTCCTAGACTTATATTTACAACCTCGGTTTGTCCATCAGTCTGGGGATGGTAGGCTGTGGAGAATTTCAGTCTGGTTCCTAATAGGTGCTAAAGGGTTTTCCAGAAGTAACTTGTGAAGCGGACATCCCTATCAGAAACTATGGTTTTTGGTAACCCGTGGAGTCTGACTACTTGATCAAGAAAGAGTTTGGCTATCCTAGAGGCATCGGAAGTTTGGGAGCAAGGTATGAAATGGGCCATTTTTGAAAACCGGTCGACCACCACAAAGATTGAATCATGTTTTCGAATAGTCTTGGGTAATCCTAGAACAAAGTCCATGCTTAGATCCTGCCATAGACACTCAGGTACAGGTAATAGAGTGTATAGCCCGGTATTCTTCTTTTGCTGCTTTGCAACAGTGCATGTCCTACATCGGGCTACAAGGTTTGCTACTTATTTCTTAAGGCCTGGCCAGTAAAATTGTTCCTCAACAGCCAAGATAGTCTTGTTTCGTCCGAAGTGGCCAGCCAAACCTCCCGCATGTATCTCCCAAACTAAAAAATCTCTTAAGGAGGTTCTTGGGATGCAAAGCCTATTCTCTCTAAAAAGATAACCATCTAGAAGGGTATAGTTACTATGATCACTAGATGGTCCTTGATGCAAAACCTGATAAATTTCACCAAAATCTGGACAGGTTTCGTATTGCTCCTTAAGTCTTTCAAAACCTATGACTTCAGTACTAACTGAAGATAAAAGTAACGTTCTTCGACTTAGGGCATCAGCTACCTTATTATCAGTTCCCGATTGATGTTTTAGGACAAAAGTATAGGATTGGATGTATTCTACCCATTTGACATGCCTAGGGTTTAGTTTCTTTTGGGAACTCAAAAACCTAAGGGCTTCATGGTCTGAAAATAAAACAAATTCTTGCGGTAGGAGATAATGCCTCCAATACCTTAATGCTTGCACTACTGCATAAAGCTCCCGATCATATGTGGAGTATTTTTTCCTGGCTTCATTCAATTTCTCACTAAAGAATGCTATGGGATGGTTCTCTTGACTCAAAACTCCACCAATCCCTACTCCCGAAGCATCGCATGCTACTTCAAAGACCTTAGAAAAATTGGGTAGTCTTAAGACTGGTGCTTGGGTCATCTTATCCTTGATGTGAAGGAAGGCCTTATCAGCTAACTTCGTCCATTCAAAGTGGCCCTTCCTAATACAATCCGTGATAGGAGCAACTATGGTGCTAAACCCTCTAATAAATCTTCGATAAAACGTAGCGAGGCCATGAAAACTTCTTACTTCGTGAATATTATTGGATGTTGGCCACTCTACAATTGCCTTAACCTTCTCAGGGTCAGCGGATACTCCTTCAGGGGTCACAACAAATCCTAGGAAGATAACTCTAGTAGTCATGAAAGCACATTTCTTTTGGTTGGCATAGAGGTTATCTTTTCTAAGTGCTAAACAGACCTGCCTCAGATGTTGTTGATGATCTTCTCTAGTCCTACTATAGATAAGTATGTCGTCAAAGTAAACAACAACAAATTTCCCAATAAAGGCCCGTAGGACTTGATTCATGATTCGCATAAAAGTGCTAGGGGCGTTTGATAACCCAAAAGGCATGACTACCCATTCAAATAACCCGTCCTTAGTTTTAAAGGCAGTCTTCCATTCATCCCCTGGTCTGATCCTAACTTGGTGATAGCCGCTCTTCAGGTCAATCTTAGAAAATATAGTTGCATCGGCCATCATATCTAACATATCATCCAAGCGGGGGATGGGAAACCTATACTTCACCATGATTTTATTTATAGCACGACTATCAACACACATTCTCCATGTGCCATCTTTCTTAGGGGTAAGTAAGGTTGGGACTGCACATGGACTCAAACTTTCCCTAATGAATCCTTTCTTTAGGAGTTCTCCTACTTGTCGTTGTAATTCTTGGTGCTGGGTTCATTCTATAATGGGGAAGGTTCGGTAGGGTTGCTCCGGGGACTAAATCTACCGCATGTTGTATATCCCTAAGAGGTGGGAGTTGGTCGGGTAAGTCGTCGGGGAACACGTCTTTGAACTCCTCTAGCACTTCACTGACTTCTGGAGGTTGTTCTTTTGAAAGGGGTTCTTGATGATCCTTAATGGTCAAAATCCAAACAGGTGATCCATTGCTAATTTCTTGCTCCATTTCTTTAGCAGTGATCACGTTTATCCCTTTTTTCTTATCACTCAATTGGCTTGATCCTCTCTTAATGGGGTTCTTAGGTGGAGAAGAATGGATTACGATCTTCTTTCCATTATGAGTAAATGAGAATGAATTAGAACGACCATAGAGTGTTACATCAAGATCGTACAACCATGGTCGGCCTAGGATTATGCTACTTACTCCTATTGGAAGTACATCACACCATACTTTCTCTAGGTAAGATTGGAACTGAACGGTTACTAGGCACCTAGACTTAATGGAAATCGTGGTTGAGTCTATCCAGGATACCTTATAGGGATTGGGGTGGGGTACGGTGGGCAATCCTAGGGTTTTTACTGTGTTGGTAGATATGGCGTTGACACAGCTATCGCTATCTAAAATGACTTTGCATACTTTCTCACCTATCTTAATGAATGTCTGCAGGATGCTAGTCCTACGCCAATCTTCCTCATACTCTTCAGCCAAGTTCTCATCTGCCTGGTATACTTCCTCCTCAAATTCACCTTGGGATTCTACGGCTTCCTCTTCTACTTCCCCTATGTGTAGGGCTCCTCCTCAAATTCACCTTGGGATTCTATGGCCTCCTCTTCTACTTCCCCTATGTGTAGGGCTCTATTGGGACAGCTGCTAGAATAGTGACCCACTTTGTTACACTTGAAATAGGCGTTTGGAGTTCTTTGGGTCTCAGGTGTTTTCCCCTTGTCATCTCTTCAGGTCACAGGCATATTGGGATTGGGTCGGTTGAATCTAGGCTGATTGGATCCTGACTGCTGGTAAGGTGTACTAGTCCTAGGGGCTTCGGGCCTACGATAGACTGGACCTCTATGGAATCTCTCAGCATCCCTAGCTATCTGATAGGCCAATTCTAGGTCATGTACCTCTCGCATGAACAATTCTCTTTGAATCTCTTCCCTCAGTCCGGCTCTAAATCTAGACAAGGTCACCGACTCAAATTCATCAACATTGCACCTCATAACGAATTCGTCAAACTTCGCTATGTACTCTGCGACACTCCTATTTCCTTGAGTAAGTCTTTGCCATTGATCTAGGAGTCTTTGGTGGTAGGACATAGGAAGGTATTTCTCCCTAAGCCTAAGTTTCATAGCTCGCCAGGTCACTATGGGCACATCACCTCTCTGTCTAGTGAGTCTCTCAACGTTTTTCCAATATAACCTAGCTTGGCGCACAAGTTTAAGCTTTGCAAACTTACACTTGCGCTCTTCACTCATCTCAAACTAGTCAAAATACTAGTCCATCTCACCTTCCCAATCAATGTAGATCTTAGGATCTAAAATTCTATCAAAGATGGGAGCTTCCAGCCTAATGTTCTTCATGGTTCGGTCATCTTGATCAAAGTGAATTGGGGTGGGTCTCCTGACATTGGGTTCATAGTTAGGCTCATGATGGAATCTCCTTGGGTTGGGATCGATGGTTTGATCAGGGTGGGGTCCTCTAGGAAATGGATCATAAAACTGATCTTGGGGAGCTCTCCTAGGGTTTGTTTCGTAGAGAGGGTTTTGATATGGAATCCTTCTAGGGTTCAATGGGGTCTCGAGTTCAGGTGCAAGACTAGGCTCAGGCTCAGTCTGGGCTTCATGATTGCTTTCAGGGGTTCTACCCTCTAACTGATCCAACCTAGTAGTGATGTGGGCTAACTGCTCATTCATGTCTTGGTTAGTTTGTGCCACATTCTGATTTGTTTGGGCCAATTGCTCGGTTAAACTCTTAGTCAGTTGGGCCACTTGATAATTTAGGCCTTTGATCAAATTCTCTAAGTTTTGGTCCATGGCTACACTTGACTGGGCTTGGATTGGTGAATATGGTGTCCCTGCTCTAGTTGTCATGCATGCAAATGGACTCAAGTTCGAGCTAAGGTTTCCTAGACCTAGAGCACAAATTAGAAGTCTAATTAAGTGAATCAACTAGCTAGTTGTACTTATGGGACTTAGCCAGGTAGGTGGAGGGGAGTGAAGGTCCCTGATTGCCAACCTTAGACACCAATCTGAGATTGGCCAGGTAGGTGGACCAAATCACAAGCCCTCATGCACCAATCCTAGACACCAAGCTAGTAAGCACACACTAATTAGCTGACACAGTTAACTTGACCCTAACCTGAACCCAACTTGTTGGTGTCCCTAACCCACTAGGGCAATTAATGTTCTACTTAATTTTAATTAATGGGCTGGGATCGATATGTTGGTTGTGAATTTTGGGCTAGGGACAGGTGATGAAACCCTGACCCTATGTCAAATTGATGCCCTTAATTTGATTTCTCATGAGATGAATGAAATGCAAAGGTGCTGCAGAAGTGTGTTGCAGTTTGAAAGTGGTATAGAAAACGTGATGAAAAAAATGTCCAAAAATTCTGAAAATTCACAGAGGATTCCTAACTTATATGTTTCAATGCAGATGAAAGAAATTTTAAAACTAAAATCTGTACTACTCTAAGCAAATCCTACAAATGAAGATAAATAAAAAGGACAGAACAGAACCCTAATGACAGTGTCGAACTGCAGAAATTTTTTATTTTTTTATAATTTTTTTTGATGATGAAATTTAATATGGTGATAACTGACTTAAAAAGGAACAAGAAAAAAAATATTTCAACAAAAAATTAGTGGCTTGCCTTTGGAGATGCAGACGGATTACAGTAAATAGATGCAAATTTTCAGAAAAATAGAACCTAATCAAACAAGTGCAATGGCTTACCCAAACTTCAATCTAAAAAATTCACGTCCGGCCAGGGGCTCATTATTCCCATGGGTCGTGACAGTGTACTGGAGTACACCCGCTCAGGAGACGTGAATTTTGGATCTTGCTTGGATTTTAAAAAAAAAATTAACTAGATAACAAGTATGCATGCAACATATCTAAATGCAGGAAATTATCCGACAATGCTCTGATACCAAGATGATGCGGCAAGCATATGATTAATGTTTAGATTATGGTTTGTAGAGCAATGAAACCTAATTACACTAGCATTGTACTCATTATAATAAGACTTAAGGATTACATGAAATGAAACTTTTACTTGATTAGACACAATCCTAAACTAAGAAGGAAGAAGATCTAGATAATAGGGGCCAATGATTATGGACTTACCTTGATGAGCTTTCCAACCTTCTTTTGATTCATACCTTGAAACTACCAATGCTCTGGACTGGAGGACTTAGATAACAAAGATCAGAACTCTGGACTTGGACTTCAGTTTGTCGGTTCATTGTCAAGGGGGAACCCGGTTCTCAACTCAAAGACTTTGAAGGACCCTGCAATTGAAGATCACAGGTTAAGGAAGAAAGAGACAAATGTAAAGAAAGGTTGGGAGGATTTGTGAACAAAGAAAAAATTGCAGAAGATCTGGCCGATTCCAATGCCTTCGTCTTGTACTGGAATGGAGAGTTGCTTGGAGAAAAAAAAAAAAAAATTGGCTTTGGCGTGGAGGAAAAAACTTTCACACAAGAACACAAAACAATTTGCTTCAAAACTTCACTTGTATTTCATTCATTTTTCAATCCCCTTTACAATAGGCGTCCAAGGCTTTTAATAGCCTCACAAAGCTAGCTTTTGAAATTTAAAAACTCCCCAAATTGAGGAGGATTACAAGGGAGGTTGGAGGATTTGATGGAGGGTTTGGAGGGATGTGGGGGGAGTTGGAGGATTTGGTGGAGGGCTTGGAGGGATGTGGCCGACCTCCTTGAATTTGAATCTCCCTTGTTGGTGCCCAAAGGGTGATGAAGTGGCTGGTGAGGTGACACCTCTGGATGATGACGTGGCATGGTGAGGTGGTCTTCTAATTTCAAGATGACATGTGGCGCCAAGTGGTCCTAGTTGATGGTCCTTTTCTCTTGCTTGATGGTGTGTCTTCTCTTCTTCATGGGGTCAAATTCTGGGGTCCAGAATTTGAGTCTTGTTGCTGGCTTTCATGGCTTTAAGACTTGAATAGACTTAACTCAACTGAATTAGACTTAACTCAACTGAATTAAACTCAATTGATCTAGACTTTAAAACTTGAAATGGACTTATATAAAATAAAATTTTAAAAGTAATTACAGGACTCAATAAGCACTCTTGATTTGAAACTCAAAATTAATTACAGGACTCTTAAAAAGGAAATGACTCCTGAAAAGGAAATAAAACATTTTTGATCTAAAGGATACAAGGTAACCTAATTATCTTTGATCCAAATTGGGATAAGGCTAACCTTGTTGAAGTGAAGTTTCTTGCGGTTTCTGGTGTCCACACCATGATTGCACTTGCCTCACCATGCTTGTCAAAAGATTTATCTAGGCTCTATCACCACCTGGTTGTCTCCTCTGTTTTTGGAGTTAGCTCTACCACTAGAGAGAGTTCTATAAAGCCTTACAAGGGAAGGGTGCCTCCTCATCAGGACCGACCTTGCCCTCCTTGACAAGATGGCTACCAGTCTTCACCTCTGACTTAGCATCTGTCCCCATTTCAACAGGTTAGTCGCTTACCTTTACTTCAGCCTCAAGACTATAGTCAATGATTCCAAAGTGGGATGCCAGCATCAGGATAGTAAGGATAGGGCTTGCTAGGGTTAGGTTCCATCTGCTCTTTCAAAACCTCTGCCCTGACTCGCTCAATGACTACCTCATGGCTATTGTTCCATTTCCACTTCTTTAGTGGTTAAACCCTCGACAGACCAACATACAACTCTTTTCTGAAGAACTTCATCTTCTATTCAATATCAAACAAGATATGGAGTCTCGTGTTAGAACTTTCAAAAAGAAAGGTGCACAAATGAAAGATAAAAGAAAAAGAGAGGAGAAGAAAAAAGAAGAAGACCCACCATACTCATCGCAATGCCTCCTACAATAGCAATAGGCCTCCTTAATAGCAAAGACTTTAGGCTCTCTCACGACAAATGTCAGATGTGAAAGGATGATACCCCACTTCATTCATATTTGAAGCTTCTAATCGGTAGTGGCAGCTCAAGCATCACAGCAATTGGTGATGGTTTGCTAGCAGACATGTGCCTACACCCTAGTGGATACGCTGAACCACCATTATCACTCTAAATCATCGCACATGCCATTTAAATGTAGTGGATGTGCACGATCTGGTTAGACACGATGCTTTAGACCTTATCCCAAGTCACATGCATCCCATACCACTAACGTCAACCCCTTGCCCAGTACGGATTGAAGCATCCTCCAAGTGTTTCATCCATCGGGACCAGGGATGAACCATACAAGTAACCAACTTTAACAAGAAAAGATCCAGTGTCGAGCCCCATAGCCATCAACCTTTACTTTCTACGCCCAAGGCAAAGGAGATGCCTCACTGGTGCGGGCACCAGACTCAGAAAAAGACTTCAGGGCTCCATCTGGATCTTTGATTGACCTTGCCCGAAGAATTAGGGTTTTCTAGTTTTGTAATAAGGGTTGACTTGGTCAACTCAATTTTAATCTTAAGTATGTATTTCCCTGCAATTTAAATTTTGTTGAGTCATGTTGACTCAGTACAAGTCCTAGTAGTGGTCTAGGTCTTCTCCAGGTTGGTGCCATTTTTTTTTTTCCAGTCAAGTCAAGGCCCAAGCAAGTGGGTGCCACACTCCCAGCCACACGCCAGAGTCCAGGAGGCACCACAACTGCATCCCAGTGTCTTGGTCCCCACACCCAAGGGAGCAAGAATTTTTCTTGAAGCCAAAATCAAGGAGGCGCCCCATATATACCTTAAAAGGCCAAGCTAAAGAAAGAAAGAGGCATTTCTTGGGGAGCACTTCAAGGGGGCGCCCAATCCATGCCTAAAAAGACCAAAGCAAAGTTGGGAAGAGCCATGACTTGGGGAGAAAGAAAAGGAGGTGTCCAATAGAGTTGAACCATTGAAGGAAGAACCCTAAATTCAAGGAGAAGACTTAGGAGGCGCCATCTTTCTACCTTTTGAGAGGATTTTCATGACTTTTAGGGCCGCCCACTCCTTGTAGGACTCTTTGGTTGGCCAAGAAAGAGAATATTTCCTACCAAAAGTATAGGCTAGGGAGTTTAGTCCCACATGGGAACTTGTATGGTTTTGATTTTCTTATAGGTCTATATATTAGACCCCTTTTGTAACTTGAACTTATCTTATGAAATCTTATGAATGAAATCCCTTGTTTTTTAGCAAAGTCTTGTTCTTCCGCACTTATTCTGAGTGTTGAGCTCCGTGAGGGAGTAAATCTGGGTTCCCTAGGAACCTTGAGGAGGTGTGAGATCTCCAACCCCAAAACCCTAGCTTAGTCCACCCATCTTTACTCCACCACCACCAAACCCTAGCCTCTACACCATCTCCAAGGTTCTTCTTCCAAAGGGTGGCCGACCACCAGGACCCCAGTCCAGCCATCTTCAAGTCAGCTACCACTGCTTCAGAGTCCATCCAGCAGATCCAGGAGAAGAAGTCCCAAATCTGCAGCCTAGGAGTTCCAGATCAGCTGAAGACCTTCAGATCCCATCCTTTCTTCTACTCTGGTAACTCTCTTCCCTGAGTCTCTTGTTCCTAACCTTGTTCTTCTTCTCTCCAGGATCCAGGGTTCAAGAAGAGGCCAACTTTGCCAAGGACCATTATCGGAGGATCCATTGCGAAGATACCTTGACTCCCGGGATCCAATAATCTGCTCGAGAGAGTCTTTTTTTACCAAATGGAGAGATATCACTGCTAGGTAACAAGAACCTTCCCTTCTCACTTTGTCTGTTTCATTGAAACTCAGAGCAAACCCTAGATCTGGGGGTTTCTCAATCCCCAGCAATCCTACTTCTGAGTTACTCTGATAATCCACTCCTTTTAATTGTGCTTTCTGTCATTTCTTAGTTTCTTTCAACATTAGTTTATCTTTCCTTTGAGTCAAAGCCGACTTCTGAATATATATATATATATATAATATTAATTTTAATTTGCTTCCGCATTCCACATATCCGTTCTGCATCATTTTTGGTATCAGAGCTTTCGCTCTGCATCATTTTTGGTATCAGAGTTTTCATTCTGCATCATTTTGGTATCAAAGTTTTCGTTCTGCATCATTTTTGGTATCAGAGTTTTCGTTCTGCATCACTCACCCTAGGAAGTGGGGGCACTAATACATCTAGAAATGATGAAGTCTATGTGGACCCCACATGGCTTGCCACTTTACTCGCTAGCTCAGCATAGGAAGCAAGTCCTCAGATCTAGACATGTGGTTCCAGAGATCATGCAAGAAACCTAGCATGCCCTCATCTTGCATAGGGGTAGGTAACCTTGTAATATGACTCTCTGATACCAGCCACTATCCATTAATGCAGGCACCCTATGGAAGCATGCTTGTCATGAAAATGAGCCCCATATCGTCTCATCCACTCCTCGAGGGGCATGCACTTTGCAATGACATACTGATCACCACTTCTTGTGTCACATAATATCTCTTAAGCATCAAGTACTCTGTATACCTCGTCTATGAAATCTATTCAGCGGACCCTCCAAATAAAGTCTTTTAATAGTCTTTCCTTAAACAAGCTTCTCTATAAGTTCTAAACTCTCTTAGAATCTCAACAGTTCTCTCAGAGCCACCTAAAAGCTCTAGATTGCTATTCAGGTAAAGGCTAGGACTATCTTGTCTTGTATAAACTTGCCTACTCTCTTGATCCTTACCAACATCCATCTCCACTACCTCGCCTATGCCCCACCATATTCATCTAACACCTTCACTACCTCGCTTACACTCCACCACATCCACCTACCACCTCCACTGCCTCACCTACTTCTACTCCATTGCTGAACCATCCACTTGAAAGCTACGGTTTTCTCTCTTTTTTATTTGCTTCCATGGGAGACTAACTAAGCATTGGAGGGTCCACCATAAGGAACCATTCCATCATAGCTGGACTTCTATGTCTTCTTCATTTTATCAATTACAAAATGCCAATGCTCGATGAAGAAAAACCCGGAGCCAATTAACCCAGCAGCCATCTTCAGCCGCATTAGTGAGTTTCAAGCTAAACAACAATATTAAGTATATTAAGTCTTTGAAATTTGAGATTTCAGAGCAAATTCCATTTCTGTGAGGTAATGCACTTTTCTTTCATATGAATTGGAGGGATAGAAACCAGGTCTTTAGCAAGGTTATGGACATATATAATGAAGTGAGTGAAAGCACTCTTGATAAGCTTGGCTATATAAGTATGGAGGTCTGTCTTGGAGCACATATGAATATAGGATAAAGCACATAACCATTTAAAGAGTAGCTCTTTAAACACCAATATTCAAGTATGATATGAACATAATCCTTTAAACAACTCTATTAACAAGATCAAGAATTAATCCTCCTATTCTTAGAGCTTGATTGGATATATTCAAACTATAAGCTAAGAAGTTCACGACTTATAGCATTACATCATGCTAACACTTATGAATTTATATTAATTTTTTTTCATTTGAAAATGGTGATGGAATGTTAAAGATTTTTCCTATGAGAGTATTGGCATTAAGAATTTTTATTCTTAAATAATCATGGCAAAAATCTGATAAAAATATAATGTTTGGATTAAGTTTTAAAGGAAAATTTTTGGATTGACTTAATCTATTAGTTCATCATTTCTGAAAAGGAAAGTGATGTGGCTGGATCGCTGACGTGGAACTCATGTCAGAGCCTGTCGGATGCCACGTTGGATGAAGCTACCACATCGGATGTCTCTACCCGGACTCCTTCGCCTGGCTGGTTCCCCTCGAGGTCGAGATACCACGGCCAAAGTCGAGCTCCGCCTTTGCCCAGACTCCTTTGCCTAGCTAGCTCCCCTCGAGGTCGAGATGCCACGGTCAAAGTCAAGCTCCGCCTCTGCTCAGACTCCTTCGCCCGGCTGGCTCCCCTCGAGGTCGAGACACTGTAGCTGAAGTCGAGCTCTACCTCTGCCCGAACTCCTTTGCCCAGCTGGCTCCCCTCGAGGTCGAGACACCACGGCTGAAGTCGAGCTCCGCCTCCCTGAGCTCGCCCCACCTCAAACGAAGCACCTTGCAGCCGGAGGACGTCACCACCTTCCTTGGATGATGATGAGCCACCCAAGGACCATGGAGGGGTGCCCGTCAGGCGGCAATAACTGCCCCAGCTACCACTTGCACCAGAATGAGAGGGCGCACCCCGATCGAGGTGCTGCCCCCTGCCAACCTTGTGTGTCACCCTAAAAGAGAAAGTCAACTCAAAAGGTTCAAACCTAGTAGGCAATTGCCCCCCGATCGAGGCTCTACCAGGTTTCCTAAAATGGAGCAACTGAAAGGATGGCCAGAGTGTGCGATGATGTTCCCTATCATGAATAAGAAAAGATGCCTCCTGCACAGCAAGGAACGTCACATCACCAGCGGGAGGATATCGAGGCAGCTGTCCAATGGTCATCCGGCAAAAAAGACCTCTCCAAGGTTCCTAGAAAAAGGGTAAGTCAGGTCACAAGCGAGCAAACAGATGAGCAAGAGGAAGGAAGTGCATAGGAAGGCCATCACTCTAGGCTACCGAAGACCCACAGGAAGGGTCTTGACAGACACAGCCACCGAGCTCAGGCTCTCCTTTACTGCCACTCCCACGCTCTGCTCTCGACCCATTCACACTCTCTCACTTCATAGATTTCTCCTCCTAGCATGGAGTTCATCTGTGGGGCTCGATTGGGAGGATATGTTCTCCTGGCTCGCCACTAACTTGAGCATTAGAGTGCCCCTGCTGGGATCACCGACCCGGATCTTCTCTTTTTTACAAGTTCCGGGTGACCGAGCAGAGCTCGAGCGACGAGGTGCAGTCTGAAGCCATCTCTAGCTATAGGCCACGGTATTCTAGGAGGCAACAGATTGGCATGCTAGGTAGGGGGCAGGATACATTCTGATCCAAGCCAATCCCTTTAGCAAGCAACTCGCTGGGAGCATAGTGGTGATGCGAGCGAAAGGAGTCTCCACCAGCAGTGCGGGTGATCACCCTTTTCGTGGGGACCCGCACAGTCTAGAGAGGGAGCTCCTCGCTCCACCGCAACCACCTCTGGCGAATACTCAGCTGGATGCACTCGCCCAGCAGATGCAGCTCTCACTATAGCAGTACGCCAGCTACAGCACTAGCACCGGTCTCTAGCTACACACCAACAGCCAGGAACTCTCACAGCCCAAGCCGCCACACCCCGCGATAGCCTACGGTCCATCCACAGAAGGCCTTCACTGTTGTGAGCCACCAAAGACCACCGAGGAAGCCACAGGACCCCGGCGAAGAGACACTGGACTGGGTCTGCCAACCAGGAAAGCTGATCTTCGACCTACGAGCAGGATACTACCCAGCACCATCAAGGTCGCAGGGGCAAGGCCTCCTGTTGTGACCCCCCTCAGCATCCACCTTCACCTCCTCCGTCGGCATCAGTGGAGGGTTCAACCGATGAGGCCATCAAGCACATGGCAGAAAAGCACCTGGAGGAATAGGAGCACAAGCTGATGGAGCTATCCCGCCGGTTTGCCGATCTATAGGACTCCTCCCACGAGCCTGCGAGCTACGATGCCCACCCCCTTTCTCCTGAGAGATCCAAGAGGAACCGATCAAACTCAATTTTTCTTGCCGCAGGTGGATCCATATGATGGGACCACCGACCCCTAGACCATCTTAAGAGCTACAAGGCACTCATGAAAGTCTAGGACACAACCGACACTCTCCTCTGCGTCGCCTTCCCAGCCATCCTCTAGAAGGTGGCTCGAGTCTGGTTTACCTGCCTCGAGCCTGAAAGCATCAGCTCTTTTGCTCAGTTGGAGCGGAAGTTCGTGGCTCACTTTGTGCTGAGAGTTCGATTCCAAATCCAACCAGGTTTGACGAACCAAAACTCTCAAGAACAGCCTCATTCCCGATCAAGAACAAATGCCTTGATCAACAAAGCAATTGTGAAAGTGTATCACCAGGTTGTGGATCACCATCTGCAGCAATCTTCATTGAAGATCATGGTAGGAACCAGGTCTGTGAAGATCAAGAACACCAAGAACGGGAGAAGAGAAAAAGAAGAA
The DNA here is from genome assembly GCA_021397845.1 of Areca catechu. Classification (NCBI taxonomy): domain Eukaryota; kingdom Viridiplantae; phylum Streptophyta; class Magnoliopsida; order Arecales; family Arecaceae; genus Areca; species Areca catechu. The sequence continues at coordinate 28,011,632 of CM038042.1, read as the reverse complement.
GAAAATAAAGAAATTTTCACGGGGAAAGGGATTTTCACTTCCAAGAAGTTCGTTACACCACTACCATCCTCTTATGAGAATACAATATATATACCTCGGTCACACGTGCCTGAGATCCCAAAAACTCTCCCAGCTGGCACCGTTCAAATAATAGTTCACTCATCATCCAAGCCGACTCAAATCCATTCGAGCCGACTCATCCAGACTGCAAGTTTCCTAACTATGCATCCGAGCTGACTCTAATCCATTCAAGCCGACTCGTCTAGACTTTAGGTTTCCTGACTATGCATCCGAGCCGACTCTAATCCATCCGAACCAAATCGTCCAGACCATAGGTTTCCCTGACTATGCATCTGAGCTGACTTAATCCATCCGAGCCAACTCATCCAGACCTTAATCACCTTTCTGAGATGTGCCAACCAACAGAGTTGACCTGACCACAGAAAGAGCCGACCTTAAGATCCAGACTGACCAAAACTGAGCCTAAACACCTAAGACTCAAACCGGACACTATGGGAGAGGCAAGGAGTATGAGGCTACAATCATCACTGCCGAAAACTTTTTGGGGTGATGCTATTACTCTGGCATGTTTCTCATAAACAGGTCCCCTCACTTCAAGTTGGATGGTGGACTTCCATAAGAAGCTTGGAGTGGGAAGAAGGTGGAGCTTGGCCACCTGAAAGCTTTTGGTTGCCCAGCTTATGTTCATGTGGAGGCAACTGAAAGAAGCAACTAGATCCTAAGTCAAAGAAGATGATCTTTATAGGGTATCCACAAGGAGGTCAAAGGTTACCTACTGTGGGATTCACAGTCTCGAAGGCAATGATCAGTAGGGATGTTTTTTTGATGAGAGGAGCATCTGGTGAAACCAAGGACTGCAACAGGAAATGCAATCAATAAGATGAACAGCAGTGAGAGCCCCCACAGGTGGAGGATAGTCTTCAACATCAGCTGGAAATGGAGTCTCAGTTGAGGTAGAGTTGGACAGGAAAGATTCTTCGAGAGTGAAGGAGAGGCAAGAAGAATCAGTTGTTCAAAGGGAAGTGCAGGAGGAGCTACAAACACTAGACTGCAGGATAGTGCAAGGGGAGTGGCATTGCATAAGCCTCAACGCATAATCTAGAAGCTGGTGAGATATGGCATGGATGAAGCAATTTCATATGCTCTTATATCTATGAATGGAGATCTAGAAAGTTATGTAGAAGCCATGGAGTCCTGATAAAGAGTCATGGATGCAAGGCAGATGGAAGAGATGGAATCTCTCAGGATGAATCAGACATGGCAGCTGGTGGATCTACTGAAAAAGCTCATGCTATTGGCTCCAAATAGGTGTTCACTAAGAAATCATTACCTTCAGAGCAAGGTGGAGTAAGATACAAGGCAAGATTAGTAGCAAAGGGATACTCACAGAGGGAAGGAGTTGACTATACATAAGTATTTTCTCCTGTGGTATGCCATATTTCAATTTGGGTGTGTTGTATTTGGTGGCAAAACATAATTGGAATTGGAGAGTAGATAGATGTGAAGACAGCCTTTCTACATGGAGACTGGAAGAGAAAATCTATATGAAGCAACTTGATGGCAGATCTTGCTCTGACATTTGGTATCAAAGTAGATATTACTCTAACACTTTGATGCCTATTGTAGGTGCCACGCGAGGCAGACAGCTCTTCTCCAATCAGACAACAAGACCACAAGTCCTACGGGACTACGTGGCCCGCTTCAAGGCCACCCAATGGAGATCTACAACTTGGATGAGCCAGTTGCATACTGGTGAAGTTGCCTGATACTGCTTGAGCTGGTCTCTACTTGGATAAGAAGACATGTGGCGCCAATGGCCAGTTGGGTATTCCTGCGGAAGACCAGACCAGCAACACTTTTCGTGGTCAAGGTCGGGGTCCCAGAAGAGTCTTGCCTGGCTTATTGGATGAAGTTTCTTGGCTTTGGTGCGACAAGATGCTCCACCCAACCACGGCACAACTCAGCTGGCACCTCAGGGAGATGCAGCTCTCACATGCAGGGCCCCAGTACAGCTTGCTGCTCCGGTTCTAGTACACACCACAGCCAGGAATCTACAGCCCAAGAGCACAGGAGAGCTAAAAATGTCTCCAAGAAGGCTTTGGAAAATGCTGTGAGCCACAAAGCACCGAAAGCCACAGGACCCCGGCGAAGAGACACTGGACTGGGTCTGCCAACCAGGAAAGCCGATCTTCGACCTACGAGCAGGATACTACCCAGCACCATCAAGGTCGCAGGGCAAGGCCTCCTGTCGTGACCCCCCTCAACATCCACCTTCACCTCCTCCGTCGGCATCAGTGGAGGGTTCAACCGATGAGGCCATCAAGCACATGGCAGAAAAGCACCTGGAGGAATAGGAGCACAAGCTGATGGAGCTATCCCGCCGGTTTGCCGATCTATAGGACTCCTCCCACGAGCCTGCGAGCTACGATGCCCACCCCCCTTTCTCCTGAGAGATCCAAGAGGAACCGATCCAAACTCAGTTTTTCTTGCCGCAGGTGGATCCATATGATGGGACCACCGACCCCCTAGACCATCTTAAGAGCTACAAGGCACTCATGAAAGTCTAGGACACAACCGACACTCTCCTCTGCATCGCCTTCCCAGCCATCCTCTAGAAGGTGGCTCGAGTCTGGTTTACCTGCCTCGAGCCTGAAAGCATCAGCTCTTTTGCTCAGTTGGAGCGGAAGTTCGTGGCTCACTTTGTGCTGAGAATTCGATTCCAAATCCAACCAGGTTTGACGAACCAAAACTCTCAAGAACAGCCTCATTCCCGATCAAGAACAAATGCCTTGATCAACAAAGCAATTGTGAAAGTGTATCACCAGGTTGTGGATCACCATCTGCCAGCAATCTTCATTGAAGATCATGGTAGGAACCAGGTCTGTGAAGATCAAGAACACCAAGAACGGGAGAAGAGAAAAAGAAGAAGAAAATAAAGAAATTTTCACGGGGAAAGGGATTTTCACTTCCAAGAAGTTCATTACACCACTACCATCCTCTTATGAGAATACAATATATACCTCGGTCACACGTGCCTGAGATCCCAAAAACTCTCCCAGCTGGCACCGTTCAAATAATAGTTCACTCATCATCCAAGCCGACTCAAATCCATTCGAGCCGACTCATCCAGACTGCAAGTTTCCTAACTATGCATCCGAGCTGACTCTAATCCATTCAAGCCGACTCGTCTAGACTTTAGGTTTCCTTACTATGCATCCGAGCCGACTCTAATCCATCCGAACCAAATCGTCCAGACCATAGGTTTCCCTGACTATGCATCTGAGCTGACTTTAATCCATCCGAGCCAACTCATCCAGACCTTAATCACCTATTCTGAGATGTGCCAACCAACAGAGTTGACTCTGACCACAGAAGAGCCGACCTTAAGATCCAGACTGACCAAAACTGAGCCTAAACACCTAAGACTCAAACCGGACACTATTGGAGCAGGCAAGGAGTATGAGGCTACAATCATCACTGCCGAAAACTTTTTGGGGTGATGCTATTACTCTGGCATGTTTTCTCATAAACAGGTCCCCTCACTTCAAGTTGGATGGTGGACTTCCATAAGAAGCTTGGAGTGGGAAGAAGGTGGAGCTTGGCCACCTGAAAGCTTTTGGTTGCCCAGCTTATGTTCATGTGGAGGCAACTGAAAGAAGCAACTAGATCCTAAGTCAAAGAAGATGATCTTTATAGGGTATCCACAAGGAGTCAAAGGTTACCTACTGTGGGATTCACAGTCTCGAAAGGCAATGATCAGTAGGGATGTTATTTTTGATGAGAGGAGCATCTTGGTGAAACCAAGGACTGCAACAGAAATGCAATCAATAAGATGAACAGCAGTGAGAGCCCATCACAGGTGAGGATATGTCTTCAACCAGCTGGAAATGGAGTCTCAGTTGAGGTAGAGTTGGACAGGAAAGATTCTTCGAGAGTGAAGGAGAGGCAAGAAGAATCAGTTGTTCAAAGGGAATGCAGGAGGAGCTACAAACACTAGACTTGCAGGATAGTGCAAGGGGAGTGGCATTGCATAAGCCTCACGCATAATCTAGAAGCTGGTGAGATATGGCATGGATGAAGCAATTTCATATGCTCTTATATCTATGAATGGAGATCTAGAAAGTTATGTAGAAGCCATGGAAAGTCCTGATAAAGAGTCATGGATGCAAGGCATGATGGAAGAGATGGAATCTCTCAGGATGAATCAGACATGGCAGCTGGTGGATCTACTGAAAAATGCTCATGCTATTGGCTCCAAATAGGTGTTCACAAAGAAATCATTACCTTCAGAGCAAGGTGGAGTAAATACAAGGCAAGATTAGTAGCAAAGGGATACTCACAGAGGAAGGAGTTGACTATACATAAGTATTTTCTCCTGTGGTATGCCATATTTCAATTTGGGTGTTGTTGTATTTGGTGGCAAAACATAATTTGGAATTGGAGTAGATAGATGTGAAGACAGCCTTTCTACATGGAAGACTGGAAGAGAAAATCTATATGAAGCAACTTGATGGCAGATCTTGCTCTGACATTTGGTATCAAGTAGATCTTACTCTAACACTTTGATGCCTATCGTAAGGTGCCACGCGAGGCAGACAGCCCTTTCTCCATCAGACAACAAGACCACAAGCTCCTACGGGACTACGTGGCCCGCTTCAAGGCCACCACAATGGAGATCTACAACTTGGATGAGCCAGTTGCCATACTGGCACTTAAGAGAGGGCTCAGGACTTCCCGCCTGACCTACTTGCTTGATAAAAAGCTCCTGAAGACCTACTCTGAACTCCTCCTCCATGTTTAAAAGTACATCCATGATGAGAGGCGGATCGCATGAGGAGGGAGCTGGACGGGAATCCAATGAAAAGCCAGCTCCTGGGATATGTCCGGGGGCGGAAAGACCAGACCAGCAACACTGAGATTTCGTCAGGGTCCAAGGCGAGAAGCGACCCCATCCCAGAAGAAAGATATACCCCATGGACAAGTATATCAGTTACATCTCCGATGAGACCCTACCAGAAGATCACACAGGGGCTGACCTTATCAAGAAGAAGGCCTCGCAATTCATCCTGATGGAAGGGCAGCTCTACCGTCGATCCTACTCCTACCTGCTCCTAAAGTGCTGAGACCCGTAGAGGTAGCCTTCGTGCTCTAAGAGATACACGAAGGCCTTTGCGGGAATCAGGTTGGAGGTAGGACACTAGCATACAAGGCCCTCCATCAAGGATATTATTAGGAAACCATGAAGGAAGATGCTACCGACTTCATGAGGAAATGTGACCAGTGTCAACGCCATGCTCACATACAGCGTCAACCAGCGACGCCGCTCTCCTAGCTCTCCTTACCATGGCTGTTCGTCTAGTGAGGGATGGACATCCTAGGTCCATTCCCTCCTGCATCCGGATAGTCCAAATTCCTGATAGTGGCTATCGACTACTTCACCAAATGGGTGGAGGCGGAGCTGCTAGCAAGGATCACCGAAGCCAAGGTCCAGTAGTTCTTTTGGAAGTAGATCATCCATCGCTTCAGACTCCCCCACAGTATCATCACTGATAATGGATGGTAGTTTGACAACCAAGAGTTCAAAGATTTCTGTGCCGACCTCGGCATTCAACATCACTTCACCTCAGTGGCCCACCCCCAAACCAAAGAGGAGGCCGAGATGACCAACCAGACCATGCTCCAAGGGCTCAAAACAAGGCTAGACCGGGCCAAGGGTAGGTGGGCAGAAGAACTTCCTATTATTCTTTGGGCCTATCAAACAACACCCAGGATAGCCACGGATGAAATGCCTTTTAGCCTCGTCTTCAGCGCGGAGGCCGTTATCTCGGTTGCACTCGGTGTGCCCACGCTACGGGTACAGTAATATAATGAAGCAAAGAATCTGGCATACTTTCTTCTCAACCTGGACCTCCTCGAGGAAACCAGAGACAAGGCTCTACTCCGGATGGTGGCTAACTGTCAGCGAGTGGCTCGGTACTATAATGCATGGGTAAAGCTAAAGGCCTTCCTCCCAGGCGATCTGGTGCTGCACCGAGCTGAAGCATCTCAACCCCGGGAATGCGGCAAGCTCTCATCAAACTGGGAGGGCCCTTATAAGGTGATCGAAGCTCTTCCCCATAGAGCCTACTACCTAGTGGAGCTGAACGGTGCCAGGTTCCAGCGGACATGGAATGCCGCCAACTTGAGAATATACTATCAGTAATGTAAGGCTTTCCTTCATAAATAATAAAGATCCTCTTTGTGCAAATCACATTTGCCTTGCAAGAACATCGATCCAGACCCTAGGTCCGGCACTCAAGCCTGGAAACTCCTGAAGCACGGCACTCAAGCCTGGATCCCAGTCCGGCACCAAAGACGGGAAACTCCTGAAGCCCCGCACCTATCGTCGAGCTCATAGTATGGAGATGCTTATCGGAGACTCCAAGAAGTCCTGCCATCTACCGCATGCTCACATTCGGCAGACTGGCACTCAAGCCCGGATCTCGGTCCGGCACCAAAAATGGGAAACTCTTGAAGCCTTGCACCTGTCGCTAAGCTCACAGTACGGAGATGTTCACGGGAGACTCCAAGAAGTCCCACCTTCTATTGCATGCTCACAGTTCGGTAGACCGGCACTCAAGCCCGGACTTCAGTCAGGCACCAAAGATGGGAAACTCCTGAAGCCCCATACCTGTCGCCGAGCTCACAGTACGAAGATGTTCACAGGAGACTCCAAGAAGTCCCGCCATCTACCGCATGCTCACAGTTCAGCAGACCGGCACTCAAGCCCGGACTCCGGTTCGACACCAAAGATGAGAAATTCCTGAAGCCCTGTACCTGTCACCAAGCTTATAGTACGGAGTGCTCACGGGAGACTCCAAGAAATCCTGCCATCTACCGCATGCTCACAGTTCGGCAGACCGGCACTCAAGCCCAGATCCCGGTCCAACATCAAAGCCCAGACTCCAGTCTGGCACCAAAGACGGGAACTCCTGAAGCCCTGCACCTGAGCTCACAGTATGGAGATGCTCATGGGAGACTCCAAGAAGTCTCACCATCTACCGCATGCTCACAATTCGGCAGACCAACACTCAAGCCTAGATCCTGGTCTGGCACTAAAGCCCGGACTCCAGTCTAGCACCAAAGATGGGAAACTCCTGAAGCCCCATACCTATCACCAAGCTCACATTACGAAGATGTCCGTGAGAGACTCCAAGAAGTCCCGCCATCTACCACATGCTCACAGTTTGGCAGACCGACACTCAAGCTCGGACTCCGATCCAGCATCAAAGCCTAGAAACTCATGAAGACTGGCACCTCACAGTCACCTGGCGGGTCCAACAAGCGCAACATTTGGGCTCGGCCTCGCCGTGCACACATGGAGCTGATCCCAGCCGAGGTCGAATACACCCCTACCGGCGAAGCACTCGGAGCCCTCCTACCACTTCGCCTGCAAGGTGTTAATGAATCAGCAAATCAAGAACTCCCAAATCTTCTCATGAAGTTAGACCTCAATGGAGAATGGCCCAAAGACTCAAAGCCTCCAAGAGAGATGCCTCTGCAAGTTCATGCACGCAGCAGCCAAGAAGAAAAGGGAGGAAGTTTGACAAAGTATAAAGAACACAAGAATATACACAATACAAGCTGGAATGCCAAAAAGTAAGGCGCACAAGTCAAGGAGAAGACAAGAAAAAAAGAAGAATTCATTTATCAAACTTGGATTTTTTTACATTTGTTTCTAGGCCCCGACATGCTGGGCAGCCCAGAGCAGAAACAAAAGGAAGAAAATGGTGCGGGCACCAGACTCAGAAGAAGACTTCAGGGCTCCATCTGGATCTCTGATTGACCTTGCCCGAAGAATTAGGTTTTCTGGTTTGTAATAAGGGTTGACTTGGTCAACTCAATTTTTTTGAATTTGTATTTCCCTGCAATTTAAATTTTGTTGAGTCATGTTGACTCAGTACAAGTCCTAGTAAGTGGTCTAGGTCTTCTCCAGGGTGCCACATTTTCTCCCAAGCCCAAGCAAGTGGGCGCCACACTCCCAGCCACACGCCAGAGTCCAGGAGGCGCCACATCTCCATCCCAGTGTCTTGGTCCCCACACCCAAGGGAGCAAGAATTTTTCTTGAAGCCAAAATCAAGGAGGCGCCCCATATATACCTTAAAAGGCCAAGCTAAAGGAGGAAAGAGGCATTTCTTGGGGAGCACTTCAAGGGGGCGCCAATCCATGCCTAAAAAGACCAAAGCAAAGTTGGGAAGAGCCATGACTTGGGGAGAAAGAAAAGGAGGTGTCCAAAAGAGTTGAGCCATGGAAGGAAAAAAATTTTCTTGAGGAGCAAGGCTAGGAGGCACCACCTACTTACCATTTGGAGCCACCAATCAACACTTATGGAAGCTCTTGGCCGGCCATATGAGAAGGATTTGATTCTACAAGCCTAATTTGAAGATCCATCCTATTAGTCCCACATGGGAAGATGTAAAACCCTGACCTCTTGTAAAGACCTATAAACTAAACCCCTCTTGTAAGTTTTAAAAAAGAACTGATGAATGAATTCAAATTTTGTGTGAGCAACTTTGTGTTCTCTCTTCCGCACTTGCATCCAGGTGTTGAGCTCCATGAGGGAGTAAATCCGGGTTCCCTAGGAACCTTGAGGAGGTGTGAGATCTCCAACCCCAAAACCCTAGGTTAGCCACTTCCATTCCAAACCCTAGCTACCTTCATCCTCTTCATTCCACCAAACCCTAGCCTACCCCATCTCTCACGGCCCCTCTCTCCAAGTAGAGGCCGACCACCAGCATCCAGGTCCAGTTCAGCTACTTCGAAGACAGAGCAAATCCAGAGGAAGTCAGATCAGCATTCCAGGAGAATCAGGATTTCAGCAACATCAGCTTTCAAGTTCTACTATCTGGTAAATCTTTCCTTGAGTATCTGGTTCCATAACTTGTTCTTCTTCTTTCCCAGATCTTGAGTTCAGAAGAAGCCAACTCTGCCAAAGGGCCAGTATTAGAGGATCCATTGCGAAGATATCTGAATCCGAGGATCTAACAATCTGCTCAAGAGAGTCCTTCCATTAAACTCTGTGAAGATCACTGCCTGGTTTGTAACCTTTCTCTTCTCTTTACTTCTATCCTGTTGAAAGTTCAGAGCGAAACCCTAGGTCTGGGAGTTTCTCAACCCCCAGTGATCCTTTACTTCTGAACTACTCTGATAATCTAGTTCCTTTAAATTGTTCTTTCAATTATCATATAGTTTCTTTCAATTTTGTTTAACTTTCCTTTGAGTCTAAGCCGACTTCTGAATATATAAAAAAAAAGGAAAAAGAATTAGTCTTAATTTACTTCCGCATCGCATCATCTCTTTGTTCTGCATCATTTTTGGTATCAGAGCTTTCGTTCTGCATCATTTTTGGTATCAGATCCCTGTCTAGGGTTTTTGACTTGCTTGCATGTTTTGAGTGTCTCTCTTTTTTACTTTGTCTGCTCGAAGTAGACTCCCTAGGATGTCTGGTCCTAGGAACGAAGCGAGGTGCAAGCCTCCTCTTCCCATTCCATGGGGTGTTCTTAGGGCATGTAGGGGATCCGCTGGGTTACAACTTCGTAGCAGAATTGTAAACGGGGGAAGCATTCTATTTTCAGTATGTAACTATCCTGTTGCAAGAATTGTTTCTCATTGAAGGTAACTCTAAATTACATGATTTTTATTTTTCTGGAACCAGTATAATTGAAACTATTTTACATAATTTTACTATAATTTATTGGTTTCTGTGAAATTTCTGAGAGTTAAATTACTGCAATTCTGTTTCTGTGTTTCTGCAATTCAATTTTTTTTTGAGTGATCATCTCCTAATTCATCTTAAGGGCAATTGAGCATCTAAGATAAGGGGAGGAGTTGATAACCTCTCCTTAGCCCAAAACCACCACCCATTCATTCGATCCTAAGCGTAATTTTAAAATTTATTAGACTTAATTTGCCCTAGTGGGCTAGGGACACCAACAAGTCGGGTCTAGGCTAATGTTGAGTCAGTTTGTCTAGTTACTCTATGTGTGCTTTGTACTCAGTGTCTAGAATGGTGGTTCAGGGATTCTATCCCGAAGGGCTTGTGTGCTGGTCCGCCTACCTGGCCAATCTCTGATTGGTGTCTAGGATTGGCAATTAGGGACCTAACACTCCCCTTACACCTGCCTGGCTGAGTCCCGAGTTACTACAGGCTAGCTTGCCACTTTGATTGGGCATCTAGTTTGGGCTCTAGGTCTAGTTAGCCGTAGCCGTTTCAGTCGAGTCTCATTTGATTTGTTTGCTTGCATCATCATGTCTACTCGGAATGGAGTACCCTACCAACCTGGTCAAACCCAACCTGATTTAGAGGCCATGGTTAGAGCTCTTACTGAAAGTATGAACAAATTGAGTCAGGATATGACTGCTACTGTTGCCCAGTGTAAAGAACAAGTACATGAGAATTTTACCCAGCTTAGGGATCGAGTCCAAGTACTTGAGAAACGTAGACATCAAAATTGGACCCCTAATCCAAAATTTAATAGGCCCAAGCTCATCCATGCCAGGAGCCTAGGAGGACCTTATACCGTGATCCTGAGCATAACCTTAGGAAGCCTAACCATGATATCTATAGTGTGGATCGTGTCTATGAGAGGTCCTTACAATATTCTAGACCAGTCACTCAACAACCCAAGTCTTCTAGATCAAACCATTTAGATCCACACCCATGCCCAAGTAAGGTCTCTACTAGCTTGAAACCCAGTGTGACCCAGGTTCCTATATCGCAAGAATGTGATTTTGTGGAGAAAGAGGCCATAAATCTAGTCAGTGCCCATGCATAGGACTGACTTGTGCACAGCTAAGTGGTAAGAATCCTAAGGATGACATTAATGAGGGAGAACCCAAGCCTACCAATGAGGAAGAAAGGTTAGGTATGACAAGCCCAGAATCAGTTGACCCGATTACCACTGACCCGAAACCCACTGAAGATGGCATCGAGGAAGTATATGATGCTGGCTTGAGTCTAGTTGATGAATATGAGGGGGAAGAACTTGAAGAATGTGACATCGATACTATTGGTTCCTTACCTGAGGAGACCTTGGAGAGCAACCAAGTGGTGGGACCTAGTTCAAAAATTCAAGAGATTTATGAGAACCAGGTTCCTTTAGTCAAATACCCCCAGGAAGAACTCATAGTGTTAGCCCGAGCTATTAGTTCGTATCCTCTAATGACAGTCATTCCCCAAGTACCAATTGAAGATCTTTACGCTGAACTATTTAAGTTTGCCCACCCAATGGTAGATCCTCTCCTTAGGATGACTGAATCAAGCCTCTTACAATTGGACCTTGTCCCATGCCCAGCCACTAAGGTCTCTCCCGTAATCTCAGTTGAACATCCTTGTCTTGAGCGGATTGATTCACTCAGTCCTGTAGAAGTCCTCCTTATGGTCTCAGACCCCTTCCTTTGCATGATTGACCTACCCTTCTATAGAGTATACCTTTCCGCACCCATAGGTCAAATTTCAAGTCTTGAGGTCGTCATCCATAGGCCCTTCCATGAATCATTCTCTAATCCATTTCTTGAGAAAGTGGATCATTATTTGCTTAGAGAACAAACCTTAACTATTGCAATCACATGTCCTAGGCTACTTCCCGAACCATCTCTTGATCCATTCCTGGGAGTAGCAAACTTTTCCTTTCGAAAGGATGACCAGTTGACACTCATAGATCACCATTCAAACCTTCAGGTCACCACCTTTAGTCAGCAGGTAATTCGAGACTCCACCTCATATTTCCTCCCTTTCTCTAGGACTTCCAATGCTTCTTACACCATCCAAGTATACTTTGTCGAAGTCTTTAGAATGAACCACGTGTCAGAACCTATTAGGTTTGCCACCTACTTCTGGAAGACCTTATGGCACCTACTAGGCACCCATGATAAGTTTTCATGCTCTGCATGCCCTCCTCCGACCCAAGGTCAAACCTAGAGAGCCTTAGTTTGTTAGGTTTAGACCTAGGGTTCCTTTGGAATAAAGTCCATTCTTTAGGAATGCGTCGTCAGTCTAGTTTAGTTTTTCTTGACCCTTTACTAGGCTTTGGCTCAGATTTTGGTTTGATTGAGAGCACCAGGAATTGGGATTTGTATTTTGTCCAGGGCTGAAATTGCATTCAATATTTCGATCAATAGGTCTATAGGCTAGAGTCCCTTTGAAATTGTTCATGGATACAAGCCTCACACACCACTTGATCTGATTTCACTATTAGCCCACACACACAAGTCTCTTGATGCACTTGCATAGCATGTAAAGGACTTGCATAAAGAAATTCATGCCAAAATAACTTTAAGTAATGAAACTTATAAGAAGTTGGCTGATTCTCAAAGATGAGTCAAAACTTTTGTTGAGAGAGACTATGTAATGATTAGGTTAAGGCCTGAGCGGTTTTTTTTTCCTGGAACCGTTAGAAAGTTACATGCTAAAGGAGCTGGACCATTTAGAGTAGTGAGAGAGTAGGATCCAATGCCTATGTGCTCGAGTTGCCTTCAGAACTAGGCATTAGCTCCACTTTCAACATTACAGACCTAGTAGAGTATAGAGAGCCAGCTATGATTTCCAGTGAGCCTTTTGAGCCTAATCCTGCTCTTGAGAGTGAACCCAACCCTGTGTGTCCACCAACAAACTGGCCTGTGAGGAAAGAGCAGATTGAAAAGATCCTAGATGATCAGGTTATCTCTACTCGTAATCGAGGATACCAAAGATACCTGGTCCGCTGGCAAGGAAGGCCAGATTCTGATGACTCTTGGATCTCCCAAGAAGAATTACAAGAATTGGACCCAGACCTCTTGGAGAGATACCAGAGCCAGCTTGATCCATACTAGACAAGGTCGAGTTCCTCCCACCATGGGAGAATTGGTGCGGGCACCAGACTCAGAAGAAGACTTCAGGGCTCCATCTGGATCTCTGATTGACCTTGCCCGAAGAATTAGGGTTTTCTGGTTTTGTAATAAGGGTTGACTTGGTCAACTCAATTTTTTTGAGTCTGTATTTCCCTGCAATTTAAATTTTGTTGAGTCATGTTGACTCAGTACAAGTCCTAGTAAGTGGTCTAGGTCTTCTACAAGGTACCACATTTTCTTCCAAGCCCAAGCAAGTGGGCGCCACACTCCCAGCCACACGCCAGAGTCCAGGAGGGCCACATCTCCATCCACAGTGTCTTGGTCCCCACACCCAAGGGAGCAAGAATTTTTCTTGAAGCCAAAATCAAGGAGGCGCCCCATATATACCTTAAAAGGCCAAGCTAAAGGAGGAAAGAGGCATTTCTTGGGGAGCACTTCAAGGGGGCGCCTAATCCATGCCTAAAAAGACCAAAGCAAAGTTGGGAAGAGCCATGACTTGGGGAAAAAGAAAAGGAGGTGTCCAAAAGAGTTGAGCCATGGAAGGAAAAAAAAATTTCTTGAAGAGCAAGGCTAGGAGGCGTCACCTACTTACCATTTGGAGCCACCAATCAACACTTATGGAAGCTCTTAGCCAGCCATATGAGAAGGATTTGATTCTACAAGCCTAATTTGAAGATCCATCCTATTAGTCCCACATGGGAAGATGTAAAACCCTGACCTCTTGTAAAGACCTATAAATAAACCCCTCTTGTAAGTTTTAAAAAAGAACTGATGAATGAATTCAAGTTTTGTGAGAGCAACTTTGTGTTTCTCTCTTCCGCACTTGCATCCAGGTGTTGAGCTCCATGAGGGAGTAAATCCGGGTTCCCTAGGAACCTTGAGGAGGTGTGAGATCTCCAACCCCCAAAACCCTAGGTTAGCCACTTTCATTCCAAACCCTAGCCGCCCTTCATCCTCTTCATTCCACCAAACCCTAGCCTACCCCATCTCTCACAGCCCCTCTATCCAAGTAGAGGCCGACCACCAGCATCCAGGCCCAGTCGGCTACTTTGAAGACAGAGCAAATCCCAGAGGAAGTCAGATCAGCATTCCAGGAGAATCAGGATTTCAGCAACATCAGCTTTCAAGTTCTACTATCTGGTAAATCCTTCCTTGAGTATCTGGTTCCATAACTTGTTCTTCTTCTTTCCCAGATCTTGAGTTCAGAAGAAGCCAACTCTGCCAAAAGGCCAGTATTGGAGGATCCATTGCGAAGATATCTGAATCCGGGGATCCAACAATCTGCTCAAGAGAGTCCTTCCACTAAACTCTGTGAAGATCACTGCCTGGTCTGTAACCTTTCTCTTCTTTTACTTCTGTCCTATTGAAAGTTCATGCGAAACCCTAGGTCTGGGAGTTTCTCAACCCCCAGTGATCCTTTACTTCTGAACTACTCTGATAATCTAGTTCCTTAAATTGTGCTTTCAATTATTATATAGTTTCTTTCAATTTAGTTTAACTTTCCTTTGAGTCTAAGCCGACTTCTAAAAATATTAAAAAAAAAGAAAAAAGAATTAGTCTTAATTTACTTCCGCATCGCATCATCTTTTTGTTCTGCATCATTTTTGGTATCAGAGCTTTCGTTCTGCATCAGAAAAGGTACAGTGGCCCCTAGGCTATCCGATCGGCTCCTTCCCAAGGCGGCGCTCGGATGGCGTGTCAACTTCCGGGGCCTCCGGCAGTGGGGTTTCATCTTTAGGGGTCTCTGCCAATGAAGCTGGGTCGGCAGCAACGGCTAGTTCCTCCACCTCGCCTGAGCGCGGGGGTCGAGCTTGAACATGGGAGACTCAGCAGGTATATGTTCTTCTCCGGAATAAGGTCCTCCACATTAGACCGGCAGTACAAGAACCCCTTGAGGAAGGAGTCCATCATCGCTTCACAAAACTCGGCATCGAACTCCTTGGAGGCCTTGAACCTTGCCACTGCCTCGACTGCCTCCTTCCTTGTGGCCACTACCGAGCTGGCAGCCGTCGCGGCCTTCTCTTCAGTAGCCACGGCCCTCTTTTGGCAGCCGAGGCTTTCTTCTCGATGGTTGCGATCCTTTTTTCGGTGGCATTGGCCCACTTCTTCACCACCTCCTACTCCACCCGAAGAGCTCGGGCATGTTCTTTCTCCTGGGCTGCTTTGGCATCGAGCTTTTTAAGCTTGGCCTCCTTGGCCTTGAGCTCCTCCGCCCTTCCTTTGGACCAGCTCATCTCCCGATCCAGAGATTCCTCAAGCTCCTTTATGCACCTCTCAGTGCTCACAACCTCACCTCGGAGCTCCTTATTCTTAATATTGGCCTCTCAGGCCACGTCAGCCTGCTACTTGGCATCAGCCTTTAAAGACTCGAGCTCTACTGCCATTTTCTTGTCCTTCCTGGCCCAATTCTTGTAGCAGTCTCTTATCAACAGGAGTTTAGCGCCGAGTTGCACCAAAGAAGACATCAGCCACAATGAAAAAGAAGGAAGGATAGGGGAGAGTGAAAGGAGTACTTACCGAGAAGAGTTGCGGGAAGGTGCAGTTATTGGCGCCACCCAGAAGCTTCCTTGCCTTCTCCCGCCGATCGCATGTCAGGATGGCAAAATCCATCATGCGCTAGGCTAGTTCCTTGTCTCGTACTAGCGAGGCATTCAGCGTCACCTCGGGCGGCTACTTGCGAGGGTTTTTCTCCCTCTTCCTCGGCATCGATGCGGCGTCGCCTTCTCCTCTGGCTGAGGAGGACTCGGGTGCGCGATGGGAGCTCACCACCACCATGGACATCATCGCTAATGTCAGCGCCGCTCTCCTACTCCCCATCTTCTTCAACATCAACGATCTCGGGAGGTGGGGGTGTCACAACAGCAGCAGCAGCAGCAATCTTGGCCTGGGTGACCACTTCGGGCTCTCGTGTCGAGGGCACATCTTGCTACCTCGGTGGCTCGGAAGTGGGCTTGGCCCTCATCCTGCTCGGCTCAGGAGCAGGTTCAGCTCTCCCCTGATTCAGCTTAGAGGAAGGTTCGGCACTCCTCCCACTCGGCTCGGCTGACTCGGTGGATGCCACCCTTGCCCCGTCCTCATCTAGGGCTCTCTTTTATAGGGACTCTCTCGCCCCTGTCGGCAGGCCCTTTTTTCAGGAAAAGTCGAGGAGGTCATCCAAAGAGAACTTCATGCCTGCACAAAGAAGGACAAGGTCAACTCCTAGCTCAGATGTAAAAATAAAAAAGGAGAAGAAAGAGACAAAGTTCCAGCCAAACTCACCCAACTCCTGCATTGGGCAGACACCAACTTCAAAAAGGTTCTGCTCTGATAGCAGAACCTCGAGGAAGGGAATCTAGTCAACGCGAAGCTGGTCATAAACCTCCCGATCAGCCACTTCGACAGTTGGATTCCGATTAGGGGACCAATCTGGTCGCTCCAAACCCAATCAACCCCCTTGACCGAGGCAAAGAAATATTACTTTTATCATTTGATGGAAGAGGGGAGCTCAAATTTTATGCCCTTTGGGTTGGAAGAGATGGACCACCACCCCTCCTTGGATGGGTGGCATTTCAGAGTGGAAAAGACCTTGAAGAGAGAAAAACGGGTAACAATCCCATGGAAATGGCAAAGCACAATGAAAGAAAATGTAGTCCTAATGGCATTTGGGATGAGCTGAGCAGGAACGAGATGATAGTTGCTCAACACCGAGAGGAAGAATGGATGAAAAGGAAATCGGAGGTCCCCTGCATGGGATTCCTCGTAGAGGGCAATCTGGTGCGGGCCACTGGAGGTGACCCGCTCCCCTGGCTGAGGGACCATGAGCTGGATAAAGTCTGAGACACCGTAGGTGTCTCGAATGGTCGACAATTCTTCATCGATCATCGTCGAAGCGATGCCGCCAGGACCTGTCGACCGAGAGGGTTCGGGGGCAGGTTCAGGAGGAGGAAGAGTTAAGGGACGGACCCCGGGTTCCCTAATAACTATACCCATGGGGCAAGGCCTTCTTCGGATCTCGAAGTACATTTCTTCCTCCTCATCGAAGGAAGAAGGTAGTCTCAATCGAGAAGGCCCAGCCTCATCTTGGTCGGTCAAGGGATGGAAATTTGGCCCGAAGCAAGACATTCGTAAGAAGAAAAGGTCGAAGGATAGAGAAGGGGAAGGAAGAGAAGATGAGGTCTGAGAAGACCCAAACCCTAGAGGAAGACTCTACCCAGCTGGAAGGAGGGGAAGGAGATGAACCTGGCTAAACTTGGGAAGATAAGGGCGGCTGGGAGAGAAGAAGGATCTATGGTGTGATGGCAGGCATGCGAAGTTTGAAAGAAGAGATATTTTTGGAAATCTGTCTTTCATTTTGAAGTGACCAGACTCAAACCATACCATTATAGAACCGCCACCATCAGATTCCTACCACGTGTCAGCAATCAACGAAGATTGATGCCTCATTTCGATCATGACCATTCTGAATTCCACACTGGCAATAAGTGCTCCTCGGACGGATCATGTGTCTCCTCCGCATTGGCTCGAAGGACCGCTTCGTGAAGTATCGACGATCATGGTAATTATTATGCTAGATTTTTGCCTTTCCATGTCAGCACGCATTTACTCCCTTCATCCCGAGTGCCGCATGCCAACGGGACTCGGGAGTGGGGGGCAAATGATGTGGCTAGATTGCTGACATGGAACTATGTCAGAGCCTATCGGATGCCATGTTGGATGAAGCTACCTCATCGAACATCTTTGCCCAACTGGCTCCCCTCGAGGTCAAGACGTCGTGGCCGAAGTCAAGCTCTACCTCTGCCCGGACTCCTTCGCCGGTTGGCCCCTCGAGGTCGAGACACCGCGGCCGAAGTCGAGCTCCACCTCTGCCCGAACTCCTTCGCCTGGCTGGCTCCCCTCGAGGTCGAGAAACCACAGCCGAAGTCGAGCTTCACCTCTGCCTGGACTCCTTCGCACGACTGGCTCCCCTCGAGGTCGAGACGCTGTGGTCGAAGTTGAGCTCTGCCTCCCTGAGCTTGCCTTACCTCGGACAAAGTGCCTTGCAGCCAGAGGATGTCACCGCCTTCCTTGGATGATGGCGAGCCACCCAAGGACCATAGAGGGGTGCCCTAGCAGTCAGGCCATAATAACTGCCCCAGCTGCCCTTGCACCAGAATGAAAGGGCGCACCCTGATCGAGACACTGAAACTCAGGAGGCGGTTGCCCCCCGATCGAGGCTCTGCCAGGTTTCCTAAAATGGAGCGATCGAAAGGATGGCCAGAGCGTGCTATGATGTTCCCTATCACGAATGAGGAAAGATGCCTCCTGCACAGCAAGGAACGTCGCATCACCAGTGGGAGGATATCGAGGTAGCCGTCCAACGGTCATCTGATAAGAAAGACCTCTCCAAGGTTCCCAGAAAAGGGTAAGTCAGGTCACAAGTGAGCAAACAGACGAGCAAGAGGAGGGCAGCACACAGGAAGGCCATCGCTCTAGGCTACCGGAGACCCACGGGAAGGGCCTTGATGGACACAGCTACCGATCTCGGGCTCTCCTTTGCTGCCACTCCCATGCTCTGCTCTCGACCCACTCACACTCTCTCAATTCATAGATTTCTCCTACTAGTGTGGAGTCCACCTACGGGGCTCGATCGGGAGGATCTGTTCCCTGGATCGCCACTGACTTGAGCATCGGAGTGCCCCACCGGGATCACCAGCCTGGATCTTCTCTTTTTGCAGGTTCCGGGCGACCGAGCGGAGCTCGAGCGACGAGTTGCAGTTCGAAGCTATCTCTAGCTACATGCCACGGCATTCTAGGCGGCAACAGAAAGAATATGATTCACATTCTCTAAATTTGAATTATATAATATTATTTTAAATATCAAATATATTAATTAATTTATATGTGTTTTATGAATTTTATGAAAATATTTTGAATGAAAATTAATATAATTTCATAGCAGAAATTATTGAACTATTACTATAATTATTTATGATCTGAAATTGTATGTGCATATTTTGATTTGATTATGGAATATGTGTTTTCTATAAAAAAAAAATTGATGTGAATTAGATTTGGACTCTCAGCCTGATGTATTTTCAACCCTATTAATTGAGATTATGCATTGGCACTTTGAGCTAATGATTTTATTTCTGACTACCACAAGATATAAGTATGGTATTTTGACCCGACCATAAGGTATAAGTATAGTATTCTGGTCCCACTATTGATATAAGTATAGGGTATAAGTATAGTATTCTGGTCCCACTATTGGATATAAGTATGATATTTCAGCACGATCATAGGATATAAGTTTGGTATTCTGACCTAACCTCTGAGCATATGTATGGTATTTCAATTTTGCCATGAGATATAAGTGTAGTATTTCAACCTAGTTATAGGGTATAAGCATGGTCATAGTTAAAGGTTGATAAATTGAAAAAATTATTTTGAATCAAATTATTAAATATGATTTATTTCGAATCAAATTATAATTATATATATATATATGATGCAATACAATTTATAATTCTATTTGAAAGATAATAGAATTACTTAATTTGTATATCGAAAATGAATTAGGTTATGCTTGTACACTAGTTAATGATAAATTGTATTGCATCCTATATTATCATATTAATTGTTCAATTAAGGTATTTATAACTTACTAGGTTATTTAGCTCATCATCCCATATCTTACTATTGTTATGAAACTTAAAACTAAGTTGACATGAGAATATGTTTAGGGAAGATCGATTTTTTTGATAATTCATCAAGATTTCTCAAGTGGTACTCCTTGTAGAATCTAACTCAAACATAATAACATTATTACATTTTTCTTGCATATATATAAATAGAAAATACAAGTTATTATCAACCAAAAAATTGAATTAATTAGATTGCACTTTTGTACACATTCAAAAATTTCATAATATAAGCACATTTGGCAAATGAGTTTGAACAACTTTGCAAGCAAAGAGAAGACACTTTTGATAAGAAAGATGTATTAATTATAATATTCTTATGGTTGTTGCATGCTCTTTTGCTATCCATATATAAGGTGGCATGTTGACCAAAAGTAGCTTAATGTTAAACCAATGCAATGATACACCTAATTTTCTTGCCTGAACTTATATGCATAACTATGACTAAACCAAACTAATAATCTTGTTTCAAATACTTGGATGTCAAACTTTAAGTGGCAAAATCTATGTAAACTATTGGTAAACTTGCTTAATACTACCTGTTGCCGCCAAGATCGTCGTGGCCTGTAGCTGCTGTCGATGTTGGATCGCCCCTCATCTCTTTAGGACTGGCCTGCTCTTCGGGACTTGCAAAACAGGGTTAGAGACCCGAGCCTGGGATTCCGGCAAGGGCACTCCGACGGTCAAGTCAGTGACGATCCAAGGGAACAGATCCTCCTAGTCGAGCCCTTGAGATGGACTCCATGCTAGGAGGAGTGAATAATGTGTGAGTAGGGTACAAGTGAGCTGGGAAAAGTGGGGGCGAGGTGAACTAGAGCTGGATGGCCATGTCCGGGTGATCCTTCCCGTGGATCTCCGGTAGCCTTGAATTCTCAGTCTCCTTGGCAGTTCTCCTGTGTGGCTCTTCCCTCTTGCTTGTTTGAAGATTTTTCACCCCTTACCTCCCTGTTAGGGCTGTTGATGGCTCTTTAAGTATAGGTGGTTGCTGAATGTTTGCCTCGGGATCTCCCCTGTGCTAGCAGATGCGTGCAGTGGTATTCCATGCAGTGGATGGGACGTCTTTCCTGGTTCGTGATAAGGGAACCTACCATGCGCTCTAACATTCCATCCAGTCGCTCCATTCTGGGAAACTTGGCAGGGCCTCGATTGGAGAGCAGCCACCTCTGGGATTTGAATCTCCTAGTTTACTTCCTTTTTTGGGTGGTGCAGACGGTTGGTGGAGAGCGCAGCACCTCGATCAGGGGGCTTCTTCTTTTCTGGTGTAAATGGCAGCTGGGGGCAATCATTACGGCCTGGTGGGTGCTTCCCTGCAGTCCTTGGGTGGCTCGCCAGTGTCCAAGGAGGGCGGCATTGCCACTTTGATTGATGGCACCTTCATCCGAGGTGGAGGTCGAATTGAAGAGGTGGGGCTCAACTCCGAGGGGCTCGACCTCGAAGGGGCTTTATTTGGTGGAGGAGGGCTAGGCTTGACTCCGACGGGCTCGACCTCGAAGGGGCTCCACTTGGCGGAGGAGGGCTAGGCTCGACTCTGGGCTAAGGGGCTCGACCTCGATAGGGCTTCACTTGGTGGAGGAGGGCTGGGCTCAACTTCGAGGGGCTTGACCTCGAAGGGCTCCACCTGGCAGAGGAGCACTGGGCTCGACTCCGGACCAAGGGGCTCGACCTAGCAGAGCAGGGCTGGGCTCGACTCCGAGGGGCTCAACCTCGAAGGGGCTCCACTTGGCAGAGGAGGGCTGGGCTCGACTCCGGACCAAGGGGCTCGACTCGAGGGGGCTCAACCTAGCGAAGGATGGCTAGGCGCGACTCCATCCCAGAGGGCTCGACCTCGGAGGGGCTCGACCTCGAGGGGGCTCGACCTCGAGGGGGCTCAGCCTCAGAGGGGCTCAATCTAGCGGAGGAGATCGCTTGGCTCCAGCCCAGGTGTCCCGATCTTGCAGGAGCCAACCTGGCGGAGAATGGAACTCAGCTTCGACAGGCTACCCCGATATTCTGAAAGAGCTTGGTTTGGCAAAGGAGCCTGAGGAGGAGTGTCCGTCGTGGCAGCTTTCTCTGACATGGCATTTGACAAGGATTACACATCAGCATTTCGTCACATTATTTGTCCCCCACTCTTGAGTCCTATTGGTGCGAGCACTCAGGGCAAAAAGAGTAAATGCAATGCTAACATGGAAAGGTGAGAATCCGGTGTAATGATGGCCACGATCGTTAGTGCTTCGTGAAGCAGTTTCTCCAGCCTATCCGGGGAAGCCACGTGGACACATCCAAGGAGTAGTTATTACGGGCACAGAATTCAGAGCATCCATAGTCGAAACAAAACACCAGCCTTGCCAATTGATGACACGTGGCATGGATCCATCGATGGGGGAGCTGTAACGGTACGGTTGGGCACTAGTCACTTCGAAAGGAAAGGCAATCTTTCCCAAAACATATCTTCTTTCAAATCCTGCATGCCCGCCATCGTACCGAAGTTCTTCCTTCGCTTTCCAGCTATCTTCATTCCCAAGTTCACCAGGTTAGTCTCCTTCCTCTCCATCCCAGTCGAGTAGAGACTTCCTTCTAGGGCTAGGTTCTTCCTTGGACTCTTGTCCATCTTTTCTTGCTTCCTTCTTTCTCTGTCCTCTGCCTTCATCTTATTTCCAATGTCCCGCTTCGGCCCAAACTTCCACCCCTCAAACAACTAGGGTGAGGCCGGGCCTTCTAGGCCAAGGTTGCCTTCTTCTTCTGATGAGGAGGAGGATCTGGCGTGCTTCGAGTTCAGCAAAAGACCTGCACCTAGAGGGATAGTGATTAGGAACCTGCATCTTCTCCTCCACCTTGTCCTCTCTTCTACCTAGACCTGCTCCTGAACCTCTCAGTCGATGGGTCCCGGCGGGATTGCTTCGGTGATCATTGTCGCGAAGCTTGTAACCATCGAGAGACCTATGGGATCCCGGACTCCGTCCGGCTCTTGATCCCTCGACCGGGGGAGTGGGTCACCTCCAGTGGCCCGCGCGGATAGCCCTCTATGAGGAAACTCTCACGGGGGCCTTCAATTTCCATTCCATCAATTTTTTCTTTTTGTCTTGAACAACTACCACCTGTTCCTACCCAACTCGTCCCAATGCCATCAAGATAATTTTTATTTTATTATTTATGTCACTTTCACAGGATAGTTGTCCATTTTCCTTGTTCAGGGCCTTTTTTATCCTGAAACGCCAACCCACCGAGGATAGTCACTTCGAAAGGAAAGGCAATCTTTCCCAAAACATATCTTCTTTCAAATCCTGCATGCCCGCCATCGTACCGAAGTTCTTCCTTCGCTTTCCCAGCTATCTTCATCTTCCCAAGTTCACCAGGTTAGTCTCCTTCCTCTCCATCCCAGTCGAGTAGAGACTTCCTTCTAGGGCTAGGTTCTTCCTTGGACTCTTGTCCATCTTTTCTTGCTTCCTTCTTTCTCTGTCCTCTGCCTTCATCTTATTTCCAATGTCCCGCTTCGGCCCAAACTTCCACCCCTCAAACAACTAGGGTGAGGCCGGGCCTTCTAGGCCAAGGTTGCCTTCTTCTTCTGATGAGGAGGAGGATCTGGCGTGCTTCGAGTTCAGCAAAAGACCTGCACCTAGAGGGATAGTGATTAGGGAACCTGCATCTTCTCCTCCACCTTGTCCTCTTCTTCTACCTAGACCTGCTCCTGAACCTCCTCAGTCGATGGGTCCCGGCGGGATTGCTTCGGTGATCATTGTCGCGAAGCTTGTAACCATCTGAGAGACCTATGGGATCCCGGACTCCGTCCGGCTCTTGATCCCTCGACCGGGGGAGTGGGTCACCTCCAGTGGCCCGCGCCGGATAGCCCTCTATGAGGAAACTCTCACGGGGGCCTTCAATTTCCATTCCATCAATTTTTTCTTTTTGTCTTGAACAACTACCACCTTGTTCCTACCCAACTCGTCCCAAATGCCATCAAGATAATTTTTTATTTTATTATTTTATGTCACTTTCACAGGATAGTTGTCCATTTTTCCTTGTTCAGGGCCTTTTTTATCCTGAAACGCCAACCCACCGAGGAGGGGTGGTGGTCTCTTTCTTCCCACCTAAAGGGCATTAAGTTCGAGCTCCCCTCTTCCATCAAAGGGTGGAAGAGTAGATATCTTTTGCCTCGATTGAGGGGGTTGGCTGGGCTTGGAGCGACCTAGATCGGACCCCTAACTGAAACTCTATAGTCGAGGTGGCCGACCGGGAGGTGTATGAGTAGCTCCGCTCTGCTCAGATCCTTCACTTGAGGTTCTACTGTTAGAGCAGAATCTGTTCGAGGCCAGAGTCAGCCCAATACAAGCGTTGGGTGAGTTTGGCTCGAACCTCATTTCCTTCCATTTTTTCTCTTTCTTCATTTTTTTACTCAGAACTGATGTCTTCTTTCTTCTTGGTGCAGGCATGAAATTCTCATGGACGAGCTCCTCTCGTTCTCTGAGGAGAGGGGCCAAGCAGAGAGAGTCGGCGAGTCCCCTTCGAAGCAGGCTCGTATAGAGGGTGGTGCGAGGGCAGTACCTACCGTGCCAGCCAAGCCTACTCTCAAGCTGAGCAGGAGGATCACCGAGCCATCCCGAGCCTTTAAGGTAGCGTGGTCCGATTTTGGCACTGGAAACAGAGGTGGTCTCCCGATCCAGATCCACTGCAACGACGTCTCCCCCTCTGGAGATCATCAAGGTAGAGGAGGATGAAGAGCTAGAAAGGGCGGGGCCGATGTCGGTGACACTGTCTGATGCAGTGCCGAGCCCTCAGCCAGCACCGGAAGCTTCTCCTGTCGATGGGGCAGGTGACCCTGCACCGACGGTGAGCAAGAAGGATAGGGACTACCGTCGAGTGCCCTTCAAGCTCGCACCCAACATCTTTTTGATCAAGGACCCGGCCCTTGACGAGCGCATGATGGACTTTGCTGTCCAATCATGTGACCGGCAGGAGAAGGTCGGGAAGCTCCTGGGTGATGCCATCAGTGCAACTTTCTCCCACCTCTTCACCATAAGTACTTCCCAACCTTGCCTCATCCCCTTCTCCTTTTCTCGTCTTCACAACTAACACCTTCTTGATGTAGTAAGGCACGGTGATTTTGCTCATCAGGGACTACTACCACACTTGAGCCAGGAGGGACAGGGAGCGAGAGGCGGAGCTCAACTCCTTGAAGGCCAACCTGAGGTGGTTAAATGATGAGGCCTGGAAGGCCAACATAAGGATCAAGGGGCTCCAGGGCGAAGTCATGACCGCCGAGCGGCTTTCGAAGGAGCTTGAGGAAGAGCTCAAGGCTAAGAGGTCCTAGCTAAAGGAGCTCAGAGCTGAGTCGGAGGTAGCGAAGGAGCGGGTTACCTCCACCGAGAAGAAGGCCGTAGCTGCCAAGCAGACCGCTGCCAGAGCGGAGGGGAAGGTCTCCACGGTAGTCAGCTCAGTGGAAGCTGTGAAGAAGGAGGCAGCCAAGGCAGTCCATGGGGCTGAGGCTGTCGAAAAGGAGGCGGCCAAGGAGATCCGTCAGGCAGAGGCTGCCAGGAAGGAAGCTGCCGAGGTGGTGGCCAGCTATAAGGCTTCCCCAGAGTTCAAGCTCGATTTCAAAGAGGTGGCGATGAACTTCTTTCTCAAGGGGTTCGCATACTGTCGGACCTAGCTACGAGGTATGATCTTGGACAAGCAGATGGCTGGCCTCTGCCTTCCGGGCACAATGGGAAGAATATCTTCGACTCCCGCACCGGTGGAGGACAGAGGAGCATGCAGCCATGATAGAACCAACTCCGTCGTGGTGGCGACTGAAGGAGAGGCCCCGGCCCTGGAGGCCGGATAGGGTGAGACCTCACCTAGGCACCGTCCGGGAAAGGTATCGACCGAGTAAAGTAAGGGCCCATAGCAACTGTAACCCCTTTCTCTTTCTTTTTTTGTTTTTAACCTAGGCTGTCTGGCATGTCGAGGCCTTGGAACAATGTATCACTTCACCAAGTAGTAATGAAAAATCTTTCACCCAACTTGACTTGCTAGTATCTTTGTTTTGCAAGTACCTCCTTTCCACTTCTCTCATTCATCTGGATGCATGTACCTCTATGGGCACACGGCCCTAAAGTACCAAGTGCCCGGGTGACCCTTCTCGTGGATCCCAGGATAAGTGAAAAGGTGAGGGAGGAGTTCTTGACTTGCTTGGTCATGCCCAGCTAGGGGGAAAAGTGACTGGGAATATTCCTTCGCTCTGCTCGACATCAGGAAGCTTGGGTCCTGGTACCGGAGCAGGGTCCGATCTTTGGCACCGAAGGGGCATGAGATCCAGGCTTTGAATGCCAGGAAGCTAGGCTCCTGGTGCCGAAACAGGGTCCGATCTTTGGTGTGGAGGGGCATGAGATCTGGGCTTTGAATGCCAAGAAGCTAGGCTCTTTGTGCCAGAGCAGGGTCTGGTCTTTGGTGCCCGAGGGGCGTGAGTTCTGGGCTTTGAATGTCAGGAAGCTAGGCTCCTGGTGCCGGAGCAGGGTCCAATCTTTGGTGCCGGAGGGGCATGAGATCCAGGCTTTCATGTGCCAGACCTAGGGCCAGGCGATGATTCCCCTGCAAGGCAAAAAGGATTTGCACAAGGAGGATCTTTATGATTAGTAAAGAAAGACCTTACGTTACTGATGTCGAAAAGTTGGGCTTCGGGCTTGAGTGTCGAAAAGATGGACTCCAGGCTTGAGTGCTAGAGTGATGGGCTCCATGCTTTAATGCTAGAGAGCTGGGCTCCGTGCTTTGGTGCCAAAGAGCTGGGCTCTGGGCTTTGGTGTCGAAGAGCTGGGCTCCAGGTTTCGATGCCGGAGAGTCATGGGATCTGGGCTTGAGCACCGGAGAGCTGGACTCTAGGCTTGAGCACCGGAGAGCTGGGCTCCGGGCTTGAGTGCCAGAGAGCTGGGCTCTGTGCTTTGGTGCCGAAGAGCTGGGCTCCAGGCTTCGATGTTGGAAAGTCATGGGCTCCGGGCTTGAGCGCCGGAGAGCTGGGTTCTTGAGCACCGGAGAGCTAGGCTCCGGGCTTCGATGCCGGAGAGCTGGGCTCCAGCTTCAGTGCTGGAGAGCTGGGCTCCAGGATTGAGCATGCCAGACCTGGGCCGGGCAACAACATCCCTGTAAGGTAGAGAGCGATTTGTGCAAAAGAAAATATTTATTATTATTAGGAGGAAGCCTTACACTGTTGATAGTATATTCTCAAGTTGCAGGCATTCCATGTTCGTGGAAATCTGGCACCGTCCAGATCCTCAAGATAGTAGGCTCCATGTGGAAGAGCTTCGACCACCTTATAGGGGCCCTCCCAGTTTGGCAAGAGCTTGCCGCACTCCCGGGGTTAAGATGCCTCGATTCGGCGTAGCACCAGGTCGCTAGGTCGAAAGACCTTTGGCCATACCCGTGTGTTGTAGTACCAGGCCACTGGTGCTGGTATGCTGCCATCTGAAGCTGAGCTTTGTCCCTGGTTTCTTCACGGAGGTCCAAGTTGAGTAGAAGGCATGTCGGATTCTCCGCTTCATCATATTGCTACACCCGCAGTGTGGGTATGCCGAGCTCATTGGGACGATGGCCTCGACATCAAAAACAAGGTTGAAAGGTGTTTCGTCCGTGGCCGTTCTGGCATTATGTCGTAGGACCACATAACACTTAGGAGTTCCTCTGCCCATCTGCCCTTAGCCCATCCAGCCTATTCCTAAGTCCCCAGAGGATGGTTTGATTGGTCACCTCGGCTTCCCCGTTTGTTTGGGGGTGAGCTACCGAGGTGAAATGGTGTTGGATGCCGTGCTAGCCGCAAAACACTTCGAACTCCCATAGTCAAACTGCCATCTATTGTCAGTGATGATGCAGTGGGGGAGTCCGAAGTGGCAGATGATTGATTTCCAGAAGAACTGGTGGACCTTGGCTTCCATAATCCGTGCTAGTGGCTCTGCTTCCACCCACTTAGTGAAGTAGTCGATAGCCACCAGCAGAATCTCCGTTGCCCCGGTGCAAGGGGAAATGACCCTAAGATGTCCATTCCCCACTGGGCAAAAGGCCAAGGGGTGGAGAGATAGGAGAGCGGCGCTACCGGTTGACACTGTATATGAACGTGGTGCTGGCATATGTCGCACTTCTTCATGAAGTCGGTAGCATCCTTCCTCATGGTCTCCCGAAGTACCCCTGGTGGAGAGCTTTGTACGCCAGCGTCCTTCATCCTACATGGTTCTCGTAGAGGCCTTCATGTCTCTCTTAGAGTACAAAGGCTGTCTCTGCAAGCCTTAGGCACTTCAGGAGCAGGTAGGAGTAGGATCATCGGTAGAGCTGCCCTTCCATCAAGACAAAACGAGAGGCTTTCTTCTTGATGAGGTTGGCTTTTATGCAGTCCTCTGGTAAGGTGCCATCAATGATGTATCTAATGTACCTGTCCATCCAACTCCGCTCCGAGATGACTTGCTACACCTCCTCCGGGGCTTCGTAGCTTGGATTCTCGAGGTACTCATGTGGGCACGCCCCAGTGATGAGTCCGGCAAGGCCGCGAGTCTCGATAGTGTATCCATACGGGCATTCTCTCCATGGGGGATATGGGAGATACTGAAGCATCGGAAACCTGCCGTGCTTGAGCGGACTCGCTCCAGGTACTTCATTATCTAGGGATCTTTGGCTTCATATTCTCTGGAGACTTGTCCAGGCCACCAATTGGGAGTCAGTAAAGACTTTCAGGCTTTGCATGCCCAGCTCACGGGAGACCTTTAGGCCTGTGAGGAGCACTTCGTACTCCGCTTGGTGGTTTGTCATGGTGAATTTGAAGCAGAGAGCACATTCTGCCATGATCCCATCACTGTTGGCGAGGATGAGGCCTGCTCCGCTCCCGTCGATGTTGGACATGCCATCGACATGGAGGATCCAGGGCTCCTCCTTTGCTTCGTGCTCGACTTGATGCTCCGGGGTCATTTGCTTTGGCTCCTTGGCAAGTCCCGTGCGCTCGACTAGAAAGTCAGCTAGGACCTGGGCCTTCTGTGATGACCTTGGTTGATATGCTATGTCGAACTCGCTCAGCATCAGGGACCACTTAGCCAGCCTCCCGGAGATTTCAAGGTAGCTAAGTATGGTCCTCTGGTGCGGGCACCAGACTCAGAAGAAGACTTCAGAGCTCCATCTGGATCTCTGATTAACCTTGCCGAAGAATTAGGGTTTTTGGTTTGTAATAAGAGTTGACTAGATCAACTCAATTTAGCTTGAGTCTACATTACCTGCATTTTATTTTGTTGAGTCATGTGACTCAGTAGGGGACTAGGTTTCACCTGGGATGTTACATTTTCTCCAAGACCAGGCAAGTGGACACCACACTCCCAGCCACACTCCCAGTCCAGGGGGCGCCATATCCACATCCAGCAGCTTTGGTCCCCACTCCACAGATGGCAACTTCCTTCTTTCATGCACCAGATAAAGAGAAGTCCACCAAGAGAGCAAAATCAGGGGGTAGCCAAGACTTTCCCAAGAAACTCCAAGCAAAGAAGGGAAGAAATTTTCTTGAAAGAGAACATCAAGGGGCACCCACTACCTGCCAAAACAATCAAGACAAAGATGGGAAGGACCTTGACTTAGGGAGGAAGAAAAGGAGGAGTCCAAAAGAGTTGATCCAGGGAAGGAAGAAATTTTTTTCTTGAAAATCCAAGCAAGGTGGCGCCATCTACCTGCCATTTATACCCAAATCCTAATTTTTGGTATTTTGGCCGACCATATGTAAGGGATTTGCCCTAATTTGGAGATCCCCTCCTTTAGTCCCACATGGGAAGATGTGAAACCCTCCTCCCTTGTAATGCCTTATAAATTAAACCCCTCTTGTAAGTTTACAACAATTAGATGAATGAAAGAATTTTTTCTTGAGCAAACTTGTGTTTCTCTTGTCCGCACTTGCTTCCAGGTGTTGAGCTCCGTGAGGGAGTAAATCCGGTTCCCTGGAACCTTGAGGAGGTGAGAGATCTCCAAAACCCTAAACCCTAGGTTAGCCACTCAATTCCAAACCTAGCCGCCATCACCTTCTCTTCCACCAAGCCCTAGTCTATTCCTCTTCTCACGGCCACCCTCTCCAAGTCCAGGTCGGCCACCAGCATCCAGCTCCGATCCAGATACTTCAGATCTACAGCAATTCTAAGAGGAAGTCAGATCGGCCTCCAGGAGAATTCGATTTCAGCAACTTCGGCTTTCAAGTTCTTCAACCTGGTAAGATCTTTTCTTGAGTTTCTGAATCCTTCACTTGTTCCTCTTCTTTCCCAGATCTTGAGTCCAGGAGAAGCCGACCAAACCACGAGACCAGTATTGGGGATCCATTGCGAAGATAGCCGACTCCGAGGATCCACAATCTGCTCGAGAGAGTTCTTCCACCAAAATCCTGAGAGATCACTGTCTGGTTAGTAAACCATCTCTTCTCTCTATTCGTTCTATTGAAAGTTCAGAGCGAAAACCTAGGTCTGGGAGTTTCTCAACCCCAGCGATCCATTACTTCTGAACTACTCTGATAATTTAGTTGCTTCTAAACTGTGCTTTCAATCCTTATCTAGTTCCTTCAAGTAGTTTAGCTTTACTTTGAGACGAAACCCATTTCTAAAATATATATTAAAAAAAAAGAATTAATCTTAATTTTACTTCCGCATACGCTTCTTTGTTCTTTGTTCTGCATCATTTTTGGTATCAGAGCCCTGTCTAGGGTTTCTGTTTGTTGCTGTTTGAGTCCCTCTCTTTTACTTTGTCTGCTCGAAGTAGACTCCCCAGGAGTCCGGTCCTAGGAACGAAGTGAGGTGCAACCTCCTCTTCCCATTCCACGGGGGGCCCTAGGGCGTGTAGGGGATCCGTTGGGTTACAACTTCGTAGCAGAAATTGTAAACGGGGAAGTGCTCTGTTTTGCCGTAATTACCTTATTGAAGGAATTATTTCTCACTGCAGGTAACTCCAAATTCAGTTATTTTTTGTTTGCTAGAACCATTATAATTGACACTAATTGAATAATTTTCGCACAATTTATTGGTTTCCGTGCGATTTCTGAGAATTAAATTACTGCAACTCTATTTTTATGTTCTGCAATCCATTTATTTTTGAGTGTTCATCTCTTAATTCAACTTAAGGCATTTGAGCATCTAAGATAAGGGGAGGAGTTGATTAACCTCTCCTTAGCCCAAAACTACCACCCCTTCATTCGAACTAAGCCTTAATCTAAAATTGATTAGACCTAATTTGCCCTAGTGGGCTAGGGACATCAACAAGTCGGGTCAAGGCTAGTGTTGAGTCAGTTGTCTGGTTACTCGTGTGTCTTTGTACTCAGTGTCTAGAACGGTGGTTCAGGGATTCCATCCCGAAGGGATGTATGCTGGTCCGCCTACATGGCCAATTCTGATTGGTGTCTAGGATTGGCATTCAGGGACCTAACACTCCCCTTACACATACCTGGCTGAGTCCTGAGTTACTACAGGCTAGCTTGCCACTCTGAATGGGCATCTAGTTTGGGCTCTAGGTCTAGTAGCCCGTAGTCGTTCAGTTGAGTCTCATTTGTGTGTTTGTGTCTAGATTTAGGGCTGGACTTAGGGAAGATATTAAGAGAGAGTTGTTTCTGAGAGAGGTTACTGACCTAGACCAAGCCTATCAGATTGTACTGAACACTGAGAAGTTCCAGAGAGGACCCATGCCATCTAGGGTTAGTGCCCCAATCCCAAGAAATGGACCTAGCCAGGTTACCCCTAGCAAGCCTAATCAGGGCATCCCCACCCTAGGCCCACGGACAAAGGTAAGGCACCTGACACCCAGAGAACACCTAGTATCGTCTGTTTTAAGTGCCAGAAGCCCGGTCATATCTCCACTCAGTGCACAGCCATAGCTTGTTTCAAGTGTCATAAGGTAGGTCATGTTTCTAGCCAGTGCCCTCGTAGATCTCTATATATAGAAGAGGGAGGAGAAGAGAGTTCCGAGCCTAATGAGGAGTTTGAAGAAGAAGTTTATGAGGCCGGAATGAATTTGGTTAATGAGTATGAAGGAGAGGAAGAATCCACTGAATCTGACCACTTAGGGGTTGTAAGATGCATCCTGTCCCAGACTAAAGTTCAGGAAGATTGGCATAGGACCAACATCCTACAGACTTTCCTTAAACTAGGGGATAAGGTTTGTAAAATCATCATAGATAGTGGGAGCTGTGTGAATGCCATTTCTACTAGCACTATCAAAATGTTAGGCTTAACCCCAGTTCCCCACCCAACCCCTATAAGGTTTCTTGGGTAGACTCTACCTCTATACCCATCCAGTCTAGATGTCAGGTCCAAATCCAAATGCAATCCTATCAAGAGAAGATTTGGTGTGATGTCTTGCCCATGGGGGTGAGCAGTATAATTCTTGGACGACCTTGGTTGTATGATCATGATGCCACCCTCTTAGGAAAATCCAACACCTGTGTCTTTAGTTTCAATGGGAAGAAAATCACAATCCAGTCAGTCCCTCCTAAGGACAAGGTAGCTAAAGGAACCAGTAAGGTTAGGGAGATGAAGACTAGAGTGAACCTAATTAGTGCCAAGGATCTAGAACAAGAAATTCATAGTGGTTCACCCATTTGGATGTTGACTGCTAAGGAACTTAGGACTCCTACACCCTCAGAGCCTCCTCAGGAAGTTAAGCCTTTATTAGAAGAATTTGAGGATGTTTTTTTCGAGGATCTGCCAGACCACCTTCCACCTCTTAGGGATATTCAGCATTCCATAGATTTAGTCCCAGGAGCTACTTTACCCAACTTGCCCTATTATAGGATGAATCCATCTGAGCATAAAGAATTGCAAAAGCAGGTTGGCGAATTGTTGAGGAAGGGGTTCATTAGAGAGAGTCTTAGCCCTTGTGCAGTCCCTGCACTTCTAACCCCGAAGAAGGATGGCACGTGGAGGATGTGTGTTGACAGTCGTGCCATCAATAAGATCACAATCAAGTATAGGTTCCCCATCCCTAGACTAGATGACATGCTTGATATGATGGCCGGTGCCATGGTTTTTTCTAAAATTGATCTCAAGAGCGGCTATCATCAGGTTAGGATTAGACCAGGGGATGAGTGGAAAACAGCCTTCAAAACTAAGGATGGTCTCTATGAATGGGTTGTTATGCCTTTTGGGTTGTCCAATGCCCCTAGTACTTTCATGAGGATTATGACCCAGGTACTTAGAGCTTTCATAGGGAAGTTTGTAGTGGTCTATTTAGGACTAGTAGAATTATCTTCCTTGGATTTGTTGTAACCCCTGACGGCGTGGCTGCCGACCCTGAAAAGATTAGTCCATAGTAGAATGGCCAGAGCCGACCAGTGTGCATGAAGTCAGAAGTTTCCATGGCTTGGCTACCTTCTATAGACGATTCATCAAGGGGTTTAGTACCGTAGTGCTCCTATCACAGACTGCATCAGGAAGGGAGAATTTCAGTGGACCAAAGTAGCCCATAAAGCCTTCCTAGATCTTAAGGATAGGATGACCCAGGCACCCATTTTGAGACTACCAGACTTTTCAAAGGTATTTGAGGTTGCCTGTGATGCTTCAGGAGTAGGTATAGGTGGAGTCCTAAGCCAAGAGAACCATCCCGTAGCATTCTTTAGTGAAAAACTAATGATGCTAAGCTTAGGTATTCTACCTATGATAGAAATTTTATGCGGTAGTGCAAGCTTTGCGTTACTGGAGATATTATTTACTACCGCAAGAATTTGTGCTGTTTTCGAACCATGAGGCTCTTAGATTCTTGAATTCTCAGAAGAAGCTTAACCCTAGGCATGCTAAGTGGGTAGAGTATATCCAGTCCTATACTTTTGTTTTGAAGCATAAGGCTGGGTCTGAAAATAAGGTAGCTGATGCCCTTAGTCGTCGATCTTTGTTGTTGAATTCTGTTAGGGCTGAAGTCATAGGGTTTGAGCAAATCAAAGAAGAATATGAGTCGTGTCCGGATTTCAAGACTGTGTACCAGGATCTAACTCAAGGACCATCTAGTGAACATAAGGATTATTCCCTTTTAGATGGCTTTCTGTTCTTTAAGAATAGGCTTTGCATCCCTAGAACCTCTCTTAGGGAATTCTTGATTTGGGAAACTCATGCGGGAGGTTTAGCTGGCCATTTCGGAAAGATAAGACCACCCTGGCTATTGAAGACCATTTCTTCTGGCCTAGCTTAAAAAGAGATGTAGCACACATTATGGCTAGGTGTCGGACCTGCGCTGTTGCAAACAGCGAAAACAGAACACCGGCCTTTATACCCCACTCCCTGTCCCAGATCGTCCTTGGCAAGATGTGAGCATGGACTTTGTGTTAGGTTTGCCCAAGACCAGAGGAGCATGACTCTATCTGTGTTGTAGTAGACCGATTTTCCAAGATGGCCCATTTCTGCCTTGTTCCCAAACATTTGATGCGTCTAAGGTAGCCACCCTGTTCTTTAATGAGATAGTTCGACTCCATGGCCTACCCAAGACCATCGTTTCCGATAGGGATGTTCGGTTCGCTAGCTATTTCTGGAAAACCCTTGGCATAAGTTAGGGACAAAACTTAAGTTTTCAACTGCCTATCATCCCCAGACTGACGGCCAAACCGAAGTAGTGAACCGTAGTTTAGGCAATCTGCTAAGGGTCTTGTTGGTGAAAACATTAGGAACTGGGATTTGTACTTACCTAGAGCTGAATTTGCATATAATGACTCGGTCAATAGGTCTACGGGTAAGAGTCCATTTGAAATTGTGCATGGTTACAAACCCCACACACCTCTTGACCTAGCTCCTTTACCAGTCCACACACGGTCTCTGAGTCTGCCGAAGTTTTTGCACAGCATATAAAAGACTTGCATAAAGAAATTCAAGCAAAATAAATTTAAGTAACGAAACTTATAAGAATTGGCTGATTCTCAAAGGCGAGTCAAAACTTTTGACGAAGGAGACTATGTAATGATTAGGTTAAGGCCTGAACGGTTTCCTCTTGGAACCGTTAGAAAGTTACATGCTAGGGGAGCTGGACCATTTAGAGTGGTAAAGAGAGTAGGATCCAATGCCTATGTGCTCGAGTTGCCTCCAGAACTAGGCATTAGCTCCACTTTCAACATTACAGACCTAGTAGAGTATAGGGAGCCAGCTGTGATTCCCAGTGAGGCTTTTGAACCTAATCCTGCTCTTGAGAGTGAACCTGACCCTGTGTACCCACCAACAAATTGGCCTGTGAGGAAGAGCAGATTGAAAAGATCCTGGATGATCAGGTTATCTCTACTCGTAATCGAGGATACCAAAGAACTGGTCCGCTGGCTAGGAAGCCAGATTCTGATGACTCTTGGATCTCCCGAGAAGAGTTACAAGAGCTGGACCCATACCTCTTGGAGAGATACCAGAGCCAACTTGATCCATACTCGACAGGGTCGAGTTCCTCCCACCCTGGGAGAATTGGTGCGGGCACCAGACTCAGAAGAAGACTTCAGAGCTCCATCTGGATCTCTGATTAACCTTGCCCGAAGAATTAGGGTTTTGGTTTGTAATAAGAGTTGACTAGATCAACTCATTTAGCTTGAGTCTACATACCTGCATTTTATTTTGTTGAGTCATGTTGACTCAGTAGTGGACTAGGGTTTCAACCTGGGATGTTACATTTTCTCCCAAGACCAGGCAAGTGGACACCACACTCCCAGCCACACTCCCAGTCCAGGGGGCGCCATATCCACATCCAGCAGCCTTTGGTCCCCACTCCACAGATGGCAACTTCCTTCTTTCATGCACCAGATAAAGAGAAGTCCACCAAGAGAGCACAAATCAAGGGGGCGGCCAAGACTTCCCAAGAAACTCCAAGCAAAGAAGGGAAGAAATTTCTTGAAAGAGAACATCAAGGGGTGCCCACTACCTGCCAAAACAATCAAGACAAAGATGGGAAGGACCTTGACTTAGGAGGAAGAAAAGGAGGAGTCCAAAATAGTTGATCCAGGGAAGGAAGAAATTTTTTCTTGAAAATCCAAGCAAGGTGGCGCCATCTACCTGCCATTTATAACCCAAATCCTAATTTTGGTATTTTGGCCGACCATATGTAAGGGATTGCCCTAATTTGAGATCCCCTCCTTAGTCCCACATGGGAAGATGTGAAACCCTCCTCCCTTGTAATGCCTTATAATTAAACCCCTCTTGTAAGTTACAACAATCAATGAATGAAAGAATTTTTCTTGAGCAAACTTGTGTTTTCTCTTGTCCGCACTTGCTTCCAGGTGTTGAGCTCCATGAGGGAGTAAATCCGGGTTCCCCTGGAACCTTGAGGAGGTGAGAGATCTCAAAACCTAAACCCTAGGTTAGCCACTCAATTCCCAAACCCTAGCCGCCATCACCTTCTCTTTCCACCAAGCCCTAGTCTATTCCTCTTCTCACGGCCACCCTCTCCAAGTCCAGGCCGGCCTCAGCATCCAGCTCTGGTCCAGATATTTCAGATCTACAGAGAGGAAGTCAGATCGGCCTCCAGGAGAATTCGATTTCAGCAACTTCGGCTTTCAAGTTCTTCAACCTGGTAAGATCTTTTCTTGAGTTTCTGAATTCCTTCACTTGTTCCTCTTCTTTCCCAGATCTTGAGTCCAGGAGAAGCCGACCAACCACAAGACCAGTATTGGAGGATCCATTGCAAGATAGCCGACTCGAGGATCCCACAATCTGCTCGAGAGAGTTCTTCCACCAAAATCCTGAGAAGATCACTGTCTGGTTAGTAAACCATCTCTTCTCTCTATTCTGTTCTATTGAAAGTTCAGAGCGAAACCCTAGGTCTGGGGTTCTCAACCCCCAGCGATCCATTACTTCTGAACTACTCTGATAATTTAGTTGCTTCTAAACTGTGCTTTCAATCTTACTAGTTTCCTTCAAAGTAGTTACGATGGGGTGTGCTTGGAAGTATGGCCTGAGTCGCTTAGTAGACATTATTAGAGCAAAAATGAGTATTTTGGAACGAGTATATCTGATCTCCACATCACGAGGATTTTGCTGGTGTAGTATACCGCTTCTGGGATCCGCCTCATCTATGCAGATGAGGACTAGCTAACGGTCCCAAGTGTGACCGCCAGGTAGAGTAGGAGCTCCTCTCCTTCCTTTGGTCTGGAGAGCAGTGGTAGAGACGTCAGGAACTCCTTCAATTCTTCGAAGGCCATCCTGCACTCCTCTATCCAGGAGAAGTCGTGAATCTTGCACAGCACCTTGAAGAAGGAAAGGCAGTGGTCAGCCAATCTCGAGATGAACTGACTCAAAGCTACGATCCGGCCCGTCAGGCACTGGACCTACTTCTTGGATGTCGAGTGCTCCATGTCAATAATTGCCTGGACCTTCTCCGGGATTGCTTCACTGCCCCTCTGGGTGACCATGAAGCCAAGGAACTTTTTGCCGCCACTCCGAAAGCGCACTTTGTCGGCTTCACCTTCATCTGGCATTTCTGGAGGTTTTGAAAGGCTTTGATGAGATCGACAATGTGGTCCAAGCTCGGCTTGCTCATGACAAGCATGTCATCCACGTACACCTGTATGTTTCGACCAATTTGGTCTTTGAAGACCCTGTTGACCAGATCTGGTACAGGCCCAGCATTCTTCAGGCCGAAGGGCATCATCCTGTAGTAGTATGTCCCTCGGTCGGTGATGAAGGCGGTGTGCTCCTCGTCTTCTAGGTGCATCAGGATCTGATTGTATCCGGAGAATGCATCCATGAAGGAGAGTAACCGGTGCCCCGAGGTGGCATCCACCAACTGGTCAATCTTTGGTAGAGGGAAGCTATCCTTTGCACATGCCTTGATGAGGTCGGTGTAGTTCATACAGATCCTCCATTTGCCATTACTCTTTACCATCACTACATTTGCCAACCAGCTCGGGTAATGTACCTCCTGAACGAAGCAGGTAGTGAGGAGTTTGTCCACTTCCTCATTAATCGCCGCCTGCCTCTCTGCGGTGAAGCTTTTCTTCTTTTGCTGAACTGGTCAGTGCTTTGGGTCAATACTCAGCTTTTGGGTGATGATGTTAGGAAGAATACCTGGCATGTCTGCCGCCATCCAGACGAACACATCTGTATTCGCCCGTAGGAACTCCAATAGGTAGGCTCTCTCTTCGTCTTGCGGCTGGGTCCCAATCTGCACCATCTTTGCCTGGTCGGCTCTGAGCGAAAGAAGTAGGCGCTCGATCGGGCCACCCCTGAGGTCCTACGCCCTTTGGTCGAGATCATCTGTGCTGGGGTCGTCCTCGAGGATTTTGGCTCTAGGGACAATCTAGAGACAATGTTGTACCGACTGAGGTGCCCCCCTCATTTCTCCAACACCATAGGGGGTGGGGAACTGTACCAATAGCCGCTTTGTGAAAATGACGGCGTCGAGCAGGTTAAGCCCAGGTTGGCCAAGAATCACGTTGTAGGTTGAGAGAAGCCTAACAATCATGAAGGTCATCATAACAGTGCTTTACCGAGATGGGGTCCCGGCAGTGACTGGGAGAGTGATTTCTCCCTTAACCCTTACAAAGTCTCCCATGAAACCAACAAGGGGAGCGTGCACAGGTCTGAGCTGAGCGAAGGATAGGTTCATTCTAAAGAAGGCATCATAAAAAGGATATCAATCAAACTTCCACTATCGACCATAATCTGTTTTACAGGATGCTTCACGATCATCATCTCGATGACCATGGCATCATTATTTACATTCTCTTCACCATTTCCCCGTTCCTTCATAAAGGGAAGTATATTTCAGAACACTCTGCCCCATGGGCCTTCTTGGAAGCGCGCTCAGCTCCCCAGTATATCATCCCCACTGGCTTCTCGATAGGGCGGTTATCGACTACAAGGACTGGCGGGAGAGTGGCGAGTGCCTGAGGTTCGGTCGGAGCCTTGCCCCCATGTACCTCCTGAGGTAGCCCCTCCTTATGAGTTCTTCGATTTCCCTCTTGAGGTTGCGGCATTCCTCGGTGTCATGGCTATGGTCATGATGGAAATGATAGTACTTCATCTTGTTGTGGCCAGTGGATGGCTTCATCGAAGGTGGGCGCTTCAGGTAAGTCTCACCTTCGATCTCCATGAGGATCTTCATCCTCGGGGCGAGGAGGGTGTGAACCTCTCCTCCGGAATGAGGTCACTCTTCGATCTCGACCCTTGGCAGAAGTTCAAAGTTGGGGGTCTTGGCTTCAGCATCCCGGGCGCCTCCGCGGGAGTTGGCTTCTTCAGCGACTTCCCGTCCAGCTCCCATCTTGTATGGTCCGCCTCCTCGGCATGGATGTACTTTTGGGCTCAGAGGAGGAGCTCGAAGTAGGTCTTGGGGGATTTCTTATTGAGCGAGTAGGTCAGGCGTGAGGTCCTGAGCCCTCACTTCAGTGCCAGCATGGCAACTGGCTCATCAAGATTGTAAATCTCCAATATGGCAACCTTGAAGCGGGCCACGTAGTCCCGTAGGAAATCGAGGTCCTGTTGCCAGATGGAGAAGAGACTGTATGCTTTTCGTGGCACTTTCCGACAGGCATCGAAGTGGGCTACGAACTTTCGCTCTAGTTGAGCGAAAGAGCTGATGCTTTCGGGCTCGAGGCAGGTGAACCAGACCCGAGCTGCCTTCCAGAGGGTTACCAGGAAGGTGATCCAAAAGAGGGCATCGGTGGCCCCCTGGACCCTTATAAGAGCCTTATAGCTTTCTAGGTGATCCAGGGGGTCGGTGGTCCCATTGTAGGGATCCACCTGCGACATACAAAACTAGTTGGGAGTCGATGTTTCTTGGATTTCTCGGGAGAAGGTGAGACAAGCATCATAACCCGTTGGCTTGTCAGTGGAGCTCGACATATTTGCAAACCGACGGGATAGCTCCGCCAGCTTGCGCTCTTGCTCCTCCATGCGCTTCTCGACTGTGCGCCTGATGGCCTCATCAGTTGAACCCTCCATTGAGGCCGAAGGAGGCAAAGAAGGTGACATGGGGTGGTGTCCATGATGGGGGGTCTTGCCTTTTCGACCTCGATGGGGTTTGGCAGTTACCCGCTCGAGCGTCGGGGACTGACTCTCCGATCAATAGATCCAGCCTGTTTCCTTTTTGCCAGTGTTTGGTGGCTTCCTCGGCGATCAGCGGTGGCCTGCAACTACGAGGGCCCTCCTTGGAAGGAGTGCAGGTTATCACGGGATACTATGGTGTGGGCCGAGGGGGTCCTCGATTGCTGGTGGGTAGCCAAGGATCGATGCTGGTGCTGGAGCTGGCACACTGCGATAGTAAGAAGCTGCACTTGCTGGGTTAGTGTGACCAGCTGAGGGCCCATCGGGGGTGGTTGAACTGGAGTGAGGAGCTCCCCTTCTAGACTGTGAGGGTCCCCATGGGAAGGGGGGTCTCTCGCACAGCTAGTGGAGACTTCTCTCGCTCGCGTCGTCACCATCCTCTCGGTGGACTTGCTTGCAGAGGGACTGGCTTTTAGAATAAAGGACCTACCATCGCCCCCCTACCTGGTGCACCAATCTGTTGCCGCCAAGATCACCGTGGCCCATAGCTACTGTCGGTGTTGGGTCGTCCCTCATCTCTTCGAGACCGGCCTGCTCTTCGGGATCTACAAAATAGAGTTAGAGAACCGAGCCAGGGATTCCAGCGGGGGCTCTCCGATGGTCAAGTCATTGATGATCCAGGAGAACAGATCCTCCTGGTCGAGCCCCTGAGATGGACTCCATGCTAGGAGGAGTGAATAATGTGTGAGTAGGGTGCAAGTGAGCAGAGAAAAGTGGGGGCCGAGGTGAACTGGAGCTGGATGGCTGTGTCCGGGCGATCCTTCCCACGAATCTCCGGTAGCCTTGTATTCTCAGTCTCCTTGGCGGTTCTCTTGTGTGGCCTCTTCCCTCTTGCTTGTTGAGGATTTTTCATCCCTTACCTCCCTGTTGGGGCTGTCGATAGCTCTTTTAAGTCTAGGTGGTTGCTAAACATCTGCCTCGGGATCTCTCCTATGCCAGCAGACATGTGCGGCGGTATTCCATGCCGTGGACGGGACGTCTTTCCTTCTGGTTCATGATAAGGGAACCTACCATGCTGTTGCCCAGATATGGTGCCCAAGAGGGGGGGTGAATTGGGTATTTTAAAAATTAAATCAATATATATGCTATCAAGTTCAAAGTGAAGAGTGATAGTGCTCAAGTAATTGTGCAATGGAAGCAAAGAAAGATAACAACAATTAAAGAGCAAAAGAAGATAGAGAGTAAAGCAATGCAAACACACAAAACGTATAGTGGTTCGGTGCACCTAGCACCTACATCCACTCCCCAAGCTCCACTTGGGAATTTCCACTATAATCTTCTCTAGATTACAGCCGACTTGTTTTACAAGGCTCACAAGTCAAAACCTTACACACTTGTTTTGGCTTCGGGCTTACAAGCAACCCTAGTTGGTTTTAATAATTGGCTCACCAACAAACCTCATACACTTGTTTTGGCTTCGGGCTTACAAGCAACCCTAGTTGGTTTTAACAATTGGCTCACCAACAAACCTCACACTAGTTTCAAATTCCCTTGAAACTAGGCTACCACAAATAGAATATGAATACAATGAATAAAACAAGACAAACTCCTTTTTGAGCAAAAGTAATTCGATGTAGCTCTTGTTGGAGACTCTTCAAGCATTTCTCTTGGAATCTTGGACCTCACTAAATGCCAAAGACTTGAAAGTTGGATTCCTCAAAGATGGAAAGCTTTTGGCTAAGGAATCTCTTGGTTTTCTCACTCTTTTTGGCTTAGAATTGATTGAAGGCTTTGTACTTTCACTCTCTTCTTTTTCACTTTGTCTCCTTGACTTTTTTGAAGTTAAGTGGAGGTTAAATACTTCATTCAAGCTGAAACAACTCCACAAGACCGTTAGAATCAAAAATATGGCTGTTAGAAATCAAATCAAAGTTCAGAAAAACTAGCCGTTATGCCATGAGTCGACCTCTAGATCAAGTGTCGACCTCATGAGTCGACCTCCAGTTTATCTTAGGCAAAAATCCAGAAAACCATAGTTCTGCCCAGTTTGAATTCTCAGGCGATGAGTCGACCTCTGGTGTCGACCTCTGGACAGGTGTCGACCTCTGGTGGTCGACCTCTAGAGCGTGCCACTGAAATTTTGCCGTGCTGGCCTTGCTGAACTTTTCTTTTCTTCATGAGTCGACCTCTGGTGGTCGACCTTTGGCAAGGTGTCGACCTCTGGGGGTCAACCTCTGGTCTGAAAATTTCTGAAACTCTGAAGAGGTGCGTGCCATGCTTGAGTTTCTCTAAGTCTTTGTTTCTTTTGTCAATTACTTCTTAATATGAAGGTCCAATATTAGAAATTTGATCTTGTTTAATGTAGAAGAGCTCTTTCCCAACCAAGCAAGCTTGGTTTCATCATTGTACTCTTGATACTCTTTTTGAATAACCTATGGCCTGAAACTTTATCTCGAAATGAAACATTAGTCCAAACATATACTCAATCTTTTGTTAATCATCAAAACTAAGGAGCCAAAGCCAACAATCTCCCCCTTTTTGATGATGACAAAACCTTGAGTATATATGCAATTAAGTCCAAAAGTAAAAATATAGCAATAATAAAAAATTTCAAAGAAATCTCACATACATGAGTATATCATAAAAACTTTACTTTTCATCTACCTCTTTCTTTTTGTGAAAACATTCTCATGAGTCAAAAATTAAGAAACATACAAGCTTTACTCATAAGAATCATATTTACTTTACTATACTCTACTCATAAGAAGAGTCATAAGAATCATAAGACCATATATAAATACTATATATACATATTCTACTCATAAGAAAGAGTCATAAGAATCATATATACTTTACTTATACTCTACTCCCCCTTTTTGTCAAGAATCAAAAAGTGCATTCTTTGTAGTAAAAGATATACTAAAGAAAATTATGTTGCATTGCAATGAAATACTTAGTTGCATAAAATACATGCTCCCCCTTAATTTGTGCATTCGATATAACAAAGATATTCTTATTTGAGGGTTTAAAAGATAAATGCTAAGAGCTGGTATCAGACAGTAAAATAGCACAATGTAGATAAGTATATAAATGAGTGTATTCAGTTACAAAATTGCTTACATAGTAAGCACAAAACACTGATACATCAGATCATACAAAGCAAACTAGTATCATACATCAAATCTATGAGGCTACTCCTCATCAGAAGGTATATCAAAAGAGATAGGAGCCGAAATCCTAGATGAGGATTTTGGAGTCCTATGAGTGAGACTCCGAGTCCTCAGAGAGGGACCAGACCTAGGGGTAGTCCTACGAGATCTATAGGTCCGAGGAAAAGACTCCACAGGTGTCCTAACAGAAGTAGTAGCAGAAGGAGTAGATGGATCAGTATGCTGAGTAGACAGAGCTGGAGTGTGCCTGCTGACAAGCTCATAAGCAGTGGGATCATCAATATCTGTCTCTGTATGCTCATCTCTATCATCCGGAATCCCTGTAATAGTCTCAAAAGTGACTCAGTAATCTCAGTATCTACTGGCACATCTGTAGCTAGAGGATCTATATTGGAAGATCAGTAGAAGGAGGATCAGCAGAAGGGGAATCTCTGGAATCGGATCGGCAGGTGGAACATCAGAGCTACTTGCTCCAGGCTGATCTCCATCACTGTCACTGTATCCACTGGAGTCATCATCATCATCATCAGAATGTGGAGGAGGTACTATCGGATCTACAGTTCCTGGTGGCAATGCTAATCTCAGTAGGCTGAGGATCTGTCGGAATCCTGCATCTACACTAGCTGAGAGAGCTCCAATGCGCATATCTGTATGGATCCGCAGACCATGTAGCTCCTGTCGTACACCAGCAATCTCTGTCTGGACCTCTGAAATGTGATCAGTCACTCTCTGCTCAAAGTTCGATATGCTCACTGTAGTCCTCCGTGGTGTAGCAGTAGCATTAGGTGCTGGAGTTGATGAGGGTGGTGATGTGAATGGCTCAGGCTCCGCGTCTCTGACTCTGGTGCTGGGCGAGGAGGTGTACCATGATCAGTAGGCTCTGAAGGCCCTGCCTCAACTGCTCGAATCCCCTCCTCCTCATCTAGCTCCTGGCCAGACTCACGTCGCACCCACGATCACCGATCAGTCGAAATCCCATCCTATGCAGGGATTTCTCTCCATATGTATCAGTATGCTGTAGCTGACTGAAAGGTATACCATCAAATGATACTCCATACTCCCTGAATAACTGTGTCAGCCCCATGCCATATGGCTGAACTAGTCTCCTGTGAGATGCTGCCTCACCCATCTGCTGAAGCATGATCCTGGGAAGGTTGATGGGAGTCCGCTGTCTCAGGAACACCATCAACACTAGCTCACGCTCAGTGATAAAGTCGAACCTCCCGCTCTTTGGAATC
Source organism: Areca catechu (assembly GCA_021397845.1). Taxonomy (NCBI): domain Eukaryota; kingdom Viridiplantae; phylum Streptophyta; class Magnoliopsida; order Arecales; family Arecaceae; genus Areca; species Areca catechu. Next base: position 27,967,800 of record CM038042.1, on the reverse strand, counting down.
AAGATACGGGCGATGATATGATGCAGCACTCTCATCTCCAGTGAAAGCTGGTTAGCGGCCACTATGGAAATGCCGCTAACATCCTCGCACTCTAAGATACATCTGAAGGCGCGCTCTTTGTCGCTGATAGAAGTGGCAGCTGTGCCATGAAGTGGAATCCTCCAAACACGACTGATGACCTACGGTGTTACTGGAATCTCGATCCCACGAACAGTAGCTGACCATCCAATGCCATCAGTGGCCATGGATGCATAGAACTCCCTGATGAGGTCTGGGTAGAATCTCTCAGTCATCGTGCAGAAGTGAACAAGACCTGCATCTCTCAATACATCTCCAATAAAAAAAGTGATGCTGATCCCAGAAAGGTATATCTACACGTCTCCCGCTAACAATGCTCTTTCGTACTAAGCTGGCTGGCACTGGTGCAGGTGGCTCAGGGGACGGCTCACGCTCATGTCTGACCTTTCTTCGTCGCTCAGTACTACCTTGGCCTTGTTCCATTCTCCTTTTCCTTACTGCCAAGTGCTTCCTTGGATCCATATGGATGGAAGAGGGTAATTTCGGGAGAAGTAGGATAATGCAGTGCTAGGAAAAAGAAGAACCAAGAGTTTGGAGAGAGAAAAGGAATGAAGGAATCATGAAAAGGTAAGTGAGGGTTTGTGAAACTGAAAGCTAGGAGCAAATAGAGGAAATGCACGAAATGGAGGAAGAAATGAGTGTTTCCAATCGAAAAACAACCGACAATTGAGGGTAAAAAGAGACAAAAACCTACGGTTGCCCAAAAATGAGGAACATGGTGAAAACCGGTTCGATTCAAGAAAAACCATGAGGAGAGGAGAAGTTTACCCAAAAAGAGGAGGGAGAGGGTTGGAAATCCACTATTTAAACCTTAGGAACGTTGGAGGGGGACCACACGAAGGAGAAATGGAAAGAAATGGAGAAAAAGAGGCTTGTGGACGGGTTTTAAAAAACGTTTTTCGTCCAAGTGTCGACCTCTCAAAAATTTCACGGGTCGATCCCAAGTGTCGACCTCCGAAAACTTAAGTGTCGACCTCCGAAAAATAAATTAGCCAAAATAAAATTCGGTAAAATTTAAAAAATTGATAAAATTTAGAAAAAAGCTTTAAACATATTTGAGAATTTATAAATCATTTTTGAGGAATTTTGATGAAAATTGAAGAGTTTCAAGCAAAAGGATCAATGACTCCCAGTTCTCTTCTGATCATACAAAATCTATCTTCATTCAATGGTTTTGTGAAAATATCAGCCAATTGATAATCAGTACAAATAAACTCTAACAACATATTAGAGTTTTGAACGTGATCTCTTATGAAGTGATGTCTTTCAATATGTTTGCTTCTTGAATGTTGTACAGGATTTTTCATTAAATTGATTGCACTAGTATTATCACATCTTATGGGTGTCTTAGTTAGTTTGATGCCAAAGTCCTCGAGTTGTTGTTTGATCCATAGAATCTGAGCACAACAGCTTCCAGCTGCTATATATTCGGCTTCCGCTGTAGATAGAGCAACCGAATTCTGTTTCTTGCTGCTCCATGAAATCAAATTAACTCCTAGGAATTGATAAGTTTCACTAGTACTTTTATGATCAAGTTTACACCCAGCAAAATCAGCATCAGAATATGCAATCAATTCATATGATGACTCTCAAGAGTACCAAAGACCAATTTCAATTGACCCAGATAAGTATCTAAATATACGTTTTACAGCTAAGAGATGTGATTCTTTAGGAGCAGACTGAAAAGTGCACACATACAAACACTAAACATTATATCTGGTCTACTGGTAGTTAGATATAGCAATGAACCAATCATGCCTCTATATAATTTTTGGTCTACTGATTTACCACATTCATCTTTGTCTAATTTACATGAAGAGCTCATAGGGGTACCTATTGGTTTGGTAGTCTCCATCCCAAACTTTTCAATATTTCCCTTATGTACTTGGCTTGGTTGATGGAGATCCCCTCTTTGGTTTGCTTAATTTGGAGTCCGAGAAAGAAGTTGAGTTCTCCCATCATGCTCATCTTGAACTCACTCTGCATTAACTTTGCAAATTCTTGACAAAGACATTCGTTAGTAGCACCAAAAATAATATCATCTATAGATTTGTACTACTAAGAGATCATCATTTTTCTTTTTCAAAAACAATGTATTATCTACATTACTTAGAAAAATCATTCTTCATCAAAAATGAACTTAATCTATCATACCAAGCTCTAGGAGCTTGCTTTAAACCATACAATGCTTTATGCAATTTAAAAACATGGTTAGGAAATTCATGATTTTCAAAACCAGGAGGTTGTTCAACATAAACTTTCTCTTCAATAAATCCATTTAAAAAGGCACTTTTAACATCCATTTGAAATAACTTGAAATCCATAAAACAAGCAAAAGCAAGTAAAAGTTTAATTGCTTCCAGCCTAGCAACAGGAGCAAAGGTTTCATCAAAGTCGATCCCTTCTTCCTGGTTGTAGCCTTTAGCAACAAGTCTAGCTTTGTTTCTAGTTACAATACCATGTTCATCAAGTTTATTTCTAAAAACCCATTTTGTGCCAATTACAGAAACATTAGGGGGTCTTTCAGTTAAAGTCCAAACGTTATTTCTTTTAAATTGATTTAGTTCATCTTGCATAGCATTAATCCAGTTACAATCTTTTTCAGCTTCTTCAATTGACTTAGGCTCTATCTGAGATACAAAAGCTAATAATCAAAACATTTCTAATAGAAGAGCGTGTACTTACTCCCTTTGACGGATCACCAATTATTAGCTCTTTGGGGTGTCTGTGTGCATACCTCCACTCTTTAGGTAAAGGTTTGGTGAAGTTGCATTGATCTCTTGAGTTTGATCTTCATTTTCTTGATCATCATCTCCTTGGGCACATCTTCATTGATTGTCAATTGTTCAAGCTTCTTTGTACCTGTTTCATCATCAATAGAATCTTCTTTTCTAGAAGATTTTTCGTTAGTTTCATCAAACACTAAATGAATTGATTCTTCAACTAGAAGAGTTCTTCTGTTGAAGACCCTGTATGCCTTGCTAGAAGTAGAGTATCCTAAGAAGATACCCTCATCTGACTTGGCATCAAATTTACTGATATTGTCTTTGCCATTGTTTAATATGAAACAGCGGCAACCAAATACATGAAAATATTTAAGATTAGGTTTTCGATTTTTCCAAAGTTCATATGGTGTTTTCTTCAAAATAGGTCGAATTAAAACACGATTTAAAATGTAACAGGAAGTATTAATGGCTTCTGCCCAAAAATATCTAGGTAAATCGTTTTCGCAAAGCATTGTGCGTGCCATTTCTTCAAGAGTCCTGTTCTTTCTTTCTACCACCCCATTTTGTTGAGGTGTCCTAGGTGCAGAAAAATTATGACTAATGCCATTTTCATTACAAAAAGCTTCAAAATTATGATTGTCAAATTCAGTTCCATGATCACTATGCAAAGAAACAATAGTGAGATCTTTTTGTTTGAAACCCTTTTATGAAATTTAACAAAAGCTGAAAATGTTTCATCTTTATGAGCTAAAAACATTACCCAAGTAAATGTGAGTAATCATCTACAATCACTAGCCCATATTTCTTACCTCCCAAACTAGTTGATCTGGTTGGTCCAAAGAGGTCCATATGCAATAATTCAAGGGGTCTAGTAGTAGATACTACTCCTTTAGGTTTGAAAGTAGATTTAGTTTGTTTTCCAAATTGACATGCAGCACAAATCTTATCTTTTTCAAATGTGAGTTTTGGCAATTCTTTTACAATATTCCTTTTGCTTAATTTTGAAATCAACTGCATACTAGCATGCCCTAGCCTACGATGCCAAAGCCAACTAGTTTCACTTGCCTTGGCTTCCCTAGCCACTAGGCATTAACCACTTTCCATGGCTAGATCATCAAGATCAACCATGTAAATGTTTCCATGCCTATGACCAGTGAACTTGATGCCATCAATATCTAGACTAGATACCATGCACAAAGATGATTCAAAAGTAACTTTAAAACCCTTATCACAAAACTGACTAATGCTAAAAAGATTATACTTCAAGCCATCAACAAATAATACATTATCTACATAAGCATTAGGGGTGATATGGATTTTACCGATTCTGACGATTTTGCCTTTTCCATTATCACCAAAAGTAACGTTTCCACCATCTATAGCTACTAGTGATGAGAATTGCCTTACATCCCCAGTCATGTGCTTTGAGCAACCACTGTCCAGATACCACATTCTTCTTTTATTTTTAGTTGCAAGACACACCTACAGAAATTGATCAAGTTGAAACTTTAGGTACCCAAGTCATCTTGGGTCCTTTAGGGTTAGTCAAATTGGTTCCTTTTGGAACTCAAATCTTTCCAAGGTATTTAATTTTCTTCTATTACAAATATATGATTTATGTCCTAACTTACCACATGCATAGCAGGTAATATTAGAAGATGCAGATATGAAAAAGTTTTTGTAAAGTTTTTGCTGATTCTGTGGCTTAATCCAAGTCCAGCTTTGTTAAAAACTGCATGTTGACTGTTTAAAAGCAAACTTAATTTTTCTAAACTATAAGTAAACTTTTCTACAAAAGATTTTACTTTTTCTAACTCTTCTTTGTAATTCTTGTTTTGAAGCAACAGTTCTTTGTTTTGTTTTTCAATTTTCTCATTAGTTTCAAACTTCTATTACTTTTCAAAGAATCCTTTTCTTTTAAAAGATTGTCCTTATCATTTTTCAAGGTCTTTACATGTTCAGTTAATTTCTTGTTTTCTTGAATTAAATCTTCATTTCAGTTGAAAACTTGTCTAAATTTTTGGTAAGCTCATGATTTAGCTTTCATAATTTCTTATTTTTCAGTTTTAATTTTTCATATTCCATAACTAAATCATCAAAAGCATCATGTAGTTCATTAAAAGTAAATTCAATTTCAGGTTCAGAATTTACCTCATCATCTTCATTGGACATGAAACACAGGTTGGTGACTACCTGCTGCTCTTCATCACTGCTGGAGTCCTCACTCTCACTCCAGGTAGCCATCATGGCTTTCTTTCTCAACATCCTTCGACTCTTTTTAAGCAAAGGGCAATCCGTTTTATAATGTCCAGGCTTCTTGCACTCGAAGCAGATGGGTGGATCCCTTTCTTTTTCTTTCTCTTTATCTTTATTGTGATCACCTTTTTGTAGCCTTTTCTTGTAGAAGCCTTTCTTCTTTCTCATGAATCTTTTGAATTTTCTTGTAATGAGGGCTGTCTCATCATCATCAGCTTTTTCTTCTGATTCATCACTTGACTCTTCCTTTGTAGTGGACTTGAAGGCTATGGCTTTCTTTTTCTTGTCATTGTCCACTGTCTTCTACTTTAGTGAAAGCTCATAAGTCATCAGTGATCCAAGAAGCTGCTCAAGAGGTAGAGTATTGACATCCTTGGCTTCTTCTATGGCTGTTACTTTCGCATCCCATGAAGCCCGAAGAGACCTGAGAAGTTTGTTAACCAGTTCACCATTAGATATAATTTTTCCCAAACTCCTCATACCATTTACTATATTAGTAAATCTAGTATATATTTCACTAATACTTTCAGTTGGTTCCATCCTGAACATCTCATACGTATGAATGAGCATGTTCACTTTTGTGGTCTTCACTTGGTGTGTACCCTTATTGGTAACCTCAAGTGTATCCCAAATTTCTTTGGCGGAAATACAATTTTATATTCTGTTAAATTCACTAGGGTAAAGTGCACATAATAGCAAATTCATCACCTTAGCATTTAACTCAGCTTGTTTGATGTCATTGTCATCCCATTCTTCTTCAGATTTTGGGGTGATAATGCCATTAACCAAGTGAGTGGGCTGATGAGGCCCTTTAGTAATTACTCTCCATATATGATAATCTACAGCTTGTAAATAAATACGCATACGAGTTTTCCAGTATGTGTAGTTGGTGCCATTAAAGAAAGGAGGGCGATTTGATGCATGACCTTCAACTACACCCATTCCAATTGGGGCGGCCATGATCTTTCACTCAAGATCGTTGGACCTACAAGAGAGTACCAGTGCTCTGATACCACTTGTTGCCCAGATATGGTGCCCAAGAGAGGGGGTGAATTGGGTATTTTAAAAATTAAATCAATATGTGCTATCAAGTTCAAAAGTGAAGAGTGATAGTGCTCAAGTAATTGTGCAACGGAAGCAAAAAAATAACAACAATTAAAGAGCAAAAGAAGATAGAGAGTAAAGCAATGCAAACACACAAAACGTATAGTGGTTCGGTGCACCTTTAGCACCTACATCCACTCCCCAAGCTCCACTTGGGAATTTTTACTATAATCTTCTCTAGATTACAGCCGACTTGTTTTACAAGGCTCACAAGTCAAAACCTTACACACTTATTTTGGCTTCGGGCTTACAAGCAACCCTAGTTGGTTTTAATAATTGGCTCACCAACAAACCTCACACACTTTTTTGGCTTCGGGCTTACAAGCAACCCTAGTTGGTTTTAACAATTGGCTCACCAACAAACCTCACACTAGTATCAAATTCCCTTGAAACTAGGCTACCACAAATATAATATGAATACAATGAATAAAAACAAGACAAACTCCTTTTTGAGCAAAAGTAATTCGATGTAGCTCTTGTTGGAGACTCTTCAAGCCTTTCTCTTGGAATCTTGGACCTCACTAAATGCCAAAGACTTGAAAGTTGGATTCCTCAAAGATGGAAAGCTTTTGGCTAAGGAATCTCTTGGTTTTCTCACTCTTTTTGGCTTAGAATTGATTGAAGGCTTTGTACTTTCACTCTCTTCTTTTTCACTTTGTCTCCTTGACTTTTTTGAAGTTAGGTGGAGGTTAAATACTTTATTCAAGCTGAAACAACTCCACAAGACCGTTAGAATAAAAAATATGGCCGTTAGAAATCAAATCAAAAGTTCAGAAAAACTAGCCATTATGCCATGAGTCGACCTCATGAGTCGACCTCTGGATCAAGTGTCGACCTCATGAGTCGACCTCCAGTTTATCTTAGGCAAAAATCCAGAAAACCATAGTTCTGCCCAGTTTGAATTCTCAGGCGATGAGTCGACCTCTGGTGTCGACCTCTGGATAGGTGTCGACCTCTGGTGGTCGACCTCTGGAGCGTGCCACTGAAATTTTGCCGTGCCGACCTTGCTGAACTTTTCTTTTCTTCATGAGTCGACCTCTGGTGGTCGACCTTTGGAAAGGTGTCGACCTCTAGGGGTCGACCTCTGGTCTGAAAATTTCTGAAACTCTGGAGAGGTGCGTGCCATGCTTGAGTTTCTCTAAGCCTTTGTTTCTTTTGTAAATTACTTCTTAATATGAAGGTCCAATATTAGAAATTTGATCTTGTTTAATGTAGAAGAGCTCTTTCCCAAACCAAGCAAGCTTGGTTTCATCATTGTACTCTTGATACTCTTTTTGAATAACCTATGGCCTGAAACTTTATCTCGAAATGAAACATTAGTCCAAACATATACTCAATCTTTTGTTAATCATCAAAACTAAGGAGCCAAAGCCAACACATGCGCTCTGACATTCCTTCTGGTCACTCCATTCCAGGAAACTTGGCAGGGCCTCGATTGGGGAGTAGCCACCCCCAAGATTCGAATCTCCTGGTTGACTTTCTCTTTTGGGTGGTGCAAATGGTCGGTGGAGAGCGCAGCACCTCGATCATGGGGCTTCTTCCTTTCTGGTGTAAGTGGCAGCTGGGGCGATCATTACGGTCTGGTGTGTGCTTCCCTGCAGTCCTCGGGTGGCTTGCTGGCATCCAAGGAGGGCGGCATCGCCACTTTGGTTGCTGGTGCCTTCATTCGAGGTGGAGCCGAACTGGAGAGGCGGGGCTCAACTTTGAGGGGCTCAACCTCGAAGGGGCTCTACTTGGCGAAGGAGGGCTGGGCTCGACTCCGAGGGGCTCGACCTCGAAGGGGCTCCACTTGGCGGAGGAGGGTTGGGCTCGACTCCGGACCAAGGGGCTCGACCTCGATGAGGCTCCACTTGGCGGAGGAGGGCTGAGCTCGACTCTGAGGGGCTCGACCTCGAAGGGAGCTCCACTTGGCAGAGGAGGGCTGGGCTCGACTCCGAGGGGCTCGACCTCGAGGGGGCTCAACCTAGTGGAGGAGGGTGGGCTCGACTCCGGACCAAGGGGCTCGACCTCGAGGGGGCTCCACTTGACGGAGGAGGGCTGAGCTCGACTCTGAGGGGCTCGACCTCGAAGGGGCTCCACTTGACGGAGGAGGGCTGGGCTCGACTCCGAACCAAGGGGCTCAACCTCGAGGGGGCTTGACCTAGCGGAGGAGGGCTGGGCTCGACTCCAAGGGCTCGACCTCGAAGGGAGCTCTCGACTTCGGCGGGAGGAGGGCTGGGCTCGACTCCAGACCAAGGGCTCGACCTCGGAGGAGGGCTGGGCTCGACTCTAGCGAAGGAGGGCTGAGCGACCTAGCGAAGGAGGGCTGAGCGCAACTCCATCCCAGAGGGCTCGACCTCGAGGAGGCATGGCCTCGGAGAGGCTCAATCTAGCGGAGGAGATCGCTCAGCTCTGGCCTAGGTGTCCCGATCTTGTGGGAGCCGACCTGGTGGAGGACGAAACTCGACTTCGATAGGCCACCCCGATATTCTGAAGGAGCTTGGCCCGGCAAAGGAGCCCGAGGAGGAGTATCCGTCATGGCAGCTTTCTCTGACATGGCATCTGATAGGGATTACACATCAGCATTTCGCCACATTACTACCTAATGAGAATGACTTATTTGTTGGATTTGTATTGTAGCTAACCAAGAAAATGATGAGGAATTACCTCTATATCTTTAGTAGCATTTCCTATTTAGAAAGCTATTAGTCAAGGAAAAACTATGGAACAAAAGCCTATGTCAACCTTCTAAGTCTTTGTTATGAATTTATAAATGTTCATGAAGCCATTTTAGTATGACGGCAACCATAATATATGCTACCTACCTTGAAAAGAAGAAGATAGAGTATAGCTAGGGCTATGAGTCTATGCTACAACTATGGATTAACTAGAGTTGAATTAGGTAGCTAAAAGCAAAAAAATTAAAAGATAAATGCAATAATAAATCAAAGGCAAAGATAAAAATAATAATGTATTGTTTGATTGGTAGAAGGATTCTTATTTTCATCTTACATTCCACTATCCATATAACATACAAGTGATAGGGTAACCACTCATTTCCAGTGATCACAGTCCAAGTCTGGCCCCACTTCTTTTGATAGTTGTGGTAATCAACTTCTGCCAATCATATTATGGTAAACGCTAGATTCCATTCCATCTATCAAACCAATTGGGCTTTCTTATATCATCATACCTAATCGGTCTTAAACTTTATATAGCTAATCTTCATTTGGCCTACCTTTAATACTTGCCATGTCCAACATGCTTCCCCATTAGGCCTATGGAGCAATAAAGCTCATGCTAAGCCACCTTAAAACTCACATAGTCTGTTTTCCATACAATATTAGAACTTTGGCCTTCAAGTTATCATCATAATCTAAGATGCTTGGTGATGTGGCACATCCGCTGACGTGGAGCCCTTGTTAGCATCCGTACTGGCAAGAGACCCACCACCTGGATGCGGTGGCCAAACAAAGAGCCAAGGCGAGCCCTCCTACCAAGGTCAGCTTCGGGCCGGGATCGTGCTCGTAGGGCGAGCCCCCTGTCTGAAGCCAGCTCCTAGCCAGGATCGTGCTCACGCTGCCAAGGCGAGCCCTCCTACTGAGGTCAGCCCCTAGCCGAGGTTGTGCTTATAGGGCGAGCCCCCCGTCTAAGGCTAGCTCCCAGTCGGGATCGTGCTCATACTACCAAGGAAAGCCCTCTTGTCGAGGTTAGCTCCTAGTCGGGGTCATGCTCATGGAGTGAGCCCCCCGTCTGAGGCCAGCTCCCGGCCGGGGTCATGCTCAGCTGCCAATGCAAGCCCTCATGCTGAGGTCAGCTCCCAGTCGGGGTCGTGCTCATAAGGTGAGTCCCCTGTCTGAGGCCAGCTCCTGGCCGGGGTCATGCTCATGCTGCCAAGGCTAGCCCTCCTACCAAGGTCAGCTCCTAGCTAGGGTCATGCTCATAGGGCAAGCCCCCCATCTGAGGCCAGCTCCTGGCCAGGATCGTGCTCATGCTACCAAGATGAGCCCTCCTGCCGAGGTCAGCTCCCAGTCGGGGTCATGCTCATAGGATGAGCCTCCCGTTCGAGGCCAGCTCCCGGCCGGGGTCATGCTCATGCTGCCAAGGCGAGCCCTCCTACCGAGGTCAACTTCTAGTCAGGGTGTGCTCATGGGGTGAGCCCCCCGTCTGAGGCCAGCTCCCGATCAGGATCGTGCTCATGCTACCAAGGTGAGCCCTCCTACCGAGGTCAGCTCCCAGCCAAGGTCATGCTCATAGGGCAAGCCCCCCGTCTAAGACCAGCTCTCGATCAGGGTCGTGCTCATGCTGCCGAGACGGGGCTCCCGAAGCAAGCCCCTTCCTTACCTTGTAGAGGGCAGGATTCCCATCAGCGGCAAGGGAGGGAAGGATCAACAAAGACTCAAACCACGACGAGAGGACCCCCATCCACCTGTAGCCTCCGGGAGGTGGCACACGCATTTGAGCTCTGTAATGTGCCACCCGCGTACTCTATGCAAGGCGTGCTCCTCCAGGCCCCCGGGTCCTGTAGCGTCCCACCACATCGACAATCATGCAATCGGGGGTCTCAACCCTCACGACACGAAACCTGAGCCTCTCCCAAAAGGAGTACTCCATTAAGGCCATAGGCCCTATGACACTCCGATGGTCCCTCCAAAAATAGAAATGTCACACCATGGCTTGGGGCTCAGCGGCATGGCTCCCGCCCCTCCCACAGGGAACTATGCCACCTGGGAAATGTCAAGGAAAAGGACATCTCGGGGAAGTCCTAGACCTGGTCTGGGCCATCGTTCTCATATAAAATAGAAGAAAGAACCCCCAGAGGGGGGAGAGCAATTGGTAAGAGATCGAGAGCTAATAGGTAAGAGACCCTCAACGGATCCTTCCAAGCTCTCCGATCACACTTCTACTTAGCTTTCACATCTCACTTCTGCTGCACATCCTCTATGCGAGGAGTCCCCAAGCTCTCTGCCATAGGGGTTCTATTCCCCTAGATCATCTCACTGACTTGACCATCAGAGTGTCCCCACCAGAATCCCTAGCTCAGATCTCCTCTATTTTGTAGGGTAGCCAAAAAGGGAGCGCACTGGAGTGAAGGACTAAGCACCCAGTAAGAACCAAATGCACCAGCTACATGCCACGGCAATCTTGGTGGCAACAGAGTGGCATGCCAGGTAGGGAGCGGAGCACTAGAACTTCAGTGACTATAGGAAGTCCAACCGTGAATCCCCCCACTGCCAGTAGAGCACCTACAGAAGCCCCAAGCTCCATGGTGACAACCATAGCAAGCAAGGCTTCCACCAGCATGGCGGGAGCCCCCAATCATGATGATCAGAGCCCAGAAAGGGGGCTCCTCGGTCCACCACTACTGCCTCCGGTGGATCCCCAGATCATGGCACTAGCCCAGCAGGTCCATGCCCTGGCCGTGGCGGTGCGCTAGCTCCATTAGAGATATCGATCCCTGGCAACACAATAATAGCCAGGGACATCGACAGCTCACACCGTCGATCCCTATACCAGCCTTCGATCCTTTCGGGAGGGGCTGTTACATGTGGTCTCCCAGCTGAGAAGAGACCACCAGGAAACTAGAAAGAGGTAGCATGATGGTCCGACCGGTCGAGAGAGCTGCTTCCCAATCTCGAACCATGGTGCACACTCCTACCAGCAGTACCGGCATGGCCGGGAACTCAGGTGAGAGTTCCCCCACTTTGCACCTCCTTCACCCCTGACAGCCTCTATCGAGGGGTCCACTAACAAGGTCATCCGTCGCTAGGCAGAGAGATGCCTCGAAGAGTAGGAGCGCAAACTAGCTTAACTTTCCCATCGATTTGTAGAGATGCAAGGCTCCCCCAGCAAGCCTGCAGGTTATGACACCTGCCCCCCTTTCTCCCGTAGAATCCAAAAGGAACCTATCCCCAGCTAGTTTCGCATGCCCCAAGTTGATCCCTATGACGGGATGACTGACCCCCTAGACCATTTGAAAAGCTACAAAGCCCTTATGAGGGTCCAGGGGGCTACTGATGCTCTTCTCTGTATCACCTTCCTGGTTACCCTATGGAAGGCTGCTCGAGCCTGGTTCTCCAGACTTAAGTCGAAAAGCATTGATTCCTTCTCCCAGTTGGAGAAGCAATTCATGGTGCACGTTGATGCATGTAGGAGGGTGCCACATGAGGTTGACAGCCTCTTCTCGATCCGTCAGTAGGATCGAGAGTCTCTCTGGGACTACATATCCCGTTTCAAGGCCACCACCCTGGAGATCTACCACCTCGACGAGCCAGTTGCTATGCTGGCTCTGAAGAGGGGGTTACGGACCTCCCGCTTTACCTACTCCCTCGACAAGAAGCCTCCGAAGACTTATTCGGAGCTTCTCCTTCGGGCTCACAAGTATATCCGCATGAAGGAGGTAGATCATACCAGGAGAGAGCTCGATGGGAGGCCCTTCAAGAGGCAGGCCATTAAGAAAATATCTACTCCCCAAATCTAGAAGTTGGTGCTGGGGCCAAGACCTAGAGCTAACCCCACCAAAGAAGAGAAGTTCACTTTTCTTTTTGCCCCGAGAGCGAAGATTCTTATGAAAATTAAGAGCGAGCGCTTCCTGCACCATCCCCCTTCTCTGAGGTCATCCGCTGGACATGACCAGTCCCACTAATGCCACTTTTACTAGAACCATGGCCATGATACGGAGGAATGCTGCCACTTGAAGAGGGAGATAGAAGACTTGATCAAGCATAACTACCTCGGGAAGTACATGGAGGGAGGAGTTCTCCTAGCATCCCAAAATGAAGAGCCCCGTCTGCTCTCCATTGACAACTGGCCCACTGAGAAGCCGATAGGAATGATTTCTTGGGGGGCAGGCAGAGCCCCGAAGAGGGTTAGGAGAAGAGAAGAGAGTGATGATGTACTCCACTATAGGGGAGAGGGGTCAATTAGGGTGGATAATCCTAATAATGATGCTATCATCATGGACATGATGATAGCAAAGCATCCTATAAAAAGAATCATGGTAGATAGTAGAAGCTTTGCAGATATCTTTTTTTACGATGCTTTTGCAAGAATGAACCTGTCTACTGACCAAATAAAATCAGTATTCATGCCCTTAATGGGCGTCACCGGAGACTCAGTTGGAGTTAAGGTAGAGATTACACTCCTAATAACTGCTGGGACCCCACCTTGGTAAAGGACTATGCTGACAACCTTCTTTGTGGTGAGAGTCCCTTCGCCTTACAACACAATTCTAGGGCATCCCGGACTCAACCTGCTCGATGCCACTATTTTCATAAGGCATCTCCTCGTTCAATTCCCGACCCCTTGGGGGACCTGGGAGATGAGGGGGGTCACGCCAGCCCATCTAGCACTACCTACAGACTATTCCGGGGTCACGAGGAGCCGATCCGAGCCCAGTCATCAATCAACCAAATCCGATGGAGTCAAAGTCGAAGGGCAGACCTGTTGAGCCCTATTGTCCTTCCCCTTTGGAGAGGATCTCTCGAGGATGGTGCAGGTGGGAGCCCTGCTACCTGAAGAGGAGAGATCCCGTCTGCTCAGCTTCATGTGGGCCAATGCAAATGTCTCCGCTTGGATCACCGTCGATATGGCCGGCATCCCTCTAGAAGTGATCACCCATAAGCTGAATGTCGACCCCAGCTACCACCCAATCTGGTAGAAGAAAAAAAGCTTTGCCCCAGAGCGATAAAAGGCGATCGATGAAGAAGTTGAGAAGCTTCTTGCAGCAGGCTTCATCCGTGAGGTACGGTACCCTAACTGGCTTGCTAATATTGTTATGGTCAGGAAAGCCTCTAAAAAGTGGAGGATCTGTGTAGATTACATCGACCTCAATCGGGCATGCCCGAAAGATAGCTTCCCGCTCCCCGAGATTGACCAGCTGGTGGACACTACCTCGGGCCAAAAGTTCCTCAGCTTCATGGATGCATTCTCTGGATATGACCAAATCTACATTAATCTGAGGGACGAGGAGCACACAACATTCATGACTGGTCGAGGTATGTAATGTTACAAGGTGATGCCATTTGGTCTCAAGAATGCAGGGGCCACGTACTAGCGACTGGTCAACAAGGTCTTCAAAGACCAGATCGGTCACAACATGCAGGTATATGTAGACGACATGCTAGTCATGAGCGGCCTAGAGTCAGATCATGTTACTGACCTGGCGGAGGCTTTCAACAACCTCTACCTCTATCAGATGAAGTTAAACCCCGCCAAGTATGTATTTGGCATAGTGATAGGAAAGTTTCTGGGATTTATGATCACCCAGAGGGGTATAGAGGCCAACCCTGAGAAGATCCAGGCGATCGCCAACATGAGACACCCTGGCTCCAAGAAGGAGGTCCAGCACCTGACTGGGCGCATCACAGCATTGAACCATTTCATCTTGCATTCTGTTGAGCATTGCCAACCCTTCTTCAAGGTGCTATAGAAGATGAATGACTTCACTTGGATGAAAGAGTGTTGGGAGATGTTTGAGGGGCTGAAGAAGCTCCTTGCCTCCCCACCATTACTGTCCAGGCCAGAGCCTAGGGAAGACCTCCTCTTGTACCTGGCGACCTCACCCAAGGCAATCAGCTCGATGTTGGTCCGCACTGACAAGGGCAGCACCCAATGGCCAGTCTACTATACCAGCAAGCTGCTCCGCGACACGAAAACCAGGTACACCCGATCTGAAAAGATCATTTTTGCACTAATAATGTCTGCACAGTGCCTCAGGCCCTATTTTCAAGCGCACCCCATTTCTGTCCTCACCGACCAGTCCTTGAGGGCTACCCTAAGCCATCTTGATGCCTTGGGGTGCTTGGCCAAGTGGGCAGTAAAACTTAACGAGTTCGACATCGCCTACCACCCATGACCGATGCAAAAAGCCCAGGTCCTAGCTGATTTCCTGGTGGAATGCACCTAGATAGACGAAGACCCGGAGGTGGCAGGCTCGCAAGTCGAGCCTGGGCCAGACCCGGCCCCGGAGGCAATGACATGGATCCATCATGTCGATGGAGCATCCAACGTTGGAGGGAGTGGAGCCGGCCTCATTCTCACCAACTTCGATGGGGTCATTGCGAAGTACGCACTGCAGTTCCTCTTCAAGGCGACCAACAATCAAACCAAATATAAGGCGCTCCTCGCAGGGCTAAAGGTGTCCCACGAGTTAGGTGTCAAGAGATTGAAGGTCTTCATCGATTCTTAGCTTATGGTGGGCCAAGTCTCCGGTGAGTACGAAGCTCAGGATCCTGTGATGGTGAGGTACCTGGATGAGGTATGCTCGTATACATTGAACCTCCAGCACTTCGGCATCTCCCATATCCCGTGAGAAAAGAACTCCCGGGCCAATGTCCTCTCTAGACTAGCCACCCTACCAGAGTCATTGCTGAGGCATATCTTTGTCGAGTACCTTGAAGCCCCCAGCTATGAGTTAGTAGCATAAGTCTAGCAAGTCACCCCTAAAGCCAGCTAGATGAACCCCTACATCAAGTACATCACTACCGATGCCCTACCTGAGGATCGAAAGGAAGCCAGCCTCCTCAAGAAGAAGGCCATGCATTATGTGATGATGGATGGGCAGTTGTATCAGAGGTCCTACTCTTACCCCCTACTGAAGTGCTTGAGCCCTCAGAAGCCATCTACGTGCTCCAGGAAATACACGAAGGCATCTACGGTAATCATATGGAGGGGCAGAACTCTGGCCTACAAGGCCCTTTGATAAGGACATTTTTGGAAGACCATGCGAGAAGATGCTGCCAGCTTCATAAAGAAATATGACCATTGTCAATGCCACGCCCACATCCAGCAGCATCCGGCGGCCCCACTCTCCTAACTATCAGCTCTGTGGCCATTCGCCCAATGGGGAATGGACATCTTAGGACCCTTTCCTTCCATGTCTGGCCAATGGAAGTTCTTAATTATGGTCGTCGACTACTTCACCAAGTGGGTTGAGGCCGAACCCTTGGCCTGGATAATGGAGATGAAGGTCAGGTCTTTCTTCTAGAAGTTTATCATCTGTCGGTTTGGGATTCTGCACTTAATCATAACGGACAACGGACAACAGTTCGATAACCAGGCTTTTAAGGAGTTCTGTACCGACCTCAGCATCCATCATAACTTCACCTCAATGGCTCATCCTCAGTCCAACGGGGAGGCTGAGGTAACTAACTAGACCATCTTGCAAGGGCTCCGCACAAGGCTAGATGAGGCCAAGGGTCGATGGGCCGAAGAGCTACCTAGTGTGCTTGGGCTTACCACACTACACCCCGCACGGCCACCAGCGAGATGCCCTTCAACCTCATCTTTGGCACTGAAGCTATGATCTCGGTAGAGCTTGGCCTCCCCACACTCCGAATTGAGCAGTACAACAAAGTTGAGAACCTAGACCATCTCCTCCTTAACCTAGATCTGCTGGATAAGATGAGAGACAAAGCCCGACTCCGGATGGTGGCCTACTGGCAAAGGGTAGCACACTACTACAACTCCCGCGTGAGGCCTAAGGCATTCCATCTAGGCAACCTCATCCTCAGGCAGGCGGAAGCATCCCAACCAGGAGAATGCAGCAAACTCTCCCCAAACTGGGAAGGCCCCTATAAGGTGGTCGAGGCTCTACCAGGCAGGGCCTACTACCTTGCCGCACTTAACGGTGCCAGGTTCGCACGAATGTGGAACACGAGCAATTTGAGAATGTACTACCAATGATGTAAGGCTCCTTCTTGATCATTAAAATTCCTTTTTGGTGCAAACTTGTCTTTCACCTATGCAAGAATGTCTCCGTCTGACTCTAAGTCTGGTGGAACAAGCTAGGAAACTTACGAAGCCCTGCATCTCAAGCCGAGAAACTTACGAAGCCCCGCACCTCAAGCCGGAAAACTTATGAAGCCCCGCATATGCCGCCTTGCTCATGCTCTTGAGATGTTTGCTGGGAAACCTTTGAAATCCCACCATTTGACTCATAGCATGGCCAATCCCATCGAGGAGTTCCAGAAGTTTCACATCCGGCCTAGCTCACAGTCCGGAGATGTTTGCTGGGAAACTCTTGAAGTCCCACCATCTACCGCTTGACTCATAGTATGGCCAAACAAATCAAGAAGCTCTAGGAACCTGGCATCTAGCAGCCTCGCTCACTGTCCGAGGATGTCAGTTAGGAATTCTTGAAGTCCTACCATCTGCTGCTTGACTCACGCTTAATAAATCAAGGAGCCCAAAAGTCTTGCACTCGGGTCTGCTAGACTACAAGGCTAAAAAAGCAGGGATGAAGTGTTCCCAGAAGCTTTCATACCAATTCTAAGGCTACATAATCAATCTGCAGCAATGGAGTCCTGGGGGAGACACACACCTATGGCGACCATGAAGACCATCCCCTTACCATGCAAAAGGTAAAGGAATGGAAGAGAAAAGGAGAAGATGAAGTCCGCACTGAAGGCATCAATCAAGTTGGACCATTCCTTCATTATAAAAATGAATCCTTCACGAGCTCTAAAGGACCCTCTGAAAGTATCTCAAGGAAAAAAAAAAAAAGAGAGAAAAAAAGAATGATGAATAAACAGTCAATGCTAGTTTGAAGGAAAGGATGCCTTTTTCATTGATCAAAATGTTTTTACATATTATGAAAGCTCCCGACAGGCCAGGAAGCCCTCCAAAAACCTAAGTTACAAGACGAAGAAGGAAGAAGGCTATGTCAGAGCTTAGAGCTCGCCCGTCGATGAGCAGTTTCCCTTGGTGTTGATGCAGCACTCGCTAGAGGGGCATCCCAGGAGGCTCTGGCTCTAGACTTTACCCCCAGGATCGTCACACCCTTGACCTCGGTGTCCTTGGGGATTAGAGAGATGGCCTCAGTTGCTCTCTTCTTGGCCTCCTCCTCGCCCAGCTGCGCTTAGAGGGTCTATGCTCTACCCCCCAAGCAAGCTACCCCTGCCGCTAGGGCTACCATTTCCTCCACTCTCCCCCTTCTCTTCCTTGAGGGAGGCCTCGAGCTCGACGGATTTCTTCTCCAAACTGGACATCCTCACCATGATGCTAGTCATCCTTTCCTAAAGGGTCATTTATTGGCTTGCAAGTTCTTGGGACTAGGCAGCCTGGGCCCAAGGCTTATCTCGCTCCATGCCTGGGTGGTGGTTCTGCCTCATGGATGCTTGGCAAAGAACTCTCCCCCAACACAACACGAAGGGGAGAAGCAAAAAAAGAAGAAAGCGGGAAAAAGAAGAGGGGAAGGTCCCAACCTACCAAGAAATTGTAGGCATAGGAACAACGGAGGGGAACTAGTTTCTTGCGCCCAGAAAAGCCCTTTATAAGGGCAGGGGACAGGCCCTTTTCAAGAGAAGCCTACCACCCCCTGTCGCCTCATAACGGCCAAGGGCGTGCACCTTATCTTCCAGGGCATGCCACATGCCAGCATTAGACGGTGTCAATGCTTCGGTCCAAATGCAGCAATTATGGCCTTTTTAAAAAGTGATGATGGGGCATCACCCCATTGGTGTGGAGGCACGATCTCCTGAATGCGGGCGCATAGATCATTGATGGTGCAGGAAGTGCACCCCTCCATGTCAGCATGATCATTACTCCCTTCGTCCTGAGTGCCACTTCATTCTTTGGGCTCAGAAGTGGGGGGCATCTGATGTAGCACATCCGTTAATGGGAGCCCTTGCTAGTGTCCGTGCTAGCAAGAGACCCGCCTAGATGCGATGGCCAAACAAAGAGCCAAGGCGAGCCCTCCTGCCAAGGTCAGCTCCCAATCAGGGTTATGCTCATAGGGTGAGCCCCCTGTCTGAGGCCAACTCTTGGCCAGGGTCGTGCTCATGCTACCAAGGCGAACCCCCTGTCTGAGGCCAACTCTTGGCTAGGGTCGTGCTCATGCTACCAAGGCGAGCCCTCCTGCCGAGGTCAGCTCCCAGCCGGGGTCGTGCTCATAAGGCGAGCCCCCCATCTGAGACCAGCTCCCGGTTGAGGTCGTGCTCATGCTGCCAAGGTGAGCCCTCCTGTCAAGGTCAGCTCTCAACCAGGGTCATGCTCATAGGGTGAGCCCCCCCATTTGAGGCCAACTCCCGGCCGGGGTCGTGCTCATGCTACCAAGACAAGCCCTCCTTCCAAGGTTAGCTCCCAGTTGAGGTCATGTTCATAAGGCAAGCCCCCCGTTTGAGGCCAGCTTCTAGCCAGGATCGTGCTCATGCTGCCAAGGCAAGCCCTCCTGCCAAGGTCAGCTCCCAATCGAGGTCGTGCTCATAGGGCGAGCCCCCTGTCTAAGGCCAACTCCCGACCGGGGTCGAGTTGATGCTGCCGGGGGGGGCTTCCGAAGTGAGCCCCTTCCTTGCCTTGCGGAGGGCAGGATGCAAGCCAATGACAAGGGAGGGAAGGATCATCAGAGACTCAAACCACGGCAAGGGGGCTCCCGTCCACCTGCAGCCTCCAGGAGATGGCGCCCGCATTCAAGATCTACAATGCACCACCCGCATACTCTGTACAAGGCATGCTCTTCCAAACCCTCAGTCCTATAGCATGCTGCCACATCGATAATCGTGCAACCGGGGGTCTTAACCCTCGTGACACGAAACCTAAGCCTCCCCTAAGAGGAGTACTCCATTAAAGCTACTGGCCCTGTGACGCTCCGACGGTCCCTCCGGGAATAGAAACGTCACACCATGGCTCGAGGCTTAGCGGCACGATGCTCGCCCCTCCCACAGGGAACTATGCCACTCGGGGGACATCAGGGAAAGGATATTTCAGGGAAGCCCTAGACCTGGTCTAGGCCATCATTCTCATATAAAATAGAAGAAAGAACCCCCAGAGGGGGGGCAGAGCAATCGGTAAGAGATCGAGAGCTAATAGGCAAGGAACTCCCAGCGGATCCTTCCAAGCTCTCCGATCACACTTCTACTTAGCTTTCACATCTCACTTCTACTGCACATCCTCTATGCGGGGAGTCCCCAAGCTCTCCGCCATAGAGGTTCTGTTCTCCTAGATTGTCCCACTGACTTGATCGTCGGAGTGTCCCCGCCGAAATCCCCGGTTCGGGTCTACTCTGTTTTGTAGGGTAGCCAACCAGGGAGCACACCGGAGCAGAGGACCGAGCATCTAGTGGGAACCCGATGCACCAGCTACAAGCAACGACGATCTTAGCGGTAACACTTGGATCAAGACTTCTCATCATTACTCTAACCTGGCATTACCACATGGTTAAATATGCAGGTATCTCTTAGGTATCATCAAAAGCTAATATGCAATGTATACACTTTATCTGGAAAAATTATTGGTTGGATTCACTATGGACCATGGATAATTTATTATACTTTCTTTCTTAACAACACATGCTATCATGTATTTAATATTTTTTCCTTAACAACACATGTATTTAGTGCTTCTAACTAATAATTTATAAATTATCCACGGTCCATTGTGAACCAGGTCCAACCAATAATTTTTCATTTATCTTAGAGATGTTTTGTTAGGAGTTCTTTTATATGTACCATGCTTAGAATATTGGATATTAGGAGTGTGTTAAACCATTATGATGGTGACCTAGCAAAAAGTTCATTATGTAGCCTCTAGGATTTGTCCATTTAGTTATTTATCCATCCAAGGTTTATAGATAGTTTACATTGAATGGGATAATGGACTAGGATTTTTACTAAATATAAAGGGTGTTAAGAGATATTGCATATATTTGGCTTTAGCTTCAGTGATGGATTCGATTCAGTTTTGGATCAGGTGTGGGTTGGGAAATTCACCAAAACCAAAACCAAACTATTTTTGATTTTTAAAACTATCACCGAAGCCATCCCCATTTAATTCAATTCACGAACAGGTAAAAATATTTGGGAATCCATCTCCATTGCCATTCTTATTATAATTGGATGATAAAATCCAGCACCGATGGATCTTTCAATCAAGCATTTGCATGGGCTAGTAATGGTTTTGCATCTACCCCTATAATAGTTTAGTTTTGGATGTGGATATACATGGAAGGTCAAAACTACGGATCCATTATTTGGAGAAATTATTAATTAGGATGGTTCTACCACATAGATATCGGGTCATTCAATAAAATTTTAAAACTTCATGCTCAGTTAAAAAATATGAAGGAAAATAAGGCATACTATTAATCATTGTCTTTTTAAAGCTAACTTTGGCTGGAATTTTTTTATCTCACCTAATGATATGGCAATGTTTTATTTATTTATTTTTTTTGATAAAAAAAAAAGGGACGGAGGGGTAAGATCCCAGGTGTGGCTACCTCCAGACGGCCCCCATCCCAGTCAGGAATGTTCGATACACGGCGCATATTATTTTTCGCAGCCGTTTCCTATCCGAAGGTGAGTACGTCAACCTGACTGCCACTGGTGACAGGTGAGTGAACGGGATTTTATATATATATCCTTACTTTGGTTGACTGCCAAAGATGACAGGTGAGTGAACGGGATTTTATATATATATTTCTTATTTGTCACAACCACATGCTGACAAGAACTCCAGAATTATTTTATTAATTTTTTTCTTTATTTCTTTTACTCCCGGTCTATTCTTTTATCGAAATGCATCTACACGGACTCGAACCTGTAGACACGAACCCGTCCTCCCGTTTGTGAGTAAAGCCCACTACTACCTGTGCCACCCACTAATGGCTCAATGTTTTATTTGATGATCCAAAGTCTATATTGTGGAACGATCTTTACGAGTAATTAGAAGGTGGAGCAATTAGAGGGACTCTAACGTGTTTACGGAGCTGGCATCTGCGTGTCAATATAATATTACTGAAATTCACAACCTTGCATGTGTCGTACCAAAATATTTTGCCCCATGGTTTTCGACGTTAACGAGCAACAGATGGGACCTTTTAATACCACCAAGATCATGCATCGCCGGCATACGCATACGAGCATCAGCAAGGCCCACTGAATCGGTTTCGAGTATGATCGATACCATACCATAAGATATATCGATATATCAAATTAAATAAAAAAATAATTTTTCTTTTTTTTTTTTATTGAATCGATCTTGAATCAACTCGAATTGATCTGAACCGGATCGAACCGAACTAAATCGAGCCTAAACAGATCCGAACCGGACGGTTCGTATCGGTATAATACCGTACCATACCGTATCGATATGAAAAAAAAAATATATTTTTGTTAATGATCCAATGTCCACATTATTTTTCGGTGATGAACTGTACCGATTCTTGATCAATACGGTATGAAACGTTCCATAACATATAATACAGGATGATTCCAGAAATCCTGAGTGTCAGGCTTGCGAGGCACACGCAGGCGCTGCCAACTCTTCCTTTCCTTCTCAATTTCGATCTTAGATTTCCAAATTAGAATATAATAAGATGTAACCGCCGAACAGAGCCAATAACGGCCTGATCACCGACCAGTGGACCAATACGCATCCCATGGGCATCGACCAGTAGACCAATACGCATCCCATGGTCGTCATCTATCGCAAGTCCAATTAAGAGTCCAGCTGCCCCCAGCCTAAAATAGTAATTAAAGGCCCCTCCCGGCTATTTTCAACCACAACCCGATCGCGTCCCGAGTGTTTGCTCCAAAGAACGGAGGAACACGAGCAGAACGAGCAAACAGAGCCTAAGAGAGGGAGAAAAGTTAAACAACAGAGCCATGGCAAGGTTCTAGCTTCTTGTTGCCGCATCTTCTTCTGGATCGGGCTTGGTCAGCTATGCTGGAGCATTTCTTTTTCGATCGATCTACAACAAAGTCTCTAAACATCCGGCAGAGAACACTTCGATACTTAAGTTAGTAAAAGTTTGAGGGCAACAGAATGGAAGAATCAGGAATGCAGAAGGAAGAGCGTACTTAGTCCAAATGGAGGTCCCCCGGTCACCTTATATAATTGCAGAATACAGCCAAATTCTGTTAGGAGACAAGTGGAGAATGCCTGATTTACTCCTAGGAGAATTAGGATGGTGGCCATGTGGCATCGAGACGTGGCCACGAGATGGTGTTCATTGTAACAGAATTCTGGTACCAGCTGAAGAGAACTTTTGGAGCCTTTGAACTACTTCCGGAGCAAGAATGAGTCGGTCGGACCTGACAGAGATGGGTCATCTGGCCGAAAAGGTGAAGAAACTTGAAATCATGTCACTTTATGCTTTGACGGGAGGCATGGGAGGCTGTGGAGGCGGCGGGCTGGCCGGTGGAGAGAGGGATGGGTGGAGGATCAGGACGAGAGAAACAGGGCGCTGCTCCATTCAGCCCCTGTTAATCCAAGAGGGGATTGGGTGGGTGCTCGTAGGTGGAGAAAGGAGAAGGCGTGCAGGTGAACGAAGGAGACGGTGGAGATTTGGTTAGGGATGGTGGCATGGAGGAAATGGGAGATTTGATTAGGTATTAGGTCGGGAAAAGGATAGGAATAAAGTGGGAATAAAATTGGAATAGGTCTAGGATCAATAGGAATAAGATGGAATAGTAATCCATTCTGATACCATGAAGAAACTTGAATTCATATCACTTTATGCTTGGGATTCATCCCATTAAATATGCAAATGAGGAGGTACATAAGGTAAATGCCTACCAAAATATTCTAACTAGGATTAGCCAAACATGGTTATATATCAATATATCCCATATAAAACCATCTAAACATGGAAGGATATCTCTTAGATAGGAAGGATGTTTAACAAAAAGAATATCCGTCAAGCCTTCTGAGGGAGCATACCGGTCGGACCTTGATGGAAGTGGGTCGTTCAGACCTAACAGAGATGGGTCTTCTGAGGGAGCAGTCGGACCTCCTACTTCAGTGGGTCGGCCGGTCGGCCTTCTGGTAGAATGGAGCGGCCGGACCTCCTGCTTCAGTGGGTCGGCGGTCGGCCTTCTAGTAGAATGGAGCGGCCGGACCTCCTGCTTCAATGGGTCGGCCGATCGGCCTTCTGGTAGAATGTGAAAGGTTTATGCCCTATAAGCCAATATTTGTATCTCCCAGACCATTGTAAATTGACAAGTTAATAAAGGCAATATTTTTCCATCATTCGCTGTGTCATTATATGATGAACCCCATAGATTAGGGCTATGGTCCTAGGGCTATGATGAGATCATACCAGTGAGATCTAAGGCCTTAAAACCTAATCTAGAATATTCCTAGTCATAGGAACCCTGAGTTGGGGATCAGGGTTTCCGGTTAGACTGGCACATCCTATGTATGCTGAAAAGGGTGACTGCTCTCACAGTCACTTGTGTGGGACACTAATACAAGGATGTGGGTGCTCATTAGCGAATGAGTTCACTGAATAGATCCAGTTTGAGAACATCTAATGGAGCCTTAGCTGCATGTCAATAGATTTTTCTCATAGTGGGAGTTGTACAAGTAGTCCTATGACCTGAGACTGCCATAATACCTTATGTACATGAACCCATGCTTTGGTTCAATCTCAATCATGACACTGGGTCATGCACGAGGTTGATGCTGGGTATGGTGAATTGTATATGAAGGTAATGAGTAGGTCAACAAGGAATTGATCACTCCTAGTAGGAGGAGATTGCATCCAGCCAAATTAGGTCAGATGATGATTCAGGAAATCTTTGATCAAAGTACAGATATTAGAAATGATTTCTAAAATCGAATTAATTGAATCATTAGTGTATGACTGAGCTGGGAATGAGTATAAGCTGGTTTTGACATGTTTCCATATCCATAGTTATATTCGGGATGCAAGATGATTAAAGGATCGAATTGTACGGGAACTTACCACTGAAGGGTAGTTTTGGAATTTCACCAGAATTTCCATATCTTCCGGGTAGACATGACACGTTACTAGACGTCAATCTTGTCTTATGGGTTGATCAAATTAAATGGTTTAATTGGATCACTAATTAGGAGGAGTCCTAATTGACTAACTCGAGTTAGCTCGATTTGACCTAAATCGATTAGAATGAGTTCTGATCAAATTAGGTCAACTTGCACTCGGACCCACTGCTGGCTAGGTATGAAACCCAATGGGTCACACACTTAGGACAGATAATCAAGGATTTAATTTGGAATTAAATCTCGTTTGCAGATGAACACACTAGCATGTGTTGCAAACCATGGCTTCTACTTGAATCGGATTCGAGTTAGGGTTCCGATTTGGTCTTTTTTAGATCCAAATTCATTTCGGTTTGAATCTAATTGAAGATTCAAGACATTGGGCTAATAGTATGCTAGCAATTGGGCTAACCTAAGAGGCTAAACCCCTTTCCCACATCGCCTAAGCCCCTTCCCCTCTCTTCCCACGCGCGCGCGCAAGGAGAAGAGTCCACGCGTGCGTGGACTCTCTCCAAGCGGCATTTTTGCGTGAGAAAAGAAAAAGGGGTCAGCGTTTTGGCTGAAGGGGCGATGAAGAGAGTCCACCTAGGCATGGACTCTTCAAAAAACGGGATTACCATGAAAGAAAAGAAAAAAAACACCGAAGGAGCGCGACTCTTCTCTTCTGCACGCGCCCTTCTGTGTTTTTCGCGACTCTTTCTTGCATCTTCCCATCCCAAAGGCCGTGAGATTAAATTCAAGGGCCGTGAGATGAAGGGAAAGGACGTGAGAAGGGAGAGAGGGGCGTGAGAGGATGATTACAGATGGGTAGGCGCCTCTCTGTCGCCTATTTAAGGAGAAGACTTCACCGTAAAAAAATGATTCTAGTTTTTCTACAGCGAAGCCTTGCTTCTATTTTTCCTCTCCCTCTCCAGAAGATTGTTTCCCCCTCCTCTCTTTCCTCTTTGATTCCTTTACAGATCCTTGGCTCTGTCGAATCTCAGAACAGAAGGAGAGTCAGAGAGAAACTCTCCGACGGTAAAGGAAGAAGGTGCCTCTCTTTTCTTTCTTACATTAAGACAATCTTGTCTTAATTTTCTTCTCCCTCCAAGACAAGCCTTGTCTCATTTTAGGACAAGGGCTTATTCTTAAGACAAGAGTGTCTTAAGGGGCCAAAGTTGCTAGAAGACAAGGAGAAGGGTAAGAGAGAAGGTTTAGTCCCAGTTTGGCTAGAGGAGTCCTAGCCAATAGCCCATATATCAAGTTCTTGGGGTAGAACTTGATTGGAAGGAACCCAATTAAGGAGTCAGTGTCTTGATCATCTGCCCGTGTGGATCACCATCGGAGGGCGGACAAGTGGACGCCTGGTGTGTTCAAGAGGCTACTCAATTTGGAGTTCATTTCTGCATCAGACTGGTAATAGCGATCTGAGGTTAGTATTTAAACAATGTTTAAATTTGGACATGCATGTAGTCATAGTTTTTAATTGCTAATAAGAAGATTTGGGATTAGGGTTCGGACCTGGTTTCATAAATTTTTGAAATCCATGCTTCCGCACTGGTTCACGAACTCAACAGTGGTATCAGAGCCACCTTATTAGGATTAAAACTTATGCAGTTCAATTCATGTTTTATTAAATGATGTAGTATCATGTTAAAATTTTTATATTGATGCACAATGCATGTCTTTGATTGAACATGAGTTTGATGATTGCCACCAGTTAGGGTTTTCCACTGAAACCCTAATTGTCTTAGAGATATGATTAGCCCTGGAGCCATCATACTGAAATAAGGTTGCCCTGGCATATTGGTGTATCCATTATGTGGTAAATGGTTGTCCTAGTATGATGGCACACATTTCACATATTTGCTTAGTTTAAAGCATGTATTAATATATGTGATAGCTTTTAATTGAATGTGCTGGCATTGCATAAATCCCTCTTAAAATTATATTAAGTGGTAGTATAGTTAACCGATAAGCATTATTAGTCATGATGGATAATTAGTCATTTCGGTGTCTAGAATGGTGGTTCTGGGAAGGTAAAGGGAATCGTGGTTTTTAATTGGTTCCGTTGTCTGACCTGGCCAATTTTAAATTGGTGTCTAGGAAAGCAACGGGGGGACCCCCACATCTCTTCCACTAGCCTGGCCGATCTGATTGATTTAATTCTTGACTAACATGCTTGGTGTTAAAATACTATTATTGGTCTTCCTTCATAATAGGTCATTATTGTGTTACGATCTATACTAGGTTTGTTGTGTACACACAAGACCTAATATGGTGACTAACACAATTTTTGGCCTAATACAATTATTTGTTTATGGCATGATTTAATGTAATATTTTGTTGTGTACACACAAGGGTATTACTATTAAAGTCATGACTATATGGCTATGGAGGGTCTTACTTAACTAAAATATTATAGTTTGTTGTGTATACACAAGGCTATTAATATTTTAGAGGTCGGGATAAGTTGAGAATTGTACGGGTTACAATTGGAGAGAGTTTTCCTACCTATGAACTTATATAAGATTTGTTGTGTACACACAAGGTCTTTTATAAGGGATTGGGATCTCAACCCCACTAAGAAAAACTAATTAGGGTTTTCTTGATCATCGTATAGAGGGTTATGATGCTCGATAAAATAGTGGGAGACATAATTAAATTAAAGTCCTAATTTAATTATGTATTATCATTTCATGGTTGTTTGCTTATGTATTGTTCTTTGTTTAAATGTAGATAAATGGCCTCTTCACTCTCACTCCGTAGTATTCTAGATGCCAACAAATTGACTGGGCCTAATTATGTTGATTAGCTGAGAAATTTAAAAATAGTACTCAGTCAAGAAAGAATTTCCTATATTCTTGATACCCCAATTTTGGAACCACCAAGGGAAGATGCCTCGCAAGAGGAGAAGACCACATATAATATGTGGCAAAATGACTCACTTACTGTCAAGTGTGTTATGCTTGCCTCTATGACTAATGAGTTGCAGAGGCAGCATGATAGCATGGATACTAACTCCATACTGCTCAATTTAAAAGAGCTTTATGGAGAACACAGTATAACTGCTAGATATGAAATATCTAAGCAGTTGTTCCGTGCAAGGATGACAGAAGGTACATCAGTACAAGACCATGTATTAAAGATAATTGATCTAATCACTCGATTAGGTCAATTAGGTTTTGTAATGGATGGGGAGTTGAATCAAGACTTGATCTTGCAATCACTCCCAGAGTCATTTTCACAATTTGTTCTTAATTACCATATGAACAAACTTAATTCTTCCTTGCCTGAGCTGTTGAATATGTTGAAGACAGTAGAGAGCCATGTAAAGAAAAATAAGGCTCCAGTTCTTCTTGTGGATAAGAAGAAGACAGGCAAAAAGGGTTCCAGTAAGAGGATGAATCCCAAAGGGGGCATTAAGAAGAAGAAAGGAAAGAAGGCCTCCGGACAGATGACCTGCTTTCATTGTGGCAAGCCGGGTCATTGGAAAAGGAACTGCAAGGTTTACCTTGCAAGTGTGAAGCCTGGTGCATCAGAGGCACCAAAAGGTATGAAAGAAGTTCATACTATTTTGTCATTGGATTCTTCCATTTCAAATACTTGGGTGTTGGATACCGCCTGTGGTCATAACATCTGCAAATCATTGCAGGGACTTCAGGGGCTTAAAGTATTGAAGGAAGGTAACTTTGAGCTCTACGGTGCTGGAGGAGACCCCATCCAAGCAGAAGCTGTAGGGACTTATATTTTGAAGTTACCTTCAGGGAAGATCTTGGAGCTAAGGAATTGTTACTATATGCCAAAAATCATTAGAAATATCATATTTGTACCCTTGTTACTTAAACAAGGATATACTATGAATGTAATGAGCAGTGGCTGCTCAATTTCTTTATCTAATGAAATTATATGTTATGGCATATTCTGCAATGGTCTATTAACCCTTTCCACTAATGACAATATTTTTCATGTTTCTAACAAACGGAAAAGAGATGATGTAAACAATACCTTACTTTGGCATTGTCGACTTGGACATATTAGTGAGACTAGGATTAACAAGTTATACAAAGAAAATTTCTTTGATCCTTATGACTATGAGTCATTAGGAACTTGTGAATCATGTCTCATGGGTAAGATGACCAAGACTCCATTTAGTGGACATGGAGAAAGGACAAAAGAGTTATTGGGACTCATACACACAGATGTATGTGGGCCTATGACAACTCAAGCCTATGGTGGATACTCATACTTCATCACATTTACTGATGATTTTTCAAGGTATGAATTTGTGTATCTAATGAAACATAAGTCCGAGGCTTTTGAAAAATTTTTAGAGTATCAAAGTATGGTAGAGAAACAGACAGGAAAAAGTATAAAGATCCTCCGATCAGATAGAGGAGGTGAGTACTTATCCACTGAGTTTCTTGATCACCTTAAAGATAAGGGGATCATCTCTGAATGGACTCCTCCTTACACACCACAATTAAATGGTGTTGCTGAAAGGAGGAATCGTACTTTATTGGATATGGTACGGTCCATGATGTGCTTCACGGAGTTACCTTTTTCTTTCGGGGATATGCTTTGGAAACAGCAACTTATATCTTGAATAGAGTACCATCTAAAACTGTCTCTAGCACTCCATATGAATTATGGAGAGGTAAGAAGCCCAATCTTAAGTATATTAAGATATGGGGATGTCCAGCCTATGTAAAAAGAAATTTTGGACATAAACTAGATGCTAGAGCAGACAAATATCTATTTATGGGATATCCTAGAGATAGTATAGGATATTGTTCTACCACCCTACTGAATAAAAGGTTTTGGTCAGTAGGCATGCCACTTTTATGGAAAAGGAATTCATCCTACAAAAAGGCACTGGTAGAAATATCGAACTTAATGAGATTCAACAAATAGACACTTCTCAGTCAAGTAACAACATAGTTAATATAGAACCTGAACACACTCCTATCCGTAGGTCTGATAGGGTGCGACAGGCACCTGAGAGGTATGGGTTCATAATTGAAAATAATGAAGCCCAAATCATTCAAAATGATGAGCCTCTAACCTATACGGAAGCAGTCATGAGTAGAGACTCAGACAGATGGCTGGAAGCCATGAGATCCGAGATGGACTCCATGTATGTCAACCAAGTATGGTCTTTGGTTGATGCACCAGAGGGTATTAACCCTATTGGGTGTAAATGGGTCTATAAAAAGAAGATTGGGGCAAATGGCCAAGTTGAAACTTATAAAGCCAGATTGGTGGCTAAGGGTTTCAGACAAAAACAGGGAATAGATTATGATGAAACATTTTTCCCTGTTGCCATGCTCAAATCTATTCGGATTATGCTTGCTATAGCAGCATATCATGATTATGAGATCTGGCAAATGGATGTAAAAACTGCATTCCTCAATGGTTTCCTTGAGGAAGAGGTTTATATGTCACAGCCAGAAGGTTTTGTCTTGGAGACTAAACCTAATCAGGTATGTAGGCTAAAGAAATCCATTTATGGATTAAAGCAAGCATCCAGGAGTTGGAACATCCGATTTGATAAAACAGTCAAAGAATTTGATTTTTCCAAAAATGAGGATGAACCTTGTGTGTACAAGAAGACTAGTGGGAGTGCCATAGTTTTCTTAGTTCTATATGTTGATGATATACTTCTTATTGGGAATGATATCCCAATGTTACAATCAGTCAAAGTGTGGTTATCGAAACAGTTTTCCATGAAAGACTTGGGAGAAGCATCCTATATACTGGGTATAAAGATCTATAGAGAAAGATCAAGAAGGATGCTAGGCTTATCCCAGTCTAGGTACATTGACCAGGTGCTAAAGAGATTTAGCATGGAGGAAAGTAAAAGAGGTTACTTACCTATTGGTCATGGCATACGTCTTTCTAAGAGGATGTCTCCTAAGACACCTGAAGAAAGAAATAGAATGAGTTCTATACCTTATGCTTCGGCTATAGGGTCGATTATGTATGCTATGTTATGTACCAGGCCTGATGTGGCATATGCCTTGGGTGTAGCCAGTAGATTTCAGGCTGATCCAGGAGAGGATCACTGGAAGGCTGTGAAAAATATTCTTAAGTACCTGAGAAGGACTAAGGATATTTTTCTTATATACGGAGGGTCTGATCTTAAACTAGAAGCCTATTCAGACTCTAGTTTTCAATCAGACCCAGATGATAGTAAATCCATTTCAGGGTATGTCTTTACCTTGAATGGTGGAGCAGTAAGTTGGAAGAGCACTAAACAGCAGACTGTAGCTGACTCAACTACCGAGGCAGAGTACATAGCTGTCAGTGAAGCCGCCAAGGAAGCTGTCTGGATGAAGAAATTCATCACAGAGTTGGGAGTAGTTCCTGAGATTGAGAGCCCGGTGCCACTCTATTGTGATAACACTGGAGCAGTTGCTCAAGCTAAGGAACCGAGAGCCCATCACAAGTCCAAGCACATTCTGAGATGCTTCCATCTTGTCCGAGAGATAATCGAGAG
This sequence comes from Areca catechu, assembly GCA_021397845.1. NCBI lineage: Eukaryota > Viridiplantae > Streptophyta > Magnoliopsida > Arecales > Arecaceae > Areca > Areca catechu. The sequence goes on along the minus strand of CM038042.1, from coordinate 27,936,438 downwards.
ACAAGAAGTCTGCATCAATAGAGTGGATACAAAGAACAACATAGCAGACCCGTTCACTAAGGCTCTACCACAGCGGGAGTTTGATCGCCACCTCGATTGTATGGGGTTAAAGAATAAGAGCGATTGGCTTTAGTGCAAGTGGGAGATTGAAAGGTTTATGCCCTATAAGCCAATATTTGTATCTCCCAGACCATTGTAAATTGACAAGTTAATAAAGGCAATATTTTTCCATCATTCGCTGTGTCATTATATGATGAACCCCATAGATTAGGGCTATGGTCCTAGGGCTATGATGAGATCATACCAGTGAGATCTAAGGCCTTAAAACCCTAATCTAGAATATTCCTAGTCATAGGAACCCTGAGTTGGGGATCAGGGTTTCCGGTTAGACTGGCACATCCTATGTATGCTGAAAAGGGTGACTGCTCTCACAGTCACTTGTGTGGGACACTAATACAAGGATGTGGGTGCTCATTAGCGAATGAGTTCACTGAATAGATCCAGTTTGAGAACATCTAATGGAGCCTTAGCTGCATGTCAATAGATTTTTCTCATAGTGGGAGTTGTACAAGTAGTCCTATGACCTGAGACTGCCATAATACCTTATGTACATGAACCCATGCTTTGGTTCAATCTCAATCATGACACTGGGTCATGCACGAGGTTGATGCTGGGTATGGTGAATTGTATATGAAGGTAATGAGTAGGTCAACAAGGAATTGATCACTCCTAGTAGGAGGAGATTGCATCCAGCCAAATTAGGTCAGATGATGATTCAGGAAATCTTTGATCAAAGTACAGATATTAGAAATGATTTCTAATATCGAATTAATTGAATCATTAGTGTATGACTGAGCTGGGAATGAGTATAAGCTGGTTTTGACATGTTTCCATATCCATAGTTATATTCGGGATGCAAGATGATTAAAGGATCGAATTGTACGAGAACTTTCCACTAAAGGGTAGTTTTGGAATTTCACCAGAATTTCCATATCTTCCAGGTAGACATGACACGTTGCTAGACGTCAATCTTGTCTTGTGGGTTTATCAAATTAAATGGTTTAATTGGATCACTAATTAGGAGGAGTCCTAATTGACTAACTCGAGTTAGCTCGATTTGACCTAAATCGATTAGAATGAGTTCTGATCAAATTAGGTCAACTTGCACTCGGACCCACTGCTGGCTAGGTATGAAACCCAATGGGTCACACACTTAGGACAGATAATCAAGGATTTAATTTGGAATTAAATCTCGTTTGCAGATGAACACACTAGCATGTGTTGCAAACCATGGCTTCTACTTGAATCGATTCGAGTTAGGGTTCCGATTTGGTCTTTTTTAGATCCAAATTCATTCCGGTTTGAATCTAATTGAAGATTCAAGACATTGGGCTAATAGTATGCTAGCAATTGGGCTAACCTAAGAGGCTAAACCCCTTTCCCACATCGCCTAAGCCCCTTCCCCTCTCTTCCCACGCGCGCGCAAGGAGAAGAGTCCACGCGCGCGTGGACTCTCTCCAAGCGGCATTTTTGCATGAGAAAAAGAAAAAGGGGTCGGCGTTTTGGCTGAAGGGGCATGGAAGAGAGTCCACCTAGGCGTGGACTCTTCAAAAAATGGGATTACCGTGAAAGAAAAGAAAAAAAAACACCGAAGGAGCGCGACTCTTCTCTTCTGCGCGCGCCCTTCTGTGTTTTTCGCGACTCTTTCTTGCGTCTTCCCATCCCAAAGGCCGTGAGATTAAATTCAAGGGCCGTGAGATGAAGGGAAAGGACGTGAGAAGGGAGAGAGGGGCGTGAGAGGGTGATTACAGATGGGTAGGCGCCTCTTTGTCGCCTATTTAAGGAGAAGACTTCACCGTAAAAAAATGATTCTAGTTTTTCTACAGCGAAGCCTTGCTTCTATTTTCCCTCTCCCTCTCCAGAAGATTGTTTCCCCCTCCTCTCTTTCCTCTTTGATTCCTTTACAGATCCTTGGCTCTGTCGAATCTCAGAACAGAAGGAGAGTCAGAGAGAAACTCTCCGACGGTAAAGGAAGAAGGTGCCTCTCTTTTCTTTCTTACATTAAGACAATCTTGTCTTAATTTTCTTCTCCCTCCAAGACAAGCCTTGTCTCATTTTAGGACAAGGGCTTATTCTTAAGACAAGAGTGTCTTAAGGGGCCAAAGTTGCTAGAAGACAAGGAGAAGGGTAAGAGAGAAGGTTTAGTCCCAGTTTGGCTAGAGGAGTCCTAGCCAATAGCCCATATATCAAGTTCTTGGGGTAGAACTTGATTGGAAGGAACCCAATTAAGGAGTCAGTGTCTTGATCATCTACCCATGTGGATCACCATCGGAGGGCGGACAAGTGGACGCCTGGTGTGTTCAAGAGGCTACTCAATTTGGAGTTCATTTCTGCATCAGACTGGTAATAGCGATCTGAGGTTAGTATTTAAACAATGTTTAAATTTGGACATGCATGTAGTCATAGTTTTTAATTTCTAATAAGAAGATTTGGGATTAGGGTTCGGACCTGGTTTCATAAATTTTTGAAATTCACGCTTCTGCACTAGTTCACGAACTCAACAGAATGGAGCGGCCGGACCTCCTGCTTAAGTGGGTCGGCCGGTCGGCCTTCTGATAGAATGGAGCGATCAAACCTCCTGCTTCAGTGGGTCGGTCGGTTGGCCTTCTGGTAGAATGGAGAGGCCGGACCTCTTGCTTCAGTGGGTTGGCCGGACAGCCATCTGGTAGAATGGAGCGGCCGAACCTCCTACTTCAGTGGGTCGACCGGTCGGCCTTCTTGTAGAATGGAGAGGCTGGACCTCCTGCTTCAGTGGGTCGGCCGGTCGGCCTTCTAAAATGAAAGGATCGATTGAACCTCCACTTTGTCTCAACCGAAAAAATTGTTGGTTCCGGTCCGGTTCAAAGAAAAGTTGATTTGGTATAATAGTTTAAATATGTTGCTGCGTCTTCTCCTAAACCGGGACGGTCGGCTATGCTGGAGCGCTCCTCCTCCGGTCGACCTGTAACAAAGTCGCCCAAATGCCGGCGGTGCTCCGGCGGGGGACACTCCGATGCTTAAGTTAGCAGGAGTTTGAGGGCAACAGAATGGAGAAATCGAAGATAATAGCACATGAAAGGGAAGAGTGTACTTAGCCCAAATGGAGGTCCCCCGATCACCTTATATAAGTATAGAATACTGCCAAATTCTGTTAAGGGACAGGTGGAGAATGCCTGATTTACCCCTAGGAGAATTAGGATGGTGGCCAGGTGGCAGCGAGACGTGGCCACGAGGCGATGTTCATTGTAACAGAATTCTGGTACCAACTAGAGAGGGCTTCTAGAGCCTTCGAGCTACTTCCGGAGCAAGAATGAGTCGGTCGGACCTAATAGAGGTGGGTTGTCCAGCCAAAAAAGAATATCCGCCAAGCCTTCTAAGGGAGCAGACCGGTCGGACCTTGACGGAAGTGGGTCGTTTGGACCTAACAGAGTGGGTCAACCGGTCGGCCTTCTGGTAGAATGGAGCGGCCGGACCTCCTGCTTCAGTAGGTCGGCCGGTCAGCCTTCTGGTAGAATGGGGCGACCGGACCTCCTGCTTCAGTGGATCGGCTGGTTGGCCTTCTGGTAGAATAGAGCGGCCGGACCTACTACTTCAGTGGGTCGGCCAGTCGGCCTTCTGGTAGAATGGAGCGGCCGGACCTCCTGCTTCAGTGGGTCGGCCGGTCGGCCCTCTGGTAGAATGGAGTGGCCGGACCTCCTGCTTCAGTGGGTCGGCCGGTCGGCCTTCTAAAATGAAAAGATCGATTGAACCTCCATTTTGTCCCAACCAAAAAAATTATTGGCTCCGGTCCAGTTCAGAGAAAAGTTGATTTGGTATAACAGTTGCCCCCTTGCTCTTGGCATTTGAGGGAACCTGCAACCTCGAAGGATGAGAGCATCATTTCGGGTTGTTCGGACCTTTGCTGAAGTGTCGATCGGACCCTTGCAGGTGGTGGGTCTTCCTTTGAACCTTGGCTTTGCTCTTGGCTTTTGAGGAAACCTACAACCTCGAAGGACGAGAGCAACACTTTGGGTTGTTCGGACCTTTGTTGAAGCGTCGATCGGACCCTTGCAGGAGGTGGGTCTTCCTTTGAACCTTGGTTGAAGCGGAGGGTCTGAACCCTTGCTGAAGGTGGGTCTTCGGACCCTTGCAAGAGATGGGTCTTCCTTTGAACCTTGGCTAAAGCGGATGGTCTAAACCCTTGCTGAAGGTGGGTCTTCGGACCCTTACAGGAGGTGGGTCTTCCTTTGAACCTTGGATGAAGCGGAGGGTCTGAACCCTTGCTGAAGGTGGGTCTTTGGACCCTTGCTGAAGCGGATGGTCTTCGGACCTCTGCCGATTGGGGTCGAACTTTTCTGGGTTGCCATAAAGCCTTTTGCCGACGGGGGTCGGACTTTTTTAGGCTGCCATAGAGCCTTTTGTCGACGGGGGTCGGACTTTTTTGGGCTGCCATAGAGCCTTTTGCCGACGGGGGTCAATCATTTTTGGGCTACCATAGAGCCTTTTGCCGATGGGGGTCGGACTTTTTTGGGCTGCCATAGAGCCTTTTGCCGACGGGGGTCGGACTTTTTTGGGCTACCATAAAGCCTTTTGCCGACGGGGGTCGGTCATTTTTGGGCTGCCATAGAGCCTTTTGCCGATAGGGGTCAGTCTTTTTTGGGCTGCCATAGAGCCTTTTGCCTACAGGGGTCGATCTTTTTTGGGCTACTATAGAGCCTTTTGCTGATAGGGGTCGGTCTTTTTTGAGCTGTCATAGAGCCTTTGCCGACCGAAATTGATCTTTCGGAAGTGGGCTGCCATAGAGCCTTTGATGAAGATGGGTCAGATGGACCCTTGATGCATGAGGAGGAGGCAGTCCAAGCTCTTCAGCATCCGACTTCAAGTCCTGAAATGGGACAGGAAATTTTTTTTTTTTTTTCAACTGGGGAAAGGAGTGAATCATGCCTGGTCGGATGCTGAAAACCACATCCGAACTGCCTTCTTTGCAGGGGAGGCGATGTAGTGTGATGATGGGTCGGTCGGACCCTTGGTGCATATGAATCAATAGGATCCTTGCTGGAGAAGGATCCTTGCTGAAAAACTACCTCCGAGTTGCCTTCTTTGCAGGGAAGGTGATGTAGTGGAAGGCATCGGAGGCACCTTGTACCATCATATGGGTCTCGTAAGTACCCAGATGGTCCTCTTAGAGAGCGGTGGTGTCATCGTAAGCATCCACCTTAGGGAGTGACCTCTTCTGTTAGAGATGTTTTAGGCTCTTCCCTTTGCCATTTTTTTTCTTCTTAGCAGATGGATTCCTCCTTTTAGAGTGAGAGAGCAAGTCCCCTTCCTCTAGTGCTAATCTGTTGCCGCGTCTTCTCCTGGACCGGGCTCGGTCGGCTATGCCGGAGCATCCTCTCCCGGCCGACCTGCAACAAAGTCCCCCAAATGTCGGCAGTGCTCCGGCGGGGGACACTCCAATGCTTAAATTAGCAGGAGTTTGAGGGCAACAGAATGGAGAAATCGAAGAAAATAGCACATGGAGAGGGAAGAGTGTACTTAGCCCAAATGGAGGTCCCCTAGTCACCTTATATAAGTGTAGAATACTGCCAAATTCTGTTAGGGGACAGGTGGAGAATGCCTGATATACCTCTAGGAGAATCAAGATGGTGGCCAGGTGGCACTGAGACGTGACACGAGGCGGTGTTCATTGTAACAGAATTCTGGTACCAGCTGGAGAGGGCTTCTGGAGCCTTCGAACTACTTCCGGAGTAAGAATGAGTCAGTCGGACCTGACAGAGATGGGTCGTCCGGCCGAAAAAGAATATCCGTCAAGCCTTCTGAGGGAGCAGACCAGTCGGACCTTGACGGAAGTGGGTCGTTCGGACCTAACAGAGATGGGTCTTTTGGTCGGACTTCTGGTGGAGTGGAGCGGTCAGACCTCCTGCTTCATTGGGTCAGCCAGTTGGCTTTCTCGTAGAATGGAGTGGCCGGACCTCCTGCTTTAGTGGGTCGGCCAATCAGCCTTATAAAATGAAAGGATCGATTGAACTTCTATTTTATCCTAGCCAAAAAAATTATTGGTTCTCGTCCAATTTAGAGAAAAATTGATATACTAAGGTCTATTTGTCGTGGGCACGGGGATCACCCATGCGTGTTTGGTGCACTTTTGCAGGGCGGGGTCGGCGGCGGCGGGGAGGCCGAGGCGGAGCAGAGTAACGAAAGAGTGTGCGGTGTGCCTGGAGGAGATGGCGGAAGGGCAGGCAGTGCGGGTGCTGCCGGGTTGCCACCACGCCTTCCACCGCCACTGCGTCGATTCCTGTCTCCTACGGAACCCCGTCTGCCCCCTCTGTAGGGCCCATCTCCTCCCTCCCTCTCAACCCCAACCCCAATCTCCTCCTTTTGAACCTGATTAAACTGGCTTCATCTCAAGCGGTAAATTATTACTTTTTCCATTCATATAGCTTCTATGTTTTGTTGTAGCGTAGAAGATTCTTTTCTGTTGTATCACTTCAAGAACTTGTGTACAGAGTGTTTTCTAATGGAGTTTTTTGAGATCCTGTTGCTTTATATATACATATATATTTGTTTTGTTTTCTGATCTTGCTTGTTTTCTCTTGTGTTAATTCCTGCTCTCTCATGTCTTGGTTGATTCTTTAAAGGGATTTTCAACCATATTCTAAATTGGAGAGTTTGAGAAACTCTCTGTTCGTGAGTTATTGTATTTATTGTCGATTCGAGCTCTGTAAAGCTTCAGAGTTTGGAAGGTTGTTCGTATGTCGAGCACCATAGCAAAGGATGTTAAGGCAAAGTCAATGGTTTTAAGATCAGGTATTGAATCCCAACCGCTTCGGTATTCTACTGTGTTCGTGGTAAAAATACGTATCCACTTTAGTTACGGGGCTTAGAATTGATTAGGTATATTCTGGTTCCTATGCTTGATTTAGTTCATGATACACAGTATTACCGGGTACTTTAGATATCTCAAATATATCTTTGGAACACAGTATTTATGAAGGTACTCCATCTACCGACCCAGTTACTAACTTGTTTACTGGTCAGAGACTATCACCGAAGTATCTTTACAGTTAAGGGTAATCAATTGCTACAACCTTATCTACCGATCTATTTGTTGACCTACCACAATACCGAACTTGGTGCCGGACTAATTCTCACTTTAGTTGTTATCAACCGCAGTCCTTTAGCGCAGCCTATATTACGTGGTCATTTTTCTATAGAAATGATCACTCCTTACAGGAAAGGCTAAAAGATTTCTCTTTACGTGGGAGTAGATAAAAATAAAATCCTGCGTTATAGCTTTATTTATAGTTGTTCTAATAGGGTTTTACTTTTGATTAATGCAAAGAATTATTTTCACTGTCTTTAAATTTATGTCCTTTATTTTTATTGCAAGCAAATACTAGGATCTAAATAGAGATCCTGATACTGAGTTTATTTTTTACACTTTTAATTTCTATTTTTCTGATTTCTGATTTTATTTTCTTTTTTAAAAAATCAAAGATTTCAATTAATTAAAAAGTACTATCTTCTCTATGGAATCGACCCGACTCGCTGCTTGCTACATATTTTAAGTTTTTAGAAGTTAAATAATTTAAACTAATAATCATGGTGTCCTAATGATAACATCATGTTTTATCAAGTTTTTGGCAATGTTGTCGAGAAATGCACGAATGCTAATTTTTTTTTGATTTCTTTGATTTTTTTGGTGAATTCAACTTACTAACCTTTTTTATTTTTTGCCAAAAAAAGAGAAAGAAGAAAAAGAGAAAGAAAATCTTCAATTTAGTAAGATCAATCCTAACTCTAGTTTTTTTTCCTTTCTAGTGTTAATTACTTTCTTTTTAAAAATAACATAAAAACTACTTAAACTTTTAATTAACTGTCTTAAATAGTAGATTCAATTTCTGGCTTTAATTTAGGATATCTAGTGGCCTTATATTTTTAACTTAATTTTATCTTTTTCTTTTTTTTCTCACACCAATAAACCAAATTTAAAACTTATCTCTTATTCCTTCTGTTTAAAATAACATAACTTAAAAAGAAAACAAAAATACCACATAATACTTAACTAAAATAGAAAAACTAATTAAACCTTAAAGGCTTATTACTTGTTTTAGACATTCTTTCTTTTTGCATTACATATTTTCATAAAATATCTTAAGGGTAATATCCTTAACAAGATAAGGTAGGATTTCATCATCCTTCTTTGGCCCACAAACCACCACCCATCATTTGCATTGACCTAAATCTCTTAATAAAATCAATTAGATGTTGACCCTAAGGTGTTCGAGCTCGTTAGGACAAGGCACTTGGAAAAGTTGGACCGTGTCAAGATTAGTTAGTTGACTGGTATCTAAAAAGGGATTCAAAGATGAAGTAGCCCTAAAGAGAGATGATTTTTAAGGGGTTCCGTTTGCTTATCTGTCCAAGTTACTTGGTATTTAAGAAAAGCAATGGAGATCCCTACCGATCTTATCCTTACCTGACTAGTCGACTAGTTAGTTTTTGACTTGGAGGGCTCCAAGATAAGCTCCCCCTGGGTGCCTAGCTGTATACGAAGATCACCTGAAGGCTGGTCTTCGATTTTCCTGCACCCCTTCTTTGTTAAGATTTTTCGCTTGTACCAAGTGGTGCCAACATAGTTAACCCCAAACAGCATCAGGAACATCTGCGGGTTCCTGGTCATGTGCAGCATCGCCAACGTAGAGCCTAGGACCAACTTGTTCTCGGCCCTTTTCGTCCTCAAGAGGGACTTCCACAGCAACAGATGGTGAGTGATCGATCCCAGATCGGGCCGCAGGGTGATTAAGGATATGCCCAGCGCCATCCATGGGTGGAAACCTGTCTTTGTATTTGTGTTGTCCTTCGACCCATGGGGCTTCGACACTGAGTGGAAGAAGCCTCGCCTGATCGCCAATAATGGAAAGAAAGTCTTGGCGGCCGATCAGTTGGATTATGATCTTCTGACCAACTCGGAAGTTGCTCCTATCCGGGAGTTGTTGGAGGAGAGGAACCTCCATCGAGTGGGAATTAGTAAATTCCTCTCACTAGGTATAGCAGTGAAAATTTCTGCTCTTCTTTTTTAGGTTTCACTGTAGTTCATTTGATTGAGGTGATCCCCTTTGCCTGCAGGTGGTGGGATGAAGCGCAATTTGAGCTGGCTTCGCCAGACTTCGGAGAGGAGGGTGGCACAGGCCCCTTCCACCAGGTCTGCAGCTCGGAAGAAAGCTCGGAGAGATGGTCCCGAAGGGGACCAAAGCACTTCGTCTTCCCGAGGCACCACGGGGAAAAATGCAGCGGCCGCGGAAGGGGTTCCAGCGAGGCCCTACCTAATCGAGACTCCAGCGGCGATTGCCTCCCCAGTCGACACAACGGGGGGTCCGCCTCAAGGAGTAGATGTGCCGCCGGTTTGCCCCTCTGCTGCCAATAGGGGCAAGGCGCGGCAAGTCGAAGGAGAGTTCGTCTACGGAGCTTCTTCAGCCGGAGGTCGCTCGACGAACCCTTCGGAGCTCCCGCCTATGGGAGAGCTGCTGGTTCCAGAGGAAGCCAGACAGGCATTGAAGGGTACGATATAGCCCCGCAACCTAGCAATTCTCCGGAATCGGAGCTTTCTCAAGGTGTCCGATTCCGGCTTCGCCGCCCTGCAACAGGTATGACTATCACCATCTCCTTTGCCTTGAGAGTTATTTGATCCAAGATTCTTCTTTTTTGATGTAGTTGGTCTATGACTTCACCTTCATGGAGGAAGGCTTGGGGAACGTGGACAGCCTCATCTACGACCTCAAGGAGGAGCTTTAGACTGCTAGGGCTGCTAGGGACGTAGCCGAGGAGCTAAAGCAATCCATGGAGGACCGTCTTATCCGGGTGACTGATGAAGTTCGTGACCTGAAGGGCGAACTGAAGAGCGCCCACTCGAGGATAGCGGGATAAGAGGCAGGGTAGAATAGGAGCAGGAGGTAAGTTGAATCCCTGGAGCGGACTGCTAGGGAGAACCAGGAGAGGATGGAGAGCCTGTCCAAGGTGGTGAAGGAGGCTTCTAGGAGGGCTGAAGAGGCGATCGTAGAATTCGAAGCTGCCAAGAGGGAGGCCGAAGCTTTGAGGAAGCAAATAGACAATGCGTGGCTGACTTCAAGATGTCTTCGCAATTTCAGACAGATTGATGAAGCATCATTGTATGCCTACCAGCACGGCTTCAATGATGGGCTTTCCAAGGTAAAGGAGACCCTCCCTCACCTCGACCTTTCGAAGATCCCCTCCTACAACATAATTGGAGAGGAAGGAGAAGAAGCGGACGAGGCCGAAGCTGCACAGAGGAGGTCGAGGAGTCACCATGTTCGGTGGAGGAGGCTGCTACCCCAGTCGAAAACCCGGAGGTGATCCCAGCTTTGATCTCGGCCCAGGAGGCGACTCAGGCTAGAGGAGTCCAGGCTGAAGGTTCTCCCGTTCTGACCCAGATTGATGAGACCCTCTCGATCAAGTTGATAGATTGCTCCAGTCCTGTGGTGTGGAGCCCTCTCCTGTTGATGTTGAGTGACCTGGATCACTCCGAATGTATTTTCTTCCTTTCTTACTTGTATTATCAATGAACTTTGTATTGCAATTTTCCAGATTTTGGAATGAATTCTCCTTTCTTTGTATATGCATTGTTGTGCCTCATGTGTAGCCTGAAATGGTTCTATTGTTTCTCCTTTGGCCTAGTCAAACGATAGCCTTCGAAGGCTGTCCAGTTGATAAGAGCCGGTTTTACCGTTCTTTTTTCTGCTTAGTTGAATAGTCATGGCCGAAGGCCATTCAGTCGAGAAGGACGAACCCTTGAACGGACCAGAACTCCGTTGCGTTTCCTTCCTTCGGATGATTAGCTTGTCTATTGGGGCGGACAGGAGTCATCTCCCCGTCAATCAATAATTAGGGGGATTTGATTAGGATCACCGTTGTCCACATGGCATGTCGAAATTTGTACAGTCATGATCTCTTGCACCTTATGAGCCGCCGGGCCTCTTTTTTCCAAAAAGAGACCATTAATGATGCCGTCGCATGATGCAGATTTCTTCGGATTCGAAACGATGGCAGTTGCGGTCCTGGGGATGGCTTCTGAGAGACTTTCTGGTTCTCGAAGCATCACCCAGACACGTGGCGCCTTCTCATATGGCCAGGAAGGACATGGGACGCGCCTCCCCGTAGTCGATCGTGGGCGCAAGGTTTTATAAATAGGACCCTGCCCCCTGCTGTCGAAGGCCATCATTTCTGTTGGTGTCTTCCTTCTATTAGCCATGAGGTTCAGCACTTCCGAGCTCCGTCGTGCAGCGAAGAGGAGGGCTATTGACCCCAAGAGGAAGCGAAGTCTAGAGCCATCTGGGCCTGTAGGCGAAGAGGAGGAGCCTCTGGTGGACCATCTCGAGAAGAAGGTCTGCCTTCTGGAGGCTCAGTTGAGGGAGGCCCAGGCCCAAGTCACGGCGACGACCACGACAGCGAAGGAGGTGAAGAAGGAGACGGCGGATGCCGTCACAAACTTCAGAACTTCTGCCTCATTCAAGGATGAGCTCGCCGGGATGGCCCTGGACTCCTTCCACCAGGGGTTTTGGGAGTGCCGGAGGAAAGCCTCCAAGTTTTATGACTTGAAGGGCTTGGATAATATCAAACCCTCTATTTCCTTCCCTGGCCACGAATTCGATTCTGACTCCGATGAGGGGTCAGACTCGAGTTCGGACGGGAACCCTGGGAGCCTTCGTCGTCCCATCTGGTCTCTCCCCGACGGTACGGGAAAAACCCATAGGGGAGTTAATGCAAATTTCCCAACCTTGCTGTTGCTGCTACTGCTACTTTTTTTTTTGTTTTTTATCTCTCTTTTGGAGAGTTCTTCTTTTCTTTTTCTTACTCTTTTATAGGAGAGTTTCTTTCTTTTTTTTTCTTTTTTCTTTCTTGTCTTTTCTTTTTGCAAGAAAAATTGAAAGAAATGAAAGATCTTTTCTTTTACCTCTTCTCGTGCATTTTCTGCGATGTGTTGCATCACGATTTGTCCATAATGTAGACTCCATAAACCACTTACGGTTTGTAGGGAAGAAGTAGGGTTCGTTGGACCATTCTGAGAGTGTTTGTTGTTGACAGAGAGGACAACAATGGTCCTTTTAGGCACGTGTTCAGATTTTCCGTAGGTAGGGTGTTTACACCATCCCTGTGCACTTTTGTCGTGATTAAGGTAGGCTGTTCAAGCCCACCTCGGTGCATGTTCAGATTCACCGTAGGGTAGGTTACGAAAACCATCCCTGCGCCTTTGATCTTTTTGGTGGCCTGGTTAGGCCATCCATTGCGCTCGTCGAGCATACCGATAAGGTGAGTGGATCAGACTCTCCTTTACGTAGTTGACCATTTTTCAGATCGGGTCATTTGGGCTGTTGTCGTTCAGTCGATGCAACTAGGCATTCTGAATTAAGTAGGGTTGAGGAGCTTTGCACAGGAGTTTTTTGAAACTTTTTCATGATAGTATTTGCGAAGGTTCTGTACATTCCATGGCTGGGATAGGGTCTTTCCCTCCAGGGTCTTGAGTCGATATGTCCCTAGTCGAATGACTTCTTCGACTTGATATGGGCCTTCCCAGTTAGGAGAGAGTTTATCCTGTTCCGTTGGCCTGGACACTTCTGCTCTTCGCAATCCATATCCCCCGTGCGGAAAGTTTGCTCCTTCACCCTTGCGTTGTAGTACTTGGCGACCTTTTGCTGGTATGCCACCATTCTTATCTGGGCCTATAGCCTGGTGCTTGATAGCAGATCCAGATCGATCCTTCTGCGATCGGAATTCTCGGGCTCTTCATAGTTGTCAATTCTCCAGGACTGTAGGGAGACTTCGATAGGTAGCATGGCTTCGGTATCGTAGGCTAGGTTGAACGGAGACTCGCCGGTGGATGTTCTTGGGATAGTTCGGTATGCCCAAAGAACAGAGATCAGTTCTTCAGCCCAAAGCCCTTTGGCGGTGTTCAACCTTGTCTTTAGACCATGGAGGATGGTCCGGTTGGTGACTTCAGCTTCTTCCATTGGATTGTGGATGTGCAACGGATGTTAGCCGATGCTGGATATGGTACCAAGCACAGAAGTCCTTGAACTTCGGATTGTCGAATTGTCTCCCGTTGTCCGTGATGATGACGTGTGGGATACCGAACCTGAAGATGATGGAGTTTTTCACAAAACTTTCAACCTTGCCCTTTGTGATTTGGGCCAATGGTTCGGCTTCCACCCATTTCATGAAATAGTCGATGGCCACTAAGAGAAACTTCTTTTGCCCTGATGCTGGTGGGAACGGGCCAAGAATGTCCATCCCCACTGGGCAAAGGGCCATGGGGCTGCCAACTAAGTCAGGTGACTCGCAGGTTGTCTCTGCACATTGGCATACCTCTGGCATTGGTCGCACTTCCGCACGAAATTAGTTGAGTCCTTCTGGATGGAGGGCCAGTAATACCCTTATCGAATAATCTTGTATGCTAGAGATCTGCCTCCCAAGTGATCCCCATATGCATATGCCCTCGTGGACCTCTCTCAATCATGCATCGGTGGGTCCGAGGCATTTCAGCAGTGGTTGGGAGAACGATCTCTTGTAGAGGGTTCCGTCTAAGATGACGTACTGAGATGCCATCCAGTGGATCTTCTTGGCCTCTGCCTTATCTTCAGGTAGTTCTCTTTCATTCAGGAATCTGACGATGGGATCCATCCAGCTTAGCTCAGTATCAATCTGGCGCACCTCTGCAGCCTCTTCGACAATGCTTGGAGTTTCAAGATGTTCAACAAAGGTGTGCCCGAGAGACTCTGGTGCTGTATTTGCCAGTCGAAACGTGCATCCGCCCGGGAGTTCTTCGATCGGGGAACATGAATAATTTCAAAAGTTCCAGTTGGGAGGATAAAGCCTGAACCTTCTCCAGGTATTGCACCATGGTTGGATCTTTGGCTGCGTACTCTCCATTGACTTGATTCACAACCAGTTGAGAATCGGAGAAGGTTCGGAGTTGTCGGACTCCCAGATCTTTGGCGATCTGAAGTCCGGCGAGTAGGGCCTCATATTCGGCCTGATTATTGGAGGCATGGAAGGAGAAATGGAGTGCATACTCTATAATATGGCCATCAGGTTCGGCCAACATGAGTCCAGCCCCGCACCCGGTAGCATTGGAAGCTCCGTCCACATGAAGCACCCAAACGGACTTCATCTCCTTCAGGGTTTCTTCTTCATCCGAAGAGGCTTCATCTTTGGACTTCCAGGTGCACTCGGCCAGAAAATCGAAGAGCACCTGGGCCTTCATAGCCACTCGGGGCTGGAAGCTAATGTCAAATTTGCTTAGCTTCACAGCCCACTTGGCTATCCTTCCAGAAGTGTTCCGGAGATCGGAGAACGGCCTTGAGAGGTTAATCAATCAGCACCACGATAGCATGGGCCTGGAAATATGGCCGTTGTCGCTTTGCCGCAATCACTAAAGAGTAGATCAGCTTCTGTATCCTTGCATATCATGTTTCTGCGTCATGCAGGTGGGACCCCGTCTTCTTCCTTCCAGACAAGAACCGAACTCATTGCTTCATCTGAAGCAGAGAGGTACAGGTAGAGGACCTCGCCTTCTTTTGGCTTGGAGAGTAAGGGCGGGTCTCCAAATACTTCTTCAATTCCTCAAAGGCAACGTGACAGTCTTCGGATCATTCGAAGCCCTTTGATTGCCGAAGGACCTTAAAGAATGGAAGACATTTCTCAACGGACCAAGAGATAAATCTGCTTAGGGAGGCAATCCTCCCTGTCAACTGTTGGTCTTCCTTTTTACAGGAGGGATGTCGCATATCCTTCAAGGCCTGGATCTTCTCGGGGTTGCCCTCAATCCCTTGTTTGGTAACGAGGAAGCCCAAGAATTTATCTGACATGACCCCGAAGGCGCACTTCGCTGGGTTTAACTTCATTTGGTAGCATCGGAGAGTGCTGAATGACTCCTCCAAGTCGCGGATGTGGTCTCTCCGGTGGAGACTCTTGACGATCATATCGTCAACATAGGCCTCCATATTTCTTCCTAGTTACTTTTCAAACACCTTATTGATGAGTCTTTGAAATGTTGCTCCGGCATTCTTGAGGCCGAACGGCATCATCTTGTAGCAGTAGAGACCTTTGTCAGTGATGAATGCCATCTTCTCCTCATCTTGCGGATCCATTCTGATCTGGTTGTAGCCGGAGAAGGAGTCCATAAAGCTCAGCAACTGGTGGCCGGCGGTAGCATCGACCAGTTGATCAATCTTTGGAAGAGGGAAGCTATCTTTTGGGCAAGCCTTGTTGAGGTCTGTATAGTCGATGCAGATCGTCCACTTGCCACTAGCTTTCTTCACCATTACCACATTGGCCAGCCACTCAGGGTAGCGGGCCTCTCTGATGAACCCTGCCTTGAGGAGCTTGCCAACCTCTTCATCAACAGCTTGCTATCTTTCGGGGGCGAAGCTCCTCTTCTTCTGTCACACCAGCTTGTACCCAGGGGTTACTTCCAGCCGATGAGTAATCACTTCGGCGGGAATCCCGGGCATGTCCGAAGCTGACCAGGCGAAGACATCGGCGTTGTCCCTGAGGAAAGGATCAGCTTCATTCTGGTTTCCTCATCAAGGGCGCTCCCGATTTGCACAACTCTAGAGTGATCTTCCTCTTTCAAAGGTATCGAGATGGTCCTCTCCATGGATTCACCAAGGTTTGTGGTTAAATCCCTTAGATCCAGCTGATCCGGAGTAGTCAAATCTTTGAAATGCCTGTCTTCAATCATTATACATTGTCGTGCCGTCCTCTGGTTCCCCCTAACTTCTCCAACACCATTCATGGTGGGGAAGCGTACCAAGAGGTAGTGAGAGGAGATCACAATCCGGAACCTGTTCAAGGCGGGCCTCCCCAGAATAATGTTGTATGCAGAGGGGATCTGGACCACCGTGAAGTTGATCGGCAATGTCTTTTGTCGAGGCTCGGAGCCGAGGGTTACAGGCAACACTATCTCCCCTTCGGCATAAACTTGGTTGCCCCCGAAACCGGAGAGTGGTACGGGGGATCTTTGTAGTTGATGTCTAGGAAAACACATTTTGGAGAATGCATCGTACATCAAGATATCAGTCAAACTTTCATTATCAATAAGAACTCTCTGTACATCATAATTGGCCACTATGACCGAAATTACAAGAGGGTCGTCGTGCGGGAGCCGGACTCCTGCAAGGTCGTCGTCGAAGAAGAGGATGGAGTTGTAATCTTTCAGTCGCTTTGAAGCTTCATCTTCATCCCTTCTCTAGTTCGCAAGCCGGTGTATCATCCCTACACCTCCGTTGGCGGGCCTTTGATTTGGCAATTCGGCCTCTTCGAGGAGGTGGCTGGGGAATAGTTGCTTCCGACCGGGGTCCCTGGCGATCGATGTACCACCTCAGGTATCCTCTCCTGATGAGATCCTTGATCGCATCCCTCAGTGGATGCATTCTTTTATGTTATGGCCATGGTCCCGGTGGAATCGGCAGAATTTGTTCCTGTTCCTTGCGGAAGAGGAGGCCTTCATGGGACGGGCCATTGGAGATAGTTTTTTTTTTCTATCTCCATGAGGATCTTTTCTCGAGGGAGGTTGAGGGGGGTGTATGAGTCAAATCTTCCTCCCAATGCTCTGGAGTTGGGAGGGCTTCTCCGGCGGTCTGCATATCTGCCACATTGTTATTGAAAGTTCGGGGCCTTGCCCCCTGTTATTCTTCTTCTTTGAAGGGGATTTCCCTTCAATCAAACGTCGATTCGCCGCCTGCTCTTCAGCATCGGCATATTTCTGAGCCCTTAATAGGAGCTCAGCGTAGCTTTTAGGGAACTTCTTGTCCTGGAAAAAAGTAAGCCTGGAGGTTCGAAGCCCCTTCTTCAGTGCTGACATGGCCACGTGCTCGTTGAGATCGGGGATCTCAAGCATGGCCGCAGTGAACCTGGAGATGTAATCTCTCAGGCTCTCTCCTTCATTCTGGTGAAGGAGGAAGAGTGTGTCCGTATTCCAAGGAGTTTTGCGGCAGGTCCTGAAATGCAAGACAAATAATTTTTCTAACTCAGAAAAGAAATCTATGGTACCTGGGCGCAGGCTCGAGTACCACATCCGAGTGGACTTCTTCAAGGCAGCCAGGGAATGCCAAGCAGTACATCGCATCCGAAGCTCCTTGAATCATCATATGGGCTTTGAAGCTGCCCAAATGGTCGAAGGGGTCGGAGGTGCCGTCGTAGGGTTCCATCTGGGGAACCCTGAAGTGCCGAGGAATGTCCTCAGCCATGATGCGGTCGGTGTAGGGTGGGCGTAGATCACCCACAAACAGGTCCTTGGGATCTTTCTGATCCTGCATTCTCTGCTCTCGCACCCTTGCCATCTCTGATTTGATGGCTCTGAACTCTCGTCATAATCGGGAGTCTACTTGGATGCTCTCTCCACTAGAGTGGAGTCTTCAGAGGAGGAGGAGGAAGTTTGCCTAGACCTTTTCCTTTTATATGGGAATCGACAGACCTAGGCAGTCTCGAAGTTCGGCCTTTGGAAGAGGGTCGAGAATGGGGGGAGGGATGCGTTGAATCCTCCTGTGGTGCTCTCCTTCTTCGGGATCGAGAGCTATGTCTAGAAACAGCCGGTGGGTTTGCCACCGGAAAGGCTCTATCTTGAAACTCTTGAACCATGGCCGTCAGGTTGGCGACCTGGTTCATAAGAGCTTCGAACTACTGTGCTCCCACAGTATCCGTGGGAGATGGAACATCGTTCTCCTCCGGGGGTGCACCACCCTGAGACGGAGCACGACTCCGGCTTGTAGAAGCATTTTGAGCTTTTCCTCTTGCCATCAAAAAATTCTTTGTTTCTTCCCCTTGTCTGGGAGGGAGCTTAACAAATGTTAGTAATACGCTCCCCCTACCTGGTGCTCCAATCTATTAGCATGGAGTCCCTGGATCGGTCGGTCGGAGCCGCTCATCGCAGGACCGCTTCCTAGTTCACCTGCAAAACAGGTCCCTTGCTGGAGTTGTTCCGGCGGAGAACACTCCAATGCCTAAGTCAGTGGTGGATTCCAGCCACAGAATGGGGATGATGATGAGAGTGGAAGAGAAAAGGAGTTCTTGGAGATTGAAAATATGTATGTGCGAGATTATTCACGCGTACCTCTCGAGCCATCCTTCTTACCCATATTTAAAAGATGGCCTCCGATCTGTGGCCCGCTCTTTTTTTGGAGATCATAGGGAGCCATTCACTCCCATGATTGACGATCATGGGTTGTCAATGAGCGGTTTCGGCCAGATCAGAGGCGTGGCTGCAGGAATTGCACGCCATGATCATGGCATGATGAGTATCGATTTAACCGTTGGTTACAGTTTCCTTTTTGGAATAGATTGTGGTTCAAGCTTCGGGTTTCTCCTTGCATGGGTCGAAGGCTTGATATTTTCGAGGCCGGAGATCATGTCTACGGCGGGGACCGAAGTTCGTGTCTTCGGAAGTCGATGAGTAGTTCAGACTTCGGCCGGGACCAAAGGTGCTACCTGAAGGACTGGCCTTCAGATGTTGTAGTTCGGTGTGAAGCCTTGAGTTGCTTACAGTTGGCTTTCTCTTAGTCCGAAGTCCATAGTCCGGAGAACCGGGGCTTTGATAAGTCGAACCGGAGCCTGGTTCGTGGTCGAACCAGGATATCCCAACAATGCCCAATAGGCACAAGTATGATCAATGCCCAATAAGCACAAGTATGATCAATGCCCAATAGGTACAAATATGATCAATATTCAAAAGGCATAAAGCTGATCAATGCTCAACAAGCATAAGATTGACTAACTTCTAGGTAATTGGCTAACTTTTATGAAAGGTAAAGCTTATCAATATTCTAATAATGTAGAGATCATTCAACTATGGATGAAGAGCAGATCAACTATGGATGAAGAACTTATCAACTATGGATGAAGAGCCGATCAACTATGGATGAAGGGCCGATCAACTATGGATGAAGGGCTGATCAACTATGGATGAAGGACTGATCAATTATAGATGACTTTCACCGCACATGCTCACGGTCCTGGGTTAACCGTCTAACAGCTAAATGCCAGATGTAAGCGATTAAGTTCATAGCCTATAAATACCTTCAACTGCGATGGTGATGGGACTTCTGCTACTTCTTTTCTACGCCATTCTTTGCCTAGTTTTCCTTCAGATCATATTTGTTCCAGTCCAGATGCCATTAACGAGCTTGAGAGCTGCCTCAACACCCAGATCCTCCAAGAAGACGGTAGAGAGCTAGATCAAACCAGCTCAATCCACTTTTCTTTTGATTCAAGCTTGTTGTAATTTGTTTGGACAAAACAGATTGGCGTGCCAGGTAGGGGAACTCAGTGAAGGAGTTTCAAATAATCTAGAAGGAAGCATGGTGAAAGGTAGGAAGAAGAATCTGCTAGCAGAAGACATTTCCTTTCTTCAAAAGGGAACGATCCTGTTCTTGGCAATAAGAGGAATGATCCTGTTCTTGGCAAAAAGGGGAATGATCCTATTCTTGGCGAAAAGGGGAATGATCCTGTTCTTGGCGAGAGGGTGGAAGCTCTTCCCGTCAGATACTTTGATCAAGAAAAGTTGAATACTCTGTTCGACAAAGTAGAGGTGCTCACTACAGTGATGCAGAACCTTCAAGAAATTGATGTGAGGGAATCAATGCGACCTACCATGTCAAGAACTAGCCGGCAACCTTCCCTTCAGGTAAGTAAACAACTCAGCCCAAGAAGGAATTCATCTTATTAATGTTCTTCAGGTCAACAATCCCCGTTGAGGCATCATCACCAATCTCACCATCATACCAAGAAGCGGAATAAGGGGAAGCATCCACGATCCCGTTCAACATCATCTGGAGAATCAACCCCTGACAGTACTCAAGTTTGACACCCTGCAAGAGCAAGCAATTTTGATAGAAAACTCGAAAAGCTGGAGTTGCAAATCACCAAAGTTCTTAAACAGAGGAAAGCAGAGGACACAACACCGAGTTGCAGTATTTACCTCCTTTTTTTAAGAAGGTTATGAAAGAAAGAATCCCACATCACTTCAAAGTTCTGCAAATCGAACTGTATGATGGGTCGTTTGACCCTTTGGATCATTTGGGTAACTTTAAAGCCCATATGTTGATCCAAGGGGCATCAGATGCATTGCATTGTCTTACCTTCCCTGCGACCTTGAAGAAGTCAGCAAGAATATGGTACTCAAGTATGCAGCCAGATACTATTCATTCATTCAATCAGCTAGAGAAGTTGTTCGTCTCCCACTTCAGAACAAGCAGAAAAATGTCTAGAAACTCTGACAGCTTATTCTTTATTCAGCAGTCAGAAGGGGAATCTTTGAGAGATTACATCAAGAGGTTTAATTCTGCCATGTTGGAGATACCGGATTAATGAATATATGGCAATGTCTGCTATGAAGAAGGGCTTGCGAGCCTCCAGATTCACATTTTCCTTGGATAAGAAATTCCTAACCAACTATTTCGAATTATTGGCCCGTGCTAAAAAATATGCTCAGGCCGAAGAACAAGCCTTGAGCCAGCAACAGGTGGAGAAAAAATCAGTGCCAAGTAGGAAAAAGGCCAAGGAAGAAGAATTCTGATTCTTGGAATCCGATCAATTCAACAGCGAGGTCAGAGGCCGAGGGAGTTGATCGGCAGAAGTTACATCAATAGGTTGATGCTTATACCCCCTGACTCTTCCAAGAGAACATATCCTAATGGAAATTGAGAAAGAAAATTTTCTTCAAAGGCCAAGGTCAATGAGAGCCCCGCCAGCCGTGCGAAATAAGGCCAAATATTATCGGTATCATCATGATCATGGACATACAACAAAAGAATGTATCCAATTAAGAGATGAGATCGAAGATCTGATCAAGCGAGGTTACCTAGGCAGATATGTTCAGAATCTAAACCAAAACTGACCAGTTGAAGCGGCGGTGCCAAGGCCTACAGTTCCAAGGATGTTACTGACGGGACGGAGCTCCTGAACCAACAACCGACTGATTGTCATGCATGTCTTGAAGATGATCGGAGTCCCAAAAGGCTTCGAGGAAGTGTTGTCTTCTCTGACGAAGACCTACTAGGCATTCAGACGCCACATAATGGCCCTGTAGTGATTTCTGCGATAATCGCAAACTTTGATGTATATAGAATTTTAGTTGATAATGGAAGCACTGTCGAGGTTTTGCTTTACGATGTATTTATCAGGATGAATTTACCGATTAATAAGCTACAAAGGATTCATGTGCCATTAACTTGGTTTGGTGAAAATTTTGTAGGAGTAGAAGGAGAAATCACACTCCCCATGACTCTCAGAACAGCCCCAAAGTAGAGGATCTTTCCTCTTACCTTTATGGTTGTTCAAATTCCTTCTACTTATAATGTTATTTTAGGAAGACCTGCTCTGAATAAATTCCAAGCCGTTGTATCGACCTATCATCTTTTGATGAAATTCCAACTCAAAATGGGATTGGAGAAGGAGAAACCAACAGATGGCTCATCAATGTTTGACAATCCAGAACAACAGTCAATCAACAAACCCACTGTCGAACAATTGGATCCACGTGATCTAACTGATGGAGTCAGCATATCAATAGAAAGGACTATTCATGTTCCTTTGATAAAGGATGATCCTACTAAAACAGTTCAGATTGGAAGCTTACTTACTGAAGATCAAAGAAAGAAGTTGGTTGATCTTTTGCAAAAAAATGCTGATATATTTGCATGGACATCTACCGATATGATGGGAATTCTATCTGAAGTGATTATGCATGAGCTTAAGGTTGATCCGCTTAGTCGGCCTGTTCGACAAAAGAAGCATAATTTTGCCCCGAAAAGATAAAAAGTTATCAATGAATAAGTGACCAAATTGCTTGATGCTGGATTTATCAAAGAGGTTCACTATCCTGACTGGCTTGCCAATGAAGTAATTGTCAGGAAGGCTAATGGAAAATGAAGGATATGCATAGATTATACTGATCTTAACAAGGCATGCCATAAAAATAGTTTTCCTTTGCCTAAAATTGATCAACTGGTTAATGCAATGGCTGGACACAAGTTTCTGAGTTTTATGGATGCTTTCTCTGGATATAACCAGATATGAATGAGTCTAGAAGATGAAGAAAAGATGTTTTTCGTCACTGATCAGGGGATATATTGTTATAAAGTAATGCCATTTCGTCTTAAAATGCTGGAGCTACTTATCAGAGGTTAGTAAACAAAATCTTTGAGGATCAAATTAGAAAAACTATAGAAGTATATGTAGATGACATGATCATTAAGAGCGATCAGTCTGATGATCACATTAAAGATCTGTAGATAGCCTTTGATATTCTACGACATAATCACATGAAATTGAATCCGACCAAGTATGTCTTTGGTGTAACTTTTGGAAAGTTCTTGGGCTTTATGGTTACGAAGCGCGGAATTGAAGCCAACCCAGAAAAAATCCAGGCCATGTTGGATATGAGACCTCCAGCTAATAAAAAAGAGATCCAACAGTTGACTGGACGAATCACTTCGTTGAGGCGATTCATCTCTCGTTTGGTCGAGAGATGTTTGCCTTTTTTCAAAGCCCTACGACAAACCAAGGAGTTCAATTGGACGGATGATTGTCAGTCAGCTTTTGAAGAGCTTAAGAAGTATTTGACAGCTCCGATTATATTGTCTAAACCCTAAGAAGGAGAAGACTTATATCTTTATTTGGCTGCTTCTGATGAGGCAGTCAGATCTGTATTGGTGAGAAAGGAGTCCGATGGATTGCACAAACCCATTTATTATATCAGTAAAGTCCTTCAAGATGTAGAGATAAGGTATCCAAAGCTTCAGAAGATTGTTTATACTTTGGTAATATCGGCTACGCGCCTTAGGCCATATTTTCAGTCTCATCGTATTGTTGTATTGACCAACCAACCTCTGAGGACTATTTTACAATGCCCTGATACTTTCGATCAGATGGCAAAATGGGTAGTTAAATTGAGTGAATATAATATTATTTATCAGCCTCGATCAGCAATGAAACCTCAAGTACTGGCTGATTTATAGCAGAATGTACCTAGAATGACAGTGAAAAGGAAACTCAATCATTTGATGAAATGAGGGTAACTGATGCATCTTGGGTATTACATGTAGATGGAGCTTCAAATTCTTCTGGCTGTGGAGCAGGATTGATCTTATCCAATCCAAGCGGAGATGTTATAGAGTATGCACTCAGGTTTTTTTTCAAAGTATCTAATAATCAGGCTGAATATGAGGCTCTCCTAGCTGGTCTAAGAATTGTAAAAGAGTTAAATATCCAACGACTAAAGGTATTGTCTGACTCTCAATTAGTTGTTAACCAAGTAAATTAGGGATTTTGAAGTTCGTGATGCCACATTAGCTTTATACTTGAATAAGGTTCAAGAGCTTGGAACTTTATTTGATTTTTGGGATATCAGTCATGTCCCTAGGACCGAAAACTCTCGAGCCGATTCATTATCTAGATTGGCTACTTCTACATCTGACCAAATGGGTCGGACTTTTGTAGAACATTTGGAAATCCCTAGTATTTCTGCAACAGAAAAAGAAATATTCTTCAAATAGAGTTGGAGATGGTTGGATGAGCCTGATAATCAACTATCTGACTGAAGGAGTATTGCCTGAAAATAGCATAGAGGCTAAACAAATTTGGAGATTTGCTGCTCAGTATATCATTTTAGATGGCTTGTTATATAAAAAATCATTTTTCCAGTCATTATTGAAGTGTCTATCTCCTTCGGACGCCGATTATGCTCTTAGAGAGGTGCATGAAGGAATATGCGGTGATCATTTGGGAGGAAAGTCTTTAGCCTATAAAATCATAAGGCAGGGATATTACTGGCCAACTATGCAGAAGGATGCTACATATTTTATGAGAAGATGCAATTCTTATCAAAGGTATGCAAATATTCAGAGGCGTCTTGCCAGTCAGCTAATACAACTAATAGCTCCTTGGCCCTTTGCTCAATGGGGAATGGACATTCTTGGTCCATTTCCTCTAGCTCTGGGCAAAAAATTTTTGATCGTTGCCATCGATTATTTTATAAAATTGGTAGAAGCTGAACCTCTAGCTTTAATCACTGAAGCGAAAGTTGAAATGTTTTTCAGAAATTCTATTATATATCGGTTTGGAATTCCTCATGCTATTATTACAGACAACAGGAGGCAGTTTGATAATCAGAAGTTTAAGGATTTCTGTACTCAATATGGCATCCTTCACAAGTTGACATTTGTCGGACATCCTCAAGCTAATGGAGAAGCTGAGGTAACTAATCGGACGATCCTTCATGGATTGAAAACCCGATTAAATGAAACCAAAGGATCTTAGGCTGATGAACTTAACTATGTTCTATGAGCCTACCGAACAACTCCTCGATCTACCACGGGTGAATCTCCGTTTAATCTTGCTTATGGGAGTGAAGTGATGCTACCTATAGAGATTGTCCTTCATTCCAGAATAATTGATTGCTTCGAGGAGTGTAATAATGATGATCTAAGGAGAACTGATCTTGATCTGCTTGAAAATTCCATGTTGCAGGCATAACTGAAAATGGTGGCTTATCGACAAAGGGTGGCGCAGTATTATAATTCAAGGGTAAAGACTCGAATCTTTTAGATTGGAGACCTTGTTCTACGACAAACAACTGTATCCAGACCAACTGAACAGGGCAAACTTGCCCCAAATTGGGAAGGCCCTTATCATATCACTAAAGTTGTGCGATCAGGGACCTATCGACTTGAAAGTCTAGATGGTTATCCATTGGCAAGGCCATGGAATGTAGAAAATCTATGCAAATACCATCAATAAAGACATCTTTTTTTCTTTCTCCTTTTATATGAAGGAAATATATGATATTGAAATATTCTCTAAAAAATAGAGAAAAGAAAGGTTGGCCTGATAAGCTGACCACAATCCGACAAATAGAGTTAGTCTGACCCACTAACTCATCGGTAATAAATGATCAGAATAACTGATCAAAATGTTGGCTTGATAAGCTGACCACAGTCCGACAAATGGAGTTAGTCTGACCCACTAACTCATCGGTAATAAATGATCAGAATAACTGATCCAAAGGTTGGCATGATAAGCTAACCATAGTCCGACAAATCGAGTTAGCCTAACCCACTAACTCATCAATATTTAATGATCAGAATAACTGATCAAAAGGTCATATTGATAAGTTGATCACAATCCAACAAATTGGGTTGACCTGACCCACTAGCTCATTTGTACTCAATAATCAGAATAATTTGCTGATCAATTGAAAAGTTAATCATATGACCATTGATGATGAATAGCATGGTTTATTATTTTATCAATGATGTTATCTTAAAATATCTGAAAGTATGATCTGGTATATTGACGGAAAATAAAAGATATCATTAATATTCTGGTTACAAAAGGGAAAAAGAAAAAGCAGCAGTACCAGTTCTCTATTATATATATTATTCAGCTTTTTCTGATGTTTCTTTGATAGGCAACATTATCGGATTGTTAGTTAGCTTTTCACCTTCTTTCTCTGCAGAATAATCTATGGAAATAGAGGAAAGATCAAGGTCAGGGTATAATTTCTTGATTCCATTAATACAGTCTTCGAAACTAAGCTTGTAGCCTTTTTCCCCAACTCAGTTTATTCCATCTTCAAATGCTTTAGATTTTTTAAATTCTTTGATTACAAGGGGCTTCTGTTGGATCAGCAAGGCATTTTCTTGTTCGGTTTGCTTCAGCTTTTTTTCAAGAAATGATATTCTCTCCTTCATCAGGATATTTTGACTTAATATTTCTTCATACGCCTGAGTTTTTTCCTTTATGGCTTCATCTGCCTGCTGAAGTATTTTTCTTCTTCTAGCTCCATCTTCCACAAGCTGATGGGCATGCCTTTCAGTTTGTCTTTATTGGTTTTGCAGAGACAAGATCTTCGCAACCAATAGAACAACTCTTGATTCAAAGGCTTTCCGATCAGTGATAACTTTGTCTTTTTCTTCCTTAGCTGTAGCCAATTGCTTTTGAAGATCTCCCTGTAGGTTAGTTGCTTGATCCCAGCTCTCTTCGATCATGGAGATATCATTAACAAACTGAACAAAAAAAAAAATTGGAACAATCATTAAAATACAAATAAGTTGTTTTGGAAAGAGAAGGAGTATTATTAACCTTTATGATTCCTGGATAGATGGAAGATAGAATTTCTTTCACTCTATGTTTAATTATTGTCTCCCAATCTTTCTAAAGAATGGTAGACTGCAGTATGATTTTTGCCAGTTTTGGATTGTTGATGCTTGTATCGGAAACTAGTATTTGAACGGCTTTGCCATCAATCGGATCAACTGGTTCCTCCAGAGGAGCTTTTCCTTTCGCCATTAAAGTACGTTTGGTGGGTGGGTCATGATCTGTTCCTTTTCGAAGTGGAATGGAAGGCTTTTGTTCTTCTTCCTCAGATGAAGAAGCGATATATTCGGGAATTTCTGGCTTATCAGAGGTATTTTTGACAAACACCTTCTTCTTATACATGACCTTTCCTCTCTGAACCATATTGGTCTGGCTTTTCTCTTCGGCATTTGATGAGGTTTCTTGTTACTCGGCTCCATCTCTCGACTACGATGAAGATCTCTTCTTGAGGAGTATTTCTTGGAACAATGAGTTTTAAAAGAAAAATACTTGGGACAAAATTGGTTCAAAACCCTGGGCTTGGGACCTCTTTATATAGAGGTTGTAAATGGCTACGATTTATGGTCCAAATTCTGAGATATCAGGAGATCTCGACACGTTTAAGATCTTGATTTGGTGGAAATCCGTGCACCGCTTCTGATTCTCAGAAAGTCAGTTATAAAATATGTATATAAAGGCATGCGATTTGAATTTGAATTCGAATCTTGTATGGCCTCTTAAGTTCTGACAAATGTGGTTATATGATCTACCAATCAACTACTTTTCTGACAGAAAGTTAACATTTGGCAAATTTGATATGATGGCTTATTAGACCTTGCCCTGAAAAATCTTTACAAAGTATACTTTTCTTAAAATACTAAGGAAAAAGGGATAGGATATTCGATAAATTAGATGAGAGCATTATATTTCCCATGAGCAAGTTAAAGGCCTGGTTAATTCAAAGATATTTGGTAAGTGTTGACTTCTCCTTTAGGAAGAGTCAGAAATCATGCTTTCCGATCAATTTTTTTGTTTAAGATTTTTGTTTGATAAACTTGTTCGGAATTATTTAACTAGATTTTTCGAATAAGAATTAGTGTTTTGAATAATTTTGTGATTAGATCGGCCTTCTTTGAAAATTTCTTTGTTTGATCTGATGATTTTATACTTAGAAAATTTTTCCATTTATGAAAAGTATAACTTTTGCAATTCGAGAAACATTGCTAAAAAGAAAGATTCTTCTTTTCCAATTAAAAGCAAAATAAGTCCAAACATCATTGATCATTTACATTTTGTTCGACTATATTTTCTTCTATTTCAACTTGATCTGCAGTAAGAACTATTGCTACATCTTCTGGAATTTGAAAATTAGGGGTCGATTCTTTGGTTTGGTCGCCGATTGTATCTTCGGGTTGATCTGTAATTTGTTCTCATCAGAGTCTTCCTCTATCATTGAAGTATCTAGGTCAGGATAATATTTCTTTACCTTATTCAAACAATCGGCAAGATCGAGGTTGTAGCTTTCTACCCCCGCCTCATGGAGTTTATCATCAAAAGCTTTTGATTGAACATATGCTTTTACGGCCCCATTAATGGCCTCTTTAATGGCTTGTTCGATCTTTTGGTTACCATTAAAATTTTTCTTCTGCCGCTAAAACCTTCTGTTCGGCTGTTAAGATCTTTTCTTCAGCTCCCTCTAACTTAAGGGACATTGATCGGATTTTCTTATTTTTCTTCTTCAGCTTTGATTCCATAGTATTTATTTTCGACCTTGCTTCCTTCAGCTCTGCTTCTAGAGCTGACATTCTGACTGCTGATTCTTCCAATTTCTTCTCCATGGTGGTCTTTAGTTCTTCAGCAACTTCTTTTTCTGTCTTGGCAACGTTCACCTAATTGCACATGGTTTTGCGGAACTGGTTGAAATTTCTTAAACTCTCTTCCATGATTCGGATTCCGTGAACGAGCTGTTTATTTACATTTCAGATTAGTCAGATTTAATAATAACAAAAAACAAAAATGATTAACTTTTTAAAAGATAAAAGAGAACAAGTTTTATCCTATACCTTCAGTAAAGTAGGATGGAGTAACAGGATGGTGTCATCAATCTACTGGGACTTAGTGATTTCCCAGTCTCTTGGAATAATGATGGAGTTCAGAAGACGACGGGCCAGCATTGGGTCATTCAGGCCCGAATCATCGATGTATACGGGAAAATCGGCCGAAATATTTGCAGCCAGAGTTCTTTTTTCTTCTTCTTCCCTCATTGGAGCTTTTCCTTTATCAATCTAGTCAGCAAAAGGTAGTGATGGACCAGCTCTTAGAAGTTCCGTTGGTTATCTTTCTTGTGGTGGAGGATGAAGGGATGTTGACAATGGAACTTCATCATCCTCCGACACACTTGCTATCAGTATCAGAGAGATGGGGTTTGATGAGACTGTTGAAGCTATTAGATTTGTCGGTTTTACTTTCTTCAATCTTTTTACTCTCTCTTCTTCTTGATTAGAAGGGGTGGCTTCAGCTTTTCTCTTCTTCGAAAGTTTCCAAAGCTTCCGAACATCTACCATAACTGACATATCTATAACAGTTGAGAAATCAGAGATTAAGATTGATTGATAATAGAGAATGATGAAACAGTATCAATAATGAAGATACCTAAGGAAGGTTTAGGGCTGATTTCTGCCAAAAAAAGCCCTCTTTTGTTGAGAAGTTCTTTAATCGGAGGAACCTCCATCCCCGTAAGCTTCTCGTAATCTTCTTGGTTGGAAGACGGGACCTTCTTGCCATCATTACGAGCCAGTCAGGGTTCCCTGTGGCTAATAGTGAAGTCCCAGGGAATTTTGGAGACGATGTAAAAGAAACAGGGCTTCCAACCGTGAATAGTTGAAGGAAGCCCCGAGATAAATTTCTGACCATAGCATGGGTTAATCACCCACCACCCATGGCCATGAAAGTCCCATTTCAGTACAAATAAAGTGGTAAAAATAGAAGTCTTTGGGATTATATTCGCGTCCTTGCAAAGGATCAAGAATGCACAAATGATTCAGATACTATTAGGGGTCAGCTGAGATGGTAGTACCCGATACAATCTAAAGATTGTAAGGAAGAAAGGGTGAATTGGAAATCTAAGACCGGCCCTTAGATGTTCCTTGTAAATGGTTAGGCTACCGAGTGGAGGCCAATCTATTTGTTCTTCGGAACTAGGGAGGATTACTGTATAATCATCTAAAATATTATAATATTTTTTAATGCTAAGATTCGATGTTCGGTTAAAGAAGACCTAATATCGCTCATCTTCATCGATTCAGCTTGTTTTTTCTATTGTTGGGAAGTGGATTCTTCGGGATTTTCTACATGACTGACCTCTAATACTCTAGCCATAGTTGAAAAAAAAGTAAAGGAAGATCAACTTAAAAGAGAAGACAGAAGAAGAATAGAGGCCGACCTGAAAATTTTCTTTTGCTCCTAAGGTGAAGAGATTGGAATGGTGAAAACCTATTTTTCTAAGAAGGTGGTGTTTATATAGTATCCTTCAATGGTTTAGGATTTCTCTCAAATAATGGGATCAATTCAGATTGGCCACGTGTCCATAAATATTGATTGGGTTTCTTGAAGGATCAAAATGACCTTTTATAATCCGACGGTAGAAATCTATTGACAAGATGGATGCATTTATTTTTGGTGGAAATCTTTCAGCTTTCTTGGATTTTGAAAATTACAATGATGAGAGGAAGATACAACTATTAGTTTTTATAACCGCCTCCTCAGTCAGAGTTTGACACGTCATCAAAGCATGCTGTCCCAAAATGGAAGCTTCTGACAGTTCTACCTTTTAATTAATGAATTCAGAAACTGGGGGGACTAGTGTTGGGATATGACAAGTTTGGTCTGTTTATACTGATTTATTGAAAGCTTAAAGCTGGCTGATCAATGTCTAAGAGATGTAAAGCCGATCAATGCCCAATAGGCACAAATATGATCAATGCCCAGTAGGCACAAAATGATCAATGCCCAGTAGGCATAAGTATGATCAATGCCCAATAGGCATAAATATGATCAATATTCAAAAGGCATAAAGCTGATCAATGCTCAACAAGCATAAGATTGACTAACTTCTAGGTAATTGGCTAACTTTTATGAAAGGTAAAGCTTACTAATATTCAAATAATGTAGAGATCATTCAACTATGGATGAAGGCCGATCAACTATGGATTAAGAGCCGATCAACTATGGATGAAGAGCCGATCAACTATGAATGAAGGGCCGATCAATTATGGACGAAGGGCTGATCAACTATGGATGAAGAGCTGATTAATTATAGATGACTTTCGCTGCACGTGCTCACGGTCCTGGGTTAACCGTCTAACAGTTAAATGCCAGCTATAAGCAGTTAAGTTCATAGCCTATAAATACCTTCGAGTGCAATGGTGATGGAACTTCTGCTACTTCTTTTCTGCACCATTCTTTACCTAGTTTTTTTTCATATCATATCTGTTCCAGTCCAGACGCCATTAATGAGCTTGAGAGCTGCCTCAACACCCAGATCTTCCAAGAAGATGGTAGAGAGCTAGATCAAACCAGCTCAATCCATTTTTTTTTTATTCAAGCTTATTGTAATTTGTTTAGACGCAACACAATATATACATAACGATCATTATTTTGACTTGTATCTTTTTCTATACAAATACGGGTTTCTGTAAAATTTCGTTTTTCTTTTTGCATGAATTAAGTTTGTTAGATAATATTGAATTGTTTAAATAGTTTTTCTAATTTTTGGTTGAAAAAATTCAATCATGAAAGTATTTTTACTAGCTTTATAAACTTTAGTCCCATAATAAAAAAACAAATTCAAATATAGTTGCATTTAATACTTCTCCCGCTAGTAGATTTTAGTTGGACATGTGTAGATTTTTGGACATCGTACACACACACGGCATAACTTATCCATGCAAATGCGCGAGGCTTTCCAAGCATGAACGTAAGTTAGGCCGAGCGGCTAAGGACTTATGAAAGCCTATCTTTTATTTTAAGTTGTTTTGAATTCGTTCTCTCTCTCTCTCTCTCTCTCTCTCTCTCTCTCTCTCTCTCTTTTTTTTTTGAGATTTATTCAGACTTTGTTGCAAGTTGTAGGTAAAACATGCTAGCTTATGGCCCGGCTAGCCATTCGAGGAGCCTTTATGGCCAGGCTAGCCATCAAGGGGACATAATTAGCCCACACTGGTTAGCATTTAGCAACCTCCCCAAACACTTATTGTGGTCTTAATGGACCAACAACTAACTAATCGAGTTGACACTGTATAACACTTTATAAAAGCTATGGTACAACTCAATACAATAAATCAAAAAGCTCTCTCTCCCTCCAAGTCATATCCTTCTCATTCTCTTTTTATGAACTCTTTTCTCACTATAAGAAATGTCAGGTACACGTATATTTTTTAGTTACATAAAAAATATACATGAATAAAAAATCAAATTCTAAATATATATATATATATATATATATATATATAACAAATATAAAAATATTATAATTAATTTTTAACTTACGTTTAAAATATTAGTAAATCAAATATGTTAATGGATAAATATGGATAACTCAAATCTACTAAAAAATATGCTTTGTATTGGCAAAAAGTAATTGACACCAAGAGAGAAGTGCCAAAAAAAAAAAAAAAAAGAACCAGCCCCATCTTCCCTGATTAAGTAAAAAAATAAAATTACCGCCCCACCCCATGAATCCCAACCAATATTATTAAACCTAGCCAAGCTCGGCTAATCAATTGGAAACCCAGTGACCTGACCATGAAACTCGTCCGAATTTTAAATTAGCCCAGCATGCTTAAAAACCATCATAAAACCAATGAACCGGTCGATTCAACCATGGCCTGCTTGACCTAGCCCAAACCTAGATGAAACTCGAACCATAAAAAAGGAGAAAAAAATCTAATCCCTCGAGTCCTAACACCCTGATTCATTGTTCACCATCTCTTTCCTTTGGCCCTTTTGGCTTTCCCTCTTCATCTCGATGACCAAGTGGCAGTGGAAGCAAGAGCAACTACCGATGGCGATGATGGAAGTCGAGGAAAAGATCTTGACAAGGCAGTAGCGGTTGACTAAGATATCGGCAGCAATGGTGGCAAGGACATAGGAGCTCGACTCTTCCTCTTCCTCCAATTCATCCTTCAGGTAAGTTGAGTGAGATTTTTTTTCGATCCCCTCCGATTCATTCTTCAATAGTTAAATATGCCTCTTTGACCTCTCCAATCCTTTCCAGATTCTATGCTTGGTGCCCGTGAATGCCGAAGGTAGAGCGAACAAGGACCAAGAAGGGGATTCCATGCTTGGTGCCCGAGACAATGGTGAGAATGAGGGGGATGACGATGATGAACTTGGTGAGGATGACAATGGCGATGCCTGCCACTAGGCCATGTAGAGGTTAATGAGGCTACCAACGAGGTAGTAGGAGGGGATGTCGATGATGAGGCCAACCCAAAGGCTAGCCATGTCCCACACTGAGAAGGTATGGTAGGATGGTGGAGTTGGTGAGGTCGGAGTCATCAGAATACTGCCATCATCGATGTCAGTGAATTTTGGGGTGGTGGGCGGAAGTGGGGAGCATCGAGTCAGAGTAAGGGAAGATGGCTAGGAGTGATAGTGGCGGGGACGGGATGGTGTTTGAGTGTGAGTGAGAGAGGTTGGGGGAGGAGGTGGTTTAGAGCAGTGGGATGCAGGGGATGGCAAGGAAAGCAATAGAGACAAAGGTAGGAGGATTCCATTAGGGACTTGGAATCTAGTTAGGATAGGGGCTTGGGGGGCTTGGGAGAGGAGGATGGATCCAAAAGATATCAAATAAGAGGTGGTAGTTGTGGACCCAGATAAGTTGGTGATGGTCACCGATGATGGTGAGCACCATATTAGCAATCTTTCTCTCTCTAAACTGAAGGCAATGGTGATGGCGATCATGGCTCCCTCTCCCTCCTCTCTCTAAACTAAAAGCAGCAAGGAAGGGGGTTCAAGGGCTCAGCTCCTCACCACCAGCTCCCAGTGCATCTTTCTCTCTATCTCTAAACTAAAGGAAACCAGAGAGGGGGATTAGGGGCTCAGCCCCTTTATGCAGCTCCAAGCATCTCTCTATATATGCATGTGCTATTAGCAATTGAGCATGATGCATGGATACTTATGCTTTACTAAATCAATGAGGCTGGGGCTATCTTCTTTGGATCACATTTATTGGCAACTACTATATAGATTACTTCATAGTTTATAGGTTTTTGGAGACATGATGTTTATTAAATCCATTGTTAAGAGGTGGAAGAGGGCTCTATTAGGGGTAAGAGGATTTATTTTTCACCTATTGGGATTGTCGTTAGGCCATCAGCTTCCTTTGTCCCCACATATATTCCAATTTTCCTTTTTGTCAACATGCATTAGTCTTATTATTTATATACTTTTAACCTTTTTGAGCGTGGTCCCTATTTGCTTTGTCTTGATGTCCTTTTAATATTGCTTTGAGATGGTGTGGTCCTTGTTGCCATGTCTTCATGATCATTTAATATTACTTTAATTTAGATGGTGTGTCCTTTATGGGATTGGATGTGTTTGGAGTTATTCTGTCTCCATCACTTCTCTCAGTGGTGCTATCAATTTTGTTGAGAAATAGGGCCTACAGTACCCATCTAATTAAAACATATCATTAGCTAACTTCTATATACCTTTTTTCTAATTTCATGTTGATACTCTCTATGAGTTAGTTTTTTTATTTATTTTGATGAATGACTCCAAGATAAGGTATTGTGTATATATTTTCTTTGTTGCTTAGTGAGTATATTATTTATTAACTTTTGCATTCAGTCTCTATCAATGTCTTGAACTTATAAATATTGTTTCCATTTGCTTTTTAAGATGATAAAAGAGGTTAGCAAAAAAAAAGAGATAAAGGAGGATATAATGAGCTTATGGATCATTGCACATCTTTTATCATTGTATGCCCACTCCTATCAAGTTAACTCTATTTTGTTTTCTAGAAAACTATTTAGTTTCCAGGCTTTTTTCTTTAAATCTTATAAATGCTTGCTTGGTCTTCTTTCTTGTAGTCCGATAGTTGGATTTTTTTTGAATAACTTGAATAATTTTTACATTATTTCAACTCATTGAGGAAGAGAATAGCTTTCAATGCTCTAGCTTAGAGAAATCATGGTAAAATATGATATAAGTTCCTAATTATTGTTATTGATCATTATATGTTAACCTCTCAAAAGATTTTACTTCAATATCCTTTACTTATTTTTCTTCTTTTGTATTTATTTTAGATACATATATATCTATGGACATAGATTAGATTTGATTGAATCTACCAAGGTATTGAAGATTGGTTTATAAGGCTAGAATTTGTATATATATAAAACACTTAGATTTTAATTTTATACAATATTTATCTTTGTAGGGGGATCATAGATAGTACCCGAAGGGAGTTGATGGGATTTATAAAGTATGCATGTTGAAGATTGGGCAGCGATACATTTAAGTGCACTTGTCTATAGTGTATTTGTAGTCTGACCTATAACAAAAAAATTAGAGCACATTTAGCTTTTATTGGAGTTATTAGGAATGAGGGACTTTGAAAATTGCATTTTGGTATTTCAGCTTATAGTATCACTTCTAATATAAATAGGACAAGTGGAGATTGCACTGATGATAATGGCATACATAAAATGATACTATATGCACTTAGAGCTACAATTGATGATGATACAAAATTTGAATATGGTGATACTGGTCTACGAGATAGAGATGGATATTTAAATATATTAAAAAAGTAGCTTGAAGATTCACAAGAACCATTATTTGGATGTAAGAGTTTCAAGAAGCTTTCTTTTATTCTCCATCTATTCAATATTAAGTGCATGACCGGATTGTCCCAAAAGATTTTTGATTTGATGATGCAGTTGTATAAACCCCTTCTTTCGAAAGACAATGCACATCCAAATTCTTTTTATAAAGTTAAAAAGATTATTGCTGCATTATGTTATAGTTATGAAAAGATTGATGCGTGTCCCAATGATATATTACATTTTGTATTAGGAGAGGAGAATAAGGATCAAACAAGTTGCCCAAAATATAGAGAGAATAAATGGATTAAAAAAGAAACTTGTGATGGTCATCAAGAAAAAGAAAGTCTAGAAAGATTCTTTGCTATTTTTCATTAATCCTAAGACTTCAGAGGATACACATGTATTCTAAATTTGCTGCAAAAATGAGGTGGTATAAAGAAAAGTGAAAAGTAGATAGCATCTTAAGATATCTAGCTGATTCATCTTGTTGGAAATCTGTTGATGTCATTAATGATTTTGGATTTGACCCACGAAATGTTTATCTTAGCTTGGCAAGTGATGGGTTTAATCATTTTGATAATATGAGTGTGAGCTATAGAATTTGGCCCCGTTATTTTGCTACGTTATAATTTGCCACCATGAGAGTATATGAAATGGCTAATATATTCCTATCTGTGCTTATACCAGGTCCACATGGACCTGGTAACAATTTTGATGTTTACCTATAAACTCTCATTCATGAATTAAATCTTTTGTAGAATGGGATTGACACATATGATGCTTCAAGAGGCAAGAGGTTCAATATGTGTGCTGTATTATTGTGGACCATAAATGATTTCTGATACTTGTTAGGTAGGAACATGAAAGGGTTATTGACTTATCCACAATGTAATAAAGACACATACTTTGATTGATTACATTATAGTGGAAACATTATTATGCTGGTTATAGATGGTGGTTGGATAAAGATCATAAATTGCAACAAATAAAGTCACGATTTTATGATAAGGAAGAAGAAATGAGAGATGCATCTACTCTGCTTTCTGAGAGTGAAGTGTTCCAGCAAGCAGAGGCTCTTACTTTTATCTCAAAAACTTCTAAAAATATGAAGAAAAGAAAAAGAAAATCAAGTAAGAATTTGAAGAGAGCACCAAAGCAAAAGAAATCAAAGAAGAGGAATATTATAGAAGAGCCTGATAATGTTGAGGAAGACAAATACCTGGCATAAAAGAAGAAGAGTATCTTTTTTAATTTGCCATATTGGAAGTTATTACTTGTCCGACATAACCTTGATGTAATACACATTGATAAGAATGTCTTTGATAGTTTGATTGAAATATTAGAAGGAATTAATGGTAAAGTAATGATGGCTTGAAAGCTTAACAAGATTTAGTTGATTTAAATATATGATCTATTAAGAAACCTAGACTATTTTATGTATATATTTTTAAACTTTTTGAAATTAATAAATAATAAAATTAATTAATTAAATTAATCTAATAAATCTACATATGTATTAGATCATATCTACAAATAACTTACATACACAAGATCATGAGCTGATAATGATACATATAATAACAAACCTAAAAATTTAAAATGATATAAACCACCTTGCATAGATCATAACTATGAAATACTTTACATTTGCAAATGATCGATAATTGCTACAGTAAAAAGGTTGTGAAATGAAGACTTTGCAAGTCACACAAATGTCTACCCTCTACAGTTGATCCACGTAGGAGCTCTGTCCTAACCAGTCTCTTTAGAGTGCTCTATGAGACTCTGCAAGTCACACAAATGTCAAGCTCCTCTATGAGACCTTGATAGGTTGAACCCAGGGCCAGAAAATTTTAAGAAGCTCCAAGAGACGAGATGGTGTGGACACCAGGGCTAGAAAATATCGATAGGTTGAACCCACATCCCTGTGGATCGTCTATGAATAAAGCCATGAACCCAACCCCTTTTACCAACTATAAATATTTTATTTTAAATTCTGTTATATAGGTTTAGTTGGGTTTAGCCCTTTTTACCAATTAGGGTTTGTATAAAAATCCCATTTATTAGTTGTGTCAAGCCCTATTAGGCCAAACCCTGTTTACCAAATTTTATCTTTTTTGTTGCATAAGGTCTTGCCTTTTGATCAAATTGGGTTCCTATTAATCAAGTGGGGCTTTAGTTATTTGGTTTTAAGTCTTGTAATTATTAGTTAATTTAGTTATTGAGTCCTGTAATACAAAGGGACCCAATTGAAGACCCATGTGATTTCATGTGCACCCAATTGAAAATCCCATGTGCTAGTTCGAGACAAACCATGTGATAGCCCAAGTCAGCTTGTTCTTGGTGCCACCTTTTCAAGAATTTGGATAACACCTGCCACATCATCAAGAGACATCAACACATGACATGTTTGGACATCCCTCGCCACATCACCAAGGACATCCTACATGCCATGTCTTTTACCTTTGGTCGGCCAAAATGAATTCCAAATTGGCGCCCCTTCCTTTTAAGATAAGTAAATGAGAAGGACTCTCATCCTTAGTTCCCTCTCATCTCAAATTAATTCATGCCAAAAGTAAGGAGTCAGCCAAGACTTTTCAACGCCCACATCTGATGCATTTCAAGCTATCTGATCGCCCAAGTGGAAGAACTTCCAAGGGTTATTATCTCAAGTGTTTGAAGCAATCAAGTTCCAGTGTTGACCCCATAAATGATTTTGATGATAACCAAACATTGGAGCATGCACATTTATTTGTAACAACTCTTCAAGTGATTTACAAGTTTTTGTAGGATGATTTATTTGTTCAAACTTCAACTCCTACATCTTTACTTCTTGTTTTGAGTTGTGTTATAATCCGATTTTGTAAAGAAGAACCCAATGAAAAAGTTAAGAAATATCATGAAAAAGGGTTACTTCTATGAGTGCTATGCCTTCAATTTATTTTGAGTTGGTTTGTATCAAATGTTTAAGAGTATTGGTGAGAGTCTTCTTGAAGTTAAATTGTAAAAATCTTGAAGAAGTCACTCGAGCCGACCGAACCTCAAAAGAGCTGACTCTACCTCATGGCATGCAACAAGGATTCTGGCATACAGCAATTCGAGCCGACTCGAAGAAATCGAGCCAACTCTAGTGAATCCGAGTGGACTAGAATAAGTTTGAGCCGACTCTTCCAGAGTCCAGTTTTGAAGTGTTCTGAGAACAAGCCAACGAGCCGACCCGAATCATAATGAGCCGACTCTGCCAGACCAAATGAAGACCTGGTGAAGCAAGCCGACCCAAGCTACAATAAGCTGACCCCTCGAGTTCAATTTGTTCAATGACAGAAGTTCGAGCTAACCCAAGCTATCAAGAGCCGACTCATCCAGAGTGAAGTTTTTGCACCCTGAGATAAAGAACCGACTGCACTGAAGAATTGGTGACTCGATCTATCGACTTGAAGGATCTGAGCCAACTTAAAGACTCCGAGCCGACTCGAATATCATTCCAAGTACATAATGGCTAGTTCCAGAATTTCTTTTTGAATGCCAAAAGGTGCTCCAACAGTCATATATCACATCCCAACGGTTTACAATATCTCAAATTGCCTTGAAGTGATAGAAGACCTTATATTTAAGGGATTTGAACTTCATTGAAGATATAGAAAGGAAGAGTAAAATAGTTTCAAAAAGTTTTAAGGGTTTATTGAATATCCAACCAACTACCAAGCAAGAGAGCACAAAGAGCATTCAAGTCAGTCTTCAAGTCTTCACCAACTCTGATCTGAAGATTGAAACACTTTGGAAAGAATCCACTGAAGCAATTAAAGCACATTCAAGTGGACTTCTCTCAAGCTATATTGGCAACTATCCACTTTGTCATTATTGTTGTATTTATTTCAATTCATTCTTGAATTGTTTGGGTTATTGGTGAGCCCATTTGAAAAACCAAATAGGTTCTTGGTGAGCCTTAGATAAAAACCAAGGGTTAGGTTCTGGTGATCCTATGGAAACCAAGTTGGATTTCTTTGGTGATCCTGCTTAAAACCAAAGGGTGTTGGGTTTCTTTGGTAATCCCGTTAAAACCAAAGTGTAGAGGTTTTGGATTGTGATCATGTAAAATAATCCTACTGTATTCACATGTGAATATAGTGGAAAATTCCAAGTGGTATCTTAGTTAGTGGACGTAGGAGCGGGCTTGCTCCGAACCACTATAATTTTTTGTATGTTTGTGTTGTAATTCTTTGATCATCTTTAGCTTCTGCAAGTTATTATTTTACCACAGCACCTAATACTCTAAAGGAATTTTTAAGTACACATTATCTACTTAAATTTTTAAATTTCTAATTCACCCCTCTCTTGGATAGCCACCTAGGCAACAACTGGTATCAGAGTAGTGTCTCTGATTATATAAGGGTAAAGATTGATGGTTCATCCAATGAGTACATCCTTGGCCGAAGGCCAATCAACTAATAGATCTCCACTCTTCACTGGCACAAATTATGCATACTAGAAAGCTAGAATGAAAATTTATGTTCAAGCAGCTGATTTTCAGTTGTGAAAGGTCATTCTAAAGGGTCCTTATATCTCCATGATTAAAATTAATGGAGTGGACATTCCAAAACCTAAAAAGGATTGGGACGAACATGACATGAAAATGGGTGAGTTAAATACCAAAGCAATGAACTTGCTGTATTGTGCTTTGGATAGTAATAAGTTTAATCGAATTTTTATTTGCTCCTCGGCAAAGAAAATTTGGGATAAACTTGAGGTGACCCACGAAGGAACTTTTCAAGTAAAGTCTTCAAAAATTAATCTTCTTGTGCATAGTTACAAATTATTCAAAATGGAACCTAATGAAATAATCTCTGCTGTGTTTTCATATTTCACTGATATTATTAATGGCTTAAAAAATCTTGGCAGGGTATATTCTAATGCAAATCTTGTACAGAAGATCTTAAGATCTCTTCCGGACAAATGGGATCTAAAAGTGACCGCCATCCAGGAAGCAAAAGATTTGAATACCTTACTATTGGATGAACTACTAGGATCTCTCATCACACATGAACTGACCATGCAGCACAGAACTGAGGATGATCAAAAGAAGAAGAAGTCTATTGCCTTCAAAGCTGCTATTGATTCAAGAAAGGATGGTGAATCGGAAGAGGAATGCTCCTTTACTGAAAGCGACATGGAAGATGAAGATGTTGCCATGGTCGTTAGGAGATTCAAGAAGTTCTTGGGAAGACGAAAAGGAAGAAATTATAGAAAATTCCACAAGAACAAAGAATTCAGCAAATAAAGGGACAAGGAAAAAGAAAAAGAAAAAAAATTACCTGTCTGCTATGAATGCAAAATGCAAGGGCATATTCGACCGGATTGTCCATTGCTGAAAAAGAGTTTCAAGACAAAGAAAAAGAGAGCTATGGTAGCGACGTGGAGCGATAGCGAAGTGTCCATATCTACTGAAGAAGAAGAGACCACGAAAATAGCGAACTTGTGTCTAATGGGTCTTGAGAATGAGGATTGTCTTGCAGCCTACAAATTGAAGAAAAGATGGTATCTTGATAGCGGCTATTCAAGGCATATGATAGGGTGACAAAGATCAGTTCATCACCCTACAAATGAAAGAAGGAGGATTGGTTACTTTCGGTGATAATGAAAAGGAAAAAATAATCAGAATCGGTAAGATCAAAATAACCTCCTGTACTTTTATTGAAGATGTGCTGCTAGTAGATAAATTGAAGCATAATTTATTAAGTTTAGTCAACTTTATGATAAAGGCTTCAAGGTTATCTTTGAATCATCTATGTGTATAGTAACTAACTCTCTTGACTCTAGCAACAAATTTATTGGTCATAGACTTGGAAACATCTATGTGGTAGATCTAAATGATCTAGTCATGACTAGTAGTTCCAGCCTAGTAGCAATGAATGCTAAGACCAAGGAGTCTTATTTATTATGGCATGGATAATTAGGTCATGCTAGCATGCATACCATTGCCAAATTAATTTCCAAGAATCTAGTTAGAGGTTTGTCACATTTTAAAATTGATCTTGATTATGTATGTGATGCTTGTCAATTATGCAAACAAACTAGGGAGAGTTTTAAATCAAAAAATATTATTTCAACTACTAGACCCCTTGAGCTACTTCACATGGACTTATTTGGACCACAAGCCTAGGAGGTATGAAATACGACCTTGTGATTGTAGATGATTTCTCTAGATTCATATGGATATTATTTATTGCATATAAAGATGAAACCTTTGATGTATTTCGAAAATTTCATGAGAAAGTTTCAAATGAGAAAAATCTTTCTGTTATTTCTATAAGAAGTGATCACAGAATTGAATTTCAAAATTAATTTTTTGATGAATATTGCACTAAGCATGGCATTGATCACAACTTCTCCACTTCTAGAACACCACAACAAAATGGTGTTGTAGAGAGAAAAAATAGGAATTTGGAAGAAATGACCTGAACCATGTTGTGTGAAGGTAATCTTCCAAGGTACTTTTAGAAACAGTGAACACTGCCTGTTACATATTAAACTGAGTTTTAATACACCTAATTTCAAAGAAAACCCCCTATGAGCTTTAGAATGGAAGAAAGCCAAATATTAACTATTTTCATGTTTTTGGGTGTAAATGCTTTGTGTTAAATAATAGTAAAGATAACTTAGAAAAATTTGATGCAAAACTTGATGAATCTATATTCCTTGGTTATTCACTACATAGCAAAGCATATAGAGTATTTAATAAAAGGACTCTTACTGTAGAAGAGTCAATTCATGTCATCTTTGATGAAGCTAACCCCTCACCATCTAGAAAAGATGAGTGTATAGATAATGATGCAGGTACACTACAAAAGAAAATGGAAGATCTAAGCATACAAGACAAGCCAACACAAGATGGAAATGAAGTGGTAAGTAAGGATCATACTGATTTACCAAAGGAATGGAGGTACGTAACTTCACATCCTAAAGATTTAATTATTGGTGATCCTTCTCATGGTGTTAGGACTAGGGCTACACATAAATATGCACATGACTATATAGCCTTTGTCTCACAAATTGAACGACATAGTTTAGAAGAAGTTGAATGTGATCCAAACTGGATGATGGCTATCCATGATGAATTAAATTAGTTTGAAAAAAATAATATTTGGACTCTAGTTAATAGACCTCTAGACCATCCCATCATAGGAACCAAATGGGTCTATAGGAACAAACTAGATGAGAATGGAAAAGTTATGAGAAATAAAGCAAGGTTGGTTGCTAAAGTGTACAACCAAGAAGAAGGAATAGATTTTGATGAAACATATGCTCCTGTAGCAAGACTTGAGGCCATTAGATTACTTCTTGCTTTTGCTTGCTACATGAATTTTAAACTATTCCAAATGGATGTCAAAAGTGCTTTTCTAAATGAATTTATTTTTGAACAAGTTTTTGTAGAACAGCCACCAGGTTTTGAAATCATGCTTTTCCAAATCATGTGTTTAAACTAAATAAAGCTTTATATGGTTTGAAACAAGCACCTAGGGCCTGGTATGATAGACTAAGCAATTTTTACTTGAAAATGATTTTAAAAGAGGAAATGTTGACAAAAATCTTTTCATTAAGAACAAAGGGAATGACATGTTAGTTGTACAAATTTATGTTGATGATATTATTTTTGGTGCAACTAATGAAAATCTTTGTGGAGAATTTGCTAAGTTGATGTAGGGTGAGTTTGAAATGAGTCTTATAGGTGAACTTAACTACTTCCTTGGATTACAAGTCAAACAAATGAAGGAAGGAATCTTCATAAGCCAAGCCAAGGATATTAAAGAAATAATCAAGAAGTTTGGCATGGAAACAAGCAAAAGCTAGCACACCCATGAGCCCTACCTGCAGGCTAGACAAAGATGAAAATTGATCCAATATTATTCAAAAGCTATATAGAGGTATGATCGGATCCCTATTATATTTGACTACTAATAGACCAGATATCTTGTACAGTGTATGTGTTTGTGCTAGATTTCAACGTAATCCTAAAGAAACACATATGCTTGCTGTTAAAAGAATTATCAAGTATCTAAATGGTACAAGTAATCTAAGTCTTTGGTATTCTAAAGAATCATCTTTAAATTTAATTGGTTTTTCGGATGCTGACTATGCTAGTTACAAAATTGACAGAAAGAGTACTAGTGGAACATGTCAATTTCTAGGGCTGAATTTAATTTCATGGCATTATAAGAAGCAAAACTCCATAGCATTATCCACTACTGAGACAGAGTATGTTACTGCTGGCAATTATTGTGCTCAAGTGCTTTGGATTAAACAACAGCTAGAAGATTTTGGTATTACACAGTCTAAAATTTTAATCAAATGTGATAACACAAGTGCCATTAATTTGACTAAAAATCCTGTTCAGCATTCAAGAACTAAGTACATTGAAATTAGGCACCATTTTATCAGAGATCATGTTTTGAATTGTGACATTGAACTAATATTCGTGCCAACTGAAAACCAACTTGGTAACATTTTTACTAAACCTTTAAATTTTGATAGATTTGCAATGATTAGATGTGAATTAGGTTTGTGTAACCATCTTTAGAAACCTTAACCTATTTTCCATCAAACTTAAGGAAATATCATCTAAACAACCTCCTTGCTCCATTTAAATTCTTAATTGTTCTCCTTGTAATCTTTTTTTAATGTTTTGTGCTCCCTCTGCTTGAGCCGACTTAAGCAGAATTCACCTTGAGTGAGCCGACTCGGATG
The DNA here is from genome assembly GCA_021397845.1 of Areca catechu. NCBI lineage: Eukaryota > Viridiplantae > Streptophyta > Magnoliopsida > Arecales > Arecaceae > Areca > Areca catechu. Next base: position 27,892,702 of record CM038042.1, on the reverse strand, counting down.
TCGGGCCATCTCTTTTTAGTTCGAGCCGTAGGGTTTTTCATTTTCTTTTTTATCTTTGGCGTTACACTCTTTCCCTCCAAGGAACCCTTTTCCAAAAACTCCATCCTTCCAAAACTCCTTCTGATCTCAGTGTGCTTGTGGGATGGCTCCAAAAAGAGTAGTGGGGAAGAAGTCTTGACAGGAAACCGAGGAAGCTCCACAGGAAAGAAGAACCAAATACCATGAAGACAGCTCTTCTCGAGTTCCTCCTTAATCGGCTGAAGAACCCAGCTCCATCTCTCCAAGTCAACAAATTTCTTGGGTATGCGGCTTGTAACAACAAGTAGAAGAATTTATTTGAATTCCTTAAGGAAATAGGGTTTATAGTTGGGGATTTAATCAAAAATCAGGGCTGGCGGAATATGTGTTCTTTGGACATTCAAACTTATCCAAATCTGGTTAGAACTTTTTATGAGAACATGAGATTTGGAGAAGACCACATTTAGTCTCTGGTCAAAGGGAAAAGGATCATTATCTCATAAGAACTACTTGGGAATATCCTGGAAATGCTATTTGAAGGTACAGAGTATTTAGTCCTAAAGGATAGGACAAGGGCTTTACAGACTGTACTAGAGCAGACTGATATTGATGAGATTGGAATCCTTAAAGCTAGCTCCTTGTCCATTGAAATGAGGCTACTCCATAGCGTCATAAGTCGGATATTTCTATCCAGGACAGGTCGATTTGACTGGGTGAGTGAGCGCGACTTATGTTTTATGGAGCTACTGATAATTGGAGATAAAATCAATCTTCTCGCTATAATGATAAGTCAGATGAAGAAAGCTGTAAGAAAGGTGAAGGCATGTTTGCCTTATGGGATGATTCTTACTCTTTTCTTCCAGGCTGCAAATATTGATCTATCAGGAGAAGATAGTAAATCCCTCCTACACACTGACACTTATACTGCTAAAACCTTACAGATGATGGGTTACTTGCTATCTGAGGGGACTTGGAAGAAGAAATCTGAAGCACTAGTCACCGAAGAACCAGAAGAAGAACAGGTTGAGATGGAAACTGGTGAAGGCATCTCAATTCCAATCCCTGAGCCTCAACCACTGCAAGGTTCACCAGTTCAGACAGCTTTTGATGCATTCATACCAGACTTTACTCCCATTGCTCCTCCTACTCCTTCTGATACTCCAATACCTGAACCTACTCCTGCTACTACTCCAGAACCCTCTACTATCCATCATATTGATATCATAGAGCAGCTTAATAAATTTGCAGAAGGTTTGTAAAATTCCTTTGGATCCATGATTGATGATCTGAAAGCAAAAGTGGATCAAAGTCTTGATGAGTTTAGAGAGGAATTGAACTCAATGAAAAAGGGTAAGGGAGATATAAAGAAAAGACTAAGAAGGGAGGACAACTACACAGAAGATTTGGGAATTCTCAGAGGTGAACTAGGAAGGCTAAGAGGATCAGCCGAAGCATTTGCAAATGTACAAGCCTTTGAAATTCTTTCAATGCAGAAGTAAGTTGCAGAAATAAGAGTCTCAATGGAAAAACTGACTGCTTCCAAGAATTCAAAAAAAATTGAAGCTGAATTGAAAACAATTAACAGTTTTTTTGTGGAAGCTGATGACTAAAGTTGAAGACCTTCAAGCTGCTCAGAGTATACCTCCTTTAGCATCATTGGATCCTACTCCTATTTCCCCTAGACCTAGGCCTCAACCCTCATCTTTTGCTGGTCACTCTGCTCATCCCATACAACTAGCTCCTCATTTTAGGCCACAGGGATTCTATACTACACCATCTGATGTGTTAGATCCTGACCCAATTGCTTCTATGCCTCTAGGCATCCAAATTCCTGGTCGATCTACAAACCCTAGAGTAGACATAGATAATGACTAGATGTACTTTCTTTCATTTTGTACCTTGTATTGACAATCTCTGATTGAAATGAAATGAATGTTTGAATTTTGAATTACTATTGTGCTTTTACAATGAAAGTTCATATTTTACTCATACAATGTCTGATTTTTTAATTAGAATATCAAGATAAATGTGAGAAAGTAAAATTATCTTAAACAAATTTTAAATACTTTCTCATTCTATTTTAAAATCTGAGCTTCATTCTAACTTCACCTTTTTGAGTGATTGATAAAAAGGGAAAGAAATTTATGAAGATATTGCATGAAAAGGATAAGATGTTTTTATTTTTGCTAGTTTTTATTTTTGCTCTAATACATAAAGCTTGAAAAGGATAAAATCTATCTAATTATACTCTGGTACATGAAACACAATATGCTTTAATGTATAAAGATCATTTTAAGCTCTAACATGCAATAAGCTCTGATATACAATGTTTTAAATGTGTTAAGCCCTGATCATTTTTGGTCATTTTTATTTTTGCTCTGATACATAAAGCTTGAAAAGGATAAAATCTATCTGATTATACTCTGGTACATGAAACACAATATGCTTTAATGTATAAAGATCATTTTAAGCTCTAACATATAATAAGCTCTGATATACAATGTTTTAAATGTGTTAAGCCCTGTTACATAATGTTTTAAGCGCTGATACTTAAAGTTCTCTTTGAAATTTTTGGACTTTGAACTTGCATGGAAAGTGTGTCAAAACATGGAGTATTTTATTGAGAGGGAGATTATTTCATACTACTCTGATTCCTTATCACTAACTTGCCCTAATTCTCCTTCCATAGTTTGACACTGATTGAAGTCAATTCTTTTTACTTGTTCATACACTCTTGCAAATACAAGTATACAAGTAAATCTGTAAATGTAAAATTTTATCTTACTTTTTCATGCCCAGTATTTTGTCATCATCAAAAAGGGGGAGATTGTTGATCCCATAAATGATTTGGATGATAACCAAATATTAGAGCATGCACATTTATTTCTAACAACTCTTCAAGTGATTTACAAGTTTTTGTAGGATGATTTATTTGCTCAAACTTCAACTCCTACATCTTTACTTCTTGTTTTGAGTTGTGTTGTAATCTAATTTTGTAAAGAATAACTCAATAAAAAAGTTAAGAAATATCATGAAAAAGGGTTACTTCTATGAGTGCTATGCCTTCAATTTATTTTGAGTTGGTTTGTATCAAATGTGTGAGAGTGTTGGTGAGAGTCTTCTTGAAGTTAAATTGTAAAAACCCTGAAGAAGTCACTCGACCCGACCCAACCTCAAAAGAGCTGACTCTACCTCATGGCACGCAACAAGGATTCTGGCACGCAGCAATTCGAGCTGACTCGAAGGAAATCGAGCTAACTCTAGTGAATCTGAGTTGATTGGAATAAGTCCGAGCCGACTCTTCCAGAGTCCAATTTTGAAGTGTTCTGAGAACAAGCTAGGCGAGCCGACCCGAGTCACAACGAGCCGACTCTGCCAGACCAAATTTTGAAGATCTGGTGAAGCAAGCTGACCCAAGCTACAATGAGCCGATCCCTCGAGTTCAATGTGTTCAATGACAGAAGTTCGAGCCGACCCGAGCTATCAAGAGCTGAATCATCCAGAGTAAAGTTTTACATCCTGAGACAGAGCCGACTGCACTGAAAAATTGGCGACTCGACCTATCGACTTGAAGGGTCCGAGCCAACTTGAAGACTCCGAACCAACTCGAATATCATTTCTAGGTATATAACGGCTAGTTCTAGAATTTTTTTTTGAATGCCAAAAGGTGCTCCAATGGTCATATATCACATCCCAACGGTCGACAATGTCTCAAGCTGCCTTGAAGATATAGAAAGGAAGAGTAAAAAAGTTTCAAAAAGTTTTAAGGGTTTATTGAATATCCAACCAACTACCAAGCAAGAGAGTACAAAGAGCATTCAAGTCAGTCTTCAAGTCTTCACCGACTCTGATATGAAGCTTGAAGCACTTTGGAAAGAATCCACTGAAGCAATTAAAGTGCATTGAAGCACATTCAAGTGGACTTCTCTCAAGCTACACCAGCAACTATCCACTTTGTCATTATTGTTGCATTTATTTCAATTCATTCTTGAATTGTTTGAGTTATTGGTGAGCCCGTTTGAAAAACCAAATAGGTTCTTGGTGAGCCTTAGATAAAAACAAGGGTTAGGTTCTTGGTGATCCTATGAAAACCAAGTTGGGTTTCTTTGGTGATCCTGCTTAAAACTTAAGGTTGTTGGGTTTTCTTTGGTGATCCCGTTAAAACCAAAGTGTAGAGGTTTTGGATTGTGATCCTGTAAAACAATCCTACTATATTCGGGTGTGAATATAATGGAAATCCCAAGTGGTATCTTGGGTAGTGGACGTAGGAGCTGGGTTGGTTCGAACCACTATAAATTTCTGTATGTTTGTGTTGTAATTCTTTGATCATCTTTAGTTTCTACAAGTTATTATTTTGCCACAGCACCTAACACTCTAGAAGGGATTTTCAAGTACACATTATCTGCTTAATTTTTTTAAATTCCCAATTCACCCCCCCTTTTAGGTAACCACTTGGGCAACATCCAAGGAAATCAAGATTTCAAGGGCTCATGAGTTCCCCTAAAACTCATGAGTTTTTCTAATCCAGACTAGAGAGTCTACTGTCATGCAAGAGCTTTCATTATCCAGATTCTAGAGACCACCAATCATGGCCAATCAAAGAAATAGTCTTGGCCATTCATCAGTCCACTTCATCCATCCTCATCTTGGCACCCAAAGTGGATGAGGATATCATGGTTGTCGCCCACTTGAAGGAAGCTCCAGATCAACCCAGAGACAAGAGTCCAGGACACCCAGAGCAAGGATTCCAGGAGTGTAGTCCAAGGGAAAACAAGTCTAGTCTTTGTATCCCTTACACCACTGGTTGAGGGTCTATAAATACCCCATCAACCCCCTGTATTATTATTATTCATTCATTAATAAAGACACTCTGTCAAATTTTATTCCTTTGCTGTGTGCATCACAGGGTGTGGGCCCTTTCATTTGTTCTACATAACATTACGGGGTGTGAGGCCCTACCTATCCACCCAACAAGAAATCCTAGCCACCACTTCTAACCTTTCCTTTCCATTCTTTTTTTTCCTTTGCTGCTTCCTAACTTGAGTTTTCTTTGCTGAGTGTTTGCAGGTGATCTGGAATCAAAGTCAGGTGTTCTTTCCTTGGAACCAACATCGTGGGTGATCGGAGCTCGAGGATCAAGATCTTGAAGCCCTGCCGCAGAATCTTGAGAGTCCAGTCAGATCTACATCAGAGAGATGGTTCTTCGTTGGTAACACTTAAAACCTCTTCCCTTCTCTTTGATCTCTAATAATTGAAAGTAGACCTAGTTTACGGTGGTTTCTTAGCCACCAAATCCTGATTTTCTTGCTTACCTATTAGGTTTACTTGTGAGTAGTTAACTAGAACTAATTACTTTATTATTATCTTTGAGTCTTCTTAAAAATCTGAAAAAAAATATAAAAAAATAATCTCTAATTTTCTTTGATAATCAGGACTTTTTAACAGTAATTTAGTTTTAATTATCATCCCACATCATTTTTGGTATCAAAGCGAAGGTTAAACTAGGGTTTAACTGCTAGTTCTGAAATTTCTGCATACCTAAAACTAGGCTAAAATTAAAACTACATAAAACCTTATTAAAAAAATCAAAAAAATTAGAAATAATTTTTTTGATAATCCTCTATTAATCTTAGAAAAAATCAGATTAAAAAAAAATATTTGCTATTTTTTGGTGGAAGGAAATCATGCCTCTTGAGCGGGTATATGCAAGTATACTGTCACGACCCATGGAAGTAATGAGCTATGGTCGGACGTGATATCCTGAGATCGGATCAGATCTGAAATTTAATTTTGAGATAAAAAATAATTTCTATTTTTCTACTATTTTAATTATTTTATTACTTCATTGCACATTAGGATTTCATCTTGTGTGTGCATCATCCTTAACCTAATCTTAAGGGCACTTGAGCATCTCAGATCAGGACAAGAGTTCATCAGCTGTCCTGGGCCTACAACAACCTTCTTTGCATTTGAGCCTAACCTAATAAAAATTAATTAGATTTAATTTGCCTAGTGAGCTAGGGACACCAACAGGTCGGGTTCCAAGTATTGTGTGTAAGCTAGTGCACCCAATCATTTGATTATCACTTGAATCTAGTGTCTAAGGCTAGAGGTCCAAAGGCAAACATCCTAAGCGTTTCATGATTTTTAATTAGGACCCTACAAGAGTACGGGGAGCCTCCCATGACCCCACATCTTACCTGACCAGTAGATAGGGTAATTATTGAATTGGCTATAATTTTAGCTGACCCATTCTACTTAAGCTCTAGGTCTAGGAAATCTTAGTCTAAGTCGAGTTCTGTGTGATTGCATTGCATGACCACTAGGTCAGGCACACCCTATCAGCCTACTCGAACCCAACCCAATTCATCCATGGATCCTAACATGGAGGCTTGGTTCACTGAGCAATTTAGGCGACTTACTACAAGGCTAGACTAGATGGATGAGAGAATAGGTAACATTGAGGAATCCCATGCAACTCGTTCAGACCCTGAAACACTTAAACCCACTCCCCTAGGTCAAAGCTCTAAGATGCCTAGACCATTCCCCTAATTCCAAGAGCCTAACTCACTCCTCCAGATCCAAGAGGTAGAGGCCAACATAGGGAAATTACTCTGACCCAATCCCTAGGCACCATACCCTGATGTGAATGACCAGGAAGAAAAGATTCTTAGAGTATTTGATTAGATGCACCCACATTTAAGGGTAATTTAGATCCTAAGGTCTATACAGATTGGGTGAGTGATATGGACCAGTACTTTGAATGGTACAAAATATCAGAGGAGAGGAAATTTAAATTTGCTAAGTTTAGGCTAGTTCGACAGGCTAGATTGTACTGAAAAATGTGGAGCGGCTGAACCGACAGAGAGGTGACTTACCTATAGGACACATGGCGAGCAATGAAGGTGAAGCTTCAGAAGAAATACCTACCCTTCTCATATGAACAAAAATTGTTAGATCAATGGCAAAAATTAACTCAAGGAAATAGATCAGTAGCCGATTATATTGCCAAATTTGATGAGTTCGTTATGAGGTATAGTGTAGTCGAATCAAAAGCTATTACCTAATCGAGGTTTAGAGCTAGCTTACATGAAGATATCCAGAATGAGCTATTTTTAAGAGAGGTTAGTAACTTAGATCATGCTTACTAGATTGCTAGGGATTGCGAACGATTTTAGAGCAGACCTGTTACCAATCGACCTGAGTCAAATAGGTTTAATACCTTGGGAGTAAACCTACCCCTAGCCGATTTCTACCTAGTCGATCCAATCGTACCTCCCAACCAGCTCGTAGGGATGATAAAGGAAAGGCACCTGAGTCCAAAGAGATAAGAACCAGAACACAGAATGTTTTAGGTGTCGAAAAACAGGCCATTTTATTGCTGACTGCCCAGTAAGGACCTTACATATAGGTGAGTGTGAAGAAGAGAATCTGAAAAATGTTGATGAACTTGAAGAAGAAATTTATGAAGCTGAGGAAGATTTAGTAGAAGAGTATAAAGGTGATGAAGAGCCAATAGAGTCATCTGACCTACTAGATATAGTTAGGTATATTCTAGCTCAGACCAAGAAGAATAAGGATTGGTGATGCGGGACTAAAATGTATGCAATTCTTTTTTGTATGTTTTATATGTGGGGTTAGGTGATTAATTCCTGAATTTCAGATCAAAATTTGTTGTAGAGAATTTTGTATGAATTTTTGAAGCCAAGCATGCAGATTAGAACCTAGAAAAGTACTAAAGAAGGATCGCCGGGGCTGTGAAGCCTCAGTTAGGGCAAGTTCACCTACAATAATAAGATTAGAGGTAGAGGGGGTGTACCTGACAATGTCTGAAGTGCTCGGTGAAGATCGCAGTGAAGAGATCTCTCGTTCTCGACAGATGCGGCCTGGAAAATCGAGCCAAAGACCCGCGGATTCCTGGCTTTCAGCTCGGTGGTCCGATTGAGGTGTGGCTTGAGTCGTTGGATTCGTAGGAACTCAGGGACCTACAAACGACCTGTCAGGGGTTAGAAAACTCAAAGGAGATCAAGAAAATAAAGAAAAAACAGCAAAGGAAAGAAAGTTTTGGAGGGGCTAGAAGGATAGTTGGTGGTAGGAAGATGGTTGCAAACACCGGAAGAACTCTCAAACCCCTTTATGCACACAGCAGGTAATCAAACAAAACAATAGAAGAACTCAAGGTTTATTTCATATATCAAAATCTCCCTTCATACAAGAGGCTAGGGTCCTTTAAATAGACCCTTAACCTTGGGCTCCAAGTAAGGGCACATAAGTCTTTACATAAGAATCATTTTCCTCTCAAACCCTAGCTAGAAAATAAGGAAACATTAGGTAGAAAAATCTCTAAAAATTCTCTTGACTTGGCCAACACTCCAAGGACACCTAGGGGGGCGTGTTGGGCTTCTAGGAGCAGCAAGAGGCCGGCCAAAGGGGCTCGGGTGCATGGGTTTGGGCCTCTGGAAGCTGGGGTGGCCTGGTAGCCAGGTAGCAGGAATATTTCCTGGTATCTTGCTTCTTAGGGGCTTGGGCTTGGCGCCTGGGCTTGATTTCTTTGGGCTAGGATGCAGATGGACCTCTAAAATCATGGATACCTTGGTATATGAATATATTTTGGTATCTGGAAGGGAATCTGGGCATCTGGAGGGCATCTGCAAGGAATCAGGGTTTTCTGAATTTTCCTCCTGGGATCTTCAAATCTTCAAGCTGGGTTGGACTTGGGCTATACTTCCTTGTCTTCAATCTGGTTGGACTTAGTCTTCACTTGTATGATGTGGTCTTGAGTCTTCAATATGGTTGAATAGGACTCAAAAAAATAAAATTAGCTCGACATGAGCTGACTAACACTGGACTGAACTAGCTCAACATGAGCTGACTAGTACAGAACTGAAACTTAAAATACTCAAATAATAACTAAAATGGACTCAGATAGGCTAAGCCCTTATTACAGATGGACTCATAAATTATTGATCAATTCATAGAGGATTGAAAAGCCTCTATCTTATTCTGGTGCCTTTGGTGTCCCCACTAATTCTCCCGGGGTGGGAGGAACTCGACCCTGTCGAGTGAAGATCAGATTGGCTCATATATCTCTCGAGAAGGTCTGGGTTGAGGCATTGCAAGTCCTCTCGAAAAATCATGAATCGTCCGACTCTAGCTGGCCTTGCCATCGGACCAGGAAGCATTGATAGTCACAGCCCCGGGTCGTGATTGCTTGATCGTCAGGATACGCTTGATCCGTTCTCCTCTCTCAGGCCAATTTGTTAGTGGACACTCTGGGTTAGGGTTACTCACAATGAAAAGGAATAGGTCCAAAGGCCTCACTAGGTATCGCTGCCGGTTCCCTATACTCAACTAGGTCTGTAATATTGAAGGTAGAACTAATGCCCAAATCCGAAGGCAAGTCTAACACCTAGGCATTTGATCCAACCTTCTTTAACACTTTAAAAGGTCCGGCTCTACGAGCATGAATCTTCTTTTAGGCCTATGCCTAACCAAGATAGAATCCACTACATCAAATTCTTTGATCCATCTTCGGGAATTAGCCAGTTTGTTTAAAATTAGTGTAGGTGGTGAACATGCTGGGCACATGCAGACTCCTAACAAAATGATGCAAATGACTCAAACTAACACCTAATAGACTCGACTTTGCATTCCTATCGAAGGAAATTTATTAAACTTTTATGGGCCTAAACCTAAGAGACTATAGACTCTCTAGGTCTGACCCTAGTGTGGTGTGCACAAGAGTATTTACAATGGAATCCAAGCAAATGCCAAAGGGTATGCCAGAAGTATAATGCAAACCTAACATGCATAATGAATGCATGCAGTACGCTAATCTCAGTTAAATGCAATCTAATAATCCTAGAAATGCTGGAGGTGTCAGGAAAGGGCAGAAAATAGGAAGTGGGTTCAGAATTAGTTTGGTAGGGTAGGAAAAAGGTTCAGGGTTAGTTGGATAAAGTTCGATATAAGAAGGCATGTCAGGGACTAATCCTAGACTAATGAGGCTAACCTTACAAGGTTGCGGTATATCTATGGGGTTTGCATAATGGAAGGATGGGTTACTAATCTCAGGGAAGAGGTCCTTAATGGGAACTATAGAAGGAGGCTCATCCTGAGGGTACTGATTCAAAGAGATCAAGTCCTTAATAAATTCTTCTGGTTCTTATATTTTAGGACTAGACTCTATAACTTGGCTCTCCTTTACGATTTCCTCTGGTAAGGCTCTAGTAGCAGTACCTACGTTCTCTTCCTCTATTTGTTCTTCCACTATAGCTTTAGGTTGGATGTGGTCAAGGTCAACTACCTCTAGGTTGGCTTCTACCTGGGTATCTATTGGGTCAGCTAATTCTAGGTCATCTAAAGGTGTCTCCTCTTCTCCCTTATACTCATCCACTAAGTTTGCATCAGCTTCATACACTTCCGCGTTAATGTAAGCCTTGTCAATCTTAGGAATGGTTGGAGAAGATCGGCTAAGAGAAAATTGGCTAGGTCCTGGTTTCTGATTATGGACACTAGTCCTAGTAGGTTCAGGTTGCCTAAGGGGTAGTGGCTCACTACTGGGCTCAAATTTCGGGGTACTAATCCTATAGGGTTCAAGTTGACTAGGGGAAACCTGATTAGTACTAGGCTGATACTTAGGGATTATGGGCTCTCTGGGCTCATAGGACAAGGGTGCAGATCTATGGGTCATGGGATTATAGGATCGGGGTCATAGGATTTTGGGTCAGCTCTATGGTCAGGTTCTAAGGATGGATCATGGTATGGGGTCCTCCTAAGGTTGGGCTCCCTATATGGGTCAGGATATTGGGTTCTCCTAGGGTTGGACTCCCTATATGGGTCAGAATATTGGGTGTTGGGTCTACTAGGCTCATGGGATATGGGCTCATAGGTTCTAGAGTCATAGGATTTGGAGTCATAAGATCTATAGGCTGTGGGTATACTAGGTTTATAGGGAGTGGATGGATAGGATCTATGTTCATAGGTTCTGGATTCATAGATTCTAGGTTCATAGGATTTCGATGTTGGGAATAGTATCCCAATGCCAATTGCCTGGGTTGTAGGCAGTTGAGCTCAGTATTGTACTGTTTCTTTGAATTAATAAAATATTATTTTTGGCATCTCATCACATATTATTTCCCTGAAATGAACTCTTTCCATGTGATGAAGTCCTTAGGACTACACTGACTTTGATACAGAGAGGATGTATCGAGTGGTCCTTAAACCAGGTTCACAACCAAAGGATACATTGTACTAGACGACAATATATCAAGTATAGGTTGTTGTAGTTCACATCATTTGGTTGTCCTCTTGACCAAATGAGTGTGGTGACACTGATGTGATCTACAAGTGGGATATGTGATATCTCATTGAACGTGACTCCGTGCAGCCCCTTTCTGCCAAAGGGATACTCACGATTGGATATGGGTATATGTGTCCCTCCAACCTGAGGTCATCACGGTAGCTTGCAAGCAACTCCCTGTGCTTTGGTGCCGGACTACCCGGATTTTTAATCTGGTGATGGAAGGTTTTTGGGTACAGGCAAGTACTTGTGGAGCAGTGATGGATCAAGATGGAATTGACCTGTCCAAATAGTTTGGATTGAATGTCTCGCAGTATCTCAATTTAGTAAATCCTCGGCCGGGGTAGCCCTAGTGAAGAGTCACTAGGCTTGCGAGGTTGAGACACGTAGTGGACTGACTCTGACTGGGTTGGCAGCCCAATCTCAGTCATCCTGAGCATTAGAGGTCAAAGGGATGAATTATACGGTAACCATATGCCAGAGGTTTGATAGATTGCTCTCGCATCTTCGACCTATCCGGATGCTGGGACCCATTGCTAGATGGTTTCTTGTGCTGGTACTAGAATTGTTCCAGTGCTACCGTTTAGGTTCAAACCTATGAGGTCACACGCCACAGATGATTACTCTCTGATCCGGATACCAATTACAATTGAGAATCATTTCAGTTTTATGGCCACGGTATTTCTTGAACACACTTTCCCTTCTTCTGTTTTCGCCCATCTTGCCCTTGTTTTTGTCAACCGAAAATTATTCCGGGCTGACCAGGATTGAACCAGATTTTATTGAATCTGTTTTGAACTGATTCTTAGCTAGTTTCGGTCTTCTATTGGTTGTGAACCAATTTTTATCTTTGAACCGGTTTTGAACCGTTTAGGATTGGGTTGGAAAATCCTAGAACCAATTTTTGAACCGATGGGATTGAATGGACCAGTTTTGAACCGGTGTTTGTTTTCTTTCAGCGTGACCGTTTTACACGATCTTTCGTTAGAAGAATTCCAAGCGCCCTGAGACCGAACCGATGCCTCCTCCTCTCCTTCCACCCGCTGCCATTCCTCTCTATTATTGCTGATTTATTTGGAGAACGGCAGCCTGCTCTTTGATCCTCTTCGTCTCCCTGCCTCTCCCTTTTCCCTCTGCTATTTATAAATACAGCAGGCCCTATTCTTCGTTACTCATGAGTTTTTGGCTGGGAGTTGATGTTCTGGGTGCTGTTTTGGGCTGAAAAACAACGAGAGTTCTTCGCTTAATCCTTCAATCCATCGGGTGCTGTTGGGGCTGAGATTTGGAGAGATTTAGGGAGAGAAACAAGCCTTGATCCTTGTTTATTGTAGTGCTCAAATCAAAAGATTGCAGTAAACCAGAGTTGCTGCCATCAACTGTGACCAAAGTTCCTTCCAGCGGCTAGCACCGCGCAAGGGGGAGGATCCGAGAGCCCCAGGCATGTCTCCCCTCTAGAGGGAGTATCTCTTTACTTCTGGGAGCAAGAGAGTCGAACCAGATTTGCTGCTGCTGCTCCAAATCCAAAGAACCAGCTTGCTGTTTTTCCTGCAGCAGATTTTTTTGCAGCAAGTTTTGGATGATTTGGTAGACCCTTTTTGGTATTTTTTTCTTTGCAGATTTCGGTTGAAGATCAAAGAACATCTTATCCCCCTGTTGCTGCTCCGATTTGGGAGGAAAAGGAGGTCCAGACGCCACCTTTTGGTTGCTATTTTGAAGAGCAAAAATAGAGCTTCCCAATGTCTAAACGAGGAAGACAACTGGAATAAGTTTATCCCACTTATTCCAGCCTATTCCAGTTTTATTCCAGGGCTATTCTAGGTGGAATAAAGGTATGGAAATATTTTATTTAAATCATGCATAATTAGATTTATTTGTTAATATGTTTTACAAATATTATATACCTTGTTACATGCCTATTATTAATACATGCAACTTGAATAGATTAGATTCTGGGTGGAGCAGTTTTTCGCTGCGTGATTTTTAAAAATTATTTTAAAATCCATTATGCTCCCGTAGCTATTTGCATGCCTAGCGTAGAATCATGTCAAACCACCTGCACCTTTTTCCTTCACTAGTATTAGAGCAAGGTTGCATGTGTAATCTATTTATGTTTGCATGTATGTATATTAAAATTGGTTTAATCTAATGATGTATCTAGATTCTTTTTGGAAACTAGTCAAGACCTTCACCATGACCGTATGTTTCTGACATGATGCAGATCGTCTGTGTTGGCCTCTTCAGAAGGATCCTTAAAGAATATTAAAATTAAAAATGTTTTAATTTGATGATACATGGTTTTGTGCATGTTTACTATAGGATATGAAATATTTGTAAAATATTGTATCTTGATGCATGATATGGTTATGTAAAAATGTTTTACATTGTGACTTAATTAAAAATTATTTTAATTAAATCTTTGGCTTATTAAAAACTTTTAGGTTTATGAAATCTAAAACACTTGCATAAGCCATTTTGGATTATATTGGGTTAGCTGACTAGTTGGGTCCATAATTAGGTTAGACCTAAGTTTAGTTGAACCGGATTAAAAGAAGATTAAACAAAAGTTGTTTAAGGCCCTTCTTTAGAACTATCTAATAGTTAGATTTGTTGATCCGTTCATCTAAAATGGATTCAATTAGTGGCTCAGTGGATGCCCGAGTCTTTAGGCTAATCTGATCGAGTCTGGTAAACCGACTGGTGTCGAGGTAGGTTTGGCATTGTGATCATGGTTGTATGAGGCTACCTCTTTCCTGGCCAACTTGGTTGGTGTCTAGGAAAGATGGTTAATGGCGGATACTCACCCATGATCTCACCTACCTGACTAGTCAAGTCGACCAGAACTGATTGGAAAAGCTCAATGACTCGAGTTAACCGATGTCACCCAGGATGATCGGTCTAACTGATCTATAGGTGCCCATGGATCATTTGTTGATTTATTTCATCCCTCCTGAAATCTGATTGATTCAGTGGGAGGATGATCCATATCCTTGTCTTTTTCTTCTGTCACAACTAAAAATCCTCTAAAATTATTAGGTCCTTAAAAAGACTAAGTCAAGGAGTTGATAGTGTCTTAGCCTCCCATTAAGTCGGTTAGAAATGTGTCCACTAGCTTGGTGTTCATCAGCAGTTCCATAGAACGGGTGTACATCCGGCGACTGGAATTTCTATCTGATCGATGATGGTTCAGTGCAACCTCCTTAACGGGACCAGGTGGGCCGGCCATAGTCGGGCTTGGTCTTTAGTTAGCTGAAAGCATTGGATTTGTCATTTTAATGGTTGGACCTAACCAGAGACCCGCAATAGGAGGCTCCAAGGCCGATTGGGGTGTTCTCTGTGACAAAATAAAATACTGAAAATTGTTTAGTGAAGCAATTGGTTTACAACCTACCTTTAGGCTCATATGGGTGAGTTGGCCAAAGCCGGGCTCTTCATGGCCTATTGGATTTCAGTACCCACTTGAAAAAGTATTTTCATGGATTGGAGTTAGAGGCTACCAATCTGAAAAATTAGTGGGAGAAACCTTTAGACTAAAGTCCAAGTCTTTTGGTTAAAATTAATTCATACACTAATGTGGTCTTGTTTTCTTTTCAGATGTCTTCAAACTTATCACTCCGATCACTTCTCGATAACGAGAAGTTAAAAGATCACAACTTCGATAGTTGGTATCGAAGATTGAGAATCATTCTGGAGCATGAACGGATCCTCTATGTGATAACGGATCCGGCACCTGAAATCCCTCCCGCTAATGCACGGAGTGCGGTCAGAGACACTTATCTGATGTGGGTCTCTGATCGGACTACTGTCCGTTGCATTATGTTAGTGGCGATGAACGACGAGTTCAGTCACAAATTCGAGGAGGCCCAACCTGATGAAATCCTTCAAAAGTTTAAGGAATCCTTCGGCACCCCGGATGATGTAGAACGGTACAAAGTGTCTTGTGCTATCTACAACTCCAAGATGCCGAATGGTGGTTCAGTCACTGATCATGTATTGTACATGATCGAGCTGATTGAAAAACTGGGCAAACTCGGATGCCCCTTGCACGAGCAGCTCGGCAAGGATGCGATCCTGAATTCTCTTCCCTCCTTCTATCTTGATTTTCTCGATCATTACAGAATGAACAAGCCTGCAGTAAACTACCATGGTCTTTTGGGGTTGCTGCAGACTTTCGAGAAAGACCACCAACTTAATAAGGGGGTGGTGAATTTAGTGGGAGGAAGTAGAGGTCGTCGTCCCTTTAAGAAAGGGAAGAAGAAAATAAATAAAAAGGGAAAGAAGGTGCAGAATGCTCCTGGCCCTAGTCAGACCAGGAAGTATAAGGCTGATCAATCTTCTGCACAATGTTTCTACTACAAGAAGAAGGGACACTGGAAGAGGAACTGTCCTCTTTATATTGCATCCCTTGATCCGAACAGGCCGAGGAAGCAGAAGTCTGCTGAACAAGGTATTTATATGATAAAACCTTTTAATTACTCTATTGTTGATACTGCTAACTGGGTATTGGATACTGGTAGTCCAATTCATGTTTGTAATTCATTACAGGGACTTCAAGTTAGCAGAAGATTTGAAGATGGAGAACAGTTTCTGAGCATCGGGAATGGAAATCGTGTTCCAGTACTGGCGGTCGGAGTCCTGCGTCTTGTCTTTGAGTCTTATACTGTCGAACTAGTCGACTGTCACTATTGTCCTAGTTTCATTATGAGCATAATCTCTGTAGGCCTTTTGGCCAATTGTGGTTTTGAACTATCAATAAAGAGAGATTTTTGCAATGTTATTTTGAATAACTCTGTGATAATGAAAGCTAGATTAAATAATGACATATATGTACTATCAAGGCCTGTTTGTGTAATGTACACATCTAGCAAATGCCCAAGATTAGATAATGTCAACGATTTGTATCTTTGGCACTGTAGGCTATGTCATATTAACCAAAATAGGATAAACAAGATACGAGGAGATGGACTCCTCGAGGTCAGTGATTCTGAATCACTGCCAACTTGTGAATCCTGTTTACTTGGTAAAATGACCAAGTCACCTTTTACTGGAAAAGGTGAACGAGCTACAGAACTTCTAAGTCTAATACATACTGATGTATGTAGACCAATGACAGTTAGTGCCAGAGGAGGATACAAATATTTCATTACCTTTACAGACGACTTTTCAAGGTTCGGTTATGTCTTTTTAATGAGACATAAGTCTGAGTCATTTGAAATGTTCAAACGATACCATAATGAAGTAGAAAAGCAAACTGGAAAAAATATTAAAACCCTTCGATCTGATCGAGGTGGTGAATACTTATCTGGTGATTTTTTGACATATCTTGAGGAGAATGGAATTCTCTCTCAGTGGACTCCTCCAGGAACACCACAGTTGAATGGTGTGTCCGAAAGGAGGAATCGAACCTTGTTGGACATGGTTCGATCCATGATGGATTTTGCAACTCTGCCGCTATCATTTTGGGGATATGCACTTCAGACAGCCTGTTACTTATTAAATAATGTTCCAAGTAAGTCTGTTGTCTCCACTCCGTATGAGATGTGGAATGGATGTAAACCCTCAATCTCACACCTTCGGGTTTGGGGTTGTCCGGCTTACGTAAAATGTTTAGACTCAGACAAACTTGGTCCTAGGTCTGATCGGTGTTTATTCATTGGTTATCCAAAGGAAACCAAAGGGTATTTCTTCTACTTGGAGAATGAACAAAAGGTGTTCGTTGCTCTTAGAGCTATCTTTTTGGAAAAGGAGTTCCTTAGAGAAGGAACTATAGCCTCTAAGATTGAACTTGATGAAGTTCAGCCACTAGAAGAACCTGCACACTCTAAGGACATCGTAGAACCGGCTGTGATTGAATCACACTCAGAACCCATTAGGAGATCTGGTAGAATACCGCGTTAGCCGGACAGACACTATGGTTTCTTGGTCCGGGACGGCGATCCCATTGAGCTCGATAAGAACAATGAGGATCCGATCACCTATATGGATGCACTTCAGAGATCTGACTCTGAGGCATGGCTTGGAGCCATGCGATCCGAAATGGAGTCCATGGAAATCAACAATGTTTGGACATTGGTTGATCCGCCTGAAGGTATAAAATCCATCGGGTGTAAATGGATCTTCAAGAAGAAAAGGGGCGCAGATGGGAAGGTAAAGACCTATAAAGCCCGTCTGGTTGCCAAGGGGTATCGTCAGCGATATGGTATCGATTATGATGAGACTTTCTCCCCTGTGGCAATGCTCAAGTCCATTCGGATCATGCTTGCTTTGGCAACATTTTTTGATTACGAGATCTGGCAAATGGATGTCCGAATCGCTTTCCTAAATGGGGAACTGGAAGAGGAGGTGTATATGATACAGCCTGAAGGGTTCACATCCACAGATGAATCAAAAGTATGCAAGTTGCAGAGGTCCATCTATGGACTCAAGCAAGCGTCTCGAAGTTGGAACTTACGGTTTGATAGGTGTATCAAATCGTACAGCTTCGTTAGGAACGGAGAAGAACTGTGCATCTATAAATGGGTTAATGGTTCTGTGATTGTATTCCTAGAACTGTAATTTGACGACATTCTCTTAATCGGGAATGATGTCGCAGCATTACAAGGAATAAAGGTCTGGTTATCATCTCAGTTCTCCATGAAGGACTTGGGTGAAGCTTCTTACATACTAGGTATGAAGATCTATAGAGATAGATCTAAGAAGCTTTTGGGATTGTCCCAGTCTACGTACATTGACACCGTGCTGAAACGGTTCAGCATGGAAAATTCCAAGAAAGGCTATCTCCCGATAGGTTCTGGAATTACTCTTTCCAAGAAGGATTGTGCGATAACTCCTAAGGAAAGAGAGCGCATGAGTAGAGTACCTTATGCTTCTGCAGTAGGCTCTATCATGTATGCTATGACTTGTACTAGACCAGACGTGGCATACTCACTAGGAGTAGTGAGCAGATACCAGTCTGACCCAGGTGAGGCGCATTGGAAGGTGGTTAAGTTCATCCTTAAGTATTTAAGAAATACTAAAGAACAATGGCTAATTTATGGAGAACCTGACTTGAAACTTGTGGGGTACTCTGACTCCAGTTTTCAGTCAGATAGAGATGACAGCAAGAGTGTGTCAGGGTTTGTATTTACCCTGAATGGAGGAGCGATCTGCTGGAAAAGTTCCAAGCAGGCAACTGTTGCAGACTCTGTATGAGAAGCAGAATATATTGCAGCATCAGATGTAGCAAAGGAAGCTGTATGGTTGTGGAAGTTCCTTGGAGAGCTAGGGGTGGCACCTTTTCTAGTTGGTCTTGTTCCGGTGTACTGTGACAGCACTGGAGCCATTGCTCAAGCTAAGGAGCCTAAAGCTCATCACCACACCAAGCACATACTGCGACGCTACCACCTCGTACGAGAGATCGTGGAACGAGGCGACATCAATCTTCTAAAGATCGATGGAAAAGAAAATCTGGCCGACCCCTTCACTAAAGCCCTCGGAATAAAAGAGTTCGACTATTGTAAATGGGAAATGGGTATTAGATACTCTTCTGATTGGCTTTAGTACAAGTGGGAGTTGTTGGGAATAGTGTCCCAAAGCCAATCGCTTGGGTTGTAGGCGGTTGAGCTCAATATTGTACTGTTTCTTTAAATTAATAAAATGTTATTTTTGGCATCTCATCATATATTATTTCTCTGAAATGAACTCTTTCCATGTGATGAAGTCCTTAGGACTACACTGACTTCGATACAGAGAGGATGTATCGAGTGGTCCTTAAACCAGGTTCACAACCAAAGGATACATTGTACTGGACGGCAATATATCAAGTATAGGTTGTTGTAGTTCACATCGTTTGGTTGTCCTCTTGACCAAATGAGTGTGGTGACACTGATGTGATCTACAAGTGGGATATGTGATATCTCATTGAACGTGACTCCGTGCAGCCCCTTTCTGCCAAAGGGATACTCACGATTGGATATGGGTATATGTGTCCCTCCGACCTGAGGTCATCACGGTAGCTTGCAAGCAACTCCCTGTGCTTTGGTGCCGGACTACCCTGATTTTTAATCCGGTGATGGAAGGTTTCTGGGTACAAGTAATGTACTTGTGGAGCAGTGATGGACTAAGATGGAATTGACCTATCCAAACAGTTTAGATTGAATATCTCGCAGTATCTCAATTTAGCAAATCCTCGGCAGAGGTAGCCCTAGTGAAGAGTCACTAGGCTTGCGAGGTTGAGACACGTAGTGGACTGTCTCTGTCTGGGTTGGTAGCCCAATCTCAGTCATCCTGAGCATTAGAGGTCAAAGGGATGAATTATATGGTAACCATATGCCAGAGGTTCGATAGATTGCTCTCGCATTTTTGACCTATCCGGACGCCGAGACCCATTGCTAGATGGTTTCCTGTGCTGGTACTAGAATTGTTCCAGTGCTACCATTTAGGTTCGAACCTATGAGGTCACACGTCATAGAGGATTACTCTCTGATCCGGATACCGATTACGATTGAGAATCATTTCGATTTTATGGTCACGGTATTTCTTGAGCACACTTTCCCTTCTTCTGTTTCTGCCCGTCTTGCCCTTGTCTTTGTCAACCGAAAATTGTTCCGGGCTGACCAGGACTGAACCAGGATTTTATTGAATCTGTTTTGAACTGATTCGGAGCTCGTTTCGGTCTTCTATTGGTTGTGTACCAATTTTTATCTTTGAACCGGTTTTGAACCGTTTAGGATTGGGTTGGAAAATCCTAGAACCAATTTTTGAACTGATGGGATTGAATGGACCAGTTTTGAGCCGGTGTTTGTTTTCTTTCAGCGTGACCGTTTTACACGATCTTTCGTTAGAAGAATTCCAAGCGCCCTGAGACCAAACCGACGCCTCCTCCTCTCCTTCCACCCGTTGCCGTTCCTCTCTATTATTGCTGATTTATTTGGAGAACGACAGCCTGCTCTTTGATCCTCTTCGTCTCCCTGCCTCTCCCTTTTCCCTCTGCTGTTTAGAAATACAGCATGCCCTATTCTTCGTTACTCACGAGTTTTTGGCTGGGAGTTGATGTTCTGGGTGCTGTTTTGGGCTGAAAAACAACGAGAGTTCTTCGCTTAATCCTTCAATCCATCGGGTGCTGTTGGGGCTGAGATTTGGAGAGATTTAGGAAGAGAAACAAGCCTTGATCCTTGTTTATTGTAGTGCTCAAATCAAAAGATTGCAGCAAACTAGAGTTGCTGCCATCAACCGTGACCAAAGTTCCTTCCAGCAGCTAGCACCGTGCAAGGGGGAGGATCCGAGAGCCCCAGGCATGTCTCCCCTCTAGAGGGAGTATCTCTTTACTCCTGGGAACAAGAGAGTCGAACCAGATTTGCTGCTGCTGCTCCAAATCCAAAGAACCAGCTTGCTGTTTTTCCTGCAGCAGAATTTTTTGCAGCAAGTTTTGGATGTTTTAGTAGACCCTTTTTGGTATTTTTTTTCTTTGCAGATTTTGGTTGAAGATCAAAGAACATCTTATCCCCCTGCTGCTGCTCCGATTTGGGAGGAAAAGAAGGTCCAGACGCCACCTTTTGGTTACTGTTTTGAAGAGCAAAAACAGATCTTCCCAACGTCTAAACGAGGAAGACAATTGGAATAAGTTTATCCCACTTATTCCAGCCTATTCCAGCTTTATTCCAGGGCAATTCTAGGTGGAATAAAGGTATGGAAATATTTTATTTAAATCATGCTTAATTAGATCTTTTTGTTAATATGTTTTACAAATATTATATGCCTTGTTACATGCCTATTATTAATACATGCAACTTGAATAGATTAGATTCTGAACGGAGCAGTTTTTCGCTGCGTGATTTTTAAAAATTATTTTAAAATCCATTATGCTCCCGTAGCTATTTGCATGCCTAGCGTAGGATCATATCAAACCACCTGCACCTTTTTCCTTCACTGGAGTCATAAGATCTATAGGTTGTGGGTATACTAGGCTTATAGGATGTGGGTAAATAGGATCTATCTTCCTGGTCTACAAACTCCTAATTTGTCCTTCTAGGACGAATCTCAGAGATTGGGTCAGGACGATGGTCTCTCCTAGGTTTAGCCTCAAGGTATGGAACAGGGTTTGGAGTCCTCCTAGGCTCGGGATTATAGTATGGGTCAAGCTGGGGGTTTCTCCTAGGTTCAACCTCACAGAATGGATCAAGGTTTGGGGTCCTCCTAGGTTCAGGATAATAGTATGGGTCAGGATGAGGAGCTCTCCTAGGTTCGACCTCATGGTATGGATCAGGATTTGGGGTCCTCCTAGGTTGAGGGGACTCAGGATGTGGATCAGACTGTGACCCATGGGTTCTTTGTATGGTCCCTACACGGCCTTCTAATTGGTCAAACCTGCTGGCAAGATGGTCAATTCTATTGTTGGTTTGGGTACTAGACTGAGTTAACTGGGCCATGGATTGGGTTAGTTGCTCAGTGAGTGCTTTTATTTAGGCTTGCAAATTTTCCATGGGTTCAGACATTTGTGAAGGGGGTGGGTGATATGAAACCCCTGATCTAGTGCTCATGCAAGACTCGATCAGACCGACTATAGCTGACTAGACCTAGAGTCCAAACTAGATGCTCAATCAGGATGGCAAACTAGCCTATAGTAACCCTATACTCAGCCAGGCAGGTGTAAGGGGAGTGTTAGATCCCTGATTCCCAATCCTAGACACCAATCAGAGATTGGCCAGGTAGGCAGACCAGAACACAAGCCCTTCAGGATTGAATCCCTGAACCACCGTTCTAGACACTGAGCACAAGGCACACATAGATTAACTTGACACGGTGATCTAACACTGGCCCGGACCCGACCAGTTGGTGTCCCTAGCCCACTAGGGCAAATTAAGTCTAGTTAATTTTAGGTTAAGGCTTGGGACCGAATGCAAGGGATGTGGTTTTGGGCTAAGGAGAGGTGATCAAATCCTCCCCCCATCTGACATAGCAAGAGTGCCCTTAAAGGTAGATTATGCAATGATGGCAGGCAAATGAGGATGCAAATTAGGGTTTAGATGTTTTTGGTATTTTTGGAGAATATGTATTTTTTTTATATTTTTTGGTATTTTCTTAAATAGAAGAAAACTTGCAAATTATGGCCTAATATGCAGGAAATATACCAAAATTAAAAGATATGCAAAAAATGCTAAACAAAACCCTAAAACTTCCAAACTTGTCTTGCTGAAAAAAAAAACAGAGCCAAAAATTTGCATGCTATATTTTGGCTTGAAAAAAAGTCACAGGTCATAATAAAATCTACAAAAATTACTAAAATTACCATGAATTATGATGAATCCAGAAAAATAAATTTCAAGATTTTTAGAGTTTTTATCAGAGAGAAATAATTTAAATAACAGAGCATATATGGACTGAAAAATTTCAGAAAATAAGCCCTAATCTAAGCTCTGATACCAAATGATGCGGGACTAAAATGCATGCAATTCTTTTTTGTATGTTTTATATGTGGGGTTAGATGATTAATTCCTGAATTTCAGATCAAAATTTATTGTAGGGAATTTTGTATGAATTTTTGAAGCCAAGCATGCAGATTAGAACCTAGAAAAGTACTAAAGAAGGATCGCCGGGGCTGAGAAGCCTCGGTTAGGGCAAGTTCTCCTACAATAATAAGACTGGAGGTAGAGGGGGTGTACCTGATAATTTTTGAAGTGCCCAGTGAAGATTGTAGCGAAGAGATCTCTCGTTCCTCGATGGATGCGGCCTGGAAAATCGAGCCAAAGACCCGCGGATTCCCGGCTTTTAGCTCGGTGGTCTGATTGAGACGTGGCTGGAGTCGTTGGATTCGTAGGAACTCGGGGACCTGCAAACGACCTATCAGGGGTTAGAAAACTCAAAGGAGATCAAGAAAATAAAGGAAAAATAGCAAAGGGAAGAAAGTTTTGGAGGCGCTGGAAGGATGGTTGGCGGTAGGAAGATGGTTGCAAACACCGGGAAGAAGAACTCTCAAACCCCTTTATGCACACAGCAGGGTAATCAAACAAAACAATAGAAGAACTCAAGGTTTATTTCATATATCAAAATATCCCTTCATACAAGAGGCTAGGGTCCTTTAAATAGATCCTTAATCTTGGGCTCTAAGTAAGGGCACATAAGTCTTTACATAAGAATCATTTTCCCTCTCAAAACCTAGCTAGAAAATAAGGAAACATTAGGTAGAAAAATCCCTAAAATTTCTCTTGACTTGGCCAACACTCCAAGGACACCTAGGGGGGCGTGTTGGGCTTCTAGGAGCAGCAAGAGGCCGGCCCAAAGGGGCTCGGGTGCATGGGTTTGGGCCTCTGGAAGTTGGGGTGGCCTGGTAGCCAGGTAGCAGGAATATTCCCTGGTATCTTGCTTCTTAGGGGCTTGGGCTTGGCGCCTGGGCTTGATTTCTTTGGGCTAGGATGCAGATGGACCTCTAAAATCATGGATACCTTGGTATATGAATATATTTTGGTATCTGGAAGGGAATCTGGGCATCTGGAGGGCATCTGCAAGGAATCAGGGTTTTCTGAATTTTCCTCCTGGGGTCTTCAAATCTTCAAGCTGGGTTGGACTTGGGCTATACTTCCTTGTCTTCAATCTGGTTGGACTTAGTCTTCACTTGTATGATGTGGTCTTGAGTCTTCAATATGGTTGAATAGGACTCAAAAAAATAAAATTAGCTCGACATGAGCTGACTAACATTGGATTGAACTAGCTCAACATGAGCTGACTAGTACAGAACTGAAACTCAAAATACTAAATAACAACTAAAATGGACTCAGATAGGCTAAGCCCTTATTACAGATGGACTCATAAATTATTGATCAATTCATAGAGGGTTGAAAAGCCTCTATATTATTCTGGTGCCTTTGGTGTCCCCACCAATTGGCATAGGACAAATATTTTATAGACCTTTATTAAGATAGGAGATAAAGTGTGCAAGATTATTATGGATAGTGGAAGTTGTGTGAATGCCATATCTACCAATGCTGTAAAGAGTTTAGGCTTACCCACAGTACCACTTCCTTGCCCATATAAGGTATCCTTGATTAATACGACATCCATTCCTATTAGGTTACAATGCCAGGTCCTAGTCCAGATTCAATCTTACCAGGAGAAAGTATGGTGTGATGTGATTCCAATGGGGGTTAGTAGTATCATTCTGGATAGACCATGGTTATATAATCATGATGCAATGCTCTTTGGCCAATGTAACTCATGTTCATTTAAGCAACATGAAAAGAGAATTGTGATTAACTCGACCCCACCTAAAGACAATACCAAGCGAGGGTCTAGTCATTTGAGAGAGAAAACTCGGATTGAACCTAATTACTGCTAAGGAATTAGAGCACGAAATTGTTGAAGGTTCAATGTCTGGATGCTGACTGCTAAAAAAGTTCATGATGAACCACAAAAGGAACACCCTAAGGAGATCTTAGAGTTTTTTAAGGAGTTTAAGGATGTGTTTCCAGAAGACCTCCCAAACAAATTACCTCTGTTAAGGGACATACAACATGCTATAGACTGTCCTAAGAGATACGTTGCCAAATTTATCACATTATAGAATGAATCCTATCGAACATAAGGAATTATTGAGGCAAGTTGAGGATCTTCTTAGGAAAGGATTTATAAGGAAAAGTTTGAGTCCATGTGTCGTTCCAGCTCTCTTGACTCCCAAGAAGGATGGCACTTGGAGAATGTGTGTCGACAGTAGAGCCATCAATAAGATTACAGTGAAGATAGTGTTGCCCAGGTGGCTTTCCAAGAGGGGGGTGAATTAGGATTATAAAAGTTTTAGCAAATATGTGCACTTTAAAACTCTTTTAGTGTTGTGGTGTTGTGATAGATTATGCAATGCGGAAGCAAATAATTAAACACAATCAAGGCAATCACAAACACAAAAGATTTAGAGTGGTACGGAGCAACCCGCTCCTATGTCCACTATCCAAGCACCACTTGGGATTTTCACTATATCCTCTACCGGAATACAGTCCGATTGTTTTGACAGGCTCATAATCCAAACCTCTATACTTTGGTTTTAATACGGGATCACCAAAGAAACCCCACATTTGGTTTTAACATACGCTAACCAAGAACATAACTCCCTTTGGTTTTTAGAACCGGGCTCACCAAAGAAATCCAATACACTCTCAAGACACAGCCCCTTGCTTCTCTTAGAGAAAAAACAAGATATATCAAATGGAAATAGCAACTTTACAACAAACCAAATTTGTTTGATAGTTGCCGATGAAGATCAAATTGAAGCCTAGCTTTAAATACTCTTGAATACTCTTCAAGCTACTTCTTGACTTCCTCAAAAGGTTGGATTCAAGAATGAAGATCAGTTGGTGAAGCTTTGAATCCTTTCTTGAATGCTCACTTGAAGTTGGTTGGTGAAAGACTTGAAATCAACTTGAATGCTCCTTAACTTTCAATGAATAATTGTTTAATCCATCATAAATACTCTCTTTTATAGTTTTCAAGCAAAACTAGCCATTGCAGGGCCTAGAAAACCAGAATATAGCCATTGGAGCCTCTTTATAATTCAAAAAACTATTTCAGCAACTAGCCGTTATAAGTTAGAGCCCGACACTCAAGTCGACTTGAGAACTAGGAGTTAGCTCGAAGTCTCAGACAATGGAAAAACAAACTCTGGAGGAGTCGGCTCTTCAAGGCTTAGTCGGCTCAAAGTCTTAGTCACCAAAAACACAAACTCTGGATGAGCCGGCTCTTCTGGGCTTAGCCGGCTCGAACTCTCAGTCAGGAAAAATACAAGTTCTGGTTGAGTCGGTTCTTAAGGCTCAAGTTGGCTCGAACTTCTAAAACTTTGAAATTTTCGTGCCATGCCAGAACAAGAGTCGGGTCTTAGTCCACGAGTCGGCTCTAGCAAAAATTCTTCAAATGCTTTCAAACTTCTCCAAACTTTTTCAATCAAGATTCCAACAAGAGCAAGTCTTCCAAACAATTTAAAGAGCTTACCACACATATCTAATCTACTTACACTCATTTTTACTAATTTATAGCCCTTTTTTACAATAGTACATGGATGAAAAGTTAGAGCTTTACAATTTGAAATGTACATGAGTTCATAAAATACTTGAATACATTTCAACTGAATAGAAAATCAACTGATATAAAGATAAATTCTTCCTGCAAAACTTCTTGAGTAATTGAAAGAATTAGTAATGCATACATGCTCCAATATTTTGTAATCATCAAAATCATTCCAGGGGTCAACAATCTCCCCCTTTTTGATGATGACAAAATATGGGCATGAAAAAGTTTAGAACACTTTACAATTATATGTGATGACATACTATGTACCATATTCACATGTATCAAGGTGTATTCAAGGTAGTGTGTATTAAAGCAAATAAAGTATCAAGATGTTGAAATGAAGTAGTATCAAAACAAACTTTTCAACATGTATTAGGGCAATAAGTTTACTATACTAGTCATGCACTAAAATTGTATGCAAGTATCAAATCATCACTATACTAATTTTCAGCTTCAATTAGGAGAACTTTTCACTTTGCATTTGAAAGAAATTTTAATAAATGCTCAATAAATGCTCCCCCTTTCTCATATAATAGAAATTTATACTTGATATACAATTACTTCTTGTTTTTATCATACCTTTCTATTCATTTTCATCTCTTCCTATATTTTTTTTTATGCTCTATTCTCATTTTTCATGCTCATTTTCAGCACTTTTCTCATTTTCATGCTCTTTTTCAACTCTCTTCTCATTTTCATGCTCTTCTCCCCCTTTTTGACATCAACAAAATATACAATCATAATCATTCATATATATGTATCATAAAACTTTTAAAAGATATATAGATATATATATGAAAAGTCGGTACAGGATGTGATACAGTACAAAAGTGCTAAAGCACACCAAAATAGTATCACATACAAGGGAGAATGCGGAAAAAAAAGTCCTAATGATCAGAAAGAAGGACTAGATCACTCATCTTCACTGGAAGAAGAGTCAATTTCTTGAATGCCAAATGTAGGTTTAAATTTAGGAAACCTAGGTCTAAGGTCCTTAAGTCTAGTCTTAACAGGAGCAGAAGGTTTAGGAATTCTAGGTCTAGACCTGGTTGGAGGTTCTGAAGAGATCAAGATAGGTGTAGGTTGCACAGAAGGAGGATCAGACAAGGCTAAGATGCTGGTGCTCGATAGAATCTGAGTCGTTGGAGTCTCTGATATGCTAGTGCTCTATCCCTGAGTACCAGTACCATGCCCAACAGTAAGAGTAGCTGCAATAGGAGTGTCAATAGAATGCTCAGCTCTCCCTATGCACAGTTAGCATCATGATCATCTAGTCTTGCTAAAGGTGGAGGAGGTGCTGAATGGCTAGCTGTATTGATATGCTGAAGAACTGATAAGATCTGCTGAAAGCAATCTCGCATCTCGGTTTGAAGAGCAACTATCTTGGTATCAGTCTCTGCCCTACCTCGCTGCAGAGTAGAGAGCTCCTCGAAAATAAACTGCAATCTGCGATCATCTCCCAAACCACCAAAAGCATACTCTTTCACAGGGGAATGAGGTGTAGAAGGTGCTGGCTCAGAGGGTCCAGCCTCATCAGTATGTAGCTCTGCCTTAATGCCCTGTGCCTGACCAGCCTGGTCATCCTCATTAGACTCCTCATCAGAATGTGTAGCTGGCAGCCAGAAAGTCTTCCTAATCCAATGTCCATCTATCTTCAGAAATCCCATTCAAATTAAATATTTTACATTATACCTGTTAGTGTGCAAAAAAGGCCTCCTGTCCTCACCTGATAGATCAATGTCAGCATCTCTGAAAAGAAGGGTAAACACCATACCGTAAGGAAGGCAAGCTCATGCCCTGCGAGCTGCTTCTCACATCTGAGGTATCATGATGTAGGGCAAGCTGAGGGCCTCCCCCTCAATCAAACATCTCATAAATACAAGATCTCTTTCACTTACCCAGTCAAACCTTTCTGTTATGGGTAAGAATACACAGCTAATAATGTTGTGAATTAGCATCATCTCCAAAGACAGTTGATTTGCCCTAACATGAACAATTTTTGAAACATCATTCCTCTCTAGGATTGTTTTCAATGTCTTCTACTTCTCTTTCAATACCAAGAAACATTCCCCTTCTTTGGGAATCTGAAGAATACTACTCAGTTTTTGCTCATTTACCAAAATGTGTTTACCTTTAATTATGGATTCCAAATGAAAAGTACCCAGGGATAGGTTCTCAAAAAATTGTCTCACTAGGGTTGGATATGTCGGTAAATCTAGTATGCAAAATGATTTCCACCCTTAAGCAATAAGCCATTAACCTATCCTTAGGTTTTCTTGTTCTAGAAAATTAAAATCTACACATCTTCCAGAAGTTACTTGCCTGTTTCCCAAAAGAATGATCTGCCTGGGGGCTTCTGGAGCTTCTTGCTGCTCTTCATGCTGCTCTTCTACGGGATGTGAAGTGTCCCCTCTTTGTTCTTTGTTCTTTCGCAACCGTTCGAACAACCTATTTTGCTCTCTTCCCAATGGTCTTCTTAGGATCCATCTTGCTCGGATTCGAGGTTTGGAGGGGTTCTAGAGTTTTTTTTTAAGGTTTGGAAGAGGGAACGGCTGGAGTTCAATAGGAAAAGTTGAAAGAAAATGAGTTTAAAAAGCTACGGAACCCTATTTAAAAGGCTTGAACTCGTCCTTTGTGTCAGCTCGACTAAACAAGGGTTTTCAAGAGTCGACTCGAGCAAAAATGAAGGTTAAAGCTCAAAGGTTTAAAAAGAAAAATTCTATAGGTCACTTAGCACTAGATGAAGTGGTCATTAGCTCTAAAGTGAATTTTGAAAAGTCTAGATAATTTTTTTTATTTTTGAAAAATTAGGTCAATACTCTTAATACGGGTCACATAGACCTAACTCACCTCTAATCTTTTCAAATCTATCTTGGCTAAGAGGTTTGGTGAAAATATCAACAAGTTGATTTTCTGTAGGCACAAATTCTAATTCTACAACATTATTTAAAATATGGTCTCTAATGAAATGATGTCTAATTTCTATATGCTTTATTCTAGAATGCTGAATTTGATGGGGACCTGAAAACCTATTTTATTTTATTTTATTTGAATCCATTAGTCCTGTGTCACTTGAGTCTAAGTGAGCCACTTGAGTCCTGTAATAAAGTGGGACAACTGAGTCAGTTGAGTCCACTTAGTCAGGTCTAGTTATTTTCAGTCTAGTCAGTCCAATCAAGTGAGTCCGTTCGAGTCCATTCAGGTCATGTACAAGAGGAGAGTTCGCAGCTAGGAGATTTACTAGGCCCCCCAACTAGAGCCAGCCTTCTTGCACCTGGACCCTTTCATGCCGCCAAGCCCGCAAGAGAGAGCTCCAGCCCAAGATAAGCCCACTGTTGACCGGTTCACCAGGGTTTCTTGGCCCATAAGTTAGGATTTCTTAGCCCTCAAGTAATATACCATGGGGTGAGTCTATAAATACCGCCCCTCCCCTCTTGTATTAAATATCTTTTTTCTTATGATTACAAACAAAAAAATTATTTTGATATGAGTTTTGAGTTTTCTCCGGATTGAAGTGGGTGTGATGCCCGGTTTCCTGATTTTTGAGTACAAGCCCTAATCTTCTGGTGACTCTTACGCTCGCCAGCGATCCTTCCCTGCCTCTGTTCCACATCAACTTGGTATCAGAGCTAGAGGATTAGGGTTTTTCTTTTTCTCCCAGCTCTACATCCTTCCTCCTGTCCAGATCTCCCTGACTTCTCAAACCTCGGTCAACCATCGAGGCCCGTCAACGCCCTGCACCCGAGCTCTCTCCCCTACTGCCATCGCCTGTGAAGCACGCCTCCACCAACATCGATCCAGAAGTTCACGCCCGAACCCCTCCGATCAAGCCTCCCCCTCCTGCACCTCCGTCCCGTGATCCTCCCCAATGCCCCACCAGCATCGACCGTTTGTGAAGCCACCGTCGTGTGTCCGTGCCTCTTCCTTCATCTAAAAGAGTTCGCGTCTCTTCCACAGCCTTCCGGCGGTGGCCATTGGAGACTCCACCCATCCTCCCTCTGGCAATCTTCAGCTATCCTCGCCCGTCGGATCCGAGATGGACGACAACTATGCAGTGTGCACGAATGCCCTCGAGTGGGTGGCCTATGGATCGTGCGGCCACCGGGAGGTCTACTCCACCTGCATCATCCAGCTTTGCTTCATCCTCGACGATGAAGAAGGCTCTAGACGAACCTGCACCACCGCCCTGCAGATCTCCTCCTTCAAATCCCACTCTGCTGTCGACGACGCCGACCGCCGCTTCATCCTCTTAGCCGACGGTGAAGGCGAGCTCCCCTCTTCTCCATCGGAAGGCCGCCACCCGTGCCCCCTCTGCCGCCCGTGCCCCCACCACCTACCGCTGTCGTCACCCCCGCTGCCGTCGTCGGCCACCGCCTCCTCCATGGCCACCCTGTCGGACGGTCTCCGCCCAGCCTTGATGCTGGTGAACTTAATTGCTCCTCTCCCTGGTTCGGTCTATGAAGAAGGGAGGAACAGCACGATCGTGAAGGCAATTGCCTTCACGGTTGCCGACTTCAGATCCGCATAGACTTCAGGGCCGCATGGATTTCAGAGCAACATAGATTTTTGAGGCTGCACAGATCTCAAAGTAGCCAATAAAAAAAAAGAAAAGAAAATCAGTGAAAAAAAAGACAAAAAAAAAGGAAAGAAAGAAAGGTGAAAAAAAAATGATGAACCTCACCTGCTTTGATTTGATTAGTTTCGGTTCCATCAAATCCCGCTGAGCTTGACTCGACGGAGTCAAGTTCTCCCAACCGTAGGGGGATGATAGGGACCCGAAAACCTATTTTATTTTATTTTATTTGAATCCATTAGTCCTGTGTCACTTGAGTCTAAGTGAGCCACTTGAGTCCTGTAATAAAGTGGGACAACTGAGTCAATTGAGTCCACTTAGTTAGGTCCAGTTATTTTCAATCTAGTCAGTCCAATCAAGTGAGTCTGTTCGAGTCCATTCAGGTCATGTACAAGAGGAGAGTTCGCATCTAGGAGATTCGCCAGGCCCCCCAACCAGAGCCGGCCTTCTTGCACCTGGACCTTTTCATGCCGCCAAGCCCGCAAGAGAGAGCTCCAGCACAAGACAGGCCCATTATTGACCGGTCCACCAGAGTTTCTTGCCCTATAAGTTAGGGTTTCTTAGCCCTCAAGTAATGTACCATGGGATAAATCTATAAATACCGCCCCTCCCCTCTTGTATTAAATATCTTTTTTCTTATGATTACAAACAAAAAAATTATTTTAATCTGAGTTTTAAGTTTTCTCCAGATTGGAGTGGGTGTGATGCCCAGGTTCTTGATTCTTGAGTACAAGCCCTAATCTTCTGGTGACTCCTACGCTCGCCAGCGATCCTTCCCTGCCTCTGTTCCGCATCAAAATTGGATTTTTAGATAAATTAATAGCACTCGTGTTATCACATTTAATAGGAATCTTAGACTGGATAATACCATAATCTTCTAACTGTTGCTTGATCCACAACACTTGTGCACAACAACTCCTCGTAGCCATATATTCTGCCTCAGTAGTAGACAGTGCTACAGAGTTCTGTTTACAGCAATGCCATGAAATCAAGTTGACACCTAGAAATTGACAAGTGCCTCTGGTGCTCTTTCTATCAATCTTACAGCCATCATAATCAGCATTAGAATAACTAATTAACTTTAAAGATGAATGCTTGGAATACCATAATCCTATATTACATGTGCCTTTAAGATACTTAATGATTCTTTTAACAGCAATAATGTGTGATTCTTTTGGATTTGATTGAAAACGTGCACACATACAAACACTAAATAGAATATCATGTCTACTGGTAGTTAAATAAAGTAGAGATCCGATCATACCTCTATACAATTTTTGATCAATAGTTGTGCCATTTTTATCTTTATCAAGTCTGCATGTAGGACTCATGGGTGTTCCAGCTTTCTTGCTTGATTCCATGCCAAGCTTTTTGATAATCTCTTTAATATATTTGGCTTGGTTGATTAGAATTCCTTCCTTTGATTGTTTGATTTGAAGCCTGAGGTAGTAGTTTAGCTCACCCATTAAACTCATTTCGAATTCACCCTGCATTAACTTAGCAAAATCTTGGCACAAGGATTCATCAGTAGATCCAAATATTATATCATCGACAAAAATTTGAATAACCAAAATATCATTATTTTTCTTTTGAATAAACAAGGTAGTATCAACACTACCTCTTATAAAATTAAGATTAAGCAAAAACTTGCTTAATTTGTCATACCAGGCTCTAGGTGCCTGTTTAAGACCATATAAAGCTTTATTCAACTTGAAAACATGATTTGGAAAAGTGTGATCGATAAAATTGGGTGGTTATTCCACAAAAACTTCTTCAGATAGAAAATCATTTAGAAAAGCACTCTTTACATCCATTTGAAATAATTTAAAGTTCATAAAACATGCATATGCCAAGAGTAATCTACTCCTTCTTCTTGATTGTAACCTTGAGCTACCAGTCTAGCCTTGTTCCTAATTACATTACCTTGTTCATCTAACTTGTTCTTGTAAACCCATCTAGTACCTATAACAGGGTAGTCATTTGGTCTTTCTATAAGTGTCCAAACATTGTTTCTCCTAAATTGGTTTAACTCATCATGCATAGCTAACATCCAATTAGGGTCGGTTTCAGCTTCTTCTATGGTGTGTGGTTCTACATGAGATACAAAAGCAATTAAATCATGTGCATCCTTATGTAAAGCTCTAGTTCTAACACCTTGTGATGGATCTCTTATAATAAATTCTTTAGGATGTGAGTGTATATACCTTCATTTTTTAGGTATATCTTCATGATCTTTGCTTACCATTTCTTCATGTTGTTCACTTACTTACTTATCTTTGATAGTCATATCCTTTAGTCCATGTTCAAGTGTACATGCATCTTCATCAGCACAATCTTCTTTTCTAGAAGATGTCATGTCAGTTTCATTGAAAATAACATAGATTGATTCTTCCATAGTTAAAGTTCTTTTATTGAAAACTCGATAGGCTTTACTATTTGTAAAGTAACCAAGAAATATGGCCTCATCGGATTTAGCATCAAACTTACCAAGATTATCTTTACCATTATTGAGTACAAAACATTTGCAACCAAAAACATGAAATTAATTTATGTTTGGCTTTCTATTATTTCACAGTTCATAGGGAGTTTTTCTTATAATAGGTCTGATCAAAACTCTGTTTAAAATATAGCAAGTAGTATTTATAGCTTCTGCCCAAAAGTATCTTGAAAGATTGCCTTCATAAAGTATTGTTCTGGATATTTCTTTCAAGGTCTATTCTTTCTCTCTACAACACCATTTTACTATGGTATTCTAGGAGCGGAGAAGTTGTGATCAATAGTGTGCTTTGTACAAAAGTGATCAAAATATTGATTTTCAAATTCCGTACCATGATCACTACGAATAGAAATAACAGAAAGATTTTTCAAGTTTGAAACTCTTTTGTAAAACTTTTTGAATGCTTTAAAAGTTTCATCTTTATATACAATGAATAAAATTCAAGTATATCTTATCTATCATAAGACCATATTTCATACCACCTACGCTTGTTGTCCTAGTAGGTCTGAAAATATCCATGTGAAGTAGCTCTAAAGGTCTAGTGGTAAAAATAATATTCTTGAATTTAAAACTCCCCCTCACTTGCTTTCCTAATTGGCATGCATCACAGATATAATCAAAATTTACTTTGAACTTTGGCAGACCTTTAACCAAATCTTTTGAGATAAGCTTTGCAATAGTATCCATACTAGCATGTCCAAGTTGTCTATGCCATAGTAAACTTGATTCCTTGCTTATCATTCACTACCACAAGACTTGTATTACTTGATATAGCTAGATCATTAAGATCTACTACATATATATTGTCAAGTCTATGTCCAATGAACTTTGTACTAGAGTCAAGAGGATCAACTACTATACACATTGATGACTTGAAGTAAATATTAAAACCAATATCACAAAGTTGACTGATGCTTAAAAGATTATGCTTTAATTTCTGTACAAGTAGTACATTCTCAATAAAAGTAGAAAAAGTAATTTTGATTTTACCAATACCGATTATCTTTCCTTTGCGATTATCACCAAAGGTTACCATGCCACCATCTTTTTGTTCTAGGGTGAAGAATTGATCTATATCACCCGTCATATATCTTGAACAATTGCTATCAAGGTACCATCTTTTCTTTGTATTCATGGCTACAAGACATCCCTGCAAAATAATCAAGTAGTTGATTTAGGTATCCAAGCTCTCTTGGATCCTTGCAAGTTAGTAGGATTGGTTCCTTTTGGAATCCAAATTTTCTTGATTTTCTTTTTGCCATTATATTTTAAATGACATTCAAATGCTTTGTGACCAATATTATCACATGCATAACAGATAGTTTTTGACTTTGAATAAAAAGCATGTGATGCAAACTTAGGTCCATATTGCATTGATCTAATAAACTTGGAAGCATAAGATGTGGATGCAAAAAAATTATTTGAATTTGAACTTTTATAATTGATTCCAAACTTGTTATTGAAATTTCTTTGATCTTTTAAAATCAGTTTAAGTTTGTTAGAGCTTAAAGTTAAAATTTCAACCAAGGGTTTTAGCTTTTGAACATCTTCTTGTAAAATAGTATTTTCCCTTTGTAAAGTTCTATTCTTTTCAAGAAGTTCTTCATTTTCAAATTTGATAGATTTAAGTCTTTTACAAATCAAACTTAATTCTCTTTGTAAAATCTTGTTTCTTTCACAAACTTTATTTTTATCTTTTTCAACTATATCACAATTATTTTTTAAATTCTTCATTTTCAAACCAGCCTTTTTGTACTTTATTAATAATTCACAAAAAGCATTATGAAGCTCATCATAAGTAAATTCTAGATTTGGTTCAGAAGTTGTTACCTCATCTTCCAAACCCATAAGATAGATTTGAGCTGTCTTTGTTGTATCATCATCTTCTTCTGTTGATGTAGATTCATCACTATCGCTCCATGCCAAAAGCATTGCTTTCTTTTTTTCTCTTAAACAACTTTTTCTTGATTTTTGGATAATCAGGACGTATGTGTCTTGGTTTCTTGCATTCATAATAAATTAGAGTTTGATCTTTGTCCTTGTCCTTTTCTTTGTCTTTTTCTTTTTTCTTTCCATAGTCCCTCTTCTGAATTGCTTTCTCCATCTATTAGTTCTTCTTCTACCCATAAATATCTTAAGCTTTCTCACAACTAGGGCAAATTCATCATCTTCCATATCATCATCAGAGGTTTCTGAATCTCCATCTTTTTCTTCTTCAGTTGCTTTAAATGCAACGGCTTTTTTCCTTTTTGAATCTTCTTCTATTCTTTGCTGCATGGCTAGCTCATGAGTGATCAATAACCCCAGCAGCTCATCTAATGATAGTGTGTTCAAGTCCTTTGCCTCTTGAATAGCTGTAACTTTTGCTTCCCATTTTTCTGGCAAAGATCTCAAAACCTTTTAGACTAGATTAGTATTAGTATAAGTCCTACCAAGACTTTTAAGACCATTTATAATATCAGTAAAATATGTATATATAGCATATATAGTTTCATTCGGATCCATTTGGAATCATTCATAATTATAAACAAGAAGATTGATTTTTGAAGTCTTAACCTACAATGTGCCCTCGTGTGTGATTTCAAGCTTATCCCAAATTTCTTTAGTAGAATTACATGTAGAAATTATGTTAAATTCATTTGGGTCCAAAGCACAATAAAGTAAATTCATGGCTTTGGCATTTAGCTCGGCCAATTTCATATCATTCTCGTTCCATTCCTCTTTAGGTTTGGGAACCTCAACATCATTAATTTTAATAGTGGGTGTGTGAGGTCATTTTAGAATTATTTTTCATAAATGAAAGTCTATGGCTTGAAATGTATATCTTCATCCTAGTCTTCCAATATGTGTAATTAATTTCAGTGAAAAGTGGAGGTCGATTTGTAGATTGGCCTTCTGCCAAGGAGGTGCTCATGGGATGTGCCATCAATCTTTACTCTAAGAAATTTTCAGAGACTCTGCTCTGATACCACTTGTTGCCCAGGTGGCTTCCTAAGAGGGGGGTGAATTGGGATTATAAAAAATTTAGCAAATATGTGCACTTTAAAATTCTTTTAGTGTTGTGGTGTTGTGATAGATTATGCAATGCGGAAGCAAATAATTAAACACAATCAAGGCAATTACAAACACAAAAGATTTAGAGTGGTTTGGAGCAACCCGCTCCTACGTCCACTGCCTAAGCACCACTTGGGATTTCCACTATATCCCCTATCAGAATACAGTCGGATTGTTTTGACAGGCTCACAATCCAAACCTCTACACTTTAGTTTTAATACGGGATCACCAAAGAAACCCCACACTTGGTTTCAACACAGGCTAACCAAGAACCTAACTCCCTTTGGTTTTTAGAATCGGGCTCACTAAAGAAACCCAACACACTCTCAAGACACAGCCCCTTGCTGCTCTTAGAGAGAAAACAAGATATATCAAATGAAAATAGCAACTTTATAACAAACCAAATTTGTTTGATAGTTGTCGATGAAGATCAAATTGAAGCCTAGCTTTAAATGCTCTTGAATACTCTTCAAGCTACTTTTTGACTTCCTCAAAAGGTTGGATTCAAGAATGAAGATCAGTTGGTGAAGCTTTGAATCCTTTCTTGAATGCTCACTTGAAGTTGGTTGGTGAAAAACTTGAAATCAACTTGAATGCTCCTTAACTTTCAATGAATAATTGTTTAATCCATCATAAATACTCCCTTTTATAGTTTTCAAGCAAAACTAGCTACTGCAAGGCCTAGAAAATCGAAATAGAGCTGTTGGAGCCTCTTTAGAATTCAAAAAACTATTTCAACAACTGGCCATTACAAGCTAGAACCAGACACTCGAGTTAGCTTGAGAATCAGGAGTCGGCTCGAAGTCTCAGATAATGAAAAAAACAAACTCTGGAGGAGTCGGCTCTTCAAAGCTTAGTCAGCTCGAAGTCTTAGTCACCAAAAACACAAACTCTGGATGAGTCGGCTCTTCTAGGCTTAGCCGGCTCGAACTCTCGGTCAGGAAACACATAAGTTCTGGTTAAGTCGGTCGGCTCAAACTTTTGAAACTTTGTAATTTTTGTGCCATGATAGAACAAGAGTCGGCTCTTGGTCCACAAGTCAACTCTAGCAAAAATTATTCAAATGCTTTCAAACTTCTCCAAACTTCTTCAAATCAAGATTCCAACAAGAGCAAGTCTTCCAAACAATTCAAAGAGCTTACCACACATGTCTAATCTACTTACACTCATTTTTGCTAATTTATAGTCCTTTTTTACATGATTACATAGATGAAAAATTAGAGCTTTACAACTAAAAATGTACATGAGTTCTTACAATACTGGAATACATTTCAACTGAACAGAAAACCAACTGATATAAAGATAAATACTTCCTGCAAAACTTCTTGAGTAATTGAAAGAATTAGTAATGCATACATGCTCCAATATTTTGTAATCATCAAAATCATTCCAGGGGTCAACATATAGGTTTTCCATACCTCGACTTGATGACATGCTAGACATGATGGCCGGTGCTACCATATTTTCAAAGATAGACCTTAAGAATGGCTATCATCAGGTTAGAATTAGGTCCGGAGATAAATGGAAGACTTCATTTAAGACCAAGGATGGCTTGTACGAATGATTGGTGATGCCTTTTGGTATATCGAACATGCCAAGTACTTTTATGAGGATAATGACTCAAGTTCTGAAATCATTTATTGAAAAATTCGTAGTAGTATATTTTGATGACATCCTTATATATAGTAAGAATAAGAAGGATTACTTAGACCATCTTCAGCAGGTTTGTCAAGTTCTTAGAGGAGATAATCTTTATGCAAATTTGAAGAAATATAGTTTTATGACTATGAGAATTATTTTCCTAGGCTTTGTAGTGACTGCTGAAAGAGTATCTACAAACCCGAGAAGATAAAATCCATAATTGAGTGGCCTATCCCTAAGAATATTCATGATGTTCAAAGTTTTCATGGATTATCTACTTTTTATAGGAGATTTATTCGAGGGTTTAGTACGATTGTTGCACTGATAACAGACTGTATGAGGAAAGGAGCTTTTGAATGGTCAAAGGATGTCAATAGGGCCTTTAATGACATTAAGGATAAGATGACTCAAGCACCAATTCTGAGGCTACTAGATTTTTCAAAAGTTTTCGAGGTTGCTTGTGATGTCTCAGGGGTAAGAATTGGTGTCTTGATTCAAGAAAATCATCCAGTTGCATTCTTTAGCGAGAAATTAAATGATGCTAAATTGAAATATTCTATTTATGATAAGGAATTGTATGCGATGGTTCAAGCACTTAGGTACTGGAGGCACTACTTGCTATCGTAGGAGTTTATACTATATTCTGATCATGAAGCTCTTAGATTCCTTAACTCGCAAAAGAAGTTGAATGCTAGGCATGGAAAATGGGTTGAATACATACATGCCTATACTTTTATTTTAAGACATTAATCGGGTACTGATAACAAAGTTGCTGATGTGTTGAGTAAGAGATTTATGCTCTTGAATTGTATTAGTACTAGAGTTGTCAAATTTGAAAAGTT
The DNA here is from genome assembly GCA_021397845.1 of Areca catechu. Lineage (NCBI taxonomy): Eukaryota > Viridiplantae > Streptophyta > Magnoliopsida > Arecales > Arecaceae > Areca > Areca catechu. The sequence continues at coordinate 27,853,751 of CM038042.1, read as the reverse complement.
GAAGGATGAGTATGAGAACTGTGATGATTTTGGTGAAATTTATAAGGAAATTAGTCAATGATCATCTAGTTCTTATAGTGAGTACACTATTCAGGATGGTTACTTATTTAGGAAAAGTAAGCTATGTATTCCTAATACTTTACTTAGAGACTTCTTGATTTGGAAAACACATGCTGGAGGTTTAGCTGGACACTTCGATAGAAATAAGATAATTTTAGCTCTAGAAGACCAATTATATTGGCCGAACCTTAAAAGGATGTTGCTCAAATAATAGCTAGATGTCAAACTTGTGATATTGCCAAACAGTAAGAGCAGAACACTGGCTTATACACCCCACTTCCTGTACCGGATTGTCCATGGCAAGACCTTAGCATAGACTTTATTCTTGGATTACCTAAAACCATTAGGAGAAATGATTCTATATTTGTAGTGGTTGATAGGTTTTCAAAGATGGCACATTTCCTACCTTGTTCCCAAACCTATGATGCATCTAAGGTAGCCAAGCTATTTCTGAATGAAGTAGTTAGACTACATGATTTACCTAGGATAATAGTTTTTGATAGAGATGTACGGTTCACCAGTTATTTCTGGAAAATACTCTGGCATTTATTAGGGACAAAACTTAAATTTTCTATGGCTTATCACCCTCAAACTGATGGCCAGACTGAGGTTGTGAATCGTAGTCTAGGAAACTTACTAAGAAGCTTAGTTGGAGAGCATACTACCAATTGGGACCTATTACTGTCTAGGGTTAAATTCGCATATAATAGCTCAGTGAATAGGTATATAGGAAAAAGTCCTTTTGAAATTATTCATGGTACAAACCTAAAAAGCCTCTAGATCTCATTCCTTTACCCATGCATGAACGCATCTCAGAGTCTGCTGAGTCATATGCTAACATGTTAGAGAGTTTCATAAAAAGATAAGTAAAAAAATTAATGAAAGCCATGAATCTTATAAACATATGGCTGATACTAAGAGAAGACTCAAGGAATACAATGAAGGAGACTTTGTCATGGTTAGACTACGACCTGAACGGTTCCCACCTGGAACCATGAAAAAATTACATGCTCGCAGTAGTGGACCATACAAAGTGATTAGGAAAATTGGGTCTAATGCCTATGTGCTCAAGTTACCACCTGAACTAGGTATTAGTCCAACTTTCAACATTTCAGACCTTATTGAGTATAGGGAGCCAACGTTGATTCCTAGTGAGCCATTTGGGCCTAATCGGGTCCTTGAGAGTAAACCAACCCAAGTGTGTCCACCTGCCATACCACTAGTCTGGAGAAACAAGATCGAGCGGATCTTGGATGACAAGATCATTGCTACCCGGAGCAAAGATTACCATCAGTATCTAGTTCGTTGGCAAGGATGACCTGAGACTGATGATTCTTGAATCACCAGAGAGGACATGCAAAGAGTTGACCTAAACTTACTAGAGCGCTATCATAGCGACGTTGATCCATACTTGACAAGGTCGAGTTTCTCCCACTCGGGGAGAATTGGTGTGGACACTAGGGCCAAAAATACCAATAGGTTGAACCCACATCCCTGTGGATCACTTGTGAATAAAGTCTTGAACCCAACCCCTTTTACCAACTATAAATATTTTATTTTAAATTCTATTATATAGGTTTAGTTGGGTTCAGCCCTTTTTACCAATTAGAGTTTGTATAAAAACTTCATTTATTAGTTATGTCAAACCCTATTGGGCCAAACCTGTTGGGAATTATGTCCCAAAGCCAATCATCTAGACTGTAGACGGTTGTGCTATATTGTAAGTGTATATAATTTTTAATGAATAAAAGTTATTCTTTTTGGCTGTTCATCATATTTACATTTTCCTGAAATGAACTCTTGTATGATGGAGTCCTTAAAACTACATTATTTTGATATAGAGAGGATATGTCAAGTGGTTTTTAAACTGGTTCACAACCAAAGGATACATTGTCATAGGACGACGATGTATCAAGTGTAGGTTGTTGTATGTCACATTTGTTGGTTGTCCTCTTAACCAAAGAGTGTGGAGACACTGGTGTGACATGCAAGTGAAATGTGTGTCATCTTACTGAACGTGATCATCTACGGAGCTCTCTTCTACCAAAGGGTTGCTCGCGAAGGGATATGGGTATATGTATCTCTCAGACCTGAGATCATCATGGTAGCTTGCAAGCAACTCACTATACTTTGGTACCGGACTACCTGAATTTTTAATCCAGTGATGAAAGTTTTCTAGGTGCAGTCAAGTACTTGTGGAGCAGTGGTGGATCAAGATGGAATTGATCCCTCCAAATAGTTTGGAGTGAATGACTCACTATGTCCCAATTTAGCAAATCCTTGGCCAGGGTAGTTCTTATGAGGAGTCACAGAATTTGTAAAGTTGAGGCATGATCTGGATAAACCAAATTAGGGTTGGCAGTTGAACCCTAGGTCATCCTAAGCATTATGAAGTCAAAGGGATGAATTATGCGGTAACCATATGCCAGAGATTCTTATGAGGTGCTCTGCATCTTCGACCTATCCAGATATCGGGTATCATTGCTAGATGAGGACTTTGACCGGTACTCGAAATGTTCTAGTGCTACCGGCGTAGTATTCGAACCATAGGGTCACACATCATAGGGGTTTCTATCTGATCTTAAGGCTGATCGATGATTGAGAATCATTTGCCATCACCAGAGGTCAATATGATTGACCATGTTCCAAGTGTCAACACTTGGATTTTTTTGTAAGGTTGACACTTAGGAAAGTGTCGACACTTGGCATTTTGCAAGTGTTGACACTTGCTATGATGAGCAGATTTCTGGAATGTTTGACTTCCAATATTGAATTCGAAATTCAAACTTTTGGGCATTTTGGCTCCAGGCATTCATGGTATGATAGTCATACTTATCTTCTATGGCTTGGACTCATTTGGAATGCCCCTTGACTCTCTCCCCCAATCACTCCTCCTTCCTCTTTGTCCCACTCATGCCTGCCCCTATAAATGAAGGTCAATCTAGAGGCTGCCAATGGTTAAGCTAATGGTTCTTTGAGAGAACAAGAGAGAAAAGAAAAGAGAGGAAGAAGAAGGGCTTAGTGAGGACTTGGGATTGGGTGTGAGAAACCTAGCATTCAAGCTAGGTCTTGGGAAGAGAGTTTTGGGAAGGGTTCCACCTCTCCTCCTTGTCTTCCTGGAAGAAGAAGATTGGCCCGAAGGATCCCGAAGAGCTAGCACTCCGAGGGAGTTGATCAGAGTCAAGCCCTAGTATGGATTACCTATAGAGGCCAGACACTTGTGTGACTTAGGCGGCCTCCTCCTTCACAGTATTTTTTAGAGGTATAACGGTAAGGTACTGTTGTATCTTTATTTATTTCTTGCTGTTGATGTTTTGCTTGCATGCTAGATCATCGTACTAAATCCTATTGCGGGCAGATCGGTAGATCATTTTAATCTATCTACCGAGCCTTTCGCTATGCATGTTTTAAAATAATTTTAAAATACATCTTTTTTGTCCTGCTTGCATGAATAGTTTCACCTTCAATGGTATCAGAGCAATAAGATCCTTTTATAGTATAATGATGCTAGCATGCCTTCATATTACCTTTCTTAAAGTACTTGGATTGAGTGCTTCACCATGGTCGTCCGGTCATAGGAGAGAAGTAGGGCTGCAATACCCTCTCTTCCCATTCAATGGGATCTCCTATGGCGTGTAGGGGTGCCACTTGTAATTGACTCTTGAAAAGAAAAATAAGAAGAAAGAAAATGTAGATTAAAAATTATTTTAATATAATGACATGATCATAAAATAACTTTAGATAAGATCTAAGAGTTATGTTTTGATCGGATTTGTTGAATGTTTGGAGAAACATTGGATTTGAAATCACTATTTTTTTTCCTGTCTCGGATTGAAGTGTCGACACTTCACCAGGAAGTGTCGACACTTGGGCTCGTGAGTCGACACTTGGCCTTGGAAGTGTCGACTCATGAGTGGGTATAGAAAACCTGTCGTTCTATTTTCTTCCTATCTCAGGCCTTGAGTCGACCTAAGTGTCGACACCTATTATCAACACTTGCTCCTGGTGAGTTGACACTTGGGGTGAAAATATAGAAAAACAATGAATTCAAATTTTGATTTATTATAAAATTATTTTACATTTATAAATTAAAATTATTTTAATTTATTTAAAGCTATTGAACTTAATTGAAAATTAAGAATGACTAAGAACTCTAGGTATGTGATTCAAAGATTTTAAGTCATTTCAATAAGCCTTAAGGGTTATGGGTTATCTTCTATTAGGTCTTGATTGGGTTAGACCTAAGTTTAGATGCATTTGACTAATTAGAGAAACTAATCTAATCAAATGTTGAGTTAGAATTTCTTCTCTTTTGATCTCTCTAATAGTTAGATTGATTAGTCCATAAATCTAAATGAACCTAATTTGTGGCTCAATAGAAAGCCTGAGTCTTTAGGCTAGTCTAATCGACTTTGATAAACCGATTAGTGTCTAGGTAAGTTTGGCATTTTGATCATGGCTAACTCTGTTGGTGTCTAAGGCAAGATGGTTAATGGTGAAATCCCAACCCATGATCTCACTTACCTGGCCAATGTGGTCAATCAGCATTGATTGGATAGCTCATTGACTCATGTTAACCCTTGTCACCCAAGGTTAATCAGTCTTGACTAATATTAGGTGCCCATGGATCATTAGTTATATGTAACTCTCCTTGTTTGCTAATATGGTCAGTGGGAGGTTGATCCATGTCCTCTCATCTCTTCATCTGTCATATTATAATTAAACCCTCTAAATTATTAGGTCCTTTAAAGGACAAAGTTATAGAGATAACCAAGTCCTAGCCACCCATTAAGTGGGATGATAATGGGTCCAGTAGTTGGGTGTTCATCGGTAGATCCAAAGATCGATTTTCATCGGGCTATTAGAATTGCTGTTCCTAATATGATGGCTCGGTGCGACTCTTTTAAAGGTGATCAGGTGGGCCGGCCAAAGTCGGGCTTGACTATTCATTAGTTAGAAGCATTAGTTTTGTTATGTTAATGGTTGGACCTAACCGGGTCCTTCAATAGGAGGTCCAAAGGCCGATTGAAGTGCACCTTGGGACAAAACCAAATACTAGAGGTTACTTGGAGAAGTAATCGGTTAAAGAACCTACCTTTAGACACGCATGGGCGGGCTGGTTGTTGACTCCTGGAATGATTTTGATGATCACAAAACATTGGAGCATATATTTGATACTAACTCTTTACAAATGTTTAAGAAGTTTTTGCAGGAATGAATTACCTTTGTTTTAAAATGGTATAAAAAATTCACTTAAGGAAATTCAATTGAGTTTGTAAATGCCCTAGGTTATGAATGTTGTAATCATGAAAAATGGGCTTAAAAGTGTAAATAATTTGATAAAGTATGTAAAGTAGCTTCTAGTTGTTTCAATGATGAAGTTTTTGGGAAGCTTGAAGCAAATTTTTTAAAGTCTTATAAGAGCCGACTCAAGATGGCATGGCACAGAGACAAATTTCGGAGTTTCAGAACTAAGAGCCGACTCCCAGCTCAAGAGCCAACTCTTACAGAAGTATAGTTTTTGGAGTTTTGAGACCTAGAGCTGACTCCCAGATCAAGAGCAGACTCCAGGTATGCATGTTTGTCAAGTATAAAAGCATGAAGCCAAAAGTCGACTCTTAGTCCAAGAGCCGCTCCTACAGAACTTTGATTTTGGCATTCCTGAGATTTTGAGCTGACTCCGGAGCTCGAGCCAACTCGTAGAGCCGTTGTCTGCACTTCAACGACTAGCTATAATTTGAAATTTAAGTGCCAAATCACCTCCAACGGACATTTCACAATTCCCAAGGCTCTACAACGGCCATATCACTTGAAAAACTATAAAGGGGATCATTTTTTAGGGATTAGCAAATTAATGAAGATTTATTGCTGAATATTCTTGAGAAAAAAGAAGAGCTTCTAAGTTATTCCTTCACCTACCTCAAAGAGCATTCAAGTGAGATTCAAAGCTTCACCAACTCCACTCCATCATTGAATCCACTCATTGAAGAAGGGAAAAAGTAGCTTTGAAGAGCATTGAAGCATATTTAAAGCTTGACTTCGTTTTGATCTTCATTGGCAACATCAAAACAACTTTGGTTTGTTGTAGTTGCTTATTTTTCATTCCTTAACTTGGTTTGCTCTCTTAGAACAGCAAGGGGTTGTATCTAGAGAGAGAGTTAAAGGTTTTAGGTGAACCTTGTAAAACCTAAGTTTGGGTTCTTGGTTTTCCGGTTTAAAACCAAGTGTTTGGGTTTTCTTTGGTGATCCCGTGTAAAACCAAAGGGAGTTTGGATTTCTTTGATGATCTTGATAAAACCAAAGTGTATAGGTTTGGATTATGAGCCTTGTAAAACAATCCGATTGTATTCTGGTTAGGGGATATAGTGGAAATCCCAAGTGGTCCTTGGGTAGTGGATGTAGGAGCCGGTTGCTCGGAACCACTCTACTTCTTAGTGTTTGTGATTGTGATTACATTGCTTGATTGCTTTAATTTGTTTACTTTCGCTTTGCACACTTCACCTCTGCACTAAAAGAATTTCAAAGTGCACATACTTGCAAAAAGTTTTTAATCCCAATTCACCCCCCTCTTGGGAAGCCACCTGGGCAACAAGTGGTATCAGAGCAGAGTCTCTAAAAGGTACTTAGAGTAAAGACATATGGCATATCCCATGAGCACTTCATTAGGCCAAAGGTCGATCCACAAATAGACCACCACTTTTCACCAAAATTAATTACACTTATTGGAAGGCAAGAATGAAGATATACATTCAAGACGTAGACTTTCATCTTTGAAAAATTATCATGAAAGGGCCTCGCACACCCACAATTAAAGTTAATGATGTAAGGTTCCCAAGCTAGAAGAGGATTGGGACAAAATAATATGAAACTGGCCGAGTTAAATGCCAAAGTGATGAATCTATTATATTGTGCTTTGGACCCAAATGAGTTTAACAGAATTTCAACTTGCAATTCTTTTAAAGAAATTTGGGACAAATTAGAAATCACACACGAAGGCACTTCTCAAGTTAAGACATCTAAAATTAATTTGCTTGTACATAATTATGAGTTGTTTAAGATGGATCCTAGTGAGACTATATCTGCCATGTATATTCATTTTACTGATATTATAAATGGTCTCAAGAGTCTAGGCAGAACTTACTCCAATGCTGACCTTGTCCAAAAAGTCTTAAGATCTTTGCCAGATAAGTGGGAAGCCAAAGTGATAGCAATTCAAGAAGCAAAAGATCTGAATACACTGCCACTAGATGAGCTGCTTGGTTCCTTAATTACTCAAGAACTGGCTATGCAACAAAGGACTGAAGAAGATACAAAAAGGAAGAAAGCCATTGCATTTAAAGCAACTGAGGAAGACAAGAATGAAGAATCTGACTCATCAGATGATGATGATCTTGGAAGTGATGAAATTGCCCTAGTTATGAGAAAATTCAAAAGGTTTATGGGCAGAAGAAAAACGAATAGATGGAGAAAGCACTACAGAAAAGGTGACTTTGGAAAAGAAAAGGAAAGAGACAAGAAAAAAGAGAAAGAGAAAGATAAAGATCAAGTACCTATCTGCTATGGATGTAAGAAACAAGGACACATCCACCCTGATTGCCCTAAAGGAAAGAAGAAGATATTCCCTAAAAAGAAGAAGAAAGCAATGCTAGTTGCTTGGAGTGACAGTGATGACACCACATCTACTGAAGAGGACGAAGAGACAACAAAAACATCACAAATTTGTCTTATGGGTTTGGAGGATGAGGTAAGTACTTTTGAACCTAATTTAGAATTCACTTATGATGAATTGCATAATATTTTTTGTGAATTATTGATAGAATACAAAAAAGCTGGTTTGAAATTGAGAGATTTGAAAAATAAATGTGATGTATTTGAAAATGATAAAAATGAATCTTGTGAAAGAAACAAAATCTTACAAAGAGAACTAAATTTTGTTTGTGAAAGACTTAAGATTGTCACGGCCTGAATCCAGATCAAGGATCGGCTACGTGACCGGCCGCACAATCCTAGGTATCCCCTAGAGATCATGCAGGCCTAACTTTCAATTCAACATCCAAACAATGATAGGGAACAACTTTCCATAAAGATTAACAGAAAATAAAATATAAATAAAATATAAACTCAGGGATTAACACCTAAATCCTAGCTCCTCACTGACTGGTTCCAAAGCCCAAATGATCTTCGATATCTGAAACAAAAATATAAGAAAACAGGGATGAGCTACACAAGCTCAGTAAGTTATCAACATCTCCAATATACATACACCAATATGCTACTAATAACAACAAACATGACACTTCATACAACAAGATGTCCAGCAATATAATAATATAACCCACGACCTGATGCAAATATGTACACTTAATGCGACCGACACAGACACGACACGACTATGGATGGCCAACCATTTACTTAACTCTCCTAGTCCCTCAGCTATGGCCACGATCGGCCCATGGCTCGCCCCGAAAGAGACTAGATCCTGTGTCACATACCGCTCAACAGTCATGTGCCAGCAATAGCCCTGCTGGAGGCCCAAAAGGAAAACTAGCTCTGAGTATCATACGAAAAACATGAATCCTCTGCATGTGCCCGCCACGCATGGCTAAAATAAGACATCTAGCTCCTGTGTCACATACCGCTCAACGGTCATGTGCTAGCAATAGCCCTGCTGGAGGCCCAAAAGGAGACTAGGTTCTCGTATGATCATAGTCAGACTAGAGAGCACTCACACCGTCTCAATGCACTCACACCAACACAATGCATCCACATCAACACAATGCATGCATCCAAAGCAATCCCACAATGTACCCACACCAACACAATGTACTCACGCCAACACAGCACCCACACCAACATGATGCACAATCCAATGCAATCAAATGCAGATATATTACATATATCTATTAAGTTATATATATACATATATTGGCATACATATCAGAGGTCAAGATAACTTATCCAAGAGCATCCACCAACAACATGCAGTTCAATTCCCTAGATCCGATCTTCCAGAGACAACGACGATCCTGAATCACAAATTAAAAAGAAATTATATATAAACTAAATTTCCTGGGACATCCTCTACTAACAGTTATTTTCCTCCCTTCCCTACCTTTCATTTATTTATTAATTATTATTATTATTACATATATTATTTTATTATTATTTTCCAAACGGTACCTTTACGGGATCGGTCCATCCCAGAAATAGGCCCAGCCCAACAGGGCATGGCTCAACCGAATCCGGCCCAGCAAGGCTGGCCCAGCCAAGCCCGGCCCAACCAAGCCCGGCCCAGCCAAGCCCGATTAAATCGAGCCCAGGCCACACTCTCCCAGCCACTGCATCGTCCCGGCTTCACGGAAAAACCAGGGAGGGTCGACGGCGATCCTCCCGTCCGGCCACCAAGGAGCACTCGCCGGAGGAAAGGAAAGTGTCCGGCGATCCCTACGGCGGTCGTCTGACTGTCAGCCGGTGAGCACCGAGCTGAAACCCGCTCCTCCATCCCTGACGCCGATCTGGATCTGGCCGCCAAATCCCTGGACAAGATTCGGGAGGCCGCGTCAGACCTTGGCACTCCGACGGAGGTCCTCTGCTCGCGAAGATCTCTACAGTCGCTCTTCGCTGCCGCCGGACGAAGGTCCTCTACAGCCGCCTCTTTGCTGCCGCCGGCTGTCCTTATTGACAGGGTCTGTCCTCGCCGCCACCTCTGCTACAAAGCCAGCCGACCAATGGCCCAACTTCGCTCGACGGCGGACTTCACCGGCTGACCATCGACCGGTGGCCCATCTCCCCTGTTCCCTAAAGGCTGAGGTGCGCGAGGGAGTTTTAAACCCCGAAGAGAACCCTTATCGCCCCCCCCCCCCCCCCGCATCGTCGACTGGCTTCTCCGAAACCTCCGTCGGTAAAACCCAACGCTCCAACGCCAATCACCGCGATCTCCGGCGAAGACCTGGTTGGATTCAAATCCCCTGCTCCCAGACTCGTTCCCTCTCTTTTTCTTTTTTTTTTCTGATTTTCCGGATGAAATCGGCAAAGGATGCCGACTTCAGCCCAAAACGACCCTGGGCCTCACATTCTCCCCTCCTAACAAAAATTCATCCTCAAAATTTAAAAAATCTAAGTATTCCAAAACTCAAAGATGCGCAATCCAAAATTTGTATGATTCAATACTCACAAGTACCATTCTATCCAAATTCAATAATTTCAATAAGAGCATCTCTTCTTCCATCATATTCACTTTAGATTAATTCTAGTGTCCTTAGTCTACCACACTTCCGCTGTGCACTCTGATATAAATTTTTAAATCATCAAATATCTTTCAATACCCTAATTCTACCCCACTCTTACTAACTATGACATCTTAATCTTTAACCTTTGCTCTGATACCACTCTGTCATGACCCAATCCAGATCAAGGATCGGCTACGTGACCGGCCGCACAATCCTAGGTATCCCCTAGAGATCATGCCAGGCCTAACTTTCAATTCAACATCCAAAATGATAGGGAACAACTTTCCATAAAGATTAATAGAAAATAAAATATAAATAAAATATAAACTCAGGGATTACACCTAAATCCTAGCTCCTCACTGACTGGTTCCAAAGCCCAAATGATCTTCGATATCTGAAACAAAAATATAAGAAAACAGGGGTGAGCTACACAGGCTCAGTAAGTTATCAACATCTCCAATATACATACACCAATATGCCACTAATAACAACAAACATAACACTTCATACAACAAGATGTCCAGCATATAATAATATAACCCACGACCTGATGCAAATATGTACACTTAATGCGACCGACACAGACACGACACGACTATGGATGGCCAACCATTTACTTAACTTTCCTAGTCCCTCAGACTATGGCCACGATCGGCCCATGGCTCGCCCCGAAAGAGACTAGATCCTGTGTCACATACCGCTCAACAGTCATGTGCCAGCAATAGCCCTGCTGGAGGCCCAAAGGAAAACTAGCTCTGAGTATCATACGAGAAACATGCATCCTCTGCATGTGCCCGCCATGCATGGCTAAAATAAGACATCTAGCTCTTGTGTCACATACCGCTCAACGGTCATGTGCTAGCAATAGCCCTGCTGGAGGCCCAAAAGGAGACTAGGTTTTCGTATGATCATAGTCAGACTAGAGAGCACTCACACCGTCTCAATGCACTCACACCAACACAATGCATCCACATCAACACAATGCACGCAATCCAAAGCAATCCCATAATGTACCCACACCAACACAATGTACTCACGCCAACACAGCACCCACACCAACATGATGCACGCAATCCAATGCAATCAAATGCAGATATATTACATATATCTATTAAGTTATAAATATACATATATTGGCATACATATCAGAGGTCAAGATAACTTACCCAAGAGCATCCACCAATAATGTGCAGTTCAATTCCCTAGATCCGATCTTCCAGAGACAACGACGATCCTGAATCACAAATTAAAAAGAAATTATATATAAACTAAATTTCCTGGGACATCCTCTACTAACAGTTATTTTCCTCCCTTCCCACCTTTTTTTATTTATTAATTATTATTATTATTACATATATTATTTTATTATTATTTCCCAAACGGTACCTTTACAGGATCGGTCCATCCCAAAAATAGGCCCAGCCCAACAGGGCATGGCTCAACCGAATCCGGCCCAGCAAGGCCTGGCCGAGCCAAGCAAGGCCTGGCCGAGCCAAGCCCGGCCCAACAAGGCCGGCCCAGCCAAGCCCGATTAAATCGAGCCCAGGCCACACTCTCCCAGCCACTGCATCGTCCCGGCTTCACGGAAAAACCAGGGAGGGTCGACGGCGATCCTCCCGTCCGGCCACCAAGGAGCACTCGCTGGAGGAAAGGAAAGTGTCCGGCGATCCCTATGGCGGTCGTCCGACCATCAGCCGGTGAGCACCGAGCCGAAACCCGCTCCTTCGCCCTCCGCCCGTGATGCCGATCTGGATCTGGCCGCCAAATCCCTGGACAAGATTTGGGAGGCCGCGTCTGATCTTGGCACTCCGATGGAGGTCCTCTGCTCGCGGAGTTCTCTACAGTCGCTCTTCGCTACCGCTGGACGGAGGTCCTCTACAGCCGCCTCTTTGTTACCGCTGGCGGTCCTTATTGATAGGGTCCGTCCTCGCCACCGCCTCTGCTACAAAGCCAGCCGACCAGTGGCCCAACTCCGCTCGACGGCGGACTTCACCGGCTGACCATCGACCGGTGGCCCATCTCCCCTGTTCCCCAAAGGCTGAGGCGCGCGAGGGAGTTTTAAACCTCAAAGAGAACCCTTATCGCCCCCCCCCCCCCCGCATCGTCGATTGGCTTCTCCGAAACCTCTGCCGGTAAAACCCAATGCTCCAACGCCAATCGCCGCGATCTCCGGCGAAGACCTGGTTGGATTCAAATCCCCTGCTCCCAGACTCGTTCCGTCTCTTTTTTTTTTCTGAGTTTCCGGATGAAGTCGGCAAAGGATGCCAACTTCAGCCCAAAACGACCCTGGGCCTCACAGGTAAGTACTTCTGAACCTAATTTAGAATTCACTTATGATGAATTGCATAATGTTTTTTGTGAATTATTGATAGAATACAAAAAAGCTGGTTTAAAATTGAGAGATTTGAAAATAAATGTGATGTATTTGAAAATGATAAAAATGAATCTTGTGAAAGAAACAAAATCTTACGAAGAGAACTAAATTTTGTTTATGAAAGACTTAAGATTGTTTAAATTAAACAAGAAGAACTTTTTGATACAAATAAGGATTTGAAAAATGAAAATGATGATCTAAAGAAAGAAGTTCAAAAATTGAAACCTTTAGTTGAAAAGTTAACCCTAAATTCTAACAAACTTGAGTTAATATTGAAAGATCAAAAAGAAACAAATAATAGATTTGGAATTTGTTATAAAGGCTCTATTTCAAATACTTTTTCTACTTCTACTTTATATGCTCCTAAATTCATTGGTTCTAAACATGTTAGACCTAAACTTGCATCATCTCGTAGTTATTATTCAAATTCAAGAATTGTATGCTTTGCATGTAATAATGTTGGTCATAAAGCTTTTGAATGTCATTTGAAATACAATGACAAAAGAAAAATTAAAAAAGTTTGGGTTCCAAAAGGAACCATTTCCACTAACTTGCAAGGATCCAAGAGAGCTTGGGTACCTAAATCTATTAAATGATTGTTTTGCAGGGATGTCTTGTAGCCACAAGCATAAAGAAAAGATGGTATTTGGATAGCGGTTGTTCAAGACACATGACGGGTGATCCTGATCAATTCTTCATGCTAGAACAGAAGGATGGTGAAATGGTAACATTTGGAGACAATAGAAAAGGAAGGATAATCGGAATTAGTAACATCAAAATTACTCCTTCTACATTTATTGAAAATGTATTACTTGTAGAAAAATTAAAGCATAATCTTTTGAGTATTAGTCAGCCATGTAACATTGGTTATAATGTATTTCTCAGGTCATCAATGTGTATAGTAGTTGATCCACTTAACTCTAGTACTAAGTCATTGGACACAGACTTGGTAATATTTATGTTGTAGATCTTAATGATCTAGCTATGTCAAGTAATACAAGTCTTGTAGCAATGAATGACAAGAGCAAGGAATCAAGTTTACTATGGCATAGGTGACTTGGTCATGCTAGTATGGACACAATAGCTAAATTGATTATAAAAGATTTAGTCAATGGTTTGCCTAAGTTTAAAGTTAATTTTGATTATGTTTGTGATGCTTGTCAGTTAGGAAAACAAGTGAGGGAGAGTTTTAAATCTAAAAATGTAGTTTCAACTTCTAGACCTTTAGAGCTACTTCACATGGATCTATTTGGACCTATTAGGACTACTAGCCTATGTGGTATGAAATATGGACTTGTGATTGTAGATGACTTTTCTAGATACACATGGGTTTTATTTGTTGCACACAAAGATGATACTTTTAATGTATTCAAAAGTTTTACAAAAGAATTACAAATTTGAAAAACTTATCTATTATTTCAATTCGTAGTGATCATGGCACCGAATTTGAAAACCAATATTTTGATTGTTTTTCTAAAAAGCATGGTATTGATCATAACTTTTCTACACCTAGAACACCACAGCAAAATGGTGTTGTAGAAAGAAAGAATCATACTTTGGAAGAGATGTCCAGAATAATGCTTTGTGAAGGAAATCTTCCAAAATACTTTTGGGCAGAAGCTGTTAATACCGCATGCTATATTTTAAACAGAGTTTTAATTAGACTTATTATCAGAAAAACCCCCTATGAGCTTTGGAACAATAGAAAACCAAATATCAAATATTTTCATGTTTTTGGATGTAAATGTTTTGTTCTCAACAATGGAAACGATAATCTTGGCAAATTTGATGCAAAATCCGATGAGGCTATTTTTCTTGGTTACTCTTTAAATAGTAAAGCCTATCGAGTTTTCAATAAAAGAACATTAACTGTTGAAGAATCTATATATGTTGTTTTCAATGAATTTGGCATTATATCTTCGAGAAAGGAAGATTTTGCTGATGATGATGCAGGTACACTAGAGCATGGAATGAAAGACCTGAATCTTAAAAACAAATAATCAAGTGAACTACAAGAAAAAGAGGTGAGTAAAAAGCATGATGATATACCTAAAGAATGGAGATATGTATACTCACACCCTAAAGAATTAATTATAGGAGACCCATCTCAAGGTGTTAAAACTAGATCTGCACATAGAGATTCACATGATTTAATTGCTTTTGTTTATCATGTAGAACCTCATAATATAGAAGAAGTTGAAACTGATCCTAATTGGATGTTAGCAATGCATGATAAATTAAACCAATTTAGGAGAAATAATGTTTGGACCTTAGTTGAAAGACCCAATGATCATCCTGTTATAGGCACTAAATGGGTTTACATAAATAAATTAGATGAAAATGGAAACGTAATTAGAAATAAGGCTATATTGGTTGCACAAGGATATAATCAAGAAGAAGGAATAGATTTTGATGAAACTTATGCACCAGTATATAGATTAGAAGCTATTAGACTGTTACAAGCTTATGCATGTTTCATAAATTTCAAGTTATTTTAAATGGATGTAAAGAGTGCATTTTTAAATGATCTTTTATCTGAAGAAGTTTTTATTGAGCAACCTCCCGGTTTTATCGATCATATTTTTCCAAATCTTGTTTTTAAATTGAATAAAGCTTTATATGATCTGAAACAGGCACCTAGGGCCTGGTATGATAAACTGAACAAATTTTTAATTGCAAATGAATTTGCTAGAGGTAGTGTTGACACCACACTGTTTATTCAAAGAAAGAAAAATGATATTTTGGTTGTTCAAATTTATGTTGATGACATTATCTTTAGATCTACTGATGAATCTTTATGTCAAGACTTTGCTAAGCTAATGCAGGGAGAATTCGAAATGAGCTTGATGGGCGAATTAAATTACTTTCTTGGACTTCAAATTAAACAAACTAAGAAGGTATTCTGATCAACCAAGCCAAGTACATTAAAGAATTAATCAAGAAATTTGGCATGGAATCAAGCAAGGAAATTGGAACACCAATAAGTCCTGCATGTAGATTTGACAAAGATGAGAATGGCACAAATGTTGATCAAAAGCTGTACCGAGATATGATCGGATCATTACTTTATTTAACAGTAAGTAGACCTGATATATTATTTAGTGTGTGTATATGTGCACGTTTTCAATCTAATCCTAAAGAATCACACATCACAGCTGTCAAGAGAATTATTAAATACTTGAAAGGCACTTGTAATGTAGGACTATGGTATTCTAAGCACACATCACTGAAACTAATTAGTTATTCTGATGCTGATTATAGAGCATGCAAAATAGACAGAAAGAGCACAAGTGGCACCTATCAATTTCTAGGTGTTAACTTGATCTCTTGGCACTGTCGCAAACAGAACTCTGTAGCTTTATCTACTATTGAGGCAGAATATGTAGCTGCTGGGAGCTATTGTGCTCAAGTGCTATGGATCAAGCAACAACTAGAAGATTATGGTGTTGTCCAATCTAAAATTTCTATCAAATGTGATAATACTAGTGCTATTAACTTATCGAGAAATCCAATTCAGCACTCACGAACTAAGCACATTGAAATTCGATATCATTTCATTCATGATCATATTTTTAATAATGTTATTGAACTTGAATTTGTATCTACTGAAGATCAATTAGCGGACATTTTCACTAAACCTTTGAGTCAAGATAGATTTGAGAATATTAGAGGAGAATTAGGGTTATGTGACCCATTTTGAATCAATTTGACCTAACTTTTGAAAATTAAGAAAAATTATCTAGAAATTTCAAAATTCTCTTTAGAGCATATGGCAACCTAATTTGGACTCTAGGAATCCTAGGAAATTGAGTTTGACCATTTTTGAATTTTAGAATGGATTTTAGCTCGAGCCGACTCGAACTCTCAGTATTCTGGCGAGCCGACTTGCAGGACGGACCGAGACTTTTTAAATAGGATTTCCAACTTTCCCTTTTCACCACTTTTTCCAATTTCAACCATTCCTCTCTAGCCGACTCTTCTCTTCTCACCCAAAAACATCCCCAAAACCCTTTCTACCTTCTAGAATCCTTAATCATTGGAGAATGGGGCCTCGCAAGGCAGTGGCAAAGAAGTCAACTCGGGTTGTTCGGACTGCAGCAGAAGAAAGGAGCAAAAGGCATTTAGACACTGCATTTCCACAAGAAGAGCAGCAACCAGAGCAAGAAGAAGTTGTTCCAGCACCCCAGCAGATCATTCCTATGGGAAATCATCAAGTAACACCCGGTAGGTGCATTGACTTCAATTTTATTGAGCAAGAATAGTCAAACATTGGAATGTGGCTTGAAGGACAGGGGTGGAAAGAGCTTTGTTAGTTAAATGTTCCAACCTACCCAAATTTGGTTAGACAGTTCTTTGAAAATATGTCCCTATGAGCTTTTCACATTGAAGGAATAGTTAAAGGAAAACTAATTGAGATAAATGAGCAAATGTTGTCAAATTTGTTGAATATTCCTAAAGAAGGGGACTGTTATTTGGAAATGAAGGAAAGGGTGAAGACTCTCAGACTTATTTTAGAAAGATCCAATGTAAAAGGAGTCATTCATGTGCATGCAAATTAGCTCTCATTGGAAATGAGACTGTTGCACAACATTATTAGTCGGATTTTTCTATCTAGGACATGCAGATTCGACTGGGTTAGTGAGCGAGATCTTGTTTTCATGAGGCGACTGATTGAGGGGCAGCCCCTCAACCTTCCATTCATCATGATCTCACAGATGAGAGAGGCTGTACGGAGGGCACGAGCCTGTTTACCCTATGGGATGGTTTTCACCTTGTTGTTCCAGGAGGCAGGCATAGACCTTACTGGGGAGGATTGTCGGTTATTGCTGCACACCAATAAGTATACAGTGAAATCCCTGACTAGGATGGGATTTGTCAAGGTTGATGGGAACTGGATTAGAAAGACCTCAGGAGTACCTTTAGCACACTCTGAGGACTCAGATGATGACATTCAGGCTACACAGGGTCTTGGTGAGCAGGCTGAGGGACATACTGATGAGGCTGGGCCTTCCGAGCCAGCTCCTGCTACACCACATTCACCAATCAGGATTCCTACTCTGCTAGAGCTAACACTGATGATAGACTCCACAGAGTTTTGGAGGAGATTTCTAGTCTCAGGACTGATACTGACCAGAGGATCACTTCTCTACAGTCTGAGATGCAGCAGGGCTTTCATGACATCATGGTTATATTGAGGCAGTTATCAGCAGCCAGCCAGTATGAACCTTCTACTGGCACTTCTACTGGCACAGCTACCGGCACAGCGACTGGCACACATGCTAAGCAGAGACAGGAGGCATACTGTACTGAGGCACCATATCATGACACACCTACAGTTGGTGAGCCTCAGGATCCTATGGAGGCAGCTGGATCTGTTGATATTGGAGTGACTCCGGCCACTCAGTTACTTTCTTCCACCAGCACTTTGGCCCTATCTCTTGATCCACCTACTGCCAGACCTACACCCATCTTCATCTCATCTGAATCTAAAACCAAACCTAAACCT
Organism: Areca catechu; assembly: GCA_021397845.1. Lineage (NCBI taxonomy): Eukaryota > Viridiplantae > Streptophyta > Magnoliopsida > Arecales > Arecaceae > Areca > Areca catechu. The sequence goes on along the minus strand of CM038042.1, from coordinate 27,835,582 downwards.
AAATCTAAGGCTACTAGGACTTCCACACCCACTAGGACTAGGATTAGGGATCTCCGCCCTAGGTTTCCCATATTCAAGCCTAGTCTAGGTATTTTAGAGGTCGGTTCCTCCTCTGATGAGGAAGAATCTGATAGTGGTCCTAGCACCTCTTTCTGATGCTTAGATTTTATCTTATGAGACTTTTTGTTTTATACTTTGGTTATGTGATACTATTTTGTTGTGCCGTGGCATGTTTGTAAAGTATCACATACACTATGTATTGACTCACTTTATATATCTATATTTCACTTGTCTTGATACATATTTCACTTGTCTTGATACATTCTTATATACATACTTGGTTATGATTGAATCAATATTTCTCATTTGTTATGAATATATGTTGTGAATGTCTCTCTATTTCTCATCAACCTTTTGTTGATGACAAAAAGGGGGAGAATGGAGACTATGTATGTTTGGGCATGAAAATTGCTATTGATTTCTGAAAATTGCTGTTGATTTCATGAAAATTATTCAAAAATTGGTTACAAAAGCTATATGGATAATTGAATGTTATGAAACTTTGATAAAATGAATGTTTGATTCATAGAAAGTTGATGAAACTTAAGTTGACTTCAAAAGGCTGAAAATTTTATAAGTTTCGATATACTTTATATAGTTAATACCTTTGATACATCATGTATCGATACATTATGTTGTGATACATATAAAAGTTCATGTTTTGATACACTTGATACATAACATTTGGTATTCAGTTATGTACATTTGATACACTTTGATACTTTGTATTGATACACTGATACCTAACCTACATGATATGTATAGACTTGAAAATACTACAATTATAAAGTGATCTCATTTTTTTGATCATGCCCAGTGTTTTGTCATCATCAAAAAGGAGGAGATTGTTGATCCCTGGAATGATTTTGATAATCACAAAACATTGGAGCATGTATTTGATACTAACTCTTTACAAATGTTTAAGAAGTTTTTGCAGGAATGAATTACCTTTGTTTTAAAATGGTATTCAAATTCACTTAAGAAAATTCAATTGAGTTTATAAATGCCCTAGGTTATGAATGTTGTAATCATGAAAAATGGGCTTAAAAGTGTAAAAAATTGATAAAGTATGTAAAGTAGCTTCTAGTTATTTTAATGATGATGTTTTTGGGAAGCTTGAAGTAATTTTTTTAAAGTCTTGTAAGAGCCGACTCAAGATGGCACGGCATGGAGACAAATTTCAGAGTTTCTGAACTAAGAGCCGACTCCCAGCTCAAGAGCCGACTCTTACAGAAGTATAGTTTTTGAAGTTCTGAGACCTAGAGCTGACTCCCAGATTAAGAGCAGACTCCAGGTATGCATGTTTATCAAGTATAAAAGCATGAAGCCAAGAGCCGACTCCTAGTCCAAGAGCCGGCTCCTACAGAACTTTGATTTTGGCATTCCTAAGATTTCGAGCCGACTCCTGGAGCTCGAGTCGACTCGTAGAGCCATTGTCTGCACTTCAACGACTAGCTACAGAATTTGAAATTTAAGTGCCAAATCATCTCCAACGGCCATTTCACATTCCCAAGGCCCTACAACGGCCATATCACTTGAAAAACTATAAAGGGGATCATTTTTTAGGGATTAGCAAATTAATGAAGATTTATTGCTAAATATTCTTGAGAAAAAAGAAGAGCTTCCAAGTTATTCCTTCACCTACCTCAAAGAGCATTCAAGTGAGATTCAAAGCTTCGCCAATACCACTCCATCATTGAATCCACTCATTGAAGAAAAGAAGAAGCAGCTTTGAAGAGCTTTGAAGAGCATTGAAGCATATTTAAAGCTTGACTTCGTTTTGATCTTCATCGGCAACATCAAAACAACTTTGGTTTGTTGTAGTTGCTTATTTTTCATTCCTTATCTTGGTTTGCTCTCTTATAATAGCAAGGGCTGTATCTAGAGAAAAAGTTGAAGGTTTTAGGTGAACCTTGTAAAACCTAAGTTTGGGTTCTTGGTTTTCCCGGTTTAAAACCAAGTGTTTGGATTTTTTTTGGTGATCCCTTGTAAAACCGAAGGGAGTTTTGGTTTCTTTGGTAATCCCAGTAAAACCAATGTGTATAGGTTTGGATTGTGAGCCTTGTAAAATAATCCGACTATATTTTGGTTGGGGGATATAGCGGAAATCCCAAGTGGTCCTTGGATAGTGGATGTAGGAGCCGGTTACTCCGAACCACTCTACTTCTTGATGTTTATGATTGTGATTACATTGCTTGATTGCTTTAATTTGTTTACTTTCACTTTGCACACTTTACCGCTACACTAAAAGAATTTCAAAGCGCACATACTTGCAAAAAATTTTTAATCCCAATTCACCTCCCTCTTGGGAAGCCACCTGGGCAACACCGACTAAAGTCAGACTCATGTGTTGTCTATTGGACTCTGGTACCCACTAGGGAATTAAAAGAATTCCTCGGATTGGAGGTAGAGGCTACCAGTCTGAGCAAAATAGTGGGAGGGACTTTTAGACTAAAGTCCATGTCTTTAGGTTAATAATTCATATACACTAATTAGCTTTGGTTTTCCTTTCAGATATCTTCCAACCTGTTGCTCTGATCTCTTCTCGATAATGAGAAGCTCAATGGATCCAACTTCGATAGCTGGAATCGAAGGCTCAAGATTATCCTAGAGCATGAATGGATCTTGTATGTGATATCAGATCCGACACCTGAAACTCCTGCTCCCAATGCTCGATGTTCGGTCAGAGATACTTATCAGAAGTGGCTCTCTGACAGGACCACTGTCCGATGCATAATGTTGGTAACGATGAACTACAAGTTCAGTCGCAAGTTTAAGGAAGCCTAGCCAAACGAAATCCTTTAAAGGTTGAAGGAGTCCTTTGGGACACCAGATGATGTTGAGAGGTACATGGTCTCCTATGCTTTCTACAATGCGTGGATGCGTGATGGGATCTCAGTCACTGATCATGTATTGTACATGATCGAGATAATTGAGTGCCTGGGCAAGCTCGGATGTTCCTTACATGAACAGCTTGGAAAGGATGCGATTCTAAATTCCCTCCCCTATTCCTATCTATATTTTCTCGATCATTAAAAAATAAATAAGCCTGTAGTTAACTACCACAGTTTGTTGGGGTTGCTGCAGACTTATGAGAAAGACCACTAACTGAATAAAGGAGTGGTGAATCTAGTAGAAGGATCTTCATGAGGGCGTTGTCCCTTTAAGAAAGGGAACAAGAAAAACAAAGGGAAAAGGTGTAGAATGCTTATGCGCCCAGTCAGGTCAAGAGGGTGAAGGCTAATCAAAGCCATGCAGAGTGCTTCTTCTGCAAGAAGCAGGGACACTGAAAGAGGAACTGTCCTTTTTATATTGCATCCCTTGACCTGAACAGGTCCAAGAAGAGAAAGCAGCAGAACGGTCCTGGACAAGGTATTTATATGATAAGACCTTGTAGTTTCTCTATCTGCGATACTACTAACTGGGTATTGGATACTGGAAGTCCAATTCGCATTTGCAATTCTTTGCAGGAACTTCAAGTTAGTAGGAGATTCGAGGATGGCGAGACATTCTTGAACGTGGAAAATGGAAGCCGAGTTCCAGTCCTGGCATTGGGAGTCCTCAAACTTATTTTTGAGTCATGTACTGTCATTTTGAACAAGTATCATTTTTGTCCATCTTTTATTTTGAATATCATTTCTGTAGGCCAATTGGCCTTGTATGGTTATGAACTATCAATAAAGAATGATATTTGCAAAATTGTTTGGAATGGTTTTGTAGTTTTGATTAGACAAATGCGTGATGGCATTTATGTACTATCGCGACCTGTTAGTATAATGTACATGTCTAGCAAATGCCCTAGGATTGATAATGTCAGCGAAGCATACCTGTGGCATTATAGGCTATGTCATATCAATAGGAATAGGATAAATAGGTTGAAAAGTGAGGGTCTCCTCGATTTTAGTGAAGATAGTTCACTTCTAACCTGTGAGTCTTGTCTTCTTGGAAAAATGACAAAGTCACCTTTTACTGGAAAAGGTGAATGAGCTATTGAGATCTGAGTCTGGTACATACTGATGTATGCAGACCCATGAATGTTAGTGCCAGGGGTGGGCATGTTTATTTCATTATATTTACAAACGACCTTTCGAGATATGGTTATGTCTTCTTGATGAGAAATAAATCTCAATCATTTGAAATGTTCAAACGGTATCACAGTGAAATAGAAAAATAAACTAGAAAGTGTATTAAAATCCTTTGATCTGATCGAGACGATGAATACCTTTTGGATGAGTTTCTGACATATCTCGAGGAGAATGGGATTCTCTCTCAGTGGACACCTCCAGGGACACCTTAATTAAATAGAGTATCTAAGAGGAAGAATCGAACCTTGTTAGACATGATTCGGTCCATGATGGGCTTTGCTTCTCTAACGATATCCTTTTAGGGATATGCTCTAGAATCAGCCTGTTACCTTCTAAATAAGGCTCCAAGTAAGTCCGTTAGTAAAACACCATATGAGATATGGACTGGACGTAAGCCGACACTATCACACCTTTGGGTCTGGGGGTGCCTGGCTTATGTAAAATATTTGGAAATGAACAAACTTGGACCTAGGTCTGATTGGTGCCTATTTGTTGGGTATCCAAAAGAATCTAAGAGATATTACTTCTACTTAATTGAGGAACAAAAGTTGTTCGTCAGTCTTAGGGCTATCTTTTTGGAAAAGGAGTTCCTTGGTGAAGGGACTGTAGCCGCTAAGATTGAACAACAAGTAAAAGAACCAACACACTTAAGGGATAACTTAGAACCGGCTATGATTAGATCACATCCAGAGCCCGCACAGGAACTATTAAGGAGATCTGGTAGGGTACCGAGTCGACCGAATAGATACTATGATTTCTTGGTCCGGGATGGTGATCCCATTGAAATCAATGGAACAATAAGGATCCGATCACCTATATGGATGCAATGCAAAGGTTCGACTCTGAGAAATGGCTAGGAGCCATGAAATCCGAAATGGAGTCCATGGAGATCAACAATGTATGGACATTGGTTGATCCACCTAAAGGGATAAAACCCATTGGGTGTAAATGGATTTTCAAAAGGAAAAGGGGTGCAGATAGGTAGGTAGAGACCTATAAAGCCCGTCTGGTTGCCAAAGGATATCGTCAACGTTATGGTATTGACATGATGAGACGTTCTCTTCTGTGGCAATGCTCAAGTCCATTTAGATCATGCTTGCTTTAGCAGCGCACTTTGACTATGAAATCTGGCAAATGGATATCCAAACAGCTTTCTTGAATGGTGAGCTGGAAGAGGAGGTGTATATGATACAACCTGAAGGGTTCACATCCACAGAAGAGTCAAAGGTGTGTAGGCTTCAAAAGTCCATCTATGGACTGAAGCAAGCATCAAGGATTTGGAACATACGATTTGATAAGTGTATCAAGTCATATGGCTTCGTTAGGAACGGAAAAGAACCTTGCATTTACAAATGGGCTAATGGTTCTGCGATTATATTCCTTGTGTTGTATGTGGATGACATTCTCTTAATCGGGAATGACATCCCAGCGCTACAAGGAATAAATGTCTGGTTATCATCTCAATTCTTAATGAAGGACTTAGGTGAAGCCCCTTACAAACTAGGTATGAAGATCTATAGAGATAAATCTAAGAGGCTTCTGGGACTGTCCCAATCTAAGTATATCGACACCGTGCTGAAATGGTTCAACATGAAAAATCTCAAGAAGGGCTATCTCCCGATAGGCACTGGAATTAATCTCTCCAAAATGAATTGTATGACAACTCCTGAAGAGAAAGAGCGTATTAATAGAATCCTATATGCTTCGACAGTAGGTTCTATCATGTATGCCATAACATGTACTAGACCAGACGTGGCATACTCACTAGGCATAGTGAGCAGATACCAGTCTGACCCAAGTGAAGCTCATTGGAAAGTGGTAAAGACCATCCTTAAGCATTTACGAAATACTAAGGACCAATGGCTAATTTATGGAGAATCTGACTTGAAACTTGTGGGGTATACTGACTCCAGTTTCCAATCAAATAAGGATGATGCAAAAGTATGTCAGGATTTATCTTTATCCTGAACGGAGGAGCTGTCTGCTAGAAAAGTTCCAAGCAACCTACTGTGGTGGACTCGGTATGCAAAGCAGAGTGGTTGCGAAAGTTCCTTGGCGAGCTAGGAGTGGTACCTTCCCTAGATGGTCCTATTCTGGTGTACTGTGACAACACTGGAGCCATTTCTCAAGCCAAAGAGTCGAAGTCTCATCAGCGCACAAAGCATATTCTATGATGCTATCACCTTGTATGAGAGATTGTGAAACGAGGTAACATTGACCTTCAGAAGATCGATGGAAAGGAGAACCTGGCTAACCCCTTCACTAAGGCCATCGGAATTCAAGAGTTCGACTATTATAAACGAAAAATGGGAATGATATTCTGTACCGATTAGCTTTAGTCCAAGTGGGAGTTGTTGGAAATTGTGTCCCAAAGCCAATCGTCTAGGTTGTAGACGGTTGTGCTATATTATAACTGTATATGATTTTTAATGAATAAAAGTTATTCTTTTTGGCTATTCATCATATTTACATTTTCCTGAAATTAACTCTTGTATGATGGAGTCCTTAGAACTACATTGTTTTGATATAGAGAGGATATATCAAGTAGTTCTTAAACTGGTTCACAACCAAAAGATACATTGTCATAGGACGACGATGTATCAAGTGTAGGTTGTTGTATGTTACATTTATTGGTTGTCCTCTTAACCAAGGAGTGTAGAGACACTGGTGTGACATGCAAGTGAAATGTGTGACATCTCACTGAACGTGACCATCTGTGGAGCTCCCTTTTACCAAATGGTTGCTCGCGAAGAGATATGGATATATGTGTCCTTCAGACCTGAGATCACCATGGTAGCTTGCAAGCAACTCACTATACTTTGGTGCCAGACTTCCTGGATTTCTAATCCAGTGATGGAAGTTTTCTAGGTACAGTCAAGTACTTGTGGAGCGGTGGTGGATCAAGATGGAATGGACCCCTCAAAATAGTTTGGAGTGAATGACTCACTATATCTCAATTTAGCAAATCCTTGGCCAGGGTAGTTTTTGTGAGGAGTTACAGAACTTATAAAGTTGAGGCATAATCTAGATAAACCAAATTAGGGTTGGCAGTTGAACCCTAGGTCATCCAAAGCATTATGAGGTCAAAGGGATGAATTATACGATAACCATATGCCAGAGGTTCTTGTGAGGTGCTCTGCATCTTCGGCCTATTTGGACATCGGGTATCATTACTAGATGAGGACTTTGACTGGTACTGAAAATGTTCCAATGCTACTAGCTTAGTGTTCAAACCTATAGGGTCACACACCATAGAGGTTTCTATTTGATCTTAAGGCTGATCGATGATTGAGAATCGTTTGCCATCACTGGAGGTCAATATGATTGACCATGTTCCAAGTGTTGATACTTGAATTTTTTTGTAAGTGTCGATACTTAGGAAAATGTTGATACTTGGCATTTTGCAAGTGTCGACACTTGCTGTGATGAGCAGATTTCTGGAAAGAATTTATGGAATGTTTGACTTCGAATTTTGAATTCAAAATTCAAACTTTTGGACGTTTTGGCTCCAAGCATTCACGGTATGATAGTCATAGTTACCTTCTATGGCTTGGACTCATTTGGAATGCCCCTTGACTCTCTCCCACAATCACTCCTCCTTCGTCTTTCTCCCTCTCATGGCTGCCCCTATAAATGACGGTCATTCTAGAGGCTGCTAATGGTTAAGGTAATGGTTCTTTGAGAGAACAAGAGAGAAAAGAAAAGAGAGGAAGAAGAAGGGCTTAGTGAGGACTTGGGATTGGGTGTGAGAAACCTTGCATTTAAGCTAGGTCTTGGGAAGAGAGTTTTGGGAAGGGTTCCACCTCTTCTTCTTGTCTTCTTGGAAGAAGAAGATCGGCCCAAAGGATCCCGAAGAGCTAGCACTCTGAGGGAGTTGATCAGAGTCGAGCCCTGGTGTGGATTTCCTGCAAAGGCCAGAACTTGTGTGACTCGGGTGCCCTCCTCCTTCTTCAAAGTATTTTTCAGAGGTATAACGGTAAGGTACTATTGCATCTTTGTTTATTTCTTACTATTGATGTTTTGCTTGCATGCTAGATCATTGTACTAGATTCTATTATGGGCAGATCGATAGATCGTTTTGATCTATCTACCGAGCCTTTCGCTGTGCATGTTTTAAAATAGTTTTAAAATACATATTTTCTGCCCTACTTGCATGAATAGTTTCACCTTCAAAATCTTGTTTACCAAATTTATTCTTTTTTATTGCATGAGGTCTTGCCTTTTGATCAAATTGGATTCCAATTGATCAAGTGGGGCTTTAGTTATTTGGTTTTAAGTCTTGTAATTATTAGTTAATTTAGTTATTGAGTCCTATAATACAAGGGGGACCCAATTGAAGACCATGTGACTTCATGTGCCCCAATTGAAGATCCCATGTGCCAGCTCAAGACAAACCATGTGATAGCCCAAGTCAGCTTGTTCTTGGCGCCACCTTTTCAAGAATTTAGACAACACCTGCCACATCATCAGGGGACATCAACACATGATATGTTTGGACATCCCTCGCCACACACCCAGGACATCCCACATGCCATGTCTTTTACCTTTGGTCGGCCAAAATGAATTCCAAATTGGCACCGCTTCCTTTTAAGATAAGTAAATAAGAAGGACTCTCATCCTTAGCGCCTTCTCATCTCAAATTAATTCATGCCAAAAGCAAGGAGTCGGCCAAGACTTTTCATTGCCCACATCCGATGAATTTCAAGCTATCGGATCGCCCAAGTGGAGGAAGTTCCAAGGGTTCTTATCTCAAGTGTTTGAAGCAATCAAGTTCTAGGGAAATCAAGATTTCAAGGGCTCATGAGTTCTCCTAAAACTCATGAGTTTTTCTTATCCAGACTAGAGAGTCCACTGTCATGCAAGAGCTTTCATTATCCAGATTCCAGAGACCACCAATCATGGCTAATCAAAGAAGCAATCTTGGCCATTCATCAGTCCACTTCATCGATCCTCATCTTGGCGTCCAAAGTGGATGAGGATATCATGGTTGTCACCCACTTGAAGGAAGCTCTAGATTAGCCCAGAGACAAGAGTCCATGACACCCAGAGCAAGGATTCCAGGAGTTATAGTCTAAGGAAAGACAAGTCTAGACTTTGTATCCCTTACACCACTGGTTGAGGGTCTATAAATACTCCATCAGCCCTCCCTGTATTATTATTATTCATTCATCAATAAAGACACTGTCGAATTTTATTCCTTTGCTGTGTGCATCGCGGGGTGTGAGGCCCTTTCCTTTGTTCTACGAAATATCGCGGGATGTGAGGCCCTACCTTTCCAGCCGATAAGAAATCCTAGCCACCACTTCTAAGCTTTCCCTTCTATTCTTTTTCCTTCCTTTGCTACTTCCTAACTTGAGTTTTCTTTGCTATGTGTTTGTAGGTGATCTGGAATCAAGGTCAGGTATTCTTGCCTCGGAACTAGCATCGTGGGAGATCGGAGCCCAAGGATCAAGATCTTGAAGCCCTCCGCAAAATCTTGAGAGTCCAATTAGATCTGCATCAGAGAGACGGTTCTTCATTGGTAACACTTAAAACCTTTTCCCTTCTCTTTGATCTCTGTAGTTGAAAGTAGACCCTAGTTTACAGTGATTTCTTAGCCACCAAATCATGATTTTCTTGCTTACTTGTTAGGTATACTTGCGGGTAGTTAACTAGAACTAGTTTACTTTATTGTTATGTTTGAGTCTTCTTAAAAATCTAAAAAAAATATAAAAAAATTAATCTCTATTTTTCTCTGATAATTAGGACTTTTTAATAGTAATTTAGTTTTAATTACTGTCCCGCATCATGAGAACTCTGGGAAGGACTAAGAATATGAAAGAAGTAGTGGAATAAACTAGACTCTCTAATCTTTTTCACTTTCCAAAACTGGTAAAAATACTAGGTAGCTTTCACCCAAGACTCTTTTCTCTCTAATCGCAAAACCCCTTTTTTTCTTAAGTTGAAAACACTTTTTCATCTAGCCTTAGCCCCCTCCCATGCCCACCATGAACCCCATTATCAATAGGCACCCAAGGGAGGTTAGGAAGTTAGCATGGTTATGGAAGTTGGGAGGTTAAGGAGAGATAAGGGGAAAGTGGTTTCAACAACTTGAATTCAAAATTCAAGTACAAATTCAAATTCAGAGTTGAATTCAAAATTCAGGTTTAAATTTAAACTCAAGAACTAATTTAAATTTTAATTCATAATTCAGATTCAAATAGGACTAGGGTGAATGATTATGGTCCAATCTAAGTGGACTCAACTTGAGCTCGAATCAAATTACATTTGATTTTGATCCAAATCAAATTGAGCTAACCAACAATCTAATTGCTAATTTGTTCTCTCATAATTCACTAATCCTTAGTGAATAACTTGTCACAATATTTGCAACACAGATGAATTGACACTTAAAAAAATCCAAAGTATCAGCTCATCATAGTGTCGGCTCACTGAAGTATCAACTCAAGATTAACTATCAATCATATTGATAATTAATCACAGGAATGATTCATAATCATTGATCAGTCATCAGATTAGGTAGAAACTCCTATTATGTATGATTCATAGGTTCGAACACTAAACCAGTAGCATAAGAATAATTCTTATATCGATCAATGTGACCATCTGTAATGGTACCCAATATCTAGATAGATCAAATAGTTGCAAAGCAACATTCAAGAACCTCTGATATATTGTTACTATATAATTCATCTCTTTGACTCTCAATGCTCAGGATGACCTCAAGGTTTAACTACCAACCCTTAAATGGTTCATCTATAATGTGTTTTAACCTTACAAGTCTTGTGACTCCTAACAAAAATTATCATAATCAAAGTTTTACTAAATTGAAATATAATGAAACATTCACTCAAATACTTGAAGGGGTCAATCCTTTTTGACTTATATACTGACTCTACATGTACTTGACTGTATCCAGAACTTTCTACCATTAGATTAGAAATCTAGGTAGTCCAACATTAAAATACAGCGAGTTAATTGCAAGCCATCGTGGTGATCTCAGGTTTAAAGAATACTTATATCCATATTCCTTCGCAAGCAATACTTGGCAGAAGAGTGCTCCACAGGTAGGTTACAATCAGTTAAATGTTCTATACTTCACCTGCATACTATACCGATGTCTCCATACTTCTTGGTTAAGAAGACAACCAATCCATATGGTACACAATGACCTGCACTCTATACATTATTGTCCTATAATAATATTTCATTTGGTTACGAACAGGTTTAAGAACCATACGATAAATTCTCTCTTTATCATATAATAATATACTTTTAAAGACTCCATTATAAAAGAGTTCATTACAGGAAGACGTAATGTGATGAATTGCCAAAATAATTTTTATTGATAATATTTCATATACAAAATCAACCATTTACAAGTTAGATGATTAGCATTAGGACACATTTTTCAACAATGACCATCTCTTCATCCCAAAGCTCTAGGTCCAAAAAAAATCTTGTTGCACCAACTTGCTGCATATTGAGTAAAAAGGAGAAGGAAAGCATATGCCAAGTTTTTAAAGTTGTAAAGCTTCATGATGGTTGTGCAGCTAACATCTCTAGACATATTAACTCGGTACGTGGAAAGATATGGGAGCTGAGAAGCCATGACTCATGTAGCTATGCAACAGCTACTTCTAATAGTAATCCAGTCTGCAAATAATAAGGAAGTTAAGTAGGTAGTCACTGAATTGAGCAAGTTTTTCTTGTAATTATGCTTAAGACTTCTTGAACAAATAATTTTTATTTACTTGGATAAAGGATTCTAGTCTTCTTGTGCCATATGGAGATAATATTCCCTTCTAGTTTTTTTGACGTGATGGTTCACTTACTTGTTCATTTGTCATATGAAGCTCGACTTGCTAGTCCAGTCAATTATCAATAGATGTATCTAATGAAAGTTATGGTTGAATTTAATATATTTTTAGTTTGTTGTATTTTTAGTTTTTTATATATTATAGACAATTAAAATTTTATGGTCATGATGATAGGTTCTTGACAAGATTGAAATTATATGTATAATAAAACACAACTCGAAGGTTCAATTATGAATAGTTATTTGGCTGTAGAAATAGTGGCTTTTGTATCAAGATTCTTAGATAATAATGTTGAGACATGGCTAAATAAATGTGGAAGAAATGATGATCGGATTGAAGTTGATACTTTGGGATAAATGTGCAATAGCCTAGACTGGCCTTTAGGTGCTTGTAAGATGGATAATGTGGAGCTAGATCAACCTCATCGATATAAGTTGTTCAATCAAAAGGAGGTTCAACCATATGCATTGTAAGTTAAAAGTATATTTTTTTTATTTCACAATGTTGTAAAATTTATAGATGTTATTAGAAATCTTATATATAATATTAATTTCCATATTAAGGTTGCATTTAGAGTTGATCCAAAAAAAAATAACCTCGTTCATCAAAAAGGGATATTGAAAATATCCATGTGAGCAAGTTTTCACAATAGTTCGGTAGACATGTATGTGAAGTGTCATTCTTTTCTTAATTTTTACCTTATGAGAAGAGGTATGTGATCACTAATTGAATAGTATAATACCTTTCTTATAGGTTTAGGAGCCACAAGATCAAGGCATAGAATATTTACTGCTATTATTCGTTGCCTAAAAAAACATCTAATTAACATAGTCAAGAAATACAATGGGTATTTAATTAATGGGTTTTGATTTCATGTAATGAGCATTGAGCAAGGAAGGAAAACTCAAAATAGTGGCATTATGATGTCAGTTAAAATAACAAGATTCTCTAGTATAAGAGAAAATAATCCAAAACATAGTGATGTGACGTATTATGGAGTCCTAGGTGAGATTGTAAGTTAAACTATTATGGTGAGAAAAAGTTTTTACTCTTTAAGTGTAAATGGATAGATATCCATTAAGGTGCCAAAGAAGATGGGAACTTGACATTGATAAATTTTAATCATAAATTGTGCACTTCAGAGCCTTTTGTATTAGCTAATCAAGTGGAGCAAGTATGGTATGTAAAAATCCAAAAGAAAGTAGATGGCATGTAGTTAGAAAGACAAAGCCAAGGAATTACTTTGAAATGAATGAGGACTTCAATGATACTGATGAAAGGTTGGAAATTAAGCAACAAATAGATCTCCATCCTAGCAATTATGACAATAAGATTGATGTGGAGGATGAGCATAATGTAACATAGGAAAGAGATGATATTGAAGGAATTGAGTTTGTAACCTAGTAATATATGCATATTTATGCATATATAAATAATGTATTTCTATAAATATTTCTTAACTATGTGTGGAAGGCTTGTTTGATTATGTTGAATGATATTTATTATTTTTTTCTTATACATGGAATGGCATTCATGCTTTTTTTCTTAACTATATGTGGCAGGCTATTTTGTTGTGTTGAATGGCATTTATTTTTTTTCTTAACTATGTCTGGAATTTTTCTTTTAAAGTTTCTTATATATTTCTATGCATATATGGACAATGTCTTTATTTATTTCTTAGTTTCATTGTACTAACACCATTTTTTTTAATTGTAGGTGTTGTTGCAATTATATTTGATATTTCAACTGAAAGTATATATGAGTAATCTAGTTCTTAATTAAGCTGATATTTATTATACTCAAATAAAAATAATGACTACTTTAGTTTCTTTTGCAAGGCTAGAAAGAGAAATCTGATAATTGTACTTGCTCGAGATAGATCAAGAACGAGGTCTACTTATCCTGAAGGATGTGATTTTGAACCAATAGTGGATAGTGAGAGAGTTGTTGACCTTAAAAAGATACATGATAATAGTGTTGAAAATAAACAATTAGATGAGGAAATATTACTTGAACTAGTAGAAAGTTCAAGATGAAAGAGGTTGGCAACCAGTAGCTTTCCAACATATATGGGATGAGTACAAATTTTGGTTTTTAATATTCTTATACTAAATATACCAAGGGTGGATAGATGCTTAGTTTCCAATAGTCTTCAAACTTTGGTTTATTTTCACTTGCTTATTTTTATTATTTCTAGGTACATATAAAGCAAGCTAAGTTCAAAAAGATAATCATGGTTTCATTATTTTAATTACTTATTATTTATCTTGTATATGAGTAAGCCATCAAAAAAGAAAGTATCAAAGTGGATAAGGATCAAAGAAGTCTTCGAAAAAATATATTTTATCCTTTCTATTTACATTTAATGGGTTATTAGATTTAGTTATTTCTAATTTGCCAAATATTTTATGGGAGGATGTGTACTTACTTTTTATTAATATTATGGATCATTAGCTTGTTCTAATTTTTTGCAACTTTGATAAGAGATTTACTTTGACCACTCCACCTTGTATGTTGCCATTGAATTCTCTTCCAAACAATAGTTATGACAAATGTAAAGGTGAATTAAGACAGTAATCAAGTAAATCTGATTTTTATTTTTCAGCTTTAGATTATTTGCATATATCTATGTGTAATCTTATTTTTGACATGTATGACTATGAAAAGAGGTAAAAAAGATGTAAGACCAAGATGAACTATGACATTGATAACCCCAAAGATAGTTATGTGATATTTTTTAAAATAAATGATTTATTTACATGAAACATAGAGCAGTAATAGCCATTAATTTTTTTGTTCATATATTAATACTGATAGGTACCAATGTAATCAAATAGGAATTGTTGCCGATCTTACCACTGTGGCCTGTAGCTTATGAGCTGGCGCCGGATCTTAGACTCCTTCACCTCAGGATCTCCAAGCCTCCGGACCTGCAAAACAGGGTCAGAGACCTGGGCCGGGGGTTCTGGCGAGGGTACTCCAACGTTCAAGTTAGCGAGCGGCAAGATGGAACAGGTCCGCTAAGACGGGTCTCCGCTGGACTTCCGTGCTTAGAGGAGGTTTATATGAAAGAAATGTGGGAACAAGAGGGGTTGACACCTAATTTCCTGCACTGGACTCACCGGGCTTGCGTCTGGGAACTTACGGGGGCCCTAGAATCATTATCCCTTTCTCTAGGTGTTCTTTCCTCTCAGTGGCTTACCTTCCCGTCCGCTTTCACCATCCCCCTTATACCACCGGACCACCTTCATTTCCTCCCCTCTCCTCCTCTTCGAGTTTGGGAGTTAAGCGGCGAGCTTGCCTCGTCCGCCGTGCTGTCATGAAAGGAAAAACCTTGCGGGATCTCAAGCCAAGCGCGGGAGCCCTCATCTCGAGGCGTTGACTATGGATTTTCAGGGTTCCAGGCCCCTTTCTATAAGGATCCAATACCTCAATCATGGGGCCCTCCTTAACTGATGTAAATGAGGTTTCGCGCATCGTTGTAGGCCATACTGAGCACCCTGTACAGGACGCGCCGCATGCCGACTCTAGAATTGACCTCGTGGCTCATGCCTCTGATCCTTGGAGGCTTTACAAGGTAGGGCTGACTTCGACCGAGGTGAACCCATTAGGAGGTGCCACCTGGCGGAATGGCAGGAGCGCCAGGCTCCACCTTGGCGAGGTGGACCCGTCTTGGGGCACCACCTGGCGAGGGAGCAGAGGCCGCCAACTCCGGTCGAGGTGGACCCCTCCTGGATGGATACGTGGTGAAGTGGTAGAAGAAGGCTCGACTTCAGCCGAGGTGGACCCATACTGGGGTGCCACCTGGCAAAGGAGCAGGAGCACCTGGCTCGACCTCGACGAGGTGGACCTATCTTGGGGCGGCACCTGGCGAGGGAGTAGAGACCGCCAGCTTCAGTCGAGGTGGACCGCTCCTAGGTGGACACCTGGCAAAGTGGCAGAGGAAGGCTCGACTTTGACCGAGGTGGACCCTTCTTGGGGTGCCACCTAGCGAAGGAGCAGAGGTCACTAGCTTCGACCGAGGTGGACCCCTCCTGGGTGGACACCTGGCGAAGTGGCAGAGGAAGGCTCGACTTTGACCGAGGTGGACCCATCTTGGGGTGCCACCTGGCGAAGGAGGAGGAATGCCTGTCTCGACCTCGATGAGGTGGACCCGTCTTGGGGCACCACCTAGCGAGGGAGCAGAGGCTGCCAGCTTCGGTCGAGGTGGGCCCCTCCTGGGTGGACACTTGGCGAAGTGGCAGAGGAAGGCTCGACTTCGGTCGAGGTGGACCCATCTTGGGGTGCCACTTAGCGAAGGAGCAGGAACGCCTGGCTTGACCTCAGCGAGGTGGGCCCATCTTAGGGCGCCACCTGGCGAGGGAGCAGAGGCCACCAACTTCGATCGAGGTGGATCCCTCCTAGGTGGACACCTGGCAAAGTGGCAGATGAAGGGTCGACTTCGACCGAAGTGGACCCATCTTGGGGTGCCACCTGGCGAAGGAGCAAGAGCACCTGGCTCGACCTCGATGAGGTGGACCCGTCTTGGGGTGCCACCTGGCGAGGGAGCAGAGGCCGCCAGCTTCGACCGAGGTGGACCTCTCCTGGTTGGATACCTGGCGAAGTGGTAGAGGAAGGCTCAACTTCGACCGAGGTGGACCCATCTTGGGATGCCACCTAGTGAAGGAGCGGAACGCCTGGCTAGACCTCGACGAGGTGGGCCCATCTTGGGGCGCCACCTGGCGAGGGAGCAGAGGCCGCCAGCTTCGACCAAGGTGGACCCCTCCTTGGTGGAACTTGGCTCAGTGGTAGAGGAAGGATCAACTTCGGCTGAGGTGGACCCATCTTGGGGTGCCACCTAGTGAAGGAGCAGGAGCGCCTGGCTCGACCTCGACGAGGTTGACCCATCTTGGGGCGCCACCTGGTGAGGGAGTAGAGGTCGCCAGCTTCGACCGAGGTGGACCCCTCCTGGGTGAACACCTGGCGAAGTGGTAGAGGAAGGCTCGACTTCGACCGAGGTGGACCCATCTTGGGGTGCCACCAGGCAAACGAGCAGGAACGCCAGGCTCGACCTCGGCGAGATGGACCCATCTTGGGGTGCCACCTGGCAAGGGAGCAGAGGCAGCCAGCTTCGGTCGAGGTGGAACCCTCATGGGTAGACACCTGGCGGAGTGGCCGAGGAAGGCTCGACTTCGACCGAGGTAGACCCATCTTGGGGTGCCACCTGGCGAAGGAGTAGGAACGCCTGGCTCGACCTCGACGAAGGTGGACCCATCCTGGGGCGCCACCTGATGAGGGAGCAGGGGCTGCCAGCTTCGACCGAGGTGGACCCCTCCTGGGTGGACACCTGGCGAAGTGGCAAAGGAAGGCTCAACTTCGGCCGAGGTGGACCCATCTTGGGGTGCCACCTGGCGAAGGAGCAGGAGCGCCCGGCTCGACCTCGGTAGAGGTGGACCCGTCTTGGGGTGCCACTTGGCGAGGGAGCAGGGGTTGCCAGGTTCGGTCGAGGTGGACCCCTCCTGGGTGGATACCTGGCGAAGTGGCAGAGGAAGGCTCAACTTCGACCGAGGTGGATCAATCTTGGGGTGCCACCTAGCAAAGGAGCAGGAGCGCCTGGCTCGACCTCGGTAGAGGTGGACCCATCTTGGGGTGCCACCTAGCGAAGGAGCAGGAGCACCCGGCTCGACCTCGACAGAGATGGACCCGTCTTGGGGAGCCACCTGGCGAGGGAGTAGGGGCTGCCAGGTTCGATTGAGGTGGACCCCTCCTGGGTGGACACCTGGCGCAGTGGCAGAGGAAGGCTCGACTTCGGCCGAGGTAGACCCATCTTGGGGCGCCACCTGGCGAGGGAGCAGGGGCTACTAGCTTCAGCCGAGGTGGACCCCTCCTGGGTGGACACCTGGCGAGGTGGCAGAGGAAGGCTCAACTTCGACTGAGGTGGACCCATCTTGGAGTGCCACCTGGCGAAGGAGCAGGAGCGCCCGGCTCGACCTCGGCAGAGGTGGACCCATCTTGGGGCGCCACCTGGCGAGGGAGCAGGGGCTACCAGGTTCGACTGAGGTGGATCCCTCCTGGGTGGACACCTGGCGAAGTGGCAAAGGAAGGCTCAACTTCGACCAAGGTGGACCCATCTTCGGGTGCCACCTGGCGAAGGAGCAGGAGCGCCCGGCTCGACCTCGATAGAGGTGGACCCATCTTGGGGTGCACCTGGGAGGGAGCAAGGGCTGCCAGCTTCAACCGAGGTGGACCCCTCCTGGGTGGACACCTAACAAAGTGGCAGGGGAAGGCTCGACTTTGACCGAGGTGGACATATCTTGGGCTGCCACTTGGCGAAGGATCAAGAGCGCCCGGCTCGACCTCGATAGAGGTGTATCCATCTTGGGGCACCACCAGGCGTGGGAGCAGGGGTTGCCAGCTTCGGTCGAGGTGGACCCCTCCTGGGTGGACACCTGGTGAAATGGTAGAGGAAGGCTCGACTTCGACCGAGGTGGACCCATCTTGGGGTGCCACCTGGCGTAGAAGCTGGAGCACCCGGCTCGACCTCTGTAGAGGTGGACCCATCTTGGGGTGCCACCTAGCGAGGGAGCAGGGGCTACCAGGTTCGGTCGAGGTGGACACCTGGCGAAGTAGCAGAAGAAGGCTCGACTTTGGTCAAGGTGGACTCATCTTGGGATGCCACCTGGCGAAGGAGCAGGAGCGCCCGGCTCGACCTCGATAGAGGTGTACCCATCTTGGGGTGCCACCTGGTGAGGGGGCAGGGGTTGCCAACTTCGGCCGAGGTGGACCCCTCCTGGGTCGACACCTGGCGAAGTGGCAGAGGAAGGCTCGACTTTGACCGAGGTGAACCCATCTTGGGGTGCCAATTTTGAAAGAAAAATCCATGTGACACCGATGGCATCCAGCTAGATCAAACACGCCGTCTACATTAGCGGTGTTGCCATATCAGTTGCCCTCCATCCCCAGATCCCATCGAAGCGTCGCGGCTTGGGGCGTGGGGAGTTAATGCGGAGATGACATGGAAAAGGTGAGAATCCCGTGCCATAATTGCCATGATCGCTGCCACCGCTTCCATCGCGCCCGAGACCCTATGGGAGGCTGCCACGATCGCACGTCTGACGGACCATTAATACGCCATTTCGAACCCAAGGCAGTTTCCATCGGACCAAAGCATCGATGTCGGGCGCGCCTCCACATGGCGGTCATCTGATGGCCCAGGCCAGAAAGAGGTGTATAGTTGCTGTTGATTGAGTTTGAAAAGGAGGGGGACTTTTCTAAAATGAGGTCTCTCGGCTTTCTCACACATCGCCGGCAGTTGCAGCGATCTCTCTTCATCTTCCAGGGGTTGCCAATCCGTCGGTACAAAATATCCCAGTGAGTGCCTGCGACATCTTTCCTTTTTCTTCTACTTCCCGACTCTGTGTCACTCCGAGCCCATCTCCTTCTAGCTTTTTCTTCTTCGATGGCACGTCACCGTCGTGTTTCTTCAAATCCAGATGAGGCCGGTCCTTTCCGACTGAGGACTCCATCGTCTTCCTCCTCAGATGGGGAAGAGATTTCGGTTGAGGTCCTAAGGCAGCTACGGCCTGGGACCGTGACCATAGGCATCCCTAGGGGTCCTAGGTCTCCCCCCATAGTCTCCGCGTGCCCCATCTCTGCCCTTCCTCCTCCGATGGCAGAGGTCATTTCTTCTAGTCCCTCCGGTTATGTCTCGACGATGACCAGAGACGATCTCTCCTGGATTCAGGACACATACGGGGTCCCTCAGTCAATCCAGCTTTCGCTCCCATGCCCTAGGGACCGAGTAACCTCGAGCAGCCTAGGGAGGGTTACTTTCTACGAGGACTTCCTTGTCGGGGGCCTTCATTTTTCCCTTCACCCTTTCTTTCTCTCCTTTCTCAGTCACTTCCACCTTGTCCCGGCCCAATTGGCTCCTAATGCCATCCGGGTCATCTTCACCTTCATCGTCTTCTATCATTTTTATGGGTTTGTTGCCCGTTTCTCACTGTTCAGGGTCCTCTTCACCCTGAAACGCTATTCTACCGACGACGGCTGGTGATATCTTTCATCCCGGCCTAGGTGCCTTAGGTTCAACCTCCCCACGTCGATCAAGGGTTGGAAGAACCGCTTTTTCTTTGCCTCGATTGAGGATGTCGACTGGGCCTAGAGTGAGCAAGATTGGTCCCCAAACCGAAACTCCCAGGTTGAGCTGGTAGACCAAGAGGTCTACATGCAGATGTTGGGTGACGTGGTTCCAGCTCTCGATGTTCTACTTTCAGAGCAGAATTTATTTGAGGCAGGAATCAGTCCCATCCAGGAGTTGGGTGAGACCCCGGATCTCCTTCTTTCACCTTTGCTTTATGCTTTCTACTTCTTTCCTTCCAAACTGGCCTAATCGTTTCCTTCCTCCAGGTATGAAGTTCTCCATCGAAAGCTTGATGGAGGGCACCCGGAAGAGGGATGCCGCTAAAGGGACCCAGGAGGCTCCACCAAAGAGGGCTCGCACTAAGGCGAGTTAGGGGCCCGTACCCACCCCTGCTTCTACTGGCCCCGGGGCGACGGGTCATGCTCCCAGGCCACCCCGGTCTCACGTGCCCGACGCGCCTGTGGTCGAGCTCGCTAAGGTCAGGGGAGAGAAGAGGCCGGAACCCCCCCGGGCAACGCCTGCTCCAGCCACTACGCCAATCGTCTATGCGGTTGTGACCATGGTGACAGCAGCCCCACCGGTGGTCGCATTGCCCTGTGGAGGGACAACCGCCCAGCCTGCTGCCGATGCTCACCCTCCACCCTCGGGACTCAATTCCAGCTCCTCCGTCATCCGCGATCAATGGCTCACGAAGAAGATGATGGAGTTTGCGAGCATGCCTCGGGACCGCCGTCTGAGGGACGGTCGGGATTACACCGATGCGCTACTTGGGATCCTCCCGTTGCTTTTCATGGTAAGTTCCTAGAGCTAGATCTTTTTAACATCCCATCCTCTCTCTGACGCAGATCGGGACCGACGTACTACTACTGAGGAACTTCCTCTTCAGCTATGCAAAGAAAGATGCCGAGAAGGAGAAAAGGCTCGGTAAGCTTGCAGCTAATGTGAAGGACCTCATGGAGAGGGGGGTCGAGCTGCCGGAGAACAACTAGGCCCTTCGAGTGGACCTGGGTCACGCCGAGGGGCGCGTAAGGGATCTCGAGACCTCTCTATCTGAGGAGAGGATCTCAAACCAACATCGTGCTGAGGACGACGCGGCGGAGGTATAACGCCTCAGGGCTCAATCCCAGTCACTGGAGCGCCGGGTCGAGGAGGCCCTCAAGGAGCTTAGCGCAGCCAAGGAGAAGAACTCCTATGTCAACGGGCTGCTGGAGGCATCCGAGAGGGAGGCACGGGAGGCCGTGCTGAGATTCCGGGCATCCAAGGAGTTCAGGATAGAGCTACACGAGGCAACCGTTGACTCTTTCCTGAAGAGCTTCGAGGTGTGCCGGGAAAAAATGGGTTCCTTCTTCCCCGAGCTTGATCTCAATGGAGTCATCCTAGGCGGCCGGAGGGAGGAGCATGCTAAGGGAGCTTCAGCCGCAGGGGGTGCCGAGGGGGCGGCCCCCAGACGGCCTTCTGACGATGCCACCGGCAGTGAGGGTGCCCCCCAGTCGGAGGAGGATGCGACTGCAGCAAAGTAGCCCTGCGGTTTCCACTTATGCTTTGTTTTTGTATGAATTTATTTCTTGCTTCTTGGGGTCACCCGACCTGTCGGGGCCCTCTTTTGTAAGAAAACTTCTAACATAAATGAAGATCCTTTTCCATCACTTCACTTTTTCTTCTTCTCACTTCTCTCCTTTTTTTTTGTATCTTCCGGACTGAACCTCGGTGCCAATCACCGGGACTGAGTCCTGTGGTGCATTCCAGGCTGAACTCTGGGATTTTGTGGGCGAACTAGGTTCTGCTCCACCTTCCAGACCGAGGTCGGGACTTCGCTTTGGAACCAGGTTCCGCACGAACTTTCGGACTGAACCCCAGGGCCGCAAGCTGGAGTTGAGCCTTGCACAACCTACCGAGCTGATCTCCAGGATTAGTAGGACCGGGACCTAAGTCTTCGGGACCTCCTCCGGACTGAACTTCGAGGCTGCATGTCGAAATTTAATTTCGTGCGACATTCCGGACTGAACTCCGGGATTTTTGTGGAAGGGGACTTCGTGCCTTCGCGGATCTTTCGCCGTGCCCATACTCGCCGAACCTAGAACTGGAAGGCAATTGCCCTACGAGACGAGAATAGGCATTTTATGAAAAAGATTTTATTGTTGAAGTATAAGGAGACTTACACTATTAGTAATACATCCTCAAGTTTGAGGCATTCCAAGTTCGCGGGAACCGGGATCCGCCTAGCTCCTCTAGGTAATATGCCCCCTGGGGAAGTGCCTCCACCACTCTATAAGGGCCTTCCCAATTTGGGAAGAGCTTACCCAACTCCCGCGGCTGGGAAGCCTCAGCGCAGCGCAGCACTAAATCTCCCTGGTAGAAGGACTTCGGTCGCACCCTAGAGTTGTAGTATCTAGCCACTCGTTGCCAATAAGCTGCCATCCAAACTTGGGCCATGTCCCTTGTTTCTTCAAGGAGGTCCAGGTTCAATAGCAGCCTCGCCGGGTTCTCCATCTCGTCGTACTGCTCCACGTGCAAGGTCGGCAGACTGAGCTCTACTGGAATAACCGCTTCCATGCCAAAGATGAGGTTGAAGGGGGTCTCATCCATGGCCAGCCTTGGGGTAGTATGGTACGCACACAGGATGCTTGGAACTCTTCTGCCCACCTCCCCTTGGCCTGGTCTAATCTTGTTCGAAGGCCTTGTAGGATGGTTCTGTTTGTTACCTCGGCTTCTCCATTTGTTTGAGGATGCACCACCGAGGTGAAACAATAATGGATTCCAAGGTCGTCGCAAAACTTCTCGAACTCCCGATAGTCAAACTGGCATCCGTTATCGATGATGATGGTGTGGGGCAAGCCGAAGCGGCAAATAATCGACTTCCAGAGGAACTTGGTGACATTTGCCTCTATGATCCGGGCCAAGGGCTCGGCCTCGACCCACTTCGTGAAGTAGTCGATAGCCACAATCAGGAACTTCCGTTGCCCGAACACCGAGAAAAAAGGTCTGAGGAGATCCATGCCCCACTAAGCAAACGACCACAGGGCGAAGAGCTGGGAGAGTGGAGCGACAGGTTGACATTGCACCACAGTGTGCCGCTGACATCGGTCACACCTTTTTACAAAGTTAGCTGCATCTTCTCTCATCGTCTCCCAGAAATAGCCTTGATGGAGGGCCTTATACGCCAGCATTCTGCCCCTCACATGGTTCCCGCAGATGCCCTCATGGATCTCCTAGAGCACGAGTGTGGCTTCGGTAGGTCTCAGACACTTGAGGATCGGGTAGGAGTAGGACCTCCGATATAGTAGCCCGACCATCAACACGAACCGTGCAGCCTTCCTCTAAATGAGGCCAGCCGCCATGCGATCCTCTGGCAAGGTGCCATTGGTGATGTACTCGATGTACTTGTCCATCCAGCTGGGCTCTGGGTTGACCTACTGAACCTCCATGGGTGTCTCATATCTTGGGGCTTTAAGATGCTCGATGTAGGCACGACCCAGCGATGAGTCCGGCAGGGTTGCCAGGCGGGAGAGGGCGTCTGCACGAGCATTTTCCCCGCAAGGAATGTGGGAGATGCTGAAGCGCCTAAAACCTGTCGCGCTCATTTGTACGAGCTCCAAGTACCTCGCCATTTGGGGGTCCCATGCCTTGTACTCCCCCGAGACCTGCCCGGCCACCAGCTGCGAGTCGGTGAAGACCCTAAGGCAGGCCATGCCCAGCTCGTGAGAAACTCTTAGCCCTACGAGGAGTGCTTCGTACTCTGCCTGGTTATTGGTGGCGGCGAACTGGAACCGGAGCGCACACTCGGCGACAACCCCTTTACCGTTGGCGAGGATGAGTCTGGCTCCACTCCGTCCATATGAAGGATCCAGACGTCTTCCTCCGATCCAGGCTAGGGTTGCCGGTCTTGGGGGCTCTCTTCCGGCCCGTCGCCCAGGCCTGCATACTCAACCAAGAAATCAGCGAGTACCTATGCCTTCATGGCCGACCTCGGCCAGTAGGTGATGCCGAACTCGCTGAGCTTGAGCGCCCACTTTGCCAGGCATCCAGACGTGTCAGGTCGGCTGAACACCGCTTTCAGTGGTTGATCCATCAGGACCGTAATGGGGTGCACTTGGAAATAAGGCCTGAGAGGCTGGGCGGACATGATTATTACAAAAATCAGTTTCTCAGACCCAGAATACCTGAGCTCCGCATCGTGGTGGAGTTTGCTTGTGTAATACACCATCCTCTATATCCCTTTGTCATCCGTCCGAACCAGGACCGAGCTGACAGCCTCCGGTGTGACCGCCAGGTATAGGAGGAGCTCCTCTCCCTCCTCCGGTTGGGAAAGCAATGGTGGCGATGCTAACGTCTTCTTCAGCTCTTCAAATACCTCCTAGCACTCCTTCGTCCAAGCGAAGTTGTGCATCTTCCTTAGCGCCTTGAAGAAGGACTAGCAACGGTCTGCGGACCTTGAGATAAATCAGCTCAGGACGGCTATCCGGCCAGTGAGTCGCTGCACTTGCTTCTTGGAGGTGGGTTGCTCTATGTCTAGGATCGTCTGAACCTTCTCCGAGTTAGCCTCTATCTATTTTTGGGTCACCATGAAGCCCAGGAACTTTCCTGCTGATACGCCGAAAGCGCACTTTGCTGGGTTCAACTTCATTTGGTGAAGACGGAGGTTATTGAAGGTCTCCACCAGGTCACCGACGTGGTCTGAAGTCGGCTTGCTCATCACCAGCATGTCGTCCACATACACCGGCATATTGCTGCCAATTTGGTTTTTGAAGACCTTGTTGACCAGACATTGGTACGTGGCGCCTGTGTTCTTGAGGCTGAACGGCATCATCTTATAGCAGTAGGTCCCGTGATCGGTGATGAAGGTGGTGTGCTCCTCATCCTCCGGGTGCATTCGGATCTGGTTGTACCCGGAGAAAGCATCTATAAAAGAGAGGAGGCGGTGCCCCGAGGTAGTGTCCACGAGCTGGTCGATCTTAGGAAGGGGGAAGCTATCCTTCGGGCAAGCTCGATTGAGGTCGGTGTAGTCCACACAGATCCTTCACTTGCCGTTGCTCTTCCTCACCATTACCACGTTCGCCAGCCAACTAAGATATTGCACTTCTCATACAAAGCCAGCGATGAGAAGCTTTTCCACTTCCTCATTGATGGCCTTCTGTCTTTCTGCGGCAAAACTTCTCTTCTTCTGGCGAACCGAGCGGCACCTCGGATCAATCTTCAGTTGGTGGGTGATAACCTCCGAGGGGATACCTGGCATGTCTGCAATAGACCAGGCGAACACATCAGTGTTCATCCGAAGGAAATCTAGCAAGCGAGCCCGCTCATCTTTCGGGAGTTGGGCTCCTATCTGCACCATTTTCTGAGGGTCCAAGTCGAGGGGGTACATCAATAAGCGCTCTACGGGGCCTCCCCTGGGGTCTTGCACTTTCAGATCGAGATCATCGATGTCAGAGTCGAGCTCGGCACCCCGGGCTCTCGGGACCGCCTGCAAGCAATGCAGGACAAGTTGGGCCATCCCTCTCATCACTCCCATCCTAGAGGTGGTAGGGAACTGCACCAGTAACCTTTTGGTGAAAATGATCGCATCCAGCTGGTTGAGCCCTGGACGGCCCAGGATAGCATTGTAAGGTGATAGGAGCCTAACGATGGTAAAGGTCATCATGACCGTGCTCTGCCGGGGTGGGGATCCGGCAGTAATAGGGAGAGTGATCTCCCCTTCGACCCCCACAGAATCTCCGGTGAATCCCACAAGAGGGGTGTGCACTGGCTTTAGCCGATCATGAGACAAATTCATCCAGGAGAAAGCATTATAAAAAAGTACGTTAGTAGAGCTCCCACTATCCACCATAATACGGTGTACAGGATGCTTAGCGATGGTCATCTCGACCACCACTGCATCATTGTTTATATTTTCACTTTCATTCCCCTTTTCAAAGGGTAGTACATTCTTCAGGTCTCCCATCTCCCGGGCTCTCTTCAACGCATGCCCTATTCTCCAAGAGATCATGCCCACCGACTTCTCTGTAGGTCGGTTGTCAACCGCAGGGATGGGCAGAAGGGCCGCAAGTGGCTGGTCCTCCATCGGGGCCTCACTCCTCACAAACTTTTTGAGGTAGCCCCTCTTGATCAACTCCTCGATCTCTCGTTTTAGATTACGGCACTCCTCCGTGTCGTGGCCGTGATTGCGGTGAAACTGGCAATACTTCATCTTGTCGCGGCTGTTCCTTCGATTCTGAGGAGGAGGTCGGTGGAGGTAGTGTTCACCCTCAATCTCCATGAGGATCTTTGTTCTGGGAGCGAGGAGAGGGGTGAAGGTTCATTCCGGGGCAACACCACTCTTCGGCATCGGACCTGGACGGAAATCTATAGGTGGTCCAAGCCTTCGGGTCCCAGGGACATCCCTAGGGGTAGGCTTCTTCGAAGGCTTTCCGTCCAGCTCTTGCCGGGTACGGTCGGCCTCCTTAGCATGGATGTACTTATGGATGCAGAGGAGGAGCTCGGAATACATCTTGGAGGGCTTCTTGTCCAGGGAATACGTCAGGCGAGAGATCTTGAGCCCTCGCTTCAATGCCAGCATGGCGACAAGCTCGTCTAGGCTATAAATCTCCAGGGCTCTTGTCTTGAAGCGGATGACGTAGTCCCGCAGTGGCTCCTGGTCTTGCTGGCGGATGGAGAAGAGGTTATCCACCTCCCTCAGCACCTTCCGGCAAGCGTCGAAGTGTACCACAAACTTTCCTTCCAGCTGGTGGAAGGAGCCGATAGATTCTGGCTTGAGGTGGGTGAACCAAACTCGAGCGGCCTTCCGTAGGGTGGCCAGGAAGGTAATGCACAGAAGAGCGTCTGTTGCTCCTTGGACCCTCATGAGAGCCTTATAGCTTTCTAAGTGGTCCAAGGGGTCGGTGGTCTCATCGTAGGGATCCACCTAAGGCATGCGGAACCGATTCGGGATCGGTTCCTCTTGGATTTCTCGGGAGAATGGTGGTTGGACGTTATAGCCCACTGGCTCGGTTGGTGAGCTCTGCATGTTGGCAAAACGGTGGGAGAACTCTGCCAATTTGGGCTCATGCTCCTCCAGACGCCTCTCGGCCAGGCGCCTGATGGTCTCATCGGTGGAACCTTCCACCGAGGCTGCTGGAGAAGGAGGTGCCGATCGATCGCGGTGAGGGGCCTTGCCTTGATGGCGCTTGCTGCGCCGCACTGCTTCAGCATCGTTGGCCGGGGATCGACTCTTGTGATTCGCTGAACCGGTGAGGTTTCTCTTCACGGGAGTTTGCTGGCTCCCACGGGGGTTGGTTACTGCCCATGGATTGGAAGGCCTGCCCTAGATGGAGCGCAAGCTTTCACGGGGGCCCACGACTCGGGCCGCGAGGGTCCCTGGCTGGGGTTGAGTGGCCAAGGAGCGTTGCTGGTGTTGCAGCTGCCGCACGGCTGTAGTCAGTGTTTGTAGCTGCTGGACGACGGTTGCAAGAGGACCATCCACTGAGGATAGCTGAGGGGGAGGAGGTGGAGCGGGCAGTTCCCTCTCCGGGCTACGCAGGCCTGGAGGAGAGGGAACCACTCCCGCTCGGTTGGTGGAGGCTTCACGTCCATGTGTCACCACCATGGTCGAGGTACTCTCTTGTTCATGGAGAGCTTGCTTGCATAGGGGTTGTGGTTCTGTCCCCCTTCCTGGCGCGCCAATCTATTACCGATCTTACTGCGGTGGCCTGTAGCTTATGAGCTGGCACCGGTTCTTGGACTCCCCCACCTCGAGATCTCCAAGTCTTCGATCCTACGAAAAAAGGTCAGAGACTCAGGCCGGGAATTCCGACGGGGGCACTCTGACGGTCAAATTAGAGAGCGGCAAGATGGAACAGGTCCACTAAGGCGGGTTTCCGATGGATTCCTGCACTTAGAGGAAGTTTTGATAAAAAAAGTGTGAGGAAGAGAGGGGTTGACGCCCAGCTTCCTACACTGGGTCTGTCGAACTTGCGCCTGAGGGCTTCCATGGGTCCCAGGATCATTTTTCGGTATTCTTCCTTTTTTTGGCTTACCTTTTCATCCACTTTCACCGTCCCTTTCATACCACCGAATCGCCTTCAGCCTCCGCCTCCTCCCCGGAGGCACCCGGAGGTCTCTGGATCCTTCCCCCCTCTCATTCGAGTCCGGGAGTTAAGTGGCGGGCATGCCTCATCCGCTGTGTTATCACAAAAGGGGGAATCTGGCGAGACCTCGAGCCAAGCACGGGAGCCCTCCTCTCGGGGCGTTGACGGTGGATTTCTTGTGACCCAGGCCCCTGACCGTAACGATTTAATTCCTCAATCGTGGGGCCCTGCTTAACTGGTGTAAACGAGGTTCCGTGCACCGTTGCGGGCCGCACTGGCACCCTGTACGGGATGCGGTGCACATCGATTTTAGTGGCGACCTCGTGGTCCATGCCTCTGCCTTCCCGAGGCTTTGCAGAGTAAGGCTGACTTCGGCCGAGGTGGACCCATCAGGGGGTGCCACCTGGTGGTGGAGCAGGAGTGCCTGGCTCGACCTCGGCAGAGGTGGACCCGTCTTGGGGTGCCACCTGGCAAGGGAGCAGGGTCTACCGGCTTCGGCCGAGGTGGACTCCTCCTGGGTGGACACCTGGCGAAGTGGCAGAGGAAGGCTCGACTTCGGCCGAGGTGGACCCATCTTGGGGTGCCACCTGGCGAAGGAGCAAGAGCGCCCGGCTCGACCTCGGTGGAGGTGGACCCATCCTGGGGCGCCACTTGGCGAGGGAGCAGGGGCTGCCAGCTTCGGCCGAGGTGGACCCCTCCTGGGTGGACACCTGGCGAAGTGGCAGAGGAAGGCTCAACTTCGACCGAGGTGGACCCATCTTGGGGTGCCACCTGGTGAAGGAGCAGGAGCGCCCGGCTCGACCTCGGTAGAGGTGAACCCGTCTTGGAGCACCACCTGGCGAGGGAGCAGGGGCTACCAGCTTCGGCCGAGGCGGACCCCTCCTGGGTGGACACCTGGAGAAGTGGCAGAAGAAGGCTCAACTTTGGCTGAGGTGGACCCATCTTGGGGTGCCACCTGGCAAAGAAGCAGGAGCGCCCAACTCGACTTTGGCAAAGGTGGACCCGTCTTGGGGTGCCACCTGGCGAGGGAGCAGGAGCTGCCAACTTCGGTCGAGGTGGACCCCTCCTGGGTGGATACCTGGAGAAGTGGCAGAGGAAGGCTCGACATCAGTCGAGGTGGACCCATCTTGGGGTGCCACCTGGCGAAGGAGCAGGAGCGCCCGGCTCGACCTCGGCAGAGGTGTACCCGTCTTGGGGCGCCACCTGGCGAGGGAGCAGGGGTTGCCAGCTTCGGCCGAGGTGGACCCCTCCTGGGTGGACACCTGGCAAAATGGCAGAGAAAGGCTCGACTTCGACCGAGGTGGACCCGTCTTGGGGTGCCACCTGGCGAAGGAGCAGGAGCACTTGGCTCGACCTCGGCAGAGGTGGACCCATCTTAGGGCGCCACCTGACGAGGGAGCAGGGGCTGCCAGGTTCGGCCGAGGTGGACCCCTCTTGGGGCCACGCCCGGCTCAGGAGCAGGAGCGCCCGGCTCGACCTCGGCAGAGATGTACCCATCTTGGGGCGCCACCTGGAGAGGGAGCAGGGGTTGCCAGCTTCAACCGAGGTGGACCCCTCCTGGGTGGACACCTGGCGAAGTGGCAGAGGAAGGCTCGACTTCGACCGAGGTGGACCCATCTTGGAGTGCCAATTTTGAAAGAAAAATCCACGTGGCACCGACGGCATCCAGCTGGATCTGACACGTCATCCGCGTCAGCGGTGTTGCCATATCAAGCATAACTTTTGACATTAAATTTGAAATTCAAGCTAAGACTTTGTAACTTAATCATGCAGAATTTTTTATTAATCATTTTCTTTAGACTTAGTTGTTTACAATGATCAAAATACAGCCAAACCTAAAAAGTTCAATGGATCTTTCTTTAGGAGGTGGCATAATCAATGAGATTATGGCTAATAGCACTAGGTTTAATTCAGCCATACAGGTTCGACATAACCAAAAATGCTTCTACTTCATTAGATTCAAATCTTAACTAATCTCAAATTAGAACCTATTTGAGGAGAAATTTTATTGCACTTTCTATTTCAACTTCAGATGATTCAAGCCTTAAAATTCTAGAAGAAATTGTCTATGTTGCCGATGTAAGATCCTTAGTGTTCAATCTAATATATTATATGATAGCTATCTTCTAATTAAAGCCGCCAAAGAACTTTGGGATGCCCTTGATTCAAAGTATGACTTACAATGTGCTAGCCTCTTACAATGTGCTAGCCTCAATTGATCCACTATCTCCAATTCCCAAAGGCATATGATGATGGAAATCAAATTAGTTAGCCAACATATCCATGAATTCCCAAAGCTATTTACGGGAGCCAGGATGTCTAGATCCATTTTCTCTAAAACCTGTAAGGGATCCAACCTATAATAGACTTCCTTTCAACTTCATGGGCCAATTATTCAAGAAAGCTGACAAATAGGTAAGGTGACTTCATCCAAAATGAATTTATCAATTAGTCAAGGATAAAGGAATATCATTAATTTAAGGTCAAGCAAAATGTGTCCATAGTCCAAAATGAATCTAGCGAAATCCACCCTAAACCCTCTAGTTCAAAACGATCCAATTCCTTCAAACCTAGAGTCAAACCTTTAAGAGATTTGTGAGGCTTGGCTAATTGGATGAAGTAACTAAATATAGGCTTGATACATTGACCAACCCGAATGGTAGGATGTGGTCTAGCCCCTTTGGCATAGCTCGGTGCTGGAGCATGACCTAGAGCAACCCATTCCTAATTATAGTTGAGGTAAAGCTCTTGTTTGGGATGGCCTAGAAGGGCCCACTCATCAACAATTTTGACCAATAATTCCATCGGACACCACCCTCTTTTGCTTTCTTCGTTTTCTTAGAGAGATTGATAAGACCTTTATTTCACTACTCTCTTTTATTTTTCTCTCCTCTCTTTCCTTCTCTTCCTTTTCTTTCTCTATCTTCTCTCTTTTACTCTTTCTCTAACTTGTGATTGATATGATCTAGCAACATATTCTCCTATTCTCTCTCTTCCTCTCTCTATCCTTGGATCGAACATATAGTAAAAGGTTTTGAGTTGATCTGGTGGTTAAGTAATATGTCATCCTACACCGCCCTTCATTGAGCACCACTGGAGCCTACCATCATCAATTTCTATTATATTATCTCTATCTTAGTTTGACTCTAGTTTCATGATTTGATTAGTTAGATTACCTAAATCATATTGACTAGGGCTATTGAATGCCACTTTTTTTACCCTTTCCTTATACTTTTCACCATTCCCTTGATTTTTGTCATAACATTCTATAATTATTGATCTTGATACCACATGAGGGTGTCCAAGCTTAAGATTTTATTTAAAATTTGTCATAATTATATTTTGATGAAAAATATAATTATGGTTATTACATTCTGAAGGAGACTTTTAGAAATTAGTTGGATTTATCTACTAGTTATTTTTGCAAGGTAAATAATTAATGATCCACCTTCCTTGGATTTCTCAAATAAAATTTTTGACATCAAGTTAATTGTAAATTAATTTACTTGTGACTTATGAGTTTTGTGAAGTCACGTTTTGAATTAAAAATAAATTTGCAATTTGGATGTAAAATTTTATTATGAAAAATTATGCATTTCATTTATACATCTTCTATGGAATACAAATATTTTGACTGAAATATAATATATAATATTCTATAAAAGAGTTTGATACATTTTAAATTTGGACTCGCAGCCCAACTATCTTATGGACCCAGCCATGGGGGTTAAATGTTGGCACTTTAACTATATCAGGACTTGATTTGTATAGATCTAGTTTGCAGGGGTTAAATACGATAATATAACCTACTCTATAGGGATTAAGTGTAATACTATAGACTTACTCTACAAGAGTTAAATATGGTATTACTGACCTATTCTACAAAGGTCAAGCATGGTACTATGAACCTACTTGTTAGGGATTAGGTATGATTATTATGGATGGACCTTATAGGAGTAAGTGTGGTACTATAGACCTACTTTATGAGGATTAAAAGTGATATTTATAGGGGTCAAGCATGGTACCATGGACCTTCGTATGGTACCATAGATCTACTTTAGGAATTTAAGTAAGGTACTATGAACTTACTTTCTAAGTGGACCTACTCCATGGAGACTAAGTGTCTCTACGAGGATTAACTATGGTACTATGAACCTATTTTACAAGGGTTAAATATAGTAATATAGTTTTAATAGGGATACTATAGTTATAATCAAAAACTATTAAGTTGGACATGAATATTTGATCAATATTGTATTTTTTGAATATGGATTGACAAAAAAAGTACACAATCACAAGTACCCAATCAATGTGGGAATGGTTATGAGAGCTATGACTATGGGTTTGGGCCAACCCTATCGGCCCTCATGCACATCAGGGTAGTATGGCTAATAACCTAGTTGATCTGAATTGTGTATATGATTTATTGGAATCTTAGTTCATATATAGGACATTGTTCAAAGTTTAGCCTACCATGTCTCCTTTGGGTCAATACAACCAACATCAAGTATGGTTCAAGTGTAAGTGACACCTTAATTCTTAGGGTGGAATAGTTCAACCATTAAAGTACTTACTAGTTCAATAAAATTTTGTCCTATAACGGAAAAATTAATGCAACTAGAGTGCCTTCAATATTACTCCTTGTGGGTGAAGTAATTAAGATCTAGATATCCCACCAAAATTCCTTTTCCCCTAAATATAATATGGGGAGAAAATTATTTGTGGCTCTTCTAAGAAAGAGGCATTTTTGTTTGCAGCCTATGTGGAATTTGATACTAGGTCCATACTTCACATCTTTGTTTCCATACAATGCAGAGATCACCCAGAAAACTTAGTACTGAAATGATAAACATGGATCCCTTTTTTGAAGCACATACACCACTTAAACTGTTTTGGCCTTTATGATGAGACATGAGATACTAGTTTAAAAATCAAGTTAATATTATGTTATTTACTTGTTTGAGAAGGTGCAATTTGTGCCTATTGACTAACTTGCTACAATAACAAATTAAAATGCCATTAAAGAACAAAGTTTGTAAAGTTTGCTCGCTCCATCCCCCAGGTCTTGTCTTAAGCTGATATTAAATATCCAACATGAACCAGATCCACCTTTTTTTTCCCCAACCTTCTAGATTTTTTTCCTTTGCAAAGAGCTTTCGAAATATCTTACAACCTTCATGTGTTTAGATTTCTCTATACAACATTACAATTAATGTTGCAAATGGGTCGGGTTGACCAGTGACCCAACCAGACCCGACCCGCTTAGATCCGATCCAACCTATTTTTATGAATCCATGGATCCGGGTCGGGTCTGAAAATTAGATCCGTTCCATTTTTTGGATCGGGTCTGGGTTTATTGAATTTGGACCCGACCCGACTTGAATATATTAATACTGTTATGATCATATCTATTTGGATATTTAAATTATAATTTAAAATTTATATAAAACTTATTTTAAAAATAGAAATAGAGTTATAATTATTTTTATATCTTAATTTATTTTGAAAATAATATTGTTTGTTATCTATTTTATGGTTAATAATTGTTGGCTATGTAATAATTGAAATATGGTTACCAATATTTTATCTATATCATATTTAGATCTAATTTTTTTAGATTAGAACCGGATTATTTATGGACCCGATCCAACCTGAATGACCCGTTGGGTTGAAGATTTTAATAGTGAACCCGACTCGATTTTCTAGTGGGTTGGGTATGGGTCTAATATTAGGACCCGATCAAAGAATTGGGTTGGATTTGGATCACTCATGACCCGATCCGACTTGATCCATTTGCACTCCTAATTATAACCCCATACCAGCTGCTACCTCTTCTTGAGCTTGTTGCACTTCCAATAATGTAGGATTTTGCTAATGATATTTTGATCCAATAATGTTAGCATTGTGCAGCATTAATTGTTCTTCTTTATCATACCAATTTAATTTTCTTAAAATATTGTGTAAAACCTCCTAGGGTTTCAAAGTTACACCCTTGTTCTGTCTTTCTACATCTACAAGCCCATACCTGTTGATAACTTATCTTCAAGTTCACCACATACAACAATATGAAACCAGTATCTTTTAGTACATGTGATTCCCTCAACTTGAAAAGGCTAGGGGTTCTTCCCTTCGCTGCAGAGCTTTCAGATTACATTCCTGTGAACCTTGACTCCATACTCTTAAAAGAGAATTGCCAACTTAGTTCGCCATCTTCTCCTACTACATTAGTGTTAATTCTACATATCATCGCACTAATTACTGGTCTTACTTGTAAGTTCATTTCACTTTAGTATCTCATTATTTTCAATAAATGAATCTTTCATAATTATGAATTCAAATTGTTTGGCTACAACTTAGTGATAAACCGAGCCATGGACCATTCGGTGCACAAAATATGAAATAAAGGTATATGTCAAGTAGGGCATATCAGCATTATGGAAGGAATCCTAACAACTCCAAACACCACTATAAGAGAACAATTCAATTTTCTTAATATCTTGTATAAAAAAATTAATCCAGATGAATCATTAAACTCGATATAGACCATTTTAACCATTACAAGTATCTAGAAGGATCACTATATTTGATATGGATCACTTTTATTACTACAAGAATTTAAAATGGATCATGTTCGCTACTACGAGTAGAGCTAGACATAATTTAGAAACAAAATCTACCACATCAGGAAGTCAAATCATGAGCCAAACTTCAGAAGGCTATAACTTGATCATATAATGGCCAACTAAAATTATATATTTTTTAAAATTGGACATCTTTCCAAGATCTATAATTTTAAGCTAGTCTCTAAAATGACTAATTAGACCAAAATGATAGATCTCAAAATAGATTGATCAAACAAAAACTTTTCTTTTTAGTAAAAACTTTAATTAAGAGAGTTATCTTCTAATCCATAAAGAATTGGATATATGGAGTGATAGAAAACAAAGTTGATATAAAAGTCTAGATTCATCCTTTTTAAAATTTTAATAATTTTTTATAATTTTTTTAATATTTGTCATATTTTCTAGAGACATCGTCCTATATAAGATAGAAAAAGGATTCCAATCCAACTTGTTTAAAGATAGACGTTTATCTAGGGGATAAGAAGAAGAATTTAATCCAAATTATGAAAGGATGGATCTTATCCTGATAAATAGGGACTATATATCTCAGTTTATAGAATAGAGAATTAATTAATAAAAGAAATGAAAACTTAAGCTATACTTTTGTAATTTTTTCTTATATATATATATATATATATATTTAAAGAGATTCTAATAGAGCAGGTTCAAAGAAATCTTTCTTCTTTTTCATAACCAGATAAAAAACTTCTAAATTAAGTTTCATATTGACAACCTTATTAGATGTTTCTACCCTTATGAGCCCATATCTGTTGATGCCTCATCTTCATGTTCACCGCATACAACAATCTGAAACCAATGTCTTTTAATATATGTGATTCCACCAACTTGAAAAAGCTAGGAGTTCTTCCCTTCACATTAGGGCTTTCAAATTACGTTCATTGGAACCTTGACTCCATACTTTGGAAGAAAATTGCTAACTTGATTCACTGTCTTCTCAGACTACATTATTGTTAATTCTTCATAAATGATATATATATATATATATATATGTGGAAAGGCTAAATAACACTTATATTCTTGGTTCAAGCCTTTTGTATGAACTCATCTTTCGAACGTCTTAGCATAGGATGCAGTTCCTCAATATGCAATCTCCTTCGATCGTCGGTAGTATGGAGGCATTGACAAGTATCATTACTTCATTTACTTCAAAAGAGAAAAAAAAGTTTGACTTCAGTTCTTGAAGTTTCATCTCCTGGATCCACTTGCATATGGTGACTTAGTTGAAATACCCTCCAGGATCCTACCATCTCCAAACTGATTCCTTAACGTACCCTCACACTAATTGCCAGTCTTATGTGCTCGCAAGTTCATTTCACTTTACTTCAGCATCCTATTTATGTTCAATAAATGGATCTTTAATAATTATGAATTCAAACTGTTTGACTACAACTTAGTGATAAACCAGCTAAGCCATGGACCATGGTGCACAGATATGAAAAGGAGGTAAATGTCAAGGAGGACATATAAACATTATGGAAGGAATCCTAACAACTCCAAACGCCGCTGTAAGAGAATAATTTGCATTAAAGAGGCTTTATGTGTACCAAAAGAAGAGACATCAATTAAGTAGACATTTGCAAGTGCAATTCAAAGGCACATTTATTTTCACTCATGGGAAAGTAGATCTAGAAAAGGTACTATCCAATGGCTAAGGTAGACCAACCTCCCCTCTCACTTTCTAATGATCAATTTGTGAGAATTGTACTGGAGCGTGAACATATGGTCCCTCTCCAAGCTGGGTCTAAAAGTTATAATTTAGACAGATTCCAAGGTCTTGCAGCAGGGTACCCTAAAGCCAAAGGACTTTTGGTGCATACAATTATTGGTAAGTCAACCAAGAATATTCCAATAAATATTGAGAAGAAATTGTATATGAAATTCTCAAAGGTTTCCAAACAATGGAACCATGATTTCATGCTACGTGGAATAACATATTAAGATCTCTCAACTCTGGTAGGCCACGTGGAGAGCGGTCTCGCCACCAACTCTTTAAATGATTTACCTGCAGAGCTTCGAGTGCTCATTTTCTCGAAGAACAACATGACCAAACTTTCAAACCTTGATCAACCAGTATGCAAATGCAATGAAATTCCTATTTCATTATAATGGATGACTGTTCGTATTTGTTGGCGTGGAGTCCCTGGATCGGCCGGTCGGAGCCGCTGCATCGCAGGACCTCTTCCTGGTTCACCTGCAAAACAGGTCCCTTGCTGGAGTTGTTCCGGCGGAGGACACTCCGATACCTAAGCCAGTGACGGATTCCAGCCACAGAATGGGGAAGATGTCGAGAGTGGAAGAGAAAAAGAGTTATTGGAGATTGAAAGTATATGTGTGCGAGATTATTCACGCATACCTCTCGAGCCATCCTTCTTACCCATATTTAAAAGATGGCCTCCGATCTGTGGCCCGCTCTTTTTCCGGAAATCATGGGGAGCCAATCTCTCCCATGATTGGCGATCGTGGGCTGTCAATGAGTGATTCCGGCCAGATCGGAGACGTGGCTGCAGGAATTGCGTGCCATGATCATGGCATGATGAGTGTCGATTGTAACCGTTGGTCACAGTTTCCTTTTTTGAACAGATTGTGGTTCAAGCTCCGGGTTTACCCTTGCGTGGGCCGAAGGCTTGATATTTTCTCGAGGCCGGAGATCATGTCTACGGCGGGGACCGAAGTTCGTGTCTTCGGAAGTCGATGAGTAGTTCAGACTTCGGCCGGGGCCGAAGGTGCTACCCGAAGGACTGGCCTTCGGATGTTGTGGTTCGGTGTGAAGCCTTGAGTTGCTTGCAGTTGGCCTTCGCTTAATCCGAAGTCCGTAGTCCGAAGAACCGGGGCTTCGATAAGTCAAACCAGAGCCTGGTTCATAGCTGAACCAGGATATCTCCACAGTTGCCCCCTACTCTTAGTTATCGAAGCAAAGATCTGCCTCGAGAAGTGAGAGTATTATGGCCTTGTCACTTTCTTCCTAAGAGACGGCGCAGTAAATGATTACGGGACCTCTATTGGGCTGTCCATCACGATCTGAGAATCAGATGATGGACAGGTGCCATTCCCGGATTGGAGAAAAGTAGGTGGCCCTGAGGCTATCTCTCCTTGTCCCATTGCACAGTGGTTGAGGCAATTTTTTGGTTGATATTTGGATAGTTGTGGTGGCTGTTCTCCGTCCATTGGATGAAGGATAGATCTTATCCTGGCGGTCAGTCGTAAGTGGGTTACCTCTCAGGATAACCTTGAGTCAAATTAACCCTCTGTGGGGGTCCAAAGACCCTTACTTTTCTTTTGGGGAAGGATGAAGGTCTGGCAAGGAAGCTTCTTCAATCTCGTCTCATTCTCCGTCCAAACCGTTCTGGAGTACCAGTCTATTCTTCAGGTAAAATCCTCTTCCACTCCTTTGCTTCATTCCTTTGTCATGGAAGAGACCATAGAGAGTCAGGGGAAGCAGGTTGGGCCCTCGGGGGCCGGAGATGCAATAGGTCCGGAGTCGGTCCCCAGCTCGGTTTTTCAGAGCAAGACAACCCTTCTTTGGGAACGCTACCGCATTCCTGAGGAATTTCCCTTTGTCCTCCCCGCGCCCGAGGAGCGGGCGAACAAAGCTCCCCCTGGGTGCCGAGCTATATACGAAGATCACCTCAAGGCTGGTCTTCGGTTTTCCCTGCACCCCTTCTTTGTTAAGATTTTTTGCTTGTACCAAGTGGTGCCAGCGCAGTTGACCCCAAACAGCATCAGGAACATCTGTGGGTTCCTGGTTATGTGCAGCATCGCCAACGTAGAGCCTAGGACCAACTTGTTCTCGACCCTTTTCGTCCTCAAGAGGGACTTCCACAGCAACGGATGGTGGGTGATCGGTACCAGATCGGGCCATAGGGTGATTAAGGATATGCTCAGCGCCATCCATAGGTGGAAACCTGTCTTTGTATTTGTGTTGTCTTTAGACCCATGGGGCTTCGACACTGTGTGGAAGAAGCCTCGCCTGACCGCCAATGACGAAAAGAAAGTCTTGGCGGTCGATCAGTTGGATTATGATCTTCTGACCAACTCGGAAGTTGCTCCTATTTGGGAGTTGTTGGAGGAGAGGAACCTCCATCGAGCGGGAATCAGTAAATTCCCCTTACTAGGTATAGCAGTGGAAATTTCTGCTCTTCTTCTTTAGGTTTCATTGTAGTTCATTTAACTGAGGTGATCCCCTTTGCCTGCAGGTGGTGGAATGAAGCGCAATTTGAGCTGGCTTCGCCAGACTTCGGAGAGGAGGGTGGCACAGGCCCCTTCCACCAGGTCTGCAGCTCGGAAGAAAGCTCGGAGAGATAGTCCCGAAGGGGACCAAAGCACTTCGTCCTCCCAAGATGCCTCGGGGGAAAAAACAGTGGCTGCGGAAGGGGTTCTAGCGAGGCCTTGTCTAGTCAAGACTCCAGCGGCGGTCGCCTCCCCAATCGACACAATGGGGGGCCCGCCTCAAGGAGTGGATGTGCCGTCGATTTGCCCCTCTGCTGTCGATAGGGGCAAAGCGCGGCAAGTCGAAGGAGAGTCCGTCTACGGAGCTTCTTCAGCCGGAGGCTGTTCGATGAGCCCTTCGGAGCTCCCGCCTATGGGAGAGCTGCTGGTTCCGGAGGAAGCCAGACATGTGTTGAAGGGTACGATACAGCCCCACAACCTGGCAATTCTCCGGAACCGGAGCTTTCTCAAGGTGTCTGATTCCGGCTTCGCCGTCCTGCAACAGGTATGACTATCACCGCCTCCTTTGCCTTGAGAGTTATTTGACCCTTGATTATTCTTTTTTGATGTAGTTGGTCTATGACTTCACCTTCATGAAGGAAGGCCTGGGGAATGTGGACAGCCTCATCTACGACCTCAAGGAGGAGCTTCAGACTGCTAGGGCTACCAGGGAAGTAGCCGAAGAGCTGAAGCAATCCATGGATGACCGTTTTGTTCGGATAACTGATGAAGTTCGTGACCTGAAGGGCAAACTGAAGAGCGCCCACTCGAGGATAGCTGGACAAGAGGCAGGGTAGAACAAGAGCAGGAAGCAAGTTGAATCCCTGGAGCAGACTGCCAGGGAGAATCAGGAGAGGATGGAGAACCCGTCCAAGGTGGCGGAGGAGGCTTCTAGGAGGGCCGAAGAAGCGATCCTGGAATTCGAAGCTGCCAAGAGGGAGGCCGAAGCCGCCAAGAGGGAGTCCGAAGCTTTGAGGAAGCAAATAGACAATGCTGTGGCTGACTTCAAGATGTCTTCACAATTTCAAACAGAGATTGATGAAGCATCATTGTATGCCTACCAGCATGGCTTCAATGACGGGCTTTCCAAGGTAAAGGAGACCCTCCCTCACCTTGACCTTTCAATGATCCCCTCCTACAACATAATTGGAGAGGAAGGAGAAGAAGCAGAGGAGGCCGAAGTCGTAGGGCAGGTCGAGGAGTCACCATGTCCGGCAGAGGGGGCTGCTACCCCAGTCGAAAATCCGGCGGTGATCCCGGCTTTGATCTCGACCCAGGAGGCGACTCAGGCTGGAGGAGTCCAAGCTGAAGGTTCTCCCGTCCTGGCCCAGATTGATGAGATCCTCTCCGAACAAGTTGACAGGTTGCTCCAGTCTTGTGGTGTGGAGCCTTCTCCTGTTGATGTTGAGTGACCTGGATCACTCTGAATGTATTTTCTTTCTTTCTTACTTGTATTGCCAATGAACTTTGTATTACAATTTTCCCGGATTTTGGAATGAATTCTCCTCTCTTTGCATATGCATTGTTGTGCCTCATGTGTAGCCTGAAATGGTTCTATCGTTTCTCCTTTTTCCTAGTCGAACGATAGCCTCCGAAGGCTGTCCAGTCGATAAGAGCCGATTTTACCATTATCTTTTTTGCTTGGTTGAATAGTCGTGGTCGAAGGCCGTTCAGTCGGTGAGGACGAACCCTTGAATGGACCAAAACTCTGTTGCGTTGCCTTTCTTCGGATGTTTAGCTTGTCCATTGGGGCAGATAGGAGTCATATCCCCGCTAATCAATAATTAGGAAGATTTTATTAGGATCACCGTTGTCCAAGTGGCACGTCAAAATTTGTACAGTCGTAATCTCTTGCGCCTTATGAGCCATCGGGCCTCTTTTTCCTAAAAAGAGACCATTAATGATGCCATCGCATGAAGCGGATTTCTCCGGATTCGAAGCGATGGCGGTTGCGGTCCTGAGGATGGCTTCCGAGAGACTTTCTAGTTCTCGAAGCATCACCCGGACACGTGGTGCCTTCTCATACGGCTGGGAAGGATGTGGGACGCGCCTCCTCGCAGTCGATCGTGGGCGCAGGGTTTCTATAAATAGGACCCTGCCCCCTGCTATCGAAGGCCATCATTTATGTTGGTGTCTTCCTTCTATTAGCCATGAGGTTCAACACTTCTGAGCTCCGTCATGCAGCGAAGAGGAGGGCTATTGACCCCAAGAGGAAGTGAAGTCCGGAGTCATTTGGGCCTATAGGCAAAGAGGAGGAGCCTCTGGTGGACCGTCTCGAGAAGAAGGTCCGCCTTCTGGAGGCTCAATTGAGGGAGGCCCGGGTCCAAGTCACGGTGGCGACCACGACGATGGAGGAGGCGAAGAAGGAGGCGACGGATGCCGTTGCAAACTTCAGAACTTCTGCCTCATTCAAGGATGAGCTCACCAAGGTGGGCCTGGACTCCTTCCACCAGGGGTTTTGGGAGTGCTGGAGGAAAGCCTCCAAGTTTTATGGACTTGAAGGGCTTGGATAATATCAAACCCTCCATTCCCTTCCCTGGCCACGAATTCGATTCTGACTCTAATGAGGGGTCGGACTCGAGTTCGGACGGGAACCCCGGGGGCCCTTCGTCGTCCCATCTGGTCTCTCCCTGACGGTACGGGAAAAATCCGTCGGGGAGTTAATGCAAATTTCCTAACCTTACTGTTGCTGCTGCTGTTTTTTTTTTTTTTTTTGTATCTCTTTTTAGGAGAGTTTCTTTTCTTTTTCTTACTCTCTTTTTAGGAAAGTTTCTTTCTTTCTTTTCTCTTTCTTTTCTTTTTTTTTGTAACAAATTGAAAGAAATGAAAGATCTTTTCTTTTACCTCTTTCCGTGTATTTTCTGCGATGTGTTGCATCATGATTTGTCTATAATGTAGACTCTATAAATCACTTGCGGTTTGTAGGGAAGAAGTAGGGTCCATTGGACCGTTCTGAGAGTATTTGTTGTTGACAGATTGGACAATAGTGGTCCTTTTAGGTACGTGTTCGGATTTGCTATAGGGTAGGGTGTTTATACCATCCCTGTGCACTTTCTATCGTGATTAAGGTAAGCTGTTCAGGCCCACCTTGGCGCATATTCAGATTCACCGTAGGGTAGGTTACGAAAACCATCCCTGCGCCTTTGATCTTTTTGGTGGCCTGGTTAGGCCATCCATTGCGCTCGTCGGGCATACCGATAAGGTGAGTGGATCAGACTCTCCTTTGCGTAGTTGATCGATTTTTCATATCGGATCATTTGGGCTGTTGTCGTTCAGTCGATGCAACTAGCCATTCTGAGTTGAGTAGGGTTGAGGAGCTTTGCACAGGAGTTTTTTGAAACTTTTTCATTGATAGTATTTATGAAGGTTTTGTACATTCCATGGCCAGGATAGGATCTTCCCCTCCAAGGTCTTGAGTTGATATGTCCCTGGTCGAATGACTTCTTCGACTTGATATGGGCCTTCCTAGTTAGGGGAGAGTTTATCCTGTTTCGTTGGCCTAGACACCTCTGCTCTTCGCAATACCATGTCCCCCGTGTAGAAAGTTTGCTCCTTCACCCTTGCGTTGTAGTACTTGGTGACCTTTTGCTGGTATGCCGTAATTCTTATCTGGGCTTGTAGCCTGGTGCTTGATAGCAAATCCAGATCAATCCTTCTGTGATCGAAATTCTGAGGCTCTTCATAGTTGTCAATTCTCAAGGACTGTAGGGAGACTTCGATAGGTAGCACGGCTTCGGTACCGTAGGCTAGGTTGAACGGAGTTTCACCGATGGCTGTTCTTGGGGTAGTTCGGTACGTCCAAAGAACAGAGGTCAGTTTTTCGGTCCAAAGCCCTTTGGCGGCGTTCAACCTTGTCTTTAGACCATGGAGGATGGTTCGGTTTGTGACTTTGGCTTCTCCATTGGACTGTGGATGAGCAACGGATGTTAGCCGATGCTAGATATGGTACCGAGCACAGAAGTCCTTGAACTTCGGATTATCGAATTATCTCCCGTTGTCCGTGATGATGACGTATGGGATGCCGAACCTGAAGATGATGGAATTTTTCACAAAACTTTCCACCTTGCCCTCTGTGATTTGGGCTAATAGTTCGGCTTCCATCCATTTCGTGAAATAGTCGATGGCCACTAGGAGAAACTTCGTTTGCCCTGATGCTGGTGGGAACGGGCCAAGAATGTCCATCCCCCACTGGGCAAAGGGCCATGGGGCTACCAACTGAGTCAGGTGACTCACAGGTTATTTCTATACATTGGCATACCTCTGGCATTGGTCGCACTTCCGCACGAAATCAGCTGAGTCCTTCTGGATGGAGGGCTAGTAATACACTTGTTGAATAATCTTGTATGCTAGAGATCTGCCTCCCAAGTGATCCCCGCATATACCCTCGTGGACCTCTCTCAATGCATAATCTGCATCGATGGGTCCGAGGCATTTCAGTAGTGGTTGGGAGAACGATCTCTTGTAGAGGCATCCGTCTAAGATGACGTACTGAGATGCCATCCAGCGGATCTTCTTGGCCTCTGCCTTATCTTCGGGCAGTTCTCCTTCATTCAGGAATCTGGTGATGGGATCCATTCAGCTTGGCTTAGTATCAATCTGGCACACCTCTGCAGCCTCTTCGAAAATGCTTGGAGTTTCAAGATGTTTAACAAAGGTGCGCCCGAGAGACTCCGGTGCTGTAGTTGCCAGTCAAGACAGTGCATCTGCCCGGAAGTTCTCCGATCGGGGAACATGAATAATTTCAAAATGTTCCAGTTGGGAGGATAAAGCCTGAACCTTCTCCAGGTATGCACCATGGTTGGATCTTTGGTTGCGTACTCTCCATTGACTTGATTCACAACTAGTTGAGAATCGGAGAAGGTTCGGAGTTGCCGGACATCCAGATCTTTGGCGATTCGAAGTCCGGCGAGTAGGGCCTCATATTTGGCCTGATTATTGGAGACATGGAAGGAGAAATGGAGTGCATACTCTATAATCTGGCCATCAGGTTTGGCCAACATGAGTCAAGCCCCGCACCCGGTAGCATTGGAAGCTCCGTCCACGTGAAGCACCCAAACGGACTTCATCTCCTTCGGGGTTTCTTCTTCATCCGAAGAGGCTTCATCTTCGGACTTTCAGGTGCACTCGGCCAGAAAATCGGAGAACACCTGGGCCTTCATAGCCGCTCGGGGCTGGTAGCTAATGTCAAATTTACTTAGCTTCACAGCCGACTTAGCTATCCTTCCAGAAGTGTCCAAAGATCGGAGAACGGCCTTGAGAGGTTGATCAGTCAGCACCACGATAGCGTGGGCATGGAAATATGGCCGTAGTCGCTTTGACGTAATCACTAAAGAGTAGATCAGCTTTTGCATCCTTGCATATCATGTTTCTGCGTCATGCAGGATCTTGCTGATGTAGTAGATCGGCTTGTAGGACCCGTCTTCTTCCTTCCGGACAAGAATCGAACTCACTGCTTTGTCTGAAGCAGAGAGGTATAGGTAGAGGA
Source organism: Areca catechu (assembly GCA_021397845.1). Classification (NCBI taxonomy): domain Eukaryota; kingdom Viridiplantae; phylum Streptophyta; class Magnoliopsida; order Arecales; family Arecaceae; genus Areca; species Areca catechu. The sequence continues at coordinate 27,791,100 of CM038042.1, read as the reverse complement.
CCTCGCCTTCTTTTGGCTTGGAGAGTAATGGCGGGGTCTCCAAATACTTCTTCAATTCTTCAAAGACAACACGACAGTCTTCGGACCATTCGAAGCCCTTTGATTGTCGAAGTACCTTGAAGAACGGAAGACATTTCTCGGCGGACCGAGAGATAAATCTGCTTAGGGAGGCAATCCTCCCTGTCAACTGTTGGACTTTCTTTTTGCAGGAGGGATGTCTCATATCCTTCAAGGCCTGGATCTTCTCAGGGTTGGCCTCAATCCCTCGTTTGGTGACAAGGAAGCCCAGGAATTTACCGGACGTGACCCCGAAGGTGCACTTCGCCGGGTTTAACTTCATTTGGTAGCGCCGGAGAGCGCTGAATGACTCCTCCAAGTTGCGGATGTGGTCCCTCCGGTGGAGACTCTTGACGATCATGTCATCAACATAGGCCTCCATATTTCTTCCCAGTTGCTTTTCAAACACCTTATTGATGAGTCTTTGAAATGTTGCTCCGGCATTCTTGAGGCCGAACGGCATCATCTTGTAGCAGTAGAGACCTTTGTCAGTGATGAATGCCGTCTTCTCCTCATCTTGCGGATCCATTCTGATCTGGTTGTAGCCGGAGAAGGTGTCCATAAAGCTCAGCAACTGGTGGCCGGCGGTAGCATCGACCAGTTGATCAATCTTTGGGAGAGGGAAGCTATCTTTTGGACAAGCCTTGTTGAAGTCTGTATAGTCGATGCAGATCCTCCACTTGCCGCTAGCTTTCTTCACCATTACCACATTGGCCAGCCACACGAGGTAGCGGGCCTCTCTGATGAACCATGCCTTGAGGAGCTTGCCAACCTCTTCATCAATAGCTTACTGTCTTTCGGGGGTGAAGCTCCTCTTCTTCTGTCGCACTGGTTACTTCTAGCCGATGAGTAATCACTTCGACGAGAATCCTGGGCATGTCCGAAGCCGACCAGGTGAAGACATCGGCATTGTCCCTAAGGAAACGGATCAGCTTCATTCTGGTTTCCTCATTAAGGGCGCTCCCAATTTGCACAACTCTGGAGGGATCTTCTTTTAAAGGTATCGGGATGGTCCTCTCCATGGGTTCACCAAGGTTTGTGGTTGAATCCCTCGGATCCAGCTGATCCGGAGTAGTCGATTCCTTGAAATGCCTGTCTTCAATTATTCGACATTGCCGTGCCGTCCTCTGGTTCCCTCTAACTTATCCAACACCATTCCTGGTGGGGAAGCGTACCAAGAGGTAGTGAGAGCAGATCACGGTCCGGAACCTGTTCAAGATGGGCCTTCCCAGAATAATGTTGTATGCAGAGGGGATCTGGACCACCGTGAAGTTGATCGGCAATGTCTTTTGTCGAGGCTCGGAGCCGAGGTTTACATGAAACACTTGAAAGGAAACAGATGCAGGTGGTTTGACAAGATCCTACACTAGGCATGCAAACATCTGCGGGAGCAGATTAGATTTTAAAACAATTTTTAAAATTCACGCAGCGGGTATCTGCTCCGCCAGGAATTAACCTAAATCTAGTTGCATTTAGGCATGCATAAACATATAAAATATTTATAAAATATTAAACAATTTAAACTATCCATGCATGATAAAAAATAAATTTTCCATACCTTTATTCTGCCTTGAATAACACTGGAATAAACCTGGAATAGACTGGAATAACTGGAATAAAGTTATTCCAGTCGTCTTCCTCCTTGGGACCCTATTTTTGGCTTGCAAAACATCATCGGAACACCACCTTCCGGACCTCCGTTTGCTCTCAAATTTGAGCAGCTGCTTCTTGGACAAGTCTTCTTCGATTTGCCATTGGTTGCTGCAATCAAATCTAAGCCAAAAAAATTAAATAAATCATCAAAGTCTGCTGCCAGATTTCTGTAGCAGAACTGGATAGCAGACTTTGGCCTTCATTTCGGAGCAGCTGGGGTGATCCCGGCTCGCGTGGTTTGCTCCTAGGAGTAGAATGGTAGTCCCTCTAGAGGGGAGACATGCCCAGGACTCTCGGATCTGCCTCCACGCACGGTGCTAGCTGCCGGAAGAGGGCTTCACGGTCACAGAATTCTGCAACTGGGCAGAACAAGAGCACTTCAAACAATGGGATTTTCTCCCCTTCTAAGGCTTCTAAACCCAGCCCCAAAGGTCTCTCCTTAAGCCTCTCCAAGAAGAAGAATGCCCAGGTGTTTGGTAGCTTGTTCTTGGTTCTCACACGGTGGGAAAAATTCAACTCACGATGAAAACTTCTCCACGTTGAAACTTAACTCACAATCCACCAATAGGGGAACAGCTGTTGTAGTTTATATAAGGTATTGGGAGGGAGAGGGAGGTGGAGCGATGGGAGGTGGAGAGGCAGCAGGTTGTTAACCCATTTAATAGCCTTAATCCAGGATTAAAGCCATTAAACGGTGGAGGGAGAAGAGGAAGAAACGCCAGCGATTGGGAGGACTGTCGTTTGGCCTTCCATAAAACAAATGACCGTGTAAACGGTCCAAAGAGTAAAAGAAAATCGTGGAAACCAATCCACCGGTTCAAATAACCGATCCAAGCCTTTTAAACCAACCCATTGGTTCAATTAACCAACGGTGGTTCAATCCAATTGAACCTGGTTCAAGCCCAATAAAATTTGTTTAATTGGTTTACAACCAATTGGAGGCCGAAACGAACTCCGAATCAGTTCAAAACTGATTCAGAAAAATCCTGGCGCAGTGCTGGTCAACCCGGAACATTTTTTGGTTGACACAGACAAGGGCAAGACAGGGAGAAAATTGCTCAAAAATACTGTGACCATAAAACCGAGACGATTCCCAATCGTAATCGGTATCCGGATCAGAGAGTTATCCTTTGTGGCGTGTGACCTCGTAGGTTCGAACCTAAACGGTAGCACTAGAACAATTTCTAGTACCAGCTCAGGAAACCATCTAGCAATGGGTCCCGGCGTCCGGATAGGTCGAAGATGCGGGAGCAAACTATCGAACCTCTGGCATATGGTTACCGTATAATTCATCCCTTTGACCTCTAATGCTCATCATGACTAAGATTGGGCTGCCAACCCAGACTGAGTCAGTCGACTACGTGTCTCAACCTCGCAAGCCCAGTGACTCTTCACTAGGACTACCCCGGCCGAGGATTTGCTAAATTGAGATACTGCGAGACATTCAATCTAAACTGTTTGGACAGGTCAATTCCATCTTGGTCCATCACTGCTCCACAAGTACTTGCCTGTACCTAGAAACCTTCCGTCACCGTATTAAAAATCCGGGTAGTCCGGCACCAAAGCACAGGGAGTTGCTTGCAAGCTACCATGATGACCTTAGGTCAGAGGGACACATATACCCATATCCAATCGTGAGTATCCCTGTCACGCCCCGAATCTAGATCAAGGATCGGCTACGTGACCAGCCGCACAATCCTAGATATCTTCTAGAGATCATGCCAGGCCTAACTTTCAAATCTACAACCAAACAATAGTAAGGAACAACTTTCCATAAAGATTAACAGAATATAAAATACAGATAAAATATAAACTCAGAGATTAACACCTAAAACCTAGCTCCTCACTAACCGGTCCCAAAGCCCAAATGATCTTCGATATCTGAAACAAAAATATAAGAAAACATGGGTGAGCTACACAAGCTCAGTAAGTTATCAACACCTTCAATATGCATACACCAATATGCATCTAATAACACAAACATGACACATCATGCAACAAGATGTCCAGCAATATAATAATAATAACCCACGACCTGATGCAAATACGTACACTTAATGCGACCGACACAGACACGACACGACTATGGATGGCCAACCATTTACTTAACTCTCCTAGTCCCTCAGACTATGGCCACGATCGGCCCATGGCTCGCCCCGAAAGAGACTAGATCCTGTGTCACATACCGCTCAACAGTCATGTGCCAGCAATAGCCCTGCTGGAGGCCCAAAAGGAAAACTAGCTCTGAGTATCATACGAGAAACATGCATCCTCTGCATGTGCCCGCCACGCATGGCTAAAATAAGACATCTAGCTCCTGTGTCACATACCGCTCAACGGTCATGTGCCAGCAATAGCCCTGCTGGAGGCCCAAAAGGAGACTAGGTTCTCGTATGATCATAGTCAGACTAGAGAGCACTCACAACCAACTGCACCACTCAACACCAGTACAATGCATCCACATCAACACAACGCATGCAATCCAAAGCAATCTCACAATATACCCGCACCAACACAATGTACTCACGCCAACACAGAGCATGATGCACGCAATCCAATGCAATCCCACAATGTACCCACACCAATACAATGTACTCACGCCAACACAGCACCCACACCAGCATGATGCACGCAATCCAACGCAATCAAATGCAGATATATCACATATATCTACTAAGTTATAAATATATATATATTGGCATACATATCAGAGGTCAAGATAACTTACTCAAGAGCATCCACCAACAACGCGCAGTTCAATTCCCTAGATCCGATCTTTCAGAGACAACGACGATCCTGAATCACAAATTAAAAAGAAATTATATATAAACTAAATTTTCTTGGAACAACCTTGTCCAACAGATCTTTTCCCCTTCTTTCCCTTTATTTAATATTATTAATATAATCATTATTATTATTATTTACTTATTTATTTTTTTCCAATGGAGTTTTTACTGGACCGGCCCAACCAAGAAGTAGACCTAGCCCAACAGGGCATGGCTCAACCAAGTCTGGCCCAACGAGGCCCGGCCCAGCCAAGCCCAGCCCAGCCCGGCCCGGCCCAGCCAAGCCCGGCCCAAAACAGGCTTGGCCCAGCCAAGCCTGATCAAACCGAGCCCCCCGTCCCCCTTCGGCCAGTCATTCGCCCGACCCCATGAGAGAAGCAGGGAGGATCGACGGCGATCCTCCTGTCCGACCATCATGGTGCTCACGCCAGAGAAGGAAGGGAGTCCGGTGACCCTTACGGTGGCCGTCCGACCGACAGCCGGCGAGCACCGAGCCGGAGACTGTCGCCTGCAACAGTCCCTCACGGCCGACCAAATCCATCTCTCCCTCCTCCACTCTCCCCCCCCCCCAAGCAAGCGATGGGACGGCGGCAATCACCACGATCGGCCGCCCAAAGACGGTTGCCGGAGAGGAGGAGTCCGGCGGTGGCTTCCTCACTGCCGGCCACAGTCCAAGGCTTCAACGGAGAGGAAAATCAACCGGATTCTCCCCTCCGTCGAGCCGCACGGACACCCAACGTCCATACCAGGGAGAGAGAACTTACCGGCGAGGGCGACTCCGACCACAACGACCACCGACGAAGAGCGCTCCGGCGAGGGCAAGGGCACTCGAAGGATCCGTCGACGCTCCACCCACAGGGAGGGTTTTCCCGGATCAACAGAGGCTCCCAATGCCCCTAAAACCCGAGGAAGGACCTTATCTCCCCCACCTCCGGCGGCGTCGATGAGCCTCTCCGGATTTCCCGCCGGGAAATCCAAACTCCCGAACCAGAAGAAATTTGAACTGAAGTCGGCGGCCCTTGCCGACTTCAGTCCAAAATCAGCCCATTAAGAACTGGGCTTCACAATCCCTTTGGCAGAAAGGGGCTGCATGGAGTCACGTTCAATGAGATATCAAATATCCCACTTGCAGATCACATCAGTGTCACCACACTCATTTGGTCAAGAGGACAACCAAACGATGTGAACTACAATAACCTATACTTGATATATTGCTATCCAGTATAATATATCCTTTGGTTGTAAACAGGATTTAAGGACCACTCGATACATCCTCTCTGTATCGAAGTCAGTGTAGTCCTAAGGACTTCATTACATGGAAAGAGTTCATTTCAGGAAAATTTAGTATGTGATGAGCTGCCAAAAAAATATTTTATTAATTCATAAAATAAGTACAATACTGAGCACAACCGCCTAAAATCCAGGCGATTGGCTTTGGGACATATTTTCCAACAACTCCCACTTGTACTAAAGCCAATCATAAGAGTATCTAATATCCATTTCCCATTTACAATAGTCGAGCTCTTTTATTCCGAGGCTTTAGTGAAGGGGTCGACCAGATTTTCTTTTCCATCGATCTTCAGAAGATTGATGTCGCCTCGTTCCACGATCTCTCGTACGAGGTGGTAGCGCCGCAAAATGTGTTTGGTGCGGTGATGAGCTTTAGGCTCCTTAGCTTGAGCAATGGCTCCAGTGCTGTCACAGTACACCGGAACAGGACCATCTAGCAAAGGTGCCACCCCTAGCTCTCCAAGGAACTTCCGCAACCACACAGCTTCCTTTGCCGCATCTGATGCTGCAATGTATTCTGCTTCGCATACCGAGTCTGCAACAGTTGCCTGCTTAGAACTTTTCCAGCAGATCGCTCCTCCATTCAGGGTAAATACAAACCCTGACACACTCTTGCTATCATCTCTATCCGACCGAAAACTGGAGTCAGAGTACCCCACAAGTTTCAAGTTAGGTTCTCCATAAATTAGCCATTGATCTTTAGTATTTCTTAAATACTTAAGGATGGACTTAACCACCTTCCAATGCGCCTCACCTGGGTCAAACTGGTATATGCTCACTACTCCTAGTGAGTATGCCACGTCTGGTCTAGTACATGTTATAGCATACATGATAAAGCCTACTGCATAAGCATAAGGTATTCTACTCATGCGCTCTCTTTCCTCAGGAGTTGTCGCACAATCCTTCTTGGAAAGAGTAATTCCAGAACCTATCGGGAGATAGCCTTTCTTGGAATTTTTCATGCTAAACCGTTTCAACATAGTGTCAATGTACGTAGACTGGGACAGTCCCAAAAGCTTCTTAGATCTATCTCTATAGATCTTCATACCTAGTATGTAAGAAGCTTCACCCAAGTCCTTCATGGAGAACTGAGATAATAACCAGACCTTTATTCCTTGTAATGCTGCGACATCATTCCCGATTATGAGAATGTCGTCAACATACAGTACTAGGAATACAATCACAGAATCATTAACCCATTTATAGATGCACAGTTATTCTCCGTTCCTAACGAAGCCATACGATTTGATACACCTATCAAACTGTAAGTTCCAACTTCGAGACGCTTGCTTGAATCCATAGATGGACCTCTGCAACTTGCATACTTTTGATTCATCTGTGGATGTGAACCCTTCAGGCTGTATCATATACACCTCTTCTTCCAGCTCCCCATTTAGGAAAGCGGTTCGGACATCCATCTGCCAGATCTCGTAATCAAAATATGCTGCCAAAGCAAGCATGATCCGAATGGACTTGAGCATTGCCACATGGGAGAAAGTCTCATCATAATCGATACCATATCGCTGACGATACCCCTTGGCAACCAGATGGGCTTTAAAGGTCTCTACCTTCCCATCTGCGCCCCTTTTCCTCTTGAAGATCCATTTACACCCGATGGGTTTTATTCCTTCAGGCGGATCAACCAATGTCCAAACATTGTTGATTTTCATAGACTCCATTTCAGATCGCATGGCTCCAAGCCATGCCTCAGAGTCAGATCTCTGAAGTGCATTCATATAGGTGATCGGATCCTCATTGTTCTCATCGAGCTCAATGGGATCACCGTCCCGGACCAAGAAACCGTAGTATCTATCCGGGTGACGCGGTATTCTACCGGATCTCCTAATGGGTTCTGGGTGTGATTCAATCACAGCCGGTTCTACGATGTCCTTAGAGTGTGTAGGTTCTTCTATTGGCTGAACTTCATTAAGTTCAATCTTAGAGGCTATAGTTCCTTCTCCAAGGAACTCCTTTTCCAAAAAGATAGCTCTAAGAGCAACGAACACCTTATGTTCATTCTCCAAGTAGAAGAAATACCCTTTGGTTTCCTTAGGATAACCAATGAATAAACACTTGTCAGACTTAGGACCAAGTTTGTCTGAGTCTAAACGCTTTACGTAAGCCGGACAACCCCGGACCCGAAGGTGTGAGATTGAGGGTTTACGCCCATTCCACATCTCATACGGAGTGGAGACAACAGACTTACTTGGAACATTATTTAATAAATAACAGGCTGTCTGAAGCGCATATCCCCAAAAGGATAGCGGCAGAGTTGCAAAGCCCATAATGGATCCAATCATGTCCAACAAGGTTCGATTCCTCCTTTCGGACACACCATTCAATTGTGGTGTTCCTAGAGGAGTCCACTGAGAGAGAATTCCATTCTCCTCAAGATATGTCAAAAAGCACCAGATAAGTATTCACCACCTCGATCAGATCGAAGGGTTTTAATACTTTTTCTAGTTTGCTTTTCTACTTCATTACGGTATCGTTTGAACATTTCAAACGATTCAGACTTATGTCTGTCTCATTAAAAAGACAACCGAATCTTGAAAAGTCGTCTATAAAAGTAATGAAATATTTGTATCCTTCTCTGGCACTAACTGTCATCGGTCCACATACATCAGTATGTATTAGACTTAGAAGTTCTGTAGCTCGTTCACCCTTTCCAGTAAAAGGTGACTTGGTCATTTTACCAAGTAAACAGGATTCACAAGTGGGCAGTGATTCAGAATCACTGACGTCGAGAAGTCCATCTCCTCGCATCTTGTTTATCCTATTTTGGTTAATATGACCTAGCCTACAGTGCCAAATATACAAATTATTGACATTATCTAACCTTGGGCGTTTGCTAGAAATGTACATTACACTAACAGGCCTTGATAGTATGTATATGCCATTATTTAATCTAGCTTTCATTATAACAGAGTTATTCAAAATAACATTGCAAAAATATCCTTTTACTGAAAGTTCAAAACCATAATTGGCCAAAAGTCCTACAGAGATTATGCTCATAATGAAACTAGGACAATAGTGACAGTCGACTAGTTCGATAGTACAAGACTCAAAGACAAGACGCAGGACTCCGATCACCAGTACTGGAACACGATTTCCATTCCCGATGCTCAGAAACTGTTCTCCATCTTCAAATCTTCTGCTAACTTGAAATCCCTGTAACGAATTACAAACATGAATTGGACTACCAGTATCCAATACCCAGTTAGCAGTATCAACAATTGAGTAATTACAAGGTTTTATCATATAAATACCTTGTTCAGCAGACTTCTGCTTCCTCGGCCTGTTCGGATCAAGGGACGCAATATAAAAAGGACAGTTCATCTTCCAGTGTCCCTTCTTCTTGCAGTAGAAACACTCTGCAGAAGACTGATCAGCCTTATACTTCCTGGTCTGACTAGGGCCAGGAACATTCTGCACCTTCTTTCCCTTTCTTAAAGGGACGACGACCTCTACTTCCTCCCACTAAATTCACCACCCCCTTATTCAGTTGGTGGTCTTTCTCGAAAGTCTGCAGCAACTCCAAAAGACCATGGTAGTTGACTGCAGGCTTGTTCATTCTGTAATGATCGAGAAAATCAGGATAGGAGGAGGGAAGAGAATTCAGGATCGCATCCTTGCCGAGCTGCTCGTGCAAGGGGCATCCGAGTTTGCCCAGTTTTTCAATCAGCTCGATCATGTATAATACATGATCAGTGACTGAACCGCCATTCGGCATCTTGGAGTTGTAGATGGCACAAGACACTTTGCACCGTTCTACATCATCCGGGGTGTCGAAGGATTCCTTCAACTTTTGAAGGATTTCATCAGGTTGGGCCTCCTCGAATTTGCGACTGAACTCGTCGTTCATCGCCGCTAACATGATGCAATGGACAGTTGTCCGATCAGAGACCCACTTCAAATAAGCGTCTCTGACCGCACTCCGTGCATTTGCGGGAGGGATTTCAGGTGCCGGATCCATTATCACATAAAGGATCCATTCATGCTCCAGAACAATTCTCAATCTTCGATACCAACTATCGAAGTTGTGACCCTTTAACTTCTCGTTATCGAGAAGTGACTGGAGCGATAAATTTGAAGACATCTGAAAAGAAAATAAGACCAAATTAGTTTATGAATTAATAACTTAACTAAAAGACTTGGACTTTAGTCTAAATGTTTCTCCCACTAATTTTTCACTTGGACTTTAGTCTAAATGTTTCTCCCACTAATTTTTCAGATTGGTAGCCTCTAACTCCAATCCGTGAAAACATGCTTTTTCAAGTGGGTACTGAAATCCAATAGGCCTTGCATGAGCCCGACTATGGCCGGCTCACCCATACGAGCCTAAAGGTAGGTTCGTAAACCAATTATTTCCCTAAACAATTTTCAGCAATTTATTTTGCCCCAGAGAGTACCCCAATCGGCCTAGGGGCCTCCTATTGCGGGTCTCTGGTTAGGTCCAACCATTAAAATGACAAATCCAATGCTTCCAGCTAACTAAAGACCAAGCCCGACTATGGCCAGCCCACCTGGTCCCGTTAAGGAGGTTGCACTGACCATCATCGATTAGATAGAAATTCCAGTCGCCAGATGTACACCGGTTCTATGGAACTGCCGATGCACACCAAGCTAGTGGACACATTTCTATCCAACTTAATGGGAGGCTAAGACACTATCAACTCCTTGACTTAGTCTTTTTAAGGACCTAATAATTTTAGAGGATTTTTAATTGTGACAGAAGAAAGAGATAAGGATATGAATCATCCTCCCACTGAATCAATCAGATTCCAGGAGGGTTGAAATAAATCAACAAATGATCCATGGGCACCTATAGATCAGTCAGACCGATCAACCTGGGTGACATGGGTTAACTCAAGTCATTGAGCTTTTCCAATCAGTTCTGGTCGACTCAACTAGCCAGGTAGGTGAGATCATGGGTGAGTATCCGCCATTAACCATCTTTCCTAGACACCAATCAAGTTGGCCAGGAAAGAGGTAGCCTCATACAGCCATGATCATAATGCCAAACCTACCTCGACACCAGTCGGTTTACCAGACTCAATCAGACTAGCCTAAAGACTCGGGCGTCCACTGAGCCACTAATTGGATCCATTTTAGATGAACGGATCAACTATTCTAACTATTAGATAGTTCTAAAGAAGGACCTTAAACAACTTTTGTTTAATCTTCTTATTATCCGGTTCAACTAAATTTAGGTCTAACCCAGTTATGGACCCAACTAGTCAGCTAACCCAATTTAACCCAAAATGGCTTATGCAAATTGTATTAGATTTCATAAACCTAAAAAATTTTCTAATAAGCCAAACACTTAATTAAAATAATTTTTAATTAAGTCTCTATGTAAAATAATTTTACATACCATATCATGCATCAAAAAATATTTTATAAATATTTTATAAAACATGCCTAAAACATGTATCTCCAAATTAAAATAATTTTTAATTTTAATATTCTTTAAGGATCCTTCTGAAGATGCCAACACAGACGATCCACATCGTGTTAAAGACACACGGTCATGGTGAAGGTCTCAACTAGGTTCCAAAAAGAAAACTTGATACATTTTAAGATTAAACAATTTTAATCTGTAACCATGCAGACTAGATTAGATTACAAATTCAACGTGGCTCTGATACCACTGAAAGAAAACTGATACAGGTGGTTTGACAAGATCCTATACTAGGCATGCAAACATCTGCGGGAGCAGATTGAATTTTTAAATAATTTTTAAAATTCACGCAACGGGTATCTGCTCCACCAGGAATTAATCTAAATCTAGTTGCATTTAGGCATGAATAAACATATAAAATATTTATAAAATATTAAACAATTTAAACTATCCATGCATGATTAAAAAATAAATTTTTCATACCTTTATTCCACCTGGAATAACTCTGGAATAAAACTGGAATAGACTGGAATAACTAGAATAAAGTTATTCCAGTCGTCTTCCTCCTTGGGACCCTGTTTTTGGCTTGCAAAATGTCGTCGGAACACCACCTTCCGGACCTCCGTTTGCTCCTAAATTTGAGCAGCGGCTTCTTAGACAAGTCTTCTTCGATTTGCCACCAGTTGCTGCAATCAAATCTAAGCCAAAAAAATTAAATAAATCATTAAAGTCTGCTGCCAGATTTTTGTAGCAGAACTGGATAGCAGACTTTGGCCTTCGTTTCGGAGCAGCTGGGGTGATCCCGGCTCGCGTGGTTTGCTCCTAGGAGTAGAATGGTACTCCCTCTAGAGGGGAGACACGCCCGGGACTCTCGGATCCGCCTCCACGCATGGTGCTAGCCACCGGAAGAGGGCTTCACGATCACAGAATTATGCAACTGGGCAGAACAAGAGCACTTCAAACAATGGGATTTTCTCCCCTTCTAAGGCTTCTAAACCCAACCCCAAAGGTCTCTCCTTAAGCCTCTCCAAGAAGAAGAATGCCCAGATGTTTGGTAGCTTATTCTTGGTTCTCACACGGTGGGAAAAATTCAACTCACGATGAAAACTTCTCCACGTTGAAACTTAACTCACAATCCACCAACAGGGGAACGGCTGTTGTAGTTTATATAAGGTGCTAGGAGGGAGAGGGAGGTGGAGCGACGGAAGGTGGAGAGGCAGCAGGTTGTTAACCCATTTAATAGCCTTAATCTAGGATTAAAGCCATTAAACGGTGGAGGGAGAAGAGGAAGAAACGCCAGCGATTGAGAGGACTGTCGTTTGGCCTTCCATAAAACAAATGACCATGTAAACGGTCCAAGGAGTAAAAGAAAATCGTGGAAACCAATCCACCGGTTCAAATAACCGGTCCAAGCCTTTTAAACCAACCCATTGGTTCAATTAACCAATGGTGGTTCAATCCAATTAAACCTGGTTCAAGCCCAATAAAATTGGTTCAATTGGTTTACAACCAATTGGAGGCCGAAATGAACTCCGAATCAGTTCAAAACTGATTCAGAAAAATCCTGGCGCAGTGCTGGTCAACCCGGAACATTTTCCGGTTGACACAAACAAGGGCAAGACAGGGAAAAAATTGCTCAAAAATACTGTGACCATAAAACCGAGACAATTCCCAATCATAATCGGTATCCGGATCAGAGAGTTATCCTCTGTGGCATGTGACCTCATAGGTTCAAATCTAAACGGTAGCACTAGAACAATTTCTAGTACCAGCACAGGAAACCATCTAGCAATGGGTCCCGGCATCCAGATAGGTCGAAGATGCGGGAGCAAACTATCGAACCTCTGGCATATGGTTACCGTATAATTCATCCCTTTGACCTCTAATGCTCATCACGACTGAGATTGGGCTGCCAACCCAGACTGAATCAGTCGACTACGTGTCTCAACCTCGCAAGCCCAGTGACTCTTCACTAGGATTACCCCGGCTGATGATTTGCTAAATTGAGATACTGCGAGACATTCAATCCAAACTGTTTGGATAGGTCAATTCCATCTTGGTCCATCACTGCTCCACAAGTACTTGCCTGTACCCAGAAACCTTCCGTCACCGGATTAAAAATTCGGGTAGTCCGGCACCAAAGCACAGGGAGTTGCTTGCAAGCTACCATGATGATCTCAGGTCAGAGGGACACATATACCCATATCCAATCGTGAGTATCCCTTTGGCAGAAAGGGGCTGCACGGAGTCACGTTCAATGAGATATCAAATATCCCACTTGCAGATCACATCAGTGTCACCACACTCATTTGGTCAAGAGGACAACCAAACGATGTGAACTACAACAACCTATACTTGATATATTGCTGTCCAATACAATATATCCTTTGGTTGTGAACAGGATTTAAGGACCACTCGATACATCATCTTTGTATCGAAGTCAGTGTAGTCCTAAGGACTTCATCACATGGAAAGAGTTCATTTCAGGGAAATTTAGTACGTGATGAGCTGCCAAAAAAATATTTTATTAATTCATAAAATAAGTACAATACTGAGCACAACCGTCTACAACCCAGGCGATTGGCTTTGGGACACAATTCCCAACAACACTATCTCCCCTTCGGCATAAACTTGGTTGCCCCCGAAACCGGAGAGTGATATGGGGGATCTTTGCAGTTGATGTCTAGGTAAACACATTTTGAAGAATGCATCGTACATCAAGACATCAGTCAAACTTCCATTATCAATAAGGACTCTCTGTACATCATAATTGGCCACTACGACTGAAATTACAAGAGGGTCATCGTGCGGGAGCCGAACTCCCGCAAGGTCATCGTCGGAGAAGAGGATGGAGTTGTTATCTTTCAGTCGCTTTGAAGCTTCATCTTCATCCCTTCTCCAGTTGGTGGGCCGGTGTATCATCCCTACACCTCCGTTGGTGGACCTTTGATTTGGCAACTCGGCCTCTTCGGGAGGTGGCCAGGGAACAGTTGCTTCCGACTGGGGTCCCTGGCGACCGATGTACCGCCCTAGGTATCCTCTCTTGATGAGATCCTCGATCGCATCCCTCAGCTGGATGCATTCATCTGTGTTGTGGCCGTGGTCCCGGTGGAATTGGTAGAATTTGTTCCTGTTCCTTGCAGAAGAGAAGGCCTTCATGGGACAGGGTCATTGAAGATAATTTTCTTTTTTTATCTCCATGAGGATCTTCTCTCGAGGGAGGTTGAGGGGGGTGTATGAGTCGAATCTTCCTTCCAATGCTCTGGGCTTGGGAGGGCTTCTCCGGCGGTCTACATATCTGCCGCCATTGTTATTGGAAGTTTGGGGGCCTTGCCCCCTGTTATTCTTCTTCTTTGAAGGGGGTTTCCCTTCAATCAAACGTCGATTCGCCGCCTGCTCGTCAGCATCGGCGTATTTCTGAGCCCTTGATAGGAGCTCAACGTAGCTTTTAGGGAACTTCTTGTCCAGAAAAAAAGTAAGCCTGGAGGTTCGAAGCCCCTTCTTCAGTGCTGACATGGCCACGTGCTTGTTGAGATTAGGGATCTCAAGCGTGGCCGCATTGAACCTGGAGATGTAATCTCTCAGGATCTCTCCTTCATTCTGGTGAAGGAGGAAGAGTGTGTCCGTCTTCCGAGGAGTCTTGTGGCAGGTCCTGAAATACAAGACAAACAATTTTTCTAACTCGGAAAAGGAATCGATGGTACCTGGGCGCAGGCTCGAGTACCACATCCGAGCGGACTTCTTCAAGGTAGCCGGGAACGCCAAACAGTACATTGCGTCCGAAGCTCCTTGAATCATTATATGGGCTTTGAAGATGCCCAAATGGTCGAGGGGGTCGAAGGTGCCGTCGTAAGGTTCCATCTGGAGAATCCTGAAGTGCCGAGGAATGTCCTCAGCCATGATGCGGTCGGTGTAGGGTGGGCGTAGATCACCCACAATCAAATCCTTGGGATCTCTCTGATCCCGCATTCTCTGTTCTCACGCCTTTGCCATCTCTGATTCGATGGCTCTGAACCTCCCGTCATAATCGAGAGTCTGCTTGGACGCTCTCTCCACCGGAGTGGAGTCTTCGGAGGAGGACGAGGAAGTTTGCCTAGGCATTTTCCTTTTTTGTGGGGAATCAATAGACCTAGGCAGTCTCGAAGTTCGGCCTTCAGGAGAGGGCCGAGAACGGGGGGAGGGATGCACTGAATCCTCCCGTGGTGCTCTCCTTCTTCGGGATCGAGAGCTATGTCTAGAAACAGCCGGTGGATTTGCCACCGGAAAGGCTCTGTCTTGAAACTCTTGAACCATGGCCGTCAGGTTGGCGACCTGGTTCATAAGAGCTTTGAACTGCTGTTCTCCCACAACAATCGTCGGAGGTGGAACATTGTTCTCCTCCGGGGGTGCACCCCCTTGAGACGGAGCACGACTTCGGCTTGTAGAAGCATTTTGAGCTTTTCCTCTTGCCATCAAAATATTCTTTGTTTTTTTTCCTTATTTGGGAGGGAGCTTAACAAATGTTAGTAATACGCTCCCCCTTCCTGGCGCGTCAATCTATTGGCGTGGAGTTCCTGGATCGGTCGGTCGGAGTCGCTACGTCGCAGGACCGCTCCCTGGTTCACCTGCAAAACAGGTTCCTTGCCGGAGTTGTTCCGGTGGAGGACACTCCGATGCCTAAGTCAGTGACGGATTCCAGCCACAGAATGGGGAAGATGTCGAGAGTGGAAGAGAAAAAGAGTTCTTGGAGATTGAAAGTGTATATGTGCGAGATCATTCACGCGTACCTCTCGAGCCATCCTTCTTATCCATATTTAAAAGATGGCCTCCAGTCTGTGGCCCGCTCTTTTCCCGGAAATCATGGGGAGCCAATCTCTCCCATGATTGGCGTTCGTGGGCTGTCAATGAGCGGTTCCGGTCAGATCGGAGACGTGGCTGCAGGAATTGCACGCCATATCATGACATGATGAGTGTCAATTGTAACCGTTGGTTACAGTTTCCTTTTTGGAACAGATTGTGGTTCAAGCTTCGGGTTTCCCCTTGCGTGGGCCGAAGGCTTGATATTTTTCCGAGACCGAAGATCATGTCTACGGCGGGGACCGAAATTCGTGTTTTCGGAAGTCGATGAGTAGTTCAGACTTCGACCGGGACCGAAGGTGCTACCCGAAGGACTGGCTTTCGGATGTTGTAGTTCAGTGTGAAGCCTTGAGTTGCTTGCAGTTGGCCTTCGCTTAGTTCGAAATCCGTAGTCCGGAAAACCGGGGTTTCGATAAGTCGAACCGGAGCCTAGTTCGTAGCCGAACCAGGATATCCCAACAGTATTCAACCCATCTATATTTTTATCAACAATTTGTACATATATTTTTTGAATTTAGGCATTAAATCAATCAACTAGTCAACCTTAATATGTCCGACCATCCTTTTTTTATTTGATAAATCATAAATTCTGATTGATGAGGTGGTATTTTGGTTAGGCACTCCATGGACTTGCGACAATGAGACCATGGTTTCCCAAAATCAGCTTGATAATTATAACTCTGTCGTACTCATCGGTGTTTCATCTTGATCATTATTGGATAATGGAATGAAGAATTTCTTCCTTACTATTAATAGCAGTGACCAGTATTCCCCCCCACCAAGTCAATCTATCAAGGTCGGATCATCTGAATAATCTATACCGGTAATCTGTAGCAGTTAAATTATTGAAAGAGTTAAGAATCTACGGTTTAAGATCACATTATGTCAACTCAGCTAATCATCGGTTGACACGATGGCCCATCTCGATCACCGAATTCCAATAAGGACTTGCCAGAATTGCACTCATCCAGAATTAAAAAAACCAATAAAGCCAGGCACCAAACAGTACGAAAGGTCCATTCAGGGATGCAAGCAGACCCTGCACACAGCGCCAAGCACAAGGGGAGTGATATTTAATCAAGACATGTCATAACCCACATCAACAAAGGGTCAGGTAAGGGGGCGCTTTAGTTACATGGTTGGGGAAACCGCACATGGGTTAGGGTTGTATAAAAAAAAAATTTTGATGAATTTTTTTTTTTATTTTTTATAAAAAAAATAGGAAGATAAATTTCGGTGTAGCTGTCTCACAGGTTTCCATCCTATCAAGTAATGTTCGATTCGAGACGTTCAGATTCGCACAGCCTCTTCTCACCTAATGGTGAGTATGTCAACTTGACATGACTAAGATGCCGAAATAAAGAGAAAGATCCTGATCACTCGTTCATGCCAACTATCATTCATGCCAACTATCGAGGGTTTCACAAAAATTCTAAATTTAATCGAGTCATCCGTGAGATTATGTCTCGAACCGTCGAATTAATTTCTTTCACAATCTCAATTATTGGATCACATTTTAAATAAATATTAAAATAAAATAAATTATTTTTTTTTATTCAAGATCATCAAATAGATTTATATAAAATAATTAAGTTGTATTTGTCATTGCTGGACGTTGAACAAGATCCAAAAAGATAGCTGTGCTGGTCACCTCCATATGAGATCAGGTAAGGGACAATTGTTGGAAAACTCGTATATGGATCAGGGTTGTATGAAAAAATTAATGAACCTTCTTTTAGGATCTCAATTATTAAATTATATGTTAAATAATTTTAAAATAAAATAAATTATTATCTTTTATTCAAGATCATGAAGTTGACTTATACAAAATGGCTGAGCGATATTTATTGTCGCTCATATTGCTTATCAAAAAATTTAAAAAAAAGGGAAAAACTATGCAAAACCTAATCTAAAGGTTGGGGTCATAAAAGGAAGATCAATCATTCTTTTTTGTGGGAAGGATACAAACCAAACCCACCAGCATACCTATCAATCCACGTAATAATGCCCTTATTCTAAAGCAAGTTCCCCACAATTTAATAAGGGAAGGTCAGGGAAAGGAATGCCATTTAATAAGAGATAATTAGAGTCAGGACTCCCTTATTTTATGTGATCTGGAGGATTGTGAGATGTCAGCATCTTCCTCATGCTTAGGAACTCAGAATGATGAGAGGAAGGGAGGGGCAAGGAACCAATGGAGGACCAAATGTGTTTAAGAGAAGTTTTAGGTCTACCAACTGGTGGTTGGAAGATTGAACACCTTAACCATTCCAGCACCAACTCCCAAGAGTGAAGGAGATGGGAAGGTGCTTCAGACTTGGCTAAGAAGAGAGGTAAGAGAAGAGAGAGAAAAGAAGAGGGAGAGAGAGAAGCCATTGCCGTGCCTTTTTGAAGGTGAGGAGGGGGTACCATTCTCACGTGCAAGTTTAGAATGTTGGGTCTGATCATGATAATCTAATGAGCTTGAGAGAGAGAGAGAGAGAGAGAGAGAGAGAGAGAGAGAGAGAGAGAGAGAAAGAGAGAGGGGGAGAGAGAGGGGAAAGAAATTTTAAAAAAAAGGATCTTTAGTGGACTTTATTATATTAGTCTGGGTGCCGGTAATGGAGTGAGATGAGTATTATTATATAGGAGGAGGAGGATCGAGGGAAGGAAAAGAAATAGAAAGAGGGCTGGGTGGTGATTTGAAACCTTGGGATTGGTTTGTCTCCGTATTGGGAGGATTTCCCACGGCGGATCGGCTGCGAATTCGTGCTTTCCTGCTCCCCATAAGGTGCACAGCAGCCCTCCTCCAGCGGCTCTCTCACAACCAAGTATCCACCACTCCTCCTCCCTTTCTGTCTCTCTCTCAGTTATTAATGTTGTTCGTACCCACCTAGAGGTACATCTATAATTCTATATCTACACCTTTTCGTTATACAAATCACCATCTCATTTATTTCTTCTTCTTCTGCTGCTGCTGCTGCTCTCTCTCTCTCTCTCTCTCTCTCTCTCTCTCTCTCTCTTTCTTTTTGTCTCTTACTCTCTATATACAATTTCTTTAATCAAATTATTCTTTTGTATCTGGTTGGGTGCAACAAACTTTTTTTTCCCTGGTTTTTCTTTTCCTCTGAGAATTTTCTTTTATCTTTGTAAGGAATAATTGACTAGAAATTGGTTCTGTTGTTTTTCCTTCTTTGGTGCTCTCCACTTGCTTGGGTTTAATGAGCTCTTCTGGAGATGTGGTTGGTGTTCTGTTTTCCTACTTTTCGTAATTTTGGTTTTTGGCTGCTTTTGGGTTGGGGAAAGCTTTTCGTTCTTTGTTTCTTTCTTCTGTTTTTGGGTATGGAGTTTCGAGTTTTGGCTCTTGGGAGTGTTGACTAGGTGAAGGAATGGAGTTTTTGAGATGGGTTTTGGGTTTTATAGGTGAAAGCCCTTTGCTTCCGAGATGCTAAAACTGAAGGGACATAAAGTAGAATTATTTGGGCTCTTTTGGTGCTGGTTCTACTGCTCTTTAATTCTGCTTTTCAGTTAGTTCCCATAAATTGTTGTGCGCTTTGAGCTGAAATTGTGAGAATTGAGATTCTGATATCTTTCAGTACAAGTATGTTGCTTGCCTTACTTTTGGATGTTGTTCAAGCATGTAGCCTTAAAAGGAAAGAAACTTGGTTTATTTGTTTGATTGTTTATCCAGGTTGGTTGCGACTTTGGTTCTTTAATGGCTGAAGAGGTGGAACAACCATGAGCAGTTTGCTGCTGATTACTCTTCTGATCATTGCATCAAGGTAAATACCAGAGGCTATGATGTTCAATCATTCTATTATTTGTCTGCGTATCACTTTATTGATCCTCATATGTCCTTAATTGTTTCTATAGTTTCTTTGTTTATGCCTTTTTTTTTTTCTGATTATGTTAATTTAGTGGTTCAAGACCGTCCTTGCCAGAGCAGTTACCAAGCCTAAAAGTATGAGGAATGGTTGCTGGATGCCAGTTTATGATCCAATTTCTACGCCTTTTTCTTCCTTTTATGTTGTTATCAAAACATTCTTGGTTGCAAAAGATAATCAAATCAATAAACCATGTTATATTTGTAAATAAATGCCCACTACCTTCTCTTTCAGAATCTGTGCTATTATTTGCCTTATTGGTTAGTCTTTGTAGATGCCCTTGATCTTGTACCTGCTGACCTTTTTTTTTTTTTTCTTTTTTCTGTGCACAACTTCCTGCATCGAACTCATTTCTTTATGGAGGACTTGAGCTTTCGGTATTCTAAAAAGTGATACAGTTGGGAGTGTTCCTGATTCCTTATGACAGGCAGCTAGCCTACTGCTGTACCAAATATTGTAATGATTTATTGTTCAACTCCTGAAATTTCTGATGATCTCGAACTGCTTGAAATCAAGGGAGAGAGAAATGGCTACTTTCTACACCAGCTCTACCAATCAAAGAGATGCCATGCCAAATCTGTGTCTAAGGGATCCAGGTCATACTCCATATCCTGAGTCATCGATTACTGGCAATGTGCTATATCTTAATTATCCATCTTCTAGTCCATATTCAGATGCTTTGGCAGGCGATACTCAATCACAGCAGAACTCAGTCGAGCTCCCTGTTCCTACTGCTATGATTTCACAAGTCTCATCTGTGGAAGGTCCTCAAATGGTGTCTTCTCATCTTGGCAAAAATGCTTATAATGCTTTGAGGGATGGGAGAACTGAGATGTCATTCATGCAAACAATTGGTGGGTCACTGAGTGGTCCGGGAAATCTTGTTCATGGTTCTGCTAGTAATGATTGCCAGATGGGTCTGCAGACACAGTTGGGCACCTTAAATGCACAGAACTTGTCTTTGCAGCAGTCAAATGTTTCCACCATGCAAAACCACGGACTGTCACTTAGCCTTAGCACACAAATTCTGGTTCCTTCATTTCCGTACCAGCCTGCTAGCTCAGACATATCTTTCTTTAGGCCACATCCGTCAAATTTAGGAAATGGTGGCTTATGTAGAGATGATGACTCTGGAAACAAAAATACACACACTAACCTCTCTCCTTATGAAGTTTCAAGTCTTACAAATTCCATTCCAAGTTCTAGGTATCTCAAGGCAGCACGAGAGTTACTTGATGAAGTTGTTAACGTTCAGAAGGCTTTGAAGCACAAGGCAGATAAAAGCCAAAGTGTCCCTTCTGCCGGTACCACTGGTTATAAGGATACCGATGATGTATCAAAGAGTGAAGGGATGCCTTCAAACCCTCAAGAGTGCACTGCCAACTCTTCTAGTGAGCTCTCACCCTCTGAAAGACAGGACCTTCAGAACAAGGTCACAAAATTGTTGGCTATGTTGGACGAGGTGTGCTATATGCATTTTTCCAATACAAATTCCTTTATTTGAGATTTCCTTTATATGTGGCAAAAGAAAAAATTGTAGGCTTTATCAGCACCAGTGCCAGTAAAATTTTGCTAGTTATTTCTTCATTTTATTAGTATTTGAGTATTTTTTAAAATTTTAAATTAACATAATAGTTATAATTTCTCGTTCTGTTGCATAATCTAAGTTTTATTTGGATATAGTTGCATGTTTCTAAGTAAAACTGGAATTTAGCATGAATATAAATGTCTATTTGCTTAGCACTTGTTTATTTTTTTTAATTTTATATTTGACTGTTCAGCGATTGCCATGAGGAGTAACTTACATTAACTTTCTGGTAGTATCTTCATCAATCAAGTCTGTGGCAGAATGTTTGCTACTTTATGCACAGTTTCATATATATATGTATGTGTATCATTTTTTATAAGTTTAACAAGTTTTAGGTTTTATTGTTTTTGTTGACTCTTATATTGATTTCTCTGAAGGAAAGTGGAAATTTATTTGATAGACACCATGCATCTCTTCCATGGCCACATCAGATGAGGGCACCAACTAACTCGGCTGATTGCCTTATATGATTAATTAAATTCTCACACTTAATGAGATGTCCTTGCTTTAGAGATATCAATGTAACTTTAACAATTTACCACGTTAAGAAGCTCTCCTATTGATTTTCCATAGTTTTGTCATGTACCACCACTGCCTTGTTGGCAGGTAGGTCATGAGTTCTGCAAAATTGGTATTTCTGCTCTCCACCCTAAAACTCTTTGTTTGGGTTCCTCCATTTTATTGGTTGCCAAAATGGATCTTTGTCCTCCTCTAACATTGAAACTCAAAATTGGCCTTGTTTTATTACTTCTCTTATGAAGACAAAGAGGGATGAACCTAGTCTCTTTAAAACCAGAATGTCTCCTTTTATCATTTTTCCCTTTTTTTTATCATATTCCTTTTTTTTTATAATGGGGGAATGATGATATGTCCTTGTCATTTAGTCTAGCATATAATTAATCTTAATATTAACCAACATACCTGATCACATTTTTACCATGCAGCAGTATGGACTGAATTATAATCCATCGGCATTTAATAAGTTTTTTGCTACTGGCTCTCTACATGTGAACTCTCTATAAGTTTGTCCCACTTTCCTGACCAAGAAAACTCCATGGAAGTGAGGGATATACTACCAAACCTAAAAGAGCCTGCTGATGACTGGGAGATCTACTAGATTAGTAAATTGGCACGATCTTGCTGTTGTAGATATGAAGGTGCCATTAACCATTGAAAAGCATCCTAATGTGCAGTTTGTCTCTATTTTTTGTAAGTTTTTTAAATTTTCATCCCTTTTCTCTATCACTGTCATACTCTATTTAAATGATATCATTAAACAACTTTCCAGCCTAAGAGATGTCAAGTATACATAAGTGGGAGACCCTTTTTCTCAATCACGAACAAGTCTATTTTAAATGACACCTATTTGTGGATTCTTAGCCTAGAGAAATTGAGGATGCAATTTTTGGACAACCTTTAAAGGAAAGCTTGTCTGAAATTTGGCAAGGAACACTTTTGGGCTTGTTACTATTGTTTCAACATTCAACACTTTCCAACTTTTATGAACTTGTTGATGATCAGGGACAAACATATTTGAATCCAAACTGGGAAAAAATGTAGAAAAAAACACATTTCTTTCATCAAGGAAAAAAGTATCCACCTCCATGTTGTAAATTCTAGCTTATGAATCTGCTCTTTCTGCTCCTAATTAGTCGTAGCGACTATAGCATCTGTTTGTATGATTCATTTTTTAAGATCGTATATCATTAATCAATCATTCATATGATAAAACTACATCAAGCTCTTGTATATTTTTGTTGTGAAGGGTCTTTGAATCAAGGTTTGTTGTGTTGGAACTAGACTCCATGCCAATCGGCCAATGGTACCGTTTGGTATGCTGGCTTACCATTTTGTACCGGGCCCAAACCAACATGGTAAAGAAAAAGAGGGAGAGGGAGAACCGGAGACAGGAAAAGAGAGAGGTAAAGGGAGGGAGAGGGAGGGAAGGAAAGGGAGATGGTGGAGATGTTGGTGGTTACCGCTGGAGGTTTATGGAGGCCCCTGGAGGAGCGAGGAACTCCGAACTGAGAGTGGAAGTTCCAGGGGGAAGAGAGTGAGAGGAAGAGAGGGAGAGGGAAAAAGGAGAGGGCAGGGGGCTGGTAGTGGCCATTGGAGGGCTGCGAAGGCCTGATTCCTCCTTCCCGCTTCCACTAATTGAAACATGGGTGACTATCCCTGTTTTGATTGCAATTTTAATTTTTTTGCTGACTTACAGTGAAGTTGGCAAACCTATTGCCAGCTTCACTTCACTATTTGTTGGCAAAATAAAAAAATCTAAGCATTGTTGACTTCACCGATACCCAAAAAAAGAAACAAGGTCTTTTGCCCGTATTTTGATTGGTCGACTCTTGCCTCCATAGGCCTTGACAAGCCTCCAAAGCATGGAACCCGGAACCGTCCCGTACCATCCGGTACGGGGCATTCCGTACCGTACCGGCCAAGAGCCGGTACGGTTCAGCCATATAAAATGGTTCGGGAATCCGGACCATTAAAAAAAAATTAAAAAAATTATTTTTTCCGTACGGTACGGTACCATACCGTACTGCTCGGTACATTCCGGTTCAGGCTTGTTTGGCTCAGTTCGGGTCCGGTTCAGCTTTGATTCAGCTATTTTTGCTTGAAAGATGGGAGAAAGATTTTTTTTCCAACTCATATTTTATTACCAGTACTGTACCAGTACGGTACAGTACGGACCGTACCGTACCATACCGTCGGCTGACCGGTACGGCCCCCGGTACCAGTTCAGCGATCCTTGCTCCAAAGGCTCCATCTCTGTCTCCCCTCTCCTTCCCTCCTTTCTCTCTCTGTCTCTCTCCTTCTTCCTTCTCTTCCTTCTCCCTCCCCCTCCTTGCTAGTCCTCCAATAGGGGCAGCGGCCCTCCAATGGCCTCTAGAGGGTCTCTCTCCCTCTCCCTTTCCTTCCCTCCCCCTTTTCTCTCTCTCTTCCACTCTTTCCTTTCCCCTTCTATTGGTGTTCTGAATTTTACACGGGAACCATACCGGTGGGTGGCTAGTACAGTTTGGCACATCCTAAACCACCCAGTTTGGGATGGTTTGGTGACTACTGCTTTGAATAATGTGTTTCTATTACTCTAGTAGTCTAGCTAGAAGTCCTTTCACCCATTGAAAGGAAATTGATAAATCCTTCAAGAATTATCCACTTTGAGCTCTCTATCTTACGGATTCAAATTCTTCATGGCATAATCAAAGCATGTCTGAGATACCTTATGTGCCTTTGCATCAGCTGATATATTTATGGTTTGCAAGTGATTGCATGTATCATATCAGAAAATGTGAATGTTTTAGGTTACCAGCATGTTGAATCACACCCTAATTCGTTCCATGGTCCCAGTCTTCATGCATAGATGTCATTAAGTTTATTTAAATCCTATATTGTGATTTGACAAGTTAATGGTGATGTGGTTTCAAATCTAAAACATGAATGGAAGCATGAAATCTTATCTCAATTGTCTTTAACCAACTTTATGAATCATTTTGGTTTAATAATTCCTATCAACTTACTGCTTGCTAGCATTTCAAAACTATAAAGAAGTGTGGACCATGTGACATGGTAGCTCCTTGCAAGGTTGATGACTAAAGACAACTGTGATAGACATTGTCATTTCCTCCTTGAATCATGCCAAAACTCTTTTTCACCAACTAAACTTCTATCTACAATTTGCTTAAAATTGACCAAAATGCAGATATCTGGTTTGGAAATGTGCTTTGAGTTTATAATACAATGTCAAATTGATTTTAACTTTAGGTATCAGTTATTGCATAAATGTTACAAGGTTGCTACTTTGCATCAAAGTTTTTAACCGGGGCAGCTATAGGTTTGAATTTAACAGTACAGAATGATTTGGTAATTCTTAAGGTTTGCATTTTTTCCTACATGGTTTGGAATAAACCACATATTAGATTAAGATTTATACTTTGGATAAAGGCAGTAAAATGATGTTTGATGAATTTATGGATTTATGAGTAGATCTATATTTTTTTTTCAATTTAGTTCATAAAAAACGGAATAGTGAAATTAAGCTTATGTTAGTTATACTGCTAAATATTAATTTAAAGATTATTATTTCCATTGTCTAAAAAGACTTTAGGCTGCACACAAGCAGCCAGGAGGCCAGGTAGGTGTTAGGTGGGTCGCAGAAGTCAAGGCAACCATGAAAATAATAATTTAAAAATTAATGAACATAATGATGAAATATATCCAAAAAAATTGAAACATATCCAATAATATTTAGTAAGTTAATGAAAACTATTAACTTGGGAAGAATTGAAATCATAAATCAGTTTCATGCACTGTGCTCAAATTGGTTGCAAAATATTGTGGCAAACACTACGTGGTTGTCTTGGTGCCTTGTTGAGGTAGGTGCATAGATGGCCAAGGTGGCAATCTTTTAGAATAATATTATATTTTGATTATATTTCCATGGAAAGTTAATTAACATTGCTTTATCTAAGAATTTTCGAGTCTCTTGTTTTTTCTTCTTAATTAAACAATAGCTTGTTAGAGACAACCACATCATTGAAAAATTATAGACATGCTATTAAAAAAATTAAATCCATGAAATGAAGGTAAGTGCAAAATGCCACCTTAGAGGAGACAAGGATGGCTGTGACCTGCATGTTTGATTAAAAGATATTTTATCATTTATAACCTTCTAAAATACATTCCAACATTTGACTAGTTCACTTGTTTCAGTCCCTTAGAGCAAGAGCTGTGCAAGGAGAAAGCACTTACTAAAGATAATTTTTTTTATAAGTGGAGAGTGGAAAAATATGCAGTCAGTCATCCAATCCTACAAATTTTTAGGGACATAGTCCCATATGTTTATACCTATATAAATCATGGGTGGATGCATTTGTGATAAAAAATTGTGGATCCATACTAGTCTTCTTTCTAAAAGTAAATTAGTTTATTGCTGTGCTTTATGATTAGTAGAAAGAGATGAAATCTAAGAACAAGGATTCAATTATAGATCCCAAGGATCCCGGTACCGGTACCGGGACCCGTACCGGTACTAGGCCGGTATGGTATGGTACCGATACCATATATTGGCATGCTTAATTTTTTTTTAAAGAGTTTTGGAATTTTTTATTTTTTTAGGATTTAGGCATTAGGATTTAGTATTTAGGATTTAGTATTTAGGATTTATAGTTTAGGATTTAGGATTTAAAAAATACTAATACATTAATTATAATTAAAATAAGATATAAAATTATAATTAAAGTAAGATTATCAGTAATTAATGAAAGTGAAAGGTAAAATATAAATATAATTATATATCGATATTTAGAATCGGGTCGAGTGTCGATGTTCATAAATATCGGAATCATTTATATACTGTGAAGATAGATCAGTAAATCCCTCTAACCAGGCAGCATGATATTCCTGTAAGCTCATCCTAAGAGGTATGCGTGATGGATCGCAACTCATCGCAGATCTCTCGCTGAAATCCCGACTCTCAGATATATCCAGAGATTGATGATATGGTTGTACAGGAATCGATCCAAATATATTAGCAGCAAAATCAGATCCATAAGATGTTCCGGATTGCATGGGATAATAATCACTAGAAGATGATGTCTCAGATGCACCATATTGACCATATGGATCACAAGCTACCGGTAGCTGCGGATAAGAGGATCCTGAATATAAGGATGATCCTGATACATCTATGGATTTTACTCCACATGCAAGAGCTGCAGCTGCATCATGTTCCGAACGACCTCGCGGTGCCCGTCGCCTATATGGAATCGTATCACCGTGGGGTCTACCGGTTGGTGCACCATGGTCTATATCCTGTGTGGTATGGCTAAACTGCGACTCTTTAGTGAATCGAAGATAAATAGGTGGCTGCGATTCCTGTTCTCCGGTTCCTTCCTGATCACTAGATCCTCTACTATCTGAAGAAGCACTAGCATTATTCTATTTGGTATTTGAATCTGAATGAATTGAGTGCTCCAGTGGAGATGCAACTGCCTTTCCTTTTTCTCTATCTCTGGACAGAATAGATGATGGGGAAAGATGATGTGATGTATCTGCTGGAGTCCCGTGAGGAATATTGCTTATCTATTGTTCAGCATCCATCCCAGCTTCGCTAGCTACAAAATTGGCTAGTCGAGGAAATGATTCTGGCTCATCAAGCTCTGGCTCTTGCTGCTGACTCACGACCTATCCAATCATTGGATCTTCATCCTCATTAATATAAGTACTTATAGTGGGATCGGAGTATTTCAGTTCAACCTTAAACATAGTGTACGTAAACAAGATTATTAAGGTGTTTCTGTTTTAGACGGTTCCTCTGCTTGGAGTAGATGAGGCTAAATGTAGATTAGTTGCACTCACATCCACTAGGTGACATCGTCTGGGAGAGGATCTTGACTTTAAGAATTTTAGATATTTTGCAGATCCACCAAAATGCATCCACCATTTAGCTATAAAAGATATTAAATCATTTAGAATTTTAGATTTAACAAAATTAAAAAATAAATCTAAATCTAATATTAGATTTAGTACTTAGTAATACCTACCAGGATTCATCTTTGATTTACTTCTGATAGCTACAGTGGATCTAAAAGAATCTGTCCTTCCTAAAAAATTTCGTCTGGAAAAAAAAAGTATTATTATCATGTACTACTTATTGAAATTAGTGCTAATAAAAATCACTCAATAATTTTAACCTAACTTCTTTAATGCACATAGCTGCAACATTTGGATCGGGCTCCATCTTGTATATAGCATTGCATAGGGCAGACATTAGCTGTTCATCCATGGCAATATTCGGTATGGAGTATTGGAATCTCGGATTCAAATAGTAAGCTGCACATATATTTTAAGAATTAGTCAAGTATATTTGTATAAATATAATTTAATTTAAAATTTTAGAAAATTCATGAATTACTATGTACTTACTAGATGCAAATCCGAACTCATTTGATAACTCCACCGTCCATCAATGATCCAGATATACTTAATAGCATATACTAGATCTACCTTTTAGATCTTTTCCTTTGCCTTTTGCATCATGTAATACAGGAAATCCATCTAAGCATATCTCTCAGAGTCCACGATCCGAAGTACCTCATATAGAGGCTTGATAGTCTCTATTATCTTGCCAAAATGTCTATCTCGTCACTAAATTCTTGACATTGCTCTTCTTAGTATTTGTCTTGGCATATCTGCTCTGTTGCCACTCCTGACTGACAAACAGCTGACGTAACTTTACTTTCTTGCCAAGTAGACTATCAAGTATAATATAATTTGTAGCAAACCGTATGACCCCTGGTCTCAATATTTTTTTTATAATAAAGCTCCTTATCAATAATAAGATCCAGGTATTGTTATAGATGGATCTGGTGATAGTCTGTGCTAACTCAACTATCTTCTGTACTCTACGGATTTTTTCAATATCCATCAACATGAGGTCAATACAACGTGTAGTACAGGGGATCTAGAAAATATGCGGTCGTCGTTACATTAAGATCTTCCATATGGTCCTTTACTGTGGTCCATTATCTGTGATAACCTGCACGACTTTCTACTCTCTTACCTCATCAATCACCTCCTCCATTAATCGAGGATATAACTACTGTCGTGCACCTTGATTTGAAGTATCAATAGATTTATGAAAAAAGTTTTTTCATCACAATAAGTCAAAAAGATGATGCTCCATCTAGTAGGACCAGTCCAACCATCACATATCATTGTGAATCCATACACGGGCCACTTGCTCTGATATGAGACAATCCAATTTTCTAGCTCCTTATTATTGTCCAGATGTTGACCATAAATATCTCTCGATCCTGGAGGATCTATACCTGCACTAGCAGCCTGTATAGATGAAATAGTAGAGCGATAATATGATTGTCTGCTGCGTGCGCTGGGATATTACTGAAATGAAATTAGGATCCGAAGGCCCACCATATATCTTTTTTATCCTTTTTCAGCTTGCTATCAATCCTTTATTGCTTGGAATCTTTGCTAAGAAGGGCATATGGATCGATATCATGGATAGTAGCTCATGTTGGAATGTTCTTGGAAAACTTCTACTGTCAAATGCTTCCAACATGGATGCAATACGGTTGGTGCTCTCCTGACGGGCTCTCTGACTGAGAAGGTCCTCCTAAACTATGTCTTAGACTCTCCTGCAATACTTGCAGAGCCCGATCCCGATCCTGACTCAAAAGCTAATGGTCCAAATCGCTCTCTACCTGGCTGTCTTCTCTAGCTACCTTTGCTCATACAAGCTCGCTTGGATGGCAGCCTCCATCTATGCCTCCTCATCAAAAGGAATAGATGTTTCTTTTGACTTCCTGGAGTAATAAGAAGATTGTTCTGCGACTCTACGATCCACATCTGCCATCTTCTTTGATGTTTTTTCCTTTCCTGTTTTGAAATCAGCAAAATACTTTTTTTATCAACTAACGGACCTTTTGTGGATACTGTCAGCATGCAGATATATCAGAATAGCCGCCAACCAAATATTGCTTCAATCTCGTTATCCCATCATTTTTGAATTTTACATTGTACCATTTACACCTCCAGTAATGCTGACTCGAAAGCATTTCTCCATGCAACCAACCAATGTCACGCTCCGGATCTTTCTTCCTTCTCGATGTATCCATTCCTGAATATTTAAAACGTATATAAGTTCAATAATTACGTTTATTAATTAATACTTTGTTAACCTGTTTTTTTATTTTTTTTATTTTTTTATTTAAATAAATATATTTTTATTTTTAGATTTAAAAAATATAAAATATTAAAATATTATAAAAAATTACTTGATCTTAGATTTATGTAGGATCCTATCATAGATGATATATATATATTTTTAAAACACTGGAAATGTATTAAAGGTAACTTTTTCTTCAATATTAGATTTAAAGCACTATTCATAAGACGTATTAAAACTTGGATAAATCGATATGAAATTTATAGTAAGAGTAGCTTACGAGCCCTATAACAATGATTTATAATTACAGTTTTATTATTAATTATTTTATTTTTTATTAATTTTTTAATCCAAAATTAATTTTTAATTTAAAAAATTATATACTTAACAAAAAACTCAAGATCTTAGTATCATTGTGTAGATCTTTCCTATATCTATAACATACTCTAAAATCATGCCCAACAAAAAAAAATTGACAACATTTTTCCTTAATTTTTTATTTTTCATGAATTTAAAAAAAAAAGAGAGGGAGAAAGAGAGAAAGGAAGCTATATATATACCTTAAATTTACCTTCTTCTTGAATTATTTGGCATTTGATTAGCTTGAAATGGAAGAAAAATGAATTTTTTTGAATCATTTCAACCTTCCTTTCAAAACTCTAACAGAGAGTTCTCTTTTGTATCTTTAAAAAGGCCCCCCCACCCATCTCTACAGTAACCAACACAAAGAAAAAAATCAAACCGGTTCAAACCAGACCGAACCGGTCACGAACCCCAAACCGGCCGGTACAACATGGTTCGGGGATCCTTGATAGATTCAGTTTGATTATTAGAAAAAGAGATGGACTTCTTCCTGTGAGGAGAGTGAACCTGGGCATTGTTACATTGGCATCCACACTCGTGTCTTACCTACCCTCAACTAAAAGTCAATGTTTTCTTTTTGAGAATAAACTAAAAAACCAAAATTGTTATATATCAGAAAAATAAAACACATGTTTTGACACTTGTATAAGCTGCTTTAATTTCATTTATTGACCAAATGAATGCTCTCAGAATTCTTTCCATTGATACTTTTTAAATTACTATTCTAATAACGAGAGAAGCAATGAAAATACAATTTCTTTAAAGATGACAAAACATGTGCATTTCCAAGATTTTTATGTATCATGGTTAATTTTCATTCATTGTTTTACCTGTAATAGTTACTATTAAGCAGCATATCAGACGCTTGAGATAAGGCTTAGCAACACGGCTTAGCAACACAGAGATGCCATTCTTAATTAAAAGGAAATGAAAGACGTTGAAAGAAAAAGAAAAAGAAAAAGGAAATTTGTAACTTTGGCATATTGACTGTGAGATTTTACCTTCTTGTATTTTTCTCCTTGTGCTTAAAACTACATGTCATGGAATGATATGCTATTTTATGCTTAAATGCCTTACATACGTTTTCTCAGTACCCATTTTCTTCCACTAACTATATGAAACAATCTTCTGGTCAATCACCACTGCTATCAATTATTTTACCATTATCCAAATCCATGTTCTATAAATTTTTTATGAAAAGAAAATCAACTTCTTATGCTCTTTTATGAATACAAACAGTAAGTTTTACTTACCAGGAGAAAATTTCAAATATAACTAATTAGAGTTTAATTGTTTTAAATAATGCTCTCGGATTATCTGTAATCCTAACATCTTTTGGAAATGACACTTAGTGTTACTTCACAATGGTTGGTCCATGTCATTCACTTGTTATCATAGTAGGAGTGGAGTTGTGCACCATCTACCAACTTCTTGGTATGATGAAATTGAGCAAAGAACATTTATTTGGGAACTGATGTTCACATTTTATGGTTTAAAATTTAAGGTGGATTTAGGTAAATCTAGGTAGGTATAGCCAAAATTACTGTATATTATGTCCTATGCATCTATCCGTGTTTTGCTTTCACTTCTGTTAATATGTGAGGATCGTTTTTGTTAAGACATCAAATGACGTGTAAGATCTATAAAATTCAGAATTATCATAGAAGCTTAGTTTCAAAGTTATGATGGTTGATGATGCTCATTAAAGAAAGTATTACCTATATGTCAACTCAGCCAATTTTACTTTTGGCTATAGACTATTCTTAAGGGTAAGATGAGATTGTCAATAATGTATTGTGAATCAAATTTTTAAAACTTATGCTGGTGATGTGATGGTTGATTTGACTGGAGTTTCATTAATGCTACACAAAAAGTGTGGAGACATCAGGATGTCTTTCTTGGTTTTTTTGCTCGAGTTCCATGCCCTCGGGTTTCAAAAGCATATTAGGCCAGCTGCAAGATGGACAAATTGCATTTGCTTGGGCTTTATTTGGAGAGATGTGACCTTTGAGATGGATGAATGGTATTGTGGGAAGCAATGTTTTCTAGATCCTTGGCATTATTGCCAGTAGATGTGTCCTTAAGTGTTTGGCAAGACAGGATCCAAAGATCTAAGCATGAGGATATGGTATATAATGTACATGATATATGAATTCATATGTGTGCATACATAGACATATTTATAATGTGCACATGGATATATATGTATCTATGTATGTATGCTACATTTTTTTGCTATGAAATCGGGCCATCTGATTTTTCCATGGGATGGTGAATATCTCATCCTATCCCAGTCCATTTCTTGACTCATCCTTTCCCACCACTTAGGGCGCTAACACTCAAGATGGTGAGATGCCTTACTGTCAAACTGATTTTTAAACCTTGGATGCAATGTTTGTTTGTTACTAACATATACACGTATTTCTTCATGTTGATGTTTATTCAAAGTGAAAGACAACTTGAAATTAGAGATAGATATATTTTCATTTAAAATGTGATGACATTGCGCTTAAAGTGTTCATATAATTATGACTTCCTGTTAAAAAATAATGGCACTTAGCTTAAGGTGTCCACATAATCTTGATAACTTCTATATTAAAAACTTAAGGATACTTAAAGTGTCTAGCACCACTATGCGACACTTCAAAAAAGTGCTTGATGTTGGACATATTTTGCCAAAACCAGCAAGAGACTTCAAAGTGGCAAGTCCAGGGTTCGCGGTACCGTCCCGTACCACCTGGTATGGGGCGTACCATACCGTACCGGCCAAGAGCTGGTACGGCTCGCCTCCAAAAAATGGTCCAGCTTTTGGATCGTTGAAAAAAAATAAAAAAATATTTTCCATACCGGTACGGTATGGTACAGTATCGTACGGTGCGTACCGCCCGGTTCAGTCCGGTTCGGGCTTGATTTGGCTCGGTTCGGGTCTGGTTCAGGTTTGGTTCAATATTCTTGCTTGAGAGGGGGGAAGAAGAGAGTTTTTTTTCAATTTTTTAAGCCCTGTACAGAGGTCGGTATGGCACGGACCGTACCATACCCGATTGCTGACTGGTACGGACCCTGGTACCGGTTCAGCGATCCTCAGGCAAGTCCAGCTGTACATGTCATATCGTGAGGTGATGAAATGTCAAGCAACGTTAACACTCCCATATAGCTTAAACATGAAGTGTTTAGGTATGGGCGAAGTAAGGATTGATCTCAAGGGGGGTCCACATGCATTGTCTCACATATTTAAAAACTGTCAGAACATGACAGTGTTGTCGGTCCCATACAGTTTCAACATAAAACCTGCACTAGTATGACTATCAAGATGTCAAAAACCATCCATCTCAGCACGTGTTGACCATACCAATAGGTATTGGCCTATCTGATAATGCTACATCAATTGTACCACTCAAGATTGATGGTTTTTCTTTTTTCCTTTTTTTTTTTTGTTGCTGTCAGTTTTGATATGTACATGCTGGCACTGATAATGTGCTGATACCATGGTGTTCTGATGAAAAACATTATGGATTTGGTATCAGTATTTAAGACATTGTTCTCTATGCTTAGCAATAAACATTATATGAAACCAACTCTAACCCTATGTTTAGTTGGGGCCATGAGAGGGAGGACGGGTGGGTTGGAAGGATGGATGGCCTTTATTTATCATTTAGTTTAGAAAATTTTAGAGAGAATGTATGAAAAAGAGGAATTGCCCATCCACCATCCATCATTTTGCATCCTTCCCATTGAGAGGATACAAGGATGGATGGAGCATATAAGAAGTGGAATTCTGCATCGACAAAATTACCTCTCATTAATTGTTTTGACAAAATTATAGTACTTCTTCACTTTTTTATTTATATTATATATATACATTTTATGTATACTATTAAATTTTATTACTAATTATTTTAATTTTATTACATAATTTTCTTAATTATAGTTAAATAGTTAGAAGTCTTCTATTTTTCTATTTATATTTACTATTTTTAAATCCCGTAAGACAGGGCTATCCCGGTTTTTTCCTGGAATGGGATGCGTAGGCGTCCCGCCCCATCCCGATACTCGGGACAGAGGATATCCCAAGGTGTTTTGATTGGGACACTGGGACGCTAGCAGGGTGTCCTGTCCCGACACATGGGCTAATATCCTGTCCCGATGTCCCGTGGGATGTCCCGCCGGGACCTGAATCCTTGATCACAAGATAGTTTAGTAAAAATGTTATACCAATATCTTCCATCCTTCCTTTCATTCCTCCTATACCAAACAAAGGATGGAATCATTCCCATCCATTCTTCCATATTTCATCAAACATATGAGAGGATGAATGGAAAATCGATCCATCCTCTCCTTCATCCATCCTTCCTCCTTACCCATCATCTAATCCATCCTTCGTACCAAACAGAGGCTAAAGATGTTATGCTAACTAGAGTGTTATCCATCTTCTACACCATGTATGCCCCATAGGTGGTTGAGGGAGCAGCATATAACCAATTTAGTTTCCTTGTTAAATGTGAACTAAAACAATCTTAGATCCTTATATTGGGTGGGAATGTGCTAAGGTGACTGTGAAAGAAATAAATTCCAATAATAATTTTCTTGCTACCAAAGTTTATAATGTTGGATGGCAATGGATGGCTGCTTGCAGCCATAGTTAATTGATGACTCTGATAACTTTTAAATCAGTTTAAATCTAATTAAGATTTCATATTTAAATTATAATATTTTGAATAATATAAAAACTATATATCAGACAGCAAAAAAACCAAAGATAAAGTTACTCTAAAAAAAATTGGATGATACATGACAAGCAGAAACTCTTCTCTATAGAATATGCAATGATTTCTAAACTCTCTTGGATCAATCACCAAGTTGTGCCAGAACTTAGATTTATTTCTGGATGGCACATTAAGCTTTCAAGTTGTGCCTCTGGCTTAATGTCGAGCAGTTTAAAGATATATCAATCTAGCAAGAAAAAATATAAAATTTGAGAACTTTTTATAGAAAAATAAGAATGGAAGGACTTGAATGATAAAATGAAATGAAGAGACCAGGGAGAGAGATGGCAGGGGGATTATTTAAGACAGAGAGATAGAGATTGTAGTTTGAAAGGGGAGCTTCTTTATGTGGTAATTGCTTTGGGATTTCCTTGATTGCTGAACTACTAAGATCAGTTTGATGTCTTGATTAGAAGTCTAATTTGAGATTTAAATTGATGGAAGATATTAATGGAAATCATGTCCTGGCAAATAAGTGCTGATGGCAACATTGGCGGAATTATCTTAAACTGCCTGGTTCAGGTCATCTTGAGCCATATCGGTGCCGAACTGGAATGGTTCCATGCTTCATATCGAGAAACTGATGAGGAAAGGTGAGAGGGAAAAGAAAGGAGAGGAAAAAAGGCGTGCGCGGGGGGGGGGGGGGGGGGGAGGGGGGGAGGACGTGGAGGGGCAGGTATTCGCCCTTTGGTTCCCTTGTTTTGTTCGAAATTGGGGTCCTGGAGGGGGCTCTTTTTTTTTATTTTGAAGAAGTTTTGTGAAGTCGAAGGGGTTGCTATATTCACTTTTACTGTGGCAAAACTCACTGACTATATTCACTTTTACTCACTGAATATTACAGAAAAAGACTATCCTATTAGACCATATTGGTTCTACCACTTCTACGAGCATAAAACTCACTGAATATTACCGAAAAAGACTGTCAACTGATCTCATACATTCTTACTTTTACTCACTGAATATTACAGAAGAAGACTGTCAACTTTTACTGTGGCAAAACTCACCGACTATATTCACTTTTACTCACTGAATATTACAGAAAAAGACTGTCTTATTAGATGCCTTTTGTTTCTGTGAGCATAAAACTCACTGAATATTACAGAAAAAGACTGTCAACTGATCTCATATATTCTTTTGTTGAAATATTAAATGATTTTAGAAAACTCGCTGACTATATTCACTTTTACTGTGGCACAAAAGCAGTAGACTTTTAAGCATGATTTTCAAGCATCTCCTATTAGACCATGTTCATTACTAGGTTTTCATTATGTTCTGAATAAACACTTGTGATAGAAGTAAATCACCATCACAAGTGGCCTCCGCGGGTTTGGAACAGGGGCAAGAAGCCCCTGTTCATCTTTTACCCAAAGGATTTTGAGTAGCTGATGCTTGCAAGACACAGTGGCTTGACAAGGAGTCAGGTTTGCTTCTCACTATTTATATTATCAAGAACTTTAAAGGATTATCTTCGAGCATGGTCAGATGTTTCCCTCAGTTTAATGATCAGTGGCATGTGTGATTATGTACATTACTTAGAGAGCAAGTAAAAGCTATCGTACTTCTACTGTCAGTCCCAATGTTTGCGGTACCATCCTGTACCGTTCGGTACGGAACGTACCATACCATACCGGCTCTTGGCCAGTACGGTTCATATATATAAAACGGTTTGGCACTCGGACCGTTAAAAAAATTTTTAAAATGGCCGGTACGGTTCATATATATAAAACGGTTTGGCACTTGGACCGTTAAAAGAAATTTAAAAAAATTAAATTCCATATGGTACGGTATGGTATTATAGCGTACCGTATCGCCCAGTTCGTGTTCGATTCAGGTTAATTTTTTTTTGATAGGGAAATAAAAGTTTTTTTAAGAATTTGTGGGCCCGGTACGGGGTCGGTATGGTATGGTATGGTACCGTACCATACCGGTCACCAACCGGTATGGGGCCCGGTACCGGTTTCGAGTTCCTTGGTCAGTCCCCTTATTCTGCCTATCTACACCTCTATCTTCATCATATATTATGTCTGACTCCCTGCCAACTTCTGCTTCATGATCCTTACACAACTATGTATGTGATCTCAGCTCCTCCTTGCACCCATTTATCCTAGCCTCTTTGCACTTGATACCAATGTTACCTAGATGCTTGCATCCAGCTGCCAGAAAACTGAGTCGGATACATATAGCAACCGGATGTTTTAGACACTCAGATGCTTATGATTTTTTTTTTGCAGCTTTTTGGAATTTGTAGAGAGCTGGACTCTAACAACAATGAGAGACCATTCATTTTGATGTTAGAAGAGAAGACAGTGTCTTCTAATTTAAAAGGTACAAATATTATCATCAAGGTTTCTGGAATTGGTATCAAAGACTATTTTGGCTGCCCGGCAGTACGAGCCGATACGGCCTGTACTGGATTGGACTGGTATGAACTAATACAAAAATGAAGGGATGAATCGGGAAAGAGGAAAAGAGAGAAAGAGAGGAACATAGAGGAATAGAGAGAACGAGGAGCAGAGAGAAAGAGGGACGATGCTGCCGGAGGGTTGGTGATGGCCCGTTGAGGCTATCAGAGGGCTGCGGAGGCCTCCACAGCTTCATGTTGCCTAGTAGGATTTTCGATTGAGGGAGATAAAGAGAGAGGGAGAGCGAAGGTACTAGAGATGGTGGCCGGAGGGATGAAAAGGGCTTTCACAGAGCCACGGAAGCCGAACTAGGGCTAGAAGCCATTATTCATCATTGTTTTTTAAAAGATGATGAACAGTGAAGCTGACAAATCCATTGCTGGCTTCAGTGCTCATCTTTTTTTTAAAAAAAAATGATGAACAGGGGCTTTTTGCCCCTGTTCCAAACCCGTGGAGGCCACGAGAGCTATTACAGAAAAAGATTCTGTTAACTGATCTCATACATTCTTATTCAGAATCCTTTGGGTAATATTATGTTCACTTTTACTCACTGAATATTACAAAAAAAGATTGTCAACTTTTACTATGGCTAAACTCACTAACTATATTCACTTTTACTCACTGAATATTACAGAAAAAGACTGTCTTATTAGGCGCCCTTTGGTTCTGTGAGCATAAAACTCACTGAATATTACAGAAAAAGACTGTCAACTGATCTCATACATTCTTTTGTTGAAATATTAAAGGATTTTAGAAAACTGACTATATTCACTTTTACTGTGGCACAAAAGCGGTAGAAGCTTGATTTTCAAGCTTCTCCTATTAGACCATATGGGTTCATTTCTAGGTTTTCATTATGTTCTTTCCTGCAAGCTCGGTATTTGTACTGAATGAGAAGAAGCCTTTTGTATGTTGGTTGGGACTAACACTGCTTTCCTAGTTTCATAACTATTGCATGAATGATGCTTTTGTTTTAAACCATGATCATAATCTGGGAGACTTCTCATTTAGTTTGTTCGTTGGTTACCAAAATCTTTAGTTGGTAGGGCTGCAAATATGGGGGAAATAGATTTTTTAAAAAGCACTTCAAATAAGAAAGTGCTTACGAGGTAGGAAGTTTCCAAAGTGGGTACATTATTTCAGATAGAATTTTCATGATAGTAAGGTTTGATCCTACTAACTTAGGCAATCTACCATGACATAATCTATTCACTAAAGGACCCCGTAGTTTTGACTACATTTTTTTAGCAATCAATCTCAACTTACAGCAAACTTGAAAAAAGATGTCAGTTTTGTGCCGAAAGCAAGTTTCGTTGTCTGCGTTGCCTTAAATATTAGTTTAGCTGCCGTATCACCTTACAGTAGAATGAACGTGCTGGTGATATTTAAGTTTCTTCTACAAGGATTTTTTATTGTTTGTCCATCAGAATGCCATAATTTCAATCCTCTGTTTGGCAAATGGAAATTTTACTATTATTATATATTAACTGTAATCTTTTCTGCAAACCAAGTAAAGATTTTTCAGATGGTGCTTAGCTCTGTTTATATTTTTATGGGTACAGAGTTCTGTTTATCTGATGCCCATTATTTACTCTATATCTGTTCTCTCCTGGGCATAAATGGGCTTAGACATGCAAAGGCAGACGTATTATGGGTGGTACAAGAAGGAAGTGATCAAATATCACAATACAAGAAAAGGTAGCTAGAGAGGGCCTTAGAAGTCTAAAAGTACCTGACATAATCTTATTAAGATGCCAAGATCCATATGGTAATCAATCTGGAAAGGCCCTACAAGAAATGCAAGTGACTAATAATATCAAAGAGTTCACACTAGCAAAGACTAGTCGAGGCACATATTTCGCATGAGTTTACCAATTTGTAATCTTTCAAAGATAATTTTTCATAAAATTTCAAAAATACTTAAGGGGAAACTTGAATAGTATAAAAAATCTAACATAAAGTTTAGATTAGAGTACTTCTACAGATCACCCCTCATATCACTGCTTATTTTACAAGGTTGATGTGGCAGTTAGGTATTGGTGCAGTATGGAGGTGGGTCAGTGGTGTTAGTTGGGTCCCACCTACTGCTCAGACTATCACTGACTTCCAAACTAGACTGATGAACTGACCGATGATTTGGCACATGATCTCTAGCTTTTCTGTAAATTAATATGTTTTTACACTGATGATTACTTTTAATATCTTGAGCAATATATTCATACATTTATAACAACTTTTTGTACCCTTACGTTGAGTAGGGATGTTCGTTTTATTATGTATCACTTGTGATACTTGATACTTCAAAGAAGATTACAAGCATATTCATTACATTTTCTTTGTTTATATATTTGTGCTTATTATGATATAAATGCCTAGTTTCCCCTTACAAATTGAACATAGAAATTATAGGTTGGCATCAAGTTTTTTAAATAAATAAAAAATTCGTACCTTGCTTCCTTTTTTTTTCCTTAATCATGTGCATTGCTTGTGTTTAGTTATTGTATTTAATATTAAAGAAAATGAAACATGTATCAAGAAACTAAATTAACAAATTTTTAAGTTATTAAAATTTACTGATAGGAAAAGGGATAAGAAAATGAAACCTGACTTGATATAAAAATAAATTTTTCTAGGAGAAATCCTTAATCATGTCCACTATATGTATCTTCATTTCTAATATTAAATTAAAAAAAAAGGAATCATGTACAAAGATTCTTCAATTAGTATTTTAAATTATGAAAAAAAAACTAATAACAAGAATAGGGAAGGAAACATAAAACCTAAGTTTATAGTTTTGTAAAAAAATTGTTTATGGGGAGAGATGTTTTTATAGGTATGGTTTGGTTAACTTAACCAAAACACCAACATGACCTGCAGTTTGTGAAATAATTTTAAATCTCTCAACCAAAAGAACTAGTTTTCTAGAAAAATAGTCAGTTAAAAGTTGAGGGCAGCCTTCTTTTTTGACGTATGTTCTATTTGTAACATCTTAAAGGGTATTTAACCAAAAGTTTGAGTAGTTTCTCTTTTGATTGAAGTTGGTCTGTTTTTTTTGGTTGTTGTTGTTCTTGTTCGACTATGCTAGATAATGTGCTAGGAATGTGAGTCTTAATTGAAGGGAGAGGAAACCATTGCCATGTTACCATATAGCTCTTCTTGTTGGAATGTGAATTTTCAAAACTACCCCATTTTGCTTGGTGTGGGTTTTTTTTCTTGCTGGATCACAATAAATAAATTTGTGAGAGGCACATGATATATGTGGATGGATGAAAAGCGAAGGGTTATAGATAGTGTGAGGACAAGGGATGAACTAAAGCCAAATGAAGGGAATAGGAGTAAAAATTTTGGTTCATTTTTTAGTAGTGATTAATGAGAAGTTGGAACCATGGGAACTACATGGCTATTATAGTATATTATTTTGATGAATAAGTATTTTAAAGGTATTTATCTAAGCTGCCTTCATGGGCAGGATTCCAAGCTTCCAGCTGCTTAGCCTAGGGCCAAGTCATTTATGCAGTCCCTTAGTACAGCCTGTTCTTGTACTAGGCACCCAAGCAATTTGCTTGCCAAGCCACTGAGGCATTGGTGATCTTGCTGTCCTAAGCAAGTACAAGCTAAGCTGTTACTATGGGAAGCTAAGGCAGGCAGTTGACCCGCTTCATCTATTGGTGCCCTGACACTGTATCTTCGGTGCAACATGCAAGTTTCACTAATTGTTGCTTCTTATGTTGAATTAATGGTTTATCATTTAGAGTTGCCATGTGTAGGGAATGCCAGTTTACTAATAAAAACATGCACCAAACCAAGTCCTTAAGTACATGTAAGAGTATTTACCAAGATTCCTGGTATCAAGACCGTACCGACACTCGGTACAGTGGGCATGCCGATATGAACCGGCATGTCCCATTTTTTTTGTTAATAGATTTTGATTTTTTTTAGGATTTAGTGTTTAGGCCTTTAGGGTTTAGGATTTAGAGTTTAGGATTCAAGGTTTAGGATTTAGGATTTAAAAAATGCTAATACATTAATTCTAATTAAAATAAGATATAAAATTATAATTAAAGTAAGATTATCAGCAATTAATGAAAATGAAAGATAAAATATAAATATAATTACATACCGATATCTAGAATCAGGTAGAGTGTCGATGTCCATAAATATCGGGATCATTTATATATTGTGGAGGAAGATCAGTAAATCCCTTTAGCCAAGTAGTATGATACTCCTGTAAGATCATCCTATAAGGTATGCGTGATGGATCGTAACTCATCGCAGATCCCTTGCTGAGGTCTCGACTTTGAGAGGTATCCAGAGACTGATATATGGCTATACAGGGGCCCATCCAAATATACCAGTAGCAAAATTAGAACCATAAGATGTTCCGGGTTGCATGGGATAATAACTATTAGAAGATGATGTCTCGGATGCACCATATGGACCATATGGATCACAAGCTGCCGGTAGCTGCGGATAAAAGGATCCTGAATATGTGGATGATCCTGATATATCATGGATCGTACTCTACGTGCAAGAGCTGCAATTGCATCATGTCCTGAATGACCTCGCGGAGCTCGTCGCCTATATTACCACAGGTCTACCATTTGGTGCATCATGGTCTGTATCCTGTGTGGCATGGCTAAACAACATCTCACCAATGAATAAAAAATGAATAAGTGGCTGCAACTCCTGTCCTCTGGTCTCTCCCTGATATTAGATCCTCCACTATCTAAAGAAGTACTAACACCACTGTCTAATATCTGAATCTGAATGAACTGAGTGCTCCGGTAGAGATGCAACTATCTTTCCTTTTTCTCGGCTCTCTGGGCTGAATAGATGGCGAGGAGGGTTGATGTGATGTATATACTAAAGCCCTGTGAGGAATATTGCTTGTTGCTCATTGTTCAGCATCCATCCCAGTCTCGCTAGCTATAAAACTGGTCGGTCAAGGAGGCGATCCTAGCTCATCAAGCTCTGGCTCTTGCTGTTGATTCACGACCCATCTAATCATTGCATCTTCATCCTTATCAACATAAGTACTTGCAATGGGATCGGAGTATTTCAGTTCAACTTTCTCTTGAATGCATTTTAGCCTCACTTTAATTTATAGTGTACATAAACAAGATCGTTGAGGTGTTTCTATTTTAGACGGTTTCTCTACTTGGAGTGGATAAGGTCAAATGTAATCAGTTACGCTCACATCCACTAGATAACACCATCTGGAAGAGGATTTTGACTGTAAGAACTTTTAGATGTTTTGCAGATCCACCAAAATGCACCCACCATTCAGCTGCAATAGATATTAAATCATTTAGAATTTTAGATTTAGCAAAATTAAAAAATCAATCTGAATCTAATATTAGACTTAGCAGTACCTACCAGGATTTATGTTTAATTTACTTTTGATGGTTACAATAGATCTAAAAGAATCTGTCATCCTTAAAAAATCTCGTTTGAAAAAAGTGTTGTTACCATGTGCTATTTGTTGAAATTAGTACTAATAAAAATTACTCAATAATTTTAACCTTACTTCTAGGCACATAGCTACGACATTTGGATCGGGCTCCATTTTGTATATAACATTGCGTAAGATTGACATAAGTTCATCCATGGTAATGTTTAGTATGGAGTATTGGAATCTTGGATTCAGATATAAGCTACACATATTTTAAAAATTAGTTAAGTGTACTTGTATAAATATAATTAATTTAAAATTTTAGTGAGCTCATGAATTATTGCATACCTACTAGATGCAAATCTGAATTCATTTGATAACTCCATCCATCAATAATTTGGATATACTCAATAGCATGTGCTGAATCTGTCTTTTGGATTTTTTTCTGTCCTTTGCATCATGTAATACAGGACGTCCATCTGAGCATCTCTCAGAGTCACAGCTTGAAGTACCTCATATAGAGGCTTGATAACCTCTACTATCCTCTTAGTCCACTGCCAGAATGTCTGTCTCGTTACTAAATTCTCGACATTGCTCCTTTCAGTATTTGCTCTGGCATATCTACTTTACTGTCACTCCTGACTGATAAACATCTGATGCAGCTCTACTTTCTTGCCAAGAAGATTATCAAGTGCTATATAATTTGTAGCAAATCATGTGATCCCAGGTCTTAATATTTCTTTCCCAATAAAGCTTCTCATCAATAATAAGACCATGTATGGTTATAGATGGATCTGGTGATAGTTTATGCTAACTCAACTATCTTCTACACTCTATGGATTTTTTCAATATCCATCAACATGCGGTCAATGCAATATGTAGCACAAGGGATCCAAAAAATATGCGGTCGCCACTGCATCAAGATCTGGCCTGCGGTCCTGTACTATGGTCTATTATCTGTGATGACCTGCACGACATTCTGCTCTCCTACCTGATCAATCACCTCCATCAATCTGAGAATATAATTACTGTCGTGCACCTGATTTGAAGCATTAACAGATTTATGAAAAAAAATTTTCACCAAAGTCAAGAAGTTGATGCTCTATCTAGGAAGTTGATGCTCTATCTAGTAGGACTAGTCTAATTATCACACATTACTGTGAATCCATACACGGACTATTTGCTCTGATAGGAGGCAATACAATTTTCTAGCTCCTTATTACTGTCCAGAAGCTGATCATAAATTTTCTCGATCCTGGAGAATCTATACATGTACCAGCATCCTGTATAGATGAAATAGTAGAGCGATAATATGGATTGTCTGCTGCGTGCGCTAGGATATGACTGAAATGAAATTAGGATCCGATGGCCTGTCATATATCCT
This sequence comes from Areca catechu, assembly GCA_021397845.1. Classification (NCBI taxonomy): domain Eukaryota; kingdom Viridiplantae; phylum Streptophyta; class Magnoliopsida; order Arecales; family Arecaceae; genus Areca; species Areca catechu. The sequence continues at coordinate 27,746,630 of CM038042.1, read as the reverse complement.
TCTTTTTATCCTTTTTTAACATGCTGTCAATCTTTGTTGCTTGGAATCTCTGCTAGGAAGGGCATGTGGATCGACATCATGGATAATGGCTCATGTTGGAATGTCCCTGAAAGACTTCCTTCTATTGCTAAATGCTTTCAACATGGATGCAAGACGGTTGGTGCCTCTCTTGACGGGCTCTCTGACTGAGGTTCTCCTAAACTGTCTCAGAATCTCCTGCAATACTTGTAGAGCCCGATCTCGATCTCGACTCAAAAGTTGATGGTCCAAATCATTCTCTGCCTGGCCGTCTCCTCTAGCTACCTCTGCTCATACAAGCTCACCTGAATGGCAGCCTCCATCTGTGCCTCATCATCAGAAAGAATAGATGCTCCTTTTGACTTCCTAGAGTAATAAGAAGGTGGTTCTGCGACTCTGCGGTCTACCTCTGCCTTCTTCTTTGATGTTCTTTTCTTTATAGTTTTGAAATCAGCAAAATGCTTTTTTATTAACTGACAGATCTTCTATGGACACTATCGGCATGCAGATATATCATAATAGCTACCAGCCAAGTGCTGCTTCAATCTCGTTATTCCATCATCTTTGAATTTACATTACATCATTTACACCTTCAGTGATGCCGATCCGAGAGCATTTCTCCATACAACCAACTAGTATTATGCTCCGGAACCTTCTTTCTCGATGAATCCATTCTTGAATATTTAAAAAGCACATAAGCTCAATGATTATGTTTACTAATTAATATTTTGTTAACCCAGTTTTTTTATTTAAATAAATATTTTATTTATTTAAATAAATATATATTTTTTATTTTTTAGATTTAAAAAATATAAAAAATAAAAATATTATAAAAAAGTTTGATTTTAGATTCATGTAAGATTCTATCATATAGATGCTACATATATTTTTTAAGATACTGGAAATGCATTAAAGATCACTTTTTCTTCAATATTAGACCTAAAGACGCATCAAAACTTGGATAAATTGATACAAATTTATAGTGAGAGTAGCTTACAAGCCTCATAACAATAACTATAATTATAGTTATTTATTAATTATTTTATTTTTTATTAATTTTTTAATCTAAAAAATATATATTTAACAAAAAATCAAGATCTTAGCATCATTGTGTAGATCTTTCCTAGGTCTATAACATACTCTAAAATCATGCCCAACAAAAAAATTTGACAGCATTTTTTTAATTTTTTGATTTTCACAAATTTCAAAAAAAAGAGGAAAGGGAAAAAGGGAAAAATGTAGCTATACATACCTTGAATCTATTTTCCTCTTGAATTATTTGGCGTTTGATTGGCTTGAAATGGGAGGAAAGTGAATTTTTTTGGGTCGTTGAAGTGAACGAAGCAAAGAGAGCTCTCTGCTTCTCTGTCTCGTTAAAACCCTCCCACCTACCTCCACAGTAACCAACAAAAAGACAAAAAAATCCGGTTCGAACTGGATGAACTGACTGGTTTGGCGCGGTTTGGGCCGGTTCCTTAATTTTTTTTTTAATTTTCTAAATGGGCTAAACCATTTTAATTGGTCGAACCATGCCGTTCGGCCACCGTCCGGTTCGGTACGCCCCAAACCGGCCAGTACGGCACGGTTCGGCGAACCCTGGTATTTACCATACCATATAGACTTCTTAATCTATTTCTACTTCCCATATTATTTTTACTTTATGAATTTTAACATTTTTCTGTACATATCTGCCTGGTGACTAACTAAAACTTGCACTGATTGTTTCCTTGACCGTCAAAATACCATTACCACCTTTTAGAACACTTATTTACAATTTCAAAATGAATTGTAAAAACTAAACCGGCAATAAGGAAAGATCGCTGAGCTACAGTATGAATTTGTTTCCTTTTTTTTGTTTTCTTTTGACACAATAAAGAACATAAATTAATTAGAGATCAAGAATTAGTAGCAGGAAAGAGCATTGGAGGAAGCAAAAAAGAAAATGATTTGGCTTTATGTGACACTATGAAGTTATTGAAGGGGGTGTCACGACGAGAGACAAGGATTTGGAAAAAGAATGGCTTTATAATTATCAAGCGTCAGCATTTGATGGAAAGATCAAAACTCAAAAATGATGAGCTAGGCCTAGTTTTGTCAACTTGGGGAAGCATAAGTACGCCACCTAGTGATTTTGATATTTATCTTCTGGACATAAATAAAAGAATGTGCTTAATAGATGGTCAATATCGACAATTTTAGTAGTTGTGGTGGGGCGAGTCTATAGCACGTGAGAAGTAAGCATCTAGAATAGGGCTTTAAACTTTACCTTTTGACTTGTAACACTTCTCGTGGTTAAGTTTTCTTTTTTCTTTTGATATTTACAAAGAAAACTAGAAGACTACATTTTTGAATGATAGCCATAACTATCAAGTCATGTCCCAAACATTGAGGGTCACTGTAATAAATTCTTGTTCATCAAAATTCCTATGTACAGCTACCTTATATGTTAAAAGAAGGGAAGCCCCAGCATTTATGAATATTGGACTTGGATTTGTTTCAACGTTGTGTTTTATACAAAAGCGAACCTAACATCAACTCTGCAGTATTTTCATTTGGGGTTTTTCTGGCACCTGGATGGCTATTTGTGAGTGGTGTAATTAATGTGTAGTAGTAATATGGATTTCCTACATCGGAATTGTGGTAGGGAAGTTCCAGGTTTAGGGTTTGAGAAATCAATCTATGTAAAAGATATATGGAATGCAGTATCAATGGGAAAGAATAAATGATTATAAGCCATGGTTTGCCATACCTGTAGGTACCAGTGCATACACTATACTATACCGGTACTGAATTGGTATATGGTACAAGGGGAATGCTAAGTGTTGGAATGCCAAATTGGCCTCCATACTGAGCATACCAACATAGTAAGACAATGGTACCAGTGTGGGATCCGGTACCGAGATGACGAACTTTGTTATGAGCCTTCAATTAAGGTTCAAGATTGATGTGTTTTAAATACCTATAAAGAAGAACTTACCTTGATTCTACTGTGTAGAGAAATGAATTGATAGTGGACAAGACATTTCTAGTACAGTTAGTCATGATTTGGATCAAGGTATACTATCTTGGTACCAAGTCCCACACTGGTGTCACACTATTGCTGTATTGGTACAAGGCTGGTTCGGTGTATCAAATGTCAGTATGCCCCCGGAATCATGTATCAGTACCAAACCTGTACAATATGGTATGCCCCATAATGCCTGGTTCGATATGGTATGACAAATCTTTACTTGGATATTGATGATGTTACTGACAATACCTACCGATCAAATTGAGGGAAAGGTTTAAAATGCATTAGCATGGATGGCTATGCCATTTTTCTAGACTGTTTGAAATACTTGTGCTAGAACAGCCTGAGGACAAAATTTGAAATGAGTAAATAGAGGGAGCTTAAAAGATTGCATCAGTATAACTGTAGAGGTATTTCAAACAGTCTAGAAAATATGGCATGTTCATGCACAAAATTTTGTGCATGAACATGCCTTTCAGCTTCCATTTCAGCATTTGCATCAACAAAAGCTTTAAACTGCTTTCTGATCATATTGAGTACTATAAGCATGCAGTCACTGATGTTGAGTAGCTGTTGCTAATCTCTGAGGGAGATTGTCTTTGTTTGGTTACACCCTTAGATTATTTGCTACATTGTATAACCATCCTTGCCAAAGAATCACTAGCATAGCTTTTCTCACTGAGAATTTCTTAATGGATCCGGTTCGTGGCTTCTTTAATTGTAACCCTGCAATTTCATGTGCCGGTTCAAATGAGGACAGCAATAACTTAATTTATCTCTGGAAACAAAGCAGAAGACTATGCACAATCTTTAAGGATAATTATTTAACTTGAACAGTGCTCATATTGTGTTGATTTTTGGATCTAACCGAAGAAAGTAGTTATCATTTGTCAATGCAGAAAAGATGCATTGATCAATATTCAGTGAGATTCACATACAAAACATCATAAACCTGAGATTTTTTGATAAAAGGCTCCAAAGATCCTGAATTCTGCCAAGAAGACTACTGCCTATAATGTATTGTCAATCGTATCAATGAGTAATTGTGTGCTTTATGAATTTTATTTCATGATAAACTTTCTTGTTCTTTATCTGTGAATCAAGTTGCACTTCTTTTCTTGCTATTGCAGGTTGATAGAAGATATAAACAATATTACCATCAAATGCAGATTGTAGTGTCATCATTTGATGTAATTGCGGGTTCTGGAGCTGCTAAACCTTATACTGCACTCGCCCTTCAGACATATCTCAGCACTTCCGCTGCCTTAGAGATGCCATCAGTGGTCAGATTCGAGCTACACGGAAAAGCCTTGGAGAACAAGACAGTTCAATTAACCAAGGAGTGGGAATTGCTCGCCTCCGTTATATAGACCAGCAGCTAAGGCAACAGAGGGCCATGCAACAGTTTGGTATGATGCAACAGCATTCTTGGAGGCCACAGCGGGGTTTACCTGAGTCATCTGTATCAATCCTTCGTGCTTGGCTGTTTGAACACTTCCTTCATCCGTAAGCTTCAACTAGCTCCTCCTGTAACTTTGATGATATTACTGTGTATATTTCTTCATTATTACTGTTTTTTTACCTAATCTCTTGCCAGTTACCCCAAGGATTCTGAGAAGCTGATGCTTGCAAGACAGACTGGCTTGACAAGGAGTCAGGTTTGCTTCTCACTATTTATATTATCAAGAACTTTAAAGGATTATCTTTGGGCATGGTTAGGATGTTTTCCCCTGTTTAATGATCAATGGCATGTCTGATTATGTACATTACTTAGAGAGCAACTAAAAGCTGTCATACTTCTACTGTCAGTCCCCTTATTCTGCCTATCTACACCTCTATCTTCATCATATACAATGTCCGACTCTTTGCCAACTTCCACTTCATTATCCTTACACAACTATGTATGTGATCTCAACTCCTCCATGCACCAATATATCCTAGCCTCTATGCGCTTGATACCTGTGTTATCTAGACACTTGCATCCAGCTGCCAAAAACTGAGTCGGATACATATACCAACCGGATGTGTTACACTCAGATGCTTATGATTTTTTTTTTGCAGCTTTTAGGAATTTGTAGAGAGCTGGACTCTAACAACAATGAGAGACCATCCATTTTGATGTTAGAAGATAAGATAGTATCTTCTAATTTAAAAGGTACAAATATTATCATCAAGGTTTCTGGAACCGGTATTGGAGACTATTTTGGCTGGTCAGTGATACGAGTCGATATGGCCTGTATTGGACCGGACTGGCACAAACTGATACAAAAATGATGGGACGAACTAGAAAAGAGGAAGAGAGAGAAAGAGAGGAATAGAGAGAAAGGGGAGCAGAGAGAAAGGGGGGATGATGCTGCCGGAGGGCCAGTGATGGTCCGTTGAGGCTATCAGAGGGCTGCGGAGGCCTCTACAGCTTCGTATCGCCTAGTAGGATTTTCAATTGAGGGAAATAAAGAGAGGGGGAGCGAAGTGCTAGAGATGATAGCTGGAGGGATGGAAAGGGCTTTCATGGAGCCGCAGAAGCCAAACTAGGGCCAGAAGCCACTATTCATCATCTTTTTTTAAAAAGATGATGAACAGTGAAGCCGACAAATCTATTGCTGGCTTCAATGTTCTTTTTTCTTAAAAAAAAAGATGAACAGGGGCTTCTTGCCCCTGTTCCAAACCTACGGAGGCCACGAGAGCTTTCTTGCTGCCCAACAGCCATAACTATCCTTGACGACTCTCTGGCATCCTCTTCGGTGCCTTTCATGCACTTCAATACCCTCACTCCTCTATCTCTCTCAATTGAAAGCTGATAAGGGTGATACGGAGCCACAGAGGCCCCGTGGAGACCTTGTGGCCCTCCGATAGCCTTGGCGGGCCATCACCAGCCCTTCGGCAGCATCATCCGCCCTTTTCCTTCCCTCTATCTCTCTCTTTTGTTTCCCTCTCTCTCGTCTGGTATTCCATTTTCTATATCGGAACTATTCTGGTTTGTCACCGGTATAGTTTGAAACTCCTCAAACCAGATGGTTTGGTCTAGTTCTGAAAACCGTGATTATCATGGTATGCCATGCTAGCGTGCACCAAGCATACTGTACCATACCACTAAACCGATACTGGGTATATGTGGTGCATCAAGTATTGGTATGCCAAACCATTCCCACAGCAGGCATATCACACTATTCCTAGATGGTAATGGTACAAGGTCTAGTACAAGATTGAGAACCTTGAATATTATCTTGTTTAATCAAAATTGTATGCTATCCTGTGTATCCACGTATCTCCATTTTCTCCTCTTGCTGAGTCATGCAATAGGATATGTGTTTGAATCTGATTCCCTATCATGTCCATTCCTCCATGCAACACTACCTGATACTCACCATTGTTCTTATGTTTGGTCTCACTATCTATATGATGCACACTGTCAAACATGTAGTTAAATCACTTTGTTACCTATCCTATGCTTGGCTCACCATAATATTGTGTTGCAAGTACAATATTTAGAGCCCGACCCTGTTCGATTCATGACTGTCGGGTGGCATTTATTTCTATCATCTCCTGGTTGTTTATCACCTACCCTCCCTTTGTCTAGGTTTCAAACTGGTTCATTAACGCACGAGTCCGACTTTGGAAGCCGATGATTGAGGACATGTACAAAGAAGAGTTTGGTGACACTGAGATTGACTCAAACTCTTCATCAGATAATCCACCCAAATGTAAGGATGAGATTCGATCCTCGGAGGGCCTGGAGGACTTACAAAACTTTTCAGCAGAAAGCAGCCAGATAAAACAACTAAACGATTCAAAGTCCAAAGCCATCCACACCATCGATGCAGGTGGGGCTTCTGCCAGCTTTCAGCATGAAACAAATTCTAACGATGCTTATATGAATCTCAAGTTGAATGAGCAAAGACCAGCCAGCAATGACTGTAGCATTCTGCAAGACACTCTTACCCACTCGGATGGGAGTGGGAGGTATATGGCTTATCAGATGGCTGAGGTGGGTCGGTATGGGAATGGTGGATTCTCACTCACATTGGGCCTACAGCACTGTGATGGAAGCCTTCCTATATCAAACAGTCAGCACAGCTTTCTTGCAGTGAGGGGCGAAGACATTTATGGTGCAGCTCCTCCGATTGGAGCTGATACAGCTGATTACGAGTTCATGAACATGGAGGATCCGCGGCACAGATTCGGGTCGTCAAATCTGCAGCATGATTTTGTTGCTTGAAGCGCCAATTGTTACAGTGCTGGCTGTTCAAATTTATGATGTTGGAATAATATGCATGAAGCTGCCGTTCGATACCGCTTGCAATTGTTATAGAAGAAAGAACTTTAGGTTGATATACGCTGTAATATAAAGGGTGAGATAAAGTGAGTTGGTGGAATATACAGGGTAGCATGCTGTAAAGATAGAAGCATAATTTTGTGTAATCTATTAAAGAAGAGAACATGTAACACTATTATTTGAGTATCATCCTTTTGTATATTGCTGGAATGGCTTTAGCCCTAGTGTGATGATAAGATTTCATGAACCGCGGTGGTTTTAGGTCCGTCGGGTGAAACCAAGCATGTCACCTTTCTAATCCAATATGGCATGCTATGGAAGAAGGATCTTGATCTAATTCTTTCCCATGGTTTATTGTTTGATGCAACGTTTCATGTACTGCGAACAGGGGTTACGTTTGTAGCTGTGTACTCTGGCTTCACATGATGGTGATTTACTTCTATCACAAGTCTAGTACTTGTGCCAAATCAAGACATATACCAGCACCTGCAAGCTATGCAGCTATTCTTCAAAGCTGTGGTTATTACAAACCTAGCATGAGAAGAGCAGGGGAAAGGAGAGAGAATAAGGTAAACCAAACGAGGATGCTACCTTGAAAATAGAGTGTCACATAGACCATTTGTGGAATCTGTTTCTATGACAAAGGGTAACACACTACAGAAAGTCAAACATTCGAGCAGTCATCCTCCTCCTGGACGGTCAAGGTTGATAAAGGGTAATACAGAAGTCAAATACTTGACGAGTCATCTCTTGTTGTATTGTCAAGGGTTGATCCTTTCGATTCCCTGTCGGGTTGACCGTATTGATAATACTAAAAGAATAAAGGAAATCAAAGCTTGTTGATAACCGCAGACAGACCAAATGAAAACCCATGAGCGAACCCACGCTTGTTTTCTCGCAGCATCCAGCTTTTCCCAACAAAGAATGCGATGGTAGAGTGCGGGACCTCTATCGAATAAGAGATGCTTCTACCAGATAAACAACCTTCTGATCAGTACCTCCTCCATTTGATCTCTTACCCTTACAAGATGTTTGAACTTTGAATGATCTGTCCGATGTAGACTAGAGGTGCAGCAGTTAGTCATGGCCAGGAACAGGAAGTTGCATGCAAGACCTGCATCCAACTACATAGAGCCAAATACTTTCTGTCATCATCCCCCAGCCCCAAAAGAAAGCAAAGAAAGGGGAGAGAGAACTTGATAACGACTCCTCAAAATTTGCTAGTCTCAACTTCATTACCACCACCTATTGTATCACTTTCTAGCCTACAACTCTTATCTCAAGTTCCAGTTTGAACTAATTTATTGATATGATTTGTTCATGGGTGAACAACGAGTTTTTACTTGGAAAATTGACAGGTTGAACTGCTAGCTTTTGAATACAAGATACCCATCTTAGCCTCTACGGATGTATTTGCTCTATTGACACGTTCGAAGGAATCAATTTTGGATTTTTTCGATGACAATTCACAGGCAAAGCACATACACCATACATCCCATATACAAGTTTCAGAAAGGAACAGCAGTCGATCAGCTGTAGAGACGCATCATGTGTCAATGTTATTGACACAGCACAATTACACTTGAACAGAATTACCAAGGAACATGCACTCAAAGTATTCTAAATGTATTTAGATTTATTGCAACATTTTCAATAAACTACTATAAATTTCCTTAGAAATGTATAAGCATGCTACAAGAAACCAAGGCACAGGCTATCTTTCAACATGAAAAAATTTATGCACTATTTAGGGCAGAAGGTTGAATGAAGCCGTCATATGGAAGTCTCTCTATACCTTCAGACGGCAAAACCATCAAAATGGGTACAATACATGAAGTAGCACATGTATAGTTTCCAGAAGGATTAGCAACCAAAAAGCTATACAGATATAAGTGTTTACAACATTCAACATCTGCATTCATTTGATCAGCTCCCACGCAGCTTCAAAAAGCATCTATAGTCACAAGGCATATGGTGCATCTGCAAAGTTAAATCACTTCCTGCAGAAGTAAAAAAAAGATGCTGGTTGAAATATATATAGACAAAATTGAGTGCCACGAAAAAATGCAGCAATACAAAAAAAAAAAAAACAAAAAAAACTTTAGATAGTGATCCAAACTGTAACAAGTCAGTTGTATCCAAGTCAGAAGTCCTCAGAAAGAGTCATGGGGATTCACCTGTAACAGCAAAAAATATTTATCAGGAAAAGCAAACCTTGCATACTAGCTGCGAGATTACAGAAACAACATTGATGATAATCACAGACCTTCTATACAACACTTTCACGTCTTCTTGCAATTTGGGGCTTTCTAGAAACATATCCTGACTGTTTGAAATGTCAACTGTTTCTAACTCAAATTCTTGATGATCACAATATTCATTCCACTCAAACCACATCTTGGAAATCAACTCTTTCCTGATGTATTATGATCTTCTTCCTCCGGGGAATCAGCAGCAACTAATCTGTAAGTGTATACTTTTCTCTTTTTCCCAGGTCGAAATGCACGGCCAATTGCTTGACGGGTAACTGAAGGGTTCAGGTGAACATCCAGAATCACAACCCGTGATGCACCTACAAGAGATATGCCCTCTCCACAGGCCTTGATTGAACCAAAGAAAACTTTGGCATCGGAGGAGTTGTTAAATTGATCCATGGACCACTCTCGATGCTCAGAACTTGAATCGCCAGAGATCATAAAAGTTTCCTTCCCTGAACGCCAACCCTTCATTTTAATTACCATCCTCTCCAAAAACTTCAGTGAGAGAAGGTAATGACTAAACACTAGTAGCTTCTCTCCCGCAGCCTCAGACAGAGACAATAAATTGAGAAAAAAAATTGTTTTCACACCATCTCTTATGTTCATTGAATCTAAGATATGCTCAAACTTCTCATATTGAAAATGCTCTCTGTCCCCTGCAGCATTTTCTGAAATATCCTTGAGCTTTGGGTCAAATTTTGCCAACTTTCTGACAATTTCTTTCTGCTTGGAACTGAGATTCAAAAGTATGGTAAAGTCAACAAGACCAGGAAGTTCCTCCAAGAAATCACCTTTATAGTAATGGAGCACATTCTTTGTTAACTCACGAAGGTCCTGTATTACAGTAAATTTCCTCTTATGGTTGTCATCGTTTTGCAGTGTTTCCTCGACCAAATCATAGAAATAATTGTTAGTACCATTCCTGTACAACCTCCTATTACCTGATATTTTTACCCTGCTCAAGATACGCGTAACAAGAGCACGAGAAGGACTCCATCTTCAGGAACTTTGGCCTCACAAGATTCAATATATTAAAAACCTCTCTTACATGATTCTGGAATAAGGTTCCTGATAGTACTACTTTGCACGGTGTCTGAACTTTTGCAAGTGAGTGGAGCACATCGGTATTTTCATTTCTTGGAGTGTGGCCTTCATCCAGAATCAGAAGGCTTGGTACCTTCAGCAGTTTTTCCTGGCATGCAGCCCTATACTGTCAACAACACCACCACAAACAATATTTGCAAACTGCTTATAACCCAAAAACAGGATGCTCCTATTCCCTTCCCAACTTTTCAAAACATCCAGCTGCTGAGATCTACTATCGGCCTTCAAGGAGTAGAAATCATACAGAGGGATATCCTCCACTTGCCAGTGTTTAAATTCCTTCTTCCATGTGGCTAAAATCCCCTTGGGCAGAACAACTAATGGTCTTGCAAAGGGATACTTTGCCAAGAAGCTCTGAATAAAGCTAATAAGCATAAATGTCTTACCAGATCCTGGGGCATGTGCTAATATGCAGCCCCTTGGTTTCTCCGTCACAAAGTTTCTGACCAAGAAACAAAAACCATCCACTTGATGGGGTTTCATTTGTTTTGTATGTCTTGGATGAATAGCAATATCAGCAGCTATAAGTTCATGTTCAGAGATCTTAGGTTCAGAATATTTAAGTCCATCTACATCTTTAGATTTTCTTGACCCAGACATGCTCATCCTAATAGCCCGTGGTCCCTTATCATACAACACAGAAAAAGTAAATTTGATTGCAAAATAAAAACTTACATTTCTCATATATCAACTGGTTATATTGCTCACCACATTTCAAATAATGACAAACAGGAAAACTGAGAACACACTGCAGTGTCATCCCTTCTTTCACAGGTATTCTGGAAGGAAATGGGTTCAAAAACATTTGGATCATTTGATTATGATGTACGTCTAGACATCAATGTAGATCCCAATTCTAAGTTATGTAATTTGATTAATAATTATCTTCACCTGACTCTTATAAACTCTAAGAAGAATGTTGGTTGGTTGCTTTCTAGTTCATGAACTTGGAATGCATAGCAAACAAAGAAGGTTCTAAGTGGCCTTCTAGATTTCATTTATGGCCTCATTTAATCCTAAAGTTGCCTTGGCAAGAAAGTGGCATTCAAATAGAGCAGTGGTGTCCACTCAAGACGGGCCATATTTGTCATGGCTTACCTTGAACCCTTATATCAGAACAGAAGGATCATCCACAATTAATTTGTAAGCAGACAAAAGTGAAGACTGATATTCAAATCTAACAAAAAAGAGGAAAGTCCAGTATAGCAAAATGAAATCAGGCAGAGAACTTGGCAGGAGGAACAGAAACCTAAACAGACTTTCTTATCTCAGCTATTAGATTAAAAGATTTTTAAAAGGAGTTTGTAGGGTTCTATATATTATATACTATATAGTACAATTTTCTTTTCAAGCTGATAATAGGGTTCAATATATCAGATTTCATCAACAAATACATTAGATTCTCTACCACCGTAAGATTCTCCCTTTGCATGCATTCTAACAAATCTAAATGAAGTTTTTAAGCTAGCACATGTAATAAAGAAAGGGATCCTCCAAGTTGCTAGCTTTACTAAGCAATACATTAAACCAGGGAAAAGATATGTATGGTTATTACAGTTTGGAATGCCCTAATATAAGTTCAGTTCTGTTCTTCATGCACAAGAGAAGAAGCAGAAAATATCCTGCCACAATCAACAGATACAGATGATGATTCCCCAGCCAACCAGATTCGTAAAATATTTTATTTACATAAGCAGGCAGATTCAAACAACTAAGTGCATGAATCATACTTGCCCCCAATTTTGGTTTGGCCCACACATCAAGTGCTGCTAGGTCTGTGAGGTCCATATTCTATATAAATGTTTTTCTCTGATTCATATTTTTGCATGAGTTTTCAACAATTAAATGGAAAGTTATAATTTATAACCAACAGGACAAAGTTAGAGGGAAAAAAAATACATTGTATCCATTGTTTCTTTTTTTTCTTTTTTGAGAAGGATTGTATCACTTGTTTCAGCAAGAACAATCAAGTCTCACAGAAACTAAGATGATTAAGACAAGAAATAACAAAATAAATAACACCTGTACTTATCACCTGTACTTCTCTTGAAAAAGAAAAAAATCAGCGGTACAACTCAAACTACAGCAATTATGGTGTCTCAGTACCTTCATCCATTGGTGATCAAAAATGGTCCCAATGCTTTTCTCAATCACTCCACAAATCCGGCACACAAGGCCCAAGTCATCCTCAAGCAAATAGGAATGGTTACATTCTTCTACTTCCTGTACAGGTTCTGATCTATCCAATGATGTAACACCCTACAACCAGCACAAACATTGCATCACAACCATATTGCATTTAGAGGAAAGAATAATGCTACAGTAGGCAACCAATATATTAATAGCTACAAGAACTTCAAACGTATAGAGACACAAACAGAATAAATCTACTCCTGTTATTGTGCATGTTGCATGCCTCTACATATAAAAGCATCACAAAGCATCACATGTTTCTACACAGCTCATGCAGAATGCTTATGAAAAGTCAGAATCTTTGTATATTTATACATCCTTCTGAAAATATTTCATTCTGTCTGGCTACAGCTTTCACAAAATTAAGATCTTTGCATCATTTTTGTCTACATAGTACTTCATAGTGCAGTATAATAGTAAATGAAAGAAATTAGATTGCAACACGTGGGATCAAGGAACTCGGAAACGGTACTGGGCCCCATACCGGTCATCGACTAGTATGGTATGGTACGATACGGTATCGTACCATACCGGCCCTGTACTGGGCCCACAAAATCTTAAAAAATTCCTTCCTCCCTATCAAAAAATTGTTTAACCTAAATCAAGCCGACCGATCCCAAACCGGGCCAAACCCAGAGGTACGGTCCGTATCGTATGGAATATAATTTTTTTAAATTTTTTTAATGGCTCGGAGTGCCGGACCGTTTTTTATATATGAACCGTACCGGCTCTTGGCCGGTACGGTATGGTACGTCCCGTACCAAGCTGTATGGGATGGTCCCGCAAACCATGCATGGGATAGTTTAAATATAGCAAATGCCACCCTTCCCCCCCCCCCCCCCCCCCCCCCCCCTAAAAAAAAAAACACGCACACACACACAAAAGAGGACAAGGTTGTTTCTCATTAACAAGGTGTGCTTTTGGAAATCACTTCTGATTAATTGAGTTTCATGATGAAGCCCTAGTAATGAAAATCTGCTACCTAGAGCAGTGCACCTGCTTTGGAATGTCCCAGATTCTTGCTCTGGCATCTGCTTCCTAGGCAGATCTGCATTGTTTAGAGCTCAGCTTTTCCATTATAGATTAATCAAGTCTCAAGCATGTGACCTAAAACTATTAAAATTTAAAAGTAGGATTCAGCATTAATGTAATCTTCATATATGGATTACATATGCATTACTTTCTAGTCAATACATTAACCATTGTGGTTTGAAAAATCCTCTCTAATTCTGTTGTCCTATTTCTTCTTTAATTCTCTCTCTCTCTATATACTCTTCTATTCTCTATGTTTCTTTCACCCTATGGCCCCTCTCCCTATTCTCTTGCTTTATCTTGTTTCTTTTGGACATCATGTCTTAACACTAAAATCAAGGACCGCTGAACCGTGCCGAACCGAACCGGTGGCCGGCTGGCACGGTTCGACCTTATAAAACAGTTCCTAGCCATTTAAAAATTAAAAAATATATATATTTGTACCGGCTTGAACCGGTGTAAAACCGGACCGAACCGACCTGAACCGGTCAGAACCATGCCGAACCGGTTGGTTCGGCCGGTTTATGACCGGTTTGGTCCGATTCGAACAGGTTCGAACCGATTTTTCTTTTCGTTTTTTCCTGTTGGCCATGTGGGGTGTGGGGGGGATCGTGTTGGGCCTATTGGCTCTTTAAGAAAACCAACAGAGAGCAGAGAGCTCTCTGTGTTTTTATCATTCGATACAACGAATGATTATTCAACCATTTTCCCTCTATTTCAAGGCAATCAAACATCCAGAAATTGAAGAAAAGTAGAATCAAGGTAAGTATAGCTTCCCTTTCCCCTCTTTCTCTCTCCCCTCTCTTTTTTTTTAAAATTCATGCAAAATAAAAAATTAAGAGAAAATACTATTAAATTTTTTTTGTTGGCTATGATTTTAGAGTATGTGGTAGATCTAGGATAGATCTACACAATGATATTAAGATCTTGATTTTTTTTAAGTATATAATTTTTAAAATTAAAATTAATTTTGGATTAAAAATTAATTTTAAAAAATAATTAGTAAAAAAATTATAATTATAAATTATTAATCTGGGGCTCGTAAGCTACTCTCACTATAAATTTCATATCGATTTATCCAAGTTTTGATGCGTTTTATGAATAATACTCTAGGTCTTAAATTGAAGAAAATTGGCTTTTAATGCATTTCGAGGGTCTTAAAAAAAAAATGTAGTATATATGATAGAATTTTACATGAATCTACGATTAAATTTTTTTTAATATTTTTATATTTTATATTTTTTTAATTAATTTTTTTAAAAAATAATTTAAATTTAAAAAATAAAAAAAAATTAGGTTAATAAAGTATTAATTAATAAATGTTATTATTGACCTTATATGCAATTTAAATATTCAGGTACGGATCCATCAAGAAGGAAGAAGGATCCGGAGCGCAATATTGGTTAGTTGCATGGAAAGATGCTCTCGATCGGCATCACTAGAGGTATAAATGGTACAATACCGAATTCAAAGGTGGAGGATAACAAGGTTGAAGCAGTACTTGGCTGGTGGCTATCCTGATGTATCTGCATGCTGACAATGTTCACAGGAGATCCGTCAGTTATGAAGAAATATTTTGCTGATTTCAAAACTGGAAAAGAAAGAACAACAAAGAAGATAGAGGTAGACTGCAGAGCCACAGAACCACCTTCTTATTATCCAGAAAGTCAGAGGGAGCACTATTCCTTCTGATGAGGAGGCATAGATGGAGGCTACTATTCAAGTGAGCTTGTATGAGCAGAGACAGCTAGATGAGACGAGTAGGCATAGACAACGATTTATGCCATCAGCTTTTGAGTTAGGATAGGGATCCAGTTCTGCTAGTGTTGTACACAAGTTAGAAGGACCGCAATCAAAGAGCTCGTCAGAGAGGCACCAGCCATATTGCACCATGTTAGGAGCATTTGGCAGTAGAAGTCTTCCAGGGACATTCCAGCAAGAGTCACTATCCATGCTGTCGATCCACATGCTCTTCCCAGTAGAGATTCCAAGCAATAAAGGATTGACACCATGCTGAAAAAGGATAAAAAAGAAAGATATGTAGCGGGCCATCTCCTCCTGGTTTCATTTCAGTTATATCCAGCGCACGCAGCAGACAATCTATATTATCGCTCTGCTATTTCATCTATATAGGCTGTTGGTGCAGGTGTAGATCCTCCAAGATCGAGGGATATCTATGGTCAGCTTCTGAACAGCAATAAGGAGCTAGAAGGATGGATAGCCTCCTATCAAAGCAAGTGGCCCGTGTATGGGTTGACAGTGATGTGTAATGGTTGGATTGGTCCTACTAGATGGAGCATCGTCAATTTCGTGACTTATTATGATGGAAAGACTTTTTTCAGAAGTCTGTTGATGCTTCAAATCAGGTGCACGATGCCAGTTATATCCTTAGATTAATGGAGGAGGTGATTGATCAAGTAGGAGAGCATAATGTCATGCAGGTTATCATAGATAATGGATCATAGTATAGAGCTGCAAGACAGATGTTGATACAGCAGCGACCGCATATTTTCTGGATCCCTTGTGCTGCACATTGTATAGACCTCATGTTGATAGATATTGGAAAAATCCGTAGGGTACAGAAGATTGTTGAGCTAGCATAGTCAATCACCAGATTCATATATAACCATACATGGATCTTATCATTGATGAGGAGCTTTACAGGAGAAAAATAGAGACCAGGAATCATAGGTTTGCTACTAATTACATAGCACTTGATATGTTGATAGTCTTCTTGGCAAGAAAGCAAAGCTGCGTCAGATGTTTGTCAGTCAGGGGTGGCAGCAGAGCAGATATGCCAAGGCAAATATTGAGGGAAGCAATGTGGAGAATTTAGTGGCGAGACAGACATTCTGGTAGCGGGCTGAAAGGATAGTAGAGGCTATCAAGCCTCTAAATGAGGTACTTCGCGTCGTGGACTCTGAGAGGTATACTCAGATGGGCTTCTTGTATTTCATGATGTAAATGGCAAAGAAAAATATCCAGGAAGCAACCCATCACATGCTACTGAGTATATCCGGATCATTGATAGACGATGGAGTTATCAAATAAGTTCGGATTTGCATCTAGCAGGTACGCAGTAATTTATGAAGTGCCTAAAAATTTAAATTCAATTATATTTGTATAAGTACGCTTGACTAATTCTTAAAATATATGTGCAGATTATATCTAAATCTGAATCTGAGATTCCAATACTCCATATCGGACATTGCCATGGATGAAGAGTTTATGTCTGCCCTATGTAATGTTATCTACAAGATGGAACCCGATCTAGATGTCGCTGCTATGTGCCTAGAAGAAGTTAGGTTGAAATTATTGAATGATTTTTATTAGCATTAATTTCAACAAGTAGCACATGATAACAAAACATTTTTTCTGGCAGACAGTTTTTTAGGAAGGGCACAGATTCATTTGGATCCATTGTAGCAATCAGAAGTAAATCAAAGATGAATCCTGGTAGGTACTAAGCAGTAAGTGTAATATTATATTCATATTGAATTTTTTATGTTGTCGAATCTAAAATTCTAAATGATGTAATGTCTTTTGTAGCTGAATGCTAGGTGCATTTTGGTAGATCTGCAAGAAATCTGAAGGTTCTTGCAGTCAAGATGGTGCGGACACCAACAAATACCTTCAGTCAAATTCATTATGGATTGAATTATAAATTGAAGCAAGCCATTTGAAGCCACAAGAGTTAGCTCAACCATAACCCAAAGATCCGACTCGAGCACCGGAGCCGACTCAACTCGAGAGATTCAACTACTTCAACATTTCAGTTATTCAGTACTTATTATGCTACCTGGAATAACTCAATACTCCAGCATTTATTCTGTCACTTGGAATAACTTCAGCTATCTGGGATAACTCCGCACATGGGATAAAATCAGCAAAGCAACTACCTTGGAGTAACTTCCCAGCTTCTAGTCCAAGTTGGACTGCCTAGGTAGCAGCCATGCCAACATGGAGGACACTTCACACCCCCCCTCCATTTGGGTGCCTACACTCAAATTCAATTCAAAGTGGCCGGCCCATATTATTCTCCATGAATCAAGAATGGTTGTAATTCTCCTCCATCTTCTCCAATTACCCACTATCTTCTCCATGTAAATCTCCATGAATTTCGAAATTTCAAAAAGAGCTTGGAAGGTCTATGAATACCTCTCCATAGCCCCCTTGTAATGGCATGTTATGAATGAATGAATGAGTTTATTAGCTCCAATTTTTCTTTCCATTTGTGTGATGCAAATGCCTTTCGTGAGGGAATGAGTGTGAGGCTCGACCTAGCTATTCTATAAGTCTTAGTCTATCAAACAAAGCCCTCTTCCCATCAGCCCACAATGCCATCATCTTCAAGGCCTCAAGATCGCCATCTCCATTGAAGCCAACAACAACAATTCATCAAAGATAGCCATCTCCCTCTTCATCCCAAAGCCGTCCACCATTACCAACTTACAAGGACCTTCATTCAAACTTCTTCAAGAGGCACCAACCTGTCTACATTCCAAGCACAACAAAGAGTCAATTCCCCTCCAAGGACGTCGGCTGCTTCCCCTTCAAGACCTCTTCTATCCAACATAGAAGAGCCAACACTCCACTCTTCATCTTGATCTCTTTTGTCAGTTTTTCTCTACTTTAGCATGTCTCTAATGTCATTCTTTGCAGGGTCCCCTACAATCCGGAGTTAAAGAGGAGGTATGCTTTGCCTTGGAACCATGGATGGAGTTTTTATTCTGGTGGTGACAATCTTTAAGTTCAGTTGCGGTTCAATGGAGTGCTGAAATTAATCTCTCTTCAACGGAGTAAGTGCTCATCATTGGTAAGTAAACCCATCCAAGTCTCTTAAGTCTGTTCATATGAAGGCATATATCTTGGTCTTAATGGTTTTTCAATCATTGGGTCCCTTCTTCTTTGATTAGAATTGAGTTACATTGCGGGTAGGTTTCATTTCATTAAGTAGTCCCTTCATTGATTACTTTTGGCATTCTTACATATGAATTATTGCTAATATAGATAGGTATCATTGCTTAATCAATTAATTAATCCTCTAAATTAAAATTCATTCTTGCATGCCACATCACAAGATCCTCTTCCAAATGGTGTTATCCAGTAGATGTGAGCACAACTGGTCTATATTTGGCCTTATCCACTCCAAGCAGAGGAACTGTCTGAAACAAAAACGCTTCAATGATCTTATGTATGTACACTATGATTTAAGGTTGAGGCTAAAGTGCATTCAAGAGGAAGTTGAATTGAAATACCCCGATCCCACTGCAAGTTCATATGTTGATGAGGATGAAGATCCAATGATTGGATAGGTCATGAGTCAACAGCAAGAGCCAGAGCTTGATAAGCCAGGATCGCTTCCTCGACCAGCCAGTTTTATAATTAGCAAGGCTAGGATGGATGCTAGATAATGGGTAACAAGCAATATTCCTCACAGGGCTCCAGCAAATATAGCACATCGTCCCTCCCCGCCATCTACTTGATCTAGAGACAGAGGAAAAGGAAAGGCAATTGCACCTCCATCGAAGCACTCAATCCATTCAGATTCAGATATCAGAGAGAGTGGTGATAGTGCTTCTTCAGATAGTAAAGGATCTAGTGATCAGGAAGGGACCGAAGGATAGGAGTCACAGCCACCTATTCATCTTCAATTCATTGGGAGTCACAGTTTAGCCATGCCACACAGGATAGAGACCATGGACTACCATCTGGTAAATCCCGTGGTGATACGATTCCATATAAGTGACGAGCTTCGCAAGGTCGTTCGGGACACGATGCAGCTGCAGCTCTTACACGTGGGATAGGATCCATGGATGCATCAGGATCATCCTCATATTCAGGATCCTCTTACCCGTAGCTACCGGCAACTTCTAGTCCATATGGTCCATCTGAGACATCATCTTCCAATGGTTATTATCCCATGTAGCCCGGAGCATCTTATGGATCTGATTTTGCTACTGGTATATTTGGATGGGCCCCTACACTACCATATCATCAGTTTCTGGATAGCTCTTAGAGTCGGGACCTCAGCGAGGGATCTGCGATGAGTTATGATCCATCTCGCATACCCTCTGGAATGACCTTAGAGAAGTATCATGCTACCTAGCTGGAGGGATATACTGATCTTCCTACACGGTATATAAATGATCCCTATATTTATGGACACCGACACTCTACCCGATTCTAGACATTGGTATGTAATTATATTTATATATTACGTTTCACTTTCATTAATTGCTGATAATCTTAGTTTAATTATCATTTTATATCTTATTTTAACTAGAATTAAGATATTAGCATTTTTTAAATCATAAATCCTAAACCTTGAAGTCTTAAATTCTAAACTCTAAATTTCAAATCCTAAAGGCCCTAAATACTAAATCCTAAACCCTAAACCCTAAAAAAACAAAATAAAAACCAAAAAAATGCCAAAACCCATCAACCAAAAAACAAAACAAAAAAAAAATGGGCGTGCATGTCCGGCACGCCCACCCATACCCATACAGTGTGTCGGTACGGTACAGTACTGATACCGTACCATATGGCCGGCGACCGGTACGGGTCCCGGTACCGGTATCGGGAATCCCGACTAAAATAGTTTAATTCACTAGATGCTTTGTGGAATTAATGAATTGATATTTTTCTACACCATGCTTGACAGGCTATTTTATGTTACTTCTTGATGTCTGACTAAGTACAAGATACCTATGATTTACAAGAACATTGCAGGAAACACAGTTCCATCAAGCAATTGAGGCTAACCAAACCTCGACTTTCTGGCATCTTAAACCAATCACAGCAAAATATAAGTTTGGGTAACTTAATCATATAGCTGCCAATCATGTATGGTGACTATAATTTTTTATCTACCTTCCTCTATTAGTTAAGCAACAGGTCCACATAAACATTGTTGTGTCACTAGAAATTGACAGGTCAAAATGAGAGATTTCTGGTTGAATCACATTTTTATAACAACTTGTGTTTTAATTATCATGATGATCATTGCATGTACCATGGAAGCATTTTTTTTCAGAGCATGCTAGGAACAAGGCCAATTTCTGGGGATCACAATCCCACATGAGACCTCATGGCCTCTGATGCTCACCAACTTGACCTGCATTTAAGAGCATAGGTTGTCAAAGCACAAGGCAAAGACCTGGTCACACGTTTACATTCACATGGCCTACTGAAGCACATCATTATTGCTACAGCTTGTGAAATATTTAATAAGGATCTGCTAACCAGTGAGGCAGAGTAATTAGATTGGAGAAAAAAATAGATCAGACAGTCAAGATCAGCTATTTGTCCAAAAGAGTTATGATTTTTTTGAGAGACATGAATAAGTAGTACTACTTATGCTTTATTAAAGACTTTTCGTAAAGAAATAACTTCTTCAGCATTAGGTAGATTTCTAAATGACAGCAGCTATAATATAAATTGATTATGCATCAGAGGTGTTACTTTGTCCAAAAGAGTCATGATTTTTTTGAGAGACATAAATAAGTAGTACTACTTATGCTTTATAAAAGACTTTTCGTAGAGAAATAACCTCTTCAGCATTAGGTAGATTTCTGAATGCCAGCAGCTATAATATAAATTGATTATGCATCAGAGGTGTTACTTTTACCTAACTTGCAGCAGACAGACCTAAATGCAAATGGTTGTATCATCATATGGAGGGCATTGTGATATAATATGCTGAAATCTAGGAAGCTTGCAGTAATAGTCTTCGTAATCACACATTGCTTGGGTATAAGGGTCATACAAGATATAGTAAGTCCAATTAATATCAGTTTGGCACCTAACAGTCCTTATATCAAAGTTCCAATCTTAACCTACTTGTGCAGTCCTGGGAGCTTACATTTTAACTTGGCTATTTTATAATGCTGGACCTGTTGCTAGGAAAATGGTAGGAATACATTTGCTTAATAAGCTCCTTTGACCCTTGAGAGCATCATATAACAATAGGCAAGTTTTACTAGGCTCAAAGCCCATGTAAATGATAGGGCCTGCTTGTGTTAAAATGGAAATATAGAGTCCATAATTTTCAAGTTGAGAAGAAAACCAAACAAGAACTAATAAAAAAAAACTATTCCCTCTACCTCCTCACTCTCCTTGTTGCCTAGTATACCGATGTTTATCTCTTTAAATAATTCCATTCAAAAGGCATTGAAATGATTATCTCCTTATTGTTTTAGGGTAAGGATCACAAATCAGCTTGATGACCTTGTCAGATTTTTACTGGATGAGAACATCATCTTTGAAGTCTCCTAAACTTTCTGCAGGATAATGTAGAACAAGGGCACAACTTTAAAACATATGGAATTCACAAACAAATCACAATTTGTGCATCTTCACATTTTCTCATTTCAACTATCTCATTCACCAGTTTAGTGGCTATTATATATCCCCTATGCTTTCTACTCAAAGTCAACTTGGTCACTTGTTTCCCATTGAAAAGTTTTTTGCTAGTTAAGTACTAGATACTCCTAGAGCTTCAAAAAGAAAGATCCAGGATCCATATTTTGGAGGCCAACCTGTTATACACTACTTTCATTTCTTTGTTTTTTCTTTTTTTCCTTTTGAATGTTCGTGAATAAGACAGAGTATGGAATTAGTCATCTATCCAAGAAATTTTCATTATAACATATTTAAACAATATGGAAACACACACAAATACACAACATTTGAATATTCTATAGCCAACAACATAATCATCCAGCCTTATCCCAACTATTTAGTGTCAGCATTAATATGGGTAAGCTAATTAGAAAGATTTTTGCAAAAAACATAATACCTTTGAATATTCTATAGCCAGTGACATGTCTTTCCAAAGATCTTCTAGACCATCATTGCCATAAACTACCTTAACATCTTGATCATAATGTTCCATGTTTGATTTATGTTTATGTCTGCCGCCAATAGAAACAGATGATGAACTAGGATCAGATTGTTTCTCCACATTATCTTTGCTATAAAAAGTTTCACCTTCTTCCTCTTGACCTCTTGCAACCCCATATTTCTGGTTCTGCACGTAGTAATAAGTATATAGATAATGCATAAAACAGAGTTCAGCTTCTTTTATAATCAACACAAAGTATCAATATGTAAAGAGAAGTTTATTGCAATGCCCACTCAAGGTTGTAAATAAAATCAAAACATATGGAGGAAAAACCTACCGCTGCTGACAATCTGAAAAAATGACAAATATGCAACATTGTTATCCGTATAATGATGAAAAGCAGGAATTACAAAAATAATTAAAAGGCATATGCAAGCACATCAGTATAACTTTTGTGATTATAAACAAAACATTTTCTTCTCTTTTCAAAAGATAGTTGGATATAGTATAAACTAAGGGCATGTTTGTATGATTGGGCTCAAAATCCAGTGGAATTCGTTGGTTAGGCTGGTACAATCAACAAGATCATAGGATTATAGGTCGGGCTAGGCCTGTATTCATAATTACCTAGGAGTACCTTTAGAGTGAGCTAGCCCGAATCCCATAAGGTCGAGGTCTTTTTCTTTTTCTCCATATGGGATTTGGGCCGGCCCACTCCAAACCTTTTCCTAGGCATGTATGAATATAGGTCTAGCCTGACTTGTAATCCTATGATTTTGCTGATTGTACTAGCCCAACCCAAGAATCTCATAAGATTTCAGCCTAATTATCCAAATAGGCACTAAATAACTTTTTTCCTAGGACTAGATGATTTGAACTTAGCATCAAGGTTCCCAATATTAATACTAGTCCAGCTAGCCATCCCACCTGAGCGAAGATCACAGGAACAAAATCTAACCTATAATCTATCCAAGATTGTGGAGGGTTGTAGCTACTTGAATACAACGTATCAAATGATGGATATGCCTATGGATCATATGCTAGCTATGTAGAATAGGATCCAGTACACGAGAGGATATAAAGAAGTCCAAGGTATACTCTAGTAGTATATCATCAGTTATAGCTGTGTCAAATCATGAACCACTTCAAGGGGTCCATCTCCTATATGCTATCATATATCATGATCTGCATGCTGCATGGCATGAGTGAAACAAGAGCTGCTAGTAATTGGAATTAGACTATCTACAAGTCATTGCACCCCACCATATACACTACTACCTCCCTGGCCACCGAATGCATCATCGCTCAAACTGTCATTAGCATCATTGCTCATAGCCTCATACTATGACATAATCTAGGAAACCAATCAGAGGATTCATTGGTCTTGAAATCTGAACAAACAAGCTACTCATCAACCCTCTCCAGTGAATTATAGCTTTCTTTCCTTTCTCTTTCTTGATACTCTAACAAACTACCTTTTTTTCCTTAGCAACTCCTGGTTGACTAGCTTTGTTGGGTGGTTTACTAGGCCCACCACCTTGATTGGCGCTACCTCCTTAACCGGACCGAGTGTATGGTGACCTTCCCTCTACATCTCCCTATCATATCTCTAGATGGATGTCTCAAACAAGGTTCCTGGTACCAGTACCGGGAGCCGTACCGATGGCCGGCCGGTATCGGTACGTACCGTACCGTGCCGACACACGTACGGCGTGGCGTACCGGTTTGAACCGGTATGCCCAATTTTTTTTTTTTTGATTTTTTTTGATAAATTTTCTGATTTTAAGGTTATTATTTTATTTTTTAAGGATTTAGGATTTAGAATTTAATGTTTAAGAGTTCTAAACGCTTGAAATTTAGAATTTAAGATATGTCCGATTTCAAGATTTATGACTAAATACTAAGATTTAGGACTATTTCCAATTAAAATAAGATAAAAAATGATAATTAAACAAAGATTATCAGCAATTAATGAAAGTGAAATGTAGCATAAACATATAATTACATACCAATGTCTAGAATCGGATAGAGTGACGATGTCCATAAATATAGAGATCATTTATGTACTCTATAGGAAAATCGATATATTCCTCCTGCCAGGCAATATGATACTTCTCTAAGCTCATCCCAAGAGGTATGCGTGATGGATCATAACTCATCGCAGATCCCTCTCTGATGTTCCGACTCTGAGAGCTATCCAGAGATTAATAATATGGCAGTGCAGGGACCCATCCAAATATACCAGCAGCAAAATCAGATCCATAAGATGCTCCGGACTGCATAAGATAATAACCACTGGATGATGACGTCTCAGATGCACCATATGGATCATATGGACCAGAAACTGCTGTAGCTGCGGATAAGAGAATCCTGAATATGAGGATGACCTAGATATATCCATGGATCCTACTCCACGTACAAGAGCTTCAGCTGTATCATGTTCCGAACGACCACGCGAAGCCCGTCGCCTATATGGAATCATATCACCACGGGATCTATCAGATGGCAATCCATGATCTGTATCCTACATGGCATAGCTAAACTGTGACTCCCCAGTGAATCGAATATGAATAGGTGGCTGCGACTCCTGTCCTTCTGCCACTCCCTGATCACTAGATCCTCCACTATCTGAAGCACTATCATCACTCTCTCTGGTATTTGAATCTAAGTGGACTAAGTGCTCCGATGGAGGTGCAACTGCCTTTCCTTTTTCTCTGTCCCTGGGTCTACTAGATGATGGAGAGGGATGATGTGCTGTATCTGTTGGAGCCCTGTGAGAAATATGACTAGTTGTCCATTATCCAGCATCCACCCCAGCCTCACTGCTATAAAATTGGCTAGTCGAGGAGACGATCTTGGGTCATCAAGCTCTGGCTGCTGCTACTGCTGACTCATGACTCACCCAATCATTGGATCTTCATCCTCATCAATATATGAACTTGTAATAGGATCGGGATATTTCAATTTTATTTCTTCTTGAATACACTTTAACCTCAACCTTAAAAACACAAGATCGTTTGAGGCATTTCTGTTTCAGACGGTTCCTCTGCTTGGAGTGGATAAGGCCAAATATAGATCAGTTGCGCTCACATCCACTAGATGACACCATTTGGAAGAGGATCTTAACTACAAGAACCTTCAGATTTTTAGCAGATCTACCAATATGCACCCACCATTCAGTTGCAAAAGACATTACATCATTTAGAATTTTAGGTTTAACAAAATAAAAAATTTAATCCTGATATAATATTATACTTATTCCTTAGTAGTACCTACCAGGATTCATCTTTGATTTACTTCTGATTGCTATAGTGGATTAAAATGAATCTGTGCCCTCCCTAAAAAATTTCGTTTGCCAAAAAGGAATTTTGTTAGTATATACTACTTGTTGAAATTAATGCTCTTAAAAATCATTCAATAATTTCAACCTAACTTACTTCTTTAAGGCACATAGCAGCGATATCTGAATCGGGCTCCATCTTATATATAATATTGCATAGGGCAGATATAAGATCATCATCCATGGCAATATCCGGTACGGAGTACTGAAATCTCGGATTTAGATAGTAAGCTGCACATATATTTTAAGAATTAGTCAAGCATACTTGTACAAATCTAATTAAATTTTAATTTTTAGGGACTTCATAAATTACTACGTCCTGTTAGATACAAATCCAAACTTATTTGATAACTTCACCGTCCATCAATGATCCGATATACTCAGATACATGTGATGGATCTGCCTCCTGGATCTTTTTCTTTGCCCTTTGCATCATGAAATATAAAAAGTCCATCTGAGCATACCTCTCGGAGTCCACGACGCGAAGTACCTCATATAGAGGCTTGATAGCCTCCACTATCCTCTCAGCCACTGCCAGAATGTCTATCTCATCACTAAATTTTTCACATTGCTTCCCTCAATATTTGTCCTGGCATATCTGCTCTGCTGCCACTCCTGACTGACAAACATCTAACGTAGCTCTGCTTTCTTGCCAAGAAGACTATCAAGTGCAATGTAATTAGTAGCAAACCATGTGAACCTACGGTCTCAATATTTCTTTCCTGTAAAGCTTTTCATCAATGATAAGACCCATGTATGGTTATATATAAATCTAATGATAAACTATGCTAGATCAACAATATTCTGCACCCTGCGGATTTTTTCAATATCCATCAACATGAGGTCTATACAATGTGCAGCATAAGGGATCCAGAAAATATGTAGCCATCGCTCCATCAAGATCTGCCCTACGATCCTGTACTGTGGTCCATTATCAATGATGACCTACACGATATTATGCTCTCCCACCTAATCAATTACTTCCTCCATTAATCTGAGGATATAACTGGCATCGTGCACCTGATCTGAAGTATCAATAGACTTCTGGAAAAAAATCTTTCCATCATAATAAGTCAAGAAATTGATGATGCTCCGTCTAATAGGACCAGTCCAACCATCACACATCACCGTCAATCCATACACGGGCCACTTGCTCTGATATGAGGATATCCATCCTTCTAGCTCCTTATTGCTGTCCAAAAGCTGACCATAGATATCCCTCGATGCTGGAAAATCTACACCTACACCAGCAGCCTGTATAGATGCAAGAGCAGAGCGATAATATGAATTGTCTGCTGCATGGACTGGGATATGACTGAAATGAAACCAGGAGGAGATAGCCCGCTACATATCCTTCTTATCCTTTTTCAGCATTGTGTTTCAGCATTGTATCAATTCTCTGTTGCTTAGAATCTCTACTGGAAAAGGCATGTAGATCGACATCATGAATAGTGGCTCCCTCTGGAATATCCTGAAAGACTTCTTTCTACTGCCAAATGCTCCCAACATGGATGCAATACGGCTAGTGCCCCTGCTACCTCTGCTCATACAAGCTCGCCTGAATAGCAGGCTCCATCTGTGCCTCCTCATTAGAAGGAATAGATGCTCCCTCTGACTCCCTGGAATAATAAAAAGATGGTTCTGCGGCTCTGCGGTCCACCTCTGCCTTCTTCTTTGCTGCTCTTTCCTTTCCAGCTTTAAAATCAGCAAAGTATTTCTTCATCAAGTGACGGACCTCCTGTGGACACTGTCGGCATGCAGATATATCAGAATAGCCACCAGCCAAGTGCTGCTTCAACCTTGTTACCCCCCATCTTTGAATTCAGTATTAAACCATTTACACCTCCAGTGATGCCGACCCGAGAGCATCTCTCCATGTAACCAGTCAATGTCCCACTCCGATCCTTCTTCCTCCTTGATGAATCCATACCTGAATGTTTTAATTACATATATGGTCAATAATAATATTTATTAATTAATACTTTATTAACCTAATTTTTAAATTTTAATTTATTTTTTTATTTAAAAAATTCAAAAAATAAATAAAAATAAAAAAACTTTAAATGTTAGATTCATGTAGGATTCTATCATACATGCTACATATATTTTTTAAAGATCCTAGAAATGCATTAAAAGTCAATTTTTCTTTAATTTAAGACCTACGGCATTATTCATGAGATGCATCAAAACTTGAATAAATCCACATGAAATTTATAGTGAAATAGCTTACGAGCCCTAGATTAATAATTTATAATTACAATTTTTTTCTAATTATTTTTCTAATTAATTTATTAATCCAAAATTAATTTTTAATTTAAAAAATTATATACATAATAAAAAATCAAGATTTTAGTATCATTGTGTAGATCTATCCTATATTTACTACATACTCTAAAATCATGGCCAACAAATAAATTTTGATAGCATTTCTTCTTAATTTTCTATTTTGCACGGATTTTAATAAAAAAACGAGATGAAAGAGGGAAATACGGAAAAAGAAAGATATATGTACCTTGATTCTACCTTACTCTTCAACTTCTGCAAGTTTAATTGGGTTGAAATGGATTAAGATTTTTTTTTAAGTGATTATCGTCAAAACAACAACCACAGCAGAGAGCTCGTAAGAGCTCTCTGCTATTGCTGCTTAAAACTTCAAAGGCAGCCCCCCAGGCAACTTGTCACATGGCTATATTAGCCATGTGACAAAAACAAAAAAACAAAGGCCCACCCACCGAACCGACCCAAACGGGCCAAACCGGGCTCGAATCGCTCGAACCGACCAGTTCGGCCTCGTTTCGACCGGTTCCGCACTGGTTCGGCTCGGTTCGGGTCCGGTTCGGTCCGGTAAAAGAATTTTTTTTAAATTTTTTTAGGGACCGTTTCGATTTATGTGGCCGAACCGTGCCGGCCGGCCACCGGTCCAGTTCGGTATGCCCCGAACCGGCCGGTTCGAAGAACCCGAGACCATGGAGCCTTGCAATCATGAATGGCTCCCCCGTAATCTCTATAGTTGCTGTTGCTATTGGACATCACTTTGCCCACTACTCCGCATTCACCTCAACCTCCTTTATTATGATACTAAATGGTTAAGAAGGCAATCCTGACTATCAAGCTCTGACCATGTTTGTTAGCCCTTAAGCCAAGCATTCATGGGATCCTCATCATCACACAAGTCATTATAAAGTGGATCATTATATTTCAACTCCCTTTCATGGGTGCACTTCAATCTGAGCCATAGATTGTAGTGCATGTGTACCAAGTCATTTGATTTCTACTACATCAAGCAGTTCCTCTGTTTGTTGTACATCAAGTAGAAGGTACTAGTTATGCTCGTGGCCATTAGAGGAGAACCGTGAGAGGATTCAGATTGCAAAAGTTCTAAGATTTTTGGATGACAACCCAAAATGGAACCACCATACAGCCAAATGCAATCGTGTAAACTATATGTTAGACACCGTTTATCAAAAAAATATTAGATCAATTAGAGTCAAAATCCAAAAGTATCTAGATTCATATTGTCTTTACTTGCCACAACTACCTTCTCACCAAAGCCGTGGGAGGCCCCCCTAAAAGCTTTAGTTTATGGAAACACACCACACTTCTAGAATCATACCTCTGCTTGATTTTACAAAGTAATTATTCCTATTAAATTTAACTAGGGTTGGTGATGCTTAACCCGTTTAACTCGATACAGCCCATTGTAGGTCAGGTTGGATTAGCTCTTTAATAAAATGGTCAAGTTCAGACTTGAAATTTTGACTATTCAATAAATAGATTGGGTTTAGGTTGACAAATTTTTTTACCTAACTTGTATTCGACCCAACCTACATCTAGTCCAATCTACCTGATTGCCACCTCTAAATTTGAATTACCTCCTCCTACTGGTAGTAATGGTAGCATCAGGCCCTGTAAACCACATTGTGCAAGGTAGTCAATATTTCCTCATCCAAGTCTATTCTAAAGGATGGTATATCGGAACCTTGGATAGTGGTAGTAGGCTGCTAAGACATGAAATTGACTTAATTAGCAAACAATGGGTTGCACGGTATGTTTATATGAATAAGCAAGTATTAAGGATTGTGCATGTAGATACAATTCCTTGCCCATTTGGCATGTCCACCTCTCTCTCCTCGATGATGTTAATATACTCATCACATGCTTCAAACTGCCTGCCTAATCTTGGCCTTGGCAATCATCATATGACACACGAAGCCCATATAGAAGCACCTTTCACTATCCATAGCCCTGAGCACTCAATACAAAGATGCCAATGCTCTATCTCTCTCAACCCACTTCTAGAATGGCTAGCTTGTCACTAAACCTTGCACATACCTTCCATGTCATGATGAGCATATCTATTCTCTATCACTCTGCGCTCATGAACATCCAGTGAAAGCCTACCTTTCCAATGAGACTATTGAGTGCAATGTAGTTCATGCAAAGTGGGTAACTACTAGCCTTGGTATCTCAATCCTGGTGTGCTTCCTCAATAGGTCCAACACCCATGCATGGTTGTATATGAACTTAGTGATGGCTTGGGTTGTCTCCACCACATGCTTTGCCCTGCAGATATTAACTATATCCATAAGTACCAGTTCTATGTAATCGGAGGTGCATGAAGTTTAAAAAAAGTTAGACCATCTAATCATCAGAAAATCCAATGGCCCTGTACATGGTCCATTACCAATAACCACCTGCACAAAATGCTGCTCCTCTATATGATGAATGACTTACTCCAACAAGCTCAAGACATATTGGGCATCACGCACCTAATTAGAAGCATCAACCAATATGATAGAATGTCTTCTTGTCATAATATGTTTTTTGATGATGTTTCATCTACTAAACCCCTTCCAATCATCACACATCAATGTCAACATGTAAGTATCCTACTTGCTC
Source organism: Areca catechu (assembly GCA_021397845.1). NCBI lineage: Eukaryota > Viridiplantae > Streptophyta > Magnoliopsida > Arecales > Arecaceae > Areca > Areca catechu. The sequence continues at coordinate 27,715,658 of CM038042.1, read as the reverse complement.
TAATAGGAGGCTATCCATCTCTCCAACTCATGCTTGTTGTTATCAAGTAACACACCATGTATATCCCTTAGTTTAGGAGGATCAACAACCCGACCAGCTTTCTAGGTGGAGCTACTAATAGAAAAGTAGTGACTATTGTATGTGGCATTGGCAAGGATGTGACTATAGTGGAATTGAGAAGCAATAGCTCTTTGCTTGTCCCTTTTCTTATCCTTGACAAGTATGCAATCAATCCTTTGCTATTTTGAGTTTTTCCTAGGAAATGTATATGGATCTGTCATAAACGACAGCCCTTATTCATATATCCCTAGGCCTCTTTTCCTTCTTGCTAACGAAAACCCCAAACATAGATAGTATCCAACTACCACCCTGACCAACAACCTCTCACTTACTGACTATTAACTCCTATAGCTTGGATTTGTTCCGGCAAACTCGGAACCATAACATCCCCATCTAGGTTCGCTGTGCCAATATCGAAAGCCGAACTGGTTGGCTGGTGGTATGGTTCAGTACACCCCCATGTCATTCCGTACCAGGCCCAAATCAACATAAAGAGAGGATAGAGGGAGAATGGAAGAGGAAGAGAGAGGGAGGGGGATGGAAGGTGAGGGAGAAGGAGAGAGGCCGCTGGAGGGCAGCCAACCTCGCTACACCACTGCCAAGCTCGGTGGAACCCTCGTAAAGGGAGGGAAGGAGAAGGAGAGAAGACCATTAGAGGCTTTTGAAGGGCTGGCGAGGCAGCCACGCCACCGCCAAGGCCGATGAAGGCTTGGCGGTGAAGGTAGGAGAAGGGCCTAATTGAAACAAGAGCTTTGGCCCCTGATTCATATTTTTTAGGGATTTATTGGGCAAAGTCAACAATTGTGTTGCTTATTTCGCTGGTTGTTCTTTTTTTGGAGATTTTTGATGGAACTTGGCTACCAGGTTGCCACTCTTCCGGCCTTCACCAGTCTCAGCAACAGTGTGGTGGCCTCCAAATTCTCCAACAGCATCCTCCCCCTCTCCATTTCCTTCCTTCTCTCCACCCTTCTCCGGCTTCTATCGAGCTCGGTAGTGGTACAGTGAGCTCGGTTGCCCTCCAATGGCCTCCAGAAGCCCTCCCTCCTACTCCCTCTCTTTCCCTTCTCCCTCTCCTCCTCTCTTTCCCTTGCCAATTTCTTGTTTCGAATGCCGAAATTATCTAGTCGATCATCAGTATAGTTTGGCACGCCCAGAATCAGGTTATTCGAGGTGGTTCAATGAACACTACCCATACTATGAGGGCCCAAACTATGCCTTATACTTGGCAACCTCCTATCTCTATCATTAATTATTCAAACTATTCCATGTGGCAGCCTGGGGCCTCCTCTATATCCTTTGGATATAATGACTCAATCTTCTAGATTCCTGGAGTGATATGATGGCAGTTCAACTACCCGCCGATCAATATTTGCCCCTTTTTTAGCACTTTCTTCTTTCTCTCTCTAAATCATGAAAGTACTTCATCAATTTTTAAACCTTTTTGTGGATAGTTCTTGCACACAGCCATATTGGATTAACCAACACCCAAATATTGCTTCAATTTCACCACCCCACCCTTCCTCCACTCTACATTGTGCTAAGTGCTTTAATGGTGCCAGCCTAAGATCATTCCACCATGCTCGCAACCAAATTCAGCATCCTTATCCTTCTTTTTCCTTTTTGAGTCCACTTCTACAAGCTTGACTACATACATCATAAATGTCCTCATTCATTAGCATGAATTACATAAAGTGGATCAAAACTTTTAAAACTTAAAAATATCTTTTTAGACAAATTAGTGATGTTTATAATTTAATTTCACTTAATATATAGTAATTATAAAATAATAGAAAAATTATGCATGTTATCCTAAAACTATGTCCCAATTATCAATAAGCATTGCCATATTTTTCTTCAGTTTTAGTTAATTAACAATTTTTGTGTTATTAAACATTTAAAAGGTTTGATAAATTAGATTTTAATGCAAAAAATTGCTGAAACATTTCAGAAAATATTTGTAAATTATATATACATAATAATAATTTTAATATTTTTATTTAAATTTTTTTTAATTCATTATATAAAAATAATATTTAATTATAAAATATCTAAAAATTATTTTTTAATGTGTATTAATGTAGAAGCATAAAAAGGTTGCTGCATATATTTTCTTAGTCCATGGTTATTTCTTAATCACTAAATATTTTAAAAATTATTTGAATTTAGGTTTAGATTTTGATGGCTATAACCATGCCCAAATTTCAACAAATGCTACCAAAAAAAAAGATTAAGTAATATGCACACCCAAAACATTCCACCAATCTTTTTTAAGTTTCAAAATTACTATTAAATTATTATTTTTATTTAAGAATATATTTTTTCTCAAAAGTTGCATGATCAACCAAAAGTCATGAGTTCTTTTTCAATGTGTAGAACACCCTTATTCCCTTAAATCTATAATGTACCATGAAACCATTCCAAACTAAAAAAATTGCATTATCTTTCCTTGTTTTAGCAATTTTTGGCCGAACTTAGGTTTAAAAGAAGGAAAAAAGGAGAGAATAGAGGGAAGAAGGTTTAAATTTTCTTCTTTGGTCTGAGATGTTGACCTACAAAATCCCTTCTTTTCCTCACTCTACCACACTCCCAGTCTTCTGAAGTTCAAATGGCAAGGAGAAAGCGGTCAAGAAGGCCCTTTCTCCTCTACATGTTCAATTATTAGCTCTTCACAGGCAGGTACCAATCCAAACGACGTTATATATAACTGAATAGTTCCACTCAATTCAAATCAGCTTTGATCAGTTTCCTGCTAAGTCCAAACCCAACCCCCTCACCAACCCAGTTTTGCACTGATTCGGTATGACACACCCTAACCAAATGGTTTGGGTTTGTTTTGAGAACCTTGCTTTGCAAAATTTCAAATCCTAGGCAGCAATAAGAATTGAAAGTTGAGAATTGCTTCTTAATGCATCATACATGATCCAGGTATTGCACGATAGAGAACCCAACCTAATGTCTTTTCACCCAAAAGCATGGGACCAAGCATTACATACAAATCACCTGTTCCTGCTTGAACAAATGGTTCGAGATGGGTGAGTTGTTATTCATTAAGTGCATGTGCAGAGATGGGGACATGTCCCACACCTATGCCTATAAATAAGGCTGCATTGTTACTTTGTAAGAGTGAACTCAAGTTGTTTTTGAATAAAAATTTTACAAGACATTTCTTCCAAGCTTAGCTTTCGCTTATTCCTTTGAGAATTCCTTGAGGGAGGCAAGCACATTATTATGGTTATTCTTCTGTTATCGCATTCCCTGTTACTCAACATCAACCCTCCTTCCTTACTTCAGTGTCCATACCATAAATAAACCAAAACATATCCTTTTAAAGTGTAAACCTTAAAGAAGCAAAACTTCTGAGTGAAGGATGAAGCCACTTAACTTCACTTGCTACATGGATGTACAACATTTATTGCAGAAGAAAGAGCGATTCTGATTTTGACTCATCCAGTGGGAAGGTGCAGCAGAACTAATAACAAAGGACAGGAATCAGTATTTTCTACCTCATTTTACTCAAGATTAACTCCTAGGAGGAATGATTCATAACTAGTCTATATTCTTTATTGATGGGATTCATATTAATTGTTTAAACAGGTTGAGATTGGAGCCAGCAAGTTCCAAGAGGCCAGTTGAAGGTGCCGACACAAGTTAGCTTAGAATCCATGTTAATCCAACACTTTGCAACATGATTGGAAGCTTCAATGCAAATACCACAACTAATTGAAACAAAGTTGCATATGCAGAGAAAGGAATTATAATTGCAATTCAAGAATAAGAGATTAGATATCCAGAAAAATCATCTGATTATTAACACCCACGAACTATAAGGGGCATGCCGCAGAAAGCAATCATGACTGCTGAGCCCCTAGGCATCCAAGATTCCATTGAAGGCTCCTCAAAGCAACCTATGTCACAAATTGAAAATCTGCTGAAAGTACAGTCCAGGTTCAAGTTTATATAGAAGTAAATCCTTGTCTTAAAAATCAGGAACCAAAACAAACAAAATGCAATAGGGGCTTTGAACATAAGAACTTGGCCTTGTCCAGAACTTTGAATAAGATACAGGTAAGGAAATACCATATGATACAAAACTTTGAATTTAAAATAATCAAATTTTAATAGTACATGTTTACATTCTAATCATACAATATCTATATACATCATATATACATTATCTATATATCATGCATATATGTAGGTTTTCTCATCCATCAAACTATGAGCTTGCATATTCCCTGAAACACTGACCCTCTTGATTAATGGAAAATTCATCAGCCTTTTAAGTATTAAGAAATAGCATTATCAGTATCCATGTCTCAGTGTTTAGCATGAATTTGTCAAAAAACATGGGTAGCATCAATTTCCAGCAATCAATTTAGAAAAATGCAAGGGACGGTTGCACAGCAGAAAGTTGGATTTCAGAAATTTTACATTCATGAAACCCACAACATTCAAACCCTAGACCCAGATTCCTTGATGATTACAATTATAGTGAAAGCATGAGACATTTAGAACAAGAATTCAGGTCTAGGTGGAATGTCCCATAGGACTGGGATGGGATACCAGCCCATATATCGTGACAGGATGTCCCGCCAACATCCCAGCATTCTAATCGAGATACCTTGGAATATCCGTCCCAAGTGTTGGGATGGGACAGGATGCCCACATGTCTTGTTTTATAAAAAAACCGAGACATCCCCATCCCACGGGATTTAAAATCTTGATTTACAAGAATACCTCTTACACTAAATCCGAATTTTTCCACAAGCACACAAATATGCCCTCTAGAGGTGATCCACAAGGAAGTTCGCCAAGAATAGGATTCTTTCTTCCAAAATCTTGTTAATAAGTTCCAACTTATAGAACTTGGTTTGATCCAAGCTGATCAAACCTCTCCTTGATTTGGACTTGCCTCTCTTTGACTCGGACTTGGACTCCTAAACCCTCTTTTCACAACTCTAATTTTCTTATAATTTTGTTTTAGGCTCTTGTCTTAAAGAGGCAGACTTGTCTTATTATTAAGACTTTGTCTTAACAAGAGAAGGAAGAAGATTGATTAGATAGATTTGAAATGCCTGAAATCTATCTGCTGCTTCCTATTTATAGCAATAGAAGGGGCACCAAAAGATCCAGATACACTCTTATTAATCAGCAAATAAAAATTAAGAGTCTTATCTGAGAAGGACTCTAATTTATGAACACCAATTCTGCCTTCTCCCGTGCACGTGCAAAAATAAGGGTATGTTAGGCACCCTTCCACAAATCAGAAGCATTCTGATTTTGCCACATATGTAGCCATTTGAATCAGATTCATATGGCACATAAATCAAAGCATGAAGAGGTTCCTTGTACCTAAAGCAGGTGGACTCTTATCATGCCTCTTGGCATGGCCTTATATTGCACACACAAAACAAATGGGCGTCTCACACCCATTAAAGCCATAGCACTATTTAATATATGTGCAATCGGATGATGGGTAAGAGGGCTTCCACATGGGTCTCAAACCCAGATCATAAGGAGTTTTAAGACCCTTAACACACAAACAGTTCAGCCTTATCTACAATTGGGACTAAGCATGATTGGACTCTATAATTGGTGCCACAAATGGCTGAATTAGTCCAATAAAATCCAATAATTTCTGTCCAAGTCAGACCCTAATCTAATTTAATTAATAACTCAAGTGGATTAATTAATTCAACAAGGTTTTGATCAAATTAACTTAATTAAAGAGCTAGGGTTATGCCATATATGCTAGCATGTTTTCCAGCTACTCTATTGGTTTCTTTGGACCACCAAAAATTGTTTCTGGTTAATTTCATTGTGTGTGACCTTATGGACTCCAAATCTAGCTAGCAGTAGGTGCAGGTACATGTTTGACCTAATTGATAGAACCATCTAATTGATTTAGGTCAAACCTATGCTAGCCCAAGCTATTTAATTAGAATTCTTTCTAATTGACTCATGAATTAAATACTTTAATTCATAAAAATCTACAAAATGATTGACGTCTAGCAACATATCATGCCTATCCAGAAATGTGAAATTGATAAAATATCAAAAATACCTTTTAGTGGCAAATTACTTTGCAATTCAATCTTTCAATCATCCCTATCCCGAATAGCGATGGTATAGAAATATGTCAACCCTAACATTTTATATTCATATGAATCTCAATCCAACAATGAAGACTTGACTGATGAAAGATTAGAAACCATTTCTAATTTCATCTTGCTTTCATCAAAGACTTCCGAAGTCATCATATGACGAGATTATATGAGATAAAATATCATCTTATTAGGAGTGATTGATTCCTTGTTGACCTACTTAACCTTCATACACAATCCACCATATATAAGAACATCCCGTGACTAAGTCATGAATGAGTATAAACCAAAATATAGATTTATGTATACAAAATTTCATGGTGATCTCAGGTCTAAGGATCACTCGTACAATTTTCACTTAGAGAACTATCTTTAATAAGTAAAACTCTATAAGATGTTCTCTTAGCAGATCAATTTAGTGAACTCATTTTTAAATGGACACCCATATCCTAGTGTTAGTATCTCTACACAAGTGGTTATAAGACCAACCACCCTCTCTATCGAGCATATAAAAGATGTGCTAGTCTTACTGAAAATATCGATTCCCGACTTGATCCCACGACTGGAAATATTTTATACTAGAACTTTCGAGATTTTAGATCTTACTATGATGAACCCATCATATCCCTAAAACCTTTATGCTAATCTATGAAGTTCATCATAATCTTAAGATATAAATGAATAAGATATAGCATATGATGAATCAAAAATTGCATCTTTATTATTGAATAATAACAGTGTTAAAATTATAGAAAAATCTCTATCACATATAAAATACGATTGGCTTGCATGGTACTATTCTTTTAGAAAAAATCAAAAAAGGCATCTCAAAACATAGAATCATCATTTCTTCTGCATTCAGTTCAGCTCATTCAAATCATTTCTTTTGCATTCAGTTAGCTCATTCAAATAGGAATTTTATTTAAAAAGAACATTTTTGGATTACTTTTTTTCAGGATATTTGTACAATATTTTAACCCTCTCACTTAGCTTTCACCATGTTGTGCTCAGACAGCAGTTATTTATTTAACATCACTATATTCCAGTCAATGCAATGAAGTGTAAAAACTGATCTTACACAACCTATGATTTAGTTGTCTTCTTTAGTCATGCTAAGTAATGACACCATTGCAGTGGTCTGAGATTTGTTTGATGGAGAGAAAAAATCAATAACAGAGAAGAACAGCACTAAAAGAAAACAAAAAACAAAGAACAAACTCACCTCAAGATCTTGAATTGGCTGCTTGTCAATCACTTTGCTTAGACAACTGCCTCATACTGAACAGAAGATTGCACTTTGCCTACGGCAGCAAAATCATGGGCAAATTTCACATTTTTCTGCTCACTGGCTGCTGGATGATTAGAATGACCCTCCCATGCTAATAAGCCAGCTTGCCTCAAACGTAAATGTAACTCTGATGATAGCCATGCTTGAAACTCGTGGACCTGACATTCAGAAATGCAAGAATTCTTGGTATCTTTCTGACAAACTCCATCTTCGTCATCAGAATCAATAGTTATCACTGATGTCTTATCCTTATGTTCTTTGGTTTTGGGGCAAAGAAATGAGCTACCACTTGTAATGTGTTGCATTTTTTTTTGCATTGGGGAACCACAATTACCAGAAGAATGTGCTGAGACATGATCAATTGTAGGATCAGCAGCAAAGACATCATCCAAAATTTCCAAATCAATTACATGCTGAGACATGGAAGGATCAGAATTAACTTCAACACGCTCACTTGATGGATTAAAACAAGCAATTGATCCATACTGAGAAGACTTGAGTCCTGGACTTGAACCGGGATTAGCAAATGGACACTGCTGCGTTTGTAGAAAATTAATCATTGAACTGCTTGAGCATGAGAGTTTTCATATTCTTTGGTTACACTGCCAAACTTCCACTCATCCATCATCCTTTCAAGAGTTTGGGTGAATGTAAACTCGCACTCTCAGACTTGCAAGAGGAACTTTTACCCCACATTTTGGATTTTTCTTCGCTTATGGCTTGCAAGATGCATACCTGCCATTGAAGTAAAAGATGGATTTTTATAAACACCATAGAATGAAACAAGTAAAACACTGTCAATAATTTAATTAAAGCAAATAAATGGTTCAAGATAAGAATAAGCTTAAAAACAAAAAATGGAGAGAATTTGCCTCAAGATCAACCATAGTAACTTCAGTTAGGCAGCCATGGCCCAGAGTACCATTACATTATTAGACCTTTGCACCTGCTACAGATGTGATTGTGAAGAGCAAGGGTCATGTTCTGGTATCATGAAAATACTAAAATAAGTGGAATCAAACATAGGATGAAGATGCAGGAGTGTTCCCAATTTTTAGGCAATATTAGCATTCAGATATTCCTATACAGCTGTCTTGACTGGTCAACTGATTGGCAGGCAACCACCTTCCTATAAATAGGGACATCTAACAATTCAAGCAGCCAAAAATAAGAGATGTCTATTTTCCATCTTTGAATAGAATATGACCAAGATATAATGTCCTCCAATCGACAAGAATCCTATATGCTAGCTAAACGCTCATACACAGGCCTCTTATCAGGGCCAAATAGATGAAGAGTGCATGTCTCCTACTGCATTTTGGCTCAATCGTTGTCCTCAAGATGAATCCACAACTATGGCTTTGAATGAGCCAGCTGTTCATAGGCCAACTCATGTTTGCTCAAATTTTGCTGGAATTGAGCTTACTAAATTACCAAACAGCCAAGCTCTATACTTCGGGAATGTTTGGGCGGGGGAGCTAGACTTTGAAATGGGAATAAGAATGAATGACTTCCATTCCGGACATTTGGTTGGGGGGAGTTTCATTCCTATTCTGATTCCAAGGGATATGGGAATGGCCAAAATCCTTCAAAATCCATCTTTACTCCCTCTAATATCAATTCATTCAATTCTAGTTCCGATCACGAACTAAGAGGGTTGTCTGCTTGGAAGGGTTTGGAGCCTTGAATGGAAATGGGAATGGATGACTCCCATTCCACTATTTGGTTGGGGGAAGTCGAAGTCCCATGCCTATTCTCATTCCATGGTGGAATGAGAATGTCCAATCCTACCAAAATAATCCCAATTCTCCTTTAAGGATTCAAAACTCTTTGGATAAGGATTCTAATTCCAATTTTGATAATGAACTAAATACTTTCGAGGATATGGCTATTCTGATACCCATTCCGTCCTTTTAATTTCGATTCTAATTCCCGCGAGCCAAATACCCCTCTGGATGCATTGAGAAAATGGCCATTCTGATTCCCCTTTTAATCTAATCTATTTTCGATTCTAATTCAAGGGTTTGGAGCCTTGAATGGAAATGGGAATGGATGACTCCCATTCCAACTATTTGGTTGGGGGAAGTCGAAGTCCCATGCCTATTCTCATTCCATGGTGGAATGAGAATGGTCCAATCCTACCAAAAATAATCCCAATTCTCCTTTAAGGATTCAAAACTCTATTCGGATAAGGATTCTAATTCCAATTTTGATAATGAACTAAATACTTTCGAGGATTTGGCTATTCTGATACCCATTCCGATCCATTTTAATTTCGATTCTAATTCCGGTCGCGAGCCAAATACCCCTCTGGAAGCATTGAGAAAAATGGCATTCTGATTCCCCTTTTAATCTAATCTATTTTCGATTCTAATTCCGGTCAGTTATGAACCCAACATGTCCTTGAATTACTCAAGCTCAACTCGATTAAGCTCAAAGTATGAGCATAATTCATATATATCATGCATTCATTCAATTATTATTTTCTAGATAGACAAATATTGCTATCTTTAACTATTATAAAATAACATAATTTTTATAGAACAGAATGTTATTAAACTATAAATTTTATATATGACTGAGATAAATGGCTCAAGTTATACAAATGCAACCTTGAGAAAGAGAAGAAGAAGGTGGGGCCGGGGGGGGTGGTGTTGTTAGTTCCAGGATGAGCGTTTTCCCTTTTTTTTTGTTACCAGGGTTAGGGCTTAGGGTTTTGGGGTAAAGGGGGACCTGAGGGAGAAGGAGGAGAGGGGCGGGACCCACTCGCCGGCGTCGTAAAGTGGCCGAGGAAGGTCTGGGCTCGCTCGTCGGTTTCCGCATCGCTGTCCAAGTCGGCCGGTGGTCAAGACGGGCGGGGAAGAGGAGATCAGCGGAGACCGATCGGAAGGTAACACTCCATTTGCACGAGCGAGGGATCTGCCTCCCGAGTGATCGAGTTTGAATTAAATTGGCCTGGCAACAATTTCGAGCCTCTTTCCAAATGGAGCTGAGCATGAGTCTGTTACAATTTCTGATTTGAATTAAAGCTTGATCTAAGTTTGAATTTAGCTAAATTGATTCTAACAATTTGAATAAGAATATTTTAAAAAACAACTTCAATTTTCTTTGTTCTAGAATGTTTATCCTCTTGGCCCTCTCACACTCCACAAATATATAAATTTATATATCAAGCAAAAATGAAAAAAAAAAGTATTGTCATGCAAAAGCAAATGGTGAATGAGCTATTTATACGATGGACCTATTCCAACAATGAATTACACATTTGATGACATCCCACCATAAATACAATTTTGAGCCTCATTAAGATGGACAAAATTTTTAGATCTCGGCTTCAAATTAACCCTAGTTTATCTAAGGCTTGGCTTGAGATTGATTTGGTGTCCGAAACTTAGCCTAATTTGCTTCAAAATAACATAGTCATGCAAATATTACTGTTGTAGCTGAACCAAACTTGAGCTGTTTGAAACAATTGACAGCCCCATGTAACATATATACACACTATGCACCAAAATAAATAGATATTGTTATATAAATTATTTATTACATGAAATTTAGATTAGGTTGTAATTAGGTTAATGCAGTCTAGACTCAAGCCCAACTTGATTTCGAAGATGGGCGATCTAGTTAAATTTGGATAAAACCCAAACCATCGGCCAACCTAATTACAAGATTCAATGACCTCTAGCTTTTATAGTTTTAATTTCTCTCTTCATTTTCTTCTCCTTTCATCATTTTCCTCCTTTTTCCATTTTCCTTTTTGTTATTGATACGTCTGGAAATAGTTAGACCTATATGGAGTCCAGCATGGCTCATCATGTTGCCTACCAACTCAGTACAGAAAATAGATTTCTCAGATCTTGCCATGTTATCTTCAAAAATTATGCTGGAAGAAGCCTTACACGTTTTATTTTCCGTAAGGAAGCATTTAACGCAATACCATATCTTTTTGACACCTACCACTACTAGGACATGCACTCGATGAAGATATACCAACTATGAAGACGTGCTCTATGCTACTCCTAGCCATGCAACTTCTACAAGGGCATGTGCTCTGCAGAAGAGTGCCTGCTGTGAAGATGTGCTAGCCATCATTCCTTGCATTGTAGAATATGTCCCTTAAGCGACATGTACTCCATATACCCGTCTATAAAAACCTTTTCCCGGGGATCCTTCAGGTAAGTTTTTTTAAGCTTCCGAAATCTTAAATTGAAGCTTAAGCGGGAACCAACCAAGTCAAAGTTGGAGGCTAAGCCAATCAGAGCCAGAGCAAAGTGAAGCAGGGAGACGAAGCCAAAAGAAGCCTAGGAGGAACTCATCAAGATTCCTCCATTCTCTTGCAAGCTTCATCCGTTCTCCCTTAAGTTTCATTTGCTCTCCCTTAAACTTTGCCCTCTCTCTCTCAAGCTCCACTTACTCTTCTTTAAGCTTTGCTCACACTTTCTCCCAAGCTTTCCCCACCTTCCACCACTTCAATCTATCATTTCTACTGCTTTGCCCGATTTCGCTCCTCCCATATGTTGTAATCCATCATCATTTCCATCCACTTAGAAACTATAAGCCCCTCTCTTCTAGACTAATTTAGGCATCAGAGGGTCCACCATCGGAGAAGCCCTCTATCATAACCTGATTTCCATGTCTTTGTTGCTTTTATAGGTTTCAGAGCATCCATGCATCTCAAAAGGAATCCTGGAGTGCATGCTGAAGTAGCCACATTTTGCAAGATCACATATCTCCGGTGGAACTGCAATAGATTGGTGCTAGAAGGAGGGTGCTTGATCCTTACGATTGTAGAGAGGACTTGTAGCCTTTTTTTTTCCTTTGTAGTCATCAAAAAGTAGAAGATGGTGGCAGATTCTGTTATTTCTCCTACTAAGGAACTAATTGTCCTAGCAGATCATCCTCAAGCTCTCTTAGACCAGAGTACCGGTGAGTCCTCGATTGTTCCTCTTGTTACAGCTGAATAGTTTCATCAGCTCTAAGTCCAATCACTAGCCGCCCTAGTGCAAGGCCTATAGCAGCCCCAATGCCCGGTGGCCACCCACCTTCAGATATCCTTTCTTTAGTATGGGGTGCAAAGCAGGGTGGTTTACCGCACCCTAATGGAGTAGATGGAGCCCTAAGGGCCTTCCAGCTAACCGGTAGCCCTAAGCAAGCTTTTCATTATTGCTCATTGTGATCATCAGGCCCCATGGGGGCATCTCATGCACACTATTCCCATCCCCGAGAGGGCATTCAAGGTAGGGATTATGAACATGATTCTCTTATTTTATTTTCTTCTTCTTTTTTTCTCTTTGCAAGACTCCTCACAGAGGGACCATCATGCCACCAGTCGCAAAGTCATACCCAACAGCACAAGACAAGTTGAACTAGAAGTCCAAGAGGTGGATAACTATGTGGAGGCCCTCCATCGGCTATAGACAACACTAGTAGGTGAGTCGCTCTTCACCACTTGTTTGCCCTTCTTGCAAGCAATTATGGAGGAGCCCATCCCTCATTGCTTCAAAGTGCCATCTATGTAGACTTATGATGGCTCTACTGACCCCTATGACCACCTAGAAAGATTTAAAGCTCTTATAATATTGCAAGAGGCGTCCAATGCCTTGATGTGCAAGTCCTTCTCAACTATCTTCAAGGATGTAGCTCAAGCTTGGTATAGCAGGCTCCAGTCAGACTCCATCAGCTCCTTTAAGAAGTTTGGCTACAAGTTCATTGCTCAATTCTAGAATAATAGAAGGCCTAAAAAGGGCTCCAACTTTCTCTTTTCTATTCACCAGGAGGAAGGGCTGTCCCTTTGGAGTTAATGGGTCATTTCATAATGGCCATTCTAGAGGTTTGTGGCCTAGAGCCGTCAGTCATGATGTCAGCCCTGTTGAGGGAGCTCAAAATGGGAGGCTTTTTCCACTCCCTTTCTAAGAGGTTTCCCCATGATTTTTCGAAGCTTTTGTCTTGCTTCGAAAAGTACAACAATATCAAAAAAGGTATGGTGGAGAAAAGGAAGGAGAAAGGGGAGCACAAGCATACCTAGGAGAGCCACCCTCTTCCTCCTCAACCCAAGAAGTAGAGTGATGAAGTTAAGTCTCATCGCTGCTCCAGAAGTCCTTGTAGTCGTTTTGCTAAGTTCACTTCATTGAACACTTCCCGAGGGTAAATCCTGATGGTGATAAAGAATTAGGATATTATGCATTGGCTTGGGAAGATAAAGCAAGAAGTTCAAGAAGGACATGACAAAGTATTGCCATTTCCACCGGGAGTATGGGCATGACATGGAGAGCTGCTTCTCCTTGAAGAAGGAGATCAAAGTGCTTATCCATCGGGGCTACTTGTGGACCTACATTGACCAACCCAAGGATGTATAAACCTCTGGCTACTAGTCCTAGCCCATCATGGAGCCTTTAGTGGACAACAGTCCCATCACTGAGTCCATCCACACCACTACTTGGGAGTCCCTCATTGGAGCAGTGACCTCATCAGCTAAAGGGACTCATGCTCACATAGCTTTGGTGGAAGTCTCCCGATCCAAGTGGTGCAGGCCAAATGAAGCCATTAGCTTTTCAGATGATGCTGAAGGCATCCAGACCCTCCATGATAATGCTATTGTAGTTTTCCTTACCATCATAAACTTTGATGTAAAGTGAGTTCTGGTTGATAATGGAAGCTTAGTAAATATTTATTTTATAATGCCTTTAGAAAGATGAACTTATTAAGAGATCACCTTCTAAGGGCGAGTTCCCTTTTGGTAGGATTCTCAGGAGATATTGTTCTTATGGAAGGCACGGTTATTCTATCCATGATCGCAGGCCAAGCACTAAAGCAAGCTACAGCCATGTTAAACTTCCTAGTGGTAAAGGTCCCCTTAGCCTACAATGTTATCCTGGGGAGAATAGGCTTGAATGCCCTTCGTGCCATCATCTCTACCTACTACTTGTTAATAAGATTTTCTACTATTGTAGTTTTGCTCAAGACTTGCTGACATGGCTGGATGTGGCTGTTGACTTAGATGACTCCAGGTTTCCCTCTATTTGACTTGGGCATTTTGGATCCTACAAAATGAAGAAGATATGAAAGTTTAGACACCGAGAGATGGTTGCCCATGGAGGACCCTCCGATGTTTAAGTCGGTCGTATATAGAAGCAAACAGCAAAAGAGAGGAAACTATAGCTTTTGTGCAGGTGATGCAGCAATGAAGTACTGGCGAGGTAGAATGGGAGCAGAAAAAGTAGTGAAGATGGGCATGGATGAGGTAGTAAAAATGGTAGGTGGTGCTCTGGAGCCCTAGCAAGGTGATGGAAATGAGTGCCCGCTATTGTCGGGAGAGTATGAGAGACATAGGTGAGGCAAGGTGAGGCTTTTAGCTAGGCAAGGTGGTTCTGGTCTTCACCTAAATATAGGTAAAAAACTCTTGGATGGCTCTGGGAGGACTATGAAGTCATCTGGAGGGCTCCGCATGCTTAGGGATGCTTATCTAGGGAATGTCCTTGGTGGAGCTTTCCAGTAGGTCCTTTGGAGATAAACTTGCTCAAAGGTATCGCTCAAGGAACTAGCCCTAGAGCACTTGCCCAAAAACTCTTGTCAAAAGGAGACTTACCTAGAGGGTTCAGGGAACAAATTTATATACGAGGTATATGGAATACCCGGTGCCTATGGGCATGTTGTGTAGGGAGAGGTGGTTGGTATGTCACTACAAAGCGCATGCCCTTGGAAGAGTGGGCAAAATCAGCATGGATCTCCTCTACACGTTAGGTGTGCTGCTTACATTAATGAAGAGTGATCGGCATTGGCGTGGAGTCCCCTAGGCATGCTGCTTGCATTAATAAGGAGTGGCTGGCATCAGGGAGTCATGGTGCAAGGTCACATACCCTTATATGGGAGGTGGGCAGCTAGTAGTGGAGGCTACGTGTCAGGCTCTCAGGAGTTTGCTTACTGTGTTGAACTGGTAGGTGGAATGCCTTGATTTGGTAGATGAAGTGGTCCGACATTGAGCTGGTAGGTGAGGTGGTGAGCTACATGGGGTCCATGTAGGAGTGATAATATTTGGATGCATTAGATGCCCCTCACTTCTTAGGATGAGGCTTCTTCTTTGCCTCAGGCTTAGGAAGTAGAAGTTGCAAGATACAGGCTCGACACCAAATCCTGTAGGGGACTGCTACCTGGATGGCTTGCCCTCAATCTTGGCTGGCGAGGCATGAGGAGATGCTTCATTCTACATCGGGCAAGGTGATGAGTATTAGTACGTAGAATGCATGTGACCTGGAGGAGATCTAAAGTATAGTACCAAATCACTTGGGACATCACGTCCCACCAGATTATGCGCATCCACTATATTTAATATGGAACCTGCATCAACTCGGAATAATGATAGTGGTTCGTAGCTCAAAGAGACAACAGTTTGTGCGAAGTAGCACGCCCGCTAGGGTGTAGATGCATGTCCTTCGATGAACCATCACTGGTTATGGTGGTGTTTGGATTGCTGCTATGGACTAGAGGCTTTAAATAGAGAAGAAGGGGGGTGCCATCCTTTTGTTTTTGCTATCTGCTATTATTGTCCTATCGAGAGAGAGAGCCTAGAGCCTTCATTGCAAGGGAGCTTGCTACTACTGCAGGAGGTGCTGCAACGAAAGAGATGGGTTCTCCCTTCCTTTTTCTTCTTCCTTTGCCTCTCTACTTAGTATTTTGCTTTGCAGAGTATTTCTTGGTGCTTTGTGACAGGGTCATGGTGGTTGAGGATACTTCTGAGGGAATTGTGTCCATTCTAGATGAGGACAACTTGGTGAAGATCCAGAAGAACTATGCTATCCCAATATTTATTATGCTTGAGGTGCTAGGACCTTCTGAGAGGATGACCATGGGGTCGGTGACCCATGAGGCATTGTATGAAGATGTGCTCATAGCTAGATTGAGATTTCTGATTCCAGCCATTGTTGTTGAGCTACTTCACTAGTACCAGGTGGCCCCTATGTAGCGGTTCCCAATGCTTGGTGGATGATCATAGAATTCTTCTACCACATGGCAGACTGTAGTGAGATGCCTCACAGGTATGTCTTTAGATACATTTTGTAATTGAAATACAGCTTGCATGGATGGTGGTATGCTTCACCATGAAAGGGGTATCAATTCCCGAAGGGTCTGCCCAATATATACCATTGGAAGGAATAGTTTTTCTTTGTCTCCTCTGTGATGGCCTGGCCATTCCCAACTACTTGGGGGTCACTGGACAGGTTGAGGATACAGGATTTCCCGAAGTTGTAGCATCTGGAGGGGGCGATAGTCCATAGCTTGGGAGCTACCAGCATCCCTCCTCTCGAAGATCTTCTTGGGAGGAATATCTGGCGGTGTTGTGCTACGAGGACCCACCCATCATTAATAAGTGCTTCTTCTTACTTCTTTGGATTTCTTCATCTTTTCAAGGATAGAAAAGTGATAGTTCTCCTTTGGTAGGCTTGTCTCTTCAAAAGATGGAAGCAAAGGTCTAAAGGCCAGCTTTTCCTCTAGGGAACAAAAAGGGGAAGCGAGTCTTGGATAGATCAGAAGCAGTGTTGAAGGTTGAGAAATAATAGTGGTGCCAGGAGGGACCCCTAGTCCCAGGTGGGCAAGGCCTCCTCCAGGGGCACTGGTGCTTCAATTGGCGAGGCTACAGAAATGGTCGGGGAGATTGTTGCAGTGGCCGATGAAGCTGTGAGGGTGGCGAAAGGCATTCTGGATACTCCTCATGAGGTTGTAGGGACTGTTGGTGAGGCAGCTAGGATACTGGTAATAGGTTGCGGCACTATCATGGCCATGGATCGGGCCATAAGCAAGGTCCGTGGGCCCTGAGAGATGCTAGCAACAACCACGGTGGCAATGCAGAGGAGGTTGTCACACTACCTGCAATGAAGAGTAAGGCCTTAAAGGAAGCACTACCCAAAAGTGAAAGAGAGGCGGTGAGAGGTGTTCGATCTCAAGATCCTATATGGGAAAATATATTTTTCATTGCTAGATAGGTGAGTGCCTTCGGGGTTCAGGGAGGAACTTCTTTAAGAGGATGTTTCGAAGAGCATAGAATGACTTGCCCGCATCCTAATGGCGGTAAGACCATTGACCTTAGGCCTCTCGCTTTGGAAGAACTTTGCTAGCACTCTCACTAAAAGCTCTTTTGTAGACAAACTTTGTAGTGTGGGGTCAACTCTAGTATTTGGTGTGGTTGGGGAATGACCAAGAGCAAGTTCACCATCGTATCTTGATGTTGGAGACCGAGCACGATGACACCGTGAAAGAACTGGGCATCGCCTCTGAGTAGTTGAATGTTGAGAAGAACTAGAGTCAGAAGGTTGCGAGAGACCTAGCAGTAGAACAGATACGGGATAGAAAGCTCTAGGCTGAAGGAAAATATGTCCCGATGGAAGAACAAAGCTGCTTAACTTGGTAAGGAGTTAGCTAGGGCTAACAATGCAGTGGGGGCACCAAAGAGATCGCTCACCCGGGCCGAGGGTGAAGTGGTTAGGTTGAGGACCTCGCTTATTAATATGGAGGGCAAGGTGAACGAATGAAGGAGGATGGGGCTAGGTTGTAGGGGTCACTTATAGAGGCCAGGGGCAAGGCAACCAGGCAAAGAGAAGAAGCTACCAGATTATGAGGATCGCTAGTTAAAGCTGAAGGCGAGGTAGTTAAGCTGAAATCAGAGGTAGCCAAACTATAGGGGTTGCTCGTCGAGGTTAAGGGGAGAGCATCCCTCGCTGAGTGCCATGCCTCTAGAGCTATTGCCATGATTGTCGAGGCCTTTCGAAAGGGGAGGATTTTCATCGAGAGCTCCTGGAGTCCTGTTGGGATGCCTATGCCAAGGGCATCTGATGGCACGGGAAGAAGGTGGCAAAGCTTTACCTGGGTGTCGACCTTGCATATTATCCTCTAGGGAGTCATCTTCTACCGGTGAATCCTGTGTCTTTGCTACTAAGGAGGGAGGCGAAGCGACATCGCCCGCTCCATGACTTTTATTTTTTGTTTTGCTTTTATTTCTTTTCTTTGCAAAGAAATTGTCACCTCGTCTGTATCGAAGATTCATTTGGAATGAAATAAAATGATCTTTTATCTTTCATCTTCCTTCATGCACTTTCCTTCTTGGAGTATTCTGACATGAAACTTCACATATCGTTTGCTATCTATATAGGAGATGAAGTTCTTGAAGAAGGAACTAAATTCTAGGCTAAAGGTTTGATTAGCTTCTAAGAAGAGGAAGAGAAGTGGTGGCAAGGAGGTGGAGACACTAGGATCAGACACAGATCACTGGATCCCATATGGTTTACTTAGTCATGTATCAAAGTTTTGAAAGTTTTGTAATCAATTAAGATTGAGTCCTGTAATAAGTTGAGGTTAGTTGATTTGTCTCAACCCTTAACCCTAGTCAGTATATTGAGTCCTGTACTCCAGTTATGAGTCCAGTATGAGCCCAATTTTTGTACAATAGAGGAGGTTACCCTATTTTGGAGTTCCATCAGACCACATCCAGGAGTCAGAAGCCACTACATTAGCCTATTGGATTTTGTGTGACAACCCAGGATCCAAGATGCCTTCTAGAAACCCTGATTCCTTCCAAATATTTTCCAGATGCCCAGATTCCAGTCCAGATGCCAGAGCATATTCCAAAACCAGGGCATCCATGATTTCAAAGGTCCACTTGCATCCCAACCCAAGGAAATCAGCCCAAGCATCAAGCCCGAGCCCTTAAGAAGCAAGATTCCAGCCAGATTCCCTGGAATATGCCAGCCCATGTGCCCAGCCCCTGGAAGCCCACCTGGGCCCCTCAAAAATTCACCCAAGCCCATGAAGAAGGCATCCTTGCTGCTGCTCCAAGGTCCAAAACTAAATTTGTGGAGTTTGACCAAGTCCAAGTTTAAGGGAGGCATCCTTAAGTGAGAAGGAGAAGACTAGTCTAACCTAGTTAGGATTTATGTTCCTAGTTGTTTTAAGATTTGTTTTTCTAACCTAGCTAGGAGTGGTTATTTTAATGCAAGTATGTAACCCTAGTTAAAGGGCATGAGAGCTCTATATAAACCCCACCCCACCCCTCACCCTCTTGTAATCAATTTTATTCATGATATCAAAATCCTGGTGAAATTTATTTGAGCTTGCGAGCTTGTGTTACTTTGTTTTTTTGGTTTGTTTGGTTCCTTTTTCTTGTGTTGGCCGACCATTCCTTGCAATCCTCCATGCCCACAGCAGCAAACCAAGCTTCCAAGCATCATCTACATCCTTGAGAAGCAGCCTTGAAGATGCCCCAGATCAACCGCTTCATCTGCTTCTTTGTCGCCCAGCTTCTAAACCCTAACCTAATTCCTTCTAAACCCTAGTTCTTTCCTTTATTTAATTGCTGTTTTGATTGACCCTTGACATTTTGCAGGATCCCTGAGATATTTCACCTCCCCGGAGGAGGCTTTCCTTGCCTCCAGGACCACCCAAATCAGCCATCTAATCAAGGAAACCGAGCTTCATCTTCTAGGCATCAATCTGAGAGCTGTGTGACCCCTTCGATTGCAGATTCTTCAAATCACTGATTGGTAACATCGTTCCCTTCTTTTAACTTTTGATTTAATGAAAATAAGCTATCCTAATCTAAAATTTCTAAATTCTCAGAAACTGGAATTTATTATTTTGCGTGAGTTTGCCTGTGATACGATGGTTCTTTGCATTGCTACTCTATCTACTAGTCTTTACTTAACTTTGAAATTTAGCCTATAAACTTAAATTATAAAAATTACAAAAAAATCAGTTTACTATTTTCCCTATATATTTAGCAATCTTAGAGTCATCCCACATTAGTTTGGTATTAGAGCGGGTTTAGGATAGTTTTCATTTGCATTCAATTCACGAAACCCTAGTTTCTGAATTTTCTGCATCCTGTTCACTGCATTAGGTCTCTGTTTTCCATCTGATTACAACCATCTAGGAATTTTATTTTTCCATGAAACTTACATAAATTGTTCTCTGTCTTGTCCTCTGATTTATCAAAATCTTTAATTAATTTTATAGAAACCCTAAATCATTAAAACTTGGCATATTAGAAACCCTAACAAAAATTCTAAGATTTCTGCAGCAGTCTGAAAACCCTAGGATTTGCATCATCATTTGATTTTTTTTTGCACAAAATCTGGTAGGTATCATCATCACCATCCTTCCTCTATCGTAGATTTTCTTTGATTTTTTTTGCATCAATATCTATGTCAAAATTTGCATCATCCGAAACCCTAATTTTTTGAATTTTTGCACTTACTTGACCCAACCTAATCAATTTCTAAACCCCCAATCCCAAGCCAAACTTTGTTTGCTAACCCTAGTTAACTTAAATTCAATTTGTCACAGCATAAAATAATTAAAAAAATATTTTATTTCTTGATTGTTCAGATCGCATCAGGACCATTGAGTGCTATCATCTTTAATCTAATCTTAAGGGCAGTCAATATAACATCATGGCAGGATTTCATCACCTATCTTGGGTCCAAAACAACCATCATCATACTAACCAAAGCCTAATTAAAATCAATTAGACCTAATTTTCCATAGTGGGCTAGGTGACATCAACAGGTCAGGTCTAAGCTATATGGGCCAACTAGTGCATTTAATCCTGTGGCTATTGCTGAAATCTGGTGTCTAAGGCTGAGGGTCTAGAGTCAAACGACCTAAGTGATGTTGTGATTTTTAATTAGATCCCTGCAAAAGTAGGGGGGCCTCCCACACTCCATCTCTCTACCGGGCCAGAAGAAGGATTAGCTATTGGGTTAAGTGTATGTTGAGCTGACCCACCTAGTTTTGGCTCTAGGTCTAGGAAACCCTAGATTGTACTAGCCTAGTTCTTTTTGCATGCTTGGCTGCACCATTCCATTCTGATTGCTAGATTGAGTGTATGACCACTAGATTAGGAACCCAATACCAGAAGTTTAAACCCCAACCTAGTTCAACCATGGAGTCCAGTCTTGAAGCACTCATAAGAACCATGAATGAACAATCGAACCATAAACTTGACCAAACCAATAACCAGATGACCCAATTAACCCAATCCTAAAACCAGATGAACCATAAATTCGACCAAATAGACCAAAGATTTGACCAAATGATCCAATCCCATAACCAAGCAACCCATAGGATTGATCCATTAGATGACCAAGTAGGAACCCTAGGCAAGACCTATAGAGTTGAACCCTAAGAACCCATAGTCTATAGAAATTAGCCTAGTGCCAATTAGTTTTCCCCTAGTCACCTTGAACCCTATAGGATTAGTACCCCTAGAGATGAACCAAGTATTAGTTAGGAACCATTTAATCAACCTACCCATGTTACCCTAGACATTAGTTAATTTTTTCTTAGCCAACCCTCTCTTACCACCTCATTGGTTCACCAGAATGATATTGAAGAGGAGATATATAAGGCTGACCCAAGCTTAGTGGAACAGTATGAGGAGGAAGAAGAGGAGTTCCCCATAGAAGACTTAGAGTTAGTTGAATCAATAGATACCCAGGTAGAAGCTACCCTAGAATCAGTTGACCCTGACCATACCCAAGTAGTAGCCAATCTAGATTTAGCTAACCTTGACCAAAACCAGTTAGTAGCCAACCAAGAGTTAGCTAACCCTGATCACACCCAAGCTGTAATGGAAGAGCAGTTAGAGGAGACTTTAGAAGAAGACCCAATTGTAGAGCCTAGTCCTGAATTTCATGAGCCAGAAGAGTTTATTAAGGACTTGATCTCTTTAAACCAGTACCCTTAGGATGAAATCATTGCATTGACTCCAATTGATCTCTTCCTTGAAATCAATAATCCATTCTTCCATTATGTAGACCCTTTAGATATGCCTCAAACCCATAAGGTAAATCTCATTAGTATAGGACTCATCCCTGAAACACCTTCTTGTCTCTTAGTCTACCTGATTAACCCCGAACCCTTTTTCAATCAGACTAACCCTGAATCCACCTCATATTCTCTGCCTTTTCATGAATTTTCTTATATTTCTTTAACCATTCATATGCATTTTATAGAGGTTTGCATATTGCATTCGTTCATTGAGTCTGTCATGTTTGCTTCCTACTTCTGGAAGACTCTCTGGCATCTATTAGGAGCTCATGTCATATTTTTATATGCATACCAGATCAGAGTTAAACCTAAAGAGTCTATAGTCTGTTAGGTTTAGGCCCGAGAGAGTCCAATAAAACTTCCTTCGATAGGGAAGCTTAGTCCAGTCTATTAGGTGTTAGTCTTGAGTCCAATAAATTCACAGCCCTAAATCACGTGCCTACACCTGCACTACCCTCTGCACAACATTTGTATCTAGAAATTAGTCAAAAGCTGAACATAAGTAATAAATTAAATAAAAACTTGGCTAATTCTCAAAAGCAAGATAAAAAAATTTTGTAGAGGATTTTATAATTGTAAAAGAATTTTCTGCTCGCGAAGTTGGCCCATCCAAGATAGTGAAGAATAATGGACCTGATGCCTATGTGCGTGAGATGCTACTTGATTTAGGTATTAGCTCCACCTTCATCATCTCAATCTTATAGAGTCTAGGGAGCCAGCAGTGATACCTAGCGAGCACCTTAAGCCTATCCCTCCCTTTGAGAGAGACCCACCCCAAAGTGTCTACATACAAATTGGCCTATAAGTGAGAAAAAGATTGAGAGAGCTCTAAACGATCAAGCTATCGATATCTGGGATAGAGACTATCAGCGATACTTGGTATGGTGGCAAGGTCAGCCAGAACTGAGGGCTTGTGGAATGCTGGTGCGGATCTGCAGCGCCTCAACCCAGACCCTCCTTTAGCCAAATTGACCCTTACTCGACGGGGTCGAGTTCCTCCCACCCCGGGAGAATTGGTGGGGGTACCAGGATCAGACATAGATCACTGGATCCCATATGGTTTACTTAGTCATGTGTCAAAGTTTTGAAAGTTTTGTAATCAATTAAGATTGAGTCCTGTAATAAGTTGAGATCAGTTGATTTATCTCAACCCTCAACCTTAATCAGTATATTAAGTCATATACTCCAGTTATGAGTCTAGTATGAGCCCAATTTTTGTACAAAAGAAGAGGTTACCCTATTTTGGAGTTCCATCAGGCCACATCCAGGAGTCAGAATCCATTACATCAGCCTATTGGATTTTGTGTGACAACCTAGGATCCAAGATGCCTTCTAGGAACCCTGATTCTTTCTAGATGTTTTCCAGATATCCAGATTCTAGTCTAGATGCCAGAGCATATTTTCAAACCAGGGCATCCATGATTCCAGAGCTCCACCTACATTCCAGCCCAAGGAAATCAGCCCAGGCACCAAGCCCGAGCCCTTAAGATGCAAGATTCTAGCAAGATCCCTTAATATGCCAGCCCATGCACCCAGCCCCTGAAAGCCCACCTGGGCCCTCAAAAACTTACCCAAGCCTGTGAAGGAGGCGTCCTTGCTGTCGCCCCAAGGTCCAAAACAAAATTTGTGGAGTTTGACCAAGTCCAAGCTCAAGGAAGGCATCCTTAAGTGAGAAGGAGAAGACTAGTCTAACCAAGTTAGGATTTATGTTCCTAGTTGTTTTAAGATTTGTTTTTCTAACCTAGCTAGGAGTGGTTATTTTAATGCAAGTATGTAACCCTAGTTAAAGGGCATGGGAGCTCTATATAAACCCCACCCCTCACCCTCTTGTAATCAATTTTATTCATGATATCAAAATCCTGGTGAAATTTATTTGAGCTTGCGAGCTTGTATTACTTTATTTTTTTGGTTTGTTTGGTTCCTTTTTCTTGTGTTGGCCAACCATTCCTTGCAATCCTCCATGCCCACAGTAGCAAACCAAGCTTCCAAGCATCAGCCACATCCTTGAGAAGTAGCCTTGAAGATGCCCTAGATCAACAGCTTCATCTGCTTCCTTGCCGCCTAGCTTCTAAATCCTAACTTGATTCCTTCTAAACCCTAGTTCTTTCCTTTATTTAATTACTATTTTGATTGACCCTTGACATTTTGCAGGATTTTCGAGGTGTTTCACCTCCCTGGAGGAGGCTTTCCTTGCCTCCAGGACCGCCCAAATCAGCCATCTAATCAAGGGAATCGAGCTTCGTCTTCCAGGCATCAATCTAAGAGCTGTATAACCCCTTTGATTGCAGATTCTTCAAATCACTGATTGGTAACATCCTTCCCTTCTTTTAATTTTTGATTTGATGAAAATAAACTATCATAATCCGGGAGTTTCTTAATTCTCGGGTCCTGAAATTTATTATTTTGCATGAGTTTGCCTGCGATACGATGGTTCTTTGTATTGCTACTCTATCTGCTAGTTCTTTATTTAACTTTGGAATTTAGCCTACAAACCTAAATTATAAAAATTACAAAATAATTAGTTTACTATTTTTCCTGCATGTTTAGCAATCTTAGAGTCATCCCGCATCACAAGGAGGTGATCATTGGAAAGACTAGGCAAGTACCATGGAAAGGTAGATGGAACCCACCCTTCCATGAAGCTCTACCCTCATCACCTTGATGCCGGAGTCTCTCTTTGGGACCATCGAGACTAGCCCTGAGGTTGAGGCAGAGGTGAGCGACTAGCCCATTGAATCGAGGGTGGATGCTTTATTGGATGTGGAATCTAGAAGCCGCCTTGTTGATATGGGTGAGGCTGACCATGAATTGTGATGGAAGCTACTGACGATGACATCCTGATGCAGGCTACTAACGAGCTTAGGGAGATGGACTCAATAATGGCTGCCTTCCTAGTGATGGAAATAGGAGAAGCGAAGCCATCGATGGTGATGGAGGCATCGCTAACATCGTCAAGGAGTCCAGTGCTCAGGAAAGAGTTTCTGACTACTGTCGAGTCTGCCGGTCTTAGTGCTATCATTCCAGTGTCCTTTGTAGAGGTACCTGCCTACCAATGGATAGCCAAGGAGGGTGGTTTGGACATTATAGAGACTAGCGAGCCTGTGCTAGTTGTTGATCCTCCTGTTGATGCCGTAATGCCATGAGACATATTGATGGAGGAGGCACTAGTCAATATGTCAAGGTTTGATCGTGCAATGTGGCAACTAGGCTCCAACCCACTTCAGACACATGTCAGCTTGCTCAAGTGACAAGGCTACCTCCTAACACCTCACCACATGGATACAAAGGTACGTGCCCATTAGTTTCCTACATGCACGTCAACCATTATCAGGCCCGCCCTGTCTTGCATCCTTGCATGCTCCAAGAGCAATGATCATTAATGTTTGCTACTTGAGGAACACTTGCCGCAAAGACGTGCCATGCTGGCTACCACTCCTTGCCTCACCTACCATGGCATGATCTCCCATCTCGAGCATGCCTGTAACAACTGAAATATGCTATTCATCATTTCTTTTCCTTAGGCATTGGTACATGCCTATAAATTAGTTCCTGGAGACCCTCCAGGTAAGTCAAATAAGGGCATGGTAAAGACACAAGAAAAAGAACAAGGAGAGATAATGGAGATGAAACTAAGAGGCCACTCTTTTCAGGAGCCACTTCCTTCCACCATAAAGGAACCCTCTTCTTGCTCCACCTAAAAAAGCACACCCAGAGCTCCTTGAATTGAGTCTTTTATAGCTCGCCCCCTGCGTGCGATCCCTGTAGGCCATCCAATGCACTTTCAATTGCTCATAGAGTGTTTGTGATGGGGACATTAGATCAGACATAGACTTCAAGCTTTACTTTGTTCTCTAAGTCATGTGTTGGTCAATTTTTGCTAAGTCATGTAATAGGATTCTGAGTCTTGTAATTCACTAGTTCTGTGTCACTTATATCAAAGTGAGCCAAGTTTTGTAATAAGTTGAATTCATTGAGTCCTATTACTTGAGTCCATTTGTAAGTTGAGTTTACTTGAATCCTATAATTTTCAAGTACAAGAGGAGAGGATCCCTAGACCAGGAGTTTTATAAGGCCTCACCCAGGAGCTGGAGACCTTGCAACTGCACCCTACTAGACCTTCCATGCCGCCCAAGCTTATGGAGCCTACACACTTGAAGATACTAGGCACTACATGGAATATTTCTTCTCCCAAGTGCCCTGGTCTAGAAGCTCATGAAGAAGTGGCACCCCAGATCCCTAGCCTTGGCACCCCAGTCCAAGGCCCATAGCAGTTGGCGCCCCTCCCTGGCCCATTCATGTTGGCGCTCCCCTCCCAGGCCTTTGACCAGTCAAAGAAGGTGTCATCCTAGCCCAACAAGTAGTGAAGCAGTCCAAGCCCAAGAGGAGACCCTTTGACCAAGTCCAAGGAGGCCCAAGAGAAGACCAGGTCAAAAGAGAATATTCTTCTTCCAAGTAAACAAAGAATTGTAATCCTCTTCCTATCAAAATTTGTAATCCTCTTCCTATCAAAATTTGTAATCCTCTTCCTACTCAAACCTTGTAATCCAATCCTAACAAGGAGAGGACCTGGGTGAAGCTATTAATACCCACCCCCTCCTCTTCTTGTAAAATAATCTCTTATTCATGAATTAAAACTCTGGTACATTTTCTTGTGACAATTGTGTTCTTTGGAAGTGTGTGTGAGATTTGAGTGCCCTAGCTTTACAAACCCTAGCCGCCCCCTGCTAATCTCTCTCCTCCCTCAAGCCAGGCCGCTCTCATCCAAGACCAAGTGTCCATCTTCTCAAGCAGACCGCCAGCCTCTCCAACATCCCTTCCCTTCCCCTCTTTAATCTTTTTTCCAATTTCATATTTTTTCCATCATCCTTGATACTAACCCCTGACGTTTGCAGGATCCCTCCAGTGCCAGGTCCTCTGAATGAATTCTTCTTTGTCCCTGAACCAATCTGATAAAAAGCTGACGGATTCATGGAAAAGTGATCGGGACATCCAGGCACTGATCTGAGCGGAGCGATCTCTTCTACAGCAACGAGAAATCATTGCCTGGTATGTTAAACTTAATTTTCATATCTTTTTGTCTGATTTCTTGAAGTTGAACATGCTCCTAATAGGCCTTCTTAGACCTAGGACCCTAATTTTCTTTTCTCTTTGATTAATCTAGCATGTGGGTAGGATGCTAATTGATACAGGATAATCATAACCTAATCTAGGCTAGTTTTGGGAATCAAAATCATAAAAAAAATCCAAAAATATTTGCTTACTTTAATCTGATTTTCTTCATTTTCATCCCTTGCATATCATCCTGCATCATATTAGAATCCTGTCCCTCATCAGTTTGGGCCTTTGTGACTCCACTCATCCATGTGCCATCCCTTGAGAAGCAGGATTTGTATGCACTGAGATCCCTTTCTCCAACAGATTCTATTCTATCTCTCTTCTTCACTTCTTCTCTGGCTCTTCTTCCACTCTTTCTCTAAGTTTAGAGAGGACTCCAAACCTCCTCTATTGGACTCTCTAGGAGACTGACTTAGGTATCGAAGGGTCTATGACTAGAAACTCGATCTATCATCAGGAATCCATCTCCAATGTGTTGGACTTTTTGGTCTTCTCTGTCTTCAGGACTGACTCCTAAAGATAGGACCCTACAAAGTTTGGCTCCATATCAGTAGTCACTCCTACTCAAGCCTTGTCTGAGCTGAGCTCGAGTCGGCACTACCTTCTAGAGATTCACAATAAATTGGTGCTAGAGGAAGGACCTGGTACCTATAAACTTCATCGAGGATCAGAGTTTGTCTCTGATACCACTTCACCTTTGGTTTGTGCTATAGCCAAGGAAAAAAGGCTCATCACATCTGCTCTCATTGAGGCATTAGTAACCTTGGCCACCCCCTCCCTAGTTTCTCTAGAAGGAGGGAGGTGGGACATCCAGCTACACCAACTATCACCACCAAATAGTTCCAACAGCTCTCTCAGTAAGTCTAGGTGCTGACAACCTTGGTACAGAGTCTTCAACAGGCCTTGTCAAGGCTTGAGGCAGAGCCCATTGGCCATCCATCCATGTCATGCCCACCTTCTCCCATGCAGGGCAAGCAACCCATAGTGCAAGGCGAGCTTAGGGCATGGGCCGAGCCTGGGGTCACCCCACTGCAAGGTCGAATCCTCCCTGAGCGAGGTGAGCTCCCCATCGAGCCTCATCCCAACTTGTCACATCTTGAAGTCACCACTCTCACCAAGAGCCAAGCGAGGCATGTCCATCTAACTCTTTTGTTTCTATCTCCTCCATGCAGGATGCTTCACCAAAGGAATCGTTAAGGCCTTGTCCTACCCATCGGTCTGGGCGATAAGGCAAGCTGGCCTGTAAGCTCCAGATGGATGGCTACCTAAGAGAGTTTCACCAACACAACTTGACTTCAGGTAGTGAGTCTTGATTCATGGTTTGTCCCCCATTATCCCATAATATTATTGAGGAATCGATGCCCCACCACTTCAAGGCCCCTACTATGAGACTTACGTCGACACCTTTGACCCGTTTGACCATCTAGAAAGCTTCAAGTTCCTCATGCTACTTCAAGGAGCGTCGAAAATTCTCATGTGCATGACCTTTCCAACTACCTTCGGAGAAGTGGCCAGAGCTTGGTATACTCGACTCTAGTCAGGATCGATCTATTCCTTTGAAGAATTTGGCCCGAGATTCATGGCTCAGTTTCAGAGTGGCAAGAGGTCGAGCAAGGCTTTGACTTTCTTTTCTTAGTTAAACAAGAGAAAGACGAGTCCCTCTACTACCATATAGGTCATTTTAAAGTGGCCATGTTAGAGGTTCGTAGCCTTGAACCCTTTGTCGCCATGTCAGCCTTGAAGAGAGGATACATGAAGGTAGCTTCTACTTTTCTCTTTCCAAGAAGTTCCCATGGAGCCTTTCTGAGCTTTTGGCTCATGTGAGAAAATACATCAATGCTAAAGAAGGCATGGTGGAGAAGCAAAAGGAGAAGGGAGATCAGAATCATTCTCGAGAGGACCACTCCCATCCAACCCTTCTCCTCCAGTAGAAGCAGTCGTAGAAGAATAAGTGGGATAAGGAGTTTTGCTGCTGATCCGAGAGTCCTAGGCCACCCCACTAGGAAGACTTTGCCTTTTTAACACTTTCTGGGAGTAGATCCTGTGGATATCAAAGGTCAGGATTTTGTTCGGTGGCCTGGGAAGATGAACAAGAAGTTCCGAAAGGATTTCAAGAAATATTACTAGTTTCATTGGGACTACATGCATGACACTGAATACTATATTTCTCTAAAAAAAAGATCAAGTCATTGATTTGGTGAGGCTACCTGTGTAGTTACATCAGTTAGCCTAATGCTTCGAAGGTCACTGGTCAAGAACCCCACCAGCAGTGAAACCCCTAGTCGAGAATAGAATCCATGTTGGTACCATCTCCAATGGACTAGCCACTAGGGGGCAATCACCTTTGGGTGACTCACTTATGTCAAGGTGTCCTAGTTAGAAATGCCCTAGCCTAAATGCCAGAGAGTAGAAGAACTTATTACCTTTTCCATTGTTGACACTGAAGGAGTCCTATTCTCGCATGATGATCCTATGATTATTTTGCTTGCTATTTTCAATTATGATGTAAAGATAATCTTGATGGATAATGGAAGCTCCATAGATATTTTATTTCATGATACTTTCTCTCAAATAGGTTTGTCCAAGGATTGCCTTCGAAGGGTGAACACTCTCTTGATTGATTTTTATGGATGCCATTTCCATTGAAGGCATCGTGACTCTACCTGTGACAGCTGGCTGAGCCCCAAGACATGCCATGGCCTTCTTGATTTCTTGGTAGTCAGATCCTAGCAGCCTACAACACCATCTTGGGAAGATTTAGCTTGAATGCCTTGCGAGCTATCATCTCAACCTACCACCTATTGATAAAGTTATGCACTCCCAATGAAATGGACAAGGTATGAGGTGATCAGGCCTGCTATGTGGCTACCCTCAAGCAAAAACCAAAGGAAGCCATGTCTATTTTGAGCCTCGACCTTCAGGATCAACAGAAGTTGCAGTTTGAAGAGCCTATGGAGGAATTGATTCCTATTCCTTTGACTCGATCGACCCCTCCCGGGTAGTGTATATCGAGAGTGAGTAGAGTGAGAAGTCTAGAACCCGACTGGTGGAGTTTCTCCATGCGAACACTGATATTTTTGTATGGATAGCAACTGATATGCCAGGCATCGACCATGAGGTCATAGTGCATTACCTCAACATTGATCCTACACACTTGCCAGTTTGCTAGAAGAAAAGAAGCTTTGCCCCTAGCACCAGCATGCCATCAAATAGGAGGTGGAGAAGCTTCTAGAAGCCATGTTCATTCATGAGGTCTAGTTTTCAGACTGGCTTGCCAACATTGTTCTAGTAAAAAAGGCCAATGACAAGTGATGGCTGTGCATTGACTTCACCAACTTGGACAAGGCCTGCTCGAAGGATTGCTTTCCTTTACCATAGATTGATCAATTGGTGGATTTGAAAATCGAGCATGAGACTCATAGCTTCATGGATGTTTTTTTAGAGTATAAGCAGATCTAGATGGCATTTGAGGATGAGGAGAAGACCCCCTTCATTATGGACTAAGGGATATATTGCTATAAGGTCATGCCTTTCAATCTAAAAATATGGGAGCCACCTACCAACACCTCACCAACAAGGTTTTCAGCAACTAGATTTGTTGCCCAGGTGGCTTTCCCAGGAGGGGGGTGAATTGAAAATTAAAAACTTTAAGCAATAATGTGCTTTTTGAAATTTCTTTTAAGGTGTTAAGTGCTGTGATGATGTATTTAAATGTAGAAGCAAAATCAGATCAGAAAAGTACACCACAAACATACAACAATTATAGTGGTTCGGAGCAATCCAACTCCTATGTCCACTATCCAAGATTATCACTTGGGATTTTCACTATATCCCCCACCAGAATACAGTCGGATTGTTTTTACAAGCTCACAATCCAAACCTCTACACTTTGGTTTTTCCGGGATCACCAACGAAACCCAATTTAGTTTTACCAGGATCACCAAGAACCCAACACTTGGTTTTAAACAAAGGCTAATCAAGAACCTATTTGGTTTTTCAACCGGACTCACCAATAACCCAATAATTCAAAATGAATTGAAAAGAAAAGCAACTTAATGACAAACATATTTCTGTCGAATGGTTGCCGATGCAGCTTGAGAGAAGTCCACTTGAATGCACTTCAATATACTTTAATGGCTTATATAGCTTCTTTACTAGATGCTTCAAGCTTTAGATGAGAGTTGGTGAAGGCTTGAAGGCTATCTTGAATGCTCTTAGTGCTCTTTTGCTTGTTGACTTGGTTGGATATTCAATAATGCATTAACTCTCTCTAAAAACCTTTTTCAAAAAGTTCAAATCCCTCAAATATATAGTCATGTACCTTTCTCAGATGATTTTAGTCATTATAGACCGTTGGGATGTGATATTTGACCATTGGAGCACTTTTTGGATTCAAAATCCAATTTAGAACTAGCCGTTATATGCCTCTAACTGTTATTCGAGTCAGCTAGGATTAATCGAGTCAGCTCGGATCCTCAAAGTAGTTCTGGTTGAGTTTACTCTTTTCAATCTAGTCAGCTCGCTTGCACAGTCTTTTGATTTCTCACTCTGTAAGAGTCGGCTCGCCTTGATTCTAGTCGACTCGGATCCACAGGCCTTCAGAATTTCAATCTGGACGAGTCGACTAACTTCTATTCCAATCGACTTGGTTGACTGTGGTTCTCAAAATGCATTTTCTGGACTCTGGAGGAGTCGACTTGATTTACTAAAGAGTCAGCTTGGATGTCTGACAATATGATAGAGTCAGCTTGGACTCCCCTTGGGTCAGCTCGCTTGTCTGATTCAGGAAGTAGTACTCTGGACGAGCCAGCTCGGGTCCCTTAGAGTCAGCTCGGATATTTGCATGCCAGAATCCTCATGCGTGCCATGTGTTAGAGTCGGCTCTCTTCTCTTCGAGTCGGCTCGGATGAATGTTTCAATGATTTTTTTAGACTATCTCCAGAATTCATCCAGCATTTCTTCAAGCTTCAAGATGTCTTAAAACTCAACATTTTTTTAATAAATAAAAAGCTTGAAACACATTTAGAAATAACCCAGTTTTATGATCTTTCTTAACTTTTTTCTATGGGTTCTTCTTTATAATATTCACAATTACAACACAACTCAAAACAAGGAATGAAAATGTAGGAGTTGAAATTTGAGCAATGAATTCATCCTACAAAAAATTGTAAACCACTTGAAGAGTTGTTAGTAAAACAAATGCATGCACAAATATTTGGTTATCATCAAAATCACTTATGGGGTCAACAAGATTGACTATAACATGGAAGTTAACATTGACAATATATTGGTGAAGAGTGGCAAGGAAGGTCAGTACATGAAAAACTTGGAAGAGACCTTCTAGACCCTATGCAAGTATCGCATGTGGCTCTACTCCAATAAGTGTACTTTCGGGGTTTCCTTAGGAAAGTTTTTAGATTTCATGGTATTTCACCATGGAATAAAAATGAATCCCAAGAAACTCTCAGCGATTCTAGAAATGATACGCCTCAAAAGTCGGAAGGAGGTCCAGCACCTTGTGGGATAGGTTGCTATGCTAAGTTGGTTCATTACAAGGTCCGGCGACAAGTGCTTGCTCTTCTTTAAGGCTCTTAGATAGATTAAGGACTTCTAATGGATGGAGGAGTGCCATACCACCTTTAAGTAGCTCAAGACCTACTTGGCCACTATGTCGCTCCTTAGGAGATCGATCATGGGAGAAATGCTCTATCTTTACTTATTTATCACTCCCATGGCCATAAGTTCCATGCTCATCTAAGAAGAGGATAAAGTGTAGAAGCCAGTTTACTACATTAGTTGAGTTCTTAAGGATGCAAAAACTCGATACTTGAAGATGGAGACCGCCTTTGGCCTTCTAAATATAGCAAGGCGATTTTGTCCTTATTTTTAAGTGTATCCGATCATGATCATGTTCAAACAGCCTATGCGATAGATGTTATAGAAGGTTGACACCTCTAGAAGGGTCTCCAAATGGGCAGTGGAGTGGGTGAGTTTGATATCAAGTATCAGCCATGCCCTTCCATCAAGGCCTACGCCTTGGGGCACTTTATTGTGGAGTGCACCATCCCTAATGAGGAAGGGACCGAACTGATCCAGGAGAAGCAAAAGCCAGTAGTCGAGCCCTAGACTCTCCATGTTGATGGTGCTTCCAATGCTGGAGGGTCCAGAGTCAGGATGATTCTTGCTAGCCTGGAAGGGGTCGTCATCGAGCAGGCACTTCGCTTCAACTTCAAGGCCTCTAATAATGAGGTAGAGTACGAAGCCCTCCTCATGGGATTGAGATTTGTCTGTGAGCTTAGGGTTCAACATCTCAAAGTTTTCAGTGATTCTTAGCTGATAGTGGGGCAAGTTCGTGGAGAGTTCAACACTAGAGCCCTTTCATGGAGAGGTAAATGGAAAAGGCAGATCACCCCATATTTCCTTTCCTTTGAAATTATATAAATTTCCTGGACAGAGAATGCCCAGGTGGACCTATTATCAAGGCTCGCCACTTTTGGTTACAAGGATGTTTTGAAGACCGCATACCTAGAAAACCTTGAGAAGCCAAGTATCAAGGAAGAGCCAGCCCCGATCCTACAAGCAAGCAATGAGCCTTGTTGGATGGATCCTATACAAGCAGGAGCGTTACCATAGGATGCAATTGAAGCAGGAGCGTTACCATAGGATGCAATTGAAGCGAGGAAGCTTAGGCATCGGTTTGCTCCATTCATGGTGATTGATGAAAAGCTATACAAGCGAGCATACTCGATGGCACTCCTGCACTACCTCCATCTTTAAAAGTAGATTTTATCTTTTAGGAGGTTCATTAAGGGATCTGCGATAGCCACGTAGGTGGCTATGCCTTGGCCTACAAGATCCTGAGGCAAGGGTACTAATGGCCAAGCATCTTCAAAGATGCCATTGAGTACATGTGGTATTGTGATTATTGCCAGGGGTATGCCGCATCAACCCACAGTACCTCTTAACTCCTTGAGCTCTCCTTGGCCTTTTACTCAATGGGGGATAGATATCCTTGGTCCTTTCTATCAGCCACCAGTTAGAGAAAATTCTTGATTATTGCCATCGATTATTTCACTAAGTGGATCGAGGTGGAGCCCCTGGCCTGGATCACTAAGCAGGAGGTTTGAAAGTTCATCTAAAAATTGATAATCTATCATTTCGGACTCCCCTAAGTTATCATTACTAACAATGACAGACGGTTTGACAATGCATCCTTCAAGGAGTTTGCGAGGATCTATAGATCAATCATTAATTCACTTCAGTTGCACATCCACAGATGAATGGAGAAGCGAAGTCACTAACTGGACGATCTTTTAAGGATTGAAGACCCGACTGCATAATATTGGAGGACTCTGGATGGAAGAATTGCATAGTGTCCTTAGGCCTACCGCACCACCCATCAGCTCCTAATGGACGAGATACCGTTCAACCTTACTTTCAAGATCGAGGCCATCATCCCCTTGGAGGTGGGCCTATCATTACCCTAAGTCGAAGCCTAAGACAAGTGGCACAACTTAGAGGGCCTTAGGGCAAATCTTGACCAAGGAGGCTTAGGATGGAGCTCGAATTTGAATGGTTATGTATCAACGATGCACGACCTGTTACTTCAATGCCCATGTAAAGGTGAAGCAGTTTTGGCCAGGAGAACTTATCCTTCGAAAGGTAGCAGTCAGCTAGTCTGCGGAGCATGGAATGCTTACCTCTAATTAGGAAGGATCCTATTGTATCACTGAGGTGGTCTAGGTTGGCACGTACTTGTTGGAGCAGCTAGATAGCATGCCCATCACCCAAACTTGGAACTCTAACAATCTTCAGCCATACTACCAATAAGATGTACTCTTAGTTGCTATACTTGATCTTTTCAACAAGAATCCTTTCCTCTTTCATCCAAAAAGAGAAAGCATTCCAAGCTAGAAACATCCTTGAAAGTTTTGGGATGGAACTATCCCAGGCAGGTTTACTAACACCCCTTATTCGATAAGTCCTGGACCACGACAGGATTTTGACACCCCTTATTCATGAAGTCTCGGTTGGGCAATTAGATGTCTAGGTTGGATATTGATGTCTATGATCCCTGGCTAAGTGGTTAGTCTCCCAGACACCCTGGTGAGGTCATCCTAGGCAAAATCTTAATATTCCCAAGCTTTAGAAGAGGTTGCCCCAAGTACCTTAATGAGCTATCAGACTCCTAGGCTGGGTCACGATACCCCTAGTCCTAGTCAAGTAGTAAGCCTCTCAAGTTCTCAAGCCTTGGGCAAGATTATCCTAAGCACCCTGGCGAGCTGTCAGACTTCCGGACTGGATCACGATACCCCTAAATCCTAATTAAGCAGTAAGCTCCTAAGTTCTTAAGCCTTTGGCAAGATTGCCCCAAGCACCTTGGCAAGCTATCAGACTCCCAGACTGGGTTGCATATCCCCAAGTCCTAGTTAAGTAGTAAGACTCCTGCATTTTGAAGCCCTAATGAGGTGTCCAGGTAGGGTTGAGACACCCCTTATTTTAAGGTGCTCTGGGCAAGGTTATCCTAGGCAAGATTAATGAGCCTTTCAAATAATACAAGTACACAAGCATGTAGACACAAGCAAGTATCGAAAGAATGAAGGTTTATTTCATTAAATAAGTGCTTGGTACACATGTTTTTGGCTCTACAACTAGATTATACATACCAAGGATGCCTTGAGAGATAGATGGAGGATAGGGATAAGTTACATAAGTTGTATAAGACTCCTTGACACTCCAAAGTATCTTCGATGCCTCACATACAAGAGAAGGATCGGGACCAAGTCAAAGCTCTCTAGAGATCTCAAGAATCCCATAGTTAGGCAAGGTCCATTTCGAGAGGCCCTTCCTTTGCTCGATCATGAAGAGCTCCCAGATCCTTCAAAGAGGCTTAAAGATAATGCTGGCTGGCAAAGAGAAGATGTGCATCATCCATAAAAAGCCCATCCAGCACATAGGGGAGGTGGAGGCGAGCCACAAGCATTGCTGAGACTCACCCACTAAAGACAGCTAGAAAATACACCAAAGATCTCACCAGAGTACCTTGCCATGGCTTCAGTGTGGTCCCACTACTAGCCAGTAAGGTTGCATTTCTGAGGCTACTCCTACTATTGACCTAGCTGACTTTCAATAGAGAGCCAGACCCTGCTTGATGAGACCTAAAACTACATCATAGATGGTGATTAGCCACCATCGTGACTCCCTCTTTCGGATTCATCAGATGATGAGCAGTGCAAGTTTATAAAGCTATACCTGCTACAAACCCACCTACTACCAGACATGAAGGTGAGTCATAATGGTGGAGGAATTGGGTGACAAGGTATACAACCATCGCCTCCCCTCCAGCTCCATCATCAAACTGGTGAAGGCCACGATCCGATAATAGGAGTGCCGACCTTTTCCAATACCTCCCATGCTAACAAGAGCACCCACTAGCACTCGCATGTTATGGAGGAACCTAACCTGGAGAGAACCCTTCCAATGAGAAAGGGAACTCCCATGGACTAGCATCGGAGAACCTCCACTAGTGTTATGAAACTTCTCTCTGGTCATTGGGATTCTGGAAGGATGTAGCGAAGCCCAACTCCCTCAATGTCCTACTTATAGAGGGAAAGAAGGAAGGTCACTTTGCTAATTGCCAATCAACACATGATAGGTGGCACTGTCCCATCGGCCGGATGATCGCTCCTAAGGAATTTGAAGACAAGGCATCGAGCAGCTTCCCTAAAGGTGACGATTCTCTTGGAAGGCCACACATTCATGACTCTTTGTGCTTCAACTGAGAGACACCATGGAAGCTCTGTGCCACCTCTGATTGAGAGCCACATCAGGATTGAGTTTGCCTCAAGTGATGCATCAGGCCACATTGCATCTTGTGATTGGAGGACAAGTCGAGCCTCTACAACTCATCTATAGGTTCTATCAAATCTAGAGACTCTGGTGATCCATAGAGACCTGAGACAAAGCATTCTCCACTTGATAACACATTAGGTACCAGATAAAACTATTCTAGATGACAGAGATATACAAGGCATCACAGTTTAAAGTGCTGGACATGAAGAAATGAAGTTAAGGAAAGGAGAATTCTTATCCTTTTCTTGGGAAAAGATGGGGAAGTACAAAGTCAATAAGCCTTAAGGCCTTCCTCAATCTCTCCCTCCTATGCCTCCCTATATCAACAATTTCCTCAGGCATGGAATTGCGGGGAATAAGTGGCTCAGTTGCCCCTCTTATTTTGGGAAAGCAACCTCGTATTATAAGTTTGGATACCCTAAAGCCATAGCCATACCCCTACAAGCATGCCTCGTCTGCTACCCTAGATGAGCCTTGAACTCCTCTAATAGCCAGAGATTTGTGTGTGCTCTTTGAAGGCTTCTCCCTAATGGTGCTTGGGCTTCGCTGACCCTCCAAAGTATGGGAGAGTTCTGCCTCAAGAAGATCAACCTTCATATCTACCTCAACAACCCAGGCCCATAGTGCTGCTAGATGTTGAGCTTCGTCCATCATGGTGGCCCATTTGGAGGTCACAACCTTTTCTACATCTATCAATCTTCCTCATAGGAGAGCTAGTTCATGCTACGGGTCTTTTGTTGGCTCAGTAAACCATTACATCTTCCATGAGCCCCTCTCGTCACTACTCAAGAAGGAATTGCCTTGCCCTTCTCCATGGACACCCACCGGTGATGTCGGATAGCATGCTCATCCCATGGGGTATCTCGCCCCCCTCTGTGGATGCCCGCCCTACTCATAAAGAGATTCCACCATCATAGCCTCACAAGTGATACTGAACAATGTATTGAGCTTGTGAA
The DNA here is from genome assembly GCA_021397845.1 of Areca catechu. Lineage (NCBI taxonomy): Eukaryota > Viridiplantae > Streptophyta > Magnoliopsida > Arecales > Arecaceae > Areca > Areca catechu. Next base: position 27,677,466 of record CM038042.1, on the reverse strand, counting down.
GCATGCCTCCAGCTAATGGATCAAAAATTTCCTGTTATGGGGCTGTGCACTCCTCACCGATATCTTTAGTTAGGGCCTCCATAGTAGCCCTTGTAGGAACCTCGGTACCCTCCATCTGTATGCCCATGGAGAATTTAGCCATCATCACTAAATCTTCACCCATGCCTGACCTTGTTCTGGCAGGCTCCTAGAACCGGGTGAACTTATAGTGGGCGGCCTTTAGCTCTTGAGTTAGATCCTCATTCATGGTTATGTACAGGTCCAGCTTACACTTGGCCATTTGCCTAGCTTCCTCCTCTATGGACCAGTCATGCTCTACATAAGTGCATACATTTCTACAACCTTCAATCTGTGCCTTCCATCAGTGAATTCTCTCTTCATGCTTTCAACTTCCTCCTAAAGCCACATGGCATTGGTCTTAGCCACCTATTAAGAAAATGTAGCCATCAACCAAGCTGAAAGAGAGAGATCACAATAATGACAAGTGCCACCTTACTTGCATATTCTGGGTAAGGCAATCAATTGGCCTCCTGGGCAGCTTGTCAGGTATTCTGCTGGCATGAGATGGGGAGTTGTGAAGTCAACTCTTGCTTCTATCTCTAGTCACCATGGGGAGTATCCCCAATGGGCAGGACACCTATAAAGTGCCAACATAGATGTAGCCACCTCCTCGCACTCACTAGCCTTGCCTGCAATATTTCCTACCGCCTCGACTATAGCAACTTGACCATGGCAGAGAGAACTCTAGCCACCACCTGGATCGTTGGCAAGCCCCCCATAGTAGGCACAACCATTACTCCTACTGCCTTGCCTGATCGTGCTTCAATAGTAGCCGGGAGAACTTCCACTGTAGCCTCAATCACCGGTGAATCCACCATGACAGGTTCATTTTCTTCAACTACCTTGGCAATGATTGGTTCCCTTAGCACTACAGACACCATGGGCCTAGCCACCTGCACCTTCCCCTCTTTTACGATGTCGAGAACTATAGCAAGGAACTACTGGAGTCATCTCCATCACCTTGATGTCCACTGGGGCAATCGGAGCCACCACTATGCTTTTATCGGGATGACTACCCCAAGATTTGTGGCAGACATCCTTAAGATCACCTCGACAACTCCTTCCATAAAAGCCATCACTTCTCCACTCATGACCGCACCCCCTCTTCTACCTCAGCCCTGCCATCACTTCTTCCTCCATGACTCCTTGGCAAGACCGTCGAGCAACTTTGAGAGGGTAAATTTGAATCTCATGGCCTAACCAACACAGTAGTAAGCAAGGTCAACAAGCAAGTAAGAAAAATAGGAAGCAAAATATAGTGAAACTAGAGTTTAGCAAAATTAAATTCTATTTTAATAGATTTCTAGGTATTCTGTACAAAGCCACAGTGGTCAACACAAAAGAAAGGAAGAAGAAGAAGCAAAGAGATGTGCAGGCTAATCATGGGCGGCCAACCTAATCTTCTCTAAGTCCGAGGCCCTTTCCACTAAAGCTTGAAGATTCCTCACTGCCACTTAAAGGTAACTCTATCTTCAATTTCTTGACATTAACATTTGGGAATAGCTCAATGATATACCCTTCAAAAACTTGAAGCCTAGCTAGAAAGTATCCCTCTATCTTCCAGCACCTCCATACGATACTCTTCCCCAAACCTAAAGGCCTCGACCACCTTTGCTACTCCTTGGAGGCCAGCACCTCTACTACCCACACCTCCTCTTTTGAGGCCAAAGGTTTGTCCTTGGCCTCGCATAGCACTTCCCCCACTATTTGGGCTCTCACCTCGACTTCTGCAACCTTCACCTCAGCACTGGGTCCTTGCATTAGCCTTGGCACCCTTGACCTCTGCTTTGCTAAGTACTTTCTCTACCTTAGCAGCTCTTGTTTTAGCCTCTCCAAGCACCACCCGAGCTCTAGCAAGGTCCTTCTTCCTTTGACCCCATACCTCAGCCAATAGGTGATGGAGTTCTGCATAGTTCATTGTGCTCTTATCAAGACAAGTGGACATGACCACCAAGGAGGCCTCAATTATGTCTGCCCTCTCCCTTTTAGCCACCAGTTGATCACTAGATAGTTTGAGTATCTGAACCACTATGTCATGCTCTCCTTCTTCGGTAAACTTCTGCAATAGCTCCACCTCCTTGAGAAAGCAGTCCACATATTGCAGCAGACCCTTGGCTTCCATGCAACCCTGCATCCAGATGCCCTATTCAAGATGGGTCTAGATTCTCAGAGGATTAGCATCTAAGTCCTTAAGCAGAAGACTTATCAACACTGCGACCCGGATGAACTGTTGCAAGCCCATCCCAATGGGCCTCACTAGCACCTCTTCCCTGACCTTCAAAGGGATGGAGTTATCCAAGAACCTAAGGTATATATTCACCCCTGATAAGAGAATCTTGCTTGAGGCTGGAACACTCTTCTAGGCACTAGAGGGCCTCACCTCTCCGCCTTCATCCATATCAATTGTAGGGGCTACCGCCCACTTTACCTTAGCAACTGACACTCTGACCTTTGCAGTTGACTTGGTCATTTGCATCGGGGACTCCACCCCTCTAGAGCTTCTCCCACACCGGTAGAGGTGGCGACCTCCAAGTTAGAGGGCATCATGACCTTTCCTGTTGCTTCTATAACCGACATCTTGCTGGAGGTTGGGACAAGATCCAAGGGGAAAGATGGTCCTTTGCTTTTCTTCACCTTCCCTACTCCCTTCACAAGAGTTGGGGAATATGCCCTCTTCCCTTTCAAATTAGTAGAAGGTGGTGGTGAAGGCTCGTCGACGACCATCACCTATAGCTCATCATGGATATCAAGCCTACACTGGAAGATAAAGTCACTACAATTTGAAAAAGTAAGGGACTATTCATTAAATAGTTGGTGGGACCTTTCTTTAGACAAAAATTTTATTGCATAAGGGGCCTTCAACCAACTCTCTAAAAGAACATTATATGGTAGGACCTGTATTGGTGATAGCTTGTCCACCATGATCTACTCCTATCCTTGCAACACTGGAGTATCTAGCAACTTCAAAGGCTTTGCTTGCCCCAGTGTCTAGGGAATAGCCATGATAATAGAAAAACTATGAAGAAGAATCGCAACTTCCAATCCCATAGTTTTGTCAGATAGCCTGGGAAGCTAAACACTTTGCGAGAGGAGACTAGCACCATCCTTGGGAGGCCTTCACCTGGAAGAAATAATGGAACACCCTCATCCTGTGCTCCATGCCATGATGAACCATCAAGCTAAAAAAGCTATTGATGGCCCTCCAAGCATTAGGGACCAACTATGTCGGATATATATTATACCATCATAGCAGGGCAGCCATCACCAGAAGCGTGGAAATCCTGTGACCCACGTTCAGTGATTCCTCATGAAGGGTGATCTTTGTCGCCATCTCCCATGTGATCTGCTCATTTTTCCTAGGGACCTCTAGGAGAATGCTCGCCACAAGGATGAACTTCTTCCCTAATTGGAGGACTTTCTTCTATGTTAGAATGGAGGCCACAATTTTAGGTGGCAAGCCCGGCTCCTCTACTCCCATGATCATCGTGTGTTGGATATAAGAGCAAAAGAAAGAAGGAAGAAGGAAGGAAGGACAGGAAAACCCACTACAGATAGCCAATGGTATACCTCTTTGACTGGTTGAAAGCTCTTCTCCTCTTTTCTACTACTCTACCACTTGGACACCATGAAAACGAGAGGCCTAATCAACCCCTGTATGCTTATATATATATATTCATTGGAAGGATCTGCTTGCTCCTTGATGAAGGCATGTCGATTTTAATTTCAATAATTGATGCATCCCATGTTGATTCAGCATTGAAGGCACCATCCTGCGAGGTGCATCAGAATATCCTAGATGCCTAACCGCCATGGCAATATTTGAAATTACTGCTACTTTGGATGATATCACCTCCAAGAAAGTTGTGCTCGATCCTTGCTTGGATCTTGGTGGGCTATCTCATCCAGCATAGCCTCGCCATCCTTGTCGCGAGCAACCTCGCCTAGGGCAGCCTCGCCATCTTTGTTATGAGCTATCTCACCCAACATAGCCTCACCATCTTTGCCACAAGCTAAAATAATAGTGCCCTAAAAGCTAATCATATTTCTTATGAAATAGGAGCTTATCTGCAAACATCTTCTGACTCATGTACGATATTAATAAAAAGGCATTATGTTTCATCATACATTATATCTTATACTTTATTATTTGAGATTATGATGAACCCTATAAATTAGGCTAATGATTTTAGAGTTATGATGGAGATTGTAACAGTGAGACCTAAGATCTAATAAATCTTAATTTAAAATATTTTCAGTCATAGGATCATCGAGTCAGGAATCGATATTTTCGGAGAGACTAGCACATCCTATGTATGCTCAATGGAGAGAGTGGTTGGCTTATGACCACTTGTGTAGGGATACTAATATAAGGATGTGGATGCTTATCAGGATATGAGTTCACTGAATTGATCCATCATGAGAACATCTTATGAAAATCTTACTTACTTATCAAAAGATGATTCTCTTAATAAAAGTTGTATAAGTAATCCTTAGACCTGAGACTACCATGATATCTTATACACATGAATCTATATTTTGGTTCATACTATTCATGACTCAATAGTCATGTATGGGATGTTCATGGATATGATGAATTGTGTATGAAGGTTATGAGTAGGTCAATAAGAAATCGATCACTCCAAGTAAGAGGAGTATTTATCCCATGTAATCTCATCGAATGATGATTTAGAAAGTCTTTGATAAAAGTAGGATAAAACTAGAAAAGGATTTATAATTTTTTATCGGTCAAGTTTTTATTAGTGATTTGATATATGAATGAATAAAGTATAAGGGTTTAATAGTTTTCCATACCTATCACTTATTCGGGATAAGGAAAGATCGAAGGATTGAATTACATGGTAAATTATCATTGAAGGGTATTTTGATAATTTTTATTAAATTCATCATCTTTTGGATAGGCATGACATGTTGCTAGATATCAATCATTTTTTGTAGGTTATCATGAATCAAATTGATTGAATTCATGAGTCAATTCAAAAGATGGTTCAAATTGATAGCTATGGTTAGCTCGATTTGATCTAATTCGATTAATTGGTTTCTAATCGAACCAAATTGACATGAACCTAGACCTACTACTGGTTAGATGAAGAGCTCAAAGGATCACACATTAATAAATTGATCAAGGAAGTCATTTGTATTTTTATTAGGGTCATAGGATCCTAATTGGCTAGCTAATTAACATACTAGTATATTTGGCTAGCCTGACTCCTAACCTAATTAGATTGGGTTTAAATGCTTGCTATTTGGGTTAACCAATTTAAGCTAGACTTAAATTGGGTTGAGCCTTAAGTGGGGTAGCCAAATTAAGATTTGTCCTAATTTATAAGCCCTTATCCATTATTTAAACCAAGAGTCCTAACGGCATGGGACTCTTGGCACCATATTGGCATGCACATAAATAAAGGGGCATGAAGCACCAAGGGTCCTTCTACAAGTTAATCACTTTTTATGTGATAAGGCTTAGCGTCTATCCTATCCATTAGATATCCAAATTGACTAGAATTGGCTAGTCAATTAATGTAAGAAAGGCATGAATAATGAAGGGATGCGATGCTTGATTCATATATGGCGCATGGGATAAGGAAGAGTCTTCTGCCTCTTAATCACTTTTTTTTAGATAAATCTCTTCATTTGATATGCCTATTGGGGTGTGGGATCATGTATTAAATCTGAAATTAAGTGTTAATTATCAATTTTTTTTGAAAAGTTGCGATAAGCAACTCTTTGCGCCGACCATTAGTGAAACAATGTTTCACTTTACACCTTTCTGCCAAGGGACTCTTTTTGATTAAAGGGTCTTATTTGATATGTTAAATATCAGATAAGGGGCTGATGAACAGGTGTATCAGGCGCCTACTCTCTTTCTATTTAAAGGCTTTGGTGATTGAAGCCAAGGCATCCAAAAAGTTATCTTGATAATTCTCTTCATTCTCTTGTTAGGACAAGTATATTATTTTAAGACAAGTCCACCATTTTAAGACAAGAGCTTTAGAAGAGAATTTGAAAGGATAATAGGATAGTAAGGTATTTTTGGAGAGTACTAAGCTACTCTATAAGAGTATTTTCGGAGAGGTACTAAGCTACTCTTTAGAAAGAAAAAGGTCTTAGACGAGAGAAAAGGCTGCAAAAGGAAGAGAGGCTATCGGAAGGAGCAAGCAAGGTATAGGAGTGCTCCTTGGTTCGATTCCTGTGTGGATCACCTCTAGAGGGCATACACTTGTATGCTTAGTATAAAGAAAATGATATTAGCATTGCAGGTATTCTTCTATTTTCAAAATATTTTATGTTATTAATTGATATAATCAAAGAAGTTCTAGAACTAGGGTTTCGGTAGACGAGGGTTTCAAGGTTTAAAATTTTGAAATCAATCTTTTGCTGCACTTAGTGAAACCCAATTATGGTATTAGAGCCGCCTTGATTCATTCAATTAATAGTCAACTGAATATCTGAGTGATTATATGCTTTCTTGTTATATCTACATGATAGTTGTAACATATGATTGTTGATATAAGCCATTAATTAGGGTTTCACTTAAACCCTAATCGATATAGAAATATGTTTAGACTATTCAGTCATCATTCTGAAATAAGGTTATCCTAACATAGCGGTAGATTCTACTATGTTGTAATATTATCCTAGAATGATGACACACTTGGCATATATGATGTTATTGTATGACTGTTAGAAAGTATATAGCAATAGGATATGCACGAGACCATAAAAGCCCTCTTTAAAATTATATTTAGTTGTAGTGTTATAAAGTTATAGTGCAAATCTATTTAGGATTTGATTGATCAATTGATGTCTAGGAGACTGGTTTTGGGAAGGTAAGGAGAACATGGTTTTTAATTAGGCTTTTGCTTACCTGGCCAAAAGTTTATGGTATCTAAGGCAAGTGCGGGGGGCCTCCCACCTCTCTCCCACTTACCTAGCCAATTTGATTGATTAGACCTTGATTTGGAAATGCTAATTAATTAAAACACTACTAATTTCCTTCCTTCATGCTAAGCCAAATATATGTCAAAACTATAGTAGGTTTATTATGTAACATAAGGTCTACTATAGGATTTGATGTAAAATTTATCTTGGTGCATCTAATGCTTTATAGCATGATTATTGATGTTGCTTTGTTGTGTAAACACAATGGCAACATTATTTAATCATGACTATATGGAAATGAAGGGTTTGACTAAAGTAAGATATTATAGTTTGTTGTGTACACACAAGGTTGTAAGTGTCTTAGAGGCAGTTGTCATGTTGAGAGTTGCATGGGTTGCAATTGGAAAGAAAAATTTTTTACCCTTAAACTCATAACTGTTTGTCGTATAAACACAAGGCATTTGTAAGAAATTGGGATCTCAACCCCACTAAAGAAATATAGTTAGGATTTCTTGCTTACCATAGGTGAGGGCTATGGTATTCATAGAAAAATAGTGAGAGATACAATTAGATTGATAAGTTCTTATCTAATTATAATATCATCTAGAGTGGTTTGCTTATATGTTGTTCTTTATTTATGTAGATTAATATTATGGATTCTACTTTATCATTGTGGGGTATTTTATATGCCAATAAGTTGACCGATCCAAATTATGTGGATTGGTTAAGGAACCTGAGAATTGTCTTAACTCAAGAGAATGTATCCTACATTCTCGATTTTCTTGATCCAGATCTGATCAGAGATGATGCTTCAGAGGAGAAAAGTTATATATAAAAGTGGTAGAATAATAGTTTAACTGTCAAGTACATTATGTTAGCCTCTATGACTAATGAATTACAGAGGCAACATGAAGATATCGAACCTTAGTCCATACTGCTCAATCTTAAAGGACTTTATGGAGAGCAAAATAAGGCAGCCTGATATGAGATATCAAAGTAGTTGTTCCTTGCACGAATGTGTAAGGGCTCATCTATTCAAGTCCATGTACTAAAAATGATTGACTTAATCACACGATTAGGTCAATTAGGTTTTGAAATTAATATAAAGAGAGTGATGGATGCTCTATTTCTCATTTTAATGAATTTTTTGGAACTGGTTTATTTGTTAATGGTCTTTTAGTTCTTTTACTCAATGATGAAGTTTTACTTGTTGAAAATAAGAAAAAAAGAGAGAAGATGTTAATATCACTTTTCTCTAGCATTACTGATTAGGTCATATTAGTGAGTTAAGGATAAACAAATTATATAAAGATAAATTCTTTGATCTTTATAATTATCAATCATAAGAAACTTATGAATCCTGTCTCATGGTTAAAATGACCAAATTTTCATTTACTGATCATAGAGATAGAGCAACTGAGTTATCAGGATTAATATATACAGATGTATGTGGACCCATATTAACTCAAGCCAGAGAAGGATATTCTTATTTCATCACCTTTATCAATGATTTATCTAGGTTTGGATATGTGTATCTTATGAAATATAAATCTGAAGCCTTTGATAAATTTAAAGATATCAAAGTATGGTTGAGAAATAAACCGGAAAGAATATTAAAATCCTTCGATAGATCATGGAGGAGAATACTTATCTAGTATGTTTCTTGATCATCTTAAGGACAAAGGCATTCTCTTAGAATGGACACCTCCATATATCCCATAATTAAATGGTGTAGCAGAAAGGAGGAATTGTATTTTGTTAGACATGGTAAGGTCCATGATGAGCTATTCACTGATCTTCTAGTGTTTTTTTTGGGTTATGCCGTAGAGATTACTGCTTATATACTAAATAAAGTACCATCAAAATCAGTAGCTAGTACTCCATATGAATTATGGAAAGGCAAAAGACCAAGTCTAAAATATCTTAAGATTTGGGGTTGCCTAGATTATGTTAGAAATAAATTTGGACATAAGCTAAGTACTAGGTTGATAAATGTAGGTTCATAGATTATCCTCAGAAGGTATTGGATACCTCTTTTATCATCCTACTGAACAAAAGATTTTTTGTTAGTAGGCATCCCCCTTTCTTGGAAAAAGAATTTATCCAAGAAAGAGGTAGTGGGAGGATCTTGATCTTGATGAAGTACAAGATCAACCTACTCGTATAGATAATCAACCTCAAATTTCTCAACCACAAATACCTATTAATAAGGTACCACCACAACACATACCTCCTCTCCATAGGTCAAAGAGAGTGCAGAATGCACCTCTTAGATATGGCTTTGTAATTAGTAATGACAATGAAGCCAACATCATTCAAGATGATGATCCTTTGACCTATATTGAAGCTATCCAGAGTAAAAACTTTGATAAATGGCTTGATGCCATGAAATCTGAAATAGACTCCATGAAGGCCAACCAGGTTTGGACCTTGGTTGATCCACTTAAGAGAGTAAATCCAATAGGATATAAATGGATCTTCAAAAGGAAGATTGGAGTAGATGGCCAAGTAGAAATTTCAAGGCTAGGCTAGTGGCAAAAGGTTTCAAACAAAGACATAAAATTGACTATGATGAAATGTTTTTGCTAGTAGCAATGTTCAAGTCCATTAAAATCTTGTTTTCTATAGCTACATACTATGATTATGAAATATGAAAAATGGATGTAAAGATTGCCTTCCTCAATGGGTATCTTAAGGAAGAAGTCTATATGTCATAGCTAGAAGGGTTTGTCTCAAGTAGGAGACCAAACCAAGTATTCAAGCTTAAGAAATCTATTTATGGATTAAAGCAAGCATCGAGGAGTTAGAATATCTGATTTGATGAAATAATTAAGGAATTTATTTTCATCAAAAATGTGGATAAACAATGTATGTATAAGAAGACAAATGAGAGTGCCATTATCTTCTTAATATTATTTGTTGATGATATACTTATCATTGAAAATGATATTCCAATGTTGCAATCGATCAAAGCTTGACTATGTAAATAGTTTTCATAAAAGATTTGGGAGAAACATCCTATATACTAGGTATAAAGATCTATAGAGATAGATTAAAGAGGATGCTCGGCTTATCTCAATCTAGGTCCATTGACTTGGTATTGAAAAGATTTAATATGGAAAAAAGTAAAAGGGGTTACCTGCCCATGAGTCAAGGCATATGTCTTTCTAAGAAGATGTCTCCTAAGACACCTGAAGAAAGACAAAGAATGAGTAAGATTCCTTATGCTTCAGTTATATGATCAATTATATATGCCATGTTACGTACTAGGCTTGATGTTTCTTATGCCTTAGACATAGCAAATAGATTCTAAGTTGATCCAAGGGAGGATCATTGGAAAGCTGTGAAAAATATTCTTAAGTACCTTAGATGGATTAAATATGCTTTTCTAATATATGGAGGATTAGATTTAAAACTAGAAGGCTATACTAATTCTAGTTTTCAATCAGATCTAGATGATAGTAAATCCATATCAGGGTATGTTTTTACTCTATATGAAGGTACAGTGAGTTGAAAAAAATACTAGCTAGATAAGCCCTATCATCAGCCTTTGATCTGTCCAAACATAGATTAAATAAGACCCTTCATTAAAAAGAAGTCTTATCATGAAAGGTCAAGACCTTTCATGTGCCAAAAGCCTTATATCCCTTTGTCTGGATAACGTGGCCCACTTATCATCATGCCATGTGGCATGTAACCAACAGGGAGGTGGTTTAGATGGCGTGGAATGAAGTGACCCTTCCAAGAGACAAGTTCCTTCATTGTGAAGGACTCTTGGATTTAAACTATTTGCGGTTATCATGAAAGGATGCAACCTTCATGTGTGCGCCATCTTAATTCACCACCCCTTTATTTATTTTACTAGTAATATGCCATATCAAATAGATAAGGGATAAGGCTAGGGATGCATTGCTTCATCCATAAACAAAGTCTCTAAAGCAGTACTCTATGTCCTTTTCTGTGTGCCAATAGTGAAGAGTCGCTACTCTTCACTTGTCGGTCAATTTTCTCCACGCCATTTCCTATCTTTGACTAGTCAAAGACCATGCAAAATGGGTGTCATATGAAAGGGGATTAAATTTGCTTTATTACCCTATAAGTGATCAATAAGCATAATGACTCTTGGTCCTTCTGCACCCGTTTGATTACCAAACATTTTTTTTGGCGCCAAGAGTCCCGTGCCCTTGTGACTCTTGGTATTTGGCCTATAAAAGCCATGAAAAATATTAGATAAATTTTGATAAATTCATCCCACTTAGGACTCAACCCAATTTAGGTCTCCTATGAATTAGTTAGTCCATTTAGCAACCTTTTAGATCAAATTCAATTGGGTTATGAGTTAGGTTAGCATACACATGCTAGTATACAATCTAGCTAACCAATTAGGATCCCATGACCCTAATTAAATGTCAATTGACATTCTAGGTCAATTCCCTAATATGTATGACCCTTTGGATTCCACATCTAGCTAGCAGTAGGTCTAGGTCCAAGCTAATTCGATCCAATCAAATCCGATTTGACCTAATTAGGTCAAATTGAGCTGACCTAAGTTGCCAATTCGAACCAGCTTTCGAATTAACTCATGAATTCAATCCAATTTGTTGATCCGTAGAATGATTTTGATGATTACAAAATATTGGAGCATGTATGCTTTACTAATTTTTTCAATCACTTAAGAAGTTTTGCAGGAAAGTATGTATCTTTAGTTCAATTGGTTTTCTAACTAGTTGAAAAGTATTCCAACATTGTATGAACTCATGTATACTTCAAGTTGTAAAGCCCTAATCTTTCATCTATGTAATCTTGTAAAAGGGCTTTAAATTAAAATAAATAAGAGTAAGTAAGTTAGACATATTTGGTAAGCTCTTTGAATCTTTTTGGAAGACTTGATCTTGTTGGAATCTTAAATTGAAGAAGTTTGGAGAAGTTTGATGCATAAAAAGAATTTTTTTGCAAGAGCTGACTCATGGACCAAGAGCCAACTCCTATTCTGGCATGGCACAAAAAATTTCAGAGTTTCAGAAGTTCGAGCCAACTCGAGCCTTAAGAGCCGACTCGATGAAGAACTTATATTTTTAGTGTCTGAGACCTCGAGCTGACTCAAGCCCAGAAGAGCTGACTTGTCCAAAGTTTATGTTATTGGTGACTATGATTTCGAGCCGACTTAGCCTTGAAGAGCTGACTCCTGCAGAATTTATTTTTTCATTGACTAAGAGTTCGAGCCGACTCAACCCAAAAGAGCTGACTCACCTAGAACTTTTATTTGGGTTATCTGAGACTTCGAGCCGACTCATGCTTCTCAAGCCGACTCGAGTGATGGGTTTTTGTAGTCTAATGGCTAGTTGCAGAATCTCATTTTTGAACTCCAAAAGCCCTCCAACGGCTCTATTTCAATTTTCTAGACCCTACAATTGGTAGTTTCAATTGAAGACTATAAAAGGAAGTATTTATGATGGTTTAAACAATTTTTTTTAGATTATTCATTAATTATTCTTTGGAAGTTAAGAGTTTTCAAGTCTTTCACCAACCCACTTCAAGAGCATTCAAGAAAGGACTCAAAGCTTCACCAACTGATTTTCATTCTTGAATCCAACCTTTTGGAGAAGTAAAGAAGCCACTTGAAGAGCATCCAAGAGCATTTAAAGCTAGGCTTTAATTTGATCTTCATCAGCAACACTCAAACAAGTTTGGTTTGTTGTAAAGTTACTTTATACATTTGATTTATCTTGTTTTCTCTCTAAGAATAGCAAAGGGCTGTGTCTTAAGAGTGTGTTTGGATTTCTTGGTGATCCCGGTATAAAACCAAGTGTGGATTTTCTTTGGTAAGCCCGGTTTTAAAAACCAAAGGGAGTTAGGTTCTTGGTTAGCCTATGTTAAAACCAAGTATGGATTTTCTTTGGTGATCCCGTATTAAAACAAAAGTATAGAGGTTTGGATTGTGAGCCTGTTAAAATAACCCGACTATATTCCGGTGGGGGATATAGTAGAAATCCCAAGTGGTGCTTGGGTAGTGGACATAGGAGCGGGTTGCTCCAAACTATTCTAAATTTTTTGTGTTTGTGATTGTGCTTGTTTAACTCCATTGCATTTATTTACTTGCTTCCGCATTGCATTATTCACCACAACACTAAAAGTATTTTAAATTGCACATACTTGCTAAAGTTTTTTATAATCCCCATTCACCCCCCTCTTGAGAAGCCACCTGGGCAACAAATGGTATCAGAGTAGAGTCTTTGAAAATTTCTTAGAGTAAAGATTGATGGCACATCCCATGAGCACCTCCTTGGCCGAAGGCCAATCCACAAATCGACCTCCACTTTTCACTAAAATTAATTACACATATTGGAAGGCTAGGATGAAGATATACATTCAAGCCGTAGACTTTCATTTGTGAAAAATAATTCTAAAAGGACCTCACACATCAACTATTAGAATTAATGATATTGAGGTTCCCAAACCAGAAGAGGAATGGGATGAGAATGATATGAAATTGGTCAAGCTAAATGCCAAAGCTATGAATTTACTTTATTGCGCTTTGGATCCAAATGAGTATAACAGAATTTTCACTTGCAATTCTGCTAAAGAAATTAGAAATAAGCTTGAGATCACATAGGAGCGCACATCACAAGTCAAGACTTCAAAAATCAATCTTCTTGTGCATAATTATGAATTGTTTAAAATGGATCCAAGTAAAACTATATCAGCTATGTATACACATTTTACTTATATCATAAATGGTCTTAAAAGTCTTGATAAGACTTATACTAATGCTGATCTAGTCCAAAAGGTTTTGAGATCTTTGCTAGATAAATGGGAAGCAAAAGTTAGAGCTATTCAAGATGCAAAGGACTTAAACACCCTACCATTGGATGAGTTGCTTGGATCATTGATCACTCATGAGCTAGCCATGCAGCAAAGAATAGAAGAAGACTCAACAAAGAGAGGCTATAGCATTTAAAGCAACTGAAGAAGAAAAAGATGGAGATTCAGAAACTTCTGATGATGATATGGAAGATGACAAATTCACCCTAGTTATGAGAAAGTTTAAGAGATTTATGGAAAGAAGAAGGACTAACAGATAGAGAAAGCAATTCAGAAGAGGAGAATTTGGAAAAGAAAGATAAAAAGATAAAGAAAAGGATAAGAACAAAGATCAAACTCCTATTTGTTATAAATGTAAGAAACCAGGACACATACGTCCTGATTGTCTAGAGATCAAGAAAAAGATGGTTAAGAGAAAGAAAAAGAAGGCAATGCTTGCAGTATGGAGCGATAGTGATGAATCTATATCAACCGAAGAAGATGAAGATACAACAAAGATTGCTCAAATCCACCTTATGGGTTTGGAGGATGAGGTAACAACTTCTGAACATAATCTAGAATTTACTTATGATGAGCTTCGTAATGCCTTTTATTTATAATTGATAAAGTACAAAAAAGCTGGTTAGAAAATGAAGAATTTGAAAAATAATTGTGATACGGTTGAAAAAGATAAAAATGAAATTTGTAAAAGGAACAAGATTTTACAAAGAGAATCAAGTTTGATTTATGAAAGACTTAAAACTATTCAATTTGAAAAGGAAGAACTTCTTAAAAAGAACAAAATTTTGCAAAATGAAAATAATGACTTGCAAAAGGAAGTTCAAAAGCTTAAACCATTGGTTGAAAAATTAACTTTAAGCTCTAACAAACTTGAACTGATTTTGAAAGAGATTCAAATAGCAAGTTTGGACTCGGTTATAAAAGTTCAAATTCAAATAAGTTTTTTGCATCCACATCTTATGTTCCTAAGTTTATTACATCAAAGCAATATAGACCTAAGTTTGCATCATTATATACTTCTTATTCAAAGCCAAAAATTATCTGTTATGCTTGCAATAATATTGGTCATAAAGCATTTGAATGTCATTTGAAATATAATGGAAAAAAAAAATCAAAAAAATTTGGATTCCAAAAGGAACCAATCCCACTAACTTGCAAGGACCCAAGAAGGCCTGAGTATCTAAATCCATTACTTGATTGTTTTGCAGGGATGTCTTGCAGTCATGAATGCAAATAAAAGATGGTTTCTTGATAGTGGTTGCTCAAGACACATGATGGGTGATATTGATCAATTCTCCACCCTTGAACAAAAAGATGGTGGCATGGTAACCTTTGGTGATAATCGTAAAGGAAGGATAATTGGTATTGGTAAAATCAAAATTACTCCTACTTTCATTGAGAATGTACTACTTGTAGAGAAATTAAAGCATAATCTTTTAAACATAAGTCAACTTTGTGATATTGGTTGTAATATTTTCTTCAAGTCTTTAATGTGTAAAGTAGTTGATCCTTTTGACTCCAGTACAAAGTTCATTGGATATAGACTTGGTAATATTTATGTAGTATATCTTAATGATCTAGCTATGTCAAGTAATACAAGTCTTGTGGTAGTGAATGATAAGAGCAAGGAATCAAGTTTACTATGGCATAGATGACTTGAACATGCTAGTATGGATACTATTGCAAAACTTATTTCAAAAGATTTGGTTAAAGGCTTACCAAAGTTTAAAGTAAATTTTGATTATATCTGTGATGCATGTAAATTAGGAAAGTAAGTGAGGGAGAGTTTTAAATCCAAAAATATTATTTCTACTACTAGACCCTTAGAGCTACTTCACATGGATTTATTCAAACCTACTATGACAACAAGCCTAGGTGGTATGAAGTATGGTCTTGTCATTATAGATGATTTTTCAGAATACACTTGGGTTTTGTTTATTGCACATAAAGATGAAACTTTTAAAGCATTTAAAAAGTTTTACAAAAGAATTTCCAGCCTGAAAAATCTTTTTGTTATTTCTATTCGTAGTGATCATGGTACAGAATTTGCAAATCAACATTTTGATCACTTTTGCACATAGCACGGTATTGATCACAACTTCTCTGCTCCTAGAACACCACAGCAAAATGGTGTTATAGAGAAAAAGAATAGAACTTTGGAAGAAATGTCCAGAATAATGCTTTGTGAAGGAAATCTTCTAAAATATTTTTGGACAGAAGCTGTGAATACTGCTTGCTATATCTTAAACAGAGTTTTGATTAGACCTATTATAAGAAAAATCCCCTATGAACTGTGGAATAATAGAAAGCCTAATATCAATTACTTTCATGTTTTTTGTTGCAAATATTTTATTCTTAATAATGGTAAAGATAATCTTGGTAAGTTTGATGGAAAACCCAATGAGGCTATATTTTTTGGTTATTCTACAAATAGCAAAGCATATCGAGTTTTTAATAAAAGAACTTTAACTGTGGAAGAATCAATCTATGTTGTTATCAATGAAACTGACATGACATTTTCTAGAAAAGAAGATTATGCTGATGATGATGCAGGTACACTTGAACATGGACTAAAGGATATGACTATCAAAGATAAGCAAACAAGTGAACAACATGAAGAAGTGGTAAGTAAAGATCATGAAGATATACCTAAAGAATGGAGGTATGTACACTCACATCCTAAAAAACTTATTATAGGAGATCCATCTCAAGGTGTTAAAACTAGAGCTTCGCATAGGGATGCACATGATGTGATCGTTTTTGTATCTCATGTAGAACCACATACTATAGAAAAAGCTGAAACCGATCCAAATTGGATGTTAGCTATGCATGATGAGTTAAACCAATTTAGGAGAAATAATGTTTGGACACTTGTAGAAAGACCAAATAACTACCCTATTATAGGCACTAGATGGGTTTTTAGAAACAAGCTAGATGAGCAAGGTAATGTAATTAAAAATAAGGCTAGACTGGTAGCTCAAGGTTCCAATCAAAAAGAAGGAATAAATTTTGATAAGACCTATGCACTAGTAGCTAGGCTAGAGGCTATTAGATTACTCTTGGCATATTCATGTTTTATGAACTTTAAATTATTTTAAATGAATGTAAAGAGTGCTTTTTTAAATGATTTCTATCTGAAAAAGTTTTTGTTGAACAACCACCTAGTTTTATCGATCACACTTTTCCAAATCATATTTTCAAGTTGAATAAAGCTTTATATAGTCTTAAATAGGCACCTAGAGCCTGGTATGACAGATTAAACAAGTTTTTAATCGGAAATGATTTTATAAGAGGTAGTGTTGATACTACCTTGTTCATTCAAAAGAAAAATGATGATATTTTGGTTGTTCAAATTTATGTTGATGATATAATAATTGGATCTACTGATAAATCCTTGTGCCAAGATTTTGCTAAGTTAATGAATGGTGAATTCAAAATGAGTTTAGTGGGTGAGCTAATCTACTTCCTCGGGCTTCCAATCAAACATTCAAAGGAAGGAATTTTGATCAACCAGGCCAAATATATTAAAGAGATTATTAAAAAGTTTGGCATGGATTCAAGCAAAGAAGTTGGAACACCCATGAATCCTGCATGTAGACTTGATAAAGATGAAAATGGCACAACTATTGATCAAAAATTATATAGAAGTATGATTGGATCTCTACTTTATTTAACTGCCAGTAGACCTGATATTCTTTTTAGTATTTGTATGTGTGCACGTTTTCAATCAAATCCAAAAGAGTCTCACATTATTGCTGTTAAAAGAATTATTAAGTATCTTAAAGGCATATGTAATATATGATTATGATATTCTAAGCATTCATCTTTAAAGTTAATTAGTTATTCTGATGCTGATTATGGTAGCTATAAGATTGATAGAAAGATTACAAGTGGCACTTGTCAATTTCTAGATGTCAACTTGATTTCATGGCACTGCTGTAAACAGAACTCTGTAGCACTGTCTACTGCTGAGACAGAATATGTGGCTACGGGGAGCTGTTGTGCACAAGTGTTATGGATCAAGCAACAGCTAGAAGATTATGGTGTTATCCCGTCTAAAATTTTTATTAAATGTGATAACACGAGTACTATTAATTTATCTAGAAATCCAATTCAGCATTCTAGAACAAAGCATATAGAAATTAGACATCATTTTATCAGAGATCATATTTTAAATAATGTTGTAGAATTAAAATTTGTGCCTACAGAAGATCAACTTGCTGATATTTTTACGAAACCTCTTAGCCAAGATATATTCAAAAAGATTATAGGTGAGTTAGGCCTATGTGACCCATATTAATATTTTTTGATCTAACTTTTTCAAAAATAAGGAAAAATTATCTAGATGTTTTAAAATTCATTTTAGAGCTTATGACCACTTCCTTTAGTTCTAAGTAACATGTAGTTTTTTATTTTTTAGATTTTTGAGCCTTAACCTTGATTTTTGCTCGAGCCAACTCGAGCACCCCTTTGTTTTGTCGAGCCGACTTGAGAGTCAGGCCGACCCTTTTTAAATAAGACATCGTTAGGTTTCAAATTCATTTTCCTTCTGCCTTTCCTATTCTACTCCAACCATTCCCTATTCCAAACTTAGGAAAAGCCTTAGAACTCCACCAAACCTCTCCTAAACCCTAATCCAACCAAAATGGTCCTAGAAAAGTCATAGGGAAGAAAGCAAAAAGGGCTGTGCAGACCGTAGTAGAAGAAAGAAGAACAAAAAGGAGATTGGACACTTCAAATCCCACTGAAGAGCTATAAGAAGAACAGCAAGAGGCTCCGGAAGCTCCAAGACAAGTTGTTCTTATGGGAAATAGGCAAGTTACTTCTGGATGATGTGTTGATTTTACTTTTCTTGAATAAGAAAATCTAAGAGTAGGGGATTGGCTCATTGCACAAGGGTGGAAATCTTTTTGTATGATGAATTTACCTACATTTCCAAACTTAGTAAGACAATTTTCTGAAAATATGTCCCTTGGCACATTTCATGTGGAATCAACTGTTAAAGGGAAGCACATTGAGATAAATGAGCAGAAGTTAAGTGATATTCTTCAGATCCCTAAGGAAGGGGAGAGCTTTTTAATGTTAAAAGAGAAACAGAAAACTTTGAGGATTATCCTAGAAAAGAATGATGTTTCTGGTGTGGTGCATGTCAGGGCAAACCAACTATCTTTGAAGATGAGATTGATTTATAATATTATTAGCCGTGTTTTTCTACCTAGAACTGGAAGGTTTGATTGGATGAGTGAGAGGGATCTTGTATTTATGAGATGCTTGGTTGAGGGGGAGGCCCTCAACTTACCTTATATCATGATATCTCATATGCGAGATGCAGCTCGTAGGGCACGAGCTTGTCTTCCTTATGGCATGATTTTTACACTGCTTTTTCAGGATGCCAAAGTGGATTTATCTGGTGAGGACAGCAGGCCTCTACTTCATACAGACAGATATAATGTAAAGTCATTGAGTAGGATGGGATTTCTGAAGGTTGATGGGCATTGGATCAGGAAGACTTCAAGACTACTAGTGACACATTTTGATGGGGAGTTAGATGAGGATGACCAGACTAGTCAGGCACAGGGTACTGAGGCTGAGCTACAGACTGATGAGGCTAGACCTTTTGAGCCAGCACTTTCTACACCTCATTCACCTGTGAGAGGATCTACTGCTGATGATTTAGGTGATGATCGCAGGTTGCAACTTATTATGGATGAGATATCTACTCTACAGAGAGGTAGGGCAGAGATAGATGCCAGGATAGTGGCACTTCAGACTGAGATGCGAGATGGTTTCCGGCAAATTTTATCAGTTCTTCAGCAGATCAGGATAGCTAGCCATTTAGCACCTCCTCCATCTTCAGCTGGACCAGATATTCATGATACAGACTGTGCACAGGGAGAGACTAAGCATCATACTGACATTCATACTGCAGCTACTCCTCCTGTTGGGCTCGATACTGGTACTCAGGGTCAGAGCACTGGCATAGCAGATACTCCGACGACACAGATTCTATCAACTACTAGCACCCTTGAATTATCTGATGATCCTCCTTCTGGACGGCCTACACCTATCTTTATTTCTTCAGAGCCTCCAACCAAATATAGACCTCGAACTTCTAGGTCTTCAGCTCCTGTTAGGACTAGACTTAGGGACCTTAGACCTAGGTTCCCTAAATTTAAACCTGCTCCTCGTATTTTAGAGGTTGGTTCTTCTTCTAGTGAAGATGAGCCTAGTGATGATGAGCCTAATCCTTCCTTCTGACCTTTAGGATTTACTTTTTAGCATTTCCTGTTGTTTGTGATACTATTTTTTTTTGGTGTGCTTTAGTACTTTTGTAATGTATCACTTTTGTACTGACTCTTCATATATATCTATATATCCTTTGAAAGTCTTATGTTTCACTTGATACATGTTTAAATGATTATGAATGATTGAGTTTAAATGAATGTTCTCCCTAAATTATATACTTTTGTGTTGATGACAAAAAGGGGGAGAAGAGCATGCATGAAAATGGAAATGAGCTAAAAATGAGCAATGAAAAATGAAAAGAGCATGAAAAATGTGAGAAAGGGGGAGCTTTTATTGAGCATTTACTAAAATATTTTTCAAATGCAATAAGAAAAGTCTTCTAATTGAAGCTGGAAATTAAAATTGTGATGATTTGATACTTAGTGCATGCATAATACAGTAATGATACATTGTTTTGATACTACTTCACTTCAACAACTTGATATTTTATTTGCTTTGTTATACACTACTTTGAATATACCTTAATACATGTGAATATGGTACATAGTATATCATTACAGGTAATTGTAAAGTGTTTTAAACCCTTTCATGCCCAATATTTTGTCATCATCAAAAGAGAAGAGATTGTTGACTCCTGGAATAATTTTGATGATTACAAAATATTGGAGCATGTATGCTTTACTAATTCTTTCAATCACTTAAGAAGTTTTGTAGAAAAGTATGTATCTTTAGTTCAGTTGGTTTTCTAACTAGTTCAAAAGTATTCCAACATTGTATGAACTCATGTATACTTCAAGTTGTAAAGCCTAATCTTTCATCTATGTAATCTTGTAAAAGGGCTCTAAATTAATATAAATGAGAGTAAGTAAGTCAGACATGTTTGGTAAGCTCTTTGAAGCTTTTTGGAAGACTTGCTCTTGTTAGAATCTTAAATTGAAAAAGTTTGGAGAAGTTTGAAGCATAAAAAGAATTTTTTTGCAAGAGCCCATGAGTCGACTCCTATTCTGGCATGGCACAAAAAATTTCAGAGTTTCAGAAGTTCGAGCTGATTCGAGCCTGAAGAGCCAACTTGATGAAGAACTTATGTTTTTGGTGTCTGAGACCTCGAGCCGCTCAAGCCCAGAAGAGCCGACTCATCCAAAGTTTATATTGTTGGTGGCTATGATTTCGAGTCGACTCAGCCTTGAAGAGCCGACTCCTGCAAAATTTATTTTTCATTGACTAAGAGTTCAAGCCGACTCAACCCAGAAGAGCCGACTCATCCAGAACTTTTATTTGGGTTGTCTGAGACTTCGAGCTGACTCATGCTTCTCGAGCCAACTCAAGTGACAGGTTTTTGCAGTCTAACGGCTAGTTGTAGAATCTCATTTTTGAACTCCAAAAGCCCTCCAACTACTTTATTTCAATTCCTTAGGCCCTACAATGGCTAGTTTTGATTGAAGACTATAAAAGGGAGTATTTATGATGGTTTAAATAATTATTTTTAGATTATTCATTGATTATTCTTTGGAAGTTAAAGAGTTTTCAAGTCTTTTACCAACCCACTTCAAGAGCATTCAAGAAAGGATTCAAAGCTTCACCAATTGATTTTCATTCTTGAATCCAACCTTTTGAAGAAGTAAAGAAGCCACTTGAAGAGCATTCAAGAGCATTTAAAGCTAGGCTTCAATTTGATCTTCATCGGCAACACTCAAACAAGTTTGGTTTGTTGTAAAGTTGCTTTATACATTTGATTTATCTTGTTTTCTCTCTAAGAATAGCAAGGGGCCATGTCTTGAGAGTATGTTTGGGTTTCTTGGTTATCCCGGTAAAAAACCAAGTGTGGGTTTTCTTTGGTGAGCCCAGTTCTAAAAGCCAGAGAGAGTTAGGTTCTTGGTTAGCCTGTGTTAAAACCAAGTGTAGGTTTTCTTTGGTGATCCCGTATTAAAACCAAAGTGTAGAGGTTTGTTTTGTGAGCATGTTAAAACAATTCGACTATATTCCAGTGGGGGATATAGTGGAAATCCTAAGTGGTGCTTGGGTAGTGGACATAGGAGCGGGTTGATCCGAACCACTCTAAATTCCTTGTATTTGTGATTGTGCTTATTTAACTTCATTGCATTTATTTACTTGCTTCTGCATTGCATTATTCACCATAACACTAAAAGGATTTTAAATTGCACATACTTGCTGAAGTTTTTTATAATCCCAATTCACCCCCCTCTTGGGAAGCCACCTGGGCAACACAATTGATTCATGAAAACCCATAAGACATGATTGATGTCTAGCAATATGTCATGCCTACCCGAAAGATAAGGAATTTAGTAGAAAGTACCAAAATACCCTTCAGTGAAAAGTTAATGTGCAATTCAATCATTCGATCTCCTTGTATCTTGATTAAGTGATAGGCATGGATAAATGTTAAACCCTAGCACTTAATTATTTTGAATCTCAATTTGATAATGAAGACTCGACCGATGAATGATTATAAATCCTATCTAATCTCATCCTTCTTTTATCAAAGACTTCTTGAGTCAACATGCGAAGAGATCACACGGGATAACTTCTCCTCTTACTAGGAGTGATCGATTCCTTATTGACCTACTCATTACCTTCATACATAATCCACCATATCCAGAAATATCCCGTACATGACTTAATTGCCATGAGTATGCACCAAAACATGGGTTCATGTGCATAAGATACTATGGTAGTCTCAGGTTTAAGGATCACATGCACAACTCCCACTAAGAGAACATTCTTTTGACAAGTAAGTAAGACTTATATTTGATGTTCTCTTATTGGATCAGTTCAGTGGACTCATAACCTAATGAGCACCTACACCATTGTATTAGTGTCTCTACACAAGTGGTTGTGAGACCAATCACCCTCTCCATTGAGCATACATAGGATGTGCTAGTCTTTCCGGATTCATCGATCCTCGAATTGATTATCCAATGACTAGGAACATTTTAGATTAGGGTTTATAGGAACTTAGGTTTTACCGTTATGATCTCCATCATAACCCTAATTTCATTACCCTAACCTATGGGGTTCATCATAATCTTGATAAGATATAGCAGTATGATGAATCAAAAGATGCCTTTATAATGATTGGCTTTTAGGGCACCATTCTTTCAGAGCACCTTTAGAGAGTCATGGTCATCGTCATAATAGGCATTGACATTTTTGATGCTGCAAGTAGGCCTATATGCTCAAGCACTGGAGCACTCCTTCACCAATTATGAGGCCATACAGGTAAGTGAGGTCACTTGCAAGGTGTAAGTGAGAACCATTTTGAAGAAGACTGGGCTTGACAAAGCTAGAGTGGAGCATGGTCAAAGAAGCTTGCCAAGTTCTCATGCAGGAACTCAATTACTTATCTGCAAAGGATGAAGATAAAGGGAAACTAAATGTAGCTTACTAGGAGTTGGTGAAGCTGAAGGGAGGTGACTCTTAGGTGTTTGGAAAGCCTCCAAGGATCATCGTCGACCATGGAACTTAGACAGAAGCTAGCAAGACATGAGGCTCCACTGACATAGGGGCCCAAATGGCCATTGGCGATGATGCCAATATCCCTCATTCCCATTCCTACCTCGTGATAGTCATTGGTGATGGTGAGCATAGTGGGTAAGGGCCATGTGAACTGGTGAGGCTGGTGGAGGAGTGCCTCATGGGTAGACCATGCTATCTAGCACTGTTGGTGAAGCCAACATGGAAGAAGGCGAGGTAGTTCACCCTATGATAGGTGAGATATCTTGGAGTGAAAAAGGCCATGAGGATGTGGTGTTCTGAGTGCGACCATTCCAAGCCATTGGAGGAAATAGATTCCCTTCGAAGTGCCCTTGACCTTCTTCGAAGCATCATCTTTTGGAAAGAGGCAGAGTTGCATGGCATTTAGTTGGAGCCTAGGTGGAGTTGTTCAAAGCTCTTCATAAGGCTACTCATTTGAGGGCTGGCTGCACTGAGGGGAAATCCAAGTCCCACACTATGAGGCCTGGAATGGGTCACAAGGGCTTAATACCCTAAAATGACATTCTTATAGAGGTAGCCAACACTTCTTTCGACCAGGGCTTTGCATGCTACGAGATAATCCTTCATGCACATTATTTGGAGATTAGGCCTACATTAAAACCTCTTATCCCTATAAATGTGTCCATAGGGGAGAGAATAGAGATTATGAGGGCTAGGAGGGAGAGGCTTCATGAAGAGCTCAACTACTATAATGTGCCCCTTCATCTTAATGCAAAGTTCATTTTGCTTCCTTTGGAGATCCACTTTTCTATAGTGCTCTATTTGCCTTCCTACAGGGCCCTGCATGTACTTGGTGCATTGTCCATGGGAGGGCACTTCTACATGAATCATGAGATGCTTCTGAGCTCCTAGTGCTTGATCACCATTTGGAGGAGGTGAGGTGATCTGACTTGCCCCCCAATCATAGGGCATAACGTGGCCTGGCATGCCGCTTGATGCAGACCCATTTCTCAAGGGAGATTGATTGGGCATGGCTCTTTGTGGCTCATTTTTGGCATTGCTTTGATTGGGGCATAGGAAGCATAAATGTGCTGCTACCCGAGGGATGTCAATCCCAAGTGGAGTGCTTGGCACTTTGTCTTCCATCTTTGGGGGAGACTAAGTGCCTGGTTGACATGACATGGACACCTGTCAAGCATGGTTGGCTATTAGTGTGGCGGCCTTTCCTTTAGCCCCTCTGTAAATAGAGGGTGAGGGGAGATGGTCTTCGTCAAGCTCTTCCAGGGCCTCCAGTAATCAGAAGGATGTTGAGACCATGGTCAAACTCTTTCGGTGCCAGTGTTGTTGAGTTTCCCTTCTCGATGGAAAGGCTCCCTCCTGGATGGGTGCTTTTGCATTGAAGATGTGCAGGTGGATGCTCTTCTTGGCATGGGAGGTATTGGAAATGGCCAGTGCTATGGTTGTTAGACTACAGCTATCGCCGATTGGAGGGTGGAGCTGAAGGAGGGAACATGATCGTGTGCCTCATCTTTCTCTTGCACCTCTAGCATAATCCATCTTCACATTTGGTGGTGGACAGGACTATCGTTGGCGCAACTCGGGAACCTGCCTTGTTCGATGACTAGTGGATCCATATGAGGGATATGGAAGGATGGCTTCTTGGTATTGGAGATGTAGTCCTGGATGACCTCAAGCAGGACCTGGCTCTTTAAAGGGAGGTAGCTAGGTCAAGAGTAGAAACAACTTCAAGAACCTCACCTCGCCCGATGATCAATGGGCCCACTCTAATATCGTGGTAGGGGATAGTCTTTCAGCACCATCGGCATCACTTGAGACTTTCCTCTCCATCTTTTATGGATGAGGCACCCGGTTCCTATGGCTTCTACTTTTTCGTAGGTGGTCTCCCTCCTTGCCTTGCATGCTGGCTAGGTTACTATAATGCGATGGACATCTTCCTTAGCCTAGCTAGTCTCATCTTTGCATGTTTCTAGGGGATCTAGGAGCCCTTCAAAACATGAAAGGGGAACCTCACATCTTTTTTTAGGAGGAACCTCTTTAAGGCATTGAAGGACCTTTCAAGAGCTTTGACTTGATCCACCTCCTGTTGGTGCAAAGCATTGAAGAATTCTGGGGCTTCAGGGAGTTGTGTCTTGACCCTTACGGTTGTTGTAACCTATCTTCTATCCACCTTTCGAGGCATCCTTGGAGTTATGTAATTGGATTGTGAGCCATAAACATGTGTAACCTAAGTTTGATTAATTAAATGAAAACTTCATTTTTGATATTTGCATGCATGTTCTAGTGCTCTTGGAATGTCTTTACTATTTATGCACTTTCATGCTAGGCTTCAACCCATCGACTGAGGGATCTCCCATTGGTCGAAGCTCTAGAAGAGTTGATATTGCTTATAAAAGTAGCTTTGCCTAGGAATGTTGCCTTTGGAAGAACTTAATGACCATGCACAGGTACATGTCTTACACACGATTTAGAATAGAGGGTATAATAACCCTACCTAGGAAGAAGGGTTCACTTAGGATTTTTAGAATAGAGGGTTCGACCTTGCCTGGAGCATGAGGCTCACCTGGGATTTAGAATAGAGGGTTTACCAACCCTGCTCGGGTTGCGAGGCTTACCCAAGACTTTAGAATAAGGGTTATATCAATTCCATTTGGGGTGTAAGGCTCATCTAAGGCTTTAAAATAAGGGGAATATCAACCCCGCCTTGGGTGCAAGGCTCACCCAGGATTTTAGAATAGATGGTTATGTCAACCCTGCCTAGGGCACGAGGCTCATCCAGGACTTTGGAATAGCATTATATCAACCATGCTTGGGGTGTGAGGCTTGCCCAAGACTTTGGAATAAGGGGTATATTAACCCCGCTTAGGGCTCGAGGCTCATCCAAGACTTTATAATAGGTGGTTATATTAACCCTACTTGAGGCACTGGGCTCATCCAATACTTTAGAATAATGGATATAATATCCTCCACTAGGATACGAGGCATCCAGGACTTTAGAGTAGAGGGCTATGTCAACCCTGCCTAGGGCACGAGGCTCATCCAGGACTTTGAAATAAGGGATATATCAACCCCACCTGGGGCATGAGGCTCACCCAGGACTTTAGAATAGAGGGGCTATGTCAACCCTACATGGGGCATGAGGCTCATCTAGGACTTTGAAATAAAGGGTATATCAATCCTACTTGGGCCACAAGGCTTATTTAGGACTATAGAATAGAGGGTTATATCAACCTTGCCTAGGGCACAAGGGCTTGCCCAACACTTTGGAATAAGGGATATATCAACCCTACCTGGGGTATGAGACTTATCTTAGACTTTAGAATAGAGGGTTATGTTAACCTTTCTTGGGGTGCAAGGCTCTCCCAGGACTTTATAATAAGGGATATATCAACCCCATGTAGGATACGAGGTTCACCTAAGATTTTAGAATAGAGGGCTATGTCAACCCCATGTAGGATACGAGGTTCACCTAAGATTTTAGAATAGAGGGCTATGTCAACCCTGCCTAAGGCTTGAGGCTTGTCCAGGACTATGAAATGAGGGACATATCAATCCCACCAGGGTGAGAGGCTCATCTAGGACTTTAGAATAGAGGGCTATGTCAACTTTACTTGGGGCATGAGGCTTGCCCAGGACTTTGGAATAAGGGGTATATCAACCCCGCCTGAGACGTGAGGCTTATCCAGGACTTTAGAATATAGGGCTATGTCAACCCTACCAAGGGTGTAAGGCTCGTCCAGGACTTTGGATAAGGGATATAACAACCACACCTGGGGCACAAGGCTCATCTAGGATTTTAGAATAAAGGGCTATGTCAACCCTGCCTATGATGCGAGGCTTGCCTAGGATTGTGCCTAGGAGTCTGACTGAAGGATCGCTTACCACGGTTTCAAGATGGTGAACTACTGTACTTGGGAGTCTAGTCATTGGACTGCTTGCCAGGGCTTTGAGATGGAAAACAACCATGCTTAGGAGCTTGGTCATTGGATGACTTGCTAGGGCTTTGAGAGGTGAACTGCCATACCTAGGAGTCTAGTTGTTGGACTGCTTTCCAGGGCTTTGAGATGGCAAACTATTATGCCTGGGAGTTTGATCACTAGATTGCTTGCCAGGGCTTTGAAATGGCAAACTGCTATTCCTGGGAGTCTGGTCACTAGACCACTTGCCAAGGCTTTAAGATGGAAAATTTTCATGCTTGGGAGTCGGGTCACTAGACCACTTGCCAAGGCATTAAAAGGAGTATTAAGCCCTTGCATGGGGTGCAGAGCTCACACAAGACTTATGCCTAGGAGTCTGATTGAAGGATCGCTTGCCAAGGATTTAAGGGACTATTAAGCCCTTGCTTGGGACATGGAGCTCACATAGAACTTGTGCTTGGGAGTCTAATCAAAGGATCATTTGCCAGGACTTTAAGGGACTATTAAGTCTTTGCTTGGGGCACAGAGCTCACCCAGGACTTATGCTTGGGAGTTTGATCGAAGGATCGTTGGCCAAGGATTTAAGGAACTATTAAATCCTTGCTTGGGGTGCAGAGCTCACCTAGGACTTGTACCTAAGATTCTAATCAAAGGATCACTTGCCAGGGCTTTAAGAAATTATCAAGTCCTTGCCTAGGGTATGGAGCTCATCTAGGACTTATATTTGGGAGTTTGATCGAAGGATTGCTTGCTAGGGGCACAAAATTTATCTAGGACTTTTAGGTGCACTTCCACCTTTGCAAGCTAGGAGTTTGGCACTTCAAGAGAGAGAGAGACTTCACCATAGATAGAGGCAGCTCATGAATAGAAGTAAAAGTTTATTGATAATAAGGTTAGAGATTATTAGAGTTCTAGGTGTGTGGGATAGGCATCTCATCCAACTATTCCAGATGATAGGTGCCAAAGCATATAGCTTCAGTGACATGGTAAGGTCCTTCCAAGTTGGATGAGGCTTCCCCTGCTCGGCCAGCTGGCTGACTGTGGCCTTCCTGAGCACTAGGTCACCTAGGCGGAGTTGCTTCTCCTTGACTTGGGAGTTAAAGTAGCGAGCTGCTTATCGGCAGCGAGTCACCATTCTAATTTGGACCTTCTATCAAACTTTTTCAAGGAGGTCAAGGTTTGCTCTAAGGACTTTAGAGTTCCGATACTCAACGTATGCCTGGACACTATACAAGGGCAAGCCTAACTCTGGCGGGATGACTGCTTCAATTTCATAGGTGAGGTAGAATGGAGTCTCTTGGTCAGAAGTCAGTTATCGTCTGGTAGGCCCATAGGATGCCATGCAATTCATCTACCCTGAGCCCTTTGGCCTTCTCAAGGTGGGTCTTCAGATGGTGTAGGATAGTATAGTTAGTAACTTCCATTCTCCATTTACCTATGGTGTGCGATGGATATATACTGGTGGATGATCTATAGATTCTTGCAAAACTCATCAAAGGACATGCTATCTAATTACCATCCATTATCGATGATGATCATTCAGGGCAAGCCAAATTGAAATACAATGGATTTCCAAAAGAAACCATGAGTTTCCTTCTCAGTGATCTAGGCTAGGGGTTCCGCTTCACCCACTTAGTAAAGTAGTTAATAGTAATGATGGAGAACCTTCTTTGCTTGGAGGTTGGTGGAAATGGACCAAGGATGTTGATCCTCCACTAAGTGAAGGGGCAAGGTGAGCCGATCGGTGTGAGAGGTGCCGACAGCTGATGCTAATGTTGGCATGACATTGACAGCGATCGCAGTATTGCACAAACTCGACGACATCCATATGGATATTGAGCTAATAGTATCTTTGTCAAAGGATCTTGTATGCTAAGGCTCATTCACCAAGGTAACTTCCACATATGCCTTCATGGACCTCATGCAAGGCATAGCTAGCCTCTATGGGTCAGAGGCAACATAGAAGCAACATTGACTAGAATTGCAGGTATTACTTTCCCTCGATCATCATATACTGGACTGAGCGACTCTTGACTCGATAAGCCTCGGTCTGATCCTTGGGCAGTAGTTCATCTCTCAGGTACCATATCAATGGGTCCATCTAGCAAGGTTTGCGGTCCACTCGCATCATGGGAGCTGGCTCACCCTCGATAGTAGGCTTCTCCAGGTTCTCCACATATGCCTCTTTGTGGATCTCTAGGTACTTTACGATTGCCAGCCTTGATAAGAGGTCTGTCAAAGAGTACTCTGCCCTAGGTATCTACATAATGTCAAAAGAGAGGTAAGAAAGAGTTATTTCTTTTACCTTCTATAAATACTTCTCCATGGTGGGTGCTTTGGCCTCGTACTCACCGTGGACCTGGCCTATGATTAGTTGGAGGTCACTGAAGGCTTTAAAGTGCTGTACCCCAGCTAACGGGCTAGTCTCAATCATCCTAAAAGTGCTTCATACTCGGTCTTGTTATTCAAGATCTTGAAGCTGAAATGAAGAGCTTGTTCTGCAACAATGCCATCTGGGCTAGCAAGGGTCATCCCTGTTCTAGAGCCTCTTGCATTGGATGCTCAATCGATGTGCAGCATCCAAGGGTCACCCATCAAAATGGGGATGATAATTACAATATACATATATATAAGCATTACTTTAATAATTAAATTATTTTTATTTATTTAAAATTGATACTTTTATATATTGTTTACAGGAAAGAAGACCATCAATATGAAGAGCTTGATTTATGGGTTCAAACAAAATAAATATAAATCAAATCGAACTTAAAATGGGTTCAAAATTTAAGTTCAAAGATTAATATAGGCTAATATAAATTTTAAAGCAACCGGTCCACCTTGGACTAGCTGCTTGGTCTATTGAAGCCTAAGCAGTCCACCAGTAGCCATTGAAGTCGGTCCACAGCTCTAAGCCATAGACCGTGGAGGGATTTTAGTCATTGCTTACCGTTTGGCCGTTGTAGTCGCCGCATCCTCTTTCCTTACCGTCGAAGAAGCTCCCAGCCACCATCCGAGCCACCTCTCAAGCCACTAACATGCCGCCATCTCCTCTATTTTGATGCACCACTGTCCATCACCACCAGCCATGCTCTCCATGCTAGACATTTCCTCCTTCGCCCAATCTACCCTCTGCCCATGATCGTAGGCCATTCTCCTCTCCATTGTAGTTGCAACCACCTGTTGTTGATCCACCGCCATGCTACTGCCCAACACCACTACTGTGCCTACCACCATCCCACCAGCCATCAATGCTTCACTGGCCGTTCTTCCCAACCACCGTCATCCTCTCGGATAAGTTGCTAGACACGCTGCCATCCACTAGTATGACCTCCTCATTGCCCAATTCATGCTGCTCATTACCATCTTCTCAAGCCCCTATCCATCTCTACCCAGATCTCAATCCAACCATGCATTCATAGCCACTGCCACCGCCACCTCATCTCTCCTTGAAGATCCAGTGGCAAAAAATCATGTCGACTGGCCTTATCCAACATCAAAATCCATGCTGATTTGATGATAGACTTAGTACATGATTTCAGTTATGACATATGCGACTCATCAATCCTTCGCTGGTCAAATATTGATTTGGAGCAGGATTCTAAAGTCTACTTAACTAAGATTTGGTTTACCATCCAACCATTGATTTTGTAAAAAATAAATGCTAGCCATTGCTATGATCTCTCCCTTTAGTTTCACATAAAAAAAATACAAACACCTCTTCTCTGTTAACACCTATAAAAAGGCTCCTGTACCTCTACCTGGAGGCATCACTCCCTGAAATCCCTCTAGAGCCTTTGCATAGGGGGATACGAGGGGATCAAATTCCTGGCATCCCTTTAGAGCCTTGCATAAAGGGAGAGGAAGGGAAGATCATGCATAGCTAAGGAACTCCTATCTTTGGAGAGTAGATGAGGTTTTTGATATTTGTATTTTTTTTTTTATGTAATTAGTGCTTGATTGTAATGCTTGCTTTTCATGAATATAATTATTTTTATTACTTCAAGCTATGTTCTTTATGTTTAGGCTATAATTAGATTTTAGAATAGCCTATAACTATGTAGAGATAAGTCGTGATCCCAGGATATGATTCATGCTTTGTGAGATATGCTATGCTTGAAATTTGATTATAGAAAATTTTATTTATATAATTAGAGACTTTGAATAGCTTATGGCTACATAGGAGAGGATCAAGATCTGTATCCAGTGGGATAGGCTATGCTTGAGGATTAATCATAATTTAATAATTATATATTGAACAAGTACTTAATATAATACCAAAATACTAAATCAAAATCCAAGATATCTTTTATATTCTTATTAATCTCCTGCTTAATTTAATTCTTGTTCTTAGTTATAACTATATTCCAACTCTTTTATCTTTTTAATTTAATTAAAACTCTAATAAAATAATCTTGAAAGTGAACATAACTCTACTTGATCCCTGAGGATACGATCCCGACTCACCTTAACTATATTTTGAGTTGGTGAAATTATTTTTGACCATATACGATAGTGATCAAATTTTGGCACCATTACCGAGGATCATTGGCATGATTAGTTCACAAAAAATATACTAAAAAATTCATAATTTATTAGGGTTTTCTTTTTTTAAGAGACCTAAACTAACTTGTTTTGATACATGTTTGCATTGCATTGCATCTACATAATTCATCTTAAGGGCACTAACCTCTAAACAATAAAAGGTGGGGATTTCATTAACCTCCCTTGGTCCACAAATCACCACCCTCATATTGCATTGTCCTAAACCTATAATTAAAATCAATTAGACATTGACCTCTAAGGACTTTCGAGCTCACTAGGACAAGGGATCCTGAGAGTTGGACTAAATTAGAATTAACTAGTTAATTGATGTCTAGGAAAGAGGTTCAAGGATGATATAGTCCTGAAGGAAGGTGGTTCTTTAATTGATTCTATTATCTAACTTGGCCAATTTATTTAGTATTTAAGGAAAGCAATAAAGAGAGCCCCACTGACCTTATCCTTACCTGGCAAGTTGGCTAGATAGTTTTTGACTTGGAAGGCTTGAAGGTGACCTTGGAATAGTTAGGAGCTATCTAGAATTAGCAAACCCTAGGATAGAGAGTCCATTGTATTCTATCTTGATTGCAATTAACATATAACTAAAATTAATAATTCTTCTCTATCTCTCTTAGCTCTAGGCTCCTTAGGCCCATATCTTTAGACTTCTTCTCTATTTTTCTTCTCTCTTCTTCTCCCCTCTCCTCTCTAAAAGAAATTAAAATCATAAACTAGGGTTAGACATGGATACACATAGTGAGATCGATTCATCATGCCAATTGAGGGAGTACTTGATGGGAGATGGATCAGGGTAGGATCGTCGGCAAGCTGAGAAGTCACCGAAGATTAGGGTATCCTATTTTTTGGGGTTTTTAAAATTTTTTTCTATGGTGATGGTGAAGGAAAAATAGGAATGAAGGGTAGGAAAATTGGACACTCTAGGACTGGGGACTTACATTCACGGAGAGACATCTCATCTCTAGGGCATCTCACCCATCCCACTACATGTACTCTAGGGCATCCCACCCATCTCACTACATGCGAAGCCTAGGGTATCCCACCCAAATTGTTACCTAGGGCCGTGAAGGAAAATTCCTAAGACCTAGAGGGGACTCGACGGGGAAAAGGGGATAACTAGGGTCTCTCATCCCTCGATGCTCGAAAGCGAAGGACTAGGGTCTCTCACCCCTCGACGCCCGAAGGCGAAGGACTAGGGTCTCTCACCCCTTGATGCCCGAAGGTGAAGGACAGACGGGCATCTCACCCTCCCCATATGGGGCAAATGAAAAGAAAAAATCTTTTCAAAAAAACTCTTTATTGACCAAACTTTTTTTTTTACAAAGGACTGAGGGTGGTATTTATAGACCTGTTCAACCCTCATTTGAATTTGAATACAGGATAGAAAGATATGGATGACTCAAATTCAAATACAAGATAGGATAAGGTAAGCTTATCCATATCTAAATCCTAACCAACCAAATCCTAATTCAAATTCAAACAAAAGATAAATCCCAAATAAATATATTCTGGATATCCTCCAAGATTCGTACAGCTCTAGGATTCGTGCTTGCTTCGGGATTCATGCTGGTGATGTCCCCATCAGTACTTCACCCCTTCATCCTATACATATTCCTCGTGTATTCAAGCACCTCCTATAGAGGCAACCTAATATGAGATTAAAGTCTAGTATCATACAAATGCTACTATCTTTCTACGGACTAGTCAAGAAGACCTTGATATACATCTGGATGAATTTTTTAAGATATGCTCTATAGTTAGAATTCAAAATCTATCTGATGAGGTCCTCAGGTTGAAATTATTCCCCTTCTCACTTAAGGACAAGGCCAAATATTGGCTATGTTCATTAAAATCCATGACCATTTCAACCTGGGACCAACTATAAAAGGAACTTCTCAAGAAATATTTTCCAATAGGGAAAACAAATTAGATATGAAAGGCCATAACTAGTTTTTTCCAATTGAAACGGGAGATGTTCCATGAAACTTAAGTAAGGCTCAAAGAACTCATCCATAAGTGTCCACACCATGCCATACCAAAATGGTAACTAGTCCAGTGCTTTCATGATGGATTGTTAAAAAGCACAAGTAAATGGTTGATTCATCCTATGATGGGACATTCTGTCTTATTAGTGAGCATGAGGCTTGGCAATTATTTGACACCCTGAGTGAAAATTCCTTGTACTACATGTCTATCACATATAGAGAAACTCCTAGGTTAAATCCTAAAAGAGATGGAATGCATGAGGTAATCACTCTATAGACATCCATAGCAATGTGGATAAACTATCCTAGATTATGTGTGCACTATCCTAGAAACTCGATTGATTCTTGTAAGTCGATCATAGCTCTTCCCCATTTGCACAATCTCAAGATGTTTGTATAATCTGCTCAAGTTCTGCTCACACTATAGGTGATTGCTCAGTAGCCCATCAGTTTCCTAAGCTTGTACAGGAACAAGCCTACCCAACTCGAACCTATACTTTTCTTAGACTAGAAAATTATGTATACTCAAATACGTATAATATAGGCTGGAGGAATCACCTAAATTTCTTATGAAAATAACAATCCATGGTCAACCTAACTTCTTACAGACCCAATTACTCTAACTTCTTACAGACCCAATTACTGGTGCAATATTACATCATACCCTCAGTTTTAGGATGCCCCACAACCTTATCCTATCACTATAACTCCAATTTTGAGGAGAAATTCTATAAGCTTTGGCTAGACTAGAAACAACTCTCAAACCCTCAACTCCCACACCCAATCTATAGCTAAGCTAGAGACTTGAATTGATCAACTAGCTATAGCTATATACAAGAGGGACAAAGAAAATCTACCTAGCCAACCTATGAGCAATCCAAAGTAGCAATATAGGGCTGAAGGCTCCAATATTCATGAACCTCATCCAGAGTATGCAAAATCTATAATGACCTTGAGAAATGAAAAGGTTTTGGAGCAACCATAAAGGATCAATACATCAGGAATCCAAATCGAAAACAAACTCGAATTACTTGACAATAAGGAAGACCCTAAGGAGAGAAATGAACCAAGTTTCCTAGCACCTGTGATTAGAGTTCCATATCTAAGTGCTCTAGAAAAACCTCTACCTCGGATAAGATAGGGACTAAGATGAATGAAATGCTTGAATTATTCAAACAAGTCCATATAAATCTTCACCCTTAGATGCCATCAAGCAGGTCCTAACTTATGCTAAAATTTTGAAGAATTTGTGTACCCAAAAACCTAGATCTCAGGCACATATGCTAAAAAAGTCTACCTCATTGAGCAAGCTAGCTTAGTCTTTCAAGACACAACTCCACCCGAGCTCAAGGATCCTGGTACCCCTATCATTTCTTGTGTTATAGGGGGCTTAACCATTAAGAAAGCGCTATTGGACTTAGGAGAAAGTGTCAATGTCCTTCCAAGTTTAGTCTATAAACTTTTTAGATTTGGAGTACTAAAGCCCACGTCGATAACCCTACAACTAGCTGATAGATCTCTTAAGATACTACAAGGGATAATTGAAGATGTGTTAGTCAAGGTGGATGAATTCTACTTCCCTATAGACTTTATTGTATTAGATATGGAATCGAAAAGCGACCCTAGACAAATCCCAATTATTTTAGGTTGACCCTTCCTTGTAACAGCCAATGCTTGTATCAATTGTAGGATGGGAGCCATGGATGTGTCATTTGAGAATAAAAAGCTAAGATTGAATATATTTAATGCTATCACGGGAACACACAGTGATGAGTCTAATAAAGTAAATGTGCTAGAGGAACTTGTGAAAGAAACCACCCCTAACATGCTCTCGCAAGACCTTCTACAAGCTTATCTAGCCTATTTTGACATGGACAACTTTGACATAGATAGGTACATGGATAAAGTGAATGCACTGTTAGAACTACCCAGTTCCACTCCTTCATGGACCATGAAATATGAGCAGATGGCCCCTCCCTCTAATACACCAATAGCTTCTTTATTAGAGACCCTACTGATGGAGACATCGACAGGAAGAAAAGGTTGCAAATTGACACTCTTTGGTTTTGCAGTTAGTTTCACATTTCAAAGGTTCTACTTCCTTGAGCCGAATCAAGAAGAAAAGTTCCAATTTTCATAAGTTGACTCAAGCAAAAGAAGCTACTTCCATGAGTCGACTCAAGAAAGAGAGCCCCAATTTTCAAGTGTCGACTCATGCACCTTGAGTCGACTCAACCTGTCCTTGAGCCGATACCTTTATTAAGCAATATTTTTTTTTATGCCACTTGGAAGATTATCAAACCTTCTTTCTTTGGCCACTTGCAAGTTATTTGGAGCACCACTTGAATCACTCTTGAAAGAGCCTTGGGCGTTATCCCCTTATGACACTTGGAAGATCCTTATTGATCACACTTGGTAGCATCCTTGTGGAGACTTCTCATGCCGCCACTTGGAAGATTACTTTCATTAAGGACACATGGAGGAATCCCTTGATGACACATAGCAAGTTAAGGAGGTGACACATGGAAGTTTGTTGCAGCCAAATTTTGTTACAAGCTCCTCAGCAGCTACCAAGTGATTACACCAGTGTTGCCAAAACCGTAGGTCATCATCACAAATCCTAATTTGCTTCACACTTCCTCCACAGATGATGCTGTGGAATAGAGGGGGGACTTCGAAAGGGGGGTTCACTGGCTACAGTATCAGGATGATGACGGTGACACGTGAAGAGGGCGGACTGGATGTCAATGGAAGATGGTTTGGGGGTGGATGATGGCCGGCGGCTGTGGAGACTTCATGGGCTATGGAGATAGGGGTCTTCATGGAGGCAGAGAGGAGGGGGGGCTTGGCCTGGGAGAACCGGTGGCTAGGGATGACTTCGAGCAGATTCGGAGAGGATGGGCGATCAAGATGTCGTAGAGCTTGTTGGGGTTGCGACCGACGAGGACGAGGTGGAGGCCACGGCGGGCTAGCTGGATGGTGAAGGCCTTGCCGATGCCGTCGGTGGAGCCGGTGATGATGGCCTAGGAGCCATAGTGGGTGTAGAAGTGATCTCTCCGGTGAGGTCACAGATGCCGGCCTCCAAGAAGATGGTGATGGTGGCGGTTGCAAGGAAGATGAGGACCCAGAGGAGCGAGGCACCGGCGGCACCGGCGATGGCAAAGACTCTGGCCTCGGTGGTGCTACTGGTGTCGGCGGTGGTTGCCATCGGGGGGGGGGGGGGGGAGGTTCTTGGGATCTGCAGCCATTGGAGAAGGAAGCTAAGGTTTTCTTTGGCTAAATAGGAAGCTAGGGTTTTGGGAAGGGAAATTGGGGAGCGGAGGGTTGAAGGCAGCGTGGGATCTAGTTGAAATAGGGGATTTGAGGGGTTGCGAAGGTGGGTTACTTCAGTTGAGTGGTTCTCAGATCAGAAGAAGAAGGGAGCAGAAAGGGAAAAGAGAAGAGGAAGGAGAGAACCAGGAGAAATAGGAGAGAAAAGGGACCACCATTCTAGGAAGGAAGGCCGAGGTGGAGAACTTGATCGAGGAAGCCGTGATGTCCAGTCGGTGGTGGGAATGGAAGACAGGCAGTGAAAACGAAATTAGAGATAAGGTATTGTCCGACGGTGGAACGGATGGAAGGGATTGGCAACGGGGAAGTGGAAGGACTCATCGAAATCGGTGGGAAAGAAGGGGAATCTGGTGTACCCTAATTTTTCGGGGCTCTGATACCAAAATTGATGGGGGACACATGTGTAGGATCGTTGGTGAGCCTAGAAGTCACCTAGATTAGGGTACCATTTTTTTTTTGAATTTTTTTTGAGGGATGGCGAAGGAATAGTAGGGATGGAAGATAGGGATTTGAATCTCATGGACTTTGGGACTCACCCTAACAAAGAGACCTCTCATCTCTAGGGCATTACACCCTCCTCAATACTTGGAGGTGCTAGGATGAGTCTCAAAGATCATGAAGGGATAAAGAAAATGAAGTGGGAAGGGGGATAACTAGGACCTCACGCCCATGCCCGAAGGCGAAGGCAAGAAGAATCATTCTTCTAAAAATTCAAATTTTTTTCTCCAAAAACTATTTTTCTCCAACCCTTATTTGAATTTGAATACAGGATAAAAAGATAAAGATAACTCAAATTCAAATACAAGATAGGATAAGATAAGCCTATCCATTTCTCAATCCTAACCAACCAAATCCTAATTCAAATTTCAAACAAAAGATAAATCCTAAATAAATATTTTTCTAATTTATTTGCTGCTCCGAAATTCATGCTGCTCCGGGATTTGTGCAGACCGATGTCCCCATCAAGGGGGTTCATGGTTTATTCATGGATAGGTTTGGGGGCTTAGGTTTATAAGTTTCCAAGGGTCCAGAGTCATGTTGGGTCAGGGGGCTTGACCCAGGGTTGAAGGTTTTCTCACATTGATTTGTTGGGAGGAGTTTTTTGAGAGATTGTAACATAACCCAATTGGGTTATGGGGCTGGGTCCAGGTTTATTAATTGGTTAGGAGGTTAGCCAGTTGGTTGATTAGTTGGTTAGTTGTAACCAATTAGGAAGCCCAACCATGCGAGAAGTTCTAACCAGTTTGTTATTGGACCTATCAAGAAGTCTAAGCCCAACCATGTAAGGAGTTGAAACCGCCCAAGAAGTTGACTCCAAGACCAAGATAAATGCACGGCCATCTATTTAAGAAGAGGGTGGGCGTGCGTGAAGGTTGGAGCATGAGGCTTCCAAGAGTGGCCGACCCTTTGGGGTCTTGGTCCATGAGAGATATTGGGCATGAGGGCTTGGATGGTTCCAAGAGAGAAAAGAAGGGAGCACGTAAGGGAGTCCATGCAGGATGACTTCTTGGTTCTTGGACCGTGGAGACTTCTTGGATTGTAGGGTGTTCCATGAGGCTTTGGAGAAGGGAATCTACATTGAGGTATTGTCCGCAGGTGGAGCTTCTTCTCGAGTTTCAAAGAGGAAGGGACGCACGTTGAGGTATTGTCCACGCATGGCCGTACATGAGTTCTTGGGGTATGAGGCATGCAAGAGAGAAGACGTGCAAGTGACAGTGAGAAGCTTCTAGGATTTTATAAGGGGTGCCATGAGGTATTGTGTCTTATCTTGTAATAAGGTTCTTCTCCAAGGATTAATAATACAATATCTCTTTTTCTCCTACATCTCTTCTCTATATCTTCTTTGTTGTATGATATTAAATCCAAGAACAGGTTGTTGCTGGTTCTTGATCAAGAAGGTTGGTTCTTGATCTTTCCCTCGCTATTTTTGCTATGTAGGCCCTGATCTGGATTCTCCCAACAAGTAGTATCAGTGCCTAGTAATCTCAATAATTGGTATTAAAGCGGGGTTCGAGCATGGGAGAGGAGGATTCAAGGAAGAAGGAGGCTTTGCTGAAGAGGTCTGACATTGACATTAGGTTTGCATAGCTGTCTGGGTGCACTACGAAAGCACAGGTTGGTGTTGCAGTCATAGGGATAGAGCAGGAAGACATCAGTTCGAGGTCAGGAGTGTGGTGGAGAATAAGTTTCAAGAGCTGTGGAGCATGGGTTGATGTTCTAGCTGGGGAGGCGAGGTGGCTTCGATAGAAAGATGTCAACTCTGGTGATAGCAGGATGGGTGCAGACGGTTATGCAAAGCTTATTAGGGATGGAGAAAGGAAAAGCCTAGATTTTTTAGGTTCAATCATTGAATTAGAGGGGTTGGGATGAGCTCCTGGGTTTCGGAGAAGCCTGTGGGAGACAGTGTATCTGAAATGGTCTCAGAGAGGCTCGCAGGATGTGAAAGGTCTGAGGAGGCAGCGATGGGATATGAGGTACAGTGGCAAGCTCAGCAGGGTAGCATTGAGTGGCTGGCCTCGGGAGTTCTTTCTATGGCATCAAGGGGACTTCAGTCTCAAGTAGAGCAAGGGGAAGAGGTGGCTTCATGGGTGGAGTAGGATTTGACACGAGGTCAGAGCGAGAGGTGCAGGAATACTGGTCATATCCTAGCACGAGCGCCAAGGGTTCCTTAGCCAGGTGGAGCAGAGTGTGCAGAAATTGGCGTGGCTCTGAGGGGACTATGTCAGGTAGAGCTCCAGTTATAATGAGTACCGGTCCAATTTTGCTGTGATCTCTCCATGGAAGTCCAAGGAAAAGATTGATGCAGCTACTAGGCAAAAGGAACGCTATAATGGTGGTGCTAAGGATACAAGCAAGGATCTTCAGCTGAGGAGGGGGTCATCGTAAATACCTCCAGAGATCACAGCAGCTGAAGGGTGTTGGCAGAGGCAAGGAGATCCACACAAGAGGCTATCAGGACATGCGTTATAGCGGGGTTGTGCAGGAAGATATTACCAGGTTTGCCAAGGCTTAGGGATACCAAGATGGAGATTGTAGGGTTTTGCATGGTGGTCCCAAGCTTTGGAGAGTCTTGGAAGGTCATGGCAGGGATGCTAGAGACGATCCCTGGGAGCTTGGAGGCGTGCCAAGCAGTTCCTGGAGGTGTTCCATGGGGTTCATGGTATATTCATGGACATGTTTAGGGGCTTAGGTTTATAAGTTCCCAAGGGCCCCAGAGTCATGTTGGGTCAGGGAGCTTGACCCAGGGTTGAGGGTTTTCTCATATTAAATTATTGGGGGGAGTTTTTTGAGAGATTGTAATATAACCCAATTAGGTTATAAGGTTGGGTCCAGGTTTGTTAATTGGTTAGGAGGTTAGCTAGTTGGTTGGTTAATTGGTTGGTTGTAACCAATTAGGAAGCCCAACCATGTGAGAAGTTCTAACTAGTTTGTTATTGGACATATCAAGAAGACTAAGCCTAACCATGTGAGGAGTTATAACCACCCAAGAAGTTGACTCCAAGACCAAGATAACAGCACAGCCATCTATTTAAGAAGAGGGTGGGTATGCGTGAAGGTTGGAGTGTGAGGCTTCCAAGAGTGGCCGACCCTTTGGGGTCTTGATCCGTGAGAGATCTTGGGTGTGAGGGCTTGGATGGTTCCAAGAGAGAAAAGAAGGGAGCGCATTAGGGAGTTCGTGTGGGATGACTTCTTGGTTGTTGGATCATGAAGACTTCTTGGACCATAGGGTGCTCCACAGGGCTTTGGAGAAGGGAACCTGCATTAAGGTATTGTCTATAGGTGGAGTTTCTTCTTGAGTTTCAGAGAAGAAGGGATGCATGTTGAGGTATTGTCCATGCATGGCCATACATGAGTTCTTGGGATGTGAGGCTTGCAAGAGAGAAGATGTGCGGGTGATGGTAAGAAGCTTCTGGAATTTTAGAAGGAGTGCCGTGGGGTATTGTGTCTTGTCTTGTAACAAGGTTCTTCTTTAAGGATTAATAATACAATCTCTCTTTTTCTTCTATATTTCTTCTCTATATCTCCTTTGTTGCATGATATTGAATCCAAGAATAGGTTATTACTGGTTCTTGATCAAGAAGGTTGGTTCTTGATCTTTCCCTTGCTGTTTTCTCTATGTAGACACTGATCCGGATTCTCCCAACAAGTGGTATCAGTGCCTACGAATCTCAACAGTCTCTGCATTTTTTTAGCAACTTGTTGGTTTAGTATATTTGCTTCTATATGCCTTCATCTTCCCAAATGGCAACAAAGCTTACCATGACTAGAGATATAGCTAGGTATAGGTACAACATTTCTCCCTCCACTAGCTTGGTCAAGAGTGAAGCATCGGTGAGGTATTTGCAAAGCTCCTTGAAGGTTGTTTAGCATTTCTCCATCTAGTGGAAGTCTTTGATCTATCTCAAGGCTTAGAAGAAGGGTAGACACCTGTCGCCTGACTTGGTGATGAACCTACTCAATGCGGCTATTTGCCCTATAAGGCATTGTACTTCCTTTCGAATCCAACAAGGTGACATCTCTAGGATTGCCTAGATCTTTTTCAGGTTGGCTTTGATTTCTCAATGGGAAACCATGAATCCTAAGAACTTTCTAGAGGATACACCAAAGGCACATTGGTTGGATTAAGCCTCATTTAGTAGTTCCTCAAGGTTTGAGAAGTCTCCTCGAGGTCCATCCATGGCATTCTATCTATTAGCTCTTTACAAGTACGTCATCAACATATACTTTAACATTTCAGCCAATTCCATCTTTAAAGACCTTGTTGATAAGATGCTGGTACGTGGCTTCCATATTCTTCAGGTTGAAACGCATCACTTATAGCAGTAGAGCCCTTGGTCTATAATAAAGGAGATTTTCTCCTCATCCTCCAGGACCATCCATATTTGATTATATCTAGAGAAAGTATCCATAAAGCTAAGCAACTCATGTCTTGATGTAGAATTAACCAACTAACTTATCTGAGGTAATAGATAACTATCTTTTGGACAAACTTTATTTAAATTAATAAAATCTATACAAACCTACCATTTATTGCTTGCCTTCTTGACGAGGACCACATTCACCAGCCACTCAAGGTAGTCGATCTCACAAATGAATCTAGCTACATGTAGCTTGTTGACTTCTTGCTTGATAGCTTGCTGATGCTCAAAGGTGAAGCACCACTTCTTCTACTTCACTAGCTTGTGTGATGGATTGATATGTAGCTGATGCACCATGACTTCTAGGTTTACACTGGGCATGTTAGAGGTGGTCCATGCAAAGATGTATGCATTGGCTCTTAGGAAGGCGAGGAGTTGGTCATGCAAGGTCTCTTCTATCTAAGACCTAATATGAATCTTTCGGGTTAGGTTACGGTCATCTAGAGGGAATGAGAGAAGCTCTTCCGCTAGGTGACCTTGCTGCTTAATCTACTTATCTTTGAAATCGAGGCTGTCAATGGGTAGTGCTTTTTAGGACTTTTTGCTTTTTAAGGTAGCCACATAGCACTGCCTGGCCAGAACCTGGTTGTCTCATACTTCACATACTCGTTGGGTGGTTGGAAACTTCATCAGCAAATGATACATGGAGATAATGATATGGAAAGCATTTAAGCCTGGTCTTCCCAGGATGGCATTGTATGTTGAGGGGACCTTTACCACCAGGAAGTTCAGTACCATAATAGCTTGTCTTAGGGCTTGGCCCACTATCATAGGTAAGGCAACAATGCCTTCCACAGGTATGGCATCTCCTAAGAACCCTATCAAGGGGGAGATTGTCCTTGATAGATAATTCCTTGAAAGGTTCTTCCTGGTAAAAGCATTATAAAACAAGGTATATGCAGAGCTTCCATTGTCAATCAAAACATGGTGTACATCATGATGCACGATAGTAAGAGAAACTACAACAAAATTGTTATAGGATGTTTGGATGCCTTCCATGTCAAAGTCAAAGAAGACTATGATGTCCTCCTACTTCCATTGCTTTGCCCAGGAGAACTTGGGGACCATGTGAGTGTAGGCCCCTCCTACTGGTGAGGATGCCCCCTAGGAACCCCTTTAGCAATGGTGCTCATTGGGCCACCTGTGGGATGGTTGTCCATGAGAGGTTTTATGGCGAGTTGTGGTTATCGACTAGAAGCCTTCATGCCTTTTGGCTTGCTGACATAGGCTCATAGAGAGCCTCGATGAACCAAGGGTTTGATCTCTTTCTTCAAGGTGAGGCAATTCTTAGTGTTGTGTCCATAATCCTGATGAAAATGGCAATATTTGGTAAGGACTTTCTTGAAATTTCTGCTCATTCTTCCAGGCTAATGGACGATATCTTGGTTCTTATCTCCATCAAGATCTACTTCTGAAAAGCATTTAGTGTTGTGAATGGGAATGACAAAGGTGCAAGCTCCTAAAATGGTGATGGGATCTAACTTCATCACTCCATCTCTTGGATTGAGGAAAAGAGAGAGAGCAATTCTCCTGAGGATGCTTGCATTCTTCCTTTTTCTTTCTCTTCACTGCTATGCCTTCTTTGATATTGATGTACTTTTTAGAGTGCGATAAGACCTTCAGAATATTATGAGGGAATCTCCTAGAGAGAGAGTAGTAAAAGCTCTCCACTCAAAGACCCCGTATAATGGCTGATATTGCGATTGTTGGCTCTAGGCCAGGAGCCTCCAACATGGCCACTTTGAAGCTACCCATAAAGTTCTAGAAAGACTCCCATTCCTCTTGCTAGACAAAGAAGAGGGAGTTGGAGTTTTTTTTATGGCATTCAGCTACTCTAAAACTGAGTAATGAATTTTTGGTCGAACTAATCAAAAGAGTTGATGGAGTCAGTGGGAGCCTAGTGTGCCAAGCTTGGACTGCATCTTTAAAGGTGATTAGAAAGGTCTTGCACATCAAAACATTGGATATCTCTTAAGGCATCATGAGAGCTTTGAAGCTCTCCAAGTGCTTGCAAGGATCAGTGGAGCCATCATAGGCCTCCATAGAGGGTGCCTTAAAGCATCGAGGAATTGGCTCCTCCATGATGGCTAGGTGAAGGGTGGATGCATGGTAAAAAGTGGCTCTCTAGCTGACACTATTTGCTATCGACAGGGGACCTCCAAGTAACTATCCACCTTGCAAAGCTTTTGATCTAGCTCATCTCATTGTCGAGTATGCTTTGCTAGATGATAATGTAATGGTCCCTTCGATAATGAATCCTATGATGAAGAAGAAGAAAGTGAAATGGGGCAACCATGTTCTCTATTCCTACCTTGATGATGCGGGACGATTTATGCATGCAAAGTATTTTTCCGTGATTAAGCATGAAGCTAAGGTTTTAGATCCTGAATTTCAAGCCAAGATTCAAAGTATAGAATTCTATAGAAATTATGGATCTAAAACCTAAACTTCATGCTTAATCATAAAAAAAATACTTTGCATGCATCAATCATCCCGCATCATTTGGTATCAGAGCATAGTTTAAGGCTAGTTTCTGCATCCCGTCATCTCAGTATATAATCTGTTATTTTTATGATTTCTGCATGTAGAAAGATCCAAAAAATCCTGATTTTTATTTTGCTGGATTCTTTATAATTGAAAGTATTTTTCATAGTTTTCTCATTATTTAATTTGGTCTGTGGATTTTTTGTACGCCGGAATACTTCCTAA
Organism: Areca catechu; assembly: GCA_021397845.1. Taxonomy (NCBI): domain Eukaryota; kingdom Viridiplantae; phylum Streptophyta; class Magnoliopsida; order Arecales; family Arecaceae; genus Areca; species Areca catechu. Next base: position 27,632,547 of record CM038042.1, on the reverse strand, counting down.
GAACAATTCTTCTCTGTTTTTCAGTAAAGACAAATTTTAGTATGTTTAGGGTTCTTCTTGCATAATCTTTCCATATTTTGATTTTTTTTGATATTTCCTGCATATTAGGTACTTTTTGTATATTTTATTTCTTGCCAAATATAAAGACAAAAAAATATTCAAAATCAGAAAATACCAAAACTATAAAACCCTAATTTGCATTTAATATGTGTGCCATCATCTACATAACTTACCTTAAGGGCACTTTTACTATGTCAGATGGGGGGAGGATTTGATCACCCCTCAGCCCAAAATCACAATCCTTGCCTCACACCCTACGATGTTCCGAAGAACAAAGGAAAAGGGCCTCACACCCCGGGATGTTCCGAAGATCAAAGGAAAAGGGCCTCATACCCCGCGATGTTCCGAAGAACAAAGGAAAACTAGGGCCTCATGCCCTTCGATGCTCGAAAGCAAAGGAATAGGGTCTTACAACCCTCGACGCCCAAAGACGAAGGAAAACGGGCCTCACACCCTCCCTATGCGGGGCGAACGAAAAGAATCTCTCTTTTCTAAACACTTATCTATTTTCACCAATTTTTTTATAAATGACTGGGGGTGGTATTTATAGACTTTCCAACCCTCTTACAAGATAAAGATGAAACCTATTCCAATCCTAACAAACTTCAAACTAATAATCCTAATCTAAAACAAACTTAAAATTAAAACAGCTTCAAACTAATCAATACATCCGGATTAAAAAAAATTAAAATAAATAAAATATAATCCGAATGCATCAAGATCTGTGTCAAAAGAGGTTCGTATCAGGATCCGTGCTGAGCTGCTTTGAAATCTGTGCAGGCTTGATTACTGTGCAGAAGAATTCTTGCTCTGAAAAATGTGATACCCTAAGATTCATGCAAAGTTGTTTTTGCACTGAGATCCATGCAAGTTCCTTCTCTATGACCCTGGAACAGAGGAAATGGCGGACGGATGGGGAAGAGAGGCTGGGGTAGATTCGGTGAGGGTGGCGTAGCAGGTTCTGGTGAAGATGAAGCGCTGTTGGCCAATGATGGCGGCATAGCAGATTCCAGTGAAGATGAGGCGCTGTTGGGGTAGGGGCGGCGGCAGACCGCTAGACGAGGCGGAGGCATGGACCATGGAGTTCGAGCAGAAAACTGGGTCTCCTGCAGCTATGGAGACGGTGGGGGGAAAGATTCGGTGGAGGAGCCACTTGGATCTGGACGGTTCCGGTGATCGGCAGTGATGGATGGGGGGCCGGTGGCTAGATTTCCTCCAGCTATTGAGGCCAGCAGTGAGATCCACTTGGGGAAGGCCGATCGTTGGGAGGTGGACGGCGGCACGGGTGGGGATGACTGGCGTTGACGGGTTGGGCGGCCATGTTGATGGATCAGCCGTTATGGTAGAAAGAAGGTGATCTGGGCAACGGATGGAGGAAGAAGATGACACGAATAACATAGGGATAAGTCTAAGATAAGTTTGGAATAAAATGGGAATAGCGAGGATAAGTGGAATAGCTGGGATAAAAGTTATAAAATAAAAAAAATCTAGAAAAGAAAAATAAAAACCCGGATGGGTTTTGATGTCTTCATCATTCCCCTGGGCTGGAAAAAACTTGACTCCATCGAGTCAAGCTCAATGCTGCAATTTTTTTTTTCTTTTTTCTTTTTTTTCTCTAACCCTAATCCTCTCTTGCTTTGATACCAAATTGATGGGGGACAAGGCTAGGAGGATCTTTGGAGAGCTGAGAAGTCTCCTAGTATTAGGGTCAAGAAGAGGATAACTAGGGCCTCACACCTCGTGATGTTCCGAAGAACAAAGAAAAAGGGCCTCACACCCCGTGATGTTCCGAAGAACAAAGGAAAAGGGCCTCACACCCCGCGATGTTCCAAAAAGGGCCTCACACCCCGAGATGTTTCGAAAAACAAAAAAAAACTAGGGCCTCATGCCCCTCGATGCTCGAAAGCGAAGGAATAGGGTCTCACACCCCTCAACGCCCAAAGGCGAAGGAAAACGGGCCTCACACCCTCCCCATGCAGGGCGAACGAAAAGAATCTCTTTCTTAAACACTCATCTTTTTTCACCAATTTTTTTATAAATGACTGAGGGTGGTATTTATAGACTTTCCAACCCTCTTACAAGATAAAGATGAAACCTATTCCAATCCAAACAAACTTCAAACTAATAATTCTAATCTAAAACAAACTTGAAATTAAAATAGCTTCAAACTAATCAATACATCCATATTAAAAAAAAATAAAATAAATAAAATATAATCCGAATGCATCAAGATCTATGCCGAAAGAGGTTCGTATCAGGATCCATGCTGAGCTGCTCTAAAATCTATGCAGGGCTGATAACTGTACAGAATAATTCATGCTCTGAAAAGCATGCTACCCTGAGATCCATGCAAAGTTGTTTCTGTCTTGAGATCCGTGCAAGTTCCTTCTCTGTGATCTTGGAACATAGAAAATGGTGGACGGATGGGGAAGAGGGGCTGGGCCAGATCCGACGAGGGTGGCATAGCAAGTTCTAGTGAAGATGAGGCGCTCCTGGCCAGCGAGGGCGGTGTAGTAGATTCTGGCGAAGATGAGGCGCTGTAGGGGCTGGGGCAGTGGCAGCACCACTGGACGAGGCAGAGGTGCGGACCATGGAGATCGGGCAAAAATTTGGTCTCCGATGGCTGTGGAGACGGTGGGTGGAAAGATCCGGTGGAGGCACCACTCGGATCTAGACAGTTCTGACGGTCGGCAGTGATGGATGGGGGGGCCGATGGCTGGATTTCCACTAGCTGTTGAGGTCGGTGATGAGATTCGCTTGGGGAAGGCCGATCATTGGGAGGTGGACGGCGGCACGGGCAAGGATGACCGGCATCGACAGGTTTGATGCAGAACGGAAGCTCTAATATCAAAAATGATGCAGAACAAAAAGATGATGCGATGCGAAAGTAAATTAAAATTAATGAATTTTTTTTTTAATATATTTTCAGAAGTCGGCTTTGACTCAAAGGAAAGATAAACTAATGTTGAAAGAAACTAAGAAATGACAGAGAGCATAATTAAAAGGAGTGGATTATCAGAGTAACTCAAAAGTAGGATCGCTGGGGATTGAGAAACCCCCAGATCTAGGGTTTGCTCTGAGTTTCAACGAAACAGACAAAGTGAGAAGGGAAGGTTCTTGTTACCTAGCAGTGATATCTCTCGTTGCTTCAATTGGAGGACACTCTCGAGCAGATTGTAGGATCCTTGGAGACGGGGTATCTTCGTAATGGATCCTCGGATTGTAGTCCTATGGCAAGGTTGGCCTTCTTCTCGAACTCAGGATCTGGAAGAAGAAGAACAAAAAAGAAGAACCAGAAACTCAAAGAAAGACACTAACCTGAGGACTTAATGAAGATTGTTGGATGTAGAAGTTCCAGAGATCTTGATACTGATCTGACTCTTCGTTGAACTTGCTCTGTAGTTGAAACAGTTGATCTGAACCTGGATGCTGGTGGCCAGCCTCTATGTGGAAGAGAGGGGCCGTGGGATGTAGATGGAAAATTAGGGTTTGGTGGTGGTGGAGTAGAGATGGGTGGACTAAGCTAGGGTTTTGGAGTTGGAGATCTCACACCTCCTCAAGATTCCTAGGGAACCCAGATTTACTCCCTCACGGAGCTCAACACTTGAATACAAGTGCGGAAGAGAGAAACACAAAGTTGCTCACAAAGAAATTGATTTCATTCATCATTTTTTTTTTCAAGAGTTACATAGAGTTAAATATATAGACATAACAAAAAAATAAAATTTTATACATTTTCCATGTGGGACTAATAGGACTAACCCACACTTTAGGCATCAAATTTTCTTTCCAAGACTCCTTCCATGAGTGGGCAGCCCAAAAACTCCAAGAAAACTTGAAAATCAGCTCCAAATGGCAGGTTATGGGGGTGTCTCCTAGTATCTCTCCATGAATCAAGGATTTTCCCTTCATGGTTTGGCTCATTTGGACACCTCCTAGTCTTGCTCCACAAGTTTAGGCTTCTTCCTTTCATGGCTTTGGCACTTTTGGAGACTTTTGGGTGCCTCCTTGATTTTCTCCCCAAGACATGCTCTCTTCCCTTTTATAACTTGGATTTTTATGGAACATTGTGGGGCACCTCCTTGATTCTCTCTTCAAGAAAAATTCTTGCCATCCTGGCTTGGGTTTATCTGGAAAGAAGTTGTCTCCTCGGATTGAGGTATCTTGATGGATTTCTCCCCCAAGTGGTGCAAGAAAAAAAGAACCTGCTTACTTGAGGCGTGGGGACCAAGGTACACTGGATGGAGATGTGGCAGGGAGTGTGGCACCCACTTGTAGCTGGAAAATGTGGTGCCCTATGGCAAAGGGAATGACACCTACCTGGGATTTGGACTTGGACTGAGTCAACATGACCCAACAAAAATTGAAATGACAAAATTACAGACTCAAAATTGAGTTGATCAAGTCAACCCTTATTACAAAACCAGAAAACCCTAATTCTTCGGGCAAGGTCAATCAGAGATCCAGATGGAGCCCTGAAGTCTTCTTCTGAGTCTGGTGCCCGCACCAATTCTCCCGGGGTGGGAGGAACTTGACCTTGTCGAGTAAGGCTCAAGTTGGCTCTGGTATCTCTCCAAGAGGTCTGGATCCAAATCTTGTAGTTCTTCTCGGGAGATCCAAGAGTCATCAGAGTCTGGCCTTCCTTGCCAGCGGACCAGGTATCTTTGGTATCCTCGATTACGAGTAGAGATAACCTGATCATCCAGGATCTTTTCAATCTGCTCTTTCCTCACAGGCCAGTTTGTTGGTGGACACACAAGATCGGGATCACTCTCAATAACAGGATTAGATTCAAAAGGCTCACTGGGAATCACAGCTGGCTCCCTGTACTCTACTAGGTCTGTAATGTTGAAAGTAGAGCTATTGCCTAGTTCTGGAGGCAACTCGAGCACATAGGCATTGGATCCTACTCTCTTCACTACTCTAAATGGTCCATCTCCTCTAGCATGTAACTTTCTAACGGTTCCAGAAGAAAACCGCTCAGGCCTTAACCTAATCATTACATAGTCTCTCTCAACAAAAGTTTTGACTCGTCTTTGAGAATCAGCCAACTTCTTATAAGTTTCATTACTTAAAGTTATTTTGGCATGAATTTCTTTATGCAAGTCCTTTACATGCTATGCAAGTGCATCAAGAGACTTGTGTGTGTGGGCTAATAGTGAAATCAGATCAAGTGGTGTGTGAGGCTTGTATCCATGAACAATTTCAAAGGGACTCTAGCCTATAGACCTATTGATCGAAACATTGAATGCAATTTCAGCCCTGGACAAAATACAAATCCCAATTCCTGGTGCTCTCAATCAAACCAAAATCTGAGCCAAAGCCTGGTAAAGGGTCAAGAAAAACTAAACTAGACTGACGACGCATTCCTAAAGAATGGACTTTATTCCAAAGGAACCCTAGGTCTAAACCTAACAAACTAAGGCTCTCTAAGTTTGACCTTGGGTCGGAGGAGGGCATGCAGAGCATGAAAACTTATTATGGATGCCTAGTAGGTGCCATAAGGTCTTCCAGAAGTAGGTGGCAAACCTAATAGGTTCTAAGGAGTCTTGCAACCTAGAAATCTCAGTAAAGTGTAATCCCATAGCTCTAGAAACATGAGAAGATTCAGGGTAGGGTAGGAAATAAGAATCAGAGTTTTGAGATGGCTTATAAGAAACAAGAAACATACCTTGGTTATTCATGACGACCTTAAAATGAGGACATTGTTCTATAGGTGCACTCATCCAAACCTCATGATTTGCTCTAGGAGGGTCTACAAGTGCAAGTTCTAGGGTAGGCTGGGTGCTCCTAGAAGGTGGAAGGTTATCAGGAAGGTCTTTGGAATGTTTATCTAGAAAGTCCTCTAAGCTACTGTCTTTTTCTTGTTCTTGGACCTTTTCAATGTGCAATTCTTGTGAACCCCTTCCTTCTTCACACTTCTCTACCAGATTTGACTCAGGGGTGTCTTCTTTAGATTCCTCAATGAGTTCAGGGGTATTCTCACTTAAACTTTCATTGGGTGTAATTTCCTCTTCCTGAACTTCCTCAAAAGGGTCTTCACTTAGGGTTAGCTCCTGAATTCCTTGAGTGGCAGGGGTCCCCTCAATAACCCTATTAGGTAGGAGTTGGTTAATTGAATTATTGGGAGAGATATCCTCAAATTCTTCTTCTTCATATTCATCTATCAAACTTATGTTAGGCTCATATATTTCTTCCTCAATCTCACTGAAAGGTTCTAATCTATTCTCCTTTGATTCCTCTTTAAGTACGGCTCTGGTCGGGTTAACTAATTTTGGGATGACCATGCCTAACTCCTTCTCAGTGTTATCCTTCTGGTCAAGAGGTGACACAAGTGGGAATTGACAAACAATAGTCTGGTTCACTACGGGTGTCGGATCAATCGGAACTTGACTCATGTTGGTAGAGGTTGGCTTTAAGTCCAAAGTACTTGATTGGTTATATCTTAAAGACTACTCATAGTCTTGGGCTTCTTGGTAGGCTCGGTCTAACTTATTGGTCTTTTCAAGGCATAGCTTCCTATAAATGTCTGGGTGTAACCCAACCCTAAACCTCGATGTGATCTGAGCTTCGGTCTCAATGGTATTGCATTTCATGTCATACCACTGGAAGTCCTCGATATATTTAGACACAGGCCTATTATCTTGTTGCAATTGGTACCATTGGTCTAAAAGTCTTTTCTTATAGGATCTACCTAGGTACCTATCTCTCAACTTACTTCTCATATCTCTCCAAGTATATATTTCCTCTTTTCTTTGATAACACTCACGCTCAATAGCATACCAATGCGACCTAGCATGTTTGGTGAACTTGGTTTTGGCCAACCTAACTTGTCCTAATTCCGATATGTTAGTGCACTTAAAATACCGATCCATTTGTTCTTCCCACTTAATATATGTCTCTTGTCTTCCATCAAAAGTGGGTGCATAAGGTTCGGTGTTCCTAACGGGTCCCTTTTCTGAGTCAACCAAGTATGGATATAGGCTCCTAGGGTTATGCTCGGGATCACGGTATAAGGTCCTCCTAGGCTCCTGGCATGGGTGAGGTTGGGGCCTATTAAATTTGGATCAGGGGTCCAATTTTGATGTCTACGTTTCTCAAGTCCCTGGGCTTGGTCTCTAAACTGGGAAAAACCCTCATTCATATCCTGACTCAATTTGGTCATACTTTCGGTAAGAGTTCTAATCATGGCCTCTAAATCAGGTTGGGTTTGACCAGGTGGACATGATGATGCAAGGGTGGACATGATGATGCTGAACTACTGAAACGACTAGAGCCTAGAGCCCAAACTAGATGCCCAATCAGAGTGGCAAGCTAGCCTGTAGTAACTCGGGACTCAGCCAGGTAGGTGTAAGGGGAGTGTTAGGTCCCTAAATGCCAATCCTAGACACCAATCAGTGATTGGCCAGGTAGGCGGACCAGCACACAAGCCCTTCGGGATAGAATCCCTGAACCACTGTTCTAGACACTGAGTACAAAGCACACACAGAGTAACTAGACAAACTGACTCAACATTAGCCTAGACCCGACTTGTTGATGTCCCTAGCCCACTAGGGCAAATTAAGTCGAATAAATTTTAAAGTTAGGCTTAGGATCGAATGAGTGGGTGGTTGTTTTGGACTAAGGAGAGGTTATCAACTCCTCCCCTTATCTTAGATGCTCAAATGCCCTTAGGATGAGTTAGGAGATGTTCACTCAAAATAATTGCATTGCAGAACACAAAAACAGAGTTGCAATAATTTAACTATCAGAAATTTCACGGAAACTAATAAATCACAGTAAAACTATGTAAAATAGCTTCAATTATATTGGTTCCAGCAAAACAAAAATTATGCAATTCGGAGTTACCTGCACTGAGAAACAATTCCTGCAACAGGATAGTTACGGACTAAAAACAGGGTGCTTCCCCCGTTTACAATTCCTGCTACGACGTTGTAACCCAACGGATCCCCTACACGCCCTAGGAACACCCCGTGGAATGGGAAGAGGAGGTTTGCACCTCGCTTCGTTCCTAGGACCGGACGTCCTGGGGAGTCTACTTCGAGCAGACAAAGTAAAAAGGAGAGAGACTTAAAACAAGCAAGCAAAACAGAAACCCTAGACTGGGCTCTGATACCAAAAATGATGCAGAACGGAAGCTCTGATACCAAAAATGATGTAGAACAAAAAAGATGATGCGATGCGAAAGTAAATTAAAATTAATGTATTTTTTTTTTTTAATATATTTTTAGAAGTCGGCTTTGACTCAAAGGAAAGATAAACTAATGTTGAAAGAAACTAAGAAATGACAGAGAGCATAATTAAAAGGAGTGGATTATCAGAGTAACTCAAAAGTAGGATCGCTGGGGATTGAGAAACCCCCAGATCTAGGGTTTGCTCTGAGTTTCAACGAAACAGACAAAGTGAGAAGGGAAGGTTCTTGTTACCTAGCAGTGATATCTCTTGTTGCTTCAATTGGAGGACACTCTCAAGCAGATTGTAGGATCCTTGGAGACGGGGTATCTTCGTAATGGATCCTCGGATTGTAGTCCTATGGCAAGGTTGGCCTTCTTCTCGAACTCAGGATCTGGAAGAAGAAGAACAAAAAAGAAGAACCAGAAACTCAAAGAAAGACACTAACCTGAGGACTTAATGAAGATTGTTGGATGTAGAAGTTCCAGAGATCTTGATACTGATCTGACTCTTCGTTGAACTTGCTCTGTAGTTGAAATAGTTGATCTGAACCTGGATGCTGGTGGCCGGCCTCTATGTGGAAGAGAGGGGCCGTGGGATGTAGATGGAAAATTAGGGTTTGGTGGTGGTGGAGTAGAGATGGGTGGACTAAGCTAGGGTTTTGGAGTTGGAGATCTCACACCTCCTCAAGGTTCCTAGGGAACCCGAATTTACTCCCTCACGGAGCTCAACACTTGAATACAAGTGCGGAAGAGAGAAATACAAAGTTGCTCACAAAGAAATTGATTTCATTCATCATTTTTTTTTTCAAGAGTTACATAGAGTTGAATATATAGACATAACAAAAAAATAAAATTTTATACATTTTCCATGTGGGACTAATAGGACTAACCCACACTTTAGGCATCAAATTTTCTTTCCAAGACTCCTTCCATGAGTGGGCAGCCCAAAAACTCCAAGAAAACTTGAAAATCAGCTCCAAATGGCAGGTTATGGGGGTGTCTCCTAATATCTCTCCATGAATCAAGGATTTTCCCTTCATGGTTTGGCTCATTTGGACACCTCCTAGTCTTGCTCCACAAGTTTAGGCTTCTTCCTTTCATGGCTTTGGCACTTTTGGAGACTTTTGGGTGCCTCCTTGATTTTCTCCCCAAGACATGCTCTCTTCCCTTTTATAACTTGGATTTTTATGGAACATTGTGGGGCACCTCCTTGATCCTCTCTTCAAGAAAAATTCTTGCCATCCTGGCTTGGGTTTATCTGGAAAGAAGTTGTCTCCTCGGATTGAGGTATCTTGATGGATTTCTCCCCAAGTGGTGCAAGAAAAAAAGAACCTGCTTACTTGAGGCGTGGGGACCAAGGTACACTGGATGGAGATGTGGCAGGGAGTGTGGCACCCACTTGTAGCTGGAAAATGTGGTGCCCTATGGCAAAGGGAATGACACCTACCTGGGCTTTGGACTTGGACTGAGTCAACATGACCCAACAAAAATTGAAATGACAAAATTACAGACTCAAAATTGAGTTGATCAGGTCAACCCTTATTACAAAACCAGAAAACCCTAATTCTTCGGGCAAGGTCAATCAGAGATCCAGATGGAGCCCTGAAGTCTTCTTCTGAGTCTGGTGCCCGCACCAAGGTTGGGCGGCTCCGATTGCACGGGTTGGGCGGCCGTGTTGATGGATCTAGTCAAGCCTACCCTAGTCGACCTGACCCAAGTTTACCCAACCTGAGTTGACCCAGTCTAAGTCACCCTGACCGAGTCGACCTCAACCTAGTACCTCCATGACCCATAAAGAAGATAAAGGCAAAGCTGTAGAGGGTTAGAGGGAACTCATCTCCCAGAAGGTGTGCTGTAGATGCCATAATCCAGGTCACTTTGCTAGCCAGTATCTAGCTAGTGCCCTACACATAGGTGAGCTAGGTGAGGATGAGCCTGAGTTCATTGTTGAGCCTGAGGGAGAAGTTTATGAAGCTGATGAACAATTGATAAATGAGTATGAGGGAGAGGAGGAAGTACCTGAGTCTGAAAACCTATTAGGAGTGGTTAGGTGCATTTTGACCCAAACCCAAATTAAGAAAGACTGGCGTAGGACCAACATCTTACACACCTTTGTTAAGATAAGAGGTAAGGTATTCTAGATCATAATAGATAGTGGGAGTTGTGTCAATGCCATCTCTACTAGTACAGTGAAATCTTTAGGATTGAACCCAGTTCCCCATCCTAGCCCCTTAAGGTTTCTTGGATAGATTCCACCTCTATCCTAATCAAATCTAGATGCCAAATCCTGATCAAATTGCAAACATATGGGGAGAAGATTTGGTATGATGTCCTTCCCATGGAAGTTAGTAGTATTATCCTAGGTCGACCATGGCTTTATGATCATGATGCAATCTTGTTTGGTCGAGCCAATACCTGTACATTTAGCCACCATGGGGAGAAGTTTGTGATCCACCCGACTCAACCTAAAGATCCATTTAGGGGAGCTTCTAAAAGCCTTAAGGAGAAGAAAACATGAGTTAATTTAATTAAGGCTAAGGAATTAGAGAAACAAACCCTTGAGCCCATTGATATTGAAGAGTTGAGTCCAGTAGAAAAGAAGCTAGAGAGTGAACCCTTCGAGGAATCAAAGGAAAAGGATCCTGAACCCACTGCAAAATTTGAAGAAGTGACTGAGACAGGATCAAACATAATAGAGGGTTCAAGAGAGTTGTCCATAGAGGAGGTCAAGGAACAAGTCCCTAAGGAACAACCTTAAGAGGTAGACATTAGTTTAGGAGACTGGTAAGGGCACCAGGATCAGACACAGATTACTGGGCCCTATTTGGTTTACTTAGTCATGTGTCACAATTTTGTAAAAAAAATAAGATTGAGTTGTAATAAGGTGAGACTAGTTGATTTGTCTCAACCTAGTCCAGTATATTAAGTCCTGTACATCAGTATGAGTCCAAATTTTATACAAGAGAGGAGGTTACCTTATTTTGGAGTTCCACCAGGTCTCATTTAGGAGCCAGAGATAATTACATCAGCTTATGGGAGCTCAATTGACACCTAGGAGCCGTAAATGTCCTCCAGATGCCCTGATTCCCTCCAAATGCCATTTCAAATGCCAGATTCCCTTCAGATGCTTCCGTAATATTTCATATGCTAGGAGCCCATGTTTCCAAGGTTATCCCAGCACTCCAGGCCTTCAAATTCAAGCACAGGAAGCAAGCCCAAGCAAGAAGAACCAAGATTCCAAGGAATATGCTGATACCAGGGCACCCCAGCTTCCAAGGCCCAAAGCCCATGCACCAATCCAAAGGAGGACGACCCCTTGCTGCCCCTTGGAGCCCAACACACCTAGGATAGGCATCCTCCATGAGTTAACCAAGTTCAACATGGTGGAAGAGTTCAAATACAAGGAGTTTGAGTTTTTATTTCATTCAACTTGTATACTCATAGTTCTAGGTTTATTTTATAGTCTTTCTCCCACTTAAATTATGTAAACCTATTCTAACTAGGAGAAGACTTGTAATCTCTTTAGGAGAGGGCATGGAAAGTCTATAAATATCCCACCCCTCCCCCTCTTGTAATTATATCTTTCTTATGAATACAACTTGCTGAAATTTTGTGATATTGCCTTGCGTTTGGTGTTCTAGTGTTGGTTCTCTTGTTCTTGTGTGCTCTCCTTGTGTTCCCGGATTGAAACCCTATTGCCCTAGCTTCCATCTTCATCTTTGGAGATCAGCCATGCCCAGAAGAAGATGCCCTAGCTGCTGCCCCAATCAAGCTACTGCTTCTTCCCCGAGACATCCACACATAAACCTAGTTCTTTCAATTCTAAACCATAGTTTCTTATTCCTTTGTTTAATTGCTGTTTTGATTGACCTTGATGCTTGCAGGATCCCCAAGGTGCTTTCGCCTTCCCTGAGGAGGCCTTCTTTGCTTCCAGGACCGCCCAGATCAGCCTTCAGATTCAAGGAAAATGAGGCTTCTTCATCCAGGCTCCGATCAGAGTGTGAGTGACCCCTTCTGCTACTGAATTTCAATCTCTGACTGGTAAGAAACCTTTTGTTCTCTTATTATCTGATTTGATGAAGATAAACTATCCTAAACCAGGAGTTTCTCAACTCTCAGATCTTGGTTACTTATTATCTTGCATGAGTTCTTTGCAATCATGATGATTCTATGCATTGCTACTTCTTATGCTAGTCTTTACTTTACTTTAGGAATTTAGCCTACAAACCTAAATTATAAAAATCATAAAAAAAATTAGTTTACTATTTTTTCATGCATGTTTAGCAATATTAGTGTCATCCCACATCAGTTTGGTATCAGAGCGGGTTTAGGATAGTTTTTTATCTGCTTTGCATTCACAAACCCTAATTCTGCATCCTATCCACTGCATTAAATGTCTAGATTTTATCTGATTTTGGCATCTTAAATATTTTATTTTTTTGTGAAATTTGCACTGCATATCCTCTATTCTATCCTAATAATTATAAAATTTTTTAATTAATTTTACTAAAATCCTAATTCTCTAAAATCTAGTATAATAGAAATCCTAATAGAATCCTAATAATTTTTGTAGTAGTCCAAAATCCCTAGGATCTACATCATCAATTGATTTTTTTTTGCATCAAATTTGGTAGAGATCATCATCATCATCCATCCCCTGTTCTAGAATTTTTTTGATTTTTTTATGCATTGGGATCTATGCCAAATTCTGCATCATATAAAATCCTAATTTTCTGATTTCTGCTATTTCTGTATACTTAACTCAACCTAACCTAATCAACTTCCACCCACCCCAATCCCAAGCCAAACTTTGTTTGCTAACCCCAGTTAACATGAACCTAACCTGACACATCAGAAAATAATTAAAAAAATATTTTATTTTTTTTCTGATTGTTTTTAGATTGCATTAGGATCGTCGATTGCCATCATCTTTAACCTAATCTTAAGGACAACTCTATATCTCAGATCAGGGCAGGATTTCATCACTTGTACTGGGCCCAAAACAACCACCCAGCATTTCTACCCAAGCCTTAATTAAATTTGATTAGACTTAATTTGCCCTAGTGGGCTAGGTGACACCAACAAGTCGTCTGAGCTGTGTGGGCCAACTAGTGCATTTAATCCTTTAGCAATTACTGAAAGCTAGTGTCTAAGGCTGGGGTCTAGAGTCGAACGACCTAAGTGGTGTTGTGGTTTTTAATTGGGTCCTTGCGAAAGCAGGGGTGCCTCCCACACTCCCAACCCCTACTTGGCCAGTGGAAGGATTAGCTATTGAGTTAGGTGTAAGTTGAGCTAACCCACCCAGTTTCTGGCTCTAGGTCTAGGAAACCCTAGATTATACTAGCTTTTTCTCTCTTTTGCATACTTGGTTGCATCATTTCATTTTGATTATTGATTTGTTGCATGACCACTAGATTAGGAAACCAATACCAGAAGTCTAAACCCCAACCCAGTTCAACCATGGAGTCCAGTCTTGAAGCACTTATAAGAACCATGAATGAATAATTGAACTATAAACTTGACCAAACCAATACCCAGATGACCCAATTAACCCAATCTCAAACCAATTGACCCAATCCCAAAACCAAATGAACCATAGATTCGACCAAATAGACCAAAGATTTGACCAAATAACCCAAACTAATAACCATGCAGCCTATAGGATTGACAGCCTTAGATTTGAGCCCATAACCTTTGAACCTATAAACTTTAAACCCATAACCTATGAACCCATAACTCTTAGTTTACCCACCCGTGTTATCCCAGACTCTAGTCAATTTCCTAGTAGCCAAACCCCCTCTTACCACCTCATTGGTTCACCCAAATGACTTTAAAGAAGAGATATATGAGGTTGACCCAAGCTTAGTGGACGAGTATGAGGAGGAAGAGAGGAGTTCCCCATAGAAGACTTAGGGTTAGTTGAATCAATAGATACCCAGGTAGAAGCCACCTTAGAATCAGTTGATCCTGACCATACCCAAGTAGTAGCCAATCTAGATTTAGCTAACCTTGACCATAATCAGTTAGTGACCGACGTAGAATTAGATAACCCAGATCACACCCAGGCTACAATGGAAGAGTAATTAGAGGAGACTTTAGAAGAGGATCCAATTGTAAAGCCTAATCCTGAATTTCCTGAGCCAAAAGAGTTTATTAAGGACTTGGCTTATCTCACCCTGTACCCTCAAGATGAAGTCACTTCGTTGATCCGAATTGAAGATCTTTTTCCTGAAATTAGTAACCCATTCTTCCATAAGGCAGACCTAGTAGATAGACACCAACCCTTAAGGTCAACCTTATTAGTTTAGGATTAGTCTCTGACACCCCTTCTTATATCCTAGTCTATCCAATTAACCCCGAACATTTTTCTTACTTTCCACCCAATCAGACTAACCCTGAACCCACCTCTTATTTTCTACCATTTCTGGAAACTTCTTATGTTTTTTTTACTATTAGGTTGCATTTTATAGGAGTTTGCATGTTACATTCGTTCATTATTCATGTCATGTTTGCATCTTACTTTAGGAGAACCCTATGAAACCTAGTAGGAGTACATAGTAAGTTCTCATGTGCATGCCATGCTAGGGTCAAACCTAAAGAGTCTATAATCTGTTAGGTTTTGTCCTTTAGAGTCCAATAAAACATCCTTTGATAGGGATGTTTAGTCGAGTCTATTAGGTATTAGTTGAGTCTAATAAATGCATAGCATGAATTACATGTCTGCACCTGTACTACCCTCTACACAGCATATGCATATGGAAACTAGTCAAAAGATGAACATAACTAATGAACTAAATAACAACTTAGCTAATTCCCAAAAGAGAGATAAAAATTTTATAGGGGATTTTGTAATTGTAAAGAATTTTCTGCTTGCGAAGCTGGCCCATCCAAGATAATGAATATTGGTGGACCCAATGTCTATGTGCATGAGATACTACCTGATTTAGGTATTAGCTCCACCTTCATCATCTTAGATCTTATAGAGTATAGGGAGCAAGCAGTGATACCTAGCAAGTACCTTGAGCCTATCCCTTCCTTTGAGAGAGAACCCACCCCAGAGTGTCCACCAACCAATTGGCCAAATAGTCAGGAAAAGATTGAGAGAATCCTGGATGATCATGCCATATGTACTCGAAATTGAGGCTATCAGTGATATTTGATCCGGTGGCAAAGTCAGCTAGAATATAAGGACTCATGGATCATCCGTGAGGATCTGCAGCACCTCAACCCAGACCTACTCGAGCACTATGAGAGCAAGTTATCCCACACTCGATGGGGTCGAGTTCCTCCCGTCCCGAAAGAATTGGTGGGGGCACCAGGATCAAACATAGATTACTGGGCCCTATTTGGTTTACTTAGTCATGTGTCACAATTTTGTAAAAAAAGTAAGATTGAGTTGAATAAGGTGAGACTAGTTGATTTGTCTCGACCTAGTCCAGTATATTGAGTCCTATACATCAGTATGAGTCTAAATTTTATACAAGAGAGGAGGTTACCCTATTTTAGAGTTCCACCAGGCCTCATTCAGGAGCCAGAGATAATTACATCAGCTTATGGGAGCTCAATTGACACCCAGGAGCCCTAAAAGCCCTCTAGGTGCCCTGATTCCCTCCAAATGCCATTTCAAATGCCAAATTCCCTCTAGATACTTCCGAAATATTCCATATGCCAGGAGCCCATGTTTTTCAGGTTACCCTAGCATTCCAAGCCTTCAAATTCAAGCCCAAGAAGCAAGCCCAAGCAAGAAGAACCAAGATTCCAAGGAATATGCTAATACCAGGGTACCCCAGCTTCCAAGGCCCAAAGACCATGCACCAATCCAAAGGAGGATGACCCCTTGCTGCCCCTTGGAGCCCAACACACCTAGGATAGGTGTCCTCCATGAGTTGACCAAGTCCAACATGGTAGAAGAGTTCAAATACAAGAAGGAGCTTGAGTTTTTATTTCATTTAACTTCTATACTCCAAGTTCTAGGTTTATTTTATAGTCTTTCTCCCACTTAAATTATGTAAACATATTCTAACTAGGAGAAGACTTGTAATCCCTTTAGGAAAGGGCATGGGAACTCTATAAATATCCCACCCCTCCCCCTCTTGTAATCATCTCTTTCTTATGAATTCAACTTGCTAAAATTTTGTGATATTGCCTTGTGTTTCGTGTTCTAGTGTTGGTTCTCTTATTCTTATGTGCTCTCCTTGTATTCCCGGATTGAAACCCTGCTGCCCTAGCTTCCATCTTCATCTTTGGAGATTAGCCATGCCCAGAGGAAGATGCCCTAGTTGCTATCCTAATCAAGCAACTGCTTCTTCCCCTGGACATCCACACCTAAACCTAGTTCTTTCAATTCTAAATCATAGTTTCTTATTCCTTTGTTTAATTACTGTTTTGATTAACCCTGATGCTTGCAGGATCCCCGAGGTGCTTTCCCCTCCCCTGAGAAGGCCTTCTTTGCTTCCAGGATCGCCCAAACCAACCTTCAGATTCAAGGAAAATGAGGCTTCTTCATCCAGGCTCCGATCAGAGTGTGAGTGACCCCTTCTGCTACTGAATTCAATCTCGACTGGAAAGAAACCTTCCCTTCTCTTATTATCTAATTTGATGAAGATAAACTATCCTAAATCGGGAGTTTCTCAACTCTCAGGTCCTGGCTATTTATTATCTTGCATGAGTTCTTTGCGATCATGATGATTCTATGCATTGCTACTTCTTATGCTAGTCTTTACTTTTATTTGGAGATTTAGCCTGCAAACCTAAATTATAAAAATCATAAAAAAATTATTTTACTATTTTTTCATGCATGTTTAGTAATCTTAGAGTTGTCCCGCATTAGATACTTTCTTCCCAAAGACCTTCTTGATAACCTTCTAACTGGTGCTGAGCCGATAAGTCCATAAACCCAGTTCAAATATCCACACTTGCACTGAACATCGCATAGCATATGCATCAGGATATTAGCCATAAGAGTAATTTAAGTAATGAAACATCTAACAAACTAGCTAATTCCCGAATAAGAGCCAATGGATTCAATGTAGAGAATTCTATCTTGGTTAGGCTTAGGCCTAAAAAGAAGTTTCATGCTCGCAGAGCTGGATCCTTAGAAGTGATAAAGAAGGTAGGACCCTATGTGCATGATTTGCCCTTGGAGTTTGGCTTTAGCTCTACCTTCAATATCGTAGACCTGATTGAGTCTAGGGAACTGGCAGTGATTCCTAGTGAGTCCTTTGAACCTACCCCATCCATTGAGAGTGAGCTTGACCCTGAGTGTCCACCTATAATTTAGCCTAAGAGAGGAATACGGATCGAGCATATCCTGGACGATCGAGCTTCCATGACCTGGTATAGTGATTTTCAATGCCACATGGTCCATTGGCAAGGTCTACCAGGACCCGACGCTTCATGGGATACTCGAGAGGACCTGCTGCACCTCCACTCAAACCTTCTTGAGAGGCACCAGGTTCAGTATGACCCTTACTCGATGGGGTCGAGTTCTTCCTACCCTAGGAGAATTGATGGAGACATCAGAGGTTCCAGACTTTGGCAGAGGTATTTCAAACATCTATGGTTATCAAATTAGAGTTTAGGATGTGAGTCCAAGTTTTGTTCAATTTGTAATTAGGGTTTAGTCAATTTGAATGAGTTCATTTGAGTTTTGAGTAAGTCCATTAGGGTCCTATCTACACTTGAGTCCTGTATTTAGAATGCCAAGTCAGTTGAGTCAGGTTAAGTTTTGAGTTCTGTAAGTTTTGAAGTTTATCAAACAAGTCAACTTATGTTGAGCTAGTCATTTTCTAAGTCCTATAAATTTTATAATAAGTACAGTCAAATTTTGCAAGTAGAAGACTTAAGATAATCAAAGATTCAGCCAGCTTAAAGTCATGGAGCCATACTTAAAGACCATGGAAGACTCAGTAAGAGAATTTGAAGACCTTGGAACCCTGGACCGTAGCCTGGAGCATGCTGTGCTGCCCAAGGCCCATGAGGAGCATCAAGAGGGGTGCCAACCCTTATGGTCCCCCCCTTGGTCGGCCTTTTTTAGAGTCACCCCTCTTTGGTTGACCAAGAGAAGGAGAGGGAGAGAGAGTGACTCAGTCAAAAGTGGAGAGCCCTAGTCTATGTCTTTGTATGGGTTTAGGACTAATGTAATTTCTCATGAATACCCTTACTTGAGCCCCAAGTTTGTAAGCCTATTTAAAGGCCTCCCCTCCTCATGTAATTTCAGAATATTGGTGAATTAAATTTGAGTTTTCTCTCTTTGCTATGTGCCCTTGCTATGTGCGTGCTGTGTGAGCTGTGTGCGAGTTCTTCTTATTCTTACGCCTTGCCTCCATCTACAACATCAAAACCCTAGCCACCCCTTCCTTCCAACCCTTGGCCGCCATCATCCAAGAGCCTTTCTTTTTCCTTCTTTCAATTATTCAGTCTTCATACTCTTAGTTTTCTAACCCCGGATGGTGATTTGTAGGTCCCTCAGTTCTCATGAGTCTGAGGATACCTTCTGATCAGTCATCGAATCAACGAGCAGAAAGCCACGAATCCGCAAGATCAGAAGCTTGTTCTTCCAGGCCACATCCGGGAGCATGAGCGATCTCTTCAAGGAACGATCTTCAGTAGGTGCTTCTACCATTGCCAGGCACACCCCCTTGATTCATCAATAGTGGTATTGTAGGAAAGCTAGCCTGACCAGGGTTTCTCAATCTTGGCGATCCTGCTTATCTATTACTTTAGGGTTTATTTCTATATGCATGACTTCTAGAATTTTCATAGAATTCTATACTTTGAATCTTGGCTTGAAATTCGGGATCTAAAACCTTAACTTCATGCTTAATCATGAAAAAATACTTTGCATGCATATTTAATCCCGCATCACTTGACCTCTAGTTTGGTGTCAGGAGTGATGAATGTAACATGCCCCCCGAGGTCCTGAGTGCTATGATGGATGACATGGGGGGCCCGTTTAGGGCTGCTAGCTAGTTGAGGGGCCTTCAGGTTTGCTTCAACTTCAGTAGAGTGGATTGCATTATCCTGACTTGCCCCCAACATCGATGAGGGTATATCCAAAGGCTACTACTTGGCTGGTTGAATCAGGGGTTCTTGCAGGGCCTGCACCATGATGGTGAGTGACTTGACTTGGAACAAGAGCTGGAGGAATTGCTCCACTATGACTAGAGGAATAATTGATGGCCTGTTAATGTCTTGCTTTGGAGGAGTTTGGGAGTGATCCTCTAGGACCATCGACTGCTCAATAGAAGAGTGAGTGGTGGGTCTTGCCACTGATTTCTTCCTTGCCATGCTGACTCAAGGAAAAAAGAAACTATAGGTCCTCTCAATAGTTGTTTAGGCCAAAGGCCCTTCCTCTAGTACCATTCTATTGAAGTTCTGCTCGAGACCTGCTGACATGTCTGGATGTGGTTGCTGACTTGGATAGCTCTGAGTTTCCCTCTTTCTAGCATAGGCATTCTAGAACCTATAAAATAAGAAGACACGGAAGTTCAGACACTAGGGATGATTTTCCATGGAGGACCCTTTGATGCTTAAGTTAGTCTCATGTAGAAGAAAATAGGAAAAGAGAGGAATTGTAACTTCTATGCAAGTGATGCAGCAATGAAGTGCTGGCAAGATAGAATAGGAGTAGAGGAAGTAGCAGAGATGGGCATAGGTAAGGTAGTAGAAATGGCAGGTGGTGCACTAGGGCCTTGGCAAGGCAATGGAAATGAGTGCTAGCCAGTATTGAGAGAGTGTGAGAGACTTAGGATAAGTAAGGCAAGGCTTTTAGCTAGGCAAGATGGTTCTGGCTTTTACCTAAATAGAGGTCAAAAGCTCTTGGATGGCTCTGGGAGGACTGTGAAGTCACCCGAAGGGCTACAAATGCTTAGGGATGATTGCTCAGGGAAAGTTCTTATGGTGGAGGAGCTTTCTGGTTGGTCCTATAGATCTAAACTTGCTTAGAGGTACTGCTCAAGGAACTTGCCTAGAAACTCTTGCCAAAAGGAGACATACCTAAAAAATCTAAGGAACAAATTTATAGATGAGGTATGTGGAATACCTGGCACCTATGGGGGCACGCAGTGCAGGGAGAGGTGGTTGGTACATTAATGCAGGGCATTTATCCTTGGAGGAGTGGATGGAGTCGGCGTGGATCTCCTCTACATGGTTGGCATGCTACTCGCATTCATGGGGAGTGATTGGCATCAATGTGGAGTACCCTAGGCATGCTAGCCACATTAATGAGGAGTGGCTAGCATTAGGGAGTCATGGTGCAAGGTCACCATGCCTATGAAAGATGGGCATGCAGGGCTTGCTTGCATGGTAGTGGGGCTATGTGTCAGGCTCTAAGGAGCTTGCTGTAGGATTTTGGGCTGATACAGCAGAAGTCTGAGTTTCAAAATTTTCATTATTGAAATCCTAATTAGCCGAAACCTTAGACCCAAGAATTGCTTGACCATGATAACTAATAAATTATAATTTAGGATTATAGAGGAATACCTGGAACACTATACTCCTTAATTTCCACAAGGCACACAAGTGTATGCCCTCCAAAGTTATCCACATAGGACCGGATCAAGGAAGTACTCCTACCGAGCTTGCTTATTTGACTAGGACTCCTCCAGGTAGCCTTTCTTCCTTCAGCAACCTTTCTCCTTTTGCTAGAACCCTTACCCTCCTATAGGGCACTCAGAGACCTTCTTAATCCTCTCTCAAAATTTGATAATCCCTCCTATATCTCTTCCTAGACTCTTGTCTTAAAATGACAAGTCTTGTCTTAGAAAAGATTCTTGTCCTAAGAAAAGGAAGAGAAATAGAAAGGATTTCTTTTCGATTATTTCTGGATGTCTTTGGCATCAAAATACCAATGCCTTTTTATACTGAGTGAGGGGGTGTTTGATAAACCTTTTCCTAAGCTCTTGATCTGATTTTCTAATGATCGGATAGGACCCTTCAAGTAGAAGGAGTCCCTTGGGTGAAAGGTCTTATCATGATATGTCATATCACTGTGCCAAGAGACATATATGTGTCTCTTCAATTTTTCAGCAATTTTTCCACTTTCCATGTGGCAAGTAACCAGTCAAAATTTGGCTAAGGGATGTGGAATTCCAATGGATGTATCAGAGAACTATAAGGCTTCAAGTAGAAGGACTTTTGGATTAAAGATTGCATGCCACACATAAAGGGATGCGTCCCTTCATTTTGTGCACCACAATTTTTCCATGCCAATTCCATCTTTTGACCAATCAAGCCCAATCCAAATGGGTGTGGAGATAATGAAGAGTGGCCTAGCATTTATTTGGAATAAGTGATTAAGTGGCAGAAGGACTCTTGGTCCTTCTATGCCCCTTAATCATGGTGCATGCCAAACATAGCACCAAAAGTCTAATCCCACTTGGACTCTTCCATAATCCAAGGATAATGCTCAAATAATTCTAGATAAATACAAATAAATACTGCTCCAATTATGACTCAAACCAATCTAAGTCTCACTTAAATTGGTTAGCCTAAATAGTAAGCAAACTAACCTAATCTAATTGGGTTAGGAGTTAGGCTTGCATGCATATGCTAGTATGCAAATTAGCTAGCCTATTAGGATCCAATGACCCTAACCAAAATCCAATTGACTTCTTTGACCAATTTTCTTGCATGTGTGACCCTTTATGCTCCACATCTAGCCAGTAGTAGGTCCAGGTCCAAGCTGTTTCGACCTAATCGAAATCGATTGACCCAATTAGGTCAAATCAAGCTGACCCAAGTTAGCCAATTCGAACCAATTTTCAAATTGACTCATGAATCCATCCAATTTGATTCATGAGAACTTAGAAGATATGATTGACATCTAGCAACATCTCATGCTTACTTGGAGGATGAAGAATTTGATGGAAATTACCAAAATACCATTTAGTAAAAAGTTACCATGTAATTCAATCCTTCGAGCTTCCTTTATCCCGAATAAGTGATGAGTGTGGAGAATTATCAAATCCTAACATTTAATTCTTTTGAATCTCAATTTGATAATGAAAACTCGATCGATAAAAAATTAGAATTCCTTTCTAATCTCATCCTACTTTGATCAAAAATTTCTTGAGTCAACAATCGAAGTGATTACATGGGATAAGTCCTTTTACTAGGAGTGATCGATTCCTTATTGATCCACTCACATCCTTCATGCACAATTCATCACATCCGAGAACACCCTGTACATGACTCTTTGTCATGAATGCGTATAAACCAAAACATGGCTTTATGTGTATAAGGAACCATGGAGATCTCAGGTCTAAGGATCACTTACAGCAACTATCCGACAACCTGAGTTTGTCATTTATTGTTGCATTTATTTTCAATTCAATCTTTGAATTGTTGGGTTATTGGTGAGCCCGGTTGAAAAACCAAGTTTAGGTTCTTGGTGATCCTGCGAAAACCAAGTTTAGGTTTCTTTGGTGAGCCTGTTAAAACCAAAGGGTGTTGAGTTTTCTTTGGTGATCCCATAAAACCAAAGTGTAGAGGTTTTGGATTGTGATCCTGTAAAACAATCCTACTGTATTCGGGTATGAATATAGCAGAAATCCTAAATAGTATCTTGGGTAGTGGACGTAGGAGCTGGGTTGCTCCGAACCACTATAAATTTGGTGTGTTTGTGTTGTGCTTTCTCTACTTTGCTTAGCTTCTGCATTTTATAACCTTATCACAGCACCTATCACTTGCAAAGGATTTTGAAATTGCACATTACTTGTTTAAATTTTAAAAGACCCAATTCACCCCCCTCTTGGATAGCCACCTGGGCAACAACTGGTATCAGAGCAGAGTCTCTGAATACACTAGAGTAAAGATTGATGGCTCATCCCATGAGTACGTCTTTGGCCGAAGGTCAATCAACAAACAGACCTCCACACTTCATAGGCATAAATTATTCTTATTGGAAAGCACGTATGAAAATCTATATTCAAGCTGTTGATTTTCAATTATAGAAGGTCATTCTTAAAGGGCCACATGTTCCCATGACTAAAATTGATGGCGTGGAAGTTCCTAAGCCTGAAGAGGAATGGGTAGAAAATGACATGAAATTAGGGGAATTGAATGCCAAAGCCATGAACTTGCTTTACTGTACTTTGGACTCAAATGAGTTTAACAAAATTTCCATCTGTTCTTCAGCAAAAAAAATCTGGGATAAACTTGAGGTGACCCATGAAGGAACTTCACAAGTAAAAAATTCAAAGATAAATCTTTTAGTGAACAATTATGAATTGTTTAAGATGGAGCATAATGAAAGTATTTCTGCCATGTATACTAGATTTACAGATATTATTAATAGTTTGAAAAGTCTTGGCAGGGTATATTCAAATGCTAACTTAGTACAGAAAATCTTGAGATCATTTCCTGACAAATGGGATCCTAAAGTCATAGCCATCCAGGAAGCTAAAGACTTGAATGTTCTAATAATGAATGAATTAATGGGATCTCTCATCACTCACGAATTAGCCATGCAGCATAGAACGGATGATGATCAAAAAAAGAAGAAAATGATTGCATTCAAGGCTGCATTAGAATCTAAAGATGATGAAGAAACTGAAGGTGACTCCTCCTCCTCCAAAGACGATCTTGAAGATGAAGATATCGCAATGGTCATAAGGAGATTCCGAAAGTTTATGGGAAAAAAGAAAGGAAGGTATAATAGAAAATTCTATAAGCGATGAGAACAGTCAAAAGAAAAGGACAAGGACAAAGATAAAGATAAAGAACAAGTCCCTACCTGCTATGAATGTAAGAAACTGGGGCATATTCGTCCAGACTATCCTCAATTAAAGAAATCTTTTAGAAAGAAGAAAAAGAAAGTGATGGTTGCCACGTGGAGCGACAGTGAAGACTCCACTTCAACTGAAGAAGAAGAGACTACGAAAATAGCAAATCTATGTCTAATGGGTCTCGAGGATGAGGTAAATTCTCCCGATACTCAGATTGAATTTACTTTTGAAGAATTAAATTCTGTATTCCCTGATTTACTATCTGAATTCAAAAAGGCTAGAGTAAAGACTAGATCATTAAAGCACATCAATGATTCTTTACTTAAAGAGAAAAATGAAGTTTCGGAAAAGAACAATTTACTGAAAAAGAAACTTCACATCTTTTCTGAAAAATGCAATGATTTGAAAAATGAGAATAATGAATTGAATGACAAAAACGAAGTGTTGCTAAAAGAAAACAATGAGCTGAAAAAGGAGGTAGAAAAACTCAAGCCACTTGTTGAAAAATTAACTTTATCTTCTAATAAGCTTGAGTTAATTCTTAAAGAACAAAGAATTTTTGGAAATAAAGTTGGAATAGGTTTCAATGCTTTAAATTCAAATTATGTTTCAGCTACCACTTTTGTGAAACAAAGGGACCTTGTTCCCAAGCTTACTTCTTATAAAACTATTGTTACAAAAGACTCTATTTCCATGTCAAAACCTGCTTCATATGTTCCCAAGAATTTAAATGCAAGACCTGCTATTTCTGTACTTCATGCATCTAGAATTTCAAAAATAGAATTATTTCAAAATTCCAGAATCAAATGTTTTGCTTGCAAAAGATTAGGACATAAAGCTTTTAACTGCAATATAATTAGAAATGTCCATAATGTAAGAAAGATTTGGGTTCTCAAAGGAACCAATTAGCTAACCCGAAAAGACCCAAGTGATGGGGAACTAATATGCAGCAATTTTTTTTGTATGTTTTACATGTTGAGTTAGGTGATTAATTCCCAAATTTCAGATCAAAATTATTTGTAGGGAATTTTGTATGAATTTTTGAAGATCAGCATGCAGATTAGGACCTAGAAAAGTAGCAAAGAAGGACCGCCGGGGCTGAGAAGCCTCGGTTAGGGCAAGTTCTCCTACAATAAAACTACTGGAGGTAGAGGGGTGTACCTGACAACGTCTGTGAAGATCGCAGCGAAGGGGTCTCTCGTTCCTCGACGGATGCAGCCTGGAAAACCGAGCCAAAGACCAGCGGATACCCGGCTTTCTGCTCGGTGATCCGATTGAGGCTTGGCTGGAGTCGTTGGATTCGTAGGAACTCAAGGACCTGCAAACGACCTGTCAGGGGTTAGAAAGCTCACAAAGGAACAAGAAAACAAAGTAAAAACAGCAAGGGAAGGCTTCTTTTGGAGTGGGCGTCCAGGGATCTGGAGGGTTTGTTGGCAGCAGGAAGATGATTGCAAACACCGGGAAGAAGAACTCTCACAAACCCCTTTATGCACACAGCAGGGTATCACACCACTCAATAGAAGAACTCAAGGTTTTCATTCATCAAAAAATTCCCTCATACAAGAGGCTAGGGTCCCTTAAATAGACCCTTAACCTTGGGCTCCAAGTAAGGGTACATAAGTCTTTACATAAGAATCCTTTTCCCTCTCAAACCCTAGCTAGAAAATAAGGAAATATTAGGTAGAAAAATCCCTAAAAATTTTCTTGACTTGGTCAAGACTCCAAGGATGCCTAGGGGGGCGTGTTGGACTTCTAGGAGCAGCAAAAGGCCGGCCCAAAGGGGCTCGGGTGCATGGGTTTGGGCCTCTGGAAGCTGGGGTGGCCTGGTAGCTAGGTAGCAGGAATATTCCCTGGTATCTTGCTTCTTAGGGGCTTGGGCTTGGCACCTGGGCTTGATTTCTTTGGGCTAGGATGCAGATGGACCTCTGGAATCATGGATGCCCTTATCTATGAATATACTTTGGCATCTGAAAGGGAATCTGGGCATCTGGAGGGCATCTGCAAGAAATCAGGGTTTTCTAAATTTTCCTCCTGGGGTCTTCAAATCTTCAAGCTGGGTTGGACTTATGCTATACTTCCATGTCTTCAATCTAGTTGGACTTGGTCTTCACTTGTATGATATAGTCTTGAGTCTTCAGTATGCTTGGACAGGACTCAAAAAAATAAAATTAGCTCAACATGAGCTGACTAGCATTGGACTGAACTAGCTCAACATGAGCTGACTAGTACAGAACTGAAATAACAACTAAAAATACTCAAATAACAACTAAAATTGACTCAGATGAGCTAAGCCCTTATTACAGATGGACTCATAAATTATTGATCAATTTACAGAGGGTTGAAAAAGCCTCTGTCTTATTCTGGTGCCTCAGGTGTCCCCACCAATTTTCCCGGGGTGGGAGGAACTCGACCCTGTCGAGTGAAGGTCAGACTGGCTCACATATCTCTCGAGAAGGTCTGGGTTGAGGCGTTTCAAGTCCTCTCAAGAAATCCACGAATCGTCCGACTCTGGCCGGCCTTGCCATCGGACCAGGAAGCGTTGATAGTCATGGCCCTGGGTCGTGATGGCTTGATTGTCCAGGATACGCTCGATCCGTTCTCCTCTCTCAGGCCAAATTTGTTTGTGGACACTCTAGGTTAGGGTCACTCACAATGAAAAGGAATAGGTCCAAAGGCCTCACTAGGTAGCGCTGCCGGTTCCCTATACTCAACCAGGTCTGTAATATTGAAGGTAGAACTAATGCCCAAATCCGAAGGCAAGTCTAACACCTAGGCATTTGATCCAACCTTTTCTATCACTTTAAAAGGTGCTCTGCGAGCATGAAGCTTCTTTTAGGCCTAAGCCTAACCAAGATAGAATCCACTACATCAAATTCTTTGATCCATCTTCGGGAATTAGCCAGTTTGTTTAACATTAGTGCGGGTGGTGAACATGTTGGCACATGCAGACTCCTAACAAGATGATGCAAAGGACTCAAACTAACACCTAATACACTCGACTTTGCATTCCTATCGAAGGAAATTTATTAGACTTTTATGGGCCTAAACCTAAGAGACTATAGGCTCTCTAGGTCTGACCCTAGTGTGGTGTGCACAAGAGTATTTACAATGGACTCCAAGCAAATGCCAGAGGGTATGCCAGAAGTATAATGCAAACCTAACATGCGTAATGAATGCATGTAGTACACTAATCTCTGTTAAATGCAATCTAATAATCCTAGAAATGCTGGAGGTGTCAGGAAAGGGCAGAAAATAGGAAGTGGGTTCAGAATTAGTTTGGTAGGGTAGGAAAAAAGGTTCAAGGTTAGTTGGATAAAGTTCGATATAAGAAGGCATGTCAGGGACTAATCCTAGACTAATGAGGCTAATCTTACGAGGTTGCAGTATATCTATGGGGTTTGCATAATGGAATGATGGGTTACTAATCTCAGGGAAGAGGTCCCTAATGGGAACTATAGGAGGAGGCTCATCCTGAGGGTACTGATTCAAAGAGATCAGGTCCTTAATAAATTCTTCTGGTTCTTGTATTTTAGGACTAGACTATAATTTGGCTCTCCTCTTTGGTTTCCTTAGGTAAGGCTCTAGTAGCAGTACCTAGGTTCTCTTCCTCTATTTGTTCTTCCACTATAGCTTTAGGTTGGATGTGGTCAAGGTCAACTACCTCTAGGTTGGCTTCTACCTGGGTATCTATTAGGTCAGCTAATTCTAGGTCATCTAAAGGTGTCTCCTCTTCTCCTTCATACTCATCCACTAGGCTCGCATCAGCTTCATACACTTCCGCGTTAATGTAAGCCTTGTCAATCTCAGGAATGGTTGGAGAAGGTCGGCTAGGGAAAAATTGGCTAAGTCCTGGTTTCTGATTATGGACACTAATCCTAGTAGGTTCAGGTTGTCTAAGGGGTAGTGGCTCACTACTAGGCTCATATTTAGGGGTGCTAATCCTATGGGGTTCAAGTTGACTATGAAAAACCTGACTAGTACTAGATTGATATCTAGGGATTATGGGCTCCCTAGACTCATAGGATAAGGGAGCAGATCTATGGGTCACGGGAACATAAGATCTGGGGTTATAGGATTTGGGTTCAGCTCTATGGGTCTTGGGTCTACTGGACTCATGGGATATGGGTTCGTAGATTTTAGAGTCAGAGGATTTGAAGTCATAAGATCTATAGGTTGTGGGTATACTAGGCTTATAGGATGTGGGTAAATAGGATATAGAGTCATAGGATCTAGGTCCAGTATCATAGTATGGGTCAGGCTGACTGGCTCTCCTAGGTTCAACCTCACGATATGGTTCAGGGTTTGGGGTCCTCCTAGGTTTAGGATTATAGTATGGGTCAAGCTGAGGGGCTCTCCTAGGTTCAACCTCTCGGTATGGATCAGGGTTTGGGGTCCTCCTAGGTTGAGGATTGTAGTACGGGTCAGGATAAGGGGCTCTCCTAGGTTCGACCTCATGGTATAGATCAGGGTTTGGGGTTCTCCTAGGTTGAGGGGACTCAGGATCTGGCTCAGATCGTGACCCATGGGTTCTTGCTATGGTCCCTACACGGCCTCCTAACTGGTCAAACCTATTGGCAAGATGGTCAATTCTATTGTTGGTTTGGGTAGCAGACTGAGTTAACTGGGTAGTCATATGGGCCATTTGATCAGCTAGGGCTTTTATTTGGGCTTGTAAATTTTCCATGGGTTCAGACATTTGTGAAGGAGGTGGGTGATATGAAACTCCTAATCTAGTGCTCATGCAAGACTCGATCAGACTGACTATAGCTGACTAGACCTAGAGTCCAAACTAGATGCTCAATCAGGGTGGCAAACTAGCCTATAGTAACCCTGTACTCAGCCAGGCAGGTGTAAGGGGAGTGTTAGGTCCCTGATTGCCAATCCTAGACACCAATCAGAGATTGGCCAGGTAGGCGGACCAGCACACAAGCCCTTCGGGATTGAATCCCTAAACCACCGTTCTAGACACTGAGCACAAGGCACACACAGGTTAACATAACACAGTGATCTAACACTAGTCCGGACCCGACCAGTTGGAGTCCCTAGCCCACTAGGGCAAATTAAGTCTAATTAATTTTAGGTTAAGGCTTGGGACCGAATGCAAGGGATGTGGTTTTGGGCTAAGGAGAGGTTATCAACTCCTCCCCTTATCTGATATAGCAAGAGTGCCCTTAAAAGTAAATTATGCAATGATGGCAGGCAGATGAGGATGCAAATTAGGGTTTAGATGTTTTTGGTATTTTTGGAGAATATGTAATTTTTTTTTTTGGTATTTTATTAAATAGAAGAAAACTTGAAAATTATGGCCTAATATACCAGAAATATACTAAAATTAAGAAATATGCAAACACTCCTAAACAAAACCCTAAAACTTCCAAACTTGTCTTGCTAAAAAAAAAACAGAGCCAAAAATTTGCAGGCCGTATTTCGGCTTGCAGAAAGTTCACAGGACATAATAAAATCTGGAAAAATTTTTAAAATTACTGTGAATTATGATAAATCCAGAAAAACAAATTTCAGAATTTTTGGAGTTCTTAACAGGGACAAATAATTAAAATAACAGAGTATATACGGATTGCAAAATTGCAGAAAACAAGCCCTAATCTAAGCTCTGATACCAAATGATGGGGAACTAATATGCATGCAAATTTTTTTGTATGTTTTACATGTTGAGTTAGGTGATTAATTCCCAAATTTCAGATCAAAATTATTTGTAGGGAATTTTGTATGAATTTTTGAAGATCAGCATGCAGATTAGGACCTAGAAAAGTAGCAAAGAAGGACCGCCGGGGCTGAGAAGCCTCGGTTAGGGCAAGTTCTCCTACAATAAAACTACTGGAGGTAGAGGGGTGTACCTGACAATGTCTGTGAAGATCGCAGTGAAGGGGTCTCTCGTTTCTCGACGGATGCGGCCTGGAAAATCGAGCCAAAGACCAGCGGATACCCGGCTTTCTGCTCGGTGATCCGATTGAGGCTTAGCTGGAGTCGTTGGATTCGTAGGAACTCAGGGACCTGCAAACGACCTGTCAGGGGTTAGAAAGCTCACAAAGGAACAAGAAAACAAAATAAAAACAGCAAGGGAAGGCTTCTTTTGGAGTGGGCGTCCAGGGATCTGGAGGGTTTGTTGGCAGCAGGAAGATGATTGCAAACACCG
This sequence comes from Areca catechu, assembly GCA_021397845.1. Lineage (NCBI taxonomy): Eukaryota > Viridiplantae > Streptophyta > Magnoliopsida > Arecales > Arecaceae > Areca > Areca catechu. The sequence goes on along the minus strand of CM038042.1, from coordinate 27,602,431 downwards.
GGAAGAAGAACTCTCACAAACCCCTTTATGCACACAGCAGGGTATCACACCACTCAATAGAAGAACTCAAGGTTTTCATTCATCAAAAAATTCCCTCATACAAGAGGCTAGGGTCCCTTAAATAGACCCTTAACCTTGGGCTCCAAGTAAGGGTACATAAGTCTTTACATAAGAATCCTTTTCCCTCTCAAACCCTAGCTAGAAAATAAGGAAATATTAGGTAGAAAAATTCCTAAAAATTTTCTTGACTTGGTCAAGACTCCAAGGATGCCTAGGGGGGTGTGTTGGGCTTCTAGGAGCAGCAAAAGGTCGGCCCAAAGGGGCTCGGGTGCATGGGTTTGGGCCTCTGGAAGCTGGGGTGGCCTGGTAGCCTGGTAGCAGGAATATTCCCTAGTATCTTGCTTCTTAGGGGCTTGGGCTTGGCACCTGGGCTTGATTTCTTTGGGCTAGGATGCAGATGGACCTCTGGAATCATGGATGCCCTTATCTATGAATATACTTTGGCATCTGAAAGGGAATCTGGGCATCTGGAGGGCATCTGCAAGAAATCAGGGTTTTCTAAATTTTCCTCCTGGGGTCTTCAAATCTTCAAGCTGGGTTGGACTTGTGCTATACTTCCATGTCTTCAATCTAGTTGGACTTGGTCTTCACTTGTATGATATAGTCTTGAGTCTTCAGTATGCTTGGACAGGACTCAAAAAAATAAAATTAGCTCAACATGAGCTGACTAGCATTGGACTGAACTAGCTCAACATGAGCTGACTAGTACAGAACTGAAATAACAACTAAAAATACTCAAATAACAACTAAAATGGACTCAGATGAGCTAAGCCCTTATTACAGATGGACTCATAAATTATTGATCAATTTACAGAGGGTTGAAAAAGCCTCTGTCTTATTCTGGTGCCTCAGGTGTCCCCACCACCAAGTTAGCTTGGGTACCTAAAAGCACTCCTTAATTTTGTTGCAGGAATGTCTTGCAGCCCAGAAATCAAAGAAAAAATGGTATCTCGACAGTGGCTGCTCAAGACATATGACGGGTGACAGGGATCAATTCATCACCCTGGAAATGAAAGAAGGAGGTATGGTTACATTTGAAGATAATGGCAAAGGAAAAATAATTGGAATTGGTAAGATCAAGATAACCCCCTATACTTTCATTGAAAATGTACTGCTAGTAGATAAGTTGAAGCACAATCTATTGAGTATTAGTCAATTGTGTGATAAAGGCTTCAAAGTTATCTTCGAATCATCTATGTGTATAGTAACAAACCTTCTTGATCCTAGTAGCAAATTCATTGGACACAGATTAGAAAATATTTATGTAGTAGATTTAAATGATCTTGCCATGTCAAGTAGTTCCAGTCTAGTTGCAATGAATGCTAAGACCAAGGAGTCTTGCTTATTATGGCATTAAAGATTGGGTCATGCTAGTATGCATACTATAGCCAAGTTAATTTCCAAAAATCTTATTAGAGGCATGCCCAAGTTTAAAGTTGATTTTGATCATATTTGTGATGCATGCCAAATGGGTAAACAAACAAGGGGGAGTTTTAAATATAAAAACCTGGTTTCAACATCTAGACCTTTAGAGCTACTTCACATGGACTTATTTAGACCAACTAGGGCTACAAGCCTAGGAGGTATGAAATATGCCCTTGTGATTGTAAATGATTTTTCTCGATTTACATGGGTTTTGTTTATTGCACACAAAGACGAAACTTTTAAAGTATTTAGAAAATTTCACAAAAAGGTTTCAAATCAGAAAAATCTTTTTATAATTTCAATAAGGAGTGATCACGGCACATAATTTGAAAATTAATTTTTTGATGATTATTGTTCTGAAAATATCATTGATCACAACTTTTCCGCTCCTAGAACACCACAACAAAATGGTATTATAGAGAGGAAAAATAGGACATTGGAAGAAATGGCCCGAATAATGTTGTGTGAAGGTAATCTTCCAAAGTACTTTTGGACAAAAGCGGTGAACACTACTTGTTATATTTTAAACCATGTTTTGATCCGTCCTATCTTGAAGAAAACCCCCTATGAGCTTTGGAATGAAAAGAAACCCAATATAAATTATTTTCATGTGTTTGGATGCAAATGCTTTGTGCTTAATAATGGTAAGGATAATCTAGGAAAATTTGATGCTAAGTCTGATGAAGTCATTTTCCTTGGTTATTCACTACATAGCAGGCATATAGGGTTTTTAATAAAAGGACTCTCACTGTTGAAGAGTCAATGCATGTTATATTTGATGAAACTAATCCATCACTATCTAGAAAAGATAAGTGTATTGATAATGATGTAGGTACCATTCAAAAAGAGATGGAAGAACTAAGTATTCAAGAAAAACCAATTGAAGAAAAAGAAGAAATGGTAAGTAAGGATCATACTGATCTTCTGACTGAATGGAGGTACGCTACTTCTCATCCTAAAGAATTAATTATTGGTGATCCTTCTTAAGGTATAAGGACTAGGTCTGCATATAGGTCTGCACATGATTACCTAGCCTTTGTATCTCAAATAGAGCCTCGTATCTTAGAAGCAGAAAATGATCCAAACTGGATGATGGCCATGCACGAAGAATTAAACCAGTTTGAAAGAAATAAGGTTTGGACATTAGTTGATAGACCTAAAGACCATCCAACTATAGGAACCAAATGGGTCTATAGGAACAAATTAGATGAACAAGGAAATGTTATTAGAAATAAAGCTAGATTAGTGGCTAAAGGATACAGTCAAGAAGAAGGTATAGATTTTGATGAAACTTATGCACCTGTAGCAAGATTAAAAGCTATTAGATTACTTCTTGCATTTGCTTGCTACATGAATTTTAAACTTTTTCAAATGGATATGAAAAGTGCATTTTTAAATGATTTTATTGTCGAACAAGTTTTTGTAGAACAACCACCGGATTTTGAAAATCATGCTTTTCCAAACCATGTATTTAAACTCAATAAAGCTTTGTATGGTTTGAAACAAGCCCCTAGAGCCTGGTATGTAAACTTAGCACCTTCTTAATTGAAAATGGTTTTTCTAGAGAAAATGTTGATAAAACTCTCTTTATTAAAAAGAATAACAATGATACATTAGTTGTACAAATCTATGTTGATGACATCATCTTTGGTGCAACTAATGAAAGCCTTTGTGAAGAATTTGCTAAGTTAATACAGGAAGAATTTAAAATGAGCCTAATGGGTGAACTAAACTACTTCCTCGGACTTCAAGTAAAACAAACAAAGGAAGGGATCTTCATCAACCAATCCAAATACACCAAAGAAATCATTAAAAAGTTTGGTATGGAAACAAGCAAACAAATGAATACACCCATGAGCACATCCTGCAGATTGGATAAGGATGAAAATGGATCCAACGTTGACCAAAAACTATATCGAGGTATGATCGGATCCTTATTATATTTAACTGCAAGTAGACCAGATATCTTGTATAGTGTATGTGTATGTGCTAGATTTCAATGTAATCCTAAAGAGACACATATGATTGCCGTTAAAAGGATATTAAAATACTTGAAAGGTACAAGTAATCTTGGTCTTTGGTTTTCAAAAGAATCTTCTTTAAATTTAATAAGATTCTCTGATGCTGATTATGCTGGTTGTAGAATAGATAGAAAAAGTACTAGCGGTACTTGTCAATTTCTAGGGTTGAATTTAATCTCATGGCACTGCAAGAAATAAAACTCGGTAGCACTATCTACTGCTGAAGCAGAGTATGTTGCTGCAGGGAGTTGTTGTGCACAAGTGTTATGGATTAAATAATAACTAGAAGATTTTGGTGTTTCACAATGCAAAACTCCTATCAAATATGATAATACAAGTGCTATAAACTTATCTAAAAATCCTATTCAGCATTCTAGGACTAAGCACTTCAAGATTAGACACCATTTTATTAGAGACCATGTTTTGAATGGTGATATAGAACTAGAGTTTATACCTACAGAAAAACAACTAGCTGATATCTTTACCAAGCCACTTAATCAAGATAGATTTGAGCTGCTTAAAAGAGAATTAGGGCTATGTTATCCTTTCTAAATTCAATAGACCTAAGGAAAAATTATGTAAAAACCCTCCTATATTTATTCATGATTTTTGAACAACTTTTCTTGAATTTCTTAGTATAATTGAATTAAACTTCTAAACCATTTAATCTCTTTTGGAAAGTCTCTGTTCGAGTCGACTCGAGCAATCTTGCTCTGGTCGAGCCAGCTCAAATATATGTGTATCTTGCTCTTGCTTTGATCGAGTCGACTAAGTCTACACTAGTCGACACAATGTTCTAATTGTTCTGAGTTCACTCTGGTCGAGCCGACTTAGATATTTTTAGGGCAGAGCGAGCCGACTCAAAAGATGGGGAAATCGCTATTTAGGAAAGTCTACTCTGTCTTTTCTCAGTACTTCACTCCCTCACCTTACCTTGAACACTCTCTACATCTTTCGGTAGCTCTACTATTCTTGTAGAAATCATTCCCCAAAGCTTAAAATCCTTGATTCCTCTACAATGGCTCCTCGAAGATCTGCGAAGAAGCTTCCTCAAATCGGTGAATCAAGTGCTCGTAGTACAAATGCGAAAGAAAGAAAAGAAAAGAGAAAAAGGTCCACTCCAGTCCAGCAAGATGAGGAAACTCCTTCTCCTCCTGGACAGCATGTCTCAATGATCAATCGACCTGTCACTTGCGGAAGAAGGATCGACTTTACATTCCTAGAAGAAATGGGAATGAAAATTGGACATTGGATAGTAAGCCAAGGGTGGAAGCATTTCTGTTCTTTAGACATACTGACCTACCCTTCACTGGTACGGACATTTTATGAGAACATTATTATTAAAGAATTTCATTTGGAATCTGCAATCAAGGGAAAGATAGTTATAGTAGATGAAGAAAGATTGAGCAGATTGCTGCAAATGCCAATGAACGGTGCTACTGAACTTCTTCTACCGAACAAAGAGCACACTCTGAAACTCATTTTGGAAAAAGAAGAAGTGAGCACGGTCTGACATGTACAAGCCAATCTACTATCAACAGAAATGAGGCTACTGTACAGTATGATCAGTAGAATTTTTCTTCCTAGAACTGGTCGTTTCGATTGGGTCAGTGAGAAGGACATGATCATCATGGGACATCTGATCAAAGAAGAGCCTCTCAACCTTCCCTACATAATGATGATCCAAATGACTGAAGCAGCAAGAAAGGTCAAAGCCTGTCTACCATATGGTATGGTCTTCACCTTGTTATTTGAAGAAGCAAGAGTTGACTTATCACATGAAGTAGGCAAGCCATTACACCACTTTGATGTCTACTCCTTCAATTCACTAAAAAGAATGGGATACAAGCTACAAGAAGGAGAATGGATAAAGAAGATGCCTAGTCAGGTTGCTGTAACCATTTCTAAAGAAAATGAAGCTGCTGATGAAGAAGGGACTAAAGAATCAATGATTACTCCATCTGAACTCAAAAATTTGATATTTCAAAAGATGGAAACTATCTCCAACTCTCTGACAGATCATGTGAATTCTGTAATTGAAGAAATCAGAAAATCAGTTGACATTAAATTGCAAGAATTGAAATATGAACAAGAGCTTCACCAGCAAAAAGTGGAAAAGGAATTGGAGGACTTCAAGGAACAAATCAGAAGCATTCTACTGCAATCCCAAAAGAAAACTGCTCCCACTGAAGTTGCTCCTAAACAGATCATCAAGGAATCACTTGACATTCCTGCTCCTGTTCCTTTGTCTGATCCACCTAAACCTACTAAGACCAAGAAAGAACCAAAAGCCAAGAAGACCAAAGTTATTAGAGCCCCTGTTAGAACTAGATTCAGGGATTTAAGGTTTAAACCCTTGAAAACTAAGACCTCTGATAGAGTTATAGAGGTAGGCTCCTCTTCTTCATCTGAGGAAGAAGAAGAATAAGTTATGTAGTTAATCTTCTGGCTGTATTTCTAAAATGAATAGTTGTTCCACTTGTTATTTTTACTCTTGCAATATACTTTCTATTCTGCAAACTTCTTAATGAAATGAATGTTTTCTGTTTAGAAATTGTGTTTACTATGATGAAATTTTTAATTAGAATTTCAAATGTGAGAAAGTGAAATTATCTCAAACAAATATTAAAAACTTTCTCAATCTATTTTAAAATCTAAGCTATATTTGAAATCACCTTTTTGATTGATTGACAAAAAAGGGGGAGAATTATGAAAAATATGAAAAGAATAGGAAATTATCTCCTTATTAACATTTCTTAAAGTGTAATGAAAAAGGGGGAGCACAAAAAGAATAGCACTGCTTAAATTACCTTAAAATATAGAGAAAGGGGGAGTTTCTCTCTTGAATGTTTTTGCTTAGACTTATATTCAAATTAATCCCATTGCTCTGATTATAATTGCATATTTTAACTCTCTGATACTTCATGTTTTGTGCAACACTTTAACGATATATAGTAATATCATATGTTAAGCTCTGATTTTCTTTTAATTCCAATCAGCTCTGTTACATATGAATATTTATGTTTCAAATATTATTATACATGTAAAGTGTCTTACTGATTTTTCATGCCCAGTGTTTTGTCATCATCAAAAAGGGGGAGATTGTTGACCCCATAAGTGATTTTGATGATAACCAAACATTGGAGCATGTACATTAATTACTGACAACTCTTCAAGTGTTTGACAAGTTTTTGTAGGATGTATAACATGTTCAAACTTCAACTCCTACATTTTTACTTTCTTGCTTGAGTTGTGTTGTAAGTAGTTTTGTAAAGAAGAACCCAATGAAAATGCTAAGAAAAATCAAGTAAAAGGGTTACTTCTATAAGTGTGTGTGCCTTAGGTTTTGCCTTGAGTTGGTTTGTGTGAAATTGTAAAAGAGTTGGTGAGAGTCTTTCTTTAAGTTTGAATTGTAAAAATCATAAAGAAGACACTCGAGCCGACCCCAAGACAAGGAGAGCCGACTCTGGTTACGGCACGTAGCAAGGATTCTGGAACGTAGCAATCCGAGCCGACTCGATGGAAAGTGAGCTGACTCTTCCAGAGTCCATTTCTTCAAAGTTTTCTTAGAACAGTCAGGCGAGCAGACCCGACATAGAAAGAGCCGACTCTGCCAGACCTAATTTCAAAAGCCTGAGAAAGTGAGCCGACCCGAACTGCATCGAGCCGACTCTTCTAGAGTAAGGTTTTCTGAACCTGAGAAGAAGAGCCGACTCCTCGAGTTCAAGAATTTCAAGATTCAAGTTCGAGCCGACTCGTCCAGAGTGACATTCTGCGCCCTGAAACAAAGAGCCAACTGCATTGAAGAATTGGTGACTCGACCTATCAACTCGAAGGATCTGAGCCGATTCAAATGTCACTTCCAAGAATCTAACGGCTAGTTCCAGAATTTGTTTTTGAATACCAAAAGGTGGTCCAACGGTCAAAAATCATTCCCCAATGGTCTACAATGGCTAGAACTACCTTAGGATGATGGAAGACTTTAAATTTGAAAGATTTGAACTATCTTGAAGCAATTAAGAAGAAGAGAGTTCAAAAAGAAGAGAGCTTCATTGAATATCCAACCAACCACAAGAGATAAAGTACAAGTGCATTCAAGTCTGCATTCAAGCCCTCAACTACTTTAATCAAAAGCTTGAATCAACTTTGGAAGGAGCCACTAAAGTCATTAAAGTTTATTCAAGTGCATTCAAGTGGACTTCCAACGAGTTGCACCGGCAACTATTTGACAACCTGAGTTTGTCATTTATTGTTGCATTTATTTTCAATTCAATCATTGAATTGTTGGGTTATTGGTGAGCCCGGTTGAAAAACCAAGTTTAGGTTCTTGGCGATCTTACGAAAACCAAGTTTAGGTTTCTTTGGTGAGCCTATTAAAACCAAATGGTATTGGGTTTTCTTTGGTGATCCTGTAAAACCAAAGTATAGAGGTTTTGGATTGTGATCCTGTAAAACAATCCTACTGTATTCGGGTGTGAATATAGTAGAAATCCCAAGTGGTATCTTGGGTAGTGGATGTAGGAGCTGGGTTGCTCCGAACCACTATAAATTTGGTATGTTTGTGTTGTGCTTTCTCTACTTTGCTTAGCTTCTATATTCTATAACCTTATCACAACACCTACCACTTGCAAAGGATTTTGAAATTGCACATCACTTGTTTAAATTTTAAAAGACCCAATTCACCCCCCTCTTGGGTAGCCACCTAGGCAACACCTACACTCACCTGCATTCCATACTAGTGTCTCTATACTTTTTAGATAAAAGGACAACCAACCTATGGCATACAATGACCTATTTTCGATAAACATTATCATCCTGGTAAAAATGTATTATTTGGTCGTGAACTAATTTAAGAACTACTCGATAAATCTTCCTTTATCGAATTAATATAGTTTTAAGGACTTCAACATATTAGAGTTTACAAGAAGATGATAAAAAGTATTAAGCTACCAAAAATAATATTTATTTTATTAATAATTTATATACTTTATAAGATAACTCAATCATCTACAACTCAGATAATTGGCTTTATGATACTTTTCTCAACAACTAATGTGGCCTGACCACTGATGTGGGGCCCATATTGGATCCAGTTGGAAGTCTAGCTAGTAGAAGGTGCCAGCTGGATGCTGCCACTAGATAATTATCATGGTCGAGCTCCTTACTGAGGTCGAGGTCCCTGCCGAGGTTGAGCTCCCATCCGAGATCGAGCTCCCTACCGAGGTCGAGCTCCCATCCGAGGTCGAGCTCCCTGTCAAGGCTAAGCTCCCATCTGAGGTCGAGCTCCCATCCGAGGTCGAGCTCCCTACCGATGTCGAGCTTCCTATCGAGGTTGAGCTCCCACCCAAGGTCGAGCTCCCATCCAAGGTCGAGCTCCCATTCGAGGTCGAGGTCCTTGTCGAGGTCAAGCTCCCGTCTAAGATCGAGCTCTCATCCGAGGTCGAGCTCCCTGTCGAGGTTGAGCTCCCTGCCGAAGCCCAGCCCCCTACTGAGGTCAAGCTCCCTATCGAGGTCAAGCTTTTGGTCAAAGTCAAACCCCCACCTAAAGTCAAGTGTGGATAAAGACACGTGGACTCAGTCTCCCCCTTGAGCAACCTTAGGAGCGGCCGGGATAGTAACCCAAGCAGGTGGTGTCACCATCCCCGTTAGAACCCTTATGTTACTTAGAGAGACTGCCACCTCTATATAGTGGTGCTTCGCTAGGGCATGCTGCCTGCAACCTTTATAGAGTGGTCTCCGCTAAGGCACACCGCCTGCAACCTCTATGGAGTAGCGCTCCGCCAGGGCATGTCGTCTGCCATCTCTGTGGGGTGGCGCTCCACCAAGGGATGCTGCTTGTATCCCATGCAAAGGAGCGTCCTACCAAGCACCAGGCCTCTCATCTTGTTGTCGGCACCTTCTATGGAAAGGCACTCCATCCAGAGCATCGCGTCCTTCAACCTACTGCCTGTACTACCCAGAAGAGGAAGGTTTTACCAAAAGTCTTAGACCCTATAGTGTCTCCTACCAGGCCAGTGCTTTGCCAGATTCCCAAACATGGTAGCATAATGCCCATAAGAAGCAGTATCCTGTCGGGGTGTTAGGCCCAAGGCATGCCACTTATACTCACTACAAAAGGGACACACGCTTCATAGTACTTCACCTGCACCCATGGTAGAACCTCCCTACAAGGGCTATGGATCCTATCTTCGTCCTCTCAAGGAGAAGAGGTCAATCCTATGCTCCACCCATATAAGGTGCTCCCAGAGTGCATCAGACCAGGGATTCTATTATCATATTTCTCCTAGGATCGGTATATTGCATCAAATATTAGGCCTCACAATCAGAGTGATGTAGTGGAAGTAGATATAAAAATAATTTTATATCCGGCATGCAATATAAATAAATCTAATTTATTCATGATAATATTCTTAAACATGCATTAGAGGATGAGAACAAGATCAAATATAAAAATATTATTATTTTAAGTAACAGTTACATACCTGGATCGCTATCCTGGCTTGCTCTGAAATCTATGTAGATTCTTTTTTGGACTAGGATTCAATTGCAGTCGTGCAAGCGCCTGGCCTCTACTAGAATCCATACAGGACTTGTCGTAGCAGAGTCGTAGAGGGCACTGGACTGCTAGATCCTTGCAGCCCTCTCCTCTTTCAGCAAATTGCTTTGCTTCAAAAGCGGTGCCGATCGACAACTGGACCAGTTTTTGGCTTCTATCTTACAAACTGGCCTTTACAAGATTTAGGACCTTCTTTCCTCTCCTTGCTCTTATCTAAGTAACCTCTCAACACTTGAAAGAAAGATTAAGAGAGGAAGTAAGAATGGAAGGGAGAAAGAACCTTTAGTAGCAAAATGCCTCACACACCCAAGTGGATGATTTTCCCTTCTTCTTTCATTCACTCACCCAAGCATTGCCTCTTTCTTTCATGCTTGGCCGGCCAATATAGGCCATCATTCCATTAATGGCATAAGACCATGTGTATTAAAACATTTAAAGAGGAGAAGAAGATCTTCTCTCTTTTAATGCTTTCACACTTCCATGAAAACCTTCTTAAGCCTTTTTCTTGTCTTCACATGAAAGAGTTTCTTCCTTCTTCTCCACTCCCATTAATGAGGTCAAATTCCCCATGCCATGTCATCACCCTCATTTATCATGACAAATTAATGAAGGGTTTACAAAGTCATAAATAGGAGGAGACTAGTGCGAACACAAGACTTAAGTAATTTTCTAGCATTAATGGTAGGAGACTTGGTTTCCCTAAGTCATTCCTCTTCTTTCATGAAAACTCTCATGCCATGTGGCATGTGGAAACAAGAAGAGAGGGAGAGTGCCATGTGGCATGAGGAGAGAGAGTCCCAGTCCAATAGGGCTCTGACTCATGGTCCAATTTGACACTCAAATCAAAGCTAAATTTAAACCCAATCGAACCTATTTCGAAAAGGCGGTTGACCCAACATTATTTGGATTAATCAAATTAAATCTAGTTTAATTTAATTAATAATTAATCCATAATTAATCAGGTCAAATCTTAACTGTAATATTTATAACTAGGTTCAAATTGATTTGCTGATTAGTTACTTAAGCCCCTAATGTGTATGACCCCTTAGGTCCTATTCTATCTGGTAATGAGACATGATATAATCTCTATTATACATCATCAAAATACCTTTCGATTGACAGAAATAATTTCTGCTCAACCCTAATTAGGATCATCGAATCGAGAATGACCCTAATGGGCTCTCATAATTTACCATGGATACCTAGCAGTATGTAGTGGCAACCCAGCAGAATAAGATTGGAACCCCTAGGTATAGTTACCGTGTGATTATGTTCCTCTATCAAAATCCCTGACTTGATGTTGGTTATGGAATCTCACCAAACCCATCAGTCATATGCTTAAACTTAATTGACTTAAATCCAACTATGATACCAATGAACACACCTTTTCAATCACTCTGCTATGGCCATAGACTCTTTGGACTTAGTCTCAATAAGTTACATAGGATTATTCCTCACTACTAAGGCTGATATATCCCTACGAGTGCACCCTACTCGTACAATAAATTTACTGCAGCCAACGAACACTGCAAGGTCCCGTATGGATAGGAACCATGAGATTATGCTATCAAACTATAGCAACCTTACTGTGAGTAGCCGAGACACTCTAGGTCAAAGAACTATTCATATAACTACAGCATCAGGAGTTATCGATGAGTGAGTAGTCATCCGTATAGTTCCCATAGATGGTCATGCTCAGTACCATTAATCTCCATCAACTACATGCACTCTCACTCCAGTGTCACCACATTGTAGGTTAGAGACTCACCTACCCAGAATGGAAGTGATCCGTGCATCGATTTTAATGGATCAATCATCATCCTCGTGATGTTCTAACAATCAGAGCTTTTAGGAGTTAATCTATAAAGACACATGCCTCAGATTCTCAACTCTTGAGAATCTATGTCATTGTCGACTAACTCCATGGACGATTCATAGACACATCAATATGAATAATATTGTCCTTTATTATGAAAAAGAATTAAGTACAAAATCCATGCCCTAAAATTATAATGTGTCATGCCAACTTGGCTTTTAAGGTACACATCTAACAATCTCCCACTTGCACTAAAGCCAATTGGCTACATATCTAAGTCCCATCTTCTCAAGGTGGATCTCAGTCTTCTGCTAGCTCAAAAGCTTAGTCAATGGGTCTGCCACGTTATCCGTGGAGTCTACTCTGCACACCTCAACATACTTCATATCGAGGTAGTCGCATATGATATGAAATCATCGCTCGATATGCTTAGACTTCTGGTGAGACCTTGGTTCCTTTGCCAGAGCTATTGCATCATTATTGTCATAATGTATGGGGATGGCATCAGATGACATCACTCCAAGCTCTACAACAAACTTTTTATACCAGAAGGCTTCTTTTGCAACTTCAGAGGTAGCGATGTACTCTGCTTCCATTGTTAAATCTACTATGATGGGCTGCTTGGAACTCTTCCAACTTATTGCCCCACCATTGTACAAAAACACAGACCCTGATGTAGACTTTCTATCATCAGGATCAGACATAAAGTCTGAGTCTGTATATCCCTTTATCCCTAATTTTAAACTCCCTCCAAAGACTAAGAATAAATCTTTAGTCTTCTTAAGTACCTAAGAATGTTCTTCACAGCTATCCAGTGTTCTTCACCTGGATTTGACTGATATCTGCTCATAACACTCACAGCAAGAGCTATATCAGGTCGAGTACACAACATGGCATACATGAGGCTTCCACTTGCCAAAGCATATGAAATCTTGCTCATACATTAAATCTCTTAAGGTGTGTTGGGACACATTTTCTTAGAGAGATTAATGCCATGCCGAAGAGGTAATAATCCTCTTTTAGAGTTCTCCATGCTGAATCTTTTCAATACTTCCTCCATGTATAATTTTTGAAAATATATAAGATGCTTTACCTAAGTGTTTCATAGAAAATCCTTTAGATAACCAACTTTTGACCGAAGTCACCATGGGAATATCATTTCCTATAAGGAGGATGTCATCCACGTACAATACGAGGAATGTCACCACCCTCCCACTAGCCTTCCTGTAAATACAAGGCTCATCCTCATTCTTGATAAAACCAAACAATTTGATTACCTCATCAAAACAAGTATTCTAACTCCGAGAAGCTTGCTTCAATCCGTAGATTGATTTATGCAGCTTAAAGATCTTATGATCTTCATTATTGGAAGTGAAACCCAAAGGCTGCTCCATGTAGATATCTTTCTCAAGATATCCATTCAGGAATGCAGTTTTCACATCCATTTGCCAAATCTCATAATCATGATATGCTGCAATTGCAAGTAATGTACGGATGGATTTTAGCATGGCTATTGGTAAAAAGGTGTCATGATAGTCAATGCCTTCGTGCTGACTATAACTTTTCGCTATTACCCTAGCTTTAAAAGTCTCTACCTTACCATCTGCACCTAATTTTTTTTTGAGATCCATTTACAACTAATAGGTACAATACCTTCTGGTGGATCCACTAAGGACCATACTTGGTTAGAATTCATTGAATTAATTTCTGACTTCATAGCATTCACCCATTTCTCAGAATCGATGTCTGACATCGTCTCATCATAAGTCTTAGGATCAATAATTTGATCCTTATCCCCAATTAGGAACATTTCCTTTATATCCTCTGTAAGCATACTCAAGTACCTTTCAGGAGGTTTGGAGACTCTAGTAGACCTGCGAGGTGGAAGAACATTTGTGTGTATTGGTTGATTAGGTTCGATCTGATCTCTAGCTAGCTGCTCTTCAAAAACTTTCTCATCGAGCTTAATTAGCCTCCCACTACCACCTTCCCAAATAAACTATTTTTCAAGAAATGTGGCATGTCTGCTCACAATCACATTGTGATCTTTTGGAAGGTAAAAGTAATACCCTAAACTTTCTTTAGGATATCCTATAAAGCAATCTTTCATAAATCTAGGTTCCAATTTATCCGTCACTAGTCTTTTGACATAGGCTGGACATCCCCAAATCTTGAAATAGTCAAGACTCGATTTCATACCATGCCAAATCTCATTTGGTGTGGTAGGAATAGATTTAGATGGAATCCTATTTAAAATGTAAATTGAAGTTTGTAGGGCATATCCCCAAAAAAATAAAGGCAAGTTAGTGGAGCTCATCATGGATCGGACCATATCCAATAATGTCCTGTTTCTCCTTTTAGACACCCCATTGAGCTGAGGCATACCAGGTGGAGTCCATATGAGACTATGCCATTGTCCTTAAGATAACCCAAGAATTCCTTACTAAGGTATTCACCTCCCCGATCTGATCGAAGAACCTTAAGGATTTTACCTGTTTGTTTTTCTACTTCATGTCTGAATTCCTTGAACTTTTCAAAAACTTCAGATTTATGTCTCATAAGATACACATAACCATACCGTGAACAATCATCAGTAAAGGTTATGAAGTGTAAAAACCACCCGTGGTATGCACATCAAATGGACCACACACATTAGTGTGTACCAAGGCAAGTAATTCTGTTGCCCTTTTCCCATATCCTACAAAGGGTAACTTGATCATTTTTCCTTGAAGACATGACTCACAAGATGGATATGATTCAGAATTAAGTGAATCTAGGATCCCATCCCTTTCCAATTTGTTAATCATGTCCTCACTTATATGACCAAGCTTTAGATACCATATGTATTTATTATTTTGGTCATCTCTAGGATATTTATGTCCTATGGCATTCACTTTGACTTTCTCGTTAATGTTCAAAGATGCATCAGCATGCAAATAATAGAGATTGTCAATTAAAATGACTTTTGCAACCAATTTATTTCTCAAATAAATGTTATAAAAATCTTTATTGAATAAAAATTCAAATCCTTCCTGTGCTAGCATAGAGACAGAAATCAAATTTCTACTAGCTCCAGGCATAAAGTAACAGTCTCGAAGAACTAATCTAAATCCTAAAGATAACTCCAGAAAATATGATCCAACGGCTTGTGCAGTAACTTTTGCTCCATTTCTGACATGTAGGACCATCTCACCTTCTCTGAGCACTCTACTTCTTTCTAGGCCTTGCATCGAAATACATATATGAGCACTAGAGCCAGAGTCTAAAATCTAACTCGAAGTAAATGAAATCGTTAGGTTAGATTCAATAACGTGAATGGATATACCTTCAGAAGGTGCATCCTACCTTTGTTTCTTCAGGCTTTCCAGGTAAAGAGGACAATTCCTTTTTCAGTGGCCATCTGTATTGCAGTGAAAACATTTTTCTTTGCTAGCCTTGGTTTTCTTAGGAGTGTTCCTTTTCTTCTATTTAAGTTCTTTCTTCTATCTTTTTGCAGGTCTTTTCTTCTTCCAAGTATACTTTCTTTTGGAAGAAGACGGCTCCATAAAGAAAACAGATCCCTTTGAACTCTTCAGGGTCCCTTCATTGCTTACCAACAAGTTTAATAATTCAGGTAAAGTGTAATTCAACTTGTTCATATAATAGTTCATCACAAACTAACCATATGAACCAATTAAGGACTGGAGGATGAAATCCACCTGAAGCTCCTTATGAATGGGAATGCCCAGCTTCTCAAGCTGTTCTATGTCCTTAATCATTGACGGGCCATGATCGTGGACTGACTGCCCTTCACGCATCTTATGGTTGAAGAGCCTCTTCGATGCCTCGAAGCATGCAGTCCGACTCTGTTCTCCATACAACTCTTGTAGGTGAACCAGAATCGATTTAGTAGTAAGCATATCCTCATGTTGGCTCTGCAATTCATTAGACATTAAGGCCAACATGTAATACTTAACCTTATTATCATCTTCCATCCATTTTTCATATGCAGCCATTTGACGGGCATTAAGATGGTCAGGTAAAACAGGGATTTCCTGGTCAAGCACATAGCCCAACTTCTCAGAACTCAAAACAATTTTGATGTTCCTCAACCAATCTTTAAAGTTGAGGCCAACAAGTCGGTTTGTCTTTAGAATACGGACTAAGGGATTTGAAGCAGACATGGTTGACTGCAAGAGTGGAAGATTCAAATTAGATGCTTTATACTTAATTACAAAAATTATTCTAGGGTCTTTAAGAAATAATTTTAAAACTCCCACTAATCCCCATAATACTCCCTGCTGGCATCTATTGAATATAAATCAACAATTCAAGCCGGCTCGAGCCCTTCGAGTCGACTCCATTATCTGGAATGCTGATGCTCCAAATAATGACAGTCAATCGAGTTGACTCAATCTAGAGTTGAGCCGACTCGAAGACATAGAATTCAAAATTCTGATCTTTTGGAGATGGGAAACCCTACGACTCTAGGTTTCTAGTGGGTGCTACGGTCCCATCAATGTGCGGCACCTCAACGTGCCCATTTATTGGTAACATGCTACACCAATGAGTGGGCAACTCTTGTCTAATGTATCTCATACAAGTTGTAGCCTGGTCTCTAAATCATGGAACCTCAACATGCCCGTTTATCAGTCCAATTATTAGTTAAGTCTAACCCATCATTTCTGCTAAACAAAGCCATCATTGAGTCCCTCAATGTGCCCATTTATTGGGCACAATCCCATCAGTGCCTAGCAACATCTCATGCTTAATAGGGTGGTTGTATCTTCCGGATGCAACTAGACCACTGTATACAGCCGAGAATAATCAACACCAGTAGGACACCCACACACCTACAATGGTGGAAGACCTAAAACTTAATATTTATGGGGAGCTTAAGTTCAGGTCTCTTTTAAATTGATCAGGCAACTCATGTCTGACCAATAACATTAAGTCAGCACAATCTCATGTCTAACTTAAAACTTTGAGTCAGCACAATCTCATGTCTGACTAAAAGTGCTAGCATGGATGACCCTCTTGAAGACTTAATCAATCAATTTGGCCAGGTCAAGAATAATGCATGGGAGGGTTCTGCCATATACCCTCTTTTCGCCAAACTAGTTTGGTTGAGAAAGAGTTAGCCCCAATTATCAGACCATGATCGAAACCTTTATATGACACCAATTGATTGACAAGATTCCAAAAGGTCAATCTAATGATTTGGGCTCTTCACTGAGCCAAATTAGGTCTTAACTCATCGACTCACCATCATATAAGTCAATCTGATCAGACATCATCTAAAACAATTTTAGGGTGACTGGGCCTAATTTACTCAACCCAAAACTTCATGCACCCAATTTAATTTTCTTGATCTAATCAATTTTAAAATTGGTTCAAGTGCATGATATTTATGATTTATGATCATGAATCAAATTTATAATCTAAACCTAATTTGGTGTATCAACATGCTAGATCATATAAACTACATCTGATGTAATTAAATAGATGTAAAGCATGCTTAAACAATATATCACATATATCATCATAAATTGATCAAGAACTTTTGAAAACCCTTATTCAAAATAGATATACATCAAAGTAGGACAATCTTTGCACTATAGGGGGTAAACCCTATAGCAAGATAACCTTATTTCACTTTGTGCAACCTTTGATCAATTAATTTTCAGATTTAAACATATAACTTTCATATCTAAAAGTTATGATTATAATTTTAAAAATAATTTTTCAAAACATATCAACTCTTGACATAATCATCATATAACTTTCATATATGAATATGTTTCAGAAATGATTATCATCCATACATGTTTAAGAAGGGAGAATCGTGGCTCTGATACCACTGTCATATTTCTTCCAAGATCAGTATATTGCATCAAATATTAGGCCTTACAATCAGAGTGACGCAGCAAAAGTAGATATAAAAATAATTTTATATCCGGCATGCAATATAAATAAATCTAATTTATTCATGATAATATTCTTAAACATGCATTAGAGGATGAGAACAAGATCGAATCTAAAATCTAATTTATTCATGATAATATTCTTAAACATGCATTAGAGGATAAGAACAAGATCAAATCTAAAAATGTTATTATTTTAACAGTTACATACTTGGATCGCTACCTGGCTTGCTCTAAAATCCATATAGATCCTCTTTTGGACCAGGATTCAATTGCAGCTGCGCAAGCATCCGACCTCTGCTGGTATCCACACAAGGCTTGTCGTAGCAGAGTTATAGAGGGCACTGGACTGCTAGATCCTTGCAGCCCTCTCCTCTTTCAGCAAATCGTCTTGCTTCAAAAGCAGTGCCGATCAACAACTAGACCAGCTTCTAGCTTCTATCTTGCAAACTGGCCTTTGTAAGATTTAGGACCTTCTTTTCTCTCCTTGCTCTTATCTAAGTAACCTCTCAATACTTGGAAGAAAGATTAAGAGAGGAAGTAAGAATGGAAGGGAGAAGGAACCTTTAGTAGCAAAATGCCTCATACACCCAAGTGGATGATTTTCCCTTCTCCTTTCATTCATTCACCCAAGCATTGCCTCTTCCTTTCATGCTTGGCCGGCCACCCTCTACCCTCTCTCCTTATATAGGCCATCATCCCATTAATGGCATAAGACCATGTGTATGAAAACATTTAAAGAGGAGAAGAAGATCTTCTCTCTTTTAATGCTTTCACACTTTCATGAAATCCTTCTTATGCCTTTTTCTTGTCTTCACATGGAAGATGATGCGGGATGACTCTAAGACTGCTAAGCATAAAAGGAAAATAGTAAAATAATTTTTTTTGTAATTTTTATAATTTTATTTGCAGGCAAGATTCTCAAAATAAAGTAAGAACTATCGGAAAGTCTAGTAGTGTAAAGAATCATCGGATCGCAGGCAAACTCATGCAAACTAATGAAATAACCAGGACCTGAGAGTTGAGAATCTCCCAGTTTAGGATAGTTTATCTTCATCAAATCAAAAAATAAGAGTTGAGAAGGTTTCTTACCAGTCAGAGATTTGAAGATTCAGTAGTAGCAGGGATCACTCACAACTCTGATCGGAGCCTAGAAGAAGAAGTCTTGTTTCCCTTGAATCTATGGCAGGTCTGGGCGGTCCGAGCAGCAAAGAAGGCCTCCTCAGGAGAGGGGAAGCACCTCGGGGATCCTGCAAGTGTCAAAGGTTAATCAAAATAGTAAATAAAAATTAGAAAAGGAACTAGGTTTGAAGGGATTCAGGATTAGGGCTAAAAGCTAGCAGTTGGGGAAGAAGGAGCTCTTGGGCTTGGACGGCAGCAAGGACTCCTATTCCTTGGGCGTGGCTGATCTCCAAGGATGCCAAGGGATGCTAGGGCAGCAGGGTATCAATCCAGGAACACAAGGAGAGCACTCAAAGAGAGAACCAAAACTCAAACTCAAGACAATTTTATAAAATTTTAGCAAGGTTTATTCATAAGAAAAAGATGATTACAAGATGGGAAGGGGTGGGATATTTTTAGAGTTCCCATGCCCTCACTAACCATGGTTACACTTGGGTTACAAGTCCTCTTCTAAATTGGAATATAAGTCCTTTCCTAGCTAGGTTAGAATTACAAAGTTTTAAAAGGACTAGAAATCCCAACTAGGTTAGAATTTTGACCTAGTCTTCTCTTCTTTCCTCTCCCCACTTGGCTTGGACTTGATAAAACTCCTCAAATTCATTTTTGGATCTTGGGGCAGCAGCAAGTACGCCTCCTTCATGGGCTTGGACAAAAATTTGAGGGGTCCAGGTGGGCTTCCAAAGGTTGGGCGCATGGGCTGGCATATTCCAGAGAATCTGGTTGGAATCTTGATTCTTAAGGACTTGGGCTTGGCGCCTGGGCTTGATTTTAAGGCCTGGAGTGCTGGAATAACCTGGAAAATATGGGCTCCTAGCATATGAAATATTCCGGAAGCATCTGGAGGAAATTTGGCATCTGAAATAGCACCCGAAGAAAATCAGGGCACAATCAGGGCACCTGGGTGTCGATTGAGCTGCCCTAGGCTGATGTAACTGCTTCTGGCTTCAGAATGAGGTCTGCTGGAACTCTGAAATAGCGTAGCCTTCTCTCTTGTACAAGAAGGAAACTCACACAGACTCATACTGGTATACAAGACTTAATGTACTGGACTAGGTTGAGGGTTGAGACAAGATAACTAATCTTACTTATTACAGGACTCAATTCTAGTTGATTACAAAATTTGACACATGGCTAGGTAAACCAAATAGGGCCCAGTAATCTGTGTCTGATCCTGGTGCCCCCACCAAAAGAGTTTCTTCCTTCTTCTCCACTCCCATTAATGAGGTCAAATTCCTCATGCCATATCATCACCATCATTTATCATGACAAATTAATAAAGGGTTTACAAAGTCATAAATGGGAGGAGACTAGTGTGAATACAGGACTTAAGAAATTTTCAAGCATTAATGGTAGGAGACTTGGTTTCCTTAAGTCATTCCTCTTCTTTCATGAAAACTCTCATGCCATGTGGCACGTGGAAACAAGGAGAGAGGGATTGTGCCATGTGGCATGAGGAGAGAGAGTCCCAGTCCAATAGGGCTCTGACTCATGGTCCAATTTGACACTCAAATCAAAGCCATATTTAAATCCAATCGAACCTATTTCAAAAAGGCTATTGACCCAACACCATTTGGATTAATCAAATTAAATCTAATTTAATTTAATTAATAATTAATTCATAATTAATCAGGTAAAATCTTAATTGTAATATTTATAACTGGTTCAAATTGATTTGTTGATTAGTTACTTAAGCCCCTAATATGTGTGACCCCTCAGGTCCTATTTTATCTGGTAATGAGACATGCTATAATCTCTATTATACATCATCGAAATACCTTTCGATGGACAAAAATAATTTCTGCTCAACCCTAATTAGGATCATCGAATCGAGAATGACCATAATGGGCTCTCATAATTTACCATGGATACCTAGCAGTATGTAGTGGCAACCCAGTAGAATAAGATTGGAACCCCTAGGTGTAGTTACCGTGTGATTCTGTTCCTCTATCAAAATCCCTGACTTGATGTTGGTTACGGAATCTCACCAAACCCATCAGTCATATGCTTAAACTTAATTGACTCAAATCCAACTATGATACCAATGAACACACCTTTTCATCATCACTCTGCTATGGCCATAGACTCTTTGGACTTAGTCTCAATAAGTTACATAAGATTATTCCTCACTACTAAGGCTTATAGATCCCTACGAGTGAACACCCTACTCTTACAATAAACTTACTGTAGCCAACGAATACCGCAAGATCCCATATGGATAGGAACCATGAGATTGTGCTGTCAAACTACAGTAACCTTACTATGAGTAGCCGAGACACTCCAGGTTAAAGAACTATTCACACAACTGCAGCATTAGGAAGTTATCGACGAGTGAGTAGTCATCCGTATAACTTTCCGTAGATGGTCATGCTCAGTACCATTGATCTCCATCAACTACCTGCACTCTCACTCTAGTGTCACCACATTATAGGTTAGAGACTCACCTTCCCAGAATGGAAGTGATCCGTGCACCACTTTTAACGGATCAATCACCGTCCTTGTGATGTTCCAACAATCGGGAGCTTTTAGGAGTTAATCTATAAAGACACATGCCTTATATTCTCAACTCTTGAAAATATATGTCATTGTTCATTAACTCTATGAATGATTCATTGACACATCAATATGAATAATATTGCCCTTTATTATGAAGAAGAATTAAGTATAAAATCCATGCCCTAAAATTATAATGTGTCATGCCAACTTGGCTTTTAGGGCACACATCTAACATCTATATCCTGCCAGATGAAATACGCTTTTATAAGAAACTCAAAGGGGCCTCCGGTAGAGGTAAGTGCAAGTGAGCAAAAACTAGTGCAGACAAAAATAAGCGAGTGAAGCCCTAGGGCAGGAGGAACATCTAAAGACTCCCCCAAGAGCTCCCATTACTACAGCTACCACTATTCTAGCTTCCACTACTCTAACTTCTATTCTATCTCTTTAAGAATCCTCTAAACATGAAGACCACTCTGGGCTCCACTAAGGAGGATCTGTTTTCCTTGATCGCCCCTGACTTGATTATCGGAGTGCCCCCACCAGAATATCCGACCTGGATCTCCTCTTTTTTGTAGAACCGGTTATGCTTGTAGATCACAAGGTGAGACGTCCACTCACCGATGCCACGTAAGAGTTACAACCCATGGCGATCCAAGAGACAACAGATTGGCATGCCAGGTAGGGGGTAGCCAGTTTAGACTAGCTCCTCATCACTAGAAAAACTTCGATGGAGGCCTACAACAATATGGTGGTGACACACGTGCGAGAAGCCTTCGTCAACCATATGGGGGACCCTCCTCACCACGGTGACCTACACAGCCTGGAGATGGAGCTCCTCGCTCCACCACTGTCGCCTCCAGTTGACCCGCAACTCACTGCACTTGCCCAGCAGGTCCAGACCCTGGCTATGGCAGTGTAGCTGTTCACCACCAACAATGGTCCCTGGTGACCCAGCAGCAGCCAAGAACCCCATGGCTCAAGCTGATGGGCCCCGTAGTAGCTTGCGATCCTTCCAAGGAAGGCCGTCGCATCCGCGGGCCATATCCTATCCCCAGGAGAGCCTCCGGACCCCAAGGAAGAGGCAATGGAGTGGTTCGGCTGACCGGGAGAGTTAGTCCCCGATCTCGAACCACGACACCTCATGGCACCATAAGCATCACCATGGCAAGGCCCCCCGGCATGATCTCCTTCGACCCTCATCTTTTTCTCCTTCGATAGCCTTGGTAGAGGGTTCCATTGATGAGGCTATCAGCACCGAGTCGAGAGATGCCTAGAAGAATAAGAGAGTAAGCTGGTCGAGCTATTCCACTAGTTTGCCAATCTATAAGGCTCCTCACATGAGCCCATGGTTTACAATGCCCGCCCCCTTTCTCCTATAAAATTCAAGAGGAACCGATTTCCAATCGCTTCTGTATGCCTCAGGTAAATCCTTATGATAGGACCACCAACTATATGGACCACCTCAAAAGCTACAAGGCCCTCATGAGGATCTAGGGGTCACTGATGTCCTTCACTATATCGCCTTTCTGGCTACGCTCCGGAAGGCCGCTCGAGTCTGGTACACCCATCTCGAGTCGAGGAGCATCGACTCCTTTGAACAGTTGGAGAAGAAGTTTATGGTGCACTTCGATGTATGCCGAAAGGTGCTACATGAAGTCGATAGCCTCTTCTTCATCCGTCAGCAAGACACAAGCCCTTACGAGACTATATATCTCATTTCAAAGTTGCCACCCTAGAAATCTATAACCTCGATGAGGCCATCACCATATTGGTGCTAAAGAGGGGGCTCAGGACCTCCTGCTTAACCTACTCCCTCGACAAGAAGCCTCCGAAGACTTATTCCGAGCTCCTCCTCTGAGCCCATAAGTACATCCATGCGAAGGAGGCAGACCGCACCCGAAGGGGGCTAGACGGGAGGCCCCTGAAGAAGCAATCCCAGTGTGCGGACACCAGAGACACCAGAATAAGACAGAGGCTTCTCAACCCTCTGTGGATTACTTAGTTAATATTTGAAGTCCCCTGTAATAAAGCTTAGTCCAGCTATATTTGAGTCCTGTAATTAGTCCAGCTCTTGTTGAGCTAGTTCAGTTCAGTACTAGTCAGCTCATGTTGAGCTAATTTCAATTTTTGAGTCCTATCCAATCAGATTGAAGACTCAAGATCACATCATACAAGTGAAGACCAAGTTCAACCTAATTGAAGACATAAAAGTTAAGCCCAAGTCCAACCCAGCTTGAAGACTTGAAGAGTCCAGGAAGAGAAGACAAAATCAGGAACAAATTCGAAACCCTGGACCAGCCAGAAGGAATTTGGGCCAGCCCAGGCCCAGGTAGAATTTAGGGCGCCCTCCCTAGGGTCACCTCCCCTCTTGGTCGGCCACTTATGGTCACCACCTTGGCCGACCAAGAGAAGGACAAGAGGAGAGTGTTTGAGTTGAAGTTTTCTACCTATTTGCCTTGTATTCCAATTAGAGTTTGAAAAGGAAAAGGAGTTCTATGTAAAGTCTAAAGTGTCCTTACTTTGAGCCCAAGGTTAAGGGTCTATTTAAGGGACCCTAGCCTCTTGTATGAAACTCACTTTTTGATATGAATTAAAACCTTGAGTTCTTCTATTGAGTTGTGTGATACCCTGCTGTGTGCATAAAGGGGTTTGTGAGAGTTCTTCTTCCCGGTGTTTGCAATCATCTTCCTGCTGCCAACAAACCCTCCAGATCCCTGGATGCCCACTCCAAAAGAAGCCTTCCCTTGCTGTTTCCTTTGTTTTATTGTTCCTTTGTGAGTTTTCTAATCCCTGACAGGTCGTTTGCAGGTCCCCGAGTTCCTACGAATCCAACGACTCCAGCCATGCCTTAATCGGACCACCGAGCAGAAAGCCAGGTATCCGCGGATCTTTGGCTCGATTTTCCAGGCCGCATCCATCGATGAACGAGAGATCTCTTCACTGCGATCTTCACCGAGCACTTCAGACATTATCAGGTACACCCCCTCTACCTCCAGTCTTATTATTGTAGGAGAACTTGCCCTAACCGAGGCTTCTCAGCCCCGGCGATCCTTCTTTAGTACTTTTCTAGGTTCTAATCTGCATGCTTGGATTCAAAAATTCATACAAAATTCCCTACAACTAATTTTGATCTAAAAATTAGGAATTAATCACCTAACCCCATATATAAAACATATAAAAAGAATTACATGCATATTAGTCCCGCATCATTTGGTATCAGAGCTTAGATTAGGGCTTATTTTCTATAATTTTTAGTCCGTATATACTCTATCATTTTAATTATTTCTCCCTGATAAAAACTTAAAAAATTATGAAATTTGTTTTTTTGGATTCATCATAATCCACAGTAATTTTAAGAATTTTTTGAGATTTTATTATGGCCTGTGAATTTTTTTCAAGCTGAAATACAGCCTGCAAATTTCGGCCCTATTTTTTCAGCAAGGCAAGTTTGGAAGTTTTAGGGTTTTGTTTAGCATCTTTTGCATATATTTTAATTTTAGTATATTTCCAGCATATTAGGCCATGATTTTCAAGGTTTCTTCTATTTAAAAAAACACCAAAAAAAAATTACATATTCTCCAAAAATACCAAAAACATCTAAACCCTAATTTGCATCCTCATCTGCCTGCCATCATTGCATAATTTACTTTTAAGGGCACTCTTGCTATATCATATGGGGGGAGGATTTGATCACCTCTCCTTAGCCCAAAATCACATCCCTTGCATTCGGTCCCAAGCCTTAACCTAAAATTAACTAGACTTAATTTTCCCTAGTGGGCTAGGGACACCAACTGGTCGGGTCCGGGCTACGTGTCAGATCATTGTGTCAAGATAACCTGTGTGTGCCTTGTGCTCAATGTCTAGAACGGTGGTTTAGGGATTCAATCCCGAAGGGCTTGTGTGCTGGTCCGCCTACCTGACCAATCTCTGATTGGTGTCTAGGATTGGCAATCAGGGACCTAACACTCCCCTTACACCTGCTTGGCTGAGTACAGGATTACTATAGGCTAGTTTGCCACCCTAATTGAGCATCTAGTTTAGACTCTAGGTCTAGTTAGCTGTAGTCGGTCTGATCAAGTCTTGCATGAGCACTAGATCAGGGGTTTAATATCACCCACCTCCTTCACAAATGTCTGAACCCATGAAAAATTTGCAAGCCCAAATAAAAGCACTCACTGAGCAACTAACCCAATCCATGGCCCAGTTAACTCAGTCTGGTACCCAAACCAACAATAGAATTGACCATCTTGCCAATAGGTTTATCCAGTTAGAATGCCGTGTAGGGACCATACAAAGAACCCATGGGTCACAGTCTGAGCCAGATCTCGAGTCTCCTCAACCTAGGAGGACCCCAAACCCTGATCTTTACCATGAGGTCGAACCTAGGAGAGCCCCTTATTCTGACCCGTACTACAATCCTCAACCTAGGAGGACCCCAAACCCTGATCCATACCGAGAGGTTGAACCTAGGAGAGCCCCTCAGCCTGACCCATACTATAATACTAAACCTAGAAGAACCCCTTATCATGACCCTTATTATGATACTGAACCTAGGAAAACCCAATACTCTGACCCATATAGGGAGTCCAATCCTAGGAGAACCCAATACTCTGACCCATATAGGGAGTCCAATCCTAGGAAAACCCAATAGTCTGACCCATATAGAGAGCCCAACCCTAGGAGAACCTAATATTCTGACCCATATAGGGAGTCCAACCCTAGGAGAACCCAGTATCCTGACCCATATAGGGAGCCCAACCTTAGGAGGACCCCATACCATGATCCATCCTTAGAACCTGACCATAGAGCTGACCCAAAATCCTATGACCCCAGATCTTATAATCCCATGACCCATAGATCTGCACCCTTGTCCTATGAGTCTAGAGAACCCATAACCCCTAAGTATCAATCTAGTACTAGACAGGTTTCTCCTAACCAACTTGAATCCCATAGGATTAGTATCCCTAAATATGAACCCAGTAGTGAGCCACTACCCCTTAGTCAACCTGAGCCTACTAGGAGTAGTGCCCATAATCAGAAACCAGGACCTAGCCAATTTTTCCTTAGCCGACCTTCTCCAACTATTCCTGTGATTCACAAGGCTTACATTAATGCAGAAGTGTATGAAGCTGATGCAAGCTTAGTGGATGAGTATGAGGGAGAAGAGGAGATACCTTTAGATGACCTAGAATTAGCTGACCCAATAGATACCCAGGTAGAAGCCAACCTAGAGGTAGTTGACCTTGACCACATCCAACCTAAAGCTATAGTGGAAGAACAAATAGAGGAAGAGAACCTAGGTACTGCTACTAGAGCCTTACCAGAGGAAATCATAGAGGAGAGCCAAATTATAGAGTCTAGTCCTAAAATACAAGAACCAGAAGAATTTATTAAGGGCTTGATCTCTTTGAATCAGTACCCTCAGGATGAGCCTCCTCCTATAGTTCCCATTAAGGACCTCTTCCGTGAGATTAGTAACCCATCCTTCCATTATGCAAATCCCATAGATATACCGCAACCTCGTAAGGTTAGCCTCATTAGTCTAAGATTAGTCCCTGACATGCCTTCTTATATCGAACTTTATCCAACTAACCTTGAACCTTTTTCCCTACCCTACCAAACTAATTCTGAACCCACTTCCTATTTTCTGTCCTTTCCTAACACCTCTAGCATTTCTAGGATTATTAGATTGCATTTAATAAGATTAGCATACTGCATGCATTCATCACGCATGTTAGGTTTGCATCTTACTTCTGGCATACTCTTTGGAATTTGCTAGGAGTTCACTGTAAATTTTCATGTGCATGTCAAGCTAGGATCAAACCTAGAGAACCTATATTCTCTTAGGTTTAGGTCTAAAGAGTTCAATAAAATTTCCTTCCAAAGGAATGCAGAGTCGAGTCTGTTAGGAGTAGGTTTGAGTCCTTTGCATAATCTTGTTAGGAGCCTGCATATGCCCAGCATGTTCACTACCTACACTAATTTTAAACAAACTGGCTAATTCCCGAAGATGGATCAAAGAATTTGATGTAGTAGATTCTATCTTGGTTAGGCATAGGCCTAAAAGAAGCTTCATGCTCGCAGAGCCGGACCTTTTAAAGTGATAGAGAAGGTTGGATCAAATGCCTAGGTGTTATACATGCCTTCGAATTTGGACATTAGTTCTACCTTCAATATTATAGACCTGGTTGAGTATAGGGAACCGGCAGCGATACCTAGTGAGGCCTTTGGACCTGTTCCTTTCATTGTAAGTGATCCTAACCCAGAGTGTCCACTAACAAATTGGCCTGAGAGAGGAGAATGGATCGAGCGTATCCTGGACGATCAAGCGATCACGACCGGGGCCGTGACTATCAACGCTTCCTGGTCTGATGGCATGGCCGGCCATAGTCGGACGATTCGTGAATTTCTTGAGAGGACTTGCAGCACCTCAATCCAGACCTCCTCGAGAGATATTTGAGCCAGCTTGATCTTCACTCGACAGGGTCGAGTTCCTCCCACCCCGGGAGAATTGGTGCGGACACCAGAGGCACCAGAATAAGGCAGAGGCTTTCAACCCTCTGTGGATCACTTAGTTAATATTTGAAGTCCCCTATAATAAAGCTTAGTCCAGCTACATTTGAGTCCTGTAATTAGTCCAGCTCTTGTTGAGCTAGTTCAGTTCAGTACTAGTCAGCTCATGTTGAGCTAATTTCAATTTTTGAGTCCTGTCCAATCAGATTGAAGACTCAAGACCACATCATACAAGTGAAGACCAAGTTCAACCTAATTGAAGACATAAAAGTTAAGCTCAAGTCCAACCCAGCTTGAAGACTTGAAGAGTCCAGGAAGAGAAGACAAAATCAAGAACAAATTCGAAACCCTAGACCAGCCAGAAGGAATTTGGGCTAGCCCATGCCCAGGTAGAATTTAGGGCGCCCCTCCCTAGGGTCACCTCCCCTCTTGGTTGGCCACTTATGGTCACCACCTTGGCCGACCAAGAGAAGGACAAGAGGAGAGTGTTTGAGTTGAAGTTTTCTACCTATTTGCCTTGTATTCCAATTAGAGTTTGAAAAGGAAAAGGAGTCCTATGTAAAGTCTAAAGTGTCCTTACTTGGAGCCCAAGGTTAAGGGTCTATTTAAGGGACCCTAGCCTCTTGTATGAAACTCACTTTTTGATATGAATTAAAACCTTGAGTTCTTCTATTGAGTTGTGTGATACCATGCTGTGTGCATAAAGGGGTTTGTGAGAGTTCTTCTTCCCGGTGTTTGCAATCATCTTCCTGCTGCCAACAAACCCTCCAGATCCCTGGATGCCCACTCCAAAAGAAGCCTTCCCTTGCTATTTCCTTTGTTTTCTTGTTCCTTTGTGAGTTTTCTAACCCCTGACAGGTCGTTTGCAGGTACTCGAGTTCCTACGAATCCAACGACTCCAGCCACGCCTCAATCGGACCACCGAGCAGAAAGCCAAGTATCCGCGGGTCTTTGGCTCGATTTTCCAGGCCGCATCCATCGAGGAACGAGAGATCTCTTCACTACAATCTTCACCGGGCACTTCAGACATTGTCAGGTACACCCCCTCTACCTCCAGTCTTATTATTGTAGGAGAACTTGTCCTAACCGAGGCTTCTCAGCCCCGGCGATCCTTCTTTAGTACTTTTCTAGGTTCTAATCTGCATGCTTGGCTTCAAAAATTCATACAAATTTCCCTATCACCTAACCCCATATATAAAACATACAAAAAGAATTGCATGCATATTAGTCCCGCATCACCCAGGGGGAGCCCTGTAGGATGCAAGGCCCATGGCAACACTAAACTCTCGGACAGGCTCGAAGTCGAAGAGTGCTCCTACCCAGGAAGAGAGGTACACCCCTTTCCTCGCCTGGAGATCCAAAATCCTTATGAAAATCGAGGGTGAGCACTACCCGCACCACCCTCCGACACTGAGGTCATCCGGTGGTCATGACAAGTCGAAGTACTGCCAGTTCCACCATGATCATGGCCATGACACCAAAAAATGCTGCCATCTGAAGAAGGAGATTGAAGACCTGATCAGGAGGGGCTACCTCCGAAAGTTCATGGGGGCAAGACCCCATCCGAACCCCAGGTGCTCATAGCTCTTCCTCCTATTAATAACTAGTCCATTGAGAGACCAGTGGGTATAATCTCTTGAGGGATAGAGCATGGTTCAAAAAGGATCAGGGCAGGGAAGGGTCTGATGATGTACTACCCTTCATGGGGAAAAGGAAAACTGGGGTAGAGAATGTAAATAATGATGTTATTATCGTCGAGATGACGATAGTGAATAGGGATGGCAACGGGTCAGGTTTGGGTTAGGTCACCCAAAACCCATACCCGCCCTGCTAAAAAATTATCTGCCACATACCTGTCTCGGGTCGGGTCAGGTTGGGTATATAAAAATCATGTTTGGATCGAGTCAGGTCAGGTATACCCGGTCTCATAAAATTTAGTTTACTTAAAACCTAAACGGATCGAGTTGAGTCGGGTCGAGTTGGGTCGGGTCGGGTATATCCGTCCCATATCCAATTTACTTAAATATTTTATAAACAAAGTTCTTTTATATATAAACAGGTTGAGTTCGAGTCGAGATGTACTACTACCCGTACCTGAACCGAACTCGAGTCGGGTTTTTCTTATATAACCCATATCTATTTATAAATTAGGCAGGTTGGGTTTTACCCATCCCGTTAGGATCGGGTCAGGTTGGATTCCATCACGTCGATAAAAATTGCCATCCCTAATAATGAAGCATCCTGTAAAATGGATTATGGTCGATAGTGGAAGCTCAACTGACATCCTTTTTTGTGATGCTTTCTCCAAGATGAGTATGTCCCCTACTCAGTTGAGACTGGTGCACATCCCTTTAGTTGGCTTTACTAGAGATTCGGTTCGGGTAGAGGGAGAGATTACCCTCCCAGTCATTGCTGGGATGCCTCCCCGACAAAGCACTATCATGATGACTTTCATGGTTGTCAAGCTCCCTTCAACCTACAACATGATCCTTGGCCACCCTGGGCTCAACCTACTCGACGTGGTCATATCTATAAAATGCCTCCTAGTTTAGTTCCCAACCCCCTACAGAGTCGGGGAGATAAGGGGGACCTCCTAGCTAGTTCAGCACTGTCTACAAGCAGTCCCTGGGCCTAGGAGTGCCGAAGTGGACCCAGTCGCTGACCAGCTTGACCAAATAACACAGGACGCCAAGGGTGGCCCAATTGAGTGCCTGCTATCATAGCCCCTTAGGATGGACCCCTTGAAGATGGTGCAAGTGGGAGCCCAACTGCATAAAGATGAAAGGGCTCACCTCCAAAGCTTTCTCTAAGCAAATTATTGGCTCAGTGCCAGTACACACCCATGGGACCCAGGTGGGGTTGCTGCGTGGGGGTGGCTGACGGTCGAAGGCCATTCCTCAGAGTGTCGACTCGAATCCTGAAATGATGGAGAGTCGGCTCGGCTCTGTAGGTCGAAGGGATTAAATGGGACTGACCGCCCAGCTTGCCACTTGGGTGCAATCTGGCTTGATGCGGGTCGGCCCAGGTGCGAAGCCCCTCAGGCCTGCTAGTGCGTATTATCGCTGGGCTATGAAATGGTTTAAGATTGTTAGTTTCTAGCCTTCTAACAGGGACATTCCTTTTGGAATGGTGGTTAGGGGATGTGATCCGATAGTTGGTATCAGAGTGAGGTTGCAAGTTTGAATCGACGTGCAGCCCCCCAGGTGTCACTAGGGGAGAAATATTGGCTTGGTGCCAGTGCACACCCATGGGACCTAGGTGGGGTTGCCGCGTGGGGTTGGCTGACGGCCGGAGGCCATTCCTCAGAGAGTCGACTCAGATCCTGAAATGATGGAGAGTCAGCTCGGCCCTGTAGGTCGAAGGAATTAAATGGAACTGGCTTGATGCGGGTCAGTCCAGGTGCGAAGCCCCTTAGGCTCGCCAGTGCGCGTTACCGTCGGGCTCTGAAATGGCTTAAGATTGTTAGTTTCCAGCCTTCCAATAGGGACGTTTCTTTTGGAATGGTGGTTAGGGGCTGCGATTCGTTAAAAATATAAACATTTATGCCTGGACCACGGTGGACATGCTTGGGACCCCTTCTGACATCATCACCCATAGGCTGGATGTCGACCCAAAATGCCGCCCGATCCGATGGAAGAAGAGGAGCTTCACCCTAGAGAGATTGAAGGCAATCAATGAAGAGGTCGAAAAGCTCCTCACTACGGGCTTCATCTGAGAAGTCCATATCCCAGCTAGCTGGCGATGTAGTCATGGTCAAGAAGGCCAACGAGAAGTGGAGAATCTGTGTGGACTACAGTAACCTCAATCGAGCCTGACCAAAAGATAGCTTCTCCCTTTCCAAGATCGACCAGTTGGTGGATGCCACCTCGGGGCATCGCTTACTCAGTTTCATGGATGCATTATCTGGATATAACTAGATCCGGATGCTTCCAGAAGATAAGGAGCACACTGCCTTCATTACAAATCGAGGGATCTATTGCTACAAGATTATGCCATTCGATTTTAAGAATGCTGGGCCCCAACATCTAGTCAATAAGGTATTCAAAGACTAAATCAGCTACAACATGCATGTTTACATGGACGGCATGCTTGTCATGAGTGGTCAGAAGTCAGACCACATCATGGATCTTGTAGAAGCCTTCCAAAACCTCCGTCTCCATCAGATGAAGCTAAATCTGCCAAATGCACCTTCGGCATCACCGCTGGAAAGTTCCTGGATTTCATGGTCACCCAAAGAGAGATCAAGGCCAACCCTGAGAAGGTCCAGGCAATTGTTGACATGGAGCACCCCACCACGAAGAAGCAAGTCCAGTGCCTGACCGACTAGGTCACAGCCCTAAGTTGATTCATCTCGCGCTCCACTAAGCTCTGCCTATCCTTTTTCAAAGTGCTGTGCAAGATGCATGACTTCACCTGGACTGAAGAGTGTCAAGAACCTTTGAGGAGCTAAAGAGGTTCCTTGCATCCCCACCACTGCTCTCCATGCTCGAAGTTAAGGAAGAACTTCTCCTGTATCTGGAAATTTCCCTGGGGGCCATCAACTCGGTGCTCATCTGGATAAACGGAGATAGAGTTCAGAGGTAGGTGTATTATACTAGTAAGCTACTCTAAGATGCGGAAACCAGGCATACGCGCTCTGAAAAATAATTTTTGTACTCATTATGTCTGCTCAACATCTCAAGCCATACTTTCAAGTATACTTGATCGCGGTCCTCATTGACTAACCTCTAAGGGCCATCCTTAGCCATCCAGACATGTCCGAATATCTGGCTAAGTGGGCGATGAAACTCGATGAGTTTGACATCACCTATCGCCCAAGGCCATCTCAGAAGGCACAAGTGCTGGTTGACTTTCTGGTGGAATGCACCTGGACAAGTGAAGAGCTAGAGGAGGCCTCCTTTGAGCATCTGATGGAACCACCATCTGATGAGATAGCCTGGATACTCCACGTGGATGGTGTGTCCAATGCAAGAGGAAGTGGAGCCGGCCTCATCCTCGCCAAATCTGACGGGGTCACGGTCGAGTGCGCATTGCGCTTCTTATTCAAAGCTATAAATAACCAGGCTGAGTATGAAGTCCTTGAGGGATTGAAGGTATCTCACGAGTTGGGCATGTCAAGCCTAAGAGTCTTCACTGACTCGCAGCTAGCTACGGGTCAAGTCTCAGGAAAATTTGAAGCCCGGGATCCTCAGATGGCAAGATCTCTAGAGTGGGTGCATTCAAGCATGGCAAGCTTCCAGCATTCCAGTATCTCCCATATCCCTTATGGAGAAATGCCCATGTAGATGCTCTCTCTAGACTCGCAACCTTGCTAGACTCATCGCTAGAGCACTCCTACATCAAATACTTGGAGACCCCTAGCTACGAGACCCCAAGTGAGGTCCAGTAGGTCACCCCCAAGGCTAGTTGGATGGATTGCTACATCAGGTACATCACTGATGGCACCCTATCGGAGAACCGCATGGAGGCTGGTCTCCTCAAGAAGAAGGCCACGTGCTTCGTACTGATGGACAGGCAGCTCTACCGAAGGTCCCACTCCTATCTCTTTTTAAAGTATTTGAGACCCTCAGAGGCGGCATATGTACTCCAGGAAATACACGAGGACCTCTACGGGAACCACGTGGGGGCAGGATGCTGGCATACAAAGCCCTTTGGTAAGGATACTACTAGAAGACCATGCGAGAAGATGTGGCTAACTACGTAAAGAAGTGCGACCGTTGCCAGCGGCACGCTCACATACAACATTCGCCGGCCATGCCACTCTCCCAACTCTTTGCTCCGTGGCAGTTCACCCAATGGGGAATGGACATCTTAGGTCCTTTTCTCTCAGTGTTCGGTCGACGAAAGTACCTGATCATAGCCATTGATTACTTTATCAAGTGGATCGAGGTCGAGCCATTGGCACGGATTACTGAAGCCAAGGCTAGATCTTTCTTCTAGAAGTCGATCATCCCCACTCAATTATCACCAACAATGGATGGCAGTTCGATAACCAAGCATTTGAGGAGTTCTATGCCAGTCTCAACATCCACCACTGCTTCACTTTAGTGGCCCACCCTCAGACAAACAAGGAGGTCGAGGTGACTAACCAGAGCATACTACAAAGGCTCTACACTAGACTGGATGAGGCCAAGGGTCAATGGGCTTAAGAGCTCCCTAGTGTACTATGGGCCTACCACACCACACCCCGGATGTCGACGGGTGAGATACTTTCAATCTCATCTTCGATCTCGAGGCCGTAATTCTGGTGGAAGTGGACCTGCCCATACAGGGTAGAGCAATATAATGAAGCTAAGAATCTGGCTCACCTCCTCCTCAACCTAGACCTACTAGAAGTAACAAAAGACAAAGCTCGGCTCCGTATGGTGGCCTACAGGCAATGGGTCACCCGGTACTACAATTCTTGCATGAAGCCGAAGGCCTTCCTCCTGGGCAACTTAGTCCTATGGCGAGCTGAGGTCTCATAGCCTAGAAACTCTATTTTTCCCATCTATGTAGGAACTCTATCCGTCGGACTTCTAGTTTGGTGATGCAAGCCGAGAAACTTCAGAAGCCCCACACTCTACCCGTCAGACTCCAAGTTCGATTATGCAAGCTAGAAAACTCCAGAAGCTCCAAACTCCATTCGTCAAACTCCAAGTTTGGTGATACGAGCTAGGAAACTCCAGAAGCCCCGCACTCTACCCGTCAGACTCCTAGTTCGATGATGTAGCCAAGAAAATCCATAAGCCTGCACTCTATCTGTCGGACTCCCAGTTAGGCAATGCAAGTCGAAAACTCTAGAAGCCCTACACTCTACTTGTCGGACTCCAAGTTTGGCGATGCAAGCCATAAAACTCTAGAAGCCCTGCACTCTACCCATCGGACTCCAAGTTTGGCGATGCAAGCCGGGAAACTCCAAAAGCCCTGCACTTTATCCGTTAGACTCTAAGTTTGATGATGCAAGCTGAGAAACTCCAGAAGCCATGCACTCCATCCGTCGAACTCCAAGTTCAGCGATGCAAACCAAGAGACTCCAGAAGCCCCGCACTCCATCCATAAAACTCCAAGTTTAGCGATGCAAGTCGAGAAACTCTAGAAGCCCGGTAATCTATCCGTCAGACTCCAAGTGCGGCGATAAAAGTCGAGAAATTCTAAAATCCCCGCACTCTATCCATCGGACTTTTAGTTTGGCGATGCAAGCTGGAAAACTCCAGAAGCCCCGCACTCCATCTGTTGGACTACAAGTTTGGTGATGCAAGCCAAGAAAATCCAGAAGCCCCATACTCCATCCATTGGACTCTATTGACTCCACTAATTGATTTTGATGATAAGCAAAATAGTTAAGTATAATTTGAGGACTAATGATTTGCTTTTAGTGTGTTTTCATTGAAAGGATGCTCACAAAATTTGAAGAAGCACATTTATGATTGAAGAACCAAGGTTGAATGAAATGATTGCTCAAAACAAGACTTGGACACTCAAAAAAATGGTTGAATGGATGACTAAGGCAAATGGAAACATGTTTCAGCACAAGTTTAGCAATTTCTGTAATTTTTCAATGAAGTGTCAACTCAAAGTATCGACACATGACATGATGTGTCGACACATGAAGAATAAGTGTCGACTCAGGCCGGTACACAGCAATGTTTCAAATGGCACAGTTGATGTGTCGACATATGGATCTTATATGTCGACTCAAGGTATCAACACATGGATCAACACATCGCTTGAGACTTTCAAGCTACAGAACTTGTAGAAGTTGAAGGAACAGTTGATGTGCCGACACATGGACCTTATGTGTCGACTCAATGTGTCGACTCAACTAAGAATGTGTCAACTCAGCTGATTTTTTCAAAGAAACTGAATGTAACACTTTGAACTTGTGTCGACTCAAGAAGAACATGTGTCGATACATGAAAAGAAAGTATCGACACATTGAGTTCTGACAATAGTAATGGCTAATTTTTTCAAGCGCAGAACTCATCCAAATGCCCTCCAACGGCTAGTTTTTCAAGTATAATGGCTAGATTTCGATTTTGGAGGCTTGGGAAGGTATATAAAGGCTCCAAATCAAATCAAAAAAGGATTATTGAAGAACTATTCAACTATTCAAAAAGATATTGAATATTCAAAGAGATTTTAAAGAGAAAAGAAGAGAGAAGAGCCTTAACTCCTATTCATTCAAAGCTCAACCACTCTCAAGCAAAAGGAAGCCTTCTAAGCATTCAAAGCTATCAAGTGCATTGAAGATCATTCAATCTTGGGCATTCAAAAGGCTTCAACAAGAGCAAAGCAACACTACATTGAGCTACATCGACTTATTTGCTTTATTATTCAAAGCTTATATTGGTTCTTTATTTCTCCATCTTATATCTTGTAAAGGTTATTGGTTAGCTTTTTGGAAAACCAAGTGAGGTTATTGGTAAGCCTTGAAAACCAATTAGGTTGGTGGTTAGCCCGCAAAACCACTAAGGTTCTTGGTTAGCCCAGAAAACCTAGGGAGGTTTTTAGTTAGCCTTGTGAAAACCAATTAGGTTATTGGTTAGCCCGGAAAATCAAGTGAGGTTATGACTTGTGAGCCTTGTAAAATAAGTCGGGTTTTGATTAGTGAGCCCAGAAAACTAATCAGCTGTAATCATTTGATTATAGTGAATTCCCAAGAGGATCTTTGGGAGTGGATGTAGGTGCATTGTTGGCACCGAACCACTATAGATTATTGTATATGTGATTGCTTGTTCTCTCCCTCCTTGCTCTTTACTTTATTGCTTATTGCTTTTAATTTTCGCTGCACTACTACTTTAGAGCATTGCACTTAAGTTTTAGTACCTTGTTGAATTGAATTGCATATCTTGTCTTATGAAGTTTGCTACTTGTATTATCAAGCTTAGGTTTAAATTTTTTAGAGACCCAATTCACCCCCCTTCTTAGGTTGCTCTCTGGGCAACAAGTGGTATTAGAGCCTTGTTCTCAGTATATAGGCTTTACCGTCTTGAGTAAAGATCTATGGCAACCCCAATTAGTACTAGTGTAGTTGAGGGACAAGCCTCAAATAGACCTCCATTTTTTAATGAAACAAATTATACTTATTGAAAAACTAGGATGAGAATTTATATGCATTCTATAGATTATAATTTGTGGGAAGTAGTTGATAAGGGTCCTCATATTCCTTCGATGGTGGTTAATGGTGTTTCCACCCAAAACGTGAAGAGAATTGGGATGAAAATGATATTAAACAATCCGAGATCAATGCTAAGGCAATGAATCTCTTGTATTGTATATTAGATCCTAGTGAATTTAATAGGATATCTACATGCATGTCCATCAAAGAAATATGGGACACACTTGAAGTTATCCACGAGGGTACCGATCAAGTGAAAAACACCAAGATCAATATATTAGTGTACATATATGAGATGTTCCGAATGGAACCAAATGAATCTATCACAGATATGTATAAACGTTTTACAAATATTGTAAATGCTATGAGAAGTCTTGGTAAAGTCATATCTAATGCTGATATTGTGAATAAAATACTTAGGTCACTACCGACATCGTGGGATTCAAAGGTGACCGCAATTCAAGAAGCAAAGTATGTAGACAAGCTTCCACTTGAGCAGCTAGTATGATCGCTCATCACCTATGAGCTCAACTTGAAACAGAAATCAATGGACTTGGATAAAAAGAAGAAGGGGATTGCTTTTAAATCAAATGTTCAAGAAGAATTCTCGATTGATGAGTCTGATGATGATGAAGAAGAAGAAGGAAGAATTCTCGATTGATGAGTCCGATGATGATGAAGAAGAAGAAGGTGAAGAAGCCCTCATTGTCCAAAAATTTAGAAGATTTATGAAGAGGAGGAAGTTTCCCTACAAGAAGAAATTTCAATCCAAGGAAAAGGGAAAGGAAAAAGAAAAGGAGAAAGAAAAGGAAAAGGAAAGGAAGTACCTATATGCTTCGAGTGCAAGAAGCCCAGGCACTACAAATTTGATTGTCCTCTCCTCAAGAAATCAAGAAAGAAACTAAGGAAGAAAGCAATGATGACCACGTGGAGTGGTAGCAAAGACTCCAGTTCGAAAGAAGAGCATACTGAAATTGCAAATCTCTGCTTCATGGCACATCAGGACAATGAAGAGGTATGTTCCGACTCTGAAGTTGATTTTACTTTCAATGAACTTAGAAATACTTTCGAAGAGCTTATGCATGATTATAAGTTAGTATTATCTAAAAATAAGAAATTAAAAAAGCATGCTAATAGTTTTTCATTAGAAAATAATTCTTTACTTAATGATGTTAGTTCTTTGAAAACTAAACTAGATGTTTTGGAAAAGAAAAATAATGCTTTAGCTATGGAAAATGAAGTTTTAAAAAGACCTAAACATATTGTTTCTAACAATGATCTTATAAAGAAAAATAAGGATTTGGAGCTTGAAAATGAAAAATACAAAAATGAACTTGAGAAAATCAAACCTTTTGTTGATAAGTTCACTTATAGTTCAGAAAAGCTGAATTTACTTTTAAATAATCAAAGAGTAGTTTTCAACAAGGCAGGTTTAGGATATAAACCTCAAAAGCAACAAAAGTATTTCAAAAACTTTTTTGTACCTGCATCATCTAGTATTACTTGTTTTACTTGCAAAAAATTAGGTCATAAATCATATCAATGTAGTTTTAGAAAAATCATGTCTTTTGGTAAAGTGTGGGTTCCAAAAGAAACCATTTTGAATGCTAACCCAAAAGGACCCAAGTTAGTTTGGGTACCTAAAAACAAAGTTTGATCTTATTGTGGGTGTGTCTTGCAACCAAGGAAAACAAACGAATTTGATATCTTGATAATGGTTGCTCAAGGCACATGACTGGAGATGTGAAGCAATTCACTTCTCTTGAAGCTTTGAATGGAGGGAGTGTGACCTTCGGTGATAATGGTAAAGGTAAAATCATTGGAATTGGTAAGGTTCACATAACTCCTTCTAATAGTATCAGTAATGTACTTTTAGTAGATGGTTTAAAGCATAATCTTTTAAGCATTAGTCAGTTTTGCGATAAAGGTTTTCAAGTAGTTTTCAAATCATCATATTGCATGATTTCTAGTCCAGATTTAAATGGAGTACAATTCATTGAAAAAAGGCATGAAAATATTTATCTAGTAGATCTTGACGATCTATCTTTGCCTAATGGAGAATACCTTGTTGCAATGAATTCTACTAAGGAAGAGACTAGTTGGTTATGGCATAGAAGGTTAGGGCATGCTAGTATGTACCTTATTTCAAAACTTTGCAAAAAGAATTTAGTTAGAGATTCACCTGAAATCAGTTTTGAAAAAGATAGAATTTGCCAAGCATATCAATTTGGAAAACAAGTCAAAACTTCTTTTAAACCAAAAGAATTTGTAACTACTAGTAGACCACTTGAACTACTCCATATGGATCTCTTTGGACCAACTAGAATATCAAGTCGAGGAGGCAAGAGATATGGATTAGTTATTGTGGATGACTTTTCGAGATTTACTTGGATTTTCTTTTTAGCACAAAAAGATGAGTCATTTTCTGTATTCGTAAAGTTTTATAGAAAAGTTCTAAACGAAAAAGGTGTTTCAGTCGTTTATATTCGTAGTGATCATGGAACCGAATTTGAAAATCAAGATTTCGAAAACTTTTGTAATGAAAAAGGCATAGAACACAATTTCTCTGCACCTAGGACACCTCAACAGAATGGGGTAGTAGAAAAGAAAATTCATACTTTAGAAAAAATGGCACGCACTATGCTTTGTGAAAACGATTTGCCAAGGTATTTTTGGGCTGAAGCTATAAATACAGCCTGTTATGTTTTGAATCGAGTTTTGATACGCCCTATTTTAAAGAAAACTCCATATGAGCTTTGGAACCAAAGAAAATCAACTTTGAAATATTTTCGAGTTTTTGGTTGTAACTGTTTTATTTTGAACAATGAAAAAGATCATCTAGGGAAGTTCGATGCCAAGTCTGATGAAGGTATCTTCTTAGGATACTCTACATCAAGCAGGGCATACAGAGTATTTAACAAACGGACTTTAGTTGTAGAAGAGTTAGTACATGTTGTATTTGAAAAATCTACTAATAAATTCTCAAGAAAAGAGGATACATCTGATGAATGTGCAGGTGCTGACAAACTTCAGAAGCTGACATTGGATAATCAAGCTCAACCAAATGAAGAAAATCAGGACAAGGATGAGAAAGAAGATGATACTCCAATGCATCAAGATATACCTAAGGAGTGGAGGTATGCTCATGGATACCCTAAGGAATTAATCTTAGGTGATCCATCTAAAGGGATAAGAACTTGAGCTTCTATAAGAAATGAATGTGATTATATTGCTTTCGTATTTCAAGTAGAACCTAAATGCTTTGAAGAAGCTAAAAAAGACTCTAATTAGATTAATGCTATGCAAGAAGAACTAATATAATTTGACAGAAATAATGTTTGGACACTTGTAGAAAAACCATCTAATGTTTCAATTATTGGCACTAAATGGATATTTAGGAATAAATTAGATGAAAATGGTATTATCATTAGAAATAAAGCTAGGCTAGTTGCTAAAGGCTACAATCAGGAGGAAGGGATTGACTTTGATGAAACTTTTGCTCCTGTTACTAGACTTGAAGCAATTAGACTATTGTTAGCATTTGCCTGCTTTATGAACTTCAAATTATTTCAAATGGATGTTAAGAGTGCTTTCTTAAATGGTTTTATAAATGAAAAGGTCTTTGTCAAACAACCACCTAGTTTTGAAAATCATGCACATCCTGATCATGTTTTCAAACTGCACAAAGCACTTTATGGATTAAAGTAAGCAACTAGAGCATGGTATGAAAGGTTAAGCAAATTTCTTATTGAAAATGAATTTTCTAGAGGAAATGTTGACAAAACACTATTTTTGAAAAGGAAAGATAATGATTTATTGGTAGTACAAATATATGTTGATGACATCATTTTCGGTTCTACTAATGAAATTCTTTGTCAAGAGTTTGCTAAGCTAATGCAGTGTGAGTTCGAGATGAGTATAATGGGTGAACTAAACTTCTTTCTCGGACTCCAGATCAAGCAAACTTCAGATGGTATCTTCATCAACCAAGCTAAGTACACAAGAGAAATTATCAAAAAGTTTGGGATGGAGACTACTAAGCCAATAGGTACGCCTATGAGCCCCTCATGCAAACTAGATAAAGATGAAAATGGTAAATCTATAGATCAAAAATTATATAGAGGCATGATATGCTCTTTACTGTATCTGACTGCTAGTAGACCAGATATTATGTTCAGTGTTTGCATGTGTGTTAGATATCAGTATGAACCTAAGGAATCACATCTTATGGTTGTTAAGCGCATTATTAGATATCTGTTTGGTACTATTAGTATTGGTTTGTGGTATGCTAGAAATTCTTCTGCTGAATTGATTGGATATTCTAATGCAGATTTTGCTGGTTGTAGATTAGATAGAAAGAGTACTGGTGGAACTTGCCAATTTCTTGGGGTTAACTTAATCTCATGATTTAGCAAGAAACAAACTTCAGTTACACTATCCACAGCTGAGACTGAGTATATTGCAGCAGGAAGTTGTTGTGCTCAAATCTTGTGGATTAAGCAACAACTTGAAGACTTTGGAATCAAGTTGGCTAGAACTCCTATTAAATGTGATAATACCAGTGCTATTTGCTTGACTAAAAATCATGTTCAATACTCTAGGAGCAAGCACATTAAAATTAGACATCATTTTATTAGAGATCATGTTGAAAACAATGATATTTTGCTTGAATTTATATGCACTGAATTTCAATTAGCTAATATTTTAACTAAATCTCTCTTGGAAGATCGATTCTGTATGATTAGAAGAAAGCTCGGGATCATCAATCTATTTGATTAATTTTTTTTCCAATTTGACTCAAATTAGATCTATCCAACCTTATTTATGACATATCGTGATTAATCATTGATGATTTGACTCCAAATACATGTTACTTCAATTGATATTGATTATTTAGTGAAATTCCAAATTTTTCAGTTTTTAAGTCGATGTGTCGACACATGATGTGTCAACACCAAAATGTGTCGACACATGCGTGAGTCGACACACGCCCAACGGGAAACTGAGATTTTAAGGGTTTCCAAACCATTTTTTTCCCAAATTTCATTCTCCTCCGAGTCGACACCTCGATTCCAGGTATCCATCCTGTTCATCCTCTTGTTTCCTTACTTTTACCCGCTATTTTCT
Organism: Areca catechu; assembly: GCA_021397845.1. Classification (NCBI taxonomy): domain Eukaryota; kingdom Viridiplantae; phylum Streptophyta; class Magnoliopsida; order Arecales; family Arecaceae; genus Areca; species Areca catechu. The sequence continues at coordinate 27,560,235 of CM038042.1, read as the reverse complement.
CAGATTTGAAGGTTCGGTGGTCGTTTTTGTTGGATTACTTCCTAGGTTTTAGCTCCTAAATCCTAGAAACTCCTTATTTCCACCAAAAACCTTGCCAAATCTTTGATTATTGATAATGGGTCCTCGCAAACAAGTCGTTCACCGACCTCGTCAGTCACAGCATGAAGAGGAGCGGAGAACGAAGGCACGACACGAGTCTAGGGCTCTGGATCCACCTACACGACCGTTGTTTACTCCTTCTAGGCGGATGAGCTCCAAGACAGTAGTTGGAGGATGCCGAGTTGACTTCTCCTTCTTAGACCAGCAGCATTTCAGGATTGGAGATTGGATTAGACATGCTGGTTTGGCATCCTTTTGTTCGCTCAGCGAGAGATACTATCCCGGGTTGATGAGAGAGTTCTACGGATCACTTGCCCGAGGATCAGATGGCTGGATTGCATAGGTTAGAGGATGGGATGTCCCCATCTCATCAGAGATTTTGAGCCGAGTATGGGATATACCCATGGCTGGATCAGTTATTGACAGTCTGATGGATAGAGTTAATGGCCTCTGGTGCATTTTTGAGTCCGATATCTTACCAGAGGGAGCCACTGTTCCTGCATCTAGATTGTCTGTGGAGATGAGACTGCTACATCATATAGTTGCCCGGATTCTTCTACCGAAGACTGGTCGATTTGACTATATTACCGAGTGAGAGCTACTGAAGATGGTCTCACTGATTCAGCGGACGTCGATTTGTCTTCCTGTTCTAATGGTTCATCAAATTACTGAGGTGGCATCTAGTCAGCGGCTCTGCTTGCCTTATGGCATGGGGTTGACAATACTTTTCAGGGAGTATGGAGTTAGTTTTCAGGATGAGCCTTATCGTACTTTGATCCATACCGATGTATATGACATCAGGTTGTTGCATCGCATGGGTTATTACTTAGTTCGAGGCTAGTGGACATGGAAGACATCAGGACAGGTCGAGGATGCAGCTAACATTGATAAGGATACAGCAGAGGAGGAGCGGATTCTTTCAGGTGAGGCTAGACTGAGCGAGACACAGCTTGAGACGGTAGCACAGCCAGCTCAGTCTGATCCTTCTACATCTGCCCAGCCACAGCCAGTGCAGACGGAGACTCCTGGTATTTCAGATACTCTAGAGGACAGAGTCAGATACATAGAGATCGATGTTTTCATCATGAGGCAACGTCTAGATGTCTTTATTACTGATACGAGAGAGAGCCACATTAGTCTCAGTGATGGTATTTCAGCTATTCTCTCAGCACTGTCTAGATCTTCTACGAGTGCTCCTATTACAGACACTGTTCTTGCTTCTGTTGATGTACCTGCTCCAGCATCTGTGGATGTTTTTGCTGATATCGATACTGGTGTTGAGACTAGAGTTGGAGATGGAGATGGAGATGGAGATACTACTGTTGGAGATATTGATGGAGACGTGGAGACTGACTCAGACCGGTTTGATATTGCTGATCTTATGTCAGAGCCAGTTGCGGAGGTGACGGATGATGTGCCTAAGAGCCCTGTTATTGACCCATCCTTCTCACCTATTCCGATTCCTGATCCATCCTCTCCTTCCAGATCGGTTGATCACACTCCAGTTCTAGTTCCTATTCCCATTCTTAGTCCTGTTGTTGATTTACCTATTGTTGATCTACCTGACATTGATATTTCATTCACTGATTCTCCTGACATTCAGACACCTATCATCGAGACCCCCACACTTGATACACATATTGTAGATACACCAATACCTTCCACAGCTGATACTATTATTCTTGATACGCATGTATCATCAGTTGTTATACCTACTTTTGATAGTCCTACTCTTCATATTTCATCAATCACTCGAGAGCTTGGGTTTTATATACCCGGCTTTCAGCATCTCGAGTCAGGCCTACTTTTGATCGTACTCCTGCTCCAGTTGTTGCTGAGATGATTCACCCGATCAGTTCAGTTCCTACAGAGGACGTAGCTCCCACCTCTACTTCTTCAGCCAGAGGTCGGACTTATATTCGCTGTAGAGGACGTGGATGCCGTACCCCACCTCAACCGACCAGGACCAGACTTTGAGATCTTCGATCACGATGGCCGCGAGCTTGATCTTCTTCTGATACCGGACTGATCGAGATCGTTTCATCTTCTGATGACTCGATGGATGAGGATTAGGACATTGATGTTTACATGTACTTTTATATTTTTTGATAGTTTTATATTTCTAGATAGTTTACTTTCATGCTTATATGTACTTTTACCTTTGTTATGTACTTGATGTACAAGTTTCTGACATTTATGAAAAACTTCTTGTTTTCTCATTTTTATGTATTTGATCAAATGAATGATGTCTTGAGTTGCTTTTATATATCTTGTCTATTCATTTTCTTTACTTCCTACCTTTTTAATGATAACAAAAAGGGGGAGTAAGATGGTGAGAAATTTAAGTATAAATGTGTTTACTTCTCCAAACTAAAGGGGGAGTAACTTTTAATTTTTGAAAACCTGAATTTATGAAATGGAGAGCTTTACCTTTTGTCAAAGTAAATTTGATTCTTAAAACTCCTCTTTCAATGTTATTGAAAGGATTCTCACAAATTTTGTTATGAATCATGGATTCAGGGGGAGCTTTGTTGATTACTGAAACTTCTTTGTAAAATATCATGATACATGCACTCTATGAATTTAAATGTACATCATAACTCTGATACTCTCTATCTTTGAAACAACCTCAAACTCTATTACTTGTATTTTGAATGATTATATATTTAAGTAATAATTGATATACTTAATGCTTTCAATATTGTACATCTTGATCAATTCTCTTAAAGCCTTACTTTTAAAAACAATTTATACTTAAGGATTTTTTTATCATCAAAAAAAGGGAGATTGTTGACTCCACTAATTGATTTTGATGATAAGCAAAATAGTTAAGTATAATTTGAGGACTAATGATTTGCTTTAAATGTGTTTTCATTGAAAGGATTCTCATAAAATTTGAAGAAGCACATTTATGATTGAAGAACCAAGGTTGAATGAAATGACTGCTCAAAACAAGACTTGGACACTCAAAGAAATGGTTGAATAGATGACTAAGTTAAATGGAAACATGTTCCAGCACAAGTTCAGCAATTTCTGTAATTTTTCAATGAAGTGCCGACTCAAGGTGTCGACACATGACATGATGTGTTGACACATGAAGAAGAAGTGTCGACTCAGGCCGGTACGCAGCAATGTTTCAAATGGCACAATTGATGTGTCGATACATGGACCTTATGTGTCGATACATGGACCTTATGTGTCGACTCAAGATGTCAACACATAGATCAACACATCGCCTGAGACTTTCAAGTTACAGAACTTGCAGAAGTTGAAGGAACAGTTGATATGTCGACACATGGACCTTATGTGTCAACTCAGCTATTTTTTTCAAAAAATCTGAATGGAACACTTTGAACTCATGTCGACTCAAGAAGAATATGTGTTGACACATGAAGAGGAAGTGTCGACACTTGGAGTTCTGACAATAGTAACGGCTAGTTTTTTCAAGCATAGAACTCACCCAAATGCCTCCAATGGCTAGTTTTTCAAGTATAATGGCTAGATTTTGGTTTTGGGGGCTTGGAAAGGTATATAAAGGCTCCAAATCAAATCAAGAAAATGACTATTGAAGAACTATTCAACTATTCAAAAAGATATTGAATATCCAAAGAGATTTTAGAGAGAAAAGAAGAGAGAAGAGCCTTAACTCCTATTCATTCAAAGCTCAACCACTCTCAAGCAAAAGGAAGCCTTACAAGCATTCAAAGCTATTAAGTGCATTGAAGATCATTCAATCTTGGGCATTCAAAAGGCTTTAATAAGACCAAAGCAACACTACAACGAGCTACATCGACTTATTTGCTTTATTATTGAAAGCTTACATTGGTTCTTTATTTCTCCATCTTATATCTTGTAAAGGTTATTGGTTAGCCTATTGGAAAACCAAGTGAGGTTATTGGTAAGCATTGAAAACCAATTAGGTTGGTGGTTAGCCCGCAAAACCACTAAGGTTCTTGGTTAGCCCGGAAAACCAAGGGAGGTTTTTGGTTAGCCTTGTGAAAACCAATTAGGTTCTTGGTTAGCCCGTAAAACCAAGTGAGGTTGTGACTTGTGAGCCTTGTAAAACAAGTCGGGTTTTAATTAGTGAGCCCGGAAAACTAATCGGCTGTAATCGTTTGATTATAGTGAATTTCCAAGGGGATCTTGGGAAGTGGATGTAGGTGCATTGTTGGCACCGAACCACTATAGATTGTTGTGTTTGTGATTGCTTGTTCTCTCCCTCCTTGCTCTTTACTTTATTGTTTATTGCTTTTAATTTCCGCTGCACTACTACTTTAGAGCATTGCACTTAAATTTTAGTACCTTGCTGAATTGAATTGTATATCTTGTCTTGTGAAGTTTGCTACTTATATTATCAAGCTTAGCTTTAAATTTTTTAGAGACCCAATTCACCCCCCCTCTTGAGTTGCTCTCTGGGTAACAGACTCCAAGTTTGGTAGTGCAAGCTAGGAAACTCCAGTAGTCTTGCAATTCTATCTACATGATTCTAAATCTGGAAAGGAGAGCTATAGAATTCCTAAAGCCCCATCAGCCGTCTACCAGCTTTCAAACTTGGCAAGGAGGGCCGAGACTTTGGGAGCCTAACACTTAGCTACCATGTGGTCCACATCCGTACCATACAAAAAAAAAAGGAGCAGAAGAGATAAGATGAAGCTCATTGCAGAATGAAAACTTGGTTGATGGAAAAAGTCTTCACAATGGGAAGGACTCCCCGACAGGTTAGGGAGTCCCTCAAAATCTACCAAGTATAAAGAAGAAAGAGAGAAAAGATGAACACAGAGGTAGAAAAAGACAAGATGGAGCTTAACTTTTGTCTTTCATTGATGTAAAAAGAGTTTACAAGTAAAAAGGACCCCCCGATAGGCCAAGAGGTCCTTCAAAATATTCATGTACACAATAAAGAAAAGGAAAATCATGAAGACACCATCAAAGCCTTCCCAGGTTGATGGGAGACTTCACCAGCTTCTTCCTAGCCCTCGATCAGAGGGGTGGCTACAGCAACTGCCTCCCTCGCTTTGACCTCTGGTGCAGTTGCCCTCGCGTCCACCTCTGGCACCACGACTGCCTCCGTGCCAACCTCTTCAGGTGGGGCCTCTTCTCTGTCGTCGCTACCTGGAAGGTCCAGGATAATGGTCTCCAGGCCTTTGTAAGAGAAGGCCCGGGCCACTTTCTTTTCGCAGTCCTCGAACCATTTAAAAAACTAGTCAAGGACTACCTCCTGGATCCCATTGACGAAGGCCTTTGAGGCCTTGAAGTTTGGCATGGCTTCAGTAGCCTCCATCAGGGCCACCACCATTGTGGCCTTCTCGTCTACCGCCACAGCCCGAGCCATTGCATCTACGAGATGAACCTGGAGGGTCTGTGCCTGCCCCTCCAGGCATGAACTAGTCCTGCTTCTCAGGCATCTTCTCCCTCTCCACTGCTAGGGCCACCTCGAGGTCCTTTGCCCATCCCTCCAGCTCCACCATCATGGTCCTGGCACCGGCCACTTCGATTTGGAGGGCTTTGACCTGCCCCTCAAAGTCGCACGCACGTTCGATCTACACCTGGACCTCCACCTCTGTAGCCTCCGAACACTTGCGATGGCTAACGTCCCACTGGGCCAACACCAGGCAGGAGTCATTAATCAGCAAGGCATCGGTAGCCACCGCAGTAACACAATGTCAACTACATCAATAAAAGACTAAGACAGAGATGGGCTTATCGATAGCAATTAAGGGAACAGGTCGGTGAGGAAGGCTGACAGCTGCTTGCCACTCCTCTCCTAGTGGTCGCACGGTTGGATGACAAAGTCAACCATCTTCTTGGCCAGCGTTGGGTCGAGGGTGACTGCCATGTTTGATGATACCACGGTTGACACCCTGGCTACCCCTAGGCCTAGTACCGTGGAGGGTGCCACCAGACCCAGCATGGTCAACAATGAAGGTGTGGGGGCCATCGATTGGGTGACGGTAGCTTTCATGGCCACCGGTGGTGTCGGTCTCCCTCCTGTCACTGTAGTGGTCATCACCTCCACCACCTCCAGTGATGGTGGGATGTCAACATGAGAAGGGACCGCCTAAGGAGTTCGTGCAACCCCCTCTCCAGCCACGGTGCCCCTGCTGGGCCTGCACATGGGTGTCTAGATCGCCGATCCGGATGTGGCTGGGGCTAGCATGGGCCTCCTCTCTCTCGGGCCAGCTAAAGGCTCCGTAGTGGGCCTCTGCCCCGGCTCCTCACGGGGCCTCTTATATGGGTCCTTCCTAGACCTTGGGGATGCAGGCCTCTTCTAGGACATTTCCTAGATTTGATCCATGAAGAACTTCATGCTTGCAAAGAGAAGAAAATCCCAGTCAGACTCAGAGCAGAGAAGAATTTCTATTAAAAAGAAGTTCGAGTTTTGGGCCTTACCTAAGGATCGGATTGGGCTGACCCCAGCCTCAAACAGATTATGTTCAATCAGCAGATCCTGAAGTGAAGGAACTCAAAGGTGATGAGCCAGTCATACACCTCCCAATTAGCCGCCTCCACCAGGGCGTTCCGATTAGGTGTGTGGTTTAGGTCACTCCAGACCCAGTCAACCCCCTCAATCGAGGTAAAAAAAATTGCTCTTCCATCCTTTGATAAAAGTAGGTAGGTCAAATTTAATGACCCCTAGGCAGGGGGCCACAAACCACCACCCGTTATTAATCGGGTGGCATTTCAGGGTGAAGAGGGCCCTGAACAAAGAAAAATGGACGACAATCCTGTGCAAATAACAAAGAATGATGAAATAAGAGATGGTTCTAATTGCATCAGGGGTAAGCTAGGCTGCGACCAAATGGTAATTGGTGAGGAAAGAAAGGAAAAATGGATGCAGTGGAAGGTGGAGGGCCCCGAGAAAGAAGTCCTCGTAGAAGGCAATTCGACTTGGGCCACTAGAAGTGACTTGCTCCTCTGACCCTGGAGTTGAGAGCCGGACGAAGTCTAGAATCTCGTAGGTGCTTTGGAGATGAAGAAGGTCCTCCCGAGTCATCGCTGAAGTAATGTCGGAAGGACCGACTGAGTCCTAGATGGGAGGAGGAGACGGAGGAGGAACGGAAGGGGGTCCTATGACTAACCCCATCCGTCGGGGGCCCCTATAGATCCTAAGTGGGACATCCTCCTCCCCGCTATTTGAGGAAGGAGGCCTCAACCGAGATGGCCCCACCTCACTAGAATGATCTGGCAGACGGTGCCTCCTGCCGGAAGGTTTCATCTCGAAGAAGGAAGAAGGAGAAGAAGAAGGAGGACCTAAAGACCCTAACAAATCCCCTTCAACATAGGCTGAAGGAGGAGGAAGAAGGACTAACCGAAGTGCCTCAGGTTAGGGAGTTGAAATTGGATGAAAAGGCTCTGGTTCTCCTCTCGCTTTCTTGCTCGAAGGTTCTTAAAAATGGCTAAGGCAAAATGGCCTATTTTCAAAAGACTGATAGCATTTCATTGCATCGTACCTGTCGAAACGTGCATCCTTTCACCTCTCTAACCATTGGATGCTCACCACATGTAAGAATCCATTGAGAGTGGTGCTTCGATATGCATGAAACTCTCTAAGCCAAGTGCTGACCATTGGATGCTTGCCATGCATCAAGATCCACTGGGGAACGGTGCTTCAACACACCGAAAATCACTTTGGGCTGGGCACAATCATCATGCTTACCCCTATGCCAATTGACATGGCACCTCCTTATTGGTGCTAACGCACGATCTGCGGTCGTCAGTGATTAGGGCATTAAATGGCACAGGCAAAATGTCCTTCCATGTCAGCATCACCATAACTCCCTTCGCCTCGAGCATCATGTCGCACTTTGAGCTTGAGAATAGGGGGCATGTGATGTGGCCTGACCACTGATGTGGAGCCCATGTTAGATTCAGTTGAAAGTCTAGCTGGTGAAAGGAGCCACCTGGATGCTGCCACCAAATAATTATCGAGGTCGAGCTCCCTATCGAGGTTAAGCTCCCTGCTAAAGTCGAGCTCCCTATCGAGGTCGAGCTCCCATCCGAGGTTAAGCTCCCAACTGAGGCCGAGCTCCCTGTCGAGGTCGAGCTTCTGCCCGAGGTCGAGCTCCTATCTAGGGTTGAGCTCCCTGCCATGGTCAAGCTCCCATCTAAGGTTGAGCTCCCGCCGAGGTCGAGCTCCCTGTCGAGGATGAGCTCCCTGTCGAGGTTGATCTCCCGCCCGAGGTCAAGCTTCCATCTGAGGTCGAGCTCCCTGTCGAGGTCGAGCTCCCATTCGAGATTGAGCTCTCATCTGAGGTCGAGCTACTATCCAAGGTCGAGCTCCCTACCGAGGTCAAGCTCCCTATCGAGGTCAAGCTCCTGGTCAAAGTCAAACCCCCCACCTAAAGTCAAGTATGGATAAAGACACATGGACCCAGTCTCTTCCTCGAGCAACCTTAGGAGTAGCCAGGATAGTGACCCAAGCAAGTGGTGTCACCATCCCCGCCGGAACCCTTATGTTACACAGAGAGACTGCGACCTCTACAGAGTGGCACTTCGCCAGGGCACGCCACTTGTAACATTTATGGAGTGGCGCTCTACCAGGGCACACCGTCTGCCATCTCTATGGAGTGGCACTCCGCCAGGGGGTGCCGCATGTATCTCCTATGGAGGAGCATCCCGTAGGAGCACCATGCCTCTCAGCTTGCTGTCGGCACCTTCTGTGGAAAGGTGCTCCGTCCGGAGCATTATGCCCTTCAACCTACCACCTGTACCACCCGCAAGAGAAAGGTTTTACTAGAATTCTTAGACCTTGTAACATCTTCCATCAGGCTAGTGCTCTGCCAGATCCCCAAACATGGTGGCATGATGCCTATAAGAAGTAGTGTCCTGTCGGGGTATCAGGCCCCATGGCATGCCACTTGCACTCAGACAGAACCTCCCTACAAGGGCTACAGACCTTATCTCCCTCCTCTTAGGAGGAAGGGGGATAGGCCTATGCTTCACCCACATGAGGCACTCCCTGAGAGCATCAAACCAGGGATTCTACACCCGACCAGATGAAATATGCTTTTATAAGAAGCTCAAAGGGGCCTCCGACAGAGGTAAGTGCAAGTGAGCAAAAACCAATGCAGACAAGAACAAGCGAGTGAAGCCCGTGGGGAAAGGGAACATCTGAAGACTCCCCCAAGAGCTCCCACTACTATAGCTACCACTGTTCTAGCTCCCACTACTCTAACTTATATTCTATCTCTTCAAGAATCCTCTAAACGTGGAGACCACTCTGGGCTCCGCTAAGGAGGTTCTGTTCCCCTTGATCGCCCACTGATTTGATCATCGAAGTGCCCTTACTGGGATCCCCGGCACAAGTCTCCTCTCTTTTATAGGACCAGTTGCACTTGGAGATCACAAGGCGGGATGTCCACTCACCGGCACTACGTAGGAGCTGTAGGCCATGGTGATATAGGCAACAATAACTCCAACTTGGACTAAAGCCAATCAGAACAATATTATATACCCATCTTCCACTTGTAATCATCGAACTCTTTAATTCCAAGGGCTTTAGTAAATAGGTCAGACATGTTCTCCTTTTCTGGTAATCTTCTGCTGGTCGACATCATCTCATTCCACAATCTCTCAGACAAAATAGTAGAAATATAGAACTTACTTGGTCTACTGATATGCCTTTAAGTCCTTCGCTTGAGCAATAGCTCTAGTATTTCAAAATGTAGAACAACTGGACCATGAATGAAGGGTGTCACCATAAGCTTGGTGATGAACTTTCATAACTATATAATTTTCTTTACAGTATCATATACCGCAATGTACTATATCTCACATATGGAATTAGTCACAGTATGTTGCTTAGAACTTTTTCAATAAAAAGCTTCTCTGTTAAGGGTAAAGACATAACCCGACATACTTTTTGCTATTATCCTAATCTAACTAAAAACTTGAGTCAGTAAAGTCAACTAGTTTCAAGTTAGAATCTCCATAAACCAGCTATTGATCTTTAGTATTTCTTAAATACTTAAGGATAGTTTTTATGACCTTCTAATGATTTTCATGTGGATCAGATTGATATCTCTTACTACTCCTAGTGAACATGTCACATCTAGTCACATACATATCATCGCATATAAAATGGATTCCATTGCTAAGGTATATGGAATTCTACTCATATACTCTCTCTTGAGGAGTTGTCAGACAATTCTTCTTAGAGAGTAATTCCATGGCCTATTAGAAAATAGCATTTCTTGGAATTTTCTATACTGAACCACTTTAGCACAGCATTAATGTACGTCAACTAGGATAATCCTAGCAACCTTTTAGATTTATCCCTATAGATCTTCATCCCAAGGATATATGTTACTTCTCCTAGGTCCTTCATGGAGAATTGGGATGACTGCCAAATATTTATTCCATGTATTATAGGATATCATTTTTTATTAAGAAAACATCATCTACATATAAAATACGAAATACAATTACTGAACCATTAGTCCATTGTATATATAGGGCTCTTCTCCATTCTTAACGAAGCCATATATTTTGATTACCTTATCAAAATGTATGTTCCAACTTCGAGATGCTTGCTTCAGTCCATAAATAAATCTTTGAAGCTTGCACACCTTTAATTCATTTATAGATGTAAACCCTTCAAGTTATATCATATACACCTCTTCTTCTAACTCTCTATTTAGAAAAAAGCAATTTTAACACTTGTTTGCCAAATCTCAAAATCAAGATACATCACTATAACAAGCATAATCTAAATGGACTTGAGCATTGCCATCGAAGAAAACATCTCATCATAGTCAATACCATAATTCTGACAATATTCCTTGGCAACCAAATAGGCTTTATAAGTCTCCATCATCTTATCTATGCCCTTTTTCTTTTTGAAAATCTACTTGCATCCAATGGATTTTATCCTTTCAGGTGGATCAACTAGTATCAATACACTATTGATCTCCATGGACTCCATTTCAGATTTCATGGTTTCAAGCCATTTCTCAGAGTCGAAACTTTGCATCGCATCCATATAGATGATTGGATCCTCATTATTTTTATCAAGTTCAACAGGATCATCTCAGGACCAAGACACCTAGTAGCTGTTCGGTTGATGCAGTACTCCATCGAAACTCCTTAAGGTTGCCTCTACAACAAGCTCTGGGTTTGAACTAATCATATTTGATTAAATTAGCTCAATTAATTATGTCGATTCTTTTACCTATCAAACTTCTTTAAGTTCAACTTTAGAGGCATTAGTTCCTTTTCCAAGGAACTCCTTTTTCAAAAAGACTACCTTATTATTAATGAACACTTTGTATTTATTAGTATGGTAGAAGAAACAACCCTTAGTTTTCTTTGAGTATCCTATAAATATGCACCTATCAGACCTAGGTCCAAGCTTGTCTGTTTTCAATCATTTAACATAAGCTAGGCATCTCCAGATCCTAAGGTGTGAGTGTATTGGCTTACACCCTATCTATATTTCTATGGTATTTTGTCTATAAACTTGCTAGGAACTCTATTTAGAATGTAATAAGCCAACTCTAGTGCATATCCCTAGAAAAAGATAGGTAGACTCGCAAACCCCATCATGGATCAAACCGTGTCTAACAGGATTGTTGACTTTTGGAATGATTTTGATGATAACAAAACATTGGATCATGCATTTGATTACTAATCATTTTCAAGTATTTTATAAATTTTTGTAGGATGATTTTAATGTACAACTACTCTTCCTATAATTCTGATGTTTGTCAAGTTTATTTTTGAAAGAGTATTATATAATGAAGAGCCCAAAGAAAAAATACTTATATATTCATGAAAATTGGCCAATTCAAAGTATTTTTCAAGTTTAAATTATTTAGATTAGGCTTTAAAGGAGTTTGAAAGCCTTTAAAGTTGGTTGGAAGCTTTTGGAAGCAATCTGGAGAAGTTCGGAAGGTTTTTGACAAAAATCACTCTAGCTAACTCAAAGCAGAAGAGCCCACTCAAGTTTCTGGAACGGCACTAAGTTTTCTGGCATGCAGACATCCGAGCCAATACAAAGGAAATCAAGCCGACTCATCCAGTGTTTCAATTCTTCAATCTATCAAAGCGAGCCAACTCAATAGAATCCAAGCTGACTCAAATATGCGTCAGACAACCGAGTCGACCCGACAGTCAACCAAGCCAACTCTTCCAGAGTTTGCAAAATTTCAGTTTTAAAGAACCAGCCAGGCAAGCCGACTCGATGGAGAAGAGCCAACTCCACCAGAGTAAATTTTCAACCTGTCTGAGAATCCGAGCCGACTCGAATCCCAGTTCCAAGTACGTAACGGCTAGTTCCAGAACTATCCTTTTGAATCCAAAAAGTGCTCCAATGGCTATATTTCGAATTCCGACGTTCTACAACGGTCATGTTCACTTGCAATCAGTTGAAGAGACTATTTATAAGGGATTTAAACAACTTTTGAAGGAGAGAATGACCCTTTAATAAATATTTGAGAACATTCAAGAGAGTCTTCAAGAAAGCACTCAAGACTTCACCAACTCTCATCAAATTCTTGAGTCATTTATTGAGAAAGATCAGAAGCCTTAAAAGCAGTCAAGGAAGGAATCAAGAAGGCTTTTCAAGAGCTACAACTGCAACTACCCGACAACGTTCGGTTTGTCATTATAGTTGCTCTGTTTTGTTTTTTTAACTCTTTATTTGAGTTGTTCCAAATACAATAGGGGCTGTAACTTGGGGTTTGTATAGGTTTTTGGTGAGCCTTTGAAAATCAAGAGTGGGTTGTTAGTGAGCCCGTGAAAACTAACAACGTATTAGATTTTTGGTGATCCCGGTGTAAAACCAAGTTGGGTTTTGGATTGTGAGTCATGAAAATAATTCGACTGTATTCTGGGATGAATATAGTGAAAATTCCAAGTGGTACCTTGGATAGTGGACGTAAGAGCGAGGTTGCTTCGAACCACTATAAATTGCTTGTATTTGTGCTTGTGTTGCTTGTGTTCTTTATTTGCTTCCGCACTTGATATTTAGTTTATATCACTCACCACACTAAGTTATTTTAAAAGGAGCACACACTTGTGAAAAATTTTAAATACCCAATTCATCCCCCTTCTTGGATAAGCCACCTAGGCAACAAGGATTCAATTCTTCCTTTTAGATACTTCATTATGCTGAGGTGTCCTAGGAGTCCATTATAAGATAATCCCATTCTCTTCCAAATATATAAGATATTCACTGAAAGATATTCACCTCCTTGATCAGATCGAAAGGTTTTGATATACTTGCCAGTTTGTTTCTCTACTTCATTATGAAATCGTTTGAATATTTCAAATAACTCAGACTTATATCTTATTAAGTAGACGTACCCATACCTCGATAGGTTATTAGTAAACGTGATGAAGTAGTGATATCCACCTATTACTGAAGTGTTCATGGATCCAATATATCAGTAGGTATTAGACTCAAAACATTAGTGGCTCTTTCATCCTTTCTAATAAAAGATGACTTAGTTATCTTTCCAAGAAGATAGGATTCGCAGGTTGGTAATGATTCAAAATCATTAACCTCGAGGATTTTCTCTTTAGATAACCTGTTTATCCTATTCTTATTGATATGACCTAATCTACAATGCTAAAGGTAGACATCAGATATATTTTTTATCCTTTGATGTTTGTAGGACATGTACATTATACTCACAAGCTATGATAAAATATAAATATCATTCCTTAGTTGTCCACACATTATAGTAATACTATTCATAATGATATCACAATAACTATTTTTTATTGATAAATGATAATCATTTTTGGCCAAAAGGCCTACAAAGATCACATTCATCGAGAAACTAGGATAATAGTGATAATCACCTAAAACAATGATACTGGTATAAAAATAAGCTTAACCATTCCTAAAGTTAGAGCTCGAACAAATCTTCCATCTTCAATGTTCAAGAATTTCTAGTCATCTTTAAATCTTTTACTGACCTGAAGTTCTTGCAATGAATTGTAAATGTTAATAGGACTTTCGGTATCTAATACCCAGGCAATAGTATCACAAATAGAAAAATTATAAGGTGTTATCATATAAGTACCTTGTCCAGCAATGCCTTGCTGGTTCTTCTTTTCTAGCTTGTTTGGGTCTATCAAGGTAATGTAAAGAGAACAATTTATCTTTCAATGTCCCTGCTTTTTATAGTAGAAGCATTCAGCTTGAGTCTGGTTAGCTTTCAACTTTTTGGTCTGACCTAAGTCACCGGAGCACTTTGTGCCTTTTTCTTATTTTTCTTCCTTCCTTTCTTAAAGGGATGATATTATGTTGAACCTCTCACTACATTCACCAACCCCTTATGGAGCAAATAATCCTTCTTATAGGTCTGTAATAACTCTAACAGACCATGGTAGTTTACTGTAGGCCTTGTCATTCTATAATGACCAAGGAAATTTATATAGGACTTCGATAAAGAATTGAGGATCACATCCTTCCCCAATTGTTCATGTAAGGAAACTTCAAGTTTGCTTAGGCACTCAATTAGTTCAATCATGTATAATACATGATCAGTAACTGATACCCCTTCCCTCATCCTTATATTGAAAATGACATAAGATATGTTATACCTTTTTTCATTGTCGGGTGTGTCGAGGGATTATTTTAACACTTGAAGTATGTCCTCTGGCTAAGCATCCTCAAATTTATAATTCAATTTGTTATTTATGGATGCCTATATAATATAACAAACTGTGATTTGATCACTGAGCCACTTTGATAAATATCTCAGATTGCACCATGAGTATTCTAAGCAGGCTCTTCAAGTGCTGGATCTATCTATATATATAGGATCCGTTAATGCTCCAAGACTATTTTTAGCTTTCGATACTAGCTATCAAAATTGGATCCTATTAATTTTTCATTATCTAGCAATGAACGGAGTGACAAACTGGTGGCCATATTAATCTGAAAGGAGAACAAGACCTAATTAGTATATGAATTATTTAATTCTAAAGACTTGGACTTTAGTCTAAAGGTTCTTCCTCTATTTTGATCAAATTGGTAGCCTCTACTTCCAATTCAAGGATTTCACCAATTCCTTAGCAGGTACTAGAATTCAATAGACTACACATGAGCCCGACTTTGGTTGGCTCATCCATATATATCTAAAGGTAGATTCTGAACCAATTATTTCTCTAAAAAAGTTTTGGTAATAATTTTAATCTAGGAACAATCAGTAAGCCTTTGGACTACCATTAGAGATCCTGGTTAGGTCCAACCATTAACATGATAGACTGAGTGCTTCTAGCCAATGATGACCAAGCCTAACTTTGACCGGCCCACCTAACTATCATTTAGAAAGAAGCGATTAAGTCATCATAATATGAATAATAATTTCATTAGCTATATGAGCACCTGGTCTTTGGACCTCCAATGATTATCTTAACTATTAGACTCATTACTACTTTCTTAATGGGAGGCTATAACTCAATTATCTCCATAATTTGTCACTAAAGGGACCTAATAATTTTAAAAGATTTAATTAGAAAAATGAAAAGAAGACATGGACTAAACAACAATCCTCCCACTGACTTCATCAAGTAACGAGGGTCGAATCATATTAGTCCAAGGGCACCTAGATCAGTTGAAATAATCTTCCTTACTAGCATGGGTTTGCTTAAATCAATGAATTATCTAATCAAAATCCGATTGACCTCTAGGTAAGTGAGATCGATAAAAGGGTTCCACCATTAATCTCTTTCTTTAAACACCAACAAAGTTGGCCAGGTAAGAGGTAGCCCCAATTAATACCATAATCAAATACCAAACTTATCTTAGATACCAATTGGTTCATCAATTTTGATTAGACTAGCCTAAGAACTTGGATCTAACCACTGATCTAGAATCAGGTCCATTTGATAATATGAACTTGATCAACCTATCACTATAGAATTAATCTAGAGACCTTTTGATCTAATCCTAATCAACTTTTGGTTAGTTTAAATCAATTTATATAAGGTCCATATTAATCAAATACTAACCCTAGGTCTAACCCAACAATTTAACTTGATTTAAGCTAACTAAAAATTCAAGTTTTATGAATTGACCTTTGATCTTTAATTCATGATTCTAGATCCAATCAACTATTATTTTTAGTAATTAATCATGATTTATTTTGCTAAAACTAGATCTAAACATTTTTATATGTATCATATACCAATAAAATAATTTAGATCTAAACCATACGTTTTAGTGTAATTGCTAAAATTAAGTTTATAATTTATGTTCTAAACATAAAACTTGATGTAAATAACTTAATTTTAAATTAATAATAGAAAACCAAGATTAAACTACTAAAAATTAAATCTAAATTATTGAAATAATTTCAATAAAATTATCCTTTTACCTTACTTGTTCATGGGATATAACCATAAGTGGCATCCCTATATGCCATAAATGATCCCATTGAATAGAAAGAGAGGGCCTTTAAACCCTACTTTTCTTCTATGACCAGATAGCCATAGTGATCAATCTAATCTGAAGTAGTTACTTGGATTAAGATTCAGATCTATATCTAATCAAATCATGTTAAGAACCTGGGACTCTAATACCACCATCGAAAAACTAGGACATGATTTTATGCATGAATTTCTTTAAATCAATAAAAGCAAAATAGATTAAAAATAATTTTAATTACTAAATCATACATTAGAATAATTTTAAAAACCAATCCTATAGGATCATAATAGAATATGAATAAAGAATAGATATTGAAATTAAAATCAGCATGCATCGATTTAACCGATACATGCTATAGATGTAATTAATAAACATAAATAGGATTGGATCCCATACCTTATCGCGGGTCAATGAACATTACTGCTGATAGTATGGTAGAAGGTTTAGACATTGCCTCGCAATCATACAGGATATTCAGCCTCCACGAAAAGTCCACATGAAGCCCAGAGAAATTACCTTCCTAAGAGTGCTAACTTTGTATGAAGGTTATGGATGGCTAATCTAAAAACCTTCCTTCAAATTTTTTTCGAGTCCTCCAAGAAAATAAGAAGATGGAGGATGAGGAGGATCAGGTCATGGAAGAAAAATAAAACCAAAATTATTTTTTTTCTATTTTGTTTTCCTTTATTTTTTTCTCTCTTCTGCCTAGTGTGAAGAAAGAACTCCCATGCTCAACTAGTTTTCACGTCCCACTTCCAATTTTTTAGGATATTTCTGAAATGAAAACCTACAAAAATCCTTCTCTTATTTTCATGTAAATTAAGAAAAATCTAATAAAAATAGTGTCATGGGATTAGGATGAGAATAGGATAGGTTTAGAAGTTCTATTTGGACTAGGAGTTTGACTCATTCAAAATCCATTCGATTTAAATTCAAATCAATTCAAATAAATCTAAACCTATGATAACCCAAAAGAATTGAGAGAATGTATCAAAACACATTTTCCATAAAGAAAACTTCATGCAAAAAATCAGAAATTTATAGAGAAATCTAGGGGCACAAGAATCAATTTTAACTCGATTAAACCAGATGCAAAACTATATTAAAACTCCTTTTAAAATTTTTCTTGGTTTAATCCCAATCAAAATGGATAATAGGTATGGTGCTATTTAAATTTTGGCATGGATATTCTTTATGCAAAAATTCATTTTGCATGGAGAACAAAGTGGCGCAAAGAAAAAAACTAGGTTTCTAGGTTTAACTTTGTCAACCTTAATTCTAATATCAATTTGATTTAGTTTGATCAATTCAAATAGCTTGAACCTAATCTAATTAGGCTTCAATTAAACTTAATTAATTAAAAAAACTAATTAAGTCTAAATTTAAATTAAATTAAGATTAAAATTTTTTAGTGATTAGGTCATCAAATAACCTAATCGAGTTAAATGTAATTGAACCAAATTCAAATAGGTTTGACCAAATCATTGCATTTAATAAATTGCTCAATTAGCAATTTAATTACTAATTAATCCTTCTAATATTAATTAATAATTTATTTATTTATAATTTTTGTATAAGATAAATTATTAATCATATTTATAATTTTATCATTGGATGATTCTCAATCATTGATCAGCCATCATGATCAATCAAAAACTTCTATTGTATATGACCTCATAGATTCGAGCCCTAAGCCAGTAGCTTAGGAATGATTTCTTGAATTAATCGATACGATCATCTAGTAATGGTGCCCGACATCTGGATAGGTCAAATGATGGCAAAGCAACATTCAAGAACCCAGGCTATGGTTATCGTATAATTCATTCATTTGACCTAATGCTCAAGATGAATTTAGAGTCTATTGCCAACTCTAAATAAGTACATCCAAATATGTCTTAATATGCTAAATCCTATGACTCCTCACCAGGATTATCCAGGCCTAGATTTACTCCAATAACTTGGAGTGATCAATTCCTTCTTGACTTAACAAGTATTTGATTGCACCCAGAAACCTTTTGTTACTGGATTAAAAATTTGGATAGCCTGGTATCAAAGTATAGTGAGTTACTTGCTAAGTTACCATGATAGTCTAGGTTGGAGAGACATTTATACCCATACCCTTTTTATAGGATACTCTTGATAATAAAGTACTCCATAGAATTGGTAACTGTTCAGTAAGATATACTCCTATACTCACCTGCATGCTATATCAATGTCTCTATATTCTTTGGTTAAGAGGACAACCAACCTATATAGTACATGACCTATTCTTGATAAACATTATCATCCTAAGTAACAATATATCAATTAGTTATGAACTAATTTAACAACTACTCGATAAATCCTCGTTTATCGAATCAATGTAGTTTTAAAGACTTTAAATTATAGCTCACAGGAAGATGATAAATAGTATTGAGCTACCAAAAATAATATTTATTTTATAATAACTCATATTCATTTACAAGATAACTCAACAGACTATAATCCAGATGATTAGCTTTAGGATACTTCCTAACACATAAAGGTGACTAGAGATTTTGTAAGAATATGTGCACTTGGAAGTACTTAATCATCTATTGCTAAGCAGCCTTTGCTATTAATTTTCAATACTTAATCTATTAATTTTGTGGAGGCTCCCTATTTTCATTTTTATTTGCCAATTGTAAGATTTACGGGGATAATGCTTGCCACACCAATAAAATTGTTCAAAAATAGATTTTGAAGGATTGTATATCTGAAATGGGTGCTGATAATATGTATTGTATCTTTTTTTGTGGTCTACCAAGAAGAACAGGATCGCATTTCTTTTCAATAATATTAGTTATTTTCCTAAAAATAATAGTATTTAATATGGGGATACTATAGGTTTATAGCGAGCAAGGATGAGTAGTTCGCTTCCTTTCGTACTGAAATACAAATTTATATATTGTTTCCGCGTCAACTCCTAGACCGGAAACTGGGATGGCTGGAGCGCTCCTCTCCCGGGCGAACCTGCAGGAAAGTTCCAAGGGCACCGGTAGAGTTCCGGCAGGGGACCCTCCGATGCTTAAGTTAGCAGGAGGTTGAAGGCAACAGAATGGAGGAATCAAAGGACCAACAGCATATGGAGAGGGAAGAGTTGTTCTACCTTCGAACGGGGTCCCCTGGGTACCTTATATAGGCACAGAATAGTCCAAAATCCGTTAGGGAAGAGGCTGAGAAAGATCGATCTGTCCCTAAGAGAATCTGGAGAGTGGCCACGTGGTGCACAGATACAGCGGCATCGTGGAAGTAGTGGAGCAGGGCCGTTGGGATAGCAGGATCCTGCAGCAACAGAAAGATGCTTCTGGAATACCTTGGATGCTAAGACTCGCCTATCGGACGCCGGTCGTGGGACGGTCGGTCGGTCGGACCAAGGGCCGAACCTTCGAAGGAGAACGACGGGCCGGACCCAGCAAGAGAGGGTTGTTCGGACCTCAGCTCTGGTGGGTCGGCTTTTTGACGGAGAGCGGTGGGTCGGGCCCCAGCAGGAGAGGGTCGTTTGGATCTCATCTCCGGTGGGCCGGCCTTCTAACGAAGAGCAGTAAGCCAGACCTCCTTAGCTGGAGCCTTGAGGAGGGCGGCCAGGTCGGTCCGCCGAACTGGGCCGGTTATGGCTGAAGGTGAGTCATCATGGTACAACAGTTGTCCCCCTTGCCCTTGTGCTTCGAGCGAGTCCATAGGCTCGAAGGGCGAGGGCATTAAATGGCAATAAATACACTGGCCTTTCACATGATGGAGAATCCTGGTTCGGTGTGCTGCGTCCGGCCGCCTCCTGCTTCGATTTTTGCCCTGGGACAGGTGTCAATGCCTGGTTGGCGAGGACAGGAGGAGCAGTTATGGCTGGTAGGTGCATGGCAGCAGTTCGTTCGGATTCTTGAAGCGACGTGAGACACGTGGCACTATCAGGGCGGTTGGCGCCCCTGCCGAAGTGGCCCATCCACCGTTGCTTCGTCTGTCACACAGATGGTGGCTGGATACGATCCAGCGCATCCCCTCGGATTCCCGTCCAACCCGAGAACCAAAGCGACGGCCATTGGAGCTCGGCACGTGGGGGGTGCGTTGGGACATGGCCCCCGGATGCCTATAAAAGGAGGGGGCAGCTCCCAGAAAGGAGTTGCTACTGCGTTTGTGCTGGGAGAGAAAGTCGCCTCCACCCCCTCTGCGCTGCTCTTAGGCTTCTCTAGAGACCAGAAATCAGGTTAGTCCCGTCTCTGTCTTCCCCCATCTCCTTCTTTTCCACTTAGGATGGTTGCAGCCCATGGTCGTAGGGAACTCGGGCCCTTCGATATCCCATCGACCATGACCCGAAAGAGGGTCAAAGACCTTAGAGCCATATATAACATCCCATCTACCTTGCATATGACCATCCCCAGTCGAGAGAGTAGGGTGAACGGACCCCTAAACTTAGGAGCCCTTTCCATGTACGAAGACCATCTGAAGGCCGGTCTTCGGTTTCCGATCCATAGCTTCTTCGTTCAGGTCTTCAATACATTTAGGATCACGCCCTCCCAGCTGATGCCGAAAAGCATTAGGATCTTGTGCGGCTTCGTAGTTCTGTGTCGGGAGGCCAACATAGAGCCTAGGGTGACCCTTTGTTCCAATTTCTTCCTATTAAAACAGGACTTCCGGAGTCAGGAATGGTGGATGTTCAGTCCCCGTCCTAACCGGAAGATCTTAGGAGGACTTCCATCCGCTATTCATGGATGGAAGTCCAGATACTTCTTTATAGATAGCCTGGAGCCGTGGGGCTTCGAGGCAGCCTGGAGGGGGCCGAGGCCGGATGCCTTGCATGGGAGGAAGGTCTCGAGGGCCGACGAGGCTGACTTCCACAGGTTGGATGGTGAAGATCCGAAGTTCATAAACTTCCTGCTTTTTGAGGACAGCCTTCACCGGGCAGGACTCAGCCGACAGCCGACATTAGGTAGGGCGAGAGTCGTGTAGGGAGAGATTGGCTACCCTCCGTTCCTCCTTTATTTTTTGTCGGCTTGGCGATGGCTACTAACTCTGCTTTCTTTGTTGACAGGTGGAAAGATGAAGCCAGATCGGGCCATCCTTTCAGCACGGTCGGTGCAGTGGAGAGCCATCCGGATCGCAGAGCTGATGCAGCAAAAGTCGAAAAAGGGGGCGGCAGACCCAGTGCCCGAGAGGCTGAAAAAGCAACGGACGACGAAGTCGTCTGTCCCGGTGGTATCGATCGAATCAGGGGATGACATGCCCCTGACCGAATGACGAAAGGTGATCGCGTTCGAGCGATCATCTTCGACAGGACAGCCGACTGTTCAAGCAGAAGGGAGGCACTCGACATCGGTAGGGACAACAGCAGCCCCTGCGCCCCCGCCGTCCGAGACTATCGCAACGGTCCCCCCGGCGACCCAGAGAACCCTGCGGGTGAAGGGTCATCGGCTACTAGCGAGAGGGCCGCTTGGGCCCTGGGGGAGGAAGAGGAGCGCCTACTATGGCGCGCAGCGGAGGAGGCAAGGGAGCAGCTTCAATGGGCCGTCCCCGATGCTGACGGGCAATCAGTAAACGAGGCGGCCAACAGTTCTCTCCGTCATCTTTTGGGGGTAAGCTTTGCTCTTCCTGCCTTCACTTTAAATTTAACTCTGGAAGCTCCCTAACTGTACTTGTTTGTGGCAGCTCGTCAGGGACAGCCTCCTGATGGACCAATGGCTGGGTGAGCTGCTGCATATAAGAGAGCAGCTAACCCAGAGGGCCGAAGCGCCGAACTGGCAAGGGACACTACCTGGAAAGCACTGACAGCTTCCAGGGAAGAGGTGCTCAGCTTGAAAGCCGCAGCAGCCGAGATGTCCCCCTTGTAGGCCGAATTGGAGGCCCAGAAGAAACAAGTCGAAGTCTTGCTTGCCCAGAAGGCTGACCGGGAGGCAAGGCTGAAGGACAAGAAGAAGAAGGTTAAGACCCTGGCCCGTCGGCTAAAGGTCGAAGAGGGTCGCGCGACTGATCTGGACCTCCGCGCGAAGGGCTATCAAGCATCAGCGGAAAGGTTCAAGGACCTACTGAAGTCGGCCCAAGATTTGCTGAAGACAGCTGGCGAGAAGGCCGTCTCGGATTACAAGGCCTCCAAAGACTTTGAGGAGGAACTGAACGAAGCCGGGATGGTCGGCTTCGACTATGGGTACGACGAGTGCCTGGGGAAGATTAGCGCCGCCTTCCCGGAGTTCGACCTTACCTTCCTTCAGCTACCGAAGCCAACGGAGGCCGAAGCTTCGGAGGGAACTGACTGGTGCGGGCACCAGAATCAGAATGAGACTACAACCAATTCAAGCCCATTCTGAATCTTTATGGTTGGACTAGAGAGTCCGGTAACCTTTCTTTATTTTGAGTCCAAAAGAATCATGTAAGTCGAGTCCATGTTGGGTCCTGTAATCTTTCTTTTGAGTCCAAAATAATCATGTAAGTCGAGTCCATGTCGGGTCTAGTCTTAGTCCAATCCAAATAGGTCAACTAGCATCAAGCCTAAAGAAGACTCACAATGTATACCCCAAATCAAGACCAAACCAACTCAATTGGGGACCACATGCCACATCACTTGCGCCACCTCAACTTGGGACCACATGCCACGTCAAGAGGGGACCACATGCCACATCACATGCCACCTCACCACAAGGAGGGCGCCATCCCAAGTTCAAATTCAAGGAAGTTGGCCAAGGAGGATTTCAAGCAAGAAAATCAGCCCTCTCCCCTTATATTACTCCACTTGTTTGGGGATTTGAAATTTCAAAATTTGTGAGGCTTTATTTAAAGTCTTGGACGCCCCTTGTAAAGAGGAATTGATGAAGGAATACAATTTTTTTTCAGAAATTTTCTATGTGTTTCTATGTGCCTATGTGGATCTTTATGCCTAAGTGAATCTCTTCCTCTCCTCCATCATTTCTTCTCCCTAATCCTTCTCTTTTACTCTTCATCTTCCAAACAATCCTCTTCCTTCAAGGCGAATTGAGGACATCCTCACAAGAAGAAGATCAACACCAACACAAGCTTCCACCATGGCGCCAAGGATCATTTCCAACAAACTCTCCTTTGAGTTCCATCAATCTTCTCATTTCTAATTAAGCTTCTAATCATCTTGGTTTCTTTGTTGCAGGGTTCTCTAGGTTCCAGATCCAGGAGGAAGGATTACTTGCTACAAACCAGAAAGTTAGATGGCCCATCTTATATGGTATGATCTTTCATTTGAGAACCTTAAGAGCGAATCCCTTGTGCTTGAGATTTCAATGCTTGAACTCCTAGTCTTTTAAGATCGGATCATTAAATAGGGCTAGCTTGACTTGTGTGCGAATTCTAATCTTGTCCTATTTCTTTAATATTTTGATAGTCCTCCTAGCTGGGTTTAAGTATAAACATTTAGGGTTTCTTATTTAGATCTCCTTGATCTTATATGTTGAATCACTCATATGCAAGTAAGAATTGCTAGTTAAATTTTGGTTAATCTCTTTAGAGTCACATGATTGCATCCTCATCATGCATACCACACCAATCTTGGTATCAGAGCATGGTAGAATAAGTTCCTGATTGCATAGCATTAAGTCCTTGAAGTACTTGGATCGGGGGCGTTACCAAGCCGTCCGGTCTTAGGAGAAAGTAGGGTTTAAACACCCTCTCTTCCCATTCCACGGGGATCTCCTAAGGCGTGTCGGGGTGCCATTGTGATTGACCCATGAAAAAGAAAGCCAAAGGACTTCTTAGATTTCATTTGTGAATTTTGCATTGGGCACGTTCTGTTTTTCTACTTGCTGTATTTTCTGTAGGCTGACTGTAATCCGCCTGCAACTCCAAAGGCAAGTATCACATTCCTCGTTGGAATATTTTTTTTCCTACTCCATTTTAAGTTGCTTATCACTAGTTTTAAATTTCAACCTGAGAAAAATTTACAAAAAAAATGAAAATTCCTGCAGTCCATCAGTGTTATTAGGGTTTCTGTTCTGTTCTGTTCCTTTTCATTATCTTCATCTCAGAATCTGCCTAGAATAGTACAGATTTTATTTTGAAATTTCGTTTCATCTGGTATGTCATCTATAAGTTAGGAGTTTTCTGTGATTTTTTTAGATTTTTTGACATTTTTTTCTGCACTTATCAAAATCATTTTTAAACTGCAACACACTACTTCTGCACCTGAAATTTGAAATTTGCATGCATCTCATGGCAAATCAAATTAAGGGCATGAAATTGACATAGGGTCAGGATTTCATCACCTGTCCCTAGCCCAAAAATCACAAATTGCATATCGACCCAATCCCTAACTAAAATTGATTAGACATTAATTGCCCTAGTGGGTTAGGAACATCAATTTGGTCGAGTCCGGGTTATTGTCAACTCATTGTGTCAACTAGTCTTGTGTGTGCCCTATTACTTGGTGTCTAGAATTGGGACTAAGGGCTTGGGTGCTGATCCGTCTATCGGGCCAATTCCACCGGGCCTAGGTAGGCCAGAGACAGGATCTCACACTCCCCTTGTTCTAAAACCTGGCCAAGTATAGAGTTACTACAATCTAGCTTGCCACCTTGATTAGGCAACTAGCTTGGAACTCTAGGTCCAGTTCAATTCAATTGGGAAAGCTTGTGCAACCCATTTCTTCATCTATTATTGGAAGCTGGTGTCAAGGATAGAGGTTAAGTGGCTCAAGCCTAAGCGGTTCTTGTGGTTTTTAATTAGGACCCAGTGAAAGCTGGGGGAACCTCCCACAGACCCACATCCTGACTGGCCAGTGGAAGAGAGTAGCTGTTGATTTGATTGTATCTAGTCAACTCAGTTTATTTGGACTAACCGGTTTAGAAAACTCGTAGTTCGGGTCTGAGTCTAATTGTTTGCATGACAACTAGGTCAGGTACACCTTACCACCCTTCACAAGCCCAACCTAGTTCATCCATGGATACTAGTATGGAAAGCCTTATGAGATCTATGATCGAGAAGATGGACCGTTTGGATGCTAAATTTGGTCAGTTCGAGGAAAGGGTAGGAGCCCTAGAAGAAGCTAGGTTGACCCCAACTGAACCACCTTCACCCAGATTACCTTCAGTTCATCCTAGAGCCCAACGACAGGAACACACACCTGACCCAATTCAAAGAAGACCGCATCAGGATTATGTTGATCATACTCCAGAGCCACCTCCTAGAAGACCTCACTATGATACTTTTGATCAGGATGATCGGGCCCTAAGGAACATCCGTCTAGATGCACCAACCTTTGAGGGAAGCCTAGATCCTAAGGTGTACATAGACTGGGAGGCTGACATGGACCAGTATTTTGACTGGTATGATATGTCTGAAGAGAGAAGATTTAAGTTTGCCAGAATCAGACTAGTTCGTCAGGCTCGGTTATATTGGGGAAACGTGGAACGCATATCAAGGCAAAGGGAAGATTTACCTATAGCAACATGGAGAGATATGAAGAGGAAACTTAGAGAGAAATATCTACCTATGTCTTATCAGCAAAGGTTATTAGATCAGTGGCAACGATTGACACAGGGTAACAAGACCGTTTCTGAATACGTTGCTAAATTTGATGAGTTTGTGATGCAATGCAACGTAGTCGAGTCTGAAGCAGCCACTTTATCAAGGTTTAGATCAGGGTTGAATGATGATATAAAAGGGGAACTGTTTTTAAGGGAAGTCCATGATTTAGATCAGGCATACCAAGTTGCCACGGACTATGAGAGGTTTCAAAGGAGAGCTACATTTAGACGACCTGAATCTATTAGGTTTAACCCTCCTGTTAGCAGGCCTAGCTCAGTCCCTAGTCCCACCAATAGAACAAGATCCAGCCCGAATCCAACCCTTAGACCCAATCCGACCACCCCCTTAATTCCTAGAGAAGACAAAGGAAAGAGCCCTGAAGTTCGAGGTGAGAGGGAGCGAGTCTGCTATAAGTGTCGTAAACCAGGTCATTTCGTGAGCCAATGTCCCTCTAGAGCTTTACATATAGGGGAGGCAGAAGAAGGTGAATTAGAACCCCTGGAGAATGATGAAGAGGAGGTTTATGAAGCAGGGGATTGTTTGGCTGATGAGTATGAAGGAGATGAAGAGAACAGAGACTCATCAGATTTGCTAGGAGTTGTGAGACGTATCATGACACAGACCAAGGAGCAAGAAGACTGGCGTAGAACTAGCATCCTACACACATTTGTTAAGATAGGAGAAAAGGTCTGTAAGATCGTCATTGATAGTGGAAGCTGTGTCAACGCCATTTCCACTAACGCAGCCAAAAGTCTAGGATTACCCGTTGTACCACATCCCAATCCATAAAGGTGTCCTGGATCGATTCCACTTCTATACCAATCAAGTCAAGATGTCAGGTTCAAGTCCAGCTTCAATCCTATCAGGAAAAGATCTGGTGTGATGTGCTTCCTATGGGGGTAAGTAGCATCATCTTAGGCAGGCCATGGCTGTTTGATCATGATGTGACCATCTTTGGTCGATCAAACTCCTGTGCTTTCAATTTCAATGGCAAGAAAATTGTCATTCATCCAACCCAGCCTAAGGATAATGTCAAGAGAGGAGCTAGCAGCTCGAAAGATAAGAAGACTGGATTAAATTTAATAGGTGCAAAAGAATTAGAGCAAGATATCATGGAAGGAGCACCTATTTGGGTAGTAGCTGCTAAGGAAATTAAGGACCACAGCCCTGTAGAACACCCTCAAGGGGTGGTCCAATTATTGAAAGAATTTGAGGATGTGTTTCCAGAAGATCTCCCCGATAACCTCCCACCTTTAAGAGACATACAACACGCAATAGATTTAATCCCTGGAGCGACTTTACCTAATTTGCCTCACTATAGGATGAACCCAACTGAACACCAGGAACTGCAAAGGCAAGTGGGTGAACTTCTTAGGAAGGGGTTTATTAAGGAAAGCTTAGTCCATGTGCAGTCCCTGCTCTGCTGACCCCTAAGAAAGATGGCACCTGGAGGATGTGTATAGATAGCCGTGCCATTAATAAGATCACTGTAAAGTATAGATTCCCAATCCCAAGACTAGATGACATGTTAGATATGATAGCTGGATCGACAATTTTTTCCAAGATAGACCTAAAAAGTGGCTATCACCAGGTTAGGGTTAGGCCTGGAGACGAATGGAAGACTGCTTTTAAGACTAAAGATGGATTATATGAGTGGTTAGTCATGCCGTTCGGTCTGTCCAATGCACCCAGCACTTTTATGAGAATAATGAATCAGTGTTAAAGGTTTTTATCGGAAGATTTGTAGTGGTCTATTTTGATGATATACTTATATATAGCAAAACAAAGGCAGACCACTTAACCCACCTGAAGCAAGTTTGTCAAGTCCTGAGAAAAGATAGTCTCTATGCCAATATCAAGAAGTGTGATTTCCTGACAAATAGAGTTATCTTTCTAGGATTCGTAGTCACATCTGAAGGGGTGTCCGCTGACCCTGCGAAAATTAAGTCAATAGTAGAGTGGCCTGTACCCAAGAATATCCATGATGTCCGTAGTTTCCATGGTTTAGCCACCTTCTATAGGAGATTCATTAGAGGGTTCAGTACGATAGTGGCTCCAATCACTGATTGTATTAGGAAGGGAAATTTCGAGTGGACTAAAGCAGCAGGTAAGGCCTTCCTAACAATTAAGGAGAAAATGACACAAGCACCTGTCTTAAGGTTACCCGATTTTACCAAGGTGTTTGAGGTTGCTTGTGATGCTTCTGGGGTCGGAATTGGAGGTGTCTTGAGTCAAGAGAATCACCCAGTAGCATACTTCAGTGAAAAGTTAAATGAGGCGAGACTAAGGTATTCCACGTATGATAAGGAACTGTATGCTGTCGTTCAAGCTCTACGATATTGGAGGCATTATCTTCTACCCCACGAGTTTGTCCTGTTCTCCGATCACGAAGCTCTTAGGTTCCTTAGTTCTCAAAAAAATTAAACCCTAGGCACGGGAAATGGGTAGAATTCATACAAGCTTACACGTTCGTTTTGAAACATCATGTGGGTACTGAAAATAGGGTTGCTGATGCGTTGAGCCGCCGTTCTAGGTTGTTAACCTCTGTGAGCACTGAAGTAGTAGGGTTCGATAGATTGAAAGATGAATATCCCACATGTCCTGATTTTGGTCACATCTATCAATCCCTCCAACAAAGACCATCTAGTGAGCCTAGTGATTATATACTGTTAGATGGATACCTTTTCAAAGGAAATCAGTTGTGTATTCCCAAGACCTCTGTTAGGGAATTTCTGATCTGGGAGGTCCATGCTGGAGGTTTAGCAGGACATTTTGGCAGGAACAAAACCATCCTAGCAATGGAAGAACAATTTTTTTGGCCTGGTCTTAAAAAGAACGTTGCCCATATCGTAGCTCAGTGTCGGACTTGTGCTGTTGCAAAACAGCAAAGACAGAACACCGGTCTGTACACGCCCTTACCTGTCCCTGATGGTCCATGGCAAGATATCAGTATGGATTTTGTGGTAGGTCTACCTAAAACTTCTAGGAAACATGACTCTGTTTTTGTGGTTGTCGATCGTTTCTCCAAAATGGCGCACTTCATCCCGTGTTCTCAAACTTTAGACGCTTCGAAAGTGGCCAAGCTTTTCTTAGATCAGGTGGTTAAGCTTCATGGTTTACCCAAGACCATTGTGTCAGATAGAGATGTCAAGTTCACTAGCTACTTCTGGAAAACCCTTTGGCACATGTTAGGTACTAAGCTGAAATTCTCTACGGCCTATCATCCTCAAACCGATGGCCAAACTGAAGTAGTAAACCGAAGCTTAGGAAATCTCTTAAGATGTTTAGTCGGCGACAACCTAGGAAACTGGGACTTACTACTTCCTCGCGCTGAATTTGCCTACAACAGTTCGATTAATAGGTCTATTGGGAAAAGTCCATTCGAAGTGGTCCATGGATACAGACTAGGAAACCTTTAGACCTAATTCCATTACCAGTACATACACGAATATCTGAGTCTGCTGAGTCATATGCACAGCATGTTAAGGGTTTGCACAAGGAGATTAGTCAGAAGATTCAAACAAGCAATGAACTCTATAGGCATATGGCTAATTCACATAAACGATTAAAGGAATTTAATGAAGGAGACTCTGTAATGATTAGGCTTAAACCAGAAAGGTTTCCTCCGGGAACTATGAAGAAACTCCATGCCCGGGGAGCCGGACCCTTCAAAATAATAAAGAAAATTGGACCTAATGCTTATGTAGTAGACTTACCACCTAGTTATGGCATTAGTTCTACATTTAATGTTTCCGATCTGAAAGAATATAAGGAACCTGCATTGATACGGATGAACCTTTTGGTCCTAACACTTCTCTTGAGAGTGAAATGCCAATTGAGTGTCCACCACCAAATATTCCTGAGCGAAAGGAAAGAATTGAAAGGATCTTGAATGACCAGATCATCACTACTAGAAATAAGGGCTACCAACGCTATCTGGTTCGATGGCAAAGACGTCCTGAATCTGAAGATTCCTGGATCACCAAAGAGGACCTACAACAAATCGACCCGGATATATTAGAAACTTATCACTCGACAGGGTCGAGTTCCTCCCACCCGGGGAGAATTGGTGCGGGCACCAGAATCAGAAAGAGACTCCAACCAATTCAAGCCCATTCCGAATTTTATGGTTGGACTAGAGAGTCCGGTAACCTTTCTTTATTTTGAGTCCAAAAGAATCATGTAAGTCGAGTCCATGTTGGGTCCTGTAATCTTTCTTTTGAGTCCAAAATAATCATGTAAGTCGAGTCCATGTCGGGTCTAGTCTTAGTCCAATCCAAATGGGTCAACTAGCATCAAGCCTAAAGAAGACTCACAATGTATACCCCAAATCAAGACCAAAGCCAACTCAATTGGGACCACATGCCACATCACTTGCGCCACCTCAACTTGGGACCACATGCCACGTCAAGAGGGGACCACATGCCACATCACATGCCACCTCACCACAAGAGGGTGCCATCCCAAGTTCAAATTCAAGGAAGTTGGCCAAGGAGGATTTCAAGCAAGAAAATCAGCCCTCTCCCCTTATATTACTCCACTTGTTTGGGGATTTGAAATTTCAAAATTTGTGAGGCTTTATTTAAAGTCTTGGACGCCCCTTGTAAAGAGGAATTGATGAAGGAATACAATTTTTTTTCAAAATTTTCTATGTTTCTATATGCCTATGTGGATCTTTATGCCTAAGTGAACCTCTTCCTCTCCTCCATCATTTCTTCTCCCTAATCCTTCTCTTTTACTCTTCATCTTCCAAACAATCCTCTTCCTTCAAGGCGAATTGAGGACATCCTCACAAGAAGAAGATCAACACCAACACAAGCTTCCACCATGGCGCCAAGGATCATTTCCAACAAACTCTCCTTTGAGTTCCATCAATCTTCTCATTTCTAATTAAGCTTCTAATCATCTTGGTTTCTTTGTTGCAGGGTTCTCTAGGTTCCAGATCCAGGAGGAAGGATTACTTGCTACAAATCAGAAAGTTAGATGGCCCATCTTATTGGTATGATCTTTCATTTGAGAACCTTAAGAGAATCCCTTGTGCTTGAGATTTCAATGCTTGAACTCCTAGTCTTTTAAGATCGGGATCATTAAATAGGGCTAGCTTGACTTGTGTGCGAATTCTAATCTTGTCCTATTTCTTTAATATTTTGATAGTCCTCCTAGCTGGGTTTAAGTATAAACATTTAGGGTTTCTTATTTAGATCTCCTTGATCTTATATGTTGAATCACTCATATGCAAGTAAGAATTGCTAGTTAAATTTTGGTTAATCTCCTTTAGATGCAATGATAAGAATTGCTCAGTTAAATTTTGGTTAATCCCTTTACACCACTGACCACACCACTGACTCGACTGCCCAAGCGACCGAAGCCCCAGTGGAGATTGTTGCAGAGGCAATCGGAGCGGATGCCCCGACTGGCGCCGAGGCAGAGGCCGAAGGGGCCAGAGTGCAAGCTGTAGTCGAGGGGGCCAAAGTGGCCGTTGTTGTACCCTCCGAAGGTCAGACCTAGCTGGTTGTAAAGGTCTGACCTTTAGCTCATGTAAAAGCCTTTTTGGATCAATGAAGAATATTTTCCTCACTGTCTTGTCTTGTAATATCGTTTCATTTCTTCTTATGTTGTTCTGTATATTCCTTTCTGAAATTTTCTAAGTATGGGCCAATCAGCATATCAGAGTGAGTGGTCAGATCTTCAGGGCGAGTATTAAGTGAGAACCCAGACTGAGCTAGATCCTCTTAGGACTTCCACTTTATGTACTGGCCAGTCGGCCTTCCAGATCGAGAATAGATTAGTGCGGTTGAGGCAGCGGTCGGATGCCAGCTCAGGCCGGAGCAACTAGCTTAGGAAATTTTCCCTAAGTGTTGGTCCGTCGGCTTTCCGGACCTGAAGCAGTTGAGGCAGCGGTCGGATGTCAGCCTGGCTGGGGTAACTAGCTTTGGAAATTTATCCTAAGTGTTGGTCCGTCAGCTTTCCAAACCTGAAGCAATTGAGGCAGTGGTCGGATGTCAGCTCTGGCAGAGTAACTAGCTTAGGAAATTTATCCTAAGTGTTGGTCTGTCGGCATTCCGAAGGGGGCTGTCCTAGAGCCTTTGTCGACCAGATTCGGACTTTCGAAAGTGGGCTGCCCTAGAGCCTTTGCCGACCGGAATCGGACTTTCGGAAGTGGGCTGCCCTAGAGCCTTTGCTACCAAAGTCGGACTTTCGGAAGTGGGCTGCCCTAGAGCCGGAGTTGGACTTTCAGAAGTGGGCTGCCCTAGAGCCTTTGCCGACCGGAGTCGGACTTTCAGAAGTAGGCTGCCCTAGAGCCTTTGCGGATCGGAGTCAGACTTTCGGAAGTGGGCTGCCTAGAGCCTTTGCCGACCGGAGTCGGACTTTCGAAGTGGGCCCTAGAGCCTTTTCTGACCGGAGTCGGACTTTCGGAAGTGGGCTGCCCTAGAGCCTTTACCGATCGGAGTCGGACTTTCGGAAGTGGGTTGTCCTAGAGCCTTTGCCGACCGGAGTCGGACTTTCGGAAGTGGGCTGCCCTAGATTTGCCTTTGCTAGAGCCTTTGGACTTTCGGAAGTGGACAGACCTTTGCTGACCGAAGTCAGGTGGTTCGTAGAAGAAATATGAACTTCATTGGTAATATTTGCAGAGATTGTCTACATTCCACGGACGCGCCAACTGCAGTCCATCTAAAAATTCCAGTCAATAAGTGCCGGCTCGAACCACCTCAGCGACCCGATAAGGTCCTTCCCAATTTGGAGAAAGGTTGCCATGCTCAGTCAGCCTCGAGATTTCGGTTCTTCACAGGACAAAGTCACCGACTCGGAAAGCTCGCGCCTTGACTCGCGAGTTGTAATACTTTGCCATCTTTTGGCGGTATACCGCCATCTTCATGCTTGCCTTAAGTCTTGTTTCCTCAAGCAAGTCCAGGTCAGCCCTTCGCTGCTCGGAGTTGGCTGGTTCGGTATAGTGATCGATCCAGAGGGATTGGAGAGAAGTTTCAATAGGGATGACAGCTTCACTTCCGTAAGTGAGGTTGAATGGGGTTTCGCCAGTCGATGCTCTGGCGGTCGTCCGATACGCCCATAACACTGAATGAAGTTCATCGGCCCAAAGTCCCTTTGCTTCGGACTTCGGCGTTGGGCCGACTGTCGGCAGTCGTTCGGAGGTCGGACTTCGGGAGCTTTATCGCTTCGCTTCTTCGGGGCCGACCTTCCTTCAGCTTGATGCCGGCCGGCTGCTTGTTCTTCCGCCAGGGCATACTTCTGCGCTCTGGCCAGCAACTCACTGTAGCTTGTTGGTGCTTCTTGTCCAGGGAAAAGGCTAGCTTGGACGAGCGGAGCCCTCGCATGAAGGCTGACATCGCTACAGCTTCGTTTAAGTTCGGGACTTCTATGGCCGCTGAGTTGAAATGGGCCATGAAATCCCGGAGGGTCTCTCATTCCTTTTGCAGCACGAGGAAGAGGCAGTCGGTAGTCCTCGGGGTCCGACTGCAAGTCCTGAAATGGGAAAGAAAAAGGGATTTGAGTTGGGAGAAGGAGTGGATCGTACCTGGCCGGATGGCGGAGAACCACATCCGGGCGGTTTCCTTAAGGGTTGCAGGGAAGGCAATGCAATGGAGGGCATCGGAGGTGCCTTGGACTATCATGTGGGCCTTGTACGTGCCCATATGGTCCATCGGATCGGTAGTACCGTCGTAGGGGTCCACCTGCGGGATCTTGAAGTGGCACGGGATCGTCTCCGCTAGAATTCCCTCGGAGAATGGGGGACGAGAGTGTATACCTATCCCCCCTCAGCCTTCTACTGAAGGGCTATTTCAGCAATGCGCTCCTCCATGCGCATGATTTTGCTGCTGTAGTCCTTCGGGGGTTCGGCGGCAAGCCGACTGCCGAACGGGATGGATTCGATGTAGAAAGGCGAAGCAGATCTCGCCCTCTTGCCATCGGCACGATTGCCCAAGGACCTTCGGGGTTCCACGGCGGCGTGAGAATCGTGCTGAGGGATCTCTGGCCATCGGCCTCCCACAGCAGCAGTTGGATGGTTGGTGCAGGAAATAGCTGGTTGTTGCTGGCGGTTGTCGGCTGCTTCTTGGAAGTGCTGGACTGCAGTAATAAGTGTCTCAATGCGATTCACCAAGGTTTGGAACTGCTGCAAACCCAATGTGATGGTGTCTTCTGCGCAGTAGGGGCTGTAGTAGTGAAATCATTTTCTTTAAGAGGCTCATCAGACCTGGAGGGAGAGGTATCCCTCAATGGCAGTGGCATTTGGAGCTCTTCCCTTAGCCATTTTCTTGTTGGGATGATGGATTTCTTCCTTTTAGAAGAAAGTGAGGCCCCTTCCTCTAGCGCCAATCTGTTACCGCGTTAACTCCTAGACCGGGAACCGGGACGACTGGATCGGCTGGAGGCTCCTCTCCCGAGCGAACCTGCAGGAAAGTCCCCAAGGGCGTCGGTGGAGTTCCAGCGAGGGACCCTTCGATGCTTAAGTTAGCAGGAGGTTGAAGGCAATAGAATGGAGTAATCAAAGGACCAACAGCGTATGGAGAGGGAAGAATTGTTCTACCTTCGAACGGGGTCCCCTGGGTACCTCATATAGGCGCGGAACAGTCCAAAATCTGTTAGGAGAGAGACTGAGAAAGACCGATCTGCCCCTAGGAGAATTTGGAGAGTGGCTACGTGGCGCGCAGATACAGCGGCGTCGTAGAAGTAGTGGAGAAGGGCCGTTGGGATAGCAGGATCCCGCAGCAACAGAAAGATGCTTTTAGAATATCCTGGATGCTAAGACTCGCCTGTCGGACGCCGGCCGTGGGATGGTCGGTCGGTCGGACCAAGGGCCGAACCTCTGAAGGAGAGCGATGGGCCGGACCCAGGAGGAGAGGGTCGTTCGGACCTCAGCTCCGGTGGGTCGGCCTTTTGACGGAGAGCGGTGGACCGGGCCCCAGCAGGAGAGGGTCGTTCGGATCTCAGCTCCGGTGGGTCGGCCTTCTGACGGAGAGTAGTGGGCCGGACCTCCTTAGCTGGAGCCTTGAGGAGAGCGGCCGGGTCGGTCCGCCGAACTGGGCCAGTTCTGGCTGAGGGTGAGCCATCATGGTATAACATATATGAATATAATATGGCTCGAATCCTCAAATAACTATGAAAATTGAGATGTTTAGTTTCTGTATTTCATCCATAATAAGTCTTTATTCTATTTTATTTTTACAAACAGCCATAAAAATTGAGATGGACCATTTAGAATAAGCTATTTCGATCAATCTCTATTATTCTAAAATAATTATTCTGTAATAGTTTATAAAATAATTTATTTTAAACTATTTTATTTCTATACGGGAGATCTTGCTATATTAATTATACTAAAATAATATTATTATTTTAGATTTTAATAAATAAAATTTAGATAAATAATTATTTTCTAAAAATTAATATTTTTATTTCAAATATATATATATATAAAATTTTATTTTTATCCAAACACAACCAAAAGAGAATATAACCATGGAAGGCAGTTGAGGGGGCGGTCGGACGGGAAACCCAGCGAACCGGACCCTAGAAATCCCTAGTGTCCGTCGATCTCTCCGCCCTTTCCTCTTCCAGTCCTTTTCCTCCGTGTCTCTCCGATCCTCCTCCTCTGCCACCGACGACGCTGCGACGGTGGAAGAGGGCGCCGGCCGGCATAGCCTCCTTGTCCTCCTCCTTCTCTCGGATCGCAGCCAGGTACTCTCTCTCTTCTCCCTCTGCCTGCCCTCTTCCACGCCTCCGGCAATCCGGCCGGAGAATGATTAATTTTTCCCAGAATGACAAATCCTGTTAAAAGTTACCTTCAACTCTTCCAATTTCCTGATTAACGGTCGCTGGTACTCTTGCTTGCGAAACTCTCCATAATCACATCTACAATATAGAAGAGAATCGCCAGTGCTGATTTTTTTTTTCCTGTGTTCTTTTTTCTCATCACTGTTTTTCTTATTTTTTTAAATTTTGTTGAATGCGAAAAGCTTTGTTATTCGAGACGAGCATAGAAAAAAATAAGTAGCAACAAGTACGCAAGAGCCCAGCCTTTTTTTTTTTTTTCGCTTTTAATTTTTATTAAATGCGAAAAACTCTGTGAAGGATGGCGAGTCATTAGAATTTATCTTCTGAGAAATCTAGAAGAAGATGATGGCATGAACAAGCATTCTTCAGCTAAATTCAAACAATAGCACTGGTGTCATCTTTTCCTTTTCTTTTCTTTTCTTTTTTTTAATATTTGATCTCAAGACCTTAACTAAGCTCGAGATAAGAATTGTTGGGAAATAATTTGCACTTTAAATTGTTAGATTTATTTACAGCGCGTTTCTAGTTAAAAATTTTAATATTTGATTTTATAATAGTTTTATACTTTCAAACTTTATTTTGTCCAAAAAGGCATGTACTTGCTTCCTCCCGCTCTCTTTAAAACTCTACTTGTTTACATTTAAACTGGAGATTGGAATATAGCAATATTATGATATTACTGCTCGTGTTTATGATGGATTAATTCTGTTTTCTTCTTTTATCAGGATTCTATCAAGGATTTTCCCCACTTGAACAAGGACTTCTTTCCAGTAGTAGCAAACCCTAGTTTTAGCATGTTTTGTTCCCTTTCAATTCGTGAATCCTGTTGAACTGCTGAATGATTTTATCAGTTTCAGACCTGTACCTTTTAAATTGAATCATAGAGGGATTGTGCATACCAGGATTGATGCGGGATAGATAAATAAATAATAATAATAGCAATTAATATATATATATATATTTTATATTTTCAGATTTTAAAGGAGAGCTCAAAGGAAACTAATAGGTTTATTACCCGTACTAGTAAACCTATAAAGCAATTTAAAAGCAGGACCTGGTGATTGAGAAACCACCGTAAACTAGGATTAATTTTTAATGAGTCAGAAATTAAAGAGAGGGAATAGGTTTAAAGTTATCAACGAAGATCGATTCTTCGGATCTGATGGGCTCTCAAGATCTTCATAACAGGGTTTCAAGATCCCGCTTTCGGGTTCCGATCTTCTGCATGATGCCGGTTCCGAGGTAAGAACACCAGATCTGGATTCTTGGTCACTTGCAAAATACTCAGCAAAGGAATTCAAGTTAGAAATCAGCAATGAAAGAAGAGAAGGGAAAGAAAGGGTTCGAAGTGATGGTTGGGTTTTCTTCTTCGGCTGGATAAGTAGGGCCTCACATCCCGCGATGCACACAGCAAAAGAATATTTCGACAGAATGTCTTTGTATTTCAAAATAATTTCATGAATTACAAAGGGAGCTGTTGGGGTATTTATAGAACCCTAACCAGTGAAGGGACTCAGATACAAGGCTTTTGTTCCCTTTGGACTACAACTCTAGAATTTAGATCCAAGTAGCCTGGACTCCTGCTTGATGGATTGAATGGGGCTCTTATCCAAGGTTGGCGCCAAGATGGAGATGGAGATGAACTTCGATGAAGGGCCACGATTGCTTCCTTGGTTGGTCATGATGGGTGGACTCAGGAGTCTAGATAATGTAACCTTCTGCAGGTGCATGGACTCTTAATGGGGCTCTTATCCAAGGTTGGCGCCAAGATGGAGATGGAGATGGAGATGAACTTCGATGAAGGGCCACGATTGCTTCCTTGGTTGGTCATGATGGGTGGACTCAGGAGTCTAGATAATGTAACCTTTTGCAGGTGCATGGACTCTTCAATTTGGATTGGAGAGGACTCAGAGTTTTGATGAAACTCTTGAGTTCTTGCAACTTGAGCAACAAGCAACTTGTTTGAGTGAAATGCTAGGAGTAGAAATCCTTGGACCTCCAACACTTAGATAAGGTATTTGGCTTGAAATTCCCTAGCAAGTGGCGTCAAGGAAGAGAAGAATTTGTTGGCCGAATTCTTCATTTGGCATGGAATAATTGTGAGTGGAAGGGCGCCATCTGGGAGAAGTCTTGCTTTACTTATCTTAAAAATAAGTGGCGCCTAATTTTTCTTCTCATGGGCTGACCAAAGAGTTTTGTCATTGGGTGATGTTGCATGTCCAAACACAAGTGATATGGCATGTGTCCTTGTCTTAAAATAGAATGTCCAAATGGTATTGTCCCAATATCATGTGGTGATGTCCAAATGTCATATGGTGATGTCCAAATCCTTGAAAAGGTGACGCCAAGAAGAGGTTGTGGCTTGGACTAGCACATGGGTTGTCTTGAATCATCATTTGGGTGTACATGGGATGCTGTCTTGGTCCCCTCTCATAATACAGGACTCAATTAACTAATTACATAGACTCAATAAATAACTAACCACATGATTTAACCAACTAACTGAACCAACCATATTTAATTAGGCTTTCAAAATAAAAATCCAATTAAAGTTGGTAAAAAGGGCTAATTAAATTGGACACTAAGATCCCAATTGGGTAATTAGGGTTTGACTTAATTGGGATTTTGATTCAACTTGGGTAAAAGGGTTTTATTCCAAAATAAATAAAACCCTAATTTCAGTTGGTAAAAGGAGTTTACCCTAACTAAACCAAAATAATAAAATTTAAATAAATATTTACATGATAAATAAGGTTGGGTTCAGGGTTTCACTCACAGGTGATCCACAAGGATGTGGGTTCAATCTGTCGATTTTTATTGGCCCTGTGCCCGCACCAATTCTTCCCGGGGGAGGAACTCGACCTATCGAGTATAGATCAATTCCAATGTGATAATACTCTAGTAGGTCAGGGGCAACTCTCTGCAAGTCTCTCTGGTGATCCAAGAATCATCAGACTCAGGTCGTCCTTGCCAACGAACCAGATATCGCTGGTAATTTTGCTCCGGGTAGCGATGATCTTGTCATCCAAGATCCGTTCGATCTTGCCTTTTCGGGCTTGTGGTATGGCAGATGGACATACTTGGGTTGGTCCACTCTCAAGGACAGGATTAGGCTCAAATGGCTCATTAGGAATCAACGTTGGTTCCCTATACTCGATAAGGTTTGAAACGTTGAAGGTATTGCTAATGCCTAGTTCAGGTGGCAACTCGAGCACATAGGCATTAGGTCCTATTTTCTTAATTACTTTGTATGGTTCACTACTACGGGCATATAATTTTTTCATGGTTCCAGGTGGGAATTGTTCAGGTCGTAATCGAACCATAACAAAGTCTCTTTCATTGTATTCCTTGAGTCTTCTCTTGAATTAGCCATATGATTCTTATACAATTCTTTAATGTATTATGCATATAACTCTGCAAATGTCTAATAGACTCAATTATGCATTTCGAGTGAAGAAAATTTATTTATTATTATTATTATTATTATTATTGTCTATTAAGTCTTTAATTTCAATTCTATGCTTGATCCTTGGTCGGTGGGTGACATGCAGATAAAAACTTGACATGCACTCCTAATAAATGTCATAAGGTTTTTCAGAAATAAATGACAAATCTAACAGTGTCTAAGGACTGATAAAACATACTAACTTCAACAAAATGTAAACTAATGGTTCTAGAAATATTGGAAACATCAGGGAAAGGTAGGAAGTAAGAAGTAGATTCGGGGGTGACTTGGTAGGGTAGGAAATAAGAAAAGGGTTTAGGGATTTGTCCTAGACTAATGGGGTTGACCTTAAAGGTTTGGGATATTTCTACAGTGTCTACCCTATAGAAGAATGGGTCACTAATATCGGGGAAGAGATCTCTAATGGGAACTACATGAGCAGATTCATCCTGGTATTGGATTAAATAAGCCAAGTCCTCACTGATTTCCTTTAATTCCTGAATTTCAGGACTAGGCTCTACGACTTGAGTTTCTTCTAGTATTTCCTCAGGTAAAGTCTTAGCAGTAGGGTTAGGTTCTTCTTGGATCTCTTTTTCTAAGGATCCTACCAGTACAATTTTAGTTAAGATATGGTCATGGTTGATTAACTCTGGGCTGGCTTCAGTCTGTGTGCCTATCGGATCAGCTAATTCTGAGTCTATCCTACCACTTCCTCTTCAATGTTATCCTTGGGAACATCTGGGTAGTAGGGGTGGGTTGACTAAAGGGAGGTGGATTGATTCGAAGGTTCTGACTAGGTGTACTGATCCTAGTGGGTTTTGGCCAACTAATGGTTATGGGTTCTTTAGGTTCATAGGATATAAGTTCAGCTCTATAGGTCATGGATCTGGATTCGTAGGAGCTGGGTTCAAGGGATCTGGGTGTATAGGAACTAGGTTCATATGATATGGGTAGGTACTTTTTTCTAAGTTTAAGTTTCATATCACTCCAGGTAGTTATGGGTATGTCTCTTCTTCGTTTGATCATTCTTTCGACATCATCCCAATAAATTCTAGCCTGACATGCTAATTTAAGCTTAGCAAACTTAAACTGACTTCCTTCAGACATTAGTTCCCTCTCAAAATACGGATTTATACCTTCTTCTCAATCAATATAATTCTCAAGATCAAGATCACCACCAAAGGTAGGTACTGATAAACTAAAATTTCTAGTGGCTCTTTCATCTTGGTCTATGGAATCATAATTGGGTCTCCTATGGTTAGTCTCCCAGATGGGATCATGGCGAGGGGCTATCCTAGGGTTGGGAGGTATAGGACATGGGGTCTCAAGTTTAGGTTCAGTACGGGTCTTACGGGTTTTCTCTAGATTACTTAATCGGTTATCTAGTCGGTCAAACCTAGTGTTAAGTTATCCTAACTGTTTAGTCATAGTCCTAAAGAAGGTCTCAAGGTTAGACTCCATGGTCAAGCTAGGTTAGGTTTGGGTTCGAACTACTGGTATTCGGCTCCTAATCTAGTAGCTATGGAATGCAAACACATCGAACTCAACTTGAACTAGGGTTTCCTAGACCTAGAGCTCAAGTAGAATGGGTCAGCTCAACTTACAGCCAATTCAATAATTATCATGTCTACTGGCCAGGTAAGAGGTGGGGTCATGGGAGGCTCCCCCTGCTCTCGCAAGGTCATAATTAAAATCCACGATACCGCTTAGGGCGTTTGCCTCTGGACTTCTAGCCTTAGACACCAGGTTCAAGTGATAATCAAATTATTGGGTGCACTAGCTTACACACAATACTTAGAACCTGACCTGTTGGTGTTCCTAGCTTACTAGAGCAAATTAAGTCTAATTAATTTTAATTAGGATTAGGACCGATGCAATGGTAGTGATTGTGGGCTAAGGAAGGGTGATGAAATCCCTCCCTTATGTAGATATTGAATGCCCTTAAGATTAGCTTTAGATGATGCACACACAAGATGAAACCCTAGATGCAATCAAACTAAAATAATTAAAATAATAAAAAATAAAATTAATTTTTTTTTTGTATTTTATTCTTTTATTTTTCAGCAGAGATATAGTTTACAGAAAAAAATCCTAAGATGCAGGAAATTAAAATATGCAAGATTTATGCAAAAAAATCCTAAACTAGAATTGCTGAAATTCAGAACAGAATGTTCTCAGGCAATATTCCGGCAAGCAGAAAATCTACATACTGCAATAATTCATAAGAAAAATCTGAAAAATACTTTCAATTACGACGGATCCAACAAAACAAGAATCAGGCAATTCTTAGTTTTCTACGTGTAGAAACAATTAAAACAATAGAGCATATACTAAGATGGCCGTGATGCAGAAATTAAAACCTAGATGCAGAATTAAAACCTATCTCTTCGTTTTCTTCTTCAATGGTCAATTCACAGGGGCACCCCTACACGCCATAGAAATCCTGTTTGAATGGGACGTGATGGTCTTGTAGCCTTTCTTTTTCCTATGACCGGATGGCCATGGTGAAGCACCCGATTCGAGTACTTAAAGAGAACTAAATCGGCACAAGAGAGATTAAACCCTAGTTTAACCTGCTCTGATACCAAAACTGATGCGGGACCGATAAATAAATAATAAAAACAGCAATTAATATATATATATATATATATATATATATTTTCAGATTTTAAAGGAGAGCTCAAAGGAAACAGCAAAGGAAACTAATAGGTCTATACCCATACTAGTAAACCTATAAAGTAATTTAAAAGCAGGACCTGGTGGTTGGGAAACCACCGTAAACAGGATTAACCTTTAACGAGTCAGAAATTAAA
This sequence comes from Areca catechu, assembly GCA_021397845.1. Lineage (NCBI taxonomy): Eukaryota > Viridiplantae > Streptophyta > Magnoliopsida > Arecales > Arecaceae > Areca > Areca catechu. The sequence goes on along the minus strand of CM038042.1, from coordinate 27,518,210 downwards.
GAGAGGGAATAGGTTTAAAGTTACCAACGAAGATCGATTCTTCGGATCTGACGGGGCTCTTAAGATCTTCACGGCAGGGTTTCAAGATCCCGCTTCCGGGCTCCGATCTTCTGCACGATGCCGGTTCTGAGGCAAGAACACCAGATCTGGATTCTTGGTCACTTGCAAAACACTCAGTAAAGGAATTCAAGTTAGAAATCAGCAATGAAAGAAGAGAAGGGAAAGAAATGGCTCGAAGTGATGGTTGGGTTTTCTTCTTCAGCTGGATAAGTAGGGTCTGACATCCTGCGATGCACATAGTAAAGGAAGATTTCGACAGAATGTCTTTGTATTTCAAAATAATTTCATGAATTACAAGAGGGCTGGTGGGGTATTTATAGATCCCTAACCAGTGAAGTAAGGGACTCAGATACAAGGCTTTTGTTCCCTTTGGACTACAACTCTAGAATTTAGATCCAAGTAGCTTGGACTCCTGCTTGATGGATTGAATGGGGCTCTTATCCAAGGTTGGTGCCAAGATGGAGATGGAGATGAACTTCGATGAAGGGCCACGATTGCTTCCTTGGTTGGTCATGATGGGTGAACTTAGGAGTCTAGATAATGTAGCTTCTGCAGGTGCATGGACTGTTCATTTTGGATTGGAGAGGACTCGAGTTCTGAAGAAACTCTTGAGTTCTTGCAACTTGAGCAACAAGCAACTTGTTTGAGCGAAATGCTAGGAGTAGAAACCCTTGGACCTCCAATACTTGAGATAAGGTATTTGGCTTGAAATTCCCTAGCAAGTGGTGTCAAAGAAGAGAAGAATTTGTTGGCCGAATTCTTCATTTAGCGTGGAATAATTGTGAGTGGAAGGGCGCCATCTGGGAGAAGTCCTGCTTTACTTATCTCAAAAATAAGTGGCGCCTAATTTTTCTTCTCATGGGCCAACCAAAGAGTCTTGTCATTGGGCGATGTTGCATGTCCAAACACAAGTGATATGGCATGTGTCCTTGTCCCAAAATAGAATGTCCAGATGGTGTTGTCCCAATGTCATGTGGTGATGTCCAAATGTCATATGGTGATGTCCAAATCCTTGAAAAGGTGGTGCCAAGAGGAGGTTGTGGCTTGGACTAGCACATGGGTTGTCTTGAATCTTCATTTGGGTGCACATGTGATGCTGTCTTGGTCCCTCTCATAATATAGGACACAATTAACCAATTACATGGACTTAATAAATAACTAACCACATGATTTAACCAACTAACTGAACCAACCATACTTAATTAGGCTTTCAAAATAAAAACCCAATTAAAGTTGATAAAAAGGGCTAATTAAATTGGACTACTAAGATCTCAATTGGGTAATTAGGGTTTGACTTAATTGGGGTTTCGACTCTACTTGGATAAAAGGGTTTTACCCAAAATAAATAAAACCCTAATTTCAGTTGGTAAAAGGGTTTACCCTAAATAAACCAAAATAATAAAATTTAAAATAATATTTACATGATAAATAGGGTTGGGTTCAGGGTTTCACTCACAGGTGATCCACGGGATATGGGTTCAACCTGTTAATTTTTATTGGCCCTGGTGCCCGCACCAAGGATGTTATGGGCTTATGTCAGGATATTGGGCACTGTGTCATAAGCTGTTGATTTTATTGATTATTTTAGGAAACAATCATCTTCCTTGTTTGATTTTCGCTAGAAAGAATGAAATAAATCATGAATCAAAACTCTGCAAATGCATGTAGAACAGCTGGAAGAAAATGTGATCATAATAGTTATTATTTATCTGAGTTTAAACTCTCCATTGTTTTTGGGTGTTTATATTTTTTCATGACTCCAATGATAATTCTAATTGCAAATAGCATTGAGTGATTGGTTTCATTGGTCACTTGACACTTGGTGTGATTTGTTCATTTACTTACACGTATGGCATTTGCAAACTAATTTGTTCCGTGGAATGCAAAGGCTTGAAAATAATCTTGATAATTAAAAACAACAAATAAATTAAACTTAAGGCCTGTTTGGCATCATTTTTTTATTTTTTCATGTTTTGTTTGTCTACAAATTAGTGACATACCTCATGGAGGTTGATGTCGAAGATAGCATTTGCATGAAACTTCTGCTATTCCTTGCTTTCATTTTCACTCTTTTTTGAAAGCAATAAGTCTTTGCTACCAAATGCTCTAAAGATTTTAAAACAATTGCAAAAAACAAAAGTGTTTCATCATACATGTTGTTCAGTCTAGTTTTTTTTCTTCTTGGATTATGAAAAGCAAAAATAGAAAACAAAAGCAATACCAAATGGCTGTAATATTTTTATATTTTGGAAACAAGTATCTAAGAGGGGAAACGGCACTTGGTAACACCATGACCACAGCTACCAACAACAACAACAACAAACCATGAGTACTTCATAAATATTTATGACTTATGGATAACTTATGAAAAGTTTGTAAAGTTTATACTTTGTCAAAGATCTCTAATGTTATCCTATTTTTCGGGAATAGCGCAAAGAAACATTTGGTCAATTTTAAACTTCTCAGTGATTTAAGGTCTTTTTTAATTTTAGAATATCTTTGCTGCATTTGCTGGAGGGTTCTGGTTTATTTGAAATATGCAAGATATGAAGCATGCTCTTTGAAGGTAGTGGCCATGGCATTGGCAATTTTAAAAAACAATTACCTGTGAAAACTGTTTGGATCCAAGATTAGGTTCAATATCAAGTTGTGTACTTGAAGTATAATTTGTATGATGTTAAGAAAAGGAAAAACATCAACATGCTTGTTTTTAGTACTTATGAGCATTGTGGTACCGTACCTGGGAAAATTCCTGTGTATAATCGTAATTCTTATCTTTCTTTGTTTCTGCAGCTATTACTAATTCTAGAATGGAGAATCCAATTATGGAGAATCCACAGTCAGCAACATTTTCTTCTACCGATGTTGATCATCACTCAGAGAATATGATCCCACCTCATCCAAAAGACGAGTAAGTGCTGGATTTTGCTGAAATTATGCTTTATTGATAACTCTCTTTTGATAGTCTTCAAAGCTGCAATGATGTAAGTGTAATATTCATTACATCCATAAATTTGGATGTATTGCAAATCACCTAGTCTATTTCTGTTATCACTTGCATGCAAGTAATTGGATCCAATCAAAGTCTGCTAATTTTTTCATCCAGCCAATGGCTCTGATTGGCTTGCAAACACTTCTTTGATTTTTCAAGGAAAAAGATTATGTCATAAGCCAAAATTGCAAATTCTGAAAACAGGAGAAGGTTGAAATTGTACCATCCTTAAGAAAAAATTACATTAAGATTAAGAAACAAGTAATCTGTAGTTGAAAACCGGCTAAAAAACATTCTTACAATGAATCTGTAACAGATCAATAATATAATAGAAAAATAATATAATAGAAAAAGAAGTGTTGAGCCAACAGGACTTGGGTGCAATGCCTGATGCTCGTCTGAAGGTCTTGCTCTTGGGAGAACTCCAGCATTAAAACCCTTGTGGGGGCATGACACTGTATTGTTCAAAAAGGAAAAAAAGAAATGTTTAAAAACTTCTGGCTTCATGGTTGTCCATTATAACTAGAGTAATTGTTTAGATCGGTTACGGTTTTGAAAGATGAAATAGATATGCAAATAATAGTATTGCTCAACTCATGCATTTCGCTGGAATAAGAGAGTACGTGCAATTTAGTTGGGCAAAGTTGCAAGTTGAAACTAAAACATAACCTAATGTGACCATAAATCCTAATGTGACCATAAATCTAGGTTTTTACCACTTTTATGTGAATTGATAAATGCTTTCTTACTTTTCTTGTTGTATGGCTCTTATTTCTTTTTGTTAAATAAAGAATGCAAGATCTGAACCAAGGAGGTGTATGTGTACTTATTGTAAAAGGAAAGGCAAACATACAGAGGGGAGTAGGGAACCAACAAATGCTATTGTTGTCAGTCACATGATTGATGAACGGTTGTACTTTATATTGTTTGCTGAAACTTTTTGAGGAGTCACTTGGAACCCGTTGATCCTCAAGGTCCTAAGTAGTCATTATTATTAACTTATTATAATCAACTCTATTAATTTAAAACTATCCTTTATGCTTAGGGTATCCTTAGTTTGTTGTAAGCAGCTGAAATAGAAAAAAAGTCAGTTCACCAAAGTGACTTATATAAAACATGCTGCTGATGAAAGATATTTGATTTGTCTAGAAGTCATGACTGCAGAAGTCACTTTGTAAACTTCTATCTTTGGTTCACATCAATTTGAGTGCAGCAAAAACTGAGTTCCTGCCAATTCTTTTGTTCAATTGATTTGGAGCTAGTTGAATCTAGTCACCTCATAGGTGATGGGCAAGGTTTGCCAGACCAGTACCGGTACCCGGCCAATACGGGACACATGAAACGGTGGGCATGCTAGTCAATCCGGCATGCCATTTTTTTTGGTTTTTGGTTTTTCATTTTTTTGTTTTTTAAGGTATGTAATCAACTTTTAAGATTTCTTGAATGATTTGCCTTGCTATTTTTCCTTCCATAGAGAAGTTTTACTTTTTTCGGTTTTACTTATTTGAAAAATAGCTAATTGATTTGCTTCATCAACTTACTTTATATGGATTTCTATTTTTAGTATGATTCCAAAGAATATTATTTTCTATCTAATCTAAAGGCCTATAAATACATATTTCTATTATAAAGCATGATAATAAGAAAGATTTTTTTTTTTCATTGTAAACAAAACAAAGTCTCCAAATGTAGCTCAAATACCAATTCAAAATCTCTACAATCTTTTTTAAATAGCTGATTTGCTTCATTAACTTACCTTATAAGAATTTCTCTTTTTGGTTTGATTTTAAAGAATATTATTTCTTTTCTAATCTAGAGGCCTATAAATATCTATTTCTATTGTAAAGCATGACAATAAGAAAGATTTTTTTTTTCCATTGTAAATAAAACAACGTTTCACATGTAGCTCAAATACCAATTCAAAATCTCTATAACCTTTTTTAAGTAGTTGATTGATTTGCTTCATTAACTGTATATGGATTTCTATTTTTAATATGATCCTAAAGAATTTTATTCGCTTTCTAATCTAGAGGCTTATAAATATCTATTTCTATTGTAAAGCATGATAATAAGAAAGAATTTTTTTTCATTGTAAACAAAATAAAATCTCCAAATGCAGCTCAAAATACCAACTTAGAATTTCTAAGACCTTTCTTAAATAGTTGATTGATTTGTTTCATTAACTTGCCTTATGTAGATTTCTATTTTTAGTATGATATTAAAGAATACTATTTTTTTTTAATCTAGAGACCTATAAATATCCATTTCTATTGTAAAGCACGACTATAAAAAATATTTTTCTTCTATTGTAAAAAAGTCTTCGCTATTTTCTTTAGTCTTGAGAAGTCGGATTTTCATCATTGATTATGACAGAAGAGAAGTGAAGTCTCAGGAGACTTCTCTTTTCCATTCAATTTAAAAAGCCCAAACCACTGAACCGAGTTGAAATGCTCGGTTCAGCCCGGAATTGTGCCAAACCACCATGTTTGGTGCGGTTTTTGGTTTTTTTGGGGGCCGGAACGAAATCCAGGGCTGAACCGTGTTGGTTTAGGCTCGGTTTGGTCTGGGTTAGCCTTCTATGGTGATGGGTGATGTTGCTCCTTGTAGACTTTGGAATGAGTATTTCACCCCTATTTTCCTCTTCTCATTCTTTCAACAACGACTGGGCCTCTATCTTATTTCATTTTCATCATTACAAAAGTTCTTAATATTATATATATATATATATATATTTATGATTTATATTCTTCATGTTGGATTTATGTTGTGGAGGGAAGAGATGTGAACCATCTGAATAAAGGTGGACTTTGTAATTGATTTTCACTAACTATTTATTTTAGAAACAAAAATACGAGGACATTCTGCCTTAAATCTATGGACCTGGTGATCCAAAGATGAGGCCCCAAGAAGGATAGGGTTCCTCCAAGATCTACAATTGTGCATGGCTCTTGTCCTCACTTAAAACATGTGCAATAATATTTAAAAAATGGATAGTAATCCTCATGGGCCTACTTAGGTTATAGGTTTTACCCGGCTGCCATCTCCTCCATTACACCATCAATAACATAATATCTTGCACTTTTGTTATTTCAAACTTGAAACAATCTAGATTAATTCCAACAATCTGGATTACCTAATGTACAACCAATTGATAGCATGATGCACAAGCCTGCAAAATACAGAAAAAAAGGAAGAAACAACAAATATGTAACACGATATAGGAATTAATTGAAAACATGAATTCATCAAGCGACTTCACAATGTTGGATGAAGCTTGTTGGTGATGGTTGTGGTCAAATGCTTGGCGACTTGTGGAAGAGTACTTGATCAAATTTATTCAAGGCACCACAAATTTAGTAGTTTATATATGAAATCTCTTGTTAGCAAGGACCTTATAGTGCTTGTAGTATAAGTAGCAGTCTTATTAGCATAAATGTATAATTGTATCAGAATCCGTCTCAAAAGAATTGTATCAGAATATGGATCTTGAAAAAGGTTCCAATGCAGCCCATAAGTACTTACAGAGTTTATAATAAACCATGACCAATGAAGGTTATGCCTTAATCCTACAGGAGGATTGAATACAAATCCTGATTCAGATCTAAAGTTTAAGTCCTTTGCAATCAGATCTTCCATGTAACATGCCCTGAGATGCATATAAAGAAGAGAATTATATATATATATATAAAGGAAACCTGACTATAGAAACAGCATTGAAGAACATAAATATTACTTCATTACTTTTCAGACTAGCCTCCATGATAAGTGTTCTGTAGAATCCAAAAGTTTTGATACTGGCAGATAAGCAATTCTCTTACCTTATATGTAGCATGTAGCATCTCCGGTAGATTAACAAAAATCATTGACCAGTCTACTTATTTGACAGGATGCCAAGCAAGAGGTAGGAAAACTAAATCTAATTTATGAAAGATCCTAAGTGCAACTTTTTTTTAAAATAATATTTCTAACAAACACGAGCATTGCAAATCAAAACAATCTGCATTATACATCAAAGACCATCCAACCAAAACTATGGTGAAATTTGTCATGCCCCGACCCCATCACCCAGGCTGTGTCATCTGATTGATCTGAGTGATGGTTTGATCTGGGTGATGGCTTCTGGGCTTGGCAAAATTAATAAATCTAAATATATTCCTAGGAAAAATACCACTTACCCAATCTGTTAGAGACTTAAACCAGATTCCCAACCAATTGCCAAAGAAAAATAACCAAACCAGCCAAAAAGATTGATGTCACAAGGTAGAGTCCCCATCCAGACGATTTATTTGTGAAGAAAACACAGAAATGACTGTCACCACATTGTAAAAAACTCATTGACCACAGAAGACAATATACTATTCATGGGATTAAGCAAAGAGAAATTTTTAAAAAAATCCTTGCTTTTTCATGGAATTTAGATGTGAAGTCTTGAATAGTATGGGGGGCATTTAATATGATTGGAGGAAAAACTAGTGTCTTGAAAAGATGGCTCAATAGACAGCTAATAAAAGTTGAAAAAGAAACAGACAGTTGAGTTGACAGAAAACTCACTTTTTACTTTATTTTTTTTCTCTTGTGGGTAAGAAATTGGTTTTGTGGGTAAGGATGCAAGGAAGCTTGTACCTGTAATTACAGCTGAGACTAGAAATCTAAGCATTTTGAGGAACAAATCAGGAAAAAAACACTAAATTTTATGAGTGAAACCTAGCACAATATAAAGTCTCTAGCTAGAAATTGAGGAAAGGCGAGTGTTGGTGCAGCAACGAGGTTGCTTCATTGTGATCGGGAGGTTATGGGTTCTAAATATGGAAATAGCCTCTCCACATGTGGGGGTAAGGCTGCGGACATTTGACCCTCACTAGACCTGCAATGTTGGGAGCCTCATCACTGGGCTTCCCTTTCTAGATAGAAATTAAGACCACAAACAAGCAAGTTAGAAGTCCCTAAGTTAAAATTCAAAGAGAAGAAAGAAAACTAACGGATGAAGTAATTTCCTACCAAAAACCCTAAAAATAATGTTGAAGAGATAAAATGCTAGAACAAAGGAAGCAACTGTAGCGAAAATCTAGTCAAGACATCTAGTATTTCTGGGTGCAAGTAGGACCAAATAGTAGTAAAGAAGCAAGAGCGGCAATTGATCCTCAAGACTATGCTAAAGGACCAAACTAATCTGGGATTGTTGCATTAGTTGAGCATGGAGGATTAGGATGACTGAATAAGGGAAGGGGGAGAGGTTTTTTTTGGGGGTGAGCTTGTCAAGAGGCCAAGCAAGGAGGGAATGAGGCTCACAAGGGTGGAAGTATTAGGGAAGTGTGATGGGGTTTGAAAAAAACCCAACTGGCCAATACAAGCCCTCTCAAGCCGTAATCACTTCACCATATTTATGGAGAATCCATTTCTAGTGGGAACCCACTTCCAACCACTTATGAGTAACCAAATTGCCTGAAGTATCAACTTCTTGGAGTAACTTACATCCTCTATCTCCAGCAAGCCAAACATAGCCTTAAGAAATCAAGGACCATCCTTGTGGTTGGCAACTTGTAAGTCAGTTTAAGTAAATTTGAAAGCACAAAGCTATTGCTGACATATATACAACAAAATTTCTAGAAAAAATATGTATGCTAGGTAATTTTTTGATGATTACATCTATTGCTGTTCAAAATTGTTTGAAATGAATTATGCATGATTAATTGATAAAATTTTTCTTATTAAGCTAATTGAGATAATTACACCTTTAACCTTTTTTATTATTTCATCCATTTGTCATATATGAGAGCATATTGCCCGGTGTTTTTCCATATTTATTTGCAAAAGCAATAGCCCATCAATCGTTGCCTTGTTCATGGTTGGGGTGTCTGTAAATTCAATGTCATCAAGGTAGTTTGAGAATATTAGTTGTCGGTTGGGATGGTGCTGTGCTGAATCCTGGATTAGAGTAAGATGAGGAGCTCAATGTTTGGGAGAGCCTCAACCCTTTTTTCACAAAGCCTCAACCAGCCTAGCCTAGCAAGTAGTTGGGGTTTTTGATGTTTGGATTGAGCCTGATCCAAGCTACACCTCTACCGGCCTATATGGCCCAATGTGCACTTAATGTATGGCTCATGCAATTAGGGAAAATAAAAGAAAAGAAAAACAATGTATTTTTTTCTTGACCATTTGTTATCTACAATGCAAGGATATAGCTTCAGTGTATAAAAGGTGTTTTTCCTTGCATAAAGAGGGCTATGAGAGAATATGGACAATTTCTCCAAAGGGAATAATAGGAGAGAGGGTTAAATGATGGATGGATGAATGCTTAACCAAACTTTTGGGAAAACAATGCAGATCAACTTTCAAGTGCCCCATTGAAGATCCAAGCTGAAACACTTATTTCTCCCTTGCATGAAAAATGCATGATTAGGCCTTTCCACATAAAGTCTTTATTTTTGTCAAAATGATTTTGGCAGTGGTTGGATAGACCCTTCAGGCATTCTTGACTTCATTTCAGTCATGGAGATGTTCTACCGGATTTTCACTTATCAATGAATAGTGCCTATGACTGGGTTAATTGATATGGGATGCAGAAAGGATCATACATGTTCTTTTGTTTGGAGCCACTTATTTGGTGAATAGACTCTTCAGACATTCTTGACCTTATTTCAGTCTGGGAGATTTTCATCTGGATTGTTGCTTATCAATGAATAATGCCTACAACCAGGTTAAATGATATGGGTTGTGAAAAAGGAGAATACCTGTTCTTTTTGTTTGGAGCCACTTATTTGGTGATTACTATTTATAGTTCTCATGGTTGGGGGACTTAATGCTGTAGAGAGCATTCTCATTTATTGGTTAAAAATGATAAGGGCTTATTTGGATGATTGGGCTGAGAATCCTTTAGGATTTGTGGGTTGTGGGCCAATACAACCAGCAAGATTATAGGATTATAGGCTGGGTTAGGCCTATATTTATAAATACCCAGGAAGAGCTTTAGAGTGGGCCTGTCCAAATCCCATACTATGATCCATTAGCTGGTTGTATTGGTCCAACCGATGAATCTTATAATATTTGCAGCCCAGTCATCCAATCAAGTCTTAGATGTGTGAACCTAGGGTTGTTTATTAGTGGGGGTTCATGGCTGCACACAAATGATACTTCTTTTGGCATTGTTAGGTGATATGTTGCTTCCTTGTTTCTTCCTGAGGCTTCTTGTATTTGCACTTCATTTTTCTCGGAGGTTTTTGGTGTGTGTTTCAGGGGCAATTTTTCTTATGAAGAATATCAAGTACAGCCTAGTTGGTTATCCTTTCAGTAAAACCTTGAGATACATCAAAACTCAAAAATGTCCACAAATTTACTTGGCAACGGGTTAGTCTAATCTAGCATTGATCCATTAGCCCTTCTGCTGTTCATCAGCTTGTCTGCTGTCATATTATCCTCCCGATTTATTTATGGGGTGTGACAATATCCTGGTTGGCACCTAACATCCTTCTGCAGTCTTCAAGGATAGTCCTTACCGTTCAAATTAATGCACTTGCCCCTTCAAAGAAGAGCAAGAGTAGTGAGGGAAAGAGCAAAAACAGTGAGGGAATCACTTTCAATGGTGTTACCTTTCTACTGCTTGTTCTGGACAACATTGATAGCCTCCTGTAGTATCCAAAAGGCATTGTTGGTGTCACGATTTTAACCCATATGAATTCGTTGGCCTTCCAATTGTGTTAAAGTAGTTAGATTTATAGAACAAATTGAATAATGACGAGAATGAACTAAAATATCCTGTGAAATAATAAAACAAAAATAATTTCAACACAGCAAACTGGCATCTCCTTTTTATTTTGTATATTCAACATTTTATCAACACAATCTTTCTAAGAATGAGCTTTGGATCCGATTTATGGTAGGATTTTGGTCTTAAAAATTGAACTAGCATTGGCCATTGTTAAACATATTGCAAAAAATGACAAATCATCTTGAAAAATTGTGTTTGGCTGTGTCCCTCGAAGAGTCAGCACCTTGTCAGCATCAGAATACACTTCATTGCAAATTATTACATTTGTAATTGTTGAATATTCGAACTACTCATTTATATTAGCTTTATTATCATTCTAATAACATGTCATGCCTTTTTTGTATTCTCCATCAATGTAAATTTCATGACTAGTAGACTAGGCTCTAGAAGTTGGCATCATCTGATATTCTAAGCATTTGTATTATTAGATAGTTTTATTTTATTAAAGTCTACCTGTGATAGGTATTTAGATTTGGAGTGTTCGGACGCTTTGTGACACCTAGACATGCACCACCCATGCCAAGAAGGGACTTGGCTAAGGTACAAATTGTTGAATTCTGTTTTTTTGCTTTGATAATTGAAATGGATGGTAAACCTGGTTAAATGTGGACAGAGGTGTTTGTGCTATTTAACCTGGTTAAATGTGGACAGAGGTGTTTGTGCTATTTCCTTCATCCTCTTTTCTTCCTTCCTTTGTTCATTTCTTTTTGGAGGAAATGGAGGTTGTGTTTGCTTGAGTTGTGAGGTAATCCACTTTCTATGTGCATGTTTCTAGGAGGCTATTCTGTTTATCCATATGGTGGTTTTCTGATGCTCTAGGGAACAATCTTGCTAATATAGGTAGTATGAGCAAATGCCTGTTTGCAAATCACCATGCATGTATTTAGGCTTATACAACTTTTTTTATCTTTATTTTATCTATTCTTGGAAAAATGGTTACCCTATATATATATATGTATCACCTGGATACAATGCCTTTAAGTTGTTCTTTCTTGGTTTTCTTCTATTTATTGTTTTAAAATGCACATAATATATTAATTTACAGGGAGGCTGAACCAAAATGTGATGTCAGTGCTGAAGAAGTCAGAAGTATAATGGAGGTCATTGCTGCAACAGGAAAATTCTGGTATGCAAGTTTTTGCATGTCCAATGTAAATTTTACATTTCTGCATATGTGAAAAAGGCTTTCTTTAAAATTGTCTATCATGTACATTGTTTAATAACTTTATCATCCTCCAGTGTGATTTTGTCTGTTTTTGGTGATTCTAAAAATATGTGAGAGGATGTGCACATACAATTAGTTACCATTTTTCATCTTCTAATGGTATACCAGTTTGTTTCATTATTTCAATTTTTGTATAACTTTGGTTAACCTATTTTGTATGTCATTGAATGTTATAATGCTGATCGACAATATAAACTTGACAACCACTCAAACTATCATGCCGAAATTGTCAAATTATTCCCAATTTGATATTGTTGTTGCAAAATGTTGTATGCTCATCTTCCTGTTGGTTCATTCTAGTGGTTTGTTCCTCAGTGCTTCAGACTCTAAGGGACTGAGGATTAATCCAGTGTGATCAGCCAGAAGATAGTGTGGAGAAGGAAATAACAGAGCGGAGAGGGAGAGAGAAAGCATGTTGAGGGTCGTGGTGCCTGAACCATGCCCTCTCCATGCTCTTCCTTCCCTTCTCTCACACTCTCTCCCTTCCTCTGGCTTATCATGCTGAATCCTGCAAGATCCAGCAGGATTTTTCTCAAACAGGCCCTAATTGAAAATATAAGATTTTCATTGCTAGACCTGTTTGCACCTTCCTACACTGGCTTTGATGGTTACATTATCTTGATCTTTGACACCATCTAAATTCTTCCCTTTGCCATGTGTTGTACTCTATCATCTCCCTTTGCATTTTTTTCTTAGTAGGAAAATAATATGTACTATTCTAAAAATCATTTTTTTTTCCAACTTTGATAGCCGTATAGTTGTTTGTTTGGATTGCCATGCATTGCTTTGTCCATTTGCGATCGCATTACGACCTGCTAAAATATAAGTACATTTTAAGTTGTGAGAAAATGGTTCTAGTAGTCTCTACCAGATAATTTATATAATGCAGCATGTATAAGTAGTTATTACATTTAATCAAGTCTTTGTTTTGTGCTCGTTTAATGTAAAAGATGAAGTCAAGTATAGACTTATATTTTGACACTGCTAATATTCCATTGCTTATGCTTGTTAAATTACAATCCAGGCATGATTGGGACATGCTGAAGAGCTTGCTATCATTTCAGCTAAAGCAGGTATGGGGAGGGATGCATAGATGTTTCACTTCTGTTGATATGATATGCTAAGATAATTTTAGATTTTAATATGCTAATTAGTTATTCCTGGTAAACAAAGGATCTATGTCCATTTAGATGTTTCTAACCCTTGCCTTAAAATAAATTAGGTTTTGGCAGAATACCATAAAGTGCAAATGGTCAGTGGTGTTGACACACAGCAGAGCTCTTTATCAGGCGAAACTTATCCAGAGTTAGTAAAACGACTGGATGAAGGTAATTGGGAGAAAATGCATCCTTAAGCCATGATCTGTCAAGTATGACTTTTTTTCTGTGTTTCTAAATGGGTAAAACAATTGTCAGTGAAAAAAATAAGCAACAGATGACATTTTGGGTCTTCTGTATCATTGCAGTGCAAGAAAATTGGACTGCCATTCTTGTCATTCTGTTCTTTAAGTCCATTGGGCATGGCAGTTCGGCATTCTACTAGGCAAGCACCTTGTAATGTTAGACATTTTGTAATATCTGCATATATCAGATGATTATTTGATGTTAGTTTCTGCATTCGAGTTTTTGCATGTTTGTGCTTTAGCTATATTTTCAATATTTCATGTTTTGGTCTAATGTTTATATAAAATTGAAGGCAAGAAACTCTCCAACTTTTTTCCCTTGTTAAGACAAGCTTTTGAACTTGAGATTTATCCAGTATATGGTCAACCAGTCTTGTGTCTGGAGTCATCCTTTTTTGGTCTTCTATATTGACTGGTCAGGCCTGGATACTAGTGTTTGTAAATAAAAGCAAACTGCAAACATTTTGTTCAACTATTTAGCTCATTTATAGATGAGTTATATAACCACACTCCTATTCAAACTTGGCTTTACAGAGTTTTTTAGAATTCTCATTCAAAACAAAGTGTTCCATGTACAATGTCTTGCTCTTTCAGCCTTCCAAACTGAAACAAAACGCTGAAATGATTACCTTCTGGATACCTGTTTGGCCTCTTTGGTGAGACCAAGGTAGATTCTTTTGAAGCATAAGGTTCTGGGCATTCATCTAAAAGCCACAAAGTTGGCTCCAATTTATAGCTGGGATAGATACTCTGCCTGTTTCTCATGCACTTTTAAGCTACTTAGTTCTGTTTTATCTTTTGCCATAATTCAATGAATTCTTTCATGCACTTTTAAGGATTGATATAGTTCTTCATGAAACATTTGACTACTAATTTAAAGCAAGGCTAACGGTCATGATGTAGAAAACTTGTGCAACTATACTCATCAGTATTGTATCTTTCATTAAAATAATTATAATGCACATGCATGTCAACGTGCTAGACAAAAGGTATTTGAAATGTTATGTTAAAAAAAATCATAGATAAAGCAATATAAAAGTTAATTATTACTACAAACATGATATATTTGAGAACACATGATTGATAATCATTACAAACCTATTTGTTTATTTCAAGAATTTTTTAATTAATTAATTCCAAGCTGCTCAAGCTACTTTTGTTCCTTAGCTTTTAATATAGCAACTCTTTCCTTCTGTTTTTCTTTGGACTTTTGATACACTTATAGTTACAACAACTTATGTTCATAATTGACAAAGCATCTTTTAGGTATATACCAAATAATTTATTTTATTAACTTGGCGAAGGAAAGATAGAATTGATAAAGAGAGGAAAATATGTTCTTTGCTAGTTTTTCTTGCCTCTCTCTTGCAAGGCTCAACCAAGCTAGTTACTGACCAAGACAAGCATGACCTGAATTCAATATAATTTTCTTTTAGGCTATAATTTTTTATGCATACCTAATTCATAGGCTGCTGGCTAGCATGGCTGGATTGAGTTCGTTGGATGAAAAACTTCTACATCAGTTTTGGAAAGGTCATATGAAGGATTATCTAGAGTCAATGTTTTAAATCTCATGGGACGGGGCTGTTCTGGTTTTCCATGGAATAAGATGCGCTGCCATCCAGGGGTGCCCCAAGATGCCTCAATTGGGATGTTGGGATGCTAAAGGGATGGCCTTGCCCAGATGCATGGAATGGTACCTCATCCCGATATCCTGCGGGGACCTAAATCCTTGTCTAGACCCACCCCAATGTGCTGAAGTCTCGGTAATGAAGCCTAAGTTGTGGTTAAATATGTATGGAGAGTACTAAAGGTGTTAGCACATACTTCTACCATCTATGTTGTCAAGAAAATATTGTTCCATATAAGTTGAACTTAACTTACAAATCATGGTTGTGATACCTAACCTACAAAGCCAAGGTTTGTCATACCATATTGTATCAACTGTGCCATATCAGACAGGTAAGGTACCGATATTGTTCCCAGGTTTGGTATATGAGTTGAACCACTCCTTGTCGGTCCAACCCAAGTATAACCACCCTGTATTGCTTGGTTTGTAGCACTACCATGATTGGGAGTGAGAAAAATGCATTGAGAGCCTGCCTTTGTATGGGTTGCGATGATAGTACCATGCAAAACCTGTGACATTCCAGTATGGTTCCCGATACTGGTTTTACAGACCTTATACAAATCTAAATTATATCTATTATACCTAACCTACAAATCTAAACTTGTAAAATGCCAAACATTAAGTCTTAAAAAATGGATAAGATGGCCAATCCAGAAAGTAGAAGAAAAAACAAAGGACAAGATGAAAGTCCTATGTATCTCAAGTTACTTTATCATCTCATATGGCATTGATTGCATTCATGCTTTACATGTCAGTACATTTGATCAATGCTAATCAAATAGTTCCAAATAATATATGACAAAAATTCATGTGGAATTTCATCATGCAACAAGTATAGGTCAGTTGGCTTCCATGCAAAATATAAATAGAAGCATTTCATCAACCAATAATCATTAAGGAATATAGAAGTCATTGTAAACATGCATTTTCCTGATAATTTTTTCAAACACTAGCAAACAGCCATGCTACCCAATCTATATTCATATTCCAACATGTCTAAGATGATTATTATCCATGCTAATTCATCAGCCCATCAATACTTGTTGCTCTAATGTGTAATGAAGAGCAAGTGTTGCTATTTATGAGGGGAAGAAAGAAAAATGGTTGAAGGGGCATAGGTGGCTTGAAAAACTTGAGTGGTTTCATGATAGAACCTCTGTATATGTTACAAAAACAGTCATGCTCTCCTTCCATTATGTATGGTGGTTTGGTCTTTAAATGTGATAAGATCACTTTGGAAAAAGCTTTACTGCTTACTCTCCTCTACCATGCCTAATTCAGTGTGCATCACCTGACTAAGAAATACTATAGATAATAAACAGTTTTAAGGTGTATGCCTTTTGGAAGGGAAGAAGACCATAGAAAAGTGGTGAGTGAGGAAAAGAGGGCAAAAGTGGATGAAAGATGGGTAGCTTGCAACCATGGCAGATCAATCAATGTACTTATCTTTGAATATTTTGTTTGAGGAACATTCAATTTTACAAGTATTCTCAAATAAGGCATATCAAAATCATTTGTTGAAAAATCTTACTTTTTTAGAATATAATAGTAGTCTAAATCGCAAGGATGTGGTTTCTTTTTTGTTTGATGCTTGCTTACCTTTTAAAGTTCTGTTTCTTATATGCATGGATTTGCTTCATAATTTGGAATGATGAAAAGACCCACTTTAACATGATATCAACCCTCCAAATGATATCGTGAAAATATGCTCATACTTGTGGATCTATGTCTGATTTACCATGCTTATACTGTTTTTGATCTTTTTTTGTTTCTTGAACTAAAATCTGCCATTATTCTTTTTTCATATGCTTCTTTAATAGTTGTGCTTAATGAATTGCCTGCTAAATGGAACCATGCAACTTTTGATTGTTTATCGTTGCTGTAAATCCGTTATCATTCCTCATGATTAAGTTCTCCTGTTCCTGTAGTCATTTGGCATATGAAGCCATGCATTTTGAGTCCTTTTCATCTTCTTCTTGCAATCGTGAGATTTCTGAATTCAAAATCAGTTGCTAAAATTACAAGTGAGGAAGCTTGCCAAGTAAGTTGTACAAAGGCAATAAAGGTGCCCAACCTTGAAGGGAAAGATAAAAGAACTACAGGAAAAGTATTGCTCAAAATAGACAGGATGACAAGTGAAATGCCATGTAGCCCAAACAATAGCAAAACCAAGAAAGTTAGAACCAGCACATTGAGCCCCATGATTAAGTCATGACACTGAATCTTATCAGTCTCCAATCTGGAACTATATATGTTCAATAGATTTTTGGAGTGTGCTGATTTGTGAGGAGCGAGGATTGTTGTGATCAATTATGTTTATTTTATTTGCGAATAGAGTTTTTCTAGTTTTAATATAACTTGATAAGTATACTCCTAATATTGAAGATGTGCATTCTCTTGTTTCTCTTCCATAAAAGAGTAAGCATTTAACCAGTATGGTGTCTTTCTATTTAAAGATGGGAGTTCTCTAAACCCATGGGAATACTGGATCATTTTCTACTCTCTCTTCCTTTTGTTGTTTTGGGCTTCAATAGAATCTGGAAAAGTGAAAATCATGGGAGAGCATATTGGTTTTCTTCTCTTGCTTTTTGATCTGGGAAGCAAGGATGGAGGATACCATCCACTTGGCGTTTTAAAAGGTGGCTGTGGTATGTGACTGGTTAAGGGACCACATAAAACATATGGGTTGTGCCGCTGCATATGTGGCTGCACATGTTGTTAGTATCCTTTTAATTATTTAAAATAAATAAAATATGTTGCAGGAATAATCATGATAGTAATATTTTGTAGCAAAATTTACTATAATAAGAACTAACAATTAATTCTTCCTAGTGAATACATAATAGTGAAGCCCAAATCACAACATTCCACTTACCCGTTAGCATAAATCTGCTTTTTCTACACGAACCCATGTACGAGTGGGCAACATTTGGTCTCAGAATGCTAAGCGGATTGCTTATGTGCCCTCATGATCCTTAATAAGCTGCCTTTTCAATCTATATGTGGTATGACTGCATATAGCAATGGCACGGGCAACATGTTTGAACCTGCACATGTAATCATATTTTAAAACAGTGATATACCTTCTCTTACATGTATTAAGTGGGATTCTCGTTTATATATATATATATGTATGTATATGTATATGTATATAGCAGAACTCAGAGTTTATATTTGGAATGTTGTGATTCTGCCAGGTGCTATCCATGGCTAGACTTAGAACCCTTTGTGGGTTATATTCCTGTTCTAAATTTACGATCACTTTGTTGGAAATCTCCAATCTCCTGGTCAAATTAGAGCTGGATAATTCTTTAATGCCTTTGATGCTCTTATTTGATGGATATCTAAAATTAATTCCTTAATGCCTTTGATGCTCTTATTTTTTAGGTTATTTTTGAAGTATGTTTTAGAGTCCTGTTTGATATAGGATTAATGTGAAGGTTTCCTACATTTTGGTATATGTTGAGATGGATAAGTCATCACTGTTAAATTTGTGTTTCAGCCATTTTAGGTGTCCTTCTACATGAAGTTATGTGAGATTCCGAATTTTCTGTTCTTATGAAAGATCTTGGGCGTCCATGTGGAGATTGAGTACTGGATTTTCAAGAGTTGTAAGCATGCTTGTGGATGAAGTGATGTAGTGTTTATAGAAAGGCCTATTTTGGCTAGATCAAAATTCAATTTAGGCAGTTTGTTTGAAAGAAAAATGGATTTCTTTATGCCAGGTTTGGCCCTTATGATCTCTGTCCCCCCACCCTCACTTCTGTAATTCTCTACTACTACTTCAATCTCTACTAATATTTTTCACGTTTTTCTCTGATAAACCTTGCTTGACCCTTTTTTCCTACATAAATATCAAACCTGTTATCCAGATTTCTGATAAACCTTACCGGGAATCACCACCAATTGAGCATTTTTTTCAGAAACTTGTTTTTCAGATCAATAACTCATGTTTTGCATGATTGAATTTTATAATCACCACAAAGCACCTTTTTTCCCATTGTTTTATGTAAGAGGACTGCAAGGTGATTTCTTGACCCAAATCCTTGTCTAATCCTTTTCGTGGCTGCTTGTGCCTCTGCAGGCCTTCCCTAATTGGTCCCATCAATTGGTATCTGATCTAGGATCTTGCTTTGTTATTCTTTGTTTTTTTTTCCTTAATTTGATTTCTATTTTGTTTGGTTTCAAGGTAGATGCTTTTCATCATGTTAAATTTAAGAAGATGTGTGATGATATGAGATCTATAAAAACTAATATGGCATCAATTAAAGCTTTGTTGCTTGCATATGCTATAGCCCAAGATGTTTGGGAATGCTATAGCATAGTGAAGTTCAATGATTCAAATACCAATACTAATGGTGGTACTAGTTTATTATCGGATTGGTATGGTACTGACCGACTCAAGCAGTACAAAAACTGTTAAGTGCATATAGAACAGACTACCTAGTGTATAAGGAGTTCATATAGAAGAAAAAGCTATTAAGGGCAACTAATTGCGAACAAATGATTGAAAGGTGCACTGGAAACATTAAATATGAAATCAAGAGAAAGAGTGAGCCCGTTGTTCCCAGATCAACATATCAACTGACCAACTTTCTAGAAGAACCATTGTATTTTAGTTAGTTTGTCCCATTTTTGACACTTGCCCATTGTAAGGTGAACTTTTCTGGGGAACCACTACATTAAATTCAAAGAAAAACTGAACTTCTTTCTTAGATGAATGTGAAGGGAGGTGATAAAACTTCTAACGATGAGGATGCAGTTTCTTCCTGAACTTTTCTGTGTAAGTCTTGGAGTTTCATTTTACCATGTACAAGAGGTGTGAATGAAGTTTCTTAGTTTTTCCCTTGGCTAAACAATTATATGCTCTTGCTTTTGGCACTCATAGTTGTTGTACCATTTAAAGACTTGTGCTCCCTGCAAGTTATAGGACCCAAAGGATTATAGTTGGGAACTTCGACAACTCAATATTCTTTTGATTTTCCATTATAATCAGCTTTAGTTTTTGCCTCATTTCCATATTCCAATTCTTGAGTAATTTTTGCATGTTTTCTTTTATTGCCAAGTTGGATAGTTTAGTTCTAGTATTATTATACTGGGTTCAATGCCCAAGCTAGGTTTTTATCCTTTATATGCTTCTTATATATTGTGTGGAGGTTTTGGTTGCATTTGCATATTAATAACATTTATTAAGGAACTTCTCATAGTGAGAGAATCTTCAACCTATTTTGCTTCAATTTGTATATTTAACCCAGAAGGCTAGGTTTGATGATTGATTTGTCTTGCATGCTTCATGTTGCACCAAAAAGCCACCTCAAGTTTTTTGTGGGACATAAAAAGGGAAAACCGGCATGGCTTGCCACTCTCTCACAAATAAATTTGTTGATTGGGACATGCTTATTTCTGCTTGAACTTGCCTTGGTACCTGCTGGTACTAGTTGGTACCAGTTAGGATAGCCAGTTTGTCCCATTCCATATGTTTTTGGTATCTCAATACATTTTCCTAACTCGGTTTTGTATTAGAACTGGTGCAAATTTCATGTCAGAATGGTACCATACTGATGGTACTGTTCCTACCCACTACTTTTCAATCCTTGGTGAAGAATCATTTTCTCATGAAAAATGTTGGAACTAAAGATTTATTCATGGAAAATCATATGAAGTGACAATCACTGACATCAAGGAATTACAATTGAAGGTGCACTGTGCACTCATTGAAGATTGCAAGCCATGAAGATGTAGTTTTTGAGTAATTTCTGCTTCGTCAAGGCATGTATTACTGTCAATCAAGGGCTGTAACTGTATCGAAGCACTTTGACAATGTATTCCTTCCTGCTTTTGTAATTTCATGAGTTCATGCCATCAGTCAAGTGATCAAATGCTTTGTAATCATAAATAAAAGGGCACTAGAAAAATTACTTGATATTGTGAGAACAAGAAGATCTCAAGTTGGAAAGGGACTTCGCACTTTAAACTGTAAGAGTCATCCCCACGGAATAAGTGATGGCAAATGGTTTCATTTGATTGATCATACATTACGTGTATCCATTTGAAACCTATTCAACTCTATTCTTTTGAAGCTTCTTAGGTCAGACTGAGTAGCGGAAGCTATTTTAGGCTCAAGATTGAATTTTAGATTTTATTAATAAGTTGTGTACTTCGTGATAGGGCTTAAAAGCTAGTACACAGTTATTGCATAGCAACTGTTTTGCTTCATCTTGCGACATGCTTGCATGCTTCTCCCAGCTTCCTAGATTACATTTCCAATTTAATGTTTTGTTGTGCCTTTGAAATTTGGTATAACATTAAAGATGGGATTGACCTCTTTTTGTGCTCTGCCTTATATTCATGGATTTAAAATATAATCAATTACTGAGCAACTTGTAGTAAGACCATGTTGGCTGATTAGGACAAGTGGCCTCTTTCTGTTTGTAATTCTCTTAGCCTAGGTCTTAAATGTAACCTTAGCACATTACTGCTAAATTCATAAGATCATTAGACCTAGGATCTGTTATATCAAATACATGTCCTTTTTGGAGATGGAGTGATTGGAATGACTATCATACCCCTTGAATATATGTCCTTGGTAATATAATAAGACTTTATATCATCTAAGATATATGGTAAAACTGCAGATAATAGATTTTCTGGATACATCAGATATTGAAGTCTACATACTTTACAATCTTCATCTCCTCATCAAACCCCTTATTTAACTTGTGTTTGAATATTATAATGAATCATTATATGCTGTCTGACAGCCAATTGTTGATATATCTTGATGCATTGTGGTATTTACTCTGACATTCCCGTCATTCACCTTGTGATATTATCTACCTAAAGGGGAGTTGACTGCTCTTTTCATTTGCTTGCAGCTCTATTAAGTTTTGTGGAAGGTCCTCCATTTACGCTGCAAAGACTCTGTGAGGTTATTTGACTTCTGACCTCAATTATCATGATTCTTTCTGCTTTTCAAGAAACATTTCCTATTTTAATGCTCTTTAAGCTGATTTTAACTCTCTCCTCAATAACTCACAGACCTAAATAAGTGATCCTTCCAACGTGCTCAGCAACAATTTTTTCAAACATTTTTTATTCGTGGTCCTATATAATTGATTTTTTTTTTTTGGAACAGATTCTTCTGAACCCAAAGGGCACATATACAAATCTCTCAAAGCTTGCATTGGCCTTGGAAAAGGTTTGTTAAGCAGAAGCTCTTTTGGCAGGCTGATACATGCACAATAGTTCTGAAAAAAGTTTTTTATTTGTACTTTATAGACTCTACAGGTACATCTAGCTGCTTGTAATTTCAAAACATTTGTTAATTTGTTTAATAAATTTGAGACATTGTCCCTTCTTTACATATCAATTTTAATATAAATCTGAGCTTTTCAGTAACTCATGGAATTTGTTTAATCTGAAATAGATTTGGCAGTTTAATTTTTATGGATGGTCTTGAATTGGCCAATTTCCTTGGAGTCACCCCTCTGATTTGGAGAGGTTATGGGTTTGAGTCTTGGGCAGTGTGTCCCCAGGTTTTTGACTTAGATAACTTACCTTGTGTGGGTCTTCTCTTTGCTCAGAGAATTTTTTAAAAAATATTGACAATCACTTAGCACTACTGTCTGCTAATGATGTCTAATGAGAAGGTGTTTTTTTTTGTGCTGGCATTCTGTCACAAGCATTTTAGCGAGCTACAGCTTCATAAAATTAGAGAATGTACTATGATCCAGATATTCTTGATATAGAGTTCTTGACTGGTTTCTTAACAACAAAACACTCACTGGCTTGAAGATAGGAGTTTCTCATGTGTTCTTATGAAATTTTGATTGCACTTGTAATTAACTAGCATCCTAGGTATAGCAATCACATTCATATCACTTGAGTTGGCATTGTGCAGGAAATGTGCTGTACTAATTGCCACTCAGAATACATGGGTTTGGAAAGCATGAGAAATTGTGTTCTTATCTGAATAAAATGCTTGTGGTATTGTTATCTAAGTAGTTTAATGTTGTGCTATAGGTGAACTTTCCACTTAAAATTCATTTATTTAATTAAAAATTTGGAGTGTACTAATCTTCTTTCTAATACAGAATTTGCTGGTGACATCTACCCTCACCATGTGCACCGACCCATATCCCACTGAAGTAGTCCAGAAACCAGATGAACCTGATAAGGCAAGCGAGGTGCCCTGCTGTCAAACTGATCCAGTCCCAAATGGAATCGAAACTGTGGCAGGTGATGGTGATGAAGAAATGACCGATGCAGAGGCTGATGAAAATACCACAAACACCGATGCTGAGATGCAAGAAGAAAAGGTTACTGAAACATCTGCTAGTGATTCTGACCTTAGCTCTGATGCCAATCCTTCCCAGGAGCTTTGTACGACATCTGAACAGAGAAATCCTTAAACTTCAGAGGTGCCATGAAGGAAATGGATTGCATTTAGTTTGCTTGACACTTGGGGGGTGAACGAAATGAAAATATTCTGTTCCTACTGTTTTATTTGAAGATATTAATGGTACCGTGTTTGGTTTGCATGGCCCTAACAGGGGAAGACATCATACATCCGTCGAACCTAAAATATCTACTCTGCCTTTGGATTATAGTTTTGCTATACATAACAAATTTATTGCAAGGGTGGTATGGTTTTTAGATGGCACTGGACATTGTTTCAAACTGTGAACATTATGAGGATACCAACTAGCTCAGCTGTTAAAACTGCTGGGTGTATAATACAGCCATACAGGTGACGAGGGTCAGAATCCTGCACTTTTCCTGATTTGGTCTAAGCTTCCTCCCATGCTAGTTCTCATGGAAAAAAAAAAGAAAAAAGAAAAAGCTAAGAAAACAACCAAGCACGCTACAGTTGTATATTTCTCTTTTCGTTAATCGGCTAGTCTGACTGTATCTTTATACATGGGTCTTTACATGTTAAAAGCTCATCCATGAGGCAAACCTTGTTTTTTATGGCTTTACATTCACGGGCAAGGATCAGATATACCATGAAGATTATTGAGTGCGTTGTATGTTCAAATTTTAACATTTTTGCACATAATTTAGAAAACAAGTACTTTTCTGAGAGGGTGGTAGATATTGCATGTCCTAGGTAACGTGTGAGTGATTTGTTGCTACATCTTTCCATCTCGTATTAGTCTTATATTTTCAGTTTTTTGATAATGATTTTCAAATAGTTAAAAAAATATTGTGCACGAAGAAAGATTTGAAACTTCTGTGATTTCAATCTAGTCATATATTGTAATTTATGCATATGTACCTTTAAAAAAAAACAAAGAAGTTAGAAATATTTGAAAAGCATGAAGCAGAACAATTATGGCTCAATTAATTACAGTATGTCTTCGACACTCAAGATTGTCTGTTAAATTTTCAGAATGGGATATGTACAGGAATTTATAGGATGACTTGTTTATTGTTGTTGTTTCTTGCAAGGAGCGTGGGTTTTTCTTGGCAAGAGGCTTTTTGTCTATTCTTTGTCAGTTACTGTTCCTAATGTCCTTTGGAAAATTCTTGGTGCACTGTCTGCGGTGCAGAAAATCCTAGCTGATTCGTACCATATTTTTTATTAATCTATATCGATCTTACTTGGTTTGATGGGACAGGATGGGATGATGACTAAATGGCAGGAATATCGGTATCAGTTTTAAGTATAACGTGCATTAATATTCGGTTAGTTTTTTTTTGAAATTTTTGAGTAGACCAAAATATCCTTTCTTTTCAGCTTACTTTTTTTTATTATCTTACTTGGATGCTGATTCTAAAATATTTTTTCTAGAACTTTTTGCTAAATTTTTTAATGTTTTGAAATCTACTACGGCTATCGACTAAGGAATCTATCCAAGGTTGAAGTAAGATTCTCCCTTGCTCTGAAATGTGCTATGAGAGTCCGGTTTAAGAAATCAATTTTCAAAGGTTGATATAAGATCTTACTTGTTCTGAAAAAGTGCTCTGGGTCTCTAGTCTAAGGTATCAGATAGAGTTTAAGGCTGAAAAAGATTCTTCTTTGTTTTGAAAAGTGTTTGGAGTATTTGGTATGAGGTTAGAATAAACAATTGAAGACTGTTTCAATAATTTTAAGATAAAATGTCATCTCAACAAGAAGTAAAAAATCCTTCTAGAATGTTATTTAATTTTTTTTATAGGTCATTTATTATACTAATTATTTTGGTAGTTAGATAAAGTTAATGCAATAGGAAACTATATAATACTTCATGATGTTATCCGTTATTTAACCCAGTCATATCTTGAATATCATAAGTGTTAGTTTTTTTCAATTAGTCACATTTTAGATAATAGATAGTGTAAATATCCTAGTATAGAAAATCAAAATATTCAATTTTCTGTTTTATGCCAGGATATCATAATTTTTGAACTAATATATCATAAGTTCAATTATATGATTTTTAGATCAAGTTATCCCCGTGCCATATTATCATATCTTGAAAGTTATATTTTAGCTAACCAATGATGGAAAGTCCTGATAGGAGAATGAAAACATTTAGTTTTTCTTTTATGCCTCGGTGTATAATTTTTTAACTAGGATATTATAATTTTTTAACTAGGATGTCATAATTTCTGAACTAGGATATCATAAGTTCAAATGGCCATGTTATCACATTCTGAAAATCTTAGTCAAGCTAATGCACAGTTGAAAAAATCATAGCATAAATGACTAAAGCCTTCATTTTTCGTTTTGTATCGAGATAGTCATATTTTGAAGATTTTCATACTAAAGTTTTCTTAGAGATTACATGTCATTGTACAACAGTACACAGCAGTATTCTGCAAACATATTTATACATGATTCCATGCCCAAACCATTTTATATCAAGGAGCAGGACACATGCTCATACCATGACGTACATTAATGCAGTATGAATTAGTTATGAATATGGTTAAATATAAGAAAACAGGGTGACACATCAAAAAACATTGAGCAAAATCACCACTGATCTTTGATTTCACAATACCATTTTGTCTTGAATAAGTCAGGGAGAAAAATGTAAAAGTGTCCAGAGTGTATGCGTTCGTTTACATATCCAAGGCATATATTTTGATCACATATTGCAACGACAAAATCTGTTTCCATCTTAAAAAAGGTGAAACATTTGGAACATCATCCAAATTGGCATAAACCTGATTTCGCATCTTTCAGTTGCCAACAATCTTACAAGGAGATCACGGATATTGACATAAACCTGATTTGGGATATACCATACGCAAGAGGTTGCACTCAGACCTTGTAAATGTTATTCTGCTCATTTTTTTCCCTCTCTCTAAGATAGGGAGACAGGCCAATTGAACTATAATTATCAAGTGTGAGACATGTACAAGCTTATATTTAGTTCTATATTAGTTATGTATTATATAAATCTTGAATGCTTATATAGAATCAAAATTTGAAAATACATTTTAGCTAGTCTTTTTTTGTATAAAATTTTAAGATGTTACAATTAAGATAGTATTAATGGCTCATGTAGACTAAGGACATTGCAATATAAATATATATGGGTTGCCCATAAATTGGTCATAATATTTATAATTAGATTTATAATATTTATGATTGAATTCGAATGAATTTGAACTTTTAGCCTCGTGAGGATGCCAAAGCTTTTAATGAGTATGTGGCTATGCAAGCATATATTTCAATATCCGCTAAACCGATACCAGGATCCGTACCGGTCAGCGGGTGATACGGTATGGTCCATACCGTACCATATGGTGTACCGGCGTGCCAAATTAAATAAAAAGACAATCTTTCTTCCCCCCTCTCCCTGAACCGATCCCGAACCGGACGGTTTCGTACCGTACCGTACCGTTTCGATATAATTTTTTTTTTTTTTATTTTTGTCAACGATCCGATGTCCGGACCGTTTTTAGGTTCGTCCGGACCGTTTTTAGGTGGTGAACCGTGCCGGCTCTTGGCCGGTACGGTACGGAACGCCCCGTACCGGATAGTACGGGACGGTTCCGGGAACCTTGGTAGTATATTTAATTTACATTCGCTATACATTGTATAGGTCTTGAATATCTATGTAGGACTAAAATCTCTAAATAATATCTTTTAGCTAGTGTTTTTAGATAAAATTTGAGATTACTAAACCTATATCTTAATTTTTGAGAATGCAAAATCCAAGATTCAAACCTACTTTCTAGCTAGAGGGATATAACCACTAAGAATATCCCAATTCATAAATAATCAGTAGAATTGGTTTTATTTTGAAACCTCTATCTTTAAAATCAATGGCATGATTAAATTCTCCCTGTGCAAATTATCATCTTGGAATACAGAAAAAGGTGGCTGGAATGTGCCAAAACTAGATACAATGAGTTGTTTTAACCAAAATCCCCGAATTTTTCAGTACCAAGCTTGACCCAGCAGAAAGAGCTACAAATCACAGCTAGTTTTCTGTTCTATGGTTGACGAGCTCAGCACGACTTGGATCCAAGTTCCAGATAAGGAACTATCTTTTGATATTTTCCACACTAAGATCCTAGAAATACTTCATCAAATTATGGCCCATCACCATATGAGAGCGTTCATTAGGTATTAAGATCATCTTACAAGGACCTTATTGGTCTATTCACCACCTGCTAAGAAAAAAGTCTCCAAGCAAATGTCTCAAACTGCCTTGTCTTCTTCCATATGCATCTGACAAAAATTTCATGCAGCAAACTTGCAAATATATATCACTAAATGAGCATCTGACAAAAATTTCATGCAGCAAACTTGCAAATATATATCACTAAATGAGCAACTGCCTAGATCACATAAAGTCACTCAACGCCAGAAAGAAGATCTCCCACTTGGATTTGACTGGACAACTCACTGCTGCTGTTGGAAAAGCAGCACTCCTGCAACTCACTTCAGAAATGAGGAAATTGAAGACCTTGTTTCATTTTTATGCCTGAAAGAGGTCCTCATGTCTATACTAAATCACAAATCAAGATGAAAAGAACTCTGTTTTTGCCTCCAAAGGCTGAGAAAGCCATATCGACTGACTCAAGAGAGAGGTAAGCACTAGCATTTTATTTTTAGATCAGGAAAATAGCAAGTAAATTCAAGAGATTAGAGAATTAAGAATAGCTACCAGGACCAACACACGCATCATCATCAAAATTGATGAAAATACTGGGACTGGGAAGCTCAGCTTAGGAGACAGATGCAAAAAGAGGTGACATGTTGCTGACCGAGGTTTACCAAAAACTTGACTATTGGCGAGTTTCTTTGTACATGTTGTCTGGAAAGAGGACTTAATGATTATTCATCCTATGAGAGTCATGCCAAGGCGTGGTACCTTTGGTCTGCCAAAATCAGTGGTAGGTCCACATCCAAACCATACATTTGAGGTGACTTGATCAATCATTACGATAATATTTTTCTTCGACAGAATCCAGAACTAGCCTCTATCTGTCCAACCAACAAAAACTGTGACACAATGGCAGAGAAGCAAGAATTCTAGACCATTCTCTTTGTAAAGATGAAAAAGGAATTTACCTTCAAAAAACAGATGAAAAAGGAATAGTGCAGAGCAAGATGAAATGATGAATGAAGTTTCTTCAGCATTTTTTTCAGACAGACAGATGTACTCTCACCAACGAAAGAAAAAGGAAAGATGTGCACATCCCTGGTGAATGAGCTCTACTCCAGTCAAGCTGTGTAAGATTCCAGGCTGGGAGGCAAAATTTCAAGATCACACATGCTATGATCATGACTGCAAGATGTATCATGTTTCGCTGGTCAGCCCATTTCAAACATAGATGTAACAAGCCCCAACGGTCACAGCCACAAGTCTTGCATTCACTTGCTCGAGCATTTCACAACCCCAAATAGATGTGTATGGGTAATGCAACCAAGGAAGACAATCACAGAAACTTTAAAACTACATGAGCAATTTCTTGATTCAAAATACTCGTAAAATTTCATGCCATCAGTTAGGATATATTTAGTTTTATCTACATGTGTATAATGTTACAACAAAATCAAGTTCTTGTGCCACATCTTGGCCTACACATGTACAAAAAAATCTGCCATATCACAATTCACAAACCAGGGGGTATGAGAAGAAAACGTGCAAGAAACTATTAAAGAAAGTATAAGCTTATCATATCTTCAGCAACCTGAAGCTACATGTTGCCTCATTGGTGTGAGCAACCTTGCAAGTGGAAGGGGCACATGTGCTCTCACTACAGTCCCATTCTCCATGTATTCCTTCAATAATTAAAAATAAAAATAAAAATAATATATATATATTATTAGGAAATTAAACATGAGTATTTTCTCTCTTTTTTTTGTGAGAAAATAACATCTCCCAGATTTATTTGTCATAATCCATCTTAAACCTCAAACATCTTATCTACTTAAAAGAGCCACATAAAGATGTAAGCAACAGGAATATCAAGATACCAAATATGGATAGTGAAGAAGCAAATACATTTATTATTTTAAAAGGATAATGTGATGGGAAGCAATGTACAAAAGTGTATTATACATAAATCATGGTTTTTAATCATATAACTATGTGTGGCAAACATTGGTGTCTTGGTGCACTTCCAAGCCTAGGCCAATTTCTGACAGCATAACCAACATGATCTATGTGTCACTATAGTCTGGAAGGACTTCAAATGCTTTCTTCCCAAAGGCAAATTAATAGAGTACCTGTCATTGGGACTTTGCAAAAGGAAACTTTACCAAGTGAATCATGTACTACTACTGATATTAAATTCACCTTTCCCCTTTTCCCAAAAGATCATGCCATTTGTAGAGGAGGTAACTTTAAATCTCTCTCCTCGACCCTTCATTTTCTTGTTGTATCTTTTTGTTGACCCCTGAAATGATTTTGATGATTACAAAATATTCGAACATGTATTTATTACTAACCTTTTCAATTATTCAAGAAGGCTCCAACAGCTCTATTTCGATTCCCTAGGCCCTACAACGGCTAGAACTGTTGGAAAACTATAAAAGTGAGGTATTTATGATGGATTTAAGAGATTCTTTGAAAAATTATTGAGTATTCAAGAGAGTATCAAGTCTTTCACCAACCAACTTTAAGTGAGCATTCAAGAGAGGATTCAAAGCTTCACCAACTCATCTTCAATCATTGAATCCAGCTTTTGAGGAAGTCAAGAAGCAGTTTTAAGAGCATTCAAGAGCATCTAACGTAAGGCTTCAATTTGAGCTTCATCGGCAACTACTAAACAACTTCGGTTTGTTGTAAAGTTGCTAGTTTCTTTCTTGAATATCTTGTATCTTCTCTAAGAGCAGCAAGGGACTGTGTCTTGTGAGTGTTGAAAGGTTATTAAGTGAGCCTATTAAAACCTAAGTTGGATTTCTTTAGTGAGCCCAGTGTTAAAACCAAAGAGTGTTGGATTTCTTTAGTGAGTCCGGTGTTAAAACCAAAAGGTGTTGGATTTCTTTGGTGAGCCCGGTGTTAAAACCAAAGGGTGTTGGATTTGGATTGTGATCCTGGTAAAATAATCCAACTATATTCTAGGAAGAATATAGTGGAAATCCCAAGTGGTGCTTAGGTAGTGGACGTAGGAGCAAGGTTGCTCCGAACCACTCTAAATTTCTTGTGTTTATGATTGTGTTTGCTTGATTTGTTTGTGATTGTTGAATTACTTGCTTCCGTTGCATAATCTATCACAACACCACAACACTAAAAGATTTTCAAAGTGCACATACTTGTAAGTTTTTTTTATCCCAATTCACCCCCCTCTTAGGAAGCCACCTGGGCAACAAGTGGTATCAGAGCAGTCTCTGAAATTCCTTTGAGTAAAGATTGATGGCACATCTATGAGTACCTCTTTGGCCGAAAGCCAATCCACAAACGAACCTCCACTTTTCACCGGAACTAATTACACATTGGAAGGCTAGGATGAAGATATACATTCAAGCCGTAGACTTCCAATTGTGGAAGATAATTCTAAGAGGACCTCAGACACCGACTACTTGAGTTAATGATGTTGAAGTTCCCAAACCTGAAGAGGAATGGGACGAGAATGATATGAAAATGGCCGAGTTAAATGCCAAAGCCATGAATTTACTCTATTGTGCTTTGGACCCAAACGAATTTAACAGAATTTCCATGTGTAATTCTGCTAAAGAAATTTGGGATAAGCTCGAAATCACACACGATGGCACGTCACAAGACTTTTGAAATTAACCTTCTTGTGCATAATTATGAGTTATTCAAAATGGAGCCAAATAAAACTATATCTGCTATGTTCTCACGCTTTACTGACATTATAAATGGTCTTAAAAGTCTTGCTAAGACCTATACTAATGCTGATTTAGTGCAGAAAGTTTTAAGATCTTTGCAAGAAAAATGGAAAGCAAAGGTTACAGCTATTCAGGAGGCAAAGATTTGAACACACTACCATTGGATGAGTTGTTGGGGTCATTGATCACACATGAGTTAGCCATGCAGCAAAGAACAGAAGAAGATTCAAAAAAGAAAAAGGCCATTGCATTTAAAGCAACTGAAAAGATAAAGATGAAGATTCAGATTTCAGATACCTCTGATGATGACGATATGGAGGATGATGAAATTGCCTTAATAATAAGAAATTTTAAGAGATTTATGGGCAGAAGAAGAACCAATAAATGAAGAAAGCAATTCAGAAGAGGAGACCATGAAAAGGAAAGAGAAAAAGACAAGGATAAGGACAAGGACAAAGATCAAATTCCAATATGTCATGAATGCAAGAAACCAGGACACAAGTCCTGATTGTCCAGAAGCCAAGAAAAAATTGTTCAAAAGAAAGAAAAAGAAAGCCATGCTTGCGGCATGGAACGACAGTGATGAGTCTACATCAAATGAAGAAGATACAACGAAAACAGCTCAGATTTGTCTTATGGGTTTGGAGGATGAGGTAACAACTTCTGAACAAAATTTAGATTTTACTTATAATGAGCTTCATAATGCCTTTTGTGAATTATTGTCAGAATATAAAAAAAGCTGGTTTGAAAATGAAGAGTTTAAAAAATAACTATGATATATTTGAAAAAGATAAAAATGAAGTTTGTGAAAGAAACAAAATTTTGCAAAGAGAATTAAGCATGACTTATGAATGACTTAAAACCACCCAATTTGAAAAGGAAGAACTTTTTGAAAAGAATAAAATTTTCCAAAAAAAAAATACTGATTTGCAAAAGGAAGTTCAAAAGCTGAAACCCTTAATTGAAAAATTAACTTTAAGCTCTAACAAACTTAAATTGATTTTGAAAAATCAAAAAGATTCTAGTAAAAGTTTGGAATCGGTTATAAAGGTATAAATACAAATAAGTTTTATGCATTCACTTCTTATGCTCAAAGTTCATTGCATCAAAACAATATAGACCTAAGTTTACATCACATGCTCTTATCCAAAGTCAAGAATTATTTGCTATGCATGTAATAACATATGTTACAAAGCATTTGAGTGTCATTTGAAATATAATGGCAAAAAGAAAATCAAGAAAATTTGGGTTCCAAAAGGAACCAATCCTACTAACTTGCAAGGACCTAAGAGAGCTTGGGTACCTAAATCCACTAGATTGTTTTGCATGGATATTTTGCAGCCATAAATGCAAAGAAAAGATAGTATCTTGATAGCAACTGTTCAAGACACATGATGGGTGATATATCTTCACCCTTGAAGAAAAAGATGGCGGTATGGTAACATTTGGTGACAACCGTAAAGAAAGGATAATTGGTATTGGTAAAATTAAAATTACTCCTTCCACCTTCATTGAGAATGTACTGCTAGTAGAAAAATTAAAGCATAATATGTTAAATATTAGTCAATTATGTGATATTGGCTTTAATGTTTTCTTCAAGGCTTCAATGCGTATAGTAGTTGATCCTCTTGACTCTAGTACAAAGTTCATTAGACATAGACTTAGCAATATATATATGGTAGATCTTAATGATATAGCTATATCAAGTAACACAAGTCTTGTAGCAGTGAATGATAAGAGTAAGGAATTAAGTCTATTATGGCATAGACGACTTGGACATGCTAGCATGTATACTATTGCAAAACTTATCTCAAAAGATTTAGTCAAAGGTTTGCCAAAGTTTAAAGTAGATTTTGATTATATTTGTGATGCATGCCAATTAGGAAAACAAATTAGGGAAAGTTTTAAATCCAAAAATATTGTTTCCACCACTAGACCTTTAGAGCTACTTCACATGGATCTATTCGAACCCACTAGGATAACAAGCCTAGGTGTATAAAGTACGTATTGTGATTGTAGATGATTTTTCAAGATACGCTTGGATTTTATTTATTGCACATAAAGATGAAATTTTTAAAGCATTTAAGAAATTTTACAAGAGTTTCAAACTTAAAAAATCTCTGTTATTTCTATTTGTAGTGATCATGGTACGGAATTCGAAAATCAATTTTTTTATCACTTTTGCACAAAGCACGGTATTGACCACAACTTTTCCACTCCTAGAACACCACAGCAAAATGATGTTCTAGAGAGAAAGAATAGGACCTTGGAAGAAATGACCCGAACTATACTTTGTGAAGGCAATCTTCCAAGATACTTTTGGGCTATAAATACCGCCTGTTATATTTTAAACAGAGTTTTAATTAGACCTATTATAAGAAAAACCCTCTATGAATTATGGAACAATAGAAAGCCAAACATTGATTATTTTCATGTTTTTGGTTGCAAATGTTTTGTACTTAATAATGGTAAGGATAACCTTGGTAAGTTTGATGCTAAATCTGATGAGGCTATTTTTCTTGGTTATTCAACTTATAGTAAAGCTTATCGAGTATTTAATAAGAGAACTTTAATTGTTGAAGAGTAATTTATATTATTTTCAATGAGACTGACATTGCATCTTCAAGAAAAGAAGATTGTGCTGATAATGATGCAGGTACACTTAAACATGGATTAAAGGACATGACTATCAAAGATAAGCAAGCAGGTGAACAACAAGAAGAGGTGGTAAGTAAGAATCATGAAGATCTACCTAAAGAATGGAAGTATGTACAATCACATCCCAAAGAACTCATTATAGGAGATCCATCACAAGGTGTTAGGACTAGAGCTTCACATAGGGATACACATGATTTAATTGCTTTTGTATCTCATGTAAACCAAATACCATAGAAGAAGCTGAAACCGACCCTAATTGGATGTTAGCTATGCATGATGAGTTAAACCAATTTAGGAGGAACAATGTTTAGACACTTGTACAGAGACCATCTGACTACCCTGTTATAGGTACTAGATGAGTCTATAGAAATAAGTTAGATGTACAAGGTAATGTAATTAGAAATAAGGCAAGACTGGTAGCTCAAGGTTACAACAAAGAAGGAATAGATTTTGATGAGACAAATGCACTAGTAGCTAGACTAGAGGCCATTAGATTACTTTTGGCATATGCATGTTTCATGAACTTTAAATTATTTCAAATGGATGTAAAATGCACTTTTCTAAATGGTTTTTTATCCGAAGGAATTTTTGTAGAACAACCGCCTGGTTTTATCGATCATTATTTTCCAAATCATGTTTTCAAGTTAAAAAAGCTTTATATGGTCTTAAATAGGCACCTAGAGCCTAGTACGACAGATTATGTTTTTACTTGAAAATGATTTTATAAGAGGTAGTGTAGCTACTACTTTGTTCATTCAAAAGAAAAATAATGATATTTTGGTTGTTCAAATTTATATTGATGATATAATATTTGGATCTACTTATGAATCTTTGTGCCGAGATTTTGCTAAGTTAATGCAGGATGAATTCGAAATGAGTCTAATGGGTGAGCTGAACTACTTCCTCGGGCTTCAAATCAAACAATCGAAGGAAGGGATTCTAATCAACCAAGCCAAACACATTAAAGAGATTATCAAAAAGTTTGGCATGGAATCAAGCAAGGAAGCTGGAACACCCATGAGTCTTGCATGCAGAT
The DNA here is from genome assembly GCA_021397845.1 of Areca catechu. NCBI lineage: Eukaryota > Viridiplantae > Streptophyta > Magnoliopsida > Arecales > Arecaceae > Areca > Areca catechu. The sequence goes on along the minus strand of CM038042.1, from coordinate 27,483,199 downwards.
TAGATAAAGATGAAAATGGCACAAGTGTTGATCAAAAGTTATATAGACGTATGATCAGATCTGTACTTTATTTAACTGCAAGTAGACCTGACATTCTGTTTAGTGTTTGTATGTGTGCACGTTTTCAATCAAATCCAAAAGAATCATACATTATCGCTGTTAAAAAAATTATCAAATATCTTAAAGGCACATGTAATATAAGATTATGGTATTCCAAGCATTCATCATTAAAGTTAATTAGTTATTCGGATGCTGACTACGGTGGCTGTAAGATTGATAGAAAAATCATCAATGGCACATGCCAATTTCTAGATGTTAACTTAATTTCATGGCACTGTCGGAAATAGAACTCTGTAGCACTATCCACTGCTAAGGCAGAGTATGTGACTGCAGGGAGCTGTTGTGCACAAGTATTGTGGATTAAGCAACAGCTAGAAAACTATGGCGTTATCCAATCTAAGATTCCTATCAAATGTGATAACACAAGTGCTATTAATTTATCAAAAAATCCAATTCAGCATCCTAGAACTAAGTATATAGAAATAAGGCATCATTTCATTAGAGACCATGTTTTGAATAATAACGTAGAATTAGAATTTGTGCCAACTGAGCACCAACTAGCTGATATTTTTACCAAGCCTCTTAGCCAAGATAGATTTGAAAAGATTAGAGAGTTAGGTTTATGTGACCTATCTTAAGATTGTTGACCTACTTTTTAAAAAATATATATATAAAGGAAAAATTATCTAGAGTCTTCAAAATTCAATTTAAAGCTATCGACCACTTCATTTAGTACTGATTTAACTATAGAAACCTTTAGTTTGATCTTTTAAGCTTTACCTGTGTTTTTGCTCGAGCCGACTCGAGCAATCCCCTGTCCTGTCGAGTCGACTCGAAGGACGGATTGGGTCTTTTTTTCAAATAGGGTTCCGTAGCTTTCAATCCTAAACCATTTTTTCATTTCCACTGTTTAACTCCACCGGATTCTCCTCCTAAGCCTTAGGAACACCTCTAGAACCCTTCCTAATCCCTAATCCAAGCTCAATGGCTCCTAGAAATGTCGTAGCAAAAAGACCTAGGAAGGTTATTCGATCCGTTGCGGAGGAACGGAGGACCAAACAGAGGCAAGATGCTTCGGCTTCTTAATCCATTGAAGAACAGCTTGAGCAGCAGCCAATCGAAGTTCCAGAAGCTCCACAACAGGTCATTCTTATGGGTAATCGAGGTAACCTCTGGAAGAACCGTGGATTTCAGTTTCCTAGAGAGAGAACTTGAGGATAGGTGATTGGCTTGATGTTCAGGATTGGAGATACTTTTGTATGGTTGATTTACCCACTTATCCAACCTTAGTCAGACATTTCTTTGAAAATCTATCTCTTGGTACTTTTCATCTTGAATCTATTGTTAAAGGAAAAAGTGTTGTGAATGAGCAAAAGTTAAGTAGATTATTGCATATACCAAAAGGAGTGTTTTTTGGTTATGAAAGAGAAACAAAGGACTCTAATAAGAGTTTTAGAAAGGAGTGATGTATCAGGGATAGTATATGTTCGAGCTAACCAATTGTCTTTGAAAATGAGGCTGTTACATAACATCATTAGCAGAGTGTTTTTACCAAGAACTAGAAGATTTGATTGGGTGAGCGAAAGAGATTTAATGTTCATGAAATTTTTGATTGAGGGGGAGGCCCTCAATTTGCCTTATATTATGATCTCACAGATGAAGGAAGCAGCTCGGAGGGCACGAGCCTGTCTTCCATACGAGATGGTGTTTACTCTACTCTTTCAGGATGCTGGTGTTGACTTATCAGACGAGGAAAGCAGACCTTTATTACATACTGACAGATACAATGTTAAAACACTGAAAAGAATGGGATTTCATAAAGTAGAAGGCCAATGGATTCGGAAGACCTCAGGACAGAGTTGTACATTATGATGATAAGTCTTCTGAGGATGAGCAGACTGGACAGCCATAGGACATTGAGATTGAGCGACCTACAGATGAGGCTGGATCTTCTGAGCCAGCACCTACTTCACCTCGATCACCTGTGAGAGATCCGGATACTAGTGGTTCGCATGATGATCAGAGATTGCAGACTATCTTAGATGGCTCTCTGCTCTACAGCGAGATAGAACTGAGACTGATACTAGGATAGATGTCTTACAGACTGAGATGAGGGATGAATTTCAGCAGATCTTAGCAGCTCTTCGGGAGATCAGTGCAGCTGGACCATCAGCACCTCCACCACCAGATGATGGACCTAGACCAGATGATGGTACTGACTTTGGATATGGAGAGCCTGAGCACTCTATTGGCACACCTGTTGTAGACTCTCCTACAGATGAGCATTGTACTGGCACATAGGCCACTGATTCACCTGCAGTCACTAAGGAGCAAAGCACTGATATCTCAGATACTCCAGCGACGCAGATTCTTTCCGATACCAGCACTTTGGCATTGTCAGATCCTCCTTCAGTATAGACAACTCCTATCTTGATTTTAGCTGAGTCTTCACCTTCTAGACCTAGAGTTGCTAGATCACCTATTCCTACAAGGACCAGACTTAGGGACCTTAGGCCTAGGTTTCCTAAGTTCAAACCACAATATAGCATCTTAGAAATTGGCTCTTCTTCTAGTGAAGATGAGCCCAGCCATACTTTTTGAGTTTAGATCTCACTTATTCTGTCCCTTTTGTTGTATGTGATACTATTTTGTAGTGCATTGACACTTTTGTATTGTATCACATCTTGTACTGACACTCTTTACATATATATGTTTTGGAAATCTTGTGTTATAATTGATATATGAATGTTTATGAATCATTGTGGATGAATGATTTGAATTATGTAAATTAAATATCTTGGTGAAATTATCTCAAACAATATTTTTACTTTTATCTTACTATTTCAACTTGTTAACCATTTCCCCGATAATGTATGCTTTTATTATGTTTTGTTGATGACAAAAAGGGGAAGAAGTGCATGAACATGAGAAGAATTGCTGTGAGCATGAAAATGAGAAGAATTGCATAAAAATAGAAATTAACCTTGTTACATGAAAAAAGGGGGAGCAATTATTGAAAATTCTTCTAAATATAAAGTATTGAAGTAGTATTGAAAAGTTTTCCTAAATATAATTGGAGATTAGTGTATAATGTAAGGGGGAAACTTTGTTTGATACATTATGATTCCTTATTGATCTGATACATGATTATAGCTTTAATGCATGATTAGTATGTTAACCTTATTGCTCCGATACATGTTCTTAATTGTTGATACTTTGACACTAGTTCACTTTAATTCTGATACAATATCATGATACTTCATTTATTCCGATACATACTATTTTGAATATGCATTGATACATGTGAATATCGGTACATAGTATGTTACTATACATGCAATTGTAAAGTGTTTTTAAAGCTTTTCATGCCCAGTATTTTGTCATCATAAAAAAGGGGAAGATTGTTGACCCTGGAATGATTTTGATTATTACAAAACATTGGAGCATGTATTTATTACTAACCTTTTTAATTATTCAAGTAGTTTTTATAGGAAGCATTTATCAATGTGTTATTTTATTTCCTACTTAATTGAAGTTTATTCCAATGTAATTGAATTATTTGATGAAGAGTTGTATGAACAAATTGTATTGAAAATCTCAAAGTTGTAAAGCCCTAATTCTTATTCTTGTAATCTTGTAAAAAAGAGCTAAAAATTAGTAAAAATGAATTTGAATATGTTAGATATCTTTTGTAAAATATTTTGAAGTATTCGAAAGACTTGTATTGGTTGGAGATACGTTTAGTTGAAATTTTGAAGTTCTGCTCGAGCCGACTAATGGACCAAGAGCCGACTCCTGTTCTGGCACGACACGGAGTTTCAGAGTTTCAGAAGTCCGAGCCGATTGGAAGATATTCAGCCGACTCATCCAAAAGTTCCAAATCACATGATTCAGAAACCCAGAGATTCAAGCAGACTCGACCATCTCGAGCCGACTCGAGTGTCGGGTTTAGACCTGTAATGGCTAGTTGCAGAATTGATTTTTTGAATTCCAAGAAGGCTCCAACGGCTCTATTTCGATTCCTAGGTCCTACAATGACTAGAACTGTTGGAAAACTATAAAAAGGAGGTATTTATGATGGATTTAAGAGATTCTTTGAAAAATTGAGTATTCAAGAGAGTTTCAAGTCTTTCACCAACCAACTTCAAGTGAGCATTCAAGAGAGGATTCAAAGCTTCACCAACTTATCTTCAATCATTGAATCCAACTTTTGAGGAAGTCAAGAAGCAGCTTTAGAAGCATTCAAGAGCATTTAAAGCAAGGCTTCAATTTGAGCTTCATCGGCAACTACCAAACAACTTCGGTTTGTTGTAAAGTTGCTAGTTTCTTTCTTGAATATCTTGTATCTTCTCCAAGAGCAGCAAGGGGCTGTGTCTTGTGAGTGTTGAAAGGTTATTAGGTGAGCCTATTAAAACCTAAATTGGGTTTCTTTGGTGAGCCCGGTGTTAAAACCAAAGGGTGTTGGGTTTCTTTGGTAAACCCGGTGTTAAAACCAAAGGATGTTGGGTTTGGATTGTGATCCCGGTAAAACAATTCGACTGTATTCTAGGAAGAATATAGTGGAAATCCCAAGTGGTGCTTGGATAGTGAATGTAGGAGCAAAGTTGCTTCGAACCACTCTAAATTTCTTGTATTTGTGATTGTGTTTGCTTGACTTGTTTGTGATTGTTGATTTACTTGCTTCCGTTGCATAATCTATTACAACACCATAATACTAAAAGATTTTCAAAGTGCACATACTTGCAAGTTTTTTTTTATCCCAATTCACCCCCCTCTTGGGAAGCCACCTGGGCAACACTTTTCCATTTTTGGTACACGATAGGTTTAGAGAAATGTTTAGGGACCGTAAGAAAATGGGGAAGTGTAATACTAACAGGAAAGGAATTTGCTCATTAGTCTAGTAGTTATAGAAAGGAGACACATTACACTTAGATAATGATAACTTTATTTCAGTGGCAAATCTGATGAAAGACACTATAAGTGAAATAGCAGCGACAATCACAGAGCTTTTACTCCAGACTGGTGGCATATTTCTACCTTATTGGTGGATCTTAAACCATTAGAAAAAGGTATCAAAATATTCTGGAAAGAACTCAAAGAAGAGTATAGGAAAAAGAAAAAAAATCTAAGCAGACTAGTGGAATAGCTGATGTATTATTTTCTAATAAATACCAAAGAAAGATGGATGGGAGGAGAGACAGAAATACAATGCTTAAACCGGAGTTGGGCTAGTTGGATCATACTTGTGTGGCATTATCATATATTGTCTTCCCGACAGCTGAATACAATAAGTTATAGTGAAACAAGCTTTAGTACCTCCCAGTGTGGCTTAATGCTTGGGTTAACATTGGGATGGTTTCATAGCTTCATAAGCTTGAACTTGTGGCATATTAATTATGACAACACCTGCCTGGGATATCTCCAAATCAGTTTATTGAAATCATGACAATCAGCATGTCTGTCCTAGATCCAAGGGGTACTATCAAGGCCCTTAGCCATTGTTCTTGAGAAATGGTTGAAGCAGGTGCATTCCTTGAAAGACAGTTTATAGGATCCCTATCTATAACAATTTTCACTTCTGGATCTGGCTACCTCAGTAGGTTCTGTAGCATGCCTTTTTTTTACCTAAAGCTGCCAAACTGAGAATCCTGCAACAATCCAAAAGGTCAATATCAAGTTGAGAGTTGGCACTAAAATGTTCTCAAATATCAATCAATCATACGATGATCAATGAATCCAATTCAATATTAGGGTGGAAGAAGAATGCATGATGGTGAAGGCTGAAAAGAGAAATGGCCTAAGATTAACCAAGAAAGGAAAGCACTTTTGGGAAGAGTCATGTGCCATTGGCACAGAATAAAAGAGCCATCCTAGAAAGTTTCAGCAGCAAACCTTGGAGAAGAAACACAGTAATTTATTGAGAACCATCTTGCGACAATTGTCTGCTTCTGGTTTACTAACTGGGTGAAGTAACAAATAGAAAGCTTGATAGAGCAACTGAATTTTGAGTATGATTATTGAGTGCTAACATGATGCAGGATAGTTGTGGATCACATGGTACAGTTCCAAACTGGAAGATCTTAGTCATAAAAGACTGTTTTATGTTAATTCATAAAATATTATGGTGTCCAACTTGATTGGTGAAAGAGGTTAGCATGGTAAACAACTAGAGAAAACTATAGCATTTGGCTATGTTGTCTAAGCAATTTGATATTCTTACTAAAAAGACTTGGTGAATGATGAACCAAACTATTAGTCAATTAACATGTAAAAAGAACATAATGCGGAAGCATCCCAAAGGGTTGCACAAGGCCTTGAGTTCTGAAACCAAGCTTCACTAAGTAAATTCTTAAGCTTCACTAAGTTCTGATACCAAGCTTCACTAAGTACATTCTTAAAGCAAGTGGGACAGAAGAAGAGGATAAGAAAACAAAGGGCAATGGAAGGATATGTAACTCAACCATAATAGACCTACCAATAGCTTCATGTTTTCCCATTCAAATTAATATATGAAAATATTCTTTATAAAACCTATCGTGTTTTTACATAAAGCTTTTAGGCATATAAAATCAAACCCTAGACACAATTCTAAACCCTTACAACGTGAACCAACCAAATACTATTTCCGCTTAAAGTAGCCAAAAACTAAACCAAAATTAATACCGAATTTGTAATTGGTTTCTTGAAGGGAGTCATATACAGCTACTTCAAGCGGAAAGAAACAGTTTTTATGTGCCTAAAGGCTAAAATAAATATCCAGTCAACATTCAAAAGCCCAGAACTTCATCCAAAATTCAACTCAATCAACTCAAAGAGTAGACCAAGTGCTAAGTGAATCTTAAATTTCAAGACTAGTCCAAGTGCTTGTTAAATCTTAAATTTTGAACTTAATAATTACATGTACACTCTAGCATGAGCGGGTGCGTCAAACACCTAATATAGTAATTGCTTTTGTTCAAGGAACTTGGAACCGATACCAGGCCCCATACCGGTCACCGACCGATACAGTACGGTATGGTACTGTACCATACCGTACTGGGCCCATAAAATCTTTAAAAAATCCCTTCCCTCCCTATCAAAAAATTGTTTAACATGAACCGGGCACGAACCGGACCTGAACTGGTCACCGACCGGTACCGTACCATACCGTACCGGGCTCATAAAATCTTTAAAAAATTCCTTCCCTCTCTATCAAAAAACTGTCTAGCCTAAACCGGGCACGAACCGAACCCGAACCGAGCCAAACCGAACCCGAAACGAGCTGAACCGGACGGTACGGTATGGTACGGTACAATACTGTATGGAATCTAATTTTTTAAATTTTTTTTAACGGTCCGGAGTGCCAGACCATTTTTTATATATGAACTGTACCGGCTCTTGGCCTGTATGGTATGGTACAGGATGGTACTGCAAACCATGCTTCTATTAGATGTACCATACAGACATGTTTGTCATCATATATCCTTGGTTAGTGGTTACCCTAATTTAATAATACAGATAATTATCCAGTCAAATTTGTGACTGAACAACTCATCTCTTTTCTGTTTCCACCAGCCCTTCTATTATGTTCCCTGTTTTCTCTTGTACCATTTTCTTACTCTCTATCAAAAGATCAGCTGGATTTCTACTGTTGCAGGAGATGACACAATTAAAGAACAAGACAGCAGGCTGTTCTCTCCAGAGATTGGATCAGCATCCAATAAAAATTCAATAGATCTAGATCAAGTAAGAAATATTTCTTGGCACATGCATGTGATTTTCTTCATGATGTCCTTGGCACATGCAATGTATGTAAGAGGTAGGGTGGGTGTTTGTGATCCTCCAATATGATTGAAAACCATTTTTTGTTTCCACGTTTAACATAAAATTGATAAACACACTCTAAGCTTGGGTGATGCACTTCTTTTGTTTCTCTCCCTTAAGAGTAGGAACTGAAGTGTTGAACTGTAGGGCATATTTACTTAAAAGTGGTTTAGTTGTAACTAAGTTAAACCTCAGGGATAGAGGCATTCAAAATAACTGACAAGGTTCACTGTCTTGGTACCAGACCTTATATTGATACCATCCTATTATAATATCGGAATGCAGTATGGTATGAGAACACAGAGCGTACCAAATATCGATATAGTACAAGACAGCATATTGGTTCGGTACCAATAAGGTACGATTTTCTAGCATGGTATAGTATCGACTAGTATAACAAATCTTGATCACAAGTATTTTTAAAAGCAGCCTATATGGCAACATATGCATATGCAGCCTCCTAAGCACCCCACATAGAGCCTAGACCTTGGTACGTAGAAAAAGTTACCAAGTGGGTTCCCAAGAGGCCTGCATAAGTCCAAGTCTTAGATAAGTGGAATTCTACCTCTTTAGTAAGTTTTTCTGATTTGTATGGAATTTAATTGATCTTTTTCCAACATTTCTTTTTTTATTATTATGAATTTATTTATCCTTTAAGCATTTCTATATATAAATTTCATAGATGTCTACCTAAGAATGCTAAAGCACCATGCGGTGCCTTGTTTGCCAACATCCTACAACCACCTTTCTGAAACTTTGCTCAAAATTTCAGCAATGTTATTAGCATAGATAACTTGAAAGCTAGTCAAATTTATAACATTTGTTTAAACAAAGGAAGCACATTGAGATCGCTTGCCACTTTTTATTCAACACTAAGATCCAGCTACACCACTGACATCAAGTCAGCTAGGAAGTTTGTGGAATTCTTTGAAAAGAGTGATTTTTATGGCACATCCAATATCTACTAAGAATTGCTTAGCAAATGATCCATCATAAGTTTGGAGAGGGGGAAGAAAGTAGGAGATTTACAAGACATGTTAATCTACATATTCTTGTATCTTAGTTAGCGTGCTTGTTTCCAAAATTTCAGCGATCCTTGCTTTGAGGTTTCGAGAAGGTTGGGGAGGTTCTTAGAAGGCAATATATACACAAAGATGGAGACCGTACCGCACCGTACCGTACCGGCAGAGGTGTACCGACCCATTTTTTTAATATAAAAACATTCTCCCCCTCTCCAAAAATGCATTTAAAACATAAAAAGGACCTGAACCGGGCTGAACCGACCGGTTCGTACTGGTACGGTACCGTACCATACCGTACCGGTATGGAAATCAATTTTTTTAAATTTTTTTAACGGTCTGGATGCCGGACCATTTTAATGGGCTAAACCATACAGGCTAGCTGCCGGTACGGTATGGTACGCCCCGTACCGGGCGGTACGGGACGGTACCGCGATCCCTGGGTACCGGTCTTGGTGAATTGAGAAAAAATTATCTTTCTCCCCCCTCTCAACTAACAACCCAAAAAAAAAATTGAAAACTGGTTCAAACCAGTCCGAACTAGACTGAACCGGCCAGTTCATCGTGGTTTGGGCCAGTTTGGGATCGGTTCCTAATTTTTTTTAATAGTTTTAAAGAGAGGAATCGATTTTTATAACCAAACCATGCTAGTTTAGCACTGGTCTGGTTCAATATAGGTTGAACCGGCCAATTCGGCATGGTTCGGCGATCTTTGCCTCAAAGTCTTATGCATGCACACGTGTGTATGTGTGTTTCAAACAAACCAAGTCTATTAAAGTCACCAAGTCATCCATGATTTGCCAATCAATGTCAAGCCAGCCAGATATGTTCACTGTTATAGTTCAGTTTAGGTATTTATAATGTTTTGTAATTAGCAAGTTTAGAGGTCATTAACATGATACTTACTGTTTCCTCCACCATTCCAACTTGATGTATGGTATTTAGAAGCATCCCCTTGTCATATGGAACAAAAGCTTCAACTGGTACCAATGAATCCTATGAAAAACAATTCCAAATAGAACTCAATGACTAGAATTAACCCCACCATATAGAGAATAATAGATTATATACAAATCTTAGAAAAATAAGCAATGGAAGAAACTTATACCTTAAGTTTTGTTTGAATTGCATTGCAGAATTGCTCTAGGCCATCACCATGTATTGCTGATATGCAAATTACACCTTGTTTTTCAGCTTGAGATTTTACTCTTTGTGGATCACCAGTCCTGTCAATCTGCAGCAAATATCACACAGGTATAACTATGCAACTGGAATCATGTAGCCAACAATTCTTACTAGTGTATCTGCCAGCATTTAAGGTGACATCTCACAATAAAATTAGATAGAGAAAATACCAAAAATTTGCTTACTACAAAAGGACCATCAAGAGTGTCACAGTTGACAATGGAAAAGTTACCATCACATATATGTTCCTTTATCTCATACTACTTACCAACATATCCTGAATATAGAATAAGCAAATAGTTCATTTCCATACATAAACTAATAATATTCTCAAATATGACAACGAAGAAAATATATAGTCCTACACACCTACCTTATTCCACACAACCAACTTTGGAATTGATGCCACATCTAATTCTTGTAAAACCTTATCGACAGCATCCATCTGTTGCTGAGCTAATGGATGGCTGAGAATGGTAGAATCAAAAAGACAAAATTCATCAATCTTAGTAACTGGATGTCAATGACAGAATGCAATATAAAGCTAAAGCAGTTATTCATTCATGTTACAAGATGTTACCTAATATCCACAACATGAACTAGAAGCGAAGACTCAGATATTTCCTCTAATGTGGCTCTGAATGCAGCAACCTGTACCAGAATATTATTTCAACAACAAAACAATTTGACTTCTAATCTTCATGATCATTAAGAAATATTCAGTTATTAACCAAGAAAAATGCAACTTTCTCTTTATGTATCGGCAAATATTCATGGCATTGACAAGTTCCAGAACCACAACTGACTGAAAGTTTAAAGTTATAAAAAATACATAAAGCACAAGGTAACCAACTGTGTGGATTATATTAGATGAAGCATGAGTGAAGCACAGCTACCAGGAAGCATGGTTTCCCCATGGAACTTCCTCATCTGCTTTCTGTAAAAAGGGGAAAATCAAGAAAATTGTATGGATAATACACATCTAGACAATGTAAATCTTTGTTATTGCTCAACAAAATCTAGGAGGAATGGAAAAAAAAATGATAATGTTTTGGAATTTAAGGTATTTCAGTTTGCTTTCCTTTCTGGGTCCTCAACTCCCAGAATCAGCAAAACAGCTAGAGCATCCTCCCTTGGCCTAATCTCCTTTGCGCAGGAGTTCTAGCAAACAGACTGGCATTAGAAGGAAGAAATATCTGCTGACTGCTCAAGGGAAACAGAAATGACATATTAGAAAATCTGCAACACAGTTGCTTGAAGCCTTGGTGTAAATGACTAATGTGACAACCAAATTAATGATCAAGACCATTCATTATAAATTGTGACATCCAAAATGTCTAAAAACACAGTTTCAAATGTTTTAGAGGCTTCTTACTTATGCATCAAGTGGTTAAAAAATAATTGTTATTATAATATAGTTAATAACAAAACAAACTAATTGTTTTGATTATTTGAATTTTGGTCAACATGTTCTTAGAAAATAAAGATCACAATGAACTGACGAATAACTGTAATAACACATAAATTAAGGTAATGGGCTGGCCTGAAGAGGCCTGGGCCCATTACCCATGCATGCTTGATGTGTGATCATAGATAGGAAGACTCTTGTTAGGAGTCTCCTCCCCCGACCCCAATGGAAACTACAGTTTGAGCTGCCTAATTAGGGCTAAAAAACAATAAATCCCATCTATAAAAGGGTTTCTTTCCTCCTCCGGTGGACTCCAATTTCTCGAGGAAATCTCACCAATTTGCTGAGCTATTCTTCAGGTTTTTTCCATAGATTTTCTCTCAGAAAAATCATTGGATCTTTACCTTTGGCACCGTTGGACTGAGGTAGCCATTCTCCCATTCTCTTCTCTCTCCTTTCTCGATTTCCACCCATAGCTGTCGCATGGTTTTGGACCAGCAAACCACCAGTTAGAGCTTGAATAGGGCTCCTCTATCTAAGCCTCTTTTTCCTTATTTTGGTGCCATCAATCCCCGCCGACTGCAGCCACCATTGAGAGCTTTGCCTTGCCATTGGACGCCACCATAGGCCACCATCCCGACCTTCTTGCTACCAGGTTTGAGGAAGATAAGGTGAGGGGGGGTCCCCTGTTTGGAAAAGAAGAGAGATTGTCCCTATTCTCTCTCTTCTTGAACTCTCTTTTTCTTTGTTTTCTCTTACTCTTCCTTCCCTCTCTTCTCTCTAATTGGGTCAAAGAGTTTTTGGAAGTGAAATTTGAGGGATTCTGTTCTTGCTCATGATCACCCCTAAACCCTTGTCATTGGCAAACACCCATCTTTAAGCTAATTTGGATTCTTGTTCATGATCCACTAGTTACTCGAATTCCAATCCCTTAAGTAGTTAGATGTTACTATCTAGCATTCTAGCTTGTTACGTTGTTTCTCTCTTAAATGGTTTCACCATGAATTTTCATTATAATTTCCTGGATATTGATTCAGTACAATGGGTTGCGATCAACTGAATAAGAAGACATTAAGCAAGAAGATTTATATTTGGATTCCTAAATCAAGGTAAATCCCTAAATCTTTAGTTATTAATTAGTTATGTATTAGATACGGTTAAGAAATTTGGGATTAAGAATAATTCGGATATTAGGACTTTGAACATAGAATTCTAATAATAAATTATTATTTTTTGTGCTGATGGTTGATCGAGGATGTGTTGGAAGCAAGGTTCTCGGTGCCGTTCCGAACTGCTCGGTTTGGGGCATACCGTACCAAACCATCCGGTTCGGGACGTACCGTACCATCCAGCCAAGAGCCGGTACGGTTTAGCCATAAAAAACAGTCTGGAACCTAAGACCGTTCAAAAAATCCTATACCAAACTGGTACGGTGGTGAATTTTATCCAATTCAGTCCTGTTCGGGCCCGATTCGGCCCGGTTCGGGTCAAATTCGGGTTAAACAATATAGCCATGAAAAAGAAATACTTTTTTTTATAAATTCATATACCCGGTATGGTATGGTACGTTACGGTACCATACCGTACCAGTCGATGACGGTACGGGACTCGGTATCGGTTCAGTATTCCTTGGTTGGAAGTATGTCGACATGCTAGTCATGGACTGGTAAAGCCTATTCCAAAGTTATCGTCTATAAATATAAGAATTCCTAAACATTTGATCACCTATTTATATAAACATTATTTTGTGCAACGGTGATTTTGATCTATGGTTTTTGATAATTGCATGTCTCTATGATATTATGTATCACATATCACCGATCCTGACTTTAGTGAGTTTTGATAATCTTGTTCATTGAATTTTTCAAAAGAGTGCGATCTTGAGATATAATACTTAACAAGTATGAACTTAAATAATGTGATTGAATGATTGGATTGTGGTGCTCTGCTAGCCACTTTATTGGTGCCCTGTCATGGGCTTGAAACATGGCTATGGTAATTTAGGGTTAAGCACTTATGATCCTTTGAACTAGCCACTTTATTAGTGCCCCATCACAGGCTTGAAATGTGGTTGTGGTAGTTCGTAGTCAAGCACCTGTATGGTCCTTTAGACTAGCCACTTTATTGGTATCCTACCATGGGCTTGAAACATGGTTGTGGTAGTCCACAAGACTAACCACTTGGTGTCCTGTCATAGGCTTGAAACATAGTTGTGGTAGTCCAAAGCAGAGCACCTTTATATGATTGGATCCAATGCATGTTGTCTTGAGATAATTATATGATGCACAAAAAGACATGAATTTACTATGCATGTTTTATGATTGTGGTATTTTGTGGTATGAGATTTATGACTAACAGGCATCGATACTTTCTCATTTATTATTATTATTATTATTATTGATGTTGGTTTGTGGGAATTCTTGCTTCGTTGTAAAGCTCACCACCCATTCTTCCCTTTTCTTTTCAGAGTTACAAGATATATGTATTTGGCTATGGTTGGGAATATGATTAAAAGAATTAATTAGATAGAGCAACATAAGTATAGTCGGATGACCGAGTTTTGTAAAATGTACAAGGTTTGGTATTTGTTAATGTAAAGTATATATTATGAATTGAGATTAATTGTGTACACAGAATTTTGAGGTTATAATGAATTTTAAGGCCTTGTATATTCTTTAGGGCCTTGTCCTAAAGAGTGTGCGGCTGTCATGTAACCAACCCATGTGCTAGGTTTGGGGCATGACACTAAGTGCTCATCTATCTCATACCATATATATAGTCATACCATTCCAAAATTGATGAATAAAAGTACAAAGGCATGTATTCTATACCTCATGTTGGACTGCATCGTTGTGACTGTAGCGATAGGCACTGTTATTTACTTCAATAATAATGTACTTAGAATTGGGTAGATGCATTAGATAAGATTAGATATATTCTTTTCATATTTTTCCCAGAAATAGAAAAATATAAAAAGTTGTAAAATATTTGAGGAAGTAACATGAAGCATGCATTATGGACATCTGGTCCGGACTTCTTGTCACTTGGTTACATGAAAGGTGTAAAAGCCAAAGGTTCTAGTTTAAGACGAATGCTACATGCACTCACACAAGTGCATGCAGTCAAGCATTCTCCTTGACAGGCTGGCACCTGTCCATTCATAAAAAAAAAAGGACTGAATAGAGAAAGCAGTTCTCCCATCACTTCAATATTCTCTCTCTTCCTTTTATTCTCATCTCATTCTTCTTCTCCAGCATTCCACCTTTCTCTTTGGTCTTCCATCTCCCAAGTCTTCCATTCCAGTCGCAATCTCCATCATCCAGTCACTAAAACTGGCCCCAACCAACCATCACCTGCTCTCGCATTATGTTCCTTACCTTTGGAATCCAAAACCATCACCCTGACCTTCCCACCTCCTGTCACTGGATATGGCACCCTCCCCACTCCCAGTCTCCCACCCTACACCATTGTGTTGTTTGTGTTATTTTAAAATTGAATCCCACCCTATACCTTCACATCAATTTATCAAAACTATTTCCTAGAGTGAGAAAGAAAGTACAATTCCACAAGCTGTCAGTTATATGTTTTTCATATCTCCACCATGGCAAAGACTCCATCTAAAAGTCCAATACAAGAAAGGTATCAAATATTTGCATCTCCAAACAAAATAATCAAAAGAAATATGAAAAAAGAGTTTCAACTTAGCATAACCAAAAGAAACGTGGGGAGATTTGATAATAATGTGATGCCTCAAGGAGATGCTCACATGTAACAATTCAAAGATTTTGATAAGGCAATTCAAAGATGCACGGGTTCAAATTTATGTATCTAATAGCTGTTTTGAACACAAGGGAATTATATACCCCAGTCATAACTTTCATAATTTCTCAAGAACTCGCATTCCAAAAACTCCAAAGTCCAAATTGTTGATATCAAGCATTAATATTTCAAAGTCCCGAATCAAAGGGCACAGGAATCAATGGGTAGGGTGATGAAGCTTCATATTCCATGGGAGAATTTATGGCTGGAGATGGCAGGTGCTGGTGGATTGTCTTCAATAACAGTAAATCTGAGGCCAACGGTGGATGGGGTTGGAGATGGCTTAGGTGATAAGAAACTAGGTCAATGTTGCCTAAAGCATGGGGTTAATGGAGGCTAATTGATGAACATGGTATGAGGTTGAGGGATGAGGAGGGGATGGTTTTCAGTGATGAGTGGTGGAGGCCAACAAAAATAATGGATACAAGTATGCCAGGGTTGGGTTGGAGGGGGAAGAAGAGGACATGAAAGGAATGAAGAGAGAGAGATTTGCTAGGATAGGCAACTGGGTTTAGCCAGTTTCACACTATTTGCTTTATTTCAACTTTATTTAAATGTTTAAAGGCGGAAAAATGTCCAACAACCATGATGCCCTCATACAAGTACATCTAGTTCCCTCTTGGTTTAAATCCTTTGGCAAGACAACGATTTTACAACAACATCCATATAGACTACTTTGCAGATCCATCCAAAAGATTGACTGATCATGTTATATATCAGTACATTAAAAAAAATAACATAAAAGTGTGAGGGTATTCAAGTCTACCTTGAATCTGATCAAAGTATTCAATTTCCTTTTAGAATAGGACTAAACAACCAATAAAAATAAAATCTCATTTACTTACATAAGAACAATCTGATGCGGGACGGGATTCTAATATGATGCAGGATGATATGCAAGGGATGAACATGAAAAAAAATCATATTAAAGTAAGCAAATATTTTTTTATTTTTTTATGATTTTTATTTCCGAAACTAGACAAGATTAGGTTAGGATTATCCTGTAAAAATTAACATCCTACCCACATGCTAGATTAATCAAAAAGAAAAAAAAATCAGGATCCTAGGTCTAAGAAGGCCTATTAGGAGCATGTTCACCTTCAAGAAATTAGACAAAAAGAGATGGGAATTAGGTTTGGCATACCAAGCAATGATTTCTAGTTGATGTGGAAGATTTCGCTCCGCTCAGATCGGCGCCTGGATGATCGGGTCACTTTCTCGCAAATCCACCGATTTTTTATCAGCTTCGTTCGAGGACAAGGAAGAATTCATCTAGAGGGGGTGGCACCGGAAGGATCCTGCAAACGTCAAGGATTAGTGATGTAGAATATGAGAAAATTACTAAACATGATGGAAAGAAGAAGATCGGACGGAAGAGAGGCTGCAGGGGCTGGTGGCCTTGGATGAAGCTTTGGGCATCTGGATCTTGGAGAGGGCTGATGGTGGGCGTCTTAGGGCTTGGAAGAAGGATGCTTTGGGCAGCTAGGGTTTGAGGAATTAGGACACTCAAAGTTTCACACCCACACTTTCAAAGAGGAACACAAGTTATCACAAGAAAAAATTACCATAGTTTATTTCATGAATAAAGATTGATTACAAGAGGAGGAGAGGGTGGGTATTTATAGATTCATCCAACCCTTTCCCTGTCAAACTAAGAGGACACAGTATGAATAGGATTAGGAGAATAAAGTTGAGTATAATAAGGAGTACATAATTTGAATAGAATTGGTAGACTGAAATCCTTGTAGAACTTGGACATCAACTCCTTTGACTTGGAAGCTTTGACTTTTTTCCATGGGCTTGGACTGGTATGAAATTCTTGCTGGGCTTGGACTGGGTCAAAGCCTTGGGCATCTTGGACTGGGTCAAAGCCTTGGGCATCTTGGACTGGGTCAAAATATGGGGCGCCAACTTCATGATGGGCTGGGGGGCGTCAACTGCTATGGGCCTTGGACTGGGGTGCCAAGGATAGGGATATGGAGCGGCACTTCTTCATGAAATCATGTGGGCTTGAGGCGCCTAATGCCTGGTATGCTGGGGCACCATCTCCTGGAGGGCTTGGGCAGTATGAAGAAATCCAGATGCTGGGTTGGTGACTTAAGTGTGGGTCCAAAGATCCTCCTCTTAAATAAAATTACATGGACTTAAAAAGGCCTAACTAACAAGACTCAAAATAGGCCTGAATAAACAATGAACTCACTAAACAGATAAACATGACTCAATGAACTAAACAAGGAACTTCCACCGACTTAGTGAATCCAGCTGGCTCACTTTATTACAAGACTCACAAAATTTGGACTTTATTACAGGACTTAATAAAAATTGACCAACACATGACTTAGAGGACAAATTGAAGCTTGAAGTCTATGTCTGATCTGATGTCCCCATCAATTCTCTCGGGATGGGAGGAACTCAATCCTGTCAAGTAGGAAGGTCGATCTGGCTTAGGTATTGCTCTGACGGGTCTAGGTTGAGGTGTTGCAGATCCTCGAGTGATCCACGAATTCTCATATCTCAATCGACCTTGCCAACGAACCAAGTAACTGGTAGCCTTTGATCCGGGTACTAGTGGCTTGGTCATCCAGGATACGCTCAATATTTTCTCTCACAGGCTAAATTGATGTGGACACTCAGGGTTGGGTTCGCTCTCAAAGAAAGTGTTAGGCTCAAACTCACTGGATATCATTACTGGCTCCCTATACTCAACTAAGTCTAAGATATTGAAGGTTGAGTTTAATGCCTAATTAGGTAACTCAGGCACTAGTTCCAACTCTCTTTATCACTTTGATGGATCCACCTTATAGGTATATAGCCTAATTGTTACAAAATTTTTCTGGCGAACTCTTAGACTCTTTTCGAGAATTAATCATATTTTTTTATAAAAATATTGCTTACATTAATCTTATGATTAATTTCTCATGCAGATCTCTAAACATGCCGTGCAAATGACACACAACAACTCCTATTGACATGCAGACAAAACACCTAATGCAGGCAAATAACTCATAACAACACTTATTGATACGCAAACTCGACTAACTCTAAACTATAGTTGTGGGTTTGACCTTTGGTCAGGTGGATGACATGCAGATGAGAACTTGACATGCAATCCTAACAGATGCCATAGGGTCCTCCAAAAGTAAGATGCAAACATGACATGCGTAATGAATGAATGCAACATGCAAACTTCTACAAAATACAATCTAATAGTGAGAAAAATATAAAAAGTTTCAGGAAATGATAGAAAATAAAAGGTTGGTTCAGGGTTAATCTGGCAGGGTAAGAAATAAGAAGATGGTTCAGGGTTAATCAGAAAGAGTAGAATACAAGAAGAGGTTTCAGGGATGAGTCCTAGACTAATGAGATTGACCTTATGGGGTTGATGTATACCTACAGGGTCTACAATATGGAAGAATGGGTCATTAATTTCAAGGAAGAGATCTTCAATGGAAACTACAGAAGGGAATTCATCCTGAGAGTACTGATAAGCCAAATCTGTAATAAAGTCTTCTGGTTCATGAAATTTAGGACTATGCTCTATAATTGGACTTTCTTCTAAAATCTCCTCAGGTATAATTCTAACAGTAGTATCTGGGTTCTCTTCCTCTAACTGGTCTTCCACTACAAATTTAGTTTGGATGTGGTTAGGGTCAGCTAACTTTGGATTGGCTTCTATCTAGGTTTGGTCAGGGTCAACTAATTCTGGTTTGACTTCTATCTGGATTTGGTTAGGGTCAACTAATTCAGGGTCTTCTATAGGTATATCTTCTTCTTCTTCCTCATACTCATCTACTAGGCTCACATCGGCTTCATATATCTCCTCTTCAAGGTTATTCTGGTGAACCAATGGGGTGGTAAGAGGGGGTTGGCTAAGGAAAAATTGACTAATGACTGGGGTGAGGGTGGGTTGACTAAGAGGAAGTGGACTAATACTGGGCTCATATCTAAGGGTACTAATCCTATGGGTTGCTTGGTTATTGGATTGGGTTATTTGGTTTATCTGGGCGGTCAACTGGGCAGACTGGTTTTGGGATTGGGTATTGGACTGGTTAATCTGGGTGGTTAATTAGGCAGTGGATTGGGCATTCAGTTGGTTCATCTAGTCAAATCGTTCAGTCATGGCTTTCATGAAGATCTCAAAGTTGGATTCCATGGCTGAGCTAGGTTGGGGCTTAGACTGTTGATATTTGGTTCGTAACCTAGTGGTCATGCAATCAATCACTCAAAGTGGTATGGTGCAGTCAAGCATGCAAGGATCAGTACGTTCTAGGGTTTGCTAGACCTAGAGCCAAAATTGAGTGGGACGACTCAACTTACACCCAACTCAACAACTAATCCTTCCACTGGTCAGGTAAGAGGTGGGGTGGTGGGAGGCTCCCCCTGCCTGTGATAGGGTCCTAATTAAATAACCACCAATCCACTTAGGATGTTTGCCTCTGAACCTCTAGCCTTAGACACCAGTTTTCAGTAATAGTTGGATAATTGAATGCACTAGCTTTCCACACAACTCGGACCCGACCTGTTGGTATCCCTAGCTCACTAGAGCAAATTAGGTCTATTAATTTTAATTAGGTTTGGATTCTGATGCTGGATAGTTTTGGGTCCAGAACAGGTGATGAAATCCTGCCCTGATCTGAGATATTGAGATTGCCCTTAATATTAGTTTAGATGAGATGATGCACAATCAATGACCCAAATGCAATCTAATAACAAACAGAAAATAAAAATGTTTTCTTGTCTTTTTATGAGGTGGCAAATTAACTTTAAGTTGGTTAAGTTATCAAACAAAATTGGCTAGGATTGGGTGGGGTTTGGTAGTCGATTAGGTTTGGTTTAGTCAGATATGCAGAAACTAAAATTAGGGTTTATTTGATGCAGAAGTTAGCATAGATTTCAATACAGAAAAATTCTAAAAAATTTATAGAACATAGAATGACGTGTAAGGATGCTTCATACCAAATTTCATGCAAAACAAAAATGGTATGATGATGCAAAACCTAGGGTTTCTAACTGGGTGCAGGAAAAGATAGATTTCTGGTTAGGGTTTCTAGGATGCCTATTTTTTTTGTAATTTTCGGTTCCGTAAAATCTAAGAAAAATATCAGTAAAACAGAGAACTCAACATAGATGACGTGATGCAAATTTCAGAGAAAAATAAAATACCTAAGATGGTGAGTCAGACCAAAACTCAGACCCCTAACGAAGATGACAGGATACAGATTTCTGTTAGGGTTTTATTTTTACTATATTTTTGTATATTTTCGGACATGAAAAATTCCACAAAAATAATAGGAAAACAGAGGAGAAAATAGAGGATATTCATCGTGAAAATCAGAAAAAAATAAAAATGTTTGATGGGGGAAACAATCATATGTTTTGAGAGGTTATGCAAAATTCAGGATGCAGAAATCTAAACTAAGATGCAAGAACATGCCCTAAACTGTGCTCTAATACCAAAATTAATGCGAGAAGGGATTCTAATATGATGCAGGATGATATACAAGGGATGAACATGAAAAAAATCAGATTAAAATAAGCAAATATTTTTTTTATTTTTTTATGATTTTTATTTCCAAAACTAGACAAGATTATGTTAGGGTTATCCTGTATCAATTAGCATCCTACCCACAAGCTAGATTAATCAAAAAAAAAAATCAGGATCCTAGGTCTAAGAAGGCCTATTAGGAGCATGTTCACCTTCAAGAAATCAGACAAAAAGATATAGGAATTAGGTTTGGCATACCAGACAATGATTTCTAGTTGATGTGGAAGAGATCGCTCCGCTCAGATCGGTGCTTGGATGATCCGGTCACTTTCTCGCGAATCCGCCGGCTTTTTATCAGCTTCGTTCGAGGGCAAGGAAGAATTCATCTAGAGAGCGTGGCACCGGAAGGATCCTGCAAACGTCAAGGGTTAGTGATGTAGAATATGAGAAAATTACTAAACAGGATGGAAAGAAGAAGATCGGACAGAAGAGAGGCTGCAGGGGCTGGCGGCCTTGAATGAAGCTTTGGGCGTCTAGATCTTGGAGAGGGCTGATGGTGGGCATCTTAGGGCTTGGAAGAAGGATGCTTTGGGCGGCTAGGGTTTGAGGAATTAGGACATTCAAGTTTCACACCCACACTTTCAAAGAGGAACACAAGTTATCACAAGAAAAATCTACCATAGTTTATTTCATGAATAGAGATTGATTTTAAGAGGGGGAAGGGGTGGGTATTTATAGATTCATCCAACCCTTTCCCTGTCAAACTAAAAGTACATAGTATGAATAGGATTAGGAGAATAAAGTTGAGTAGAATAAGGAGTACATAATTTGAATAGAATTGGTAGACTGAAATCCTTGTAGAACTTGGACATCAATTCCTTGACTTGGAAGCTTTGACATTTCTCCATAGGCTTGGACTGGTATGAAATTCTTGCTGGGCTTGGACTAGGTCAAAGCCTTGGGCATCTTAGACTGGGTCAAAGCCTTGCACATCTTGGACTGGGTCAAAGCCTTGGGCATCTTGGACTGGGTCAAAATATGGGGCGCCAACTTCATGATGGGTTGGGGGGCGTCAACTGCTATAGGCCTTGGACTGGGACGCCATAGATAGGGATCGGGGGCAGCACTTCATGAAATCTTGTGGGCTTGAGGCGCCTAAGGCCTGGTATGCTGGGGCACCATCTCCTGGAGGGCTTGGGCAGAATGAAGAAATCCAGATACTGGGTTGGTGACTTAAGTGTGGGTCCAAAGGCTCTCCTGAATAAAATTACATGGACTCAAAAAGGCCTAACTGACAAGACTCAAAATAGGCCTAAATAAACAATGAACACACTGAACAAATAAACAGGACTCAATGGACTAAACAAGGAACTTCCACCGACTTAGTGAATCCAACTGGCTCACTTTATTACAGGACTCACAAAATTTGGACTTCATTACACGACTTAATAAAAATTGACCAACACATGACATAGAGGACAAATTGAAGCTTGAAGTCTGTCTGATCTGATGTCCCCATCACAATCACCCACCAATATAAAACATAATTAGATCCCAAGGAAGACTAAACCAAGGATCACTAAACTAGAACTAAAGGACGTACCAGCAGCAACCGATTCGGTAGGGTTAATAGTGCCCAGCTGAGATGTACCGGAACTAAAGGTAAAGGGAGAGGGGAGAGGAAGGGGGGAGGGAGAGGTGTACTCATTGTTGCAGGCAAGGTTCACGGAACCGTCCGGTACAGGGCGTACCATACCATACCGACCAAGAGCCGATATGGTTCACCTATTAAAATCGATCCGGTACTTAAAAAAAAAATTCAATTCCATACTATACCGATATGTACTGTTCAGTTCGGCCTAGTTCGAGCTCGGTTCAGCCCGGTTCAGTTCGTCAGCGATCCTTGCTTATGTTCGGCTCAGCGATCCTTGCTTAAGAGGGGGAGAAAGATTGTTTTTTTCAATTTAGCAATGTCGATACATATACTGGTACAGTACGGTATGGACTGTACCATACCATATCGGCCGTTGACTAGTACAGGTTCCGCTACCGGTTCAGTGATCCTTGGTTGCAGGACTCTTACCTTGGCTAACATCATCATCATGAAGCTATTGTCATCATGGAATCATCGCTAAGCTGTCATTGACTCATCATCATGGATCATCAAAAGAGGGTAGGAGAGGAAAATCAGGAGAGTAGAATCAAGAGAGCGAGAGAAAGAGAGAGGGAGGGTAATTGAGCGATAAGGTAAGAGAGAAAGAGGGAGAGAAGATTGAGAGAGGGAGGACTGGGAGGGGTTTTATAAAAAAGGGTTCAGTTTGGGAATCGAATTGATCGGATGAACCATCCCAATAACTATTCAATTTGGTTTGGTATACACAAATATTCCCGAACTGTGCCGAACCAGCCGGTTCGAGGTGTACCGAACTAGACCAGTGTCCAATCGGCACGGTTCGGCTATAATTTTCGATACAAACCACCGCGTCATTCAAAATTGATCCAAATTGTACCCAAGAGCCAGATCCGAATCGGACCAAACTAGATCCAAACTGTGTTTCGGCCAGTTTGTTGCTGGTTTGGGTTGGGCCCGGGTTCGAACTGGTTGGAACTCTAGCTGGAGTGTGGGGATAAGTTTTTTATGTAACTGAGAGCCTCTCAAGCTCTCTATAAGAGGCTCTCAGTTTGACAAAGTGTGACCGGAGAGGCGTTTGGAAGTCCTTTTTCTCCCTTTCAAGCCATCCAAAATCGAAAAATCAAGAAAAAACATGGATTCAAGGTATGTAAATCCTTTCCCTTCTCCCTTTCTCCCTCTTCCCTCTTTTTTTAAAAAATCATTCAACATAAAAAAATAAAGGAAAACTCAATCAATTTTTTTATTTTGACATGATTTTAGAATATATTATAGATCTATGAAAGATCTATACAATGATACTAAGATCATGATTTTTTGTTAAGTATATGATTTTAAAATTAAAAAATATTTTTGGATTAAAAAATTAAAAAATAATAAAATAAATAATAAAAAGCTGTAAAAATATATTATTGCTCTAGGGATTGTAAGCTACTTTCACTATAAATTTCGTATCAATTTATCTAATTTTTGATGCGTTATGTGAATAGTACTTTAAACCTAATTTTAAAAAAAAGTGACCTTTCATGCATGCCCACTGTCTTAAAAAAATATAACATCTATGATAGGATTCTATATAAATCTAAGATCAAATTAATTTTTTATAATTTTATATTTTTTATTTCAAATTTTTTAAAATATATATAATTAATTAAAAATAAAAAATAGATAAAATACTAATTAATTTTATGTAATTATTGAGCTTATATACTTTTTCAATCTTTAAGAATGGATCCATCGAGGAGAAAAAAGGATCCAGAGCGTGACATTGGTTGGATACATAAAGAAATACACTTAGATCGGCAATATTGGAGGTAAAAATGGTGTAATATAGAATTCAATAATTGTAAGATAACAAAATTGAAGCAGTACTTGGCTGGCGACTATTCTGATGTATATGCACGCGGATAGTGTCCACAAGAGGTCCGTCAGTTGATAAAGTACTTTGCTAATTTCAAAGCAGAAAAGAAAAAATATTAAAAAAGTCAGAGGTGGACCATCGGCGTCGAGCCGCAGAACCACCTTCTTATCACTCCAGAGAGTCAAAGGGAGCATCTATTTCTTCTGATGAAGCACAGATGGAGGCTGTCATTCAGGATAGCAGAGGCAGCTAAAGGAGATGGCTAGATAAAAGGAATGATTTGGACCATTAACTTTTGAGTCAAAATCGGAATCAGGCTTTGAGAGTGTTGCAGGAGAGTGAGGTATAGTTTAGGAGGACCTCTTCAGTCAAAGATCCTATCAAGAGAGGCACCAACCATATTACTTCCATGTTGGGAGCATTTGACAGTAGAAAGAAATCTTCTAGGAATTTCTAGCAGGAGCCACTATCCACGACGTCGATCCACATGCCTTTCCTAAAAAAAATTCAAAGAAATAGAGGATTGATACTATACTGAAAAATGATAAGAAGGATATATGACGGGCTATCGAAACCTAGTTTCACTTCAGTCATATCCCAGCACACACAGCAAACAATCCATATTATCACTTTGCTATTGCATATATATGGGCTGCTGGTATAGGAGTAGATCCTTCAGGATTGAAGGATATTTTTGGTCAGTTTCTTGACAGTAATAAGAAGCTAAAAAATTGGATTGCCTCCAATCAAAGTAAGTAACCCCAGTATGGATTGATAGTAATGTATGATAGTTGAATTGGTCCTACTAAACGAAGCATCATCAATTTCTTAGCTCATTGTGATGGAAATTTTGTTCCATAAATCTATTGAAATAAAACTCTTTTCATAAATCTATTGATGCTTTAAATTAGACACACGATACCAGCTATATCCTTATATTGATGAAGGTGATTGATCAGGTGAGAGTAGAATGTCGTACAGGTCATCACAGATAATGGACCACGGTATAATCTGCAGGGCAGCTCTTGATGCGACGACCGCGTATTTTTTTGATCCTTTATACTATACATTATATTGATCTCATATTGATGGATATTGAAAAAATCCATAGGGTACAAAAGATAGTTGAATTAGCAACTAGCACTAGATTCATCTACAACTATACATGGGTCTTATCATTAATGCAGAGCTTTACAAAGAAAGAAATATTGAGATCAAGGGTCACACATTTTGCTATAAATTATATAGCACTTAATAGTTTTCTTGGCAAGAAAGTAAAGCTGTGTCAGATATTTGTCAGTCCAAAGTGGCAACAAAGTAGATATACTAGAACAAACATTGAGGAGAGCATTATGGAGAACTTAATGATGAGACAAATATTCTAGCAGCGGGCTGAAAAGATAGTGAAGGCTATCATGCGTTGAGAAGATAGTGGAAGCTATCAAGCACTGAGAAGATAATGAAGGCTATTAAGCCTTTATATGAGATACTTCGAGCCATAAACTTAGAGCGATATGCTCAAATGGGCTTCCTTTATTACATGATGGAAAGGACAAAGAAAAAAATCTAAAAGGCAGATCCATCACATGCCAATGAGTATATCCGGATCATTGATGGACGGTGGAATTATCAAATGAGTTCGGATTTCATCTAGCAGGTACACAGTAAATCATGAAGACTCTAAAAATTTAAATTCAATTGTATTTATACAAGTATACTTGACTAATTCTGCAAATGTATGTACAATTTACTATCTGAATTCAAGATTCCAGTACTCCATACTAAATATTACTATATATGAACAGCTTATGTCTGCCCTATGTAATGTTATATATAAGATAGAGCCCGATTCAAATGTCGCTGCTATGTGTCTAGAACAAGTTATGTTGAAATTGTTAAGTGATTTTTATTAGCAGTAACTTCCACAAGTAATATATGATAACAATTTTTTTTCTAGACAATTTTTATAAAGGGCATAAATTCTTTTATATCCAATGTAGCCATCAGACAAATAAAAATGAATCGTGATGGTACTAATAAGTCTAATATTAGATTCAAAGTAGTTTTTAATTTTACAATAACTTCCACAAGTAACATATGATGACACAGTTTTTTCTAGACAATTTTTATAGAGGGCACAAATTCTTTTATATCCAATATAGCCATCAGAAAAATAAAAATGAATCGAGATAGGTATTAATAAGTCTAATATTAGATTCAAAGTAGTTTTTAATTTTACTGAATCTAAAATTTTAAATAATTTAATATCTTTTATAGCTGAATAGTGGGTGCATTTTAGTGGATCAGCAAAATATTTGAAAAATTTTGCTATCAAGATCTTCTCCCATATAGTATCGAGTGGATGTGAGCGCAACTGGTCGACCTTTAGCCTTATCCACTCAAGCAGAGGAGCCATCTAAAACAAAAATACTCAACGATCTTGTATATATACATCATAATTTAAGGTTGAGGCTAAAGTACATTAAGGAGTTGATCTGAAATACTCGGATCTGATTACAAGTAATTATGCTGACGAGGATGAATATCTGATGATTGGATGGATCGTGAGTCAGTAGTAGGTGCCAGAACTTGCTGAGCCAGGATTGCCTCCTCGACCAGCCAGTTTTATAGCTAGCGAGACTGATGTAGATGCTAAACAATGGACAAGAAATAATATTCCTCACAGGGCTCCAGCAGATACATCACATCATTCCTCCCTATTATTTATTCGGTCTAGAGATAGAGAAAAAGGAAAGGCAATTGCATCTCCACTAGAGTACTCAATTGATTCAGATTCAGATATTAGGGAGAGCAATGCTAGTGCTTCTTCTGATAGTCAGGGATTTAATGATCAGGGAGGGATTGGAGGACAGAAGATGCAGCCAGCTATTGATCTTCGATTTATTAATGAGTTACAATTTATTCATGTGATACAGGATATAGACCATGGTGCACCAGCTGGTAAAGGCCGCGATGATACGATTCCAAACAAGCAATGGACTCCACAAGATTGTTTAGGATATGATGCAGCTACAGATCTTGCACGTAAATAGGATCATAAATGGACCAGACCAGGGTTCTCTGAACCGTGCCGAACTGGCCGGTTCGGGGCGTACCGAAACGAACCGGGGACCGGTCGGCACGGTTCGGCCACATTAAAATGGTTTCGGCTCCATAAAAATTTAAATATATATATATATTATACCGAGCCAAATCGGACCCGAACCGGTGCTGAACTGATCGAAATGAGGCCGAACCGCTCGGTTCGGTCGGTTCGAGCCCGGTTCGGGTGGAGGGTTTTTTTTTTTGTTTGTCACATGGCTACTGTAGCCATGTGACATGGTGGGGGGGCTTTTGAGAAAGCTCTTAAGAGCTTTAACAACAGAGAGCTCTCTGTTGTTTGTTATTTGTTTTGCGACGCCGAGATTAAAAAAAATTAATCCATTTCAACGCAATCAAACATCCAGAAGTCGAAGAGAAAGGTAGAATCAATGTACGTATAGCTTTCCTTCTCCTATTTCCCTTTCCTCTCTTTTTTTGTTAAAATCCGTGCAAAACAACCTTTTTCCTCACTTCTCTTTCTCCTCTTCTCTCTCACATTCTATTTGGCTAGAGAATGAAATAAGTAGATCAGCCCATGAACAACCTTTTGGACCTGTTGCTTGTTGGATTGATCTAATTGAAAATTGGCTCGACCTGCTATGAGATGAATAATGAATAACCTGGTTTGAACCCATAGCATGGCACTCACCATAGAAGGTCTTTCCCGAATATATCAAGCGCTTCATACCAAAGCACCACATAGCGTTTCCCTAGTACTTACTACTTAGCATAGAAGATTCAAGCTATACCAGCCATAATGACCAATTTTAAAAACATAATCACAAAGTGGTCATGTTCCACCAGGCATGTCAAACTCTGTGGGATCACAAACAACCCTTCAAAGGGAAGGAGACTTTACCAAGGATAAACATGATAGTCAAATAACTTTAAATATGGTATCGTCAAATTCAACATGCTAGAGAGAGTTTTAAAATTTCAATGAGTTCGTGACTTTCAAGTTTCAATAGACTCAAGAATCTATTTTTAATTGACCAAACACCTTAGAGAGAGAGAGATTGGAAAATCTTCCAACTAAGAAATCTTATCGAAGTGTAAGGAAAGGAGCCAGATTAAATGAAGATGAAATTTTATTAGAATACTTATTTTATAGTACATTCTTAGTTAAGGTTCTTGGCCTAGAAAATCAATATAAATTTACATTAATAACAAAGGGATTTCAATTGATTGAGTTTTAATTTATACTTTCCAAATTTAATGATACCGAAGTCAAGTTTTTGATTTACATGGTTTAATGAATTAGAAGTCAACTTTGCTTCGGATATGTTCCATTTAATGTTCTAGATGTCAATTTTTGTTTTACATATGTTTGACTTAGTGAGATAGAATTTGATCTTAATGTGAATGTGTAATTTAATAAGGTCAGCAATAACTTGAATCTGCCCAAGTCAATTATGAAGAGGCTACTATTCTTATAATTTCAGCTATTTTAACATAATAGATATTGATCTGACTTAAGGTTTTTCTATTTTAATAGAGGTCAATCTTACTTAGAACATGCTTGATGTAAAGACATCAAAGTCAATTTTAGTTGTTTTGATAAGGTCAATCCAACGTTCCTTGAACCAATTCAAATTAGGCGGTCTGGACCAAGGTTCACCAAACCGTGCCGAACTGATCGGTTCGGGGCGTACCGAACCGGACCGGCGGCCGGCTGGCACGATTCGGTTTTAAAAAATGGCACAGCCGCTTTAAAAAACCCAAAAAAAAAACCTTACCGCACCAAACCGGGCCCGAACCGACCCGAACCGGTGCGAACCGAACCCGAACCGGTTGAAACGGGCCCGAACCGACCGGTTCGGCCCTGTTCGGCTCGGTATGGTTTGTGAAGAGGGTGGGGGCAATTTTTTTTTTTTTGTGTCACATGGCTACACTGTAGCCATGTGACGTTGTCCAAAGAAGGGGGAGAAAGATGCCTTTCCGTAATTATAAGGAAAGGCACACAGAGAGCTCATAAGAGCTCTCTGTGTTCTCTGCAGCAACGCACGGTGGAAGGAAAACCAAAAAAAAATTTCTAGGGTCAATTCAACACAATTCAACCTGCAAAAATCAAAGGGGTAGGTAGAATCAAGGTCCGTATACCTTTCACCAGATTTATATATAACCATGCATGGGTTTATCATTGATGAGGAGCTTTACAGGAGAGAAATATTTAGATCGAGGGTCACACGGTTTGCTACTAATTACATTGCACTTGATAGTCTTCTTGGCAAGAAAGCAGAGCTGCATCAGATGTTTGTCAGTCAGGACTGGCAGGAAAGCAGATATGCCAGGCAAATACTAAGGAAAGCAATGTGGAGAATTTAGTGACGAGACAGACATTCTGGCAGTGGGCTGAGAGGATAGTGGAGGCTATCAAGCCTCTATACGAGGTACTTCGTGCCGTGGACTCCGAGAGGTATACTCAGATGGGCTTCTAATATTTCATGATGCAAAGGGCAAAGGAAAAGATCCAGGAGGTAGATCCATCACATGCATATGAGTATATCCGGATCATTGATGGACGGTGGAGTTATCAAATGAGTTCTGATTTGTATCTAGCAGGTACGTAGTATTTTATGAAGTCCCTAAAATTTAAGTTTCAATTAGATTCATACAAGTACGCTTGACTGATTCTTAAAATATATGTGCAGCTTATTATCTAAATTCGAGATTTCCGTACTCGGTACCGGACATTGCTATGGATGAACATCTTATGTCTGCCCTACGCAATATTATATATAAGATGGAGCCCGATCCAGATATTGCTGCTATGTGCCTTGAAGAAGTAAGATAGGTTGAAATTATTGAATGATTTTTAAGAGCATTAATTTCAACAAGCTAACAATTTTTTTTCTGGCAGACAATTTTTTAGGAAGGGCACAAATTCATTTGGATCCACTGTAGCAGTCATTAGTAAATCAAAGATGAATCCTGGTAGGTATTACTAAGGAGCAAGTCTAATATTATATCAGGATTAAATTTTTTATTTTGCCAAATCTAAAATTCTAAATGATGTAATGTCTTTTACAGCTGAATGGTGGGTGCATTTTGGTGGATCTGCTAAAAATTTGAAGGTTCTTGTAGTGAAGATCCTCTCCCAGACAGTGTCATCCAGTGGATGTGAGCGTAACTGGTCTACATTTGGTCTAATCCACTCCAAGCAGAGGAACCATCTGAAATAGAAACGCCTCAACGATCTTGTGTATGTACACTATAATTTAAGGTTGAGGCTAAAATTTATTCGGGAAGAAGTAGAATTGAAATATCCCGATCCCACTGCAAGTTCATATTTTGATGAGGATGAAGATCCAATGATTGGATGGGTCATGGGTCAGCAGCAGACGCCAGAGCTTGATGAGCCAGGATCGCCTCCTCGACCAGCCAATTTTGTAGCTAGTGAGGCTAGGGTGGATGCTGGACAATGGACAATAAGTCATATTCCTTACAGGGCTCCAGCAGATACAGCACATCGTCCGTCCCCACCATCTAGTAGACCTGGAGACAGAGGAAAAGGAAAGGCAGTTGCACCTCCATCGGAGCACTCAGTCTACTCAGATTCAGATACCAGAGACAGTGATGATAGTGCTTCAGATAGTGGAGGATCTAGTGATCAGGGAGGGACAGGAGGACAGGAGTCGCAGCCACCTATTCATATTCGATTCACTGGGAAGTCACAGTTTAGCCATGCCATGCAGGATACAGATCATGGAGTACCATCTGATAGACCCCTTGGTGATACAACCATATAGGTGACGGGCTCCGCGTGGTCGTTTGGGACACGATACAGCTGCAGCTCTTGCATGTGGAGTAGGATCCATGGATGTATCTGGAACATCCTCATATTCAGGATCCTCTTATCCGCAGCTACCGGCAGCTTCTGGTCCATATGATCCATATGGTGCATCTGAGACGTCAGCATCCAGTGGTTATCCCTGAGCATCTTATGCATCTGATTTTGCTGCTGGTATATTTGGATGGGCCCCTGCACTGCCATATAATCAGTCTTTGGACAGCTCTCAGAGTCGGGACATCAGAGAGGGATCTGCGATTAGTTATGACCCATCACGCATACCTCCTGGGATGAGCTTAGAGGAGTATCATGCTGCCTGGCAGGAGGGACATGCCGAATTTCCTACAGAGTACATACATGATCCCTATATTTATGGACATCGTCACTCTACCTGATTCTAGACATTGGTATGTAATTATATGTTTATGCCACATTTTACTTTTATTAATTGCTGATAATCTTAGTTTAATTATCATTTTTTTTATTTCAATTGAAAATAGTCCTAAATATTAATATTTAGTCCTAAACCCTAAACCGGTACGCTATCCTAAACCCTAAATCCTAAACCTTAAATCCTAAACCCTAAAGCCTAAACACTAAATTCTCCCTAAACCCTTAAAAATAAAATAAAAACCTTAAAATTACAAAAAAAAATCAAAAAAAAAATTGGGCGTACCGGTTAAAACCGATACGCCCCGCCGTACCTTGTCGGCACGGTACGGTACTGTACCGGTACCGGCCGGCCATCGGTACGGCACCCGGTACCAGTACCGGGAACCTTGGTTCAAACTGTACCAAACCAAACTGATAAAAATTGAAATAGTTTAAGTTTAGTCGATTCAGCTCCTTTCTGTTCCCCTCCGAGCCTTTAAAGCCTCCTGAGGCCCCCACCCCTACCTCTCCAATGCCTTCTGAGCCCTCTCTCTCTCCCCCCTCCCTTGATACACTCCAAGGTCCTCTCTCTCCCTCTCTCTCAAGCATTGCCAATGACCTTTACCTGCATCCATGCAAATCCATCCCCCATCCCTGCGGTTGCCCTTCGCCATGGCCTCTCATCCTATCCCCACATCGCCACCTCTCCATGTCTACACCACCCTTGACCTCCTTGGCACTATGTGGAGGGTCAACAAAATGCAAACCAAGTAGGGACCAGCATCAGTGCCTGTCCCTCCACCTCTCTCCCACTCTTATCCCTCCCTCCTCCCTCTTGACCCCTCCCTTTGTCCCTCTCTCTCCCCCCTCTTTCACCGTCTCTTTCTCTCTCCCACCCTTTGCTTCTCCCCTTCCCCTCCTCTCGCTCTATTCCAATACATCCTGGCACGGTGCAAAGCCATGTTGTATCAAATAGGTCACTGGTCACTGGTCAATATAACTTCCAGTATCAGTTCAACAAATCTAGGGCCAACACCTCTATACCCTCTTTGATGCTGATTGAAGCCTCTCCCCTCTTTAGTGCTGATTGAAATCATCAAGCCCTCCCTCTCTCTCACAAAGGGGTTACCCCGCCAATCTCTCCTTTCTCTCTCTTAACAGGAGTTTTGCCATTGATTTCTTCCTCTCTTTCTCCCTCTCTCCCTTCTCCATAAGCTTCTCTCTCCTTCCCTCTCCCTCCCTCTCCTCTCTCTCTTCCTCCCTCTCCCCTCCCCCTAGTTCATTATGCCTTAGCTCAAAACAGTACATACTGGTACTATATCAAACCAATCATAGTCTAGTACAAGCCTGAATGCTAGTTCGGTGAACCTTGGATTGATCCCTGTAAGCTTGAGAGTCCCCTTATCAATAGTAGAACACTAGCATTAGGCCAAGATCACCAACCAACCATAGAAAAAACCATTCAACACCTAAAGGGGTAAAGAGGAAGCTTCAATATTTCTTCAATCAAGTCAAATTTGGATCAAAACACAATTCATTGACATGCCTAGGTAGAGGATTAGAATCCCATGCCACATCGGCCATGCATATGATGTAATTAATCAATGATTAGATGGATTATTCTATGATAGTAACCATGGTTCGTCGAACCATGCCAAACCGAACCGGTGTTAAACCGGCACGGTTCGAGAATAAAAATCGATTCTCCCATATATATATATATATATATATTTGGGAACTGGTCCGAATGGTTCCCAATTATTTTTACTATTTACTGTTGGATTGAGGGGTTGATAAGAATGAACTAAGCTCGAGAGCTCTTAGTTTTGACAGTAAGTTTCAAGGCTGCAAAACCCATTTGATACATGTGCTTCCCTCCTCTCTTTCTCAAATACCAAAATAGCAAGAAAGAACGTGGATTCAAGGAACACATGTGCTTCCCTCCTCTCTTTCTCTTCTCCCATCTCATTTTTTTAAAATTCATAAAAAATGAAAAAATAAGGGAAAGTACTGTTAAAATTTTTGACAGATTTTAGAGAATATGTTGTAGATCTATGAAAGATGGTAAGATCATGATTTTTTGTTAAGTATATAATTTTTAAAATTAAAAAATATTTTTGGATTAAAAAATTAATAAAAAATAAAAATAATTATCATGATCATCCTTGTATTCTGGATCCTCTTATTCACAGGCACCGACAGCTTGTGATCCATATAATATGCATATGGTACATCCGAAACATCTACCGGTTATTATCTCATGCAGCCCGAAGCATCTTACGGATCTGATTTTGCTGTCGGTATATTTGGATGGGCCCCTGCACAACTATATCATCAATTTCTGGATCTCTCAAAGTCGAGACCTCAGCTAGGGATCTACGATGAGTTACAATCCATCATACATACCTCCTAGGATGAGCTTACGGGAGTATCATGCCGCCTGGTTAGAGGGATTTACTGATCTTCCTACTTAGTACATTAATGATCTCAATATTTATAGATATTGACACTCGACCTGATTCTAAATATTGGTATATAATTATGTTTATATTTTACTTTTTATTTTAATTAATTACTGATAATCTTACTTTAATTAGAATTTTTAAAAAATAATATATCATGGTTGGAGGCTAGACAACATTTCATAGTATTTTGAAATGATACAAATATCAATTAACATCAACATCTATTTAGGCCTAAAAATAATTTATAAATCTTTAAAAACAAAGAAAAAAAAATGGGCCCGGCCCAGTGCCGGTACGGGTTCTGGTATCGGTACTGGGATCCTTGATAGTAATGCAACTCATCATGAAATACATGTTTGCGAAAGAACGACCTATACCATAAATGTGTAGGATCAATTCTAACAACGCATGCTATTGTCAAAAGAGTCTACCAAAGTCTAAAAATACCCACATGGTGCATATAGAAGTCCTAAGATGAGGACTTCTACAAGGGAAGGAGAGCCTATGTGAGTGCAATCTATGGTTCAGCATGCTTGTTTAGCCAAGTGGAAAATTACGAGATAGGTTATGTAATTACCCAGCATATTAGCATCCTATTCAAGGTCAAAAAACTTGGTCTCTATTTCCATTTCAACTAGGTTTGTGGAGTTTTTATTTCACCAATTTCAATAATTTTGAAAGTTTCACTCCAAGTTCTGAGTTTTAGTTCAAAATATTAAGAAAAAAATAAACCAAGAAATTATTACACAACATCAGAAAGTGTTCTTGTATTATATCCATTCTTTGTGTAGTTTTGCAATTTTAGGCTCAAGTTAACATTAGGTATAAGTGAAAAGCATTAAATATGCTGGTATTTTGTAATGTGAATATTATATTATTTACTCTTTGAACTTGAATTGCCAAAAAATCTATGTATTTAGAGATTTTCAAGCATTTTAGTGCTTTGTGCATTCAAATATTTTCTTCAACATTTCATAGAATTAACAAATAAATTAAGCCTTTTAGCATGATTAAGCATTTCTCTTATACATTTGACATCAAGTAGCTATTTAATCAAATATACGTAGTTATATAGCGCAATATCTATTTTTTATGCCAACTATGTTAGTCCTATGAAATGTCTTGTTTATAGTTGTTGTCTTTATAAAGTATTCTAATAACTAACAAAGGCCCTTCTAGAGGCCTTGGCTCATCGAGGATTATGTTTAATGCACATCACTATTTTCAGTTCAAAAGAAAGATAGAAAAATCATTTATATTTCACATCTTAATAGTCTATGAACTTAAATAAGTTAAAAGTTATCCCAATAATTGAAGACATTAAAAGAAAACTAAAACTGAACTAGCTAAAAGCACCAAAATTAAAATTACAACAAATTAGTTTCAGCTGAAACTAATTGAAATGTGAAATCAGGAAGCAGTTTCAGTTCCATCTCAATCAACTAGATTGGTTTCAAAATGAAACTTCAAAAGCTTGGTCTCAATTATGATTAATTGATAATTAGAACTACATACTTCACAGCATTAATCAATGTTCCACATGGAATCCCTTGGAAATAAATTATTCCTGCAGGGTTATTTTGGAAATACAAATCCAAGGGATTAAAGTCGGTGTCCTAGTATACAAGCCTCCCACCACTATCTAGGGAGGGTCAGATATGCACAACCTTACCTCAATGTACAGAGAGGCTGTTTCTATGTTTTAAGCCCATGACACCTAGGTCACAATGTAGCAACCTTATCATTGCTCCAAGACCACAAGAAAAATTCAAGGACAAAGTTGCAAATATCGAAGAACTAGGATATTTCATGCTTGCTAGCTTATGCTTACCCATTGACTGCCACCATGTTTGTGTTTGCCACCTTATACTTATCCATTGAAGTGGCTTTTCATGCTTCCCAACATATCCAGAAGTATCACCTCATACCTTTTAGCTTTATACTTATCGACTGGACTACCAGCTCATGCTTGGCGATGCATGCTACAATGCTGACCGCACACACCCTGGTCAATTTGGGTTTGATGATCGATATTTGAAGCCTTGGCAGAATTTAGTTCCATGAATGTAGTTTCTAGATCAAATAAAACAACTTTGTTCTTGTTAGCTTCACAGTGTAATTTACATTTCTATTCTGGCAGATTCGAAAAAATAAGTGGTAAGTACCATTTCTTACAACCATTAAAGAATCTTAGCACATATTCCTAAATGGGTCAATTCTTGAGAGTCCACAAACTATCCTTCCTTTTTTAACCCTTAGATTAAAAGAAAATTTCAATTATAATTCTTGAAGCATCCCTTATTTATAGCTTATAGATTCTAGTATCCTATGTACTATAGCCATGTTTCCCAAAGTGTCAAAAAAAAGAAACAAAAAATTTCATGCAAAAGAATGATTACATAATCAGCAAGTACATACCAGCATGGTGGGTAGCTTTTGAATAAATCCTACAGTATCAGTCAGAAGGAATTCATTCCCATTTTTCAACTGTTAATTACATATAAAAATATGTCAGAACATACATTTGAAACTATCAGATTAAGATATCTCAATTGTACAGAAACTATCACCATATGAGTGTGGATATTTAGGGAAAAAAATCAAATAACTTATAGGTTATAATAAAACTTACAGGAGACACTAAATTGGAAATCAAATGGCTTGTATAAATACACTTCTTTATCATGCATGAGAATAAATGCATTAATGTGACATTTATATCAAATAGCCATGTTGGACAGTGCTGGGCAGTGCCTCTCAATACACATTTGCAGTGGTTCTTACCACGTGTCGGTTATAGTCAATACCATCAGTACAATGACTCTCAACATGCATATCTACACCAAAAAGAATCAGGAGAAATAATCTTAAATTTCCAGGCAAGTTAGTGGAATGGTTACAATTACAATATTATTTTAAGTTAAAGAACCAAAATGCAGATAAAAGAGTGTCAAAAATGAATTTCATTTATATATTTCTATGGAGTATAAATTATTGATATATCTTGACCTTGAAAAACACTAGAATAGGTTTTGTGACAGAGAAGAAGTTGAAATCTTGAAACAAGTTCACCATTTATAATTACCATGAAGTATTATCAACAAACTTACATTTTCTTGAAGACAATGTCAATTAGAGCTCTGTTTCCTTCGTCATATTGTTCATGAAACTATAGAAGAAGGTTTTGGATAAGTTTCAATGTTCAAGATAAAATAAAGTTTTCTTGGGTTGTGTAAAATACAAGAAAATGTACTGGATCTTTCAGGTCTCATAACACGGTAATCGCACTCAAAAACAAACTTCTGCTCCTGAGTTTGCATAACTGATCAATAACAATTTTGAGAGGCTTGGTGTGCTTAAAAAAAGGTAGTGGGTGGTGATTTGGTACAAAATGCGCCGCCATTGAAGTAGTGATGAGTTGTAATACCATAGTCCAAACCAAGGATCGCAGTACCGTCCAGTACTGCCTGGTACGAGACGTACCCCCTGGTACCGGTAACTAGCCGGTACAATTCAGCCCAATAAAATGGTCCGGCATCTGCACCGTTAAAAAAATTAAAAAAAACAGTTTCCATACCGGTATGGTACCAAGGGTACCTTCTAGCACCGACAGCTAGCCAGTGCAGTCAGCCCAAAAAAATGGTCCGGCATCCGCACCATTAAAAAATAAAAAAATAGTTTCCGTACAGTACGGTACCATACCAATACGTATCGCCCGGTTCGGGTCGGTACGGGCTCGTTCGGGTCGGTTCA
Organism: Areca catechu; assembly: GCA_021397845.1. Classification (NCBI taxonomy): domain Eukaryota; kingdom Viridiplantae; phylum Streptophyta; class Magnoliopsida; order Arecales; family Arecaceae; genus Areca; species Areca catechu. The sequence continues at coordinate 27,445,447 of CM038042.1, read as the reverse complement.
GCCCATTTTATATTTTAAATGCTTGGGAGGGCGAGAGATTGTTTTTATAATAAAAAAAGGCCGGTACGCCTGCCGGTACGGTACGGTACTGACCGTACCGTACCGTATAGGCCTCCTGCCGATACGGCTCCCGGTACCGGAACCGGGAACCCTGGTCCAAACTGACAAATTTATTTTGAAATTTTTGAAAGGAAGTCGCTTTCTTCATTTGACAATTGTCCATTATATAGACATATTACAAGCTGATCTTCAGCTCCTACCAAATATACAAGCTGATCTTGGTGGGGGCACCAGGATCAGGCACAGATTACTGGGCCCTATTTGGTTTACCTAGCCATGTGTCAAAGTTTTGTAATCAACTAGGATTGAGTCCTGTAATAAGTTGAGGTTAGTTGATTTGTTTCAACCCTCAACCTGGTCCAGTATATTGAGTCCTGTACATCAGTACGAGTCTAGTATGAGTTTACTTCTCGTACAAGAGAGGAGGTTACCCTATTTTGGAGTTCCACCAAGCCTCATTCAGGAGCCAGAGGCAATTACATCAGCTTTTGGGAGTTCAATTGACACCCAGGAGCCCTAAATGCCCTCCAGATGACCTCCAGGTGTCTTGATTCCCTCCAAATACCATTTCAGATGCTATATTCCCTCCAGATGCTTCCAGAATATTCCATATGCCAGGAGCCCATGTTTCTCAGATTACCCTAGCACTTAGGCCTTCAAATTCAAGCCCAGGAAGCAAGCCCAAGCAAGAAGAACCAAGATTCCAAGAAATATGCTGATACCAGGGCACCCCAACTTCCAAGGCCCAAAGCCCATGCACCAATTCAAAAAAGGACGACCCCTTGCTGCCCCTTGAAGACCAACACACCTAGGATAGGCGTCCTCCATGAGTTGACCAAGTCCAACATGGTGGAAGAGTTCAAATGCAAGGAGTTTGAGTTTTTATTTCATTCAACTTGTATACTCCTAGTTCTAGGTTTATTTTATAATCTTTCTCCCACTTAAATTATGTAAACATATTCTAACTCGGAAAAGACTTGTAATCCCTTAAGGAGAGGGCATGGGAACTCTATAAATACCCCACCCCACACCCTCCTATAATCATCTCTTTCTTATGAATACAACTTGCTGAAATTTTGTAATATTGCCTTGTGTTTGGTGTTCTAGTATTGGTTCTCTTGTTCTTGTGTGCTCTCTTTGTGTTCCCGGATTTAAACCCTGCTGCCCTAGTTTTCATCTGCATCTTTGGAGATCAACCACACCCAGAGGAAGACGCCCTAGCTGCTGCCCCAATCAAGCAACTGAATCTTCCCCGGGACATCCATACCTAAACCTAGTTCTTTCAATTCTAAATTCTAGTTTCTTATTTCTTTGTTTAATTGTTGTTTTGATTGACCCTGATGCTTGTAGGATCCCCGTGGTGTTTCACCTCCCAAGAGGAGGCTTTCCTTGCCTTCAAACCAGGTCCAGATCAGCCATCTGATTCAAGGAACTAAAGCTTCTTCATCCAGACTCCGATCAGAGTGTGAGTGATCCCTTCTGCTATTGACTTTCAATCTCTGACTGGTAAGAAACTTCCCTTCTCTTATTACTAATATGATTGAAGTTAACTATCCTAAGCTGAGAATTTCTCAATTTCCGGGTCCTGTCTTTCAGTTATTTTACATGATTCAGCCTGTGACAAGTTGATTCTTAGAATTGCTGAATATCCTGCTAGTCTTTACTTTAGTTTGGGAAATTTAGCCTCAAACCAAAATTATAAAAATCACAAAAAAAATTATTTTATTGTTTTTCCTGCATGTTTAGCAATCTTAAGTCATCCCGCATCAGTTTGATATCAGAGCGGGTTTAGGATAGTTTTTATCTGCTTTGCATTCACAAATCCTAATTTCAACATCCTGTCCACTGCATTAGGTATCTAAGTTTCATCTGATTTCGACATCTTAAACATTTTATTTTTTTGTGAAATTTGCACTTCATGTCCTCTATTCTGTCCTAATAATTATCAAAAATTTTAATTAATTTTACAGAAACCCTAAATCATAAAAATTCAGCATATTAGAAACCCTAACAAAATCCTAATAATTTCTGCAGCAGTCCAAAAACCCTAGGATTTGCATCATCATATGATTTTTGTTCTGCATGAAATTTGGTAGGTTTCATCATCCCCGTGCATCCTCTATTCCAGATTTTTTTTTTCTGCATTGGGATCTGTGTCAAACTCTGCATCAACTAAAACCCTAATCCTCTGATTTTGCTAAATTCTGCATCTTGACTCAACCTAACCTTGTCAACTTCCACACACCCCAATCACAAGCCAAATTTTGTTTGCTAACCCCAGTTAACGCGAACCTAACCTAACACATCATAAAATAATTAAAAAAAATATTTTATTTTTTTCTGATTGTTTTAGATTGCATCAGGATCATCGATTGCCATCATCTTTAATCTAATCTTAAGGACAATCACTATCTAACATCAGGGCAGGATTTCATCACCTGTCCTGGCCCAAAACAACCCTCATCATTTTAACCTAAGACTAATTAAAATTAATTAGACCTAATTTGCCCTAGAGGGCTAGATGACACCAACAAGTCGGGTCCGAGCTGTATGGGCCAACTAGTGCATTTAATCCTTTAGCTATTACTGAAAGCTGGTGTCTAAGGCTGGGGGTCCAGAGTCAAACGACCTAAGTGGTGCTGTGGTTTTTAATTGGGTCCCTGCGAAAGCAGGGGGGCCTCCCACACTCCCATCCCTTACCTGGCCAGTGGAAGGATTAGCTATTGGGTTAGGTGTAAGTTGAGCTGACCCATCCAATTTCTAGCTCTAGATCTAGGAAACCCTAGATTATACTAGCTTTTTCTCTCTCTTTTGCATGCTTGGTTACATCATTTCATTTTGATTGTTGATTTGTTGCATGACCACTAGATTAGGAACCCAATATCAAAAGTCTAAACCCCAACCCAGTTCAACCATGGAGTCCAGTCTTGAAGCACTCATAAGAACCATGAATGAACAATTAAACCATAAACTTGACCAAACCAATACCCAGATGACCCAATTGACCCAATCCCAAACCCAATTGACCCAATCCCAAACCAAATGAACCATAGATTCGACCAAATAAACCAAAGATTTGACCAAATGATCCAATCCCATAACCAAGCAACCCATAGGATTGATCCATTAGATGACCAAGTAGGAACCCTAGGCAAAACCCATGGAGCTGAACCCCAGGAACCCATAGTCCATAGGAATCAGCCTAGTGCCAATCAGCTTTCCCCTAGTCACCCTGAATTCCATAGGATTAGTACCCCTAGAGATGAATCAAGTATTAGTCAGGAACCCTTTAGTCAACCCACCCATGTTACCTTAGACATTAATCAATTTTTCCTTAGCCAACTCCCTCTTACCACCTCGTTGGTTCACCAGGAAGACATTGAAGAGGAGATATATGAGGCTGACCCAAGCTTAGTGAACGAGTATGAGGAAGAAGAGTTCCCCATAGAAGACTTGAAGTTAGTTGAATCAATAGATACCCACGTAGAAGCCGCCCTAGAATCAGTTGACCCTGACCATACCCAGTTAGTGGAAGACCAGCTAGAGGAAGAGAACCTAAATACTACTATCAGAACCTTACCTGAGGAGCCACTAAAAGAAAGCCCAACTATAGAGCCCGATCCTTTGGTTTGTGAGCCAGAAGAATTAATTAAGGACTTAATCTCCTTAAATCAATACCCTCAGGATGAAATCACTCCATTGACTCCAATTAATCTCTTCCCTGAAATTAATGATCCATTCTTCTATAATGCAGACCCTATAGGAATACCCCAAATCCATAAGGTAAACCTCATTAGTCTAGGACTAATTCCTGATGCCCCTTCTTGCATCCTATTCTATCCGATTAACCCTGAACCCTTTTCTTATTTCTTACCCTACCAGACTAACCCTGAACCTACATATTATTTTCTACCCTTTCCTAAAACTTCTATTTTTTTCACTATTAGATTGCATTTTATAGGAGTTTGCACGTTGCATTCGTTCATTGAGCATGTCATGTTTACATTTTACTTCTGGAGAATCCTATGGCACCTAGTAGGAGTCCATAGTAAATTTTAATGTGCATGCCATGCTAGGATCAAACCTAGAGAGTCTATAGTCTGTTAGGTCTTGACCCGAAGAGTCCAATAAGTTTCCTTCGATAAGGAAGTTTAGTTGAGTCTATTAGGTGTTAGTTATGAGTCCAATAAAATTCACAGTCCTCATCCATTTGCCTGCACCTACACTAGCCTCTGCACAGCATATGCATCATGAAATTAGTCAAGAGCTGAATATAAGCAATTAACTATATAAGAACTTGGCTAATTCTCGAAAGAGAGCTAAAGAATTTTCTGCAGGGGATTTTGTGATGATCAGGCTTAGACCTGAACGGTTCCCTCTAGGGACCATAAAGAAACTTCATACTCGCGGAGCTAGCCCATTTAAGATAATAAAGAGAGTTGGACCCAATGCCTATGTGCTTGAGTTACCACTCAACTTAGGCATTAGTTCCACCTTCAACATCTCAGATCTTGTAGAGTATAGGGACCCAGCAAAGATACCCAGCGAGCCCTTTGAGCCACTCCCTTTCTTTGTGAGTGAACCCATCCCAGAGTGTCCACAGACAATTTGGCCTTTTAGTAAGGAAAAGATGAAGAGAATCCTGGACGATCAAGCTATCGGTACCCAAGATAGAGGCTATCAGAGGTATTTGGTCCGGTGGCAAGGTCGGCCAGAATCTGAGGACTCGTGGATCACCCGTGAGGATCTGCAGCGCCTCAACCCAGACCTACTTGAGCACTATGAGAGCAAAGTTATCCCACACTCGACGGGGTCGAGTTCCTCCCACCCGGGAGAATTGGTGGGGGCACCACATTAGACAGATTACTGGGCCCTATTTGGTTTACCTAGCCATGTGTCAAAGTTTTGTAATCAACTAGGATTGAGTCCTGTAATAAGTTGAGGTTAGTTGATTTGTCTCAACCCTCAACCTAGTCCAGTATATTGAGTCCTATACATCAGTATGAGTCTAGTATGAGTTCACTTCTTGTACAAGAGAAAAGGTTACCCTATTTTGGAGTTCCACCGGGCCTCATTCAGGAGCCAGAGACAATTATATCAGCTTATAGGAGCTCAATTGACACCTAGGAGCCCTAAATGCCCTCCAGATGCCCTCCAGGTGCCCTGATTCCCTCAAAATGCTATTTTAGATGCCAGATTCCCTCCAGATGCTTCCAGAATATTCCATATGCCAGGAGCCCATGTTTTCCAGGTTATCCCAGCACTCCAAGCCTTCAAATTAAAGCCCAGGAAGCAAGCCCAAGCAAGAAGAACCAAGATTCCAAGGAATATACTAATACCATGGCACCCCAGCTTCCAAGGCCCAAAGCCCATGCACCAATCCAAAAGAGGCAAGGCCCCTTGAAGCCCAACACACCTAGGATAGGCATCCTCCATGAGTTGACCAAGTCCAACATGGTGGAAGAGTTCAAATACAAGGAGTTTGAGTTTTTATTTCATTCAACTTGTATACTCCTAGTTCTAGGTTTATTTTATAGTCTTTCTCCAACTTAAATTATGTAAACCTATTCTAACTACGAAAAGACTTGTAATCCCTTTAGGAGAGGGCATGAGAACTCTATAAATACCCCACCCCTTCCCCTCTTGTAATCATCTCTTTCTTATGAATACAAATTGCTGATATTTTGTGATATTACCATGTGTTTGGTGTTCTAGTGTTGGTTCTCTTGTTCTTGTGTGCTCTCCTTGTATTCCCGGATTGAAACCCTGCTGCCCTAGCTTCCATCTGCATCTTTGGAGATCAGCCACGCCCAGAGGAAGATGCCCTAGCTGCTGCCCCAATCAAGCAACTGCTTCTTCCCCGAGACATCCATACCTAAACCTAGTTCTCTCAATTCGAAACCCTGGTTTCTTATTCCTTTATTTAATTGCTGTTTTGATTGACCCTGACGCTTGTAGGATCCCCAAGGTGTTTCACCTCCCAGAGGAGGCTTTCCTTGCCTTCAGACCGGGTCCAGATCAGCCATCTGATTCAAGGAACTGAAGCATCTTCATCCAGACTCCGATCAGAGTGTGAGTGATCCCTTCTGCTATTGACTTTCAATCTCTGACCGGTAAGAAACCATCCCTTCTCTTATTATCTGATATGATTGAAGTTAACTATCCTAAGCCGAGAATTTCTCAATTTTCGGATCCTGTCTTTTAGTTATTTTGCATGATTCAGCCTGCGACAAGTTGATTCTTAGAATTGCTGAATATCCTACTAGTCTTTCTTTAGTTTGGGGAATTTAGCCTCAAACCAAAATTATAAAAATCACAAAAAAAATATTTTAATATTTTTCTTGCATGTTTAGCAATCTTAGAGTCATCCCGCATCAGATCTTCAGCGATTACAAGCTAATCTTCAGCGATTACAAGCTGATCTTCAGCTGATATTTCCTTTGACATCCCCCCTCAAATTAATGCTGGTAAATCGACAAGCATCAATTTGCCAACTAGAAAATGATGGCGCTGACGTGGCAAGGATTTTGTGAAGATATCGGCGATCTGCAAAGTAGTGGAGATATGTGGAAGGGTGATGACCTGATGATCATAGGCTTCCCTGATCGAGTGACAGTCAACCTCGATGTGCTTGGTGCGTTCGTGATAGACAGAGTTGGCGGCAATTTGTATGGCACTAGTGTTGTCAGCATGGAGTGGAGTAGGATGAATGGGAGAGAAATTGAGCTCTGTGAGGAGACCACACAGCCAAATGATCTCGGAGCATGCTACAGACATGGCTCGGTACTCAGCCTCAGCAGATGATTTGGAGACGTAGTCTTGCTTCTTGCATTTCAAAGAGACAAGGGCATCACCAAGAAATACACACCAGCCGGTAGTAGATTTCCTGGTGTCTGGGCAACCGGCCCGGTCAACGTCACAATAAGTTTGTAGCTGAAGTGAAGAACCGGAAGGAAAGAATAAGCCACGACTAGGTGTCCCAAGAATGTAGCGAATTATGCGACGGACTGCAAATAGATGGAGATGCCTCGGTGCTTGCATATATTTGCTAACAGTATGGACAGCATAAGAGATGTCTGGTCGGGTAATGGTTAGATAGATAAGACTACCAACCAACTTCCGATAGGTAGTAGGATCCTCAAGAAGCTCCCCTTCGTCACGTCGATATTTCACATTAAGTTCCATGGAGGTGTCAACCGAAGTGGCGTTGGTAAGACCAGCTAGCTGAACCAGATCCTGACTATACTTGTGCTGATTTAAGAAGAGACTGTGAGCCTGATGATGCACCTCTAAACCCAAGAAGTAGGTGAGCTTGCCAAGGTCTTTCATGTGGAATGTAGAATGCAACAAAGTCTGAACCATAGAGATTGCCTCCAAATCAAAACCAGTGATGATGATATCGTCCACATAAACAAGAAGGATAACGATACCTGTGGATGTCCTTTGTAGAAAAAGGGAGGAGTCATATTGACTTTGGGTGAAAGAAAAAGCAAGCAAAGTGGATCGAAACTTTTCGAACCATACTCTTGGTGCCTGCTTCAAACCATACAAAGAACGTTTCAGCTTGCAAACATCATTAGGTGATGAAGTGGGCATACCAGAGGGAAGTTTCAAATAAACGTCTTCCTTGAGATCGCTGTGAAATGCGTTCTTGAAATCTATTTGACGTAAGGCCATGATTGGGATGCAGTAAGAGCGAGTATAGTTCGAACAGTGATCATTTTGGCGATTGGTGCGAAGGTCTCATCATAGTCTAAGCCATATTCTTGTTTGTTGCCAAGTGCCACTAACCGAGCCTTGTAACGATCTATGGACCCATTGGAATGAAGCTTGATAGAATGACAATTTTTTTGAAATTTTTGAAAAGAAGTCGCTTTCTTCATTGACAATTGCCCATTATATGACAGATTACAAGCTGATCTTCAGCCCCTACCAAATATACAAGCTGATCTTCAGCGATTACAAGCTGATCTTCAGCAATTGCAAGCTGATCTTCAGCCCCTACCATATATACAAGCTGATCTTCAGCGATTACAAGCTGATCTTCAACTGATATTTCCTTTGACACAAACTTTTGTTTCTTACTGATTTATGCCATAGCACAATTTGAAGGTCCTAATTCTTAAATGTTATGATCTCGTCTAGTAACTAAATTTTTCGATAGAGAATTTTCAGGTCACCAGATTCAAATGATGATCAGGCAAACAACTCCAGAGATGGGATTCTGAATAAATCTGATTTAACAAAAGACACACGAATATTGAGCAACTGCTCTAAATAGCTTCCAAGCTGGGACAAGGAAGAACTATGTAACCATTGCTTAAAGAAGACTCTGACAAATGAAGATAAGCATTTTATTTATTATATGATTGTCAAAAAAGTGGTGGATTATCACAACCATAGATAGATAATGAGATAGATGACAACTGACAAATATACTAAATAGTAATCATAACCCATAAAAGTATAATGACTATGCATGATGCATATTATACTTATATGGATTGTGTAAAGGTTGAGTATGATATTAAGTATGAGAATATTCATCATGATTGTTGTTTTGCTTGATCCTTCAAATCACTCGGCATGACATCTTTTTATGGGATTTAATCTATTATTCCAACCTGTCCTTTGGCAAGGACCTCTAGTTCATATGCATATTTTAGTTGCATTCCACATTCCAATCTATCCTCCCTTTGACTTCCACACTTATCACATCATTTCCACCTTCCATCCACTTTGCATATTCACTGTCTACAAGATCATTTCCACAAATTCTGTGCATTAGTACAGTGTTTGCTATTTAGCTCCCTACTGCTTCATGCTTCTATCAGAATGATAAGTGAAAATCTCTTACATGTTTAACATAGTTTTCACCACTCTACGTGCATAACATAAAATCATACCTGATATCCATTTCTTGCACCCTCCACCAGCACAATTAACCTAAAAGAAGATCACATCTCCACCATCCACCCTTCATTCTATATCATGTGTGTGCATGTATTGTTAGCTATCATGGATTTATTTCAAATCAAGGTTCTGAAACTTGGTCTTAGTTCCGGCTCTTGGATCGAATGTTATTTTTAGTAATAGTTTCAATTTCATAGTTTCATCAAAAAAGGTCAGAAAAACCCAAAAAAGAAAAATGGGAAAATAAAAGAAATCAATGCAAGATGCTTCACATCATTTTATTGTGTTTTGAATAATATAAGATCACAATTAGTGTAGTGTGGGTAATTTCTCTCAAACTGAACTATATTGAAGCTTGATGAATAAGTATATCACAATAATGTGTTAATATATTGATTAAGTATGTCATATTGTACCAAATTGGGCAGTACAGGGCAATATCATATAGTAGCTATTCAATACTGGTATGTAGTAATGAGGACTCACCGACACTCAATATGCCCAACTGGCCTTGTACCGACATAGCAACAGGGTAGCATTGGTACAAGGCTCGGTATCAATATAGCATACCTTATCATTGACTACAAATACTAAACATCACTTAATCATGTACAAATTAACAAGTATACAACAAAATAGAACTAAACACATTTACCATTCTATACCATAAGAGGAATATGACTTGTTGCCCAATGTCTAGCATCCATCTCAGCCTTGCTAGCTACAAAACTGGCTAGTCGAGGAGGTGATCCTGGCTCATCAAGCTCTGACTACTACTGCTGACTCATGATCCACTCAATCATTGGATCTTCATCCGTATCAATAGATGAACTTACAGTGGGATCGGGATATTTCAATTCTACTTTCTCCTGAATGCACTTTAGCCTCAACCTTAAATTATAGTGTACATACACAAGATTGTTGAGACGTTTCTGTTTCAGACGGTTTCTTTACTTGGAGCGGATAAGGCCAAATGTAAACCAGTTGTGCTCACATCCACTGGATGACACCGTCTGTGAGAGGATCTTGATTGTAAGAACCTTCAGACTTTTAGCAGTTCCACCAAAATGCACCCACCCACTTAGTAGTACCTACCATGATTCATCTTTGATTTACTTCTGATTGCTATAGTGGATCTAAATGAATCTGTGCCCTCCCTAGAAAATTTTGCCTATGACAAAAAAGTTTTGTTATCACATGCTACTTGTTGAAATTAATGCAAATAAAAATCACTCAACAATTTTAACCTAACTTCTTCTAGGCACATAGCAGCGACATCTAGATCAAGCTCCATCTTATATATAACATTGCATAGGGCAGACATAAGCTCTTCATCCATGACAATATCCAGTATGGAGTACTGAAATCTCGGATTCAGATAAAAAGCTACATATATATTTTAAGAATTAGTCAAGCATACTTGTACAAATCTAATTAAATTTAAATTTTTAGGGACTTCATAAATTACTACATATCTGCTAGATGCAAATCCGAAATCATTTGATAACTCCATCGTCCTCAATGATCCAGATATACTCAGATGTATGTGATGGATGTGCCTCCTGGATCTTTTCCTTTGCCCTTTACATTATGAAATAAAAGAAGCACATCTGAGCATACATCTCGAAGTCCACGGCACGAAGTACCTCATATAGAGGCTTGATAGCCTCCACTATCCTCTCAGCCTGCTGCCAGAATGTCGTCTCGTCACTAAGTTTTTCACATTGTTTCTCTCAGTATTTATCCTGGCATATCTGCTCTGCTGCCACTCCTGATTGACAAACATCTAACGCGGCTCTCTTTCTTGCTAAGAAGACTATCAAGTGCTATGTAATTAATAGCAAACCGTGTGACCCCTGGTCTCAATATTTTTTTCCTCTAAAACTCTTCATCAATAATAAGACCCATGTATGGTTATATATAAATCTAGTGATAGACTGTGCTAGCTCAACAATCTTCTATACCCTGCAAATTTTTTCAATATCCATTAACATGAGGTCTATACAATATGCAACACAAGGGGTCCAGAAAATATACGGTCATCGCTGCATCAAGATCTGTCCTGCAGCCCTGTACTGTGGTCCATTATCAGTGATGACCTGCATGACATTATGCTCTCCCACCTGATCAATCACCTCCTCCATCAATCTGAGGATATAACTGACGTCGTGCACCTGATCTGAAGCATCAAGAGATTTCTGAAAAAAAGTCTTTCCATCATAATAAGTCAAGAAATTGGGGATGCTCCATCTAGTAGGACCAGTCCAACCATCACACATCACTGTCAACCCATACACGGGCCACTTGCTCTGATAAGAGGATATCCATCCTTTAGCTCCTTAATGCTGTCCAAAAGCTGATCATAGATATCCCTTGATCCTGGAGGATTTATACCTGCACCAGCAACCTGTACAGATTAAATAGTAGAGCGATAATATGGATTGTCTGCTGCATGCGCTGGGAATATGACTAAAATGAAACTAGAAGGAGATGGCCCGCCGCATATCCTTCTTATCCTTTTTAGCATTGTGTCAATTCTCTGTTGCTTAGAATCTCTGCTGGAAAAGGCATGTGGATCGACATCATAGATAGTGGCTCCTTCTGGAATGTCCTTGGAAGACTTCCTTCTATTGTCAAATGCTCCCAACATGGATGCAATATGGCTGGTGCCTCTCCTAACGGGCTCTCTGACTGAGGTCCTCCTAAACTGTCTCAGACTCTCCTGCAACACTAGCAGAACCGGATCCCGATCCCGACTCAAAAGCTAATGGTCCAAATGCTGTCTATGCCTGGTTGTCTCCTCTAACTATCTCTGTTCAAACAAGCTCGCCTGAATAGCAGCATCCATCTGTGTCTCCTCATCAAAGGCATAGCTCCTTCCTCTGACTCCCTGGAGTAATAAGGTGGATCTGCGACTATGCACTCCACCTCTGCCTTCTTTTTTGCTGCTCTTTTCTTTCCAGCTTTGAAATCAGCAAAGTGTTTCTTCATCAACTGGCGGACCTTCTGTGGATACTGTCGGCATGCATATACATTAGGATAACTGCCAGCCAATTGCTATTTCAACCTTGTTATCCCCATCTTTGAATTCAGTATTGCACCATTTACGCCTTCAGTAATGTCGACCCGAGAGTATCTCTCCATGCAACCAACCAATATCGCACTCCGGATCCTTCTTCCTCCTCGATAGATCCATACTGAATATTTAAATTGCATATAAGATCAATAATAATATTTATTAATTAATACTTTATTAACCTAATTTTTTAAATTTATTTTTTTTTGAATTTTTTAATTTAAGAAATTCAAAAATTAAAAAAATATAAAAAAATTTTGATCTTAGATTCATGTAGAATTCTATCATATATGCTACATATTTTTTTAAGATCCTAGAAATGCATTAAAAGTCAATTTTTCTTCGATTTAAGACCTAGAGCACTATTCATAAGACACATCAAAACATGGATAAATCGACATGAAATTTATAGTGAGAGTAGCTTATGAGCCCTAAATTAATATTTTATAATTACAATTTTTTTACTAATTATTTTTTTAATCCAAAATTTATTTTTAATTTAAAAAATTATATACTTAACAAAAAATCAAGATCTTAGTATTATTGTATAGATCTATCCTAGATCTACCACATACTCTAAAATTATAGCCACCAAAAAAAAATTGATAGCATTTTCCTTTAATTTTCTATTTTGCACATATTTTAACAAAAAAAAGAGAGGAAAGGGAAATAAGGGAAAAGGATGCTCTACATACTTGAATCTACCTTGCTCTTCAATTTCTGGACATTTGATTTCGTTGAAATGGAAGGAAAAATGTTGTTTGGCCATCGTTGAGTCAAGAGAACTCACAAGAGCTCCTGAGAGCTCTCTGTTGTTTAAAAACCAAAAGGCCAACAGTGGCCATCAGATTCTCCCCCACCCCACCCCTACATGGCTACAGTAGCCATCAGGGAAAAAACAAAAAAAAGGTTCGAACCGGTTCAAACCGGACCAAACCAGGACCAAATAGGCCGAACCGAACCAGTCCCAAATAGGCCGAACCGAGCAGTTCGGCATTGTTTCGACCGGTTCAGGTCCGATTCAACCCGGTTCTACACTGGTTCGGGCCGGTACAAGTATTTTTTTTAATTTTTTAAAGTCAGGAACCATTTTTAATAGCCGAACCGTGCCGACCGACCACCAGTCCGGCTCGTACGCCTCGAACCGACCGGTTCGACATGGTTCGGCACGATTCGACGTCCCTGCTACTAATATATTATGGTACTAGTTCGATACTGTATCGACACCTAGTATGTGCTTGCATACCAATCATCTACCCAATATGCTATTTTCTTTATTTTTTACTTTTTTAATTATTGTTCCTCCTTTTTTTTTTTTCTTATGATTTTGATAATTTTGATTATTTAATTTGTGATTTGACATATTGATGTCTTTTTGATCATGAAATGGAATTGAAGAATAATTAAAGTATTTATAAGTGAATATACAAATAATAAAATAGATGGAGCCTATTTAATACATTGAAATTATAAAATATGTTGATGTCTATCCGTCACAATGTTTGCCATGCTAGAACCAAATCCTGTACCAGTTGGCCAGCGGTACAGATCGATACGCCCCTAGTTGTTCCATATTGAGCCCAAACCAATACAACGAAGTGGAGAAGAACCGGAGAGAGAGAAAGGGCAGAAGAGGAATGAAGGGAAGGGAAGTGGGCGTAATAGAATTGTCGATTTCACTGTGGATCGCGATAAGAAAACAAAAACACAATTGAAACAAGGACAATCATCCCTGTTTCAACCCAATGGAGGGCGGGAAGAAGATCCCAACCTCTGGGAGCCTCTGCGGCCCTCCAACGGCCACTGCCAACCTCCCCTCCCACTCCCTGTCCTTATATTCCTCTCTCTTCCTCCCTCTCTTTCTATCTCTCTATATATTCCTCTTTATGGAGGATGGAGCTTCGGAGGCCTCGATGGCCCTTCGATGTCCTCGGTGAGCCTCAGACGGCCTCCATCAGTCTATTTGACCTTTCTTCTCCTCTTCTCCTCCCTTCTCTTTTCCTCCCTTTTCTTCTCCCTCCTCACTGGTGTACCATTTTTAACATCGGAACCATGCCAGTTGGTTGGCTAGTACAATTCGGCATGCCCCAAACCGGCAGATTCAAGATAGTTCAACAAACGCTAATTTATCATAACCTCCCAAGCAGCCTTATACTATAGTCATCATCCATGATCACCTATATGGCATTCTACTCTACCGAGTCTATAATCTCTATTAATCCGAGAATGTAATTGTGAAAAAAATATCTTCATGTCACAATATGTCAATAAATTGATGATGCTCTACTTGATAGAACTCATCCAACCATCACACATCAAAGTCGAACCATGGATGTCTTGCTCTAGTAGGAGGCAATCTATTTCTCTAACCAATTATTGTGCAATAGCTCATCATATATATCCCCCGGCTATGGAGGATCTACACCTCGACCGGTATTTTTAATGAAGGTGATAGTAGATTGATAATATTGCCTACTGCATTTGCAAGGATGTGGTTGAAATAGAACTAGAATGAAATAGCTCACCACATGTCCATTCACCTATCCATGACTAGCATGGTGTTAATCCTCCACTACCTGGAATCTCTATTGAGAAAGGCATGCAAATGTACATCATGAATGGTGGCCCCCTACCAACATCTCTTTGGACTTTCTTCCCTTTCGTGCTACCAAAGATCCCTAACATAAATCTAGCTAGTGCCTTTGATGACTACCTCCAAGACTGAGGAGGTCCTCTTGCAACCTAGATCTACCTAGTTAATCTAGAACCAGAGCCTGGCTCATGCTACAGGGGCCCAAACTAAGCTCTATGCCTGGAAAACTCCTCCCTTTGCCATGGGTCATTCAGGCTCTCCTAGATAATAGACTAAATCTGAATGTCATCATATGAAATGGATGCCTCATAGCCCTCCAAATCCCTGGAGAGGTATGATGGTGGCTTTGCCATCCAATGTTTCATGTTCACTCTCCTAGCACTTCTTTGATTGGTCACCTTGAAATCGCTAAGTGCTTTTTTCTAAGTTGGGGACCAATGGGCATTCTAGCAAGGAGGCACATCGGGACCACCATCAATCAAATGCTACTTCAACCTGCTCACCCTTAAACTCGAAGTGACACCACTTGCACCTTTAGTAGTGCCAACTTGAGAGCATGAGCCCATAATTCCAATCAATGTCATGCTCTGGCTCCTTACTGGATCTACTCCTGCAATTTTATAACACATGTCAAACATTTTAAATCAATTGATAATTATTTAATTAATTATTTAAAAATTAGTGAAAATTCATTGTAATTAAAATCACTAAATTAGTCCAAAAATACTTTTAATTATCTATATATAATACAATTTCCAAATTATTTTTAGACTTCATTAAATATTTTTTAAAATTAATATTTATGGAATAAATTTGTATTTCACCTCAAAATATCAAAAAAAATTATTTTAATTCAAAATAATGTAGAACTCTACCTAGAATGACACATATAATTTTATCTAAATTAATTATTATTTAATTAATTTCAATTCAAATTCAAGTAGCACCGTACCAAGGATGCTATATATATTTTTCTCAACCAATGGGTATGCGCAAAAGACCATTTATTTTTCAATGTATTCCAAGTTCAGTCTAGATATCTACGAGCATGATCATGCACAAACTTAAAAAATTGTTACCAAATTTAGATATAGAGTAGCACGCATGCACTCAAACATGCTACCACTTTTACAGAGATATTTTGATCATTACTTTATTTTTTATTATTTTTTAATCCAAAAATATTTTTTAACATAAAACTTTATAGACTTAATGAAAAATCAAGATTTTGGTTAGACTGCATGGAACACCCATTGATCTATAGCATATCATGAAATGATGCCAAAATCAAAATCTTTGGCATGACCTCCCCATATTTTCTCCATTTATTGCTGACTTTCAACATGAAAATGAAAAAAAAAAAGAGGGAAGGGGAGGAGGCTAGTTACTAGTTTTTGACTTCGATTTGGGATGAAATCCATGAAATTTGCTACCATTTTTCAGTTTTTTAGAATGTGGAAAAAATAGAGAGGTGAAGAAGGCATGAGAGGCCTCTTAGGCTCCCTCTCAATTATTAAAGGGGAAAGAAGGCCGAATACTCTTGAACCTAGCCAAATTGGATGATTCAACTTGGTTCAGGGCTGTACTGCTTGGTTTGGGATTCAACTTGGTTCAGGGGTGTACTGCTTGGTTTGGGCCTAAACTGAGCAGTTTAGCCCACATTGTAAGTCGAGCCCTATACCATCCCGTTTCAAGAGTAGTATGGTTTGGTACGCCCTAAACTGGGCAATTTAGGGAAATATGGTGATCGCTGATTCAACATCCTAACTAACAAGACAAACCTCACTGCACTTAACCAGGAAAGTTTCCTAAAGCTGAAAGTGGGTCTATGAAATCAAGGATCAAATTTGTGTGCAAGGTCTTGCACCATTAATGTTGAAAATTCACTCATGATTTAACTATGAAGTACTACTTTGATAATACTTTACCCTTTGTACATGACCATGGCACACACTTTTTAACAAATTTATGTAACTAGAACAACTATCAAATGGATGTGGAAGGTCTACGTGCTAACATTTTAAGTCTTGGTATTAGGCCCTATACTCATGGTACATTGTAGGAATTGGCATGGCCAATCCCTATGCGATGGGGGTTGTCTTGGCTGTCCCATCCCATTCCTTCGAGAAAATAGGAATTAGGATGGAGGCAGGACCGAAAACCCACCTACATAGTGCAAAACAATGCTGAGGTTGGGAGGAAGAGAGAAGAAAGCAACAAAGAAAGAAAGGAAGAAAGAAAGAAAAAGAAAAGATGAAGAAAAGAGAGAGAAACGAAGGAAAGAAGGGAAGGAAATAAGGAAAGCAACAAGAAAAAGGAAAGAAAGGAGGGAAGAAAGAAAAGAGGGAAGAAGAAAAATGAAAGGGAAGAAGAAAAAGGAAGGAATAAAGAAGAAAAGAAAGGAAAGAAGGAAGAAATGAAAGAAAAAGCAAAAAGAAACTAAGGAAGAAGAAAAGTAACGAAGGAAAGTAGAAAGAAAGAAAAGAAAGAAAAAGAGAAAGGAAAAATAGAGAAAGAAAAGATAGATAGAGGGTTGCTAATTGGATGCTCAATTGGAAGTCTGGGACAACTGCTGAGATGGGGCGGGACATGGGAGTCCTGCTCCATGAAGAATCCAAGATCCCCCTATCCCACGAAATTTAAAACCTTCGGCACAACACCCATAACATGTGTTAGTATGCAGGCAATCATGATGGTACCTTATTGCATCCATAAAGTACACCATATAAAGTTCAATATTGGTCCATACATGAAAACTTACTTTCTAAAATGGTGATTCCACCAAGGTGTGTAGATATAGCCCTCATCCTTTTGCATACTCCACACAATCTTTATCACCAACATCCAGTCACATGGGCAAAAGAGAGAAAAATGAAAGTAGAAAGGAGATCACAAATAAAAAGGTGACATGCATAAAGGAGGAAAAGAGTAGGAGGAGAGAGATGTACTAGACATTAGTGGCATGGTTGGGTAGGAATATGAAAAATAGAGGAGAATAATAGAGGTAGAGAGACTAAGAGGCAGGCTTCAACAGATATGCTCAACTTCTTCATAGCTTTCCATCTTGCCACATAATTCTTCTCTTGTACATGTCCTCACACTTCCAAAGGGTAGCTACTGATGAGATTGAAAGGTTGGTAGTTTGGTGCATCATGGGCCTTCAAGCATGGTCTCCGACAATCCAATAGGTGCCCCCTTCCCCATCTTTTCTTCTTCTTTGTTTGAGGAAAATAACCAGGCATTAGCCAAGCTCACTAGAAATGGTAAATATGTGAGTCAAGTATAACTAGCAAACAGAAATAAAATTGAGATACTTTCCTCTTATTTTTCTTTTTGCTATATCAGCTAATCCACCCCTAGAAGAAGTGTGAGGGCCAGCCCTTGGCCTAGTCTTGTAGCCTGGCAAAAACTTAGCCAAACAGCGGAGAGCCCTGCTCAAACTCGGATAGGGGAGGAAGAGTCCTCCTCCACCTCAGACTTTGCCAGAAGCTAGGAAACCCCTAGCCTCCAATCTATTTAAAGAACCTAACCCCAGTTCTTCCCTATCACCGGAGATTGCTGCAATCCACCACCCTTTCCTCTCTCTTTCCTCTTGGAGGACCTCCAATCAGGCTCACTGTGGCCACTAGAATTGCAGCCAAGCCCTTGTCCGAACCCTAGGTAAGGACCATAACTTTTTTCCCCTTTCTGTTCTTGCATGAAACCCCCATTGCTAGCCAAGATATTGCCAGAAATAGCTGAGGAAAAGAGGCCCTATATATCCCCTGTAGTCAGAATTTTTTTTTTTAAAATACACAAGACTCATCTCTCCATTCTGGTCATCCCCACCACCAATGTTTGTCGTCAAAGATCGGAAATGGTTCCCTACATTGGCTCATGGCTATCGTTGGAGCCTAGCCACTGGTAATTCATGGGTAAGGGCTGAACCCCTATTTTCTATGCTATTGCTTTCCATTTTCCATTGCCGACTGCCCTGTTGCCATTAGCATCTATCATCAGCCCTCTGGCTATTGACCAAAAGCACCATGGCCATCAAGCCACAACCCTTCCCTTATCTTGCCAAAGAGAAGAAGAAAAGAAAAAGAAGAGAAGAGAGGAAAAATTAAAAAGAAAAGAGAAGATGATCCATTTCCTTTATTTTGATTTGAATTTTTGGCCCTTTTTCTTTCGTTTCTAACCTTTCTCACATCGGTGATCGTCGCTAAAGCCCATGGCCGGTCCCCTTGTGTAGGTCATGCTCACTACCCGAAGCCCAACCGCTGGTGAGCAGCTAGAGCCCAAAATAACCACACAATCATTATTTTGTGTTTTCTTTTCTAGAGCCACTGGCCATTAATTGCCATTGGCTTTATTCATGGTGCCCTGGCTGTCAGTCCTCTGGTCAACAACCATGACCAGCAACCACCAACGGCCTTCTTCTTCCTCTATCAAAGAGATAGAAGCTCCATTCTCTCTCTCTTTCTTTTCTCTCTCTTATACCTCCACTATTTCTCTATACTGTCTATCTAAGATTTTGTTAGACACCAAAATAGGGCCCCTCCTTATTGACCATGATTGATCCTAGTAAAGAGGGATCCTAGCTCTTAGCCCAGAGTAGCGCACTGGCCTCCACCCTAGTCCTTATTGAATCCCACTAGATTTGGCCATCCTCAATCGCTCTTAGTCACCTATACTTTGGTTTGACCTTTTGATCAATAGAATGAACTTAATCAAACCAACCAAATTGTTGGGCCTTATTATTGGACCTCATCGCCTAGCTAACCCTGTCCTTCATCCTTGTTAGACATGAAACCATAGCCTCAATAGTACATCAATTTTTTAACCTTGATTGGATTCTAAGAAAATGATAACATTAATTAATGATATTGAATAGGTGAAGCAAACCTGTCTAACTAAAGTAGGATTTTGAAGCGAGAAGAGGTAAGTAATCTAATGCTTCGAAGTATTTTTTCTAATGACTTTTGGAAAATTACAAGTACTTTATTAAATTTGATTTATGATCTTTGCTTTCTATTTGCTAAAATGGTTCGAGCATGTTACTAATATTGCTCTAGTTGTTTTTTTATAGTATGTATTTTGATATTCTTGTAAAAAATTATTTTTAAACTTATGATCTACTTTAAGAAATGGAAAATTTGATTGGGTAATTTATGAAATTTGTTATATATATATATATATATATATATATATATATATATATATATATATATATATATATATATATATATATATTCTCAACATGGCTATAATTTGGCCAATGGAGTTATACATTGGTCCTATTAACTTGTAATCTGGAAAAATAGCTTCAACTCCAAGCCACTGGTGATTAAAATAGTGATATCTATTATATAACACTTTGTGAGACATGTACCTATTATATGACCCATGCCACTAGGTTACATGGCCTTAGCCTAATCTTGGATCCATAATCGATTCATAAAAAATAAATTTTGAAAAGAATATGTATATCATTTGAGATTTGATTTCTTCCCGGTTAGTATTATGTTATTTGATTATTTATTTGGTTAGCATGCTTAGATGCCACTTTGATGTGTTATGTTGCTTACCGAGCTGGCACAGCTCATTATTTTTTTTTAATTTTCTGTATTCTGAATCATGAATTGCTTGTGACATGGGAGAGTGTGCTAGACCTCTTGGAGATATTCATGTTATTTGGTCTTCTTAGTTTGGTTTAGTTTAGTTTAGTTGTTTTAGATTTTTACTTGGTTTGAATGATAATAATTGATGGAATATTATGACTCTTGTTGCTTAGGGATATTTATTATGAGAATGATCTGATTGGATCTTTCTTAAATTAATTTTCAAGGACTGAAAATAATTTATTATTACTTTGGCATTGTTATGATTTTATCAGTAGCCTTGCATGCTTGTATGGTTTGCCTTGCAAGCATGTGGCATTTGTTATGCTTTGGGTTCAGGGCGTGACAAGGAGTCTCCATATAGCTGGTGCATATACTAAAGTTCAAGTCTATTGTTTTTACTAGTTAGTACTAGGATGCTATTGAGTAGATGGTAAGTATGAACACCAAATATTCTCTTAAGGAACAACTACAATAACTCATCCACAAATGCTTAGGAAATACTTGCCCAAAACTTTCAACCAATAATGTTCTCCCACACTTCCCAATTTTTATTGAAATTCTTCTCCTTTACCTTACTTTCTTGGTAAGCAAATGACTTGAGAGAAAAATAGTCAACATCCACAACAAGCATGCTTGTTGAGTTGTGACTGTAGCCTTACCTAGTTCCCTCAAGACAATAACCTTACTAAATGCAAATGGAGTTCTAACAGGGCTTTTTTTGGGCTACATGGATGTGTGCTTGAAAGTTCTCTGAGAAAACTCAGGAGAAAAGATGAAAACTTAACGTCAAAGAGCATAGCAAAGGGTATTAATTACAATGCACTGCATGTGCTATAATTTTCTGGAAATAAATGCTTGCTGCTGACTTACCATGATATATCAAATACACAATATACTTATTGCTTAAAGCTACTCCTAATAGTATTTCTTCAAATAGATGTTTGGATAAGTTGTCTGCTAAATTTGTTCAATCTTTACCTGGACCTTTCTTGTAGTTGGATCTAATGTCGCAAATAACTGATCCTCCGCAAGAACTTCAGCTCCAGTCAAATGATTCAAAATTGTACTCTTTCCAGCATTTGTGTATCCAACCTGAAATTTTGCAATTCAATTTAAACCAAAGAAAATAAGTTACAAAATAAAGTGCTTTTATAATTGAATAATCATCTGTATGTTCTTACCAAAGACACGACAGGAACTGGCACGGATAAGCGACGATTACGATATTGCTTCCGATGCTTCCGGACAGATTCTAACTCTTTTCTCAACTCACTAATCTGTCAATAACAAAATTGGAAAAGTACAATCTAATTGTCTTAATATACACAAGTAGACAAATAAGAATCTAAAGTTTATTTTAGGTATATAAATGCATGATCCAAGAAAAGGCCGCATCTATATTAGGAACAATCTAACTTTTGTGTAGTTAAATGTTAGCATAAATAAAAGCATTAGCTACTTTCTTACCTCTTAAACTTCTACTACAATGTTCTCTACATTCAATCTAAATCTCAATAATACATGTTGTTGCTGGCAAATCACTCCTCGCTAGAACTCCGACAATGTCTGAGGATCTTCCGGTCTTCTCCGACAGGGAAGGGATGCAGCTTCTAGCTTCTCTCTGACAGAGACCTGCAAGAATGGTCCCTTGGCCAGTGGTAACCAACAGGAGACCCTTTGATGCTCAAGTTAATGAGAGGAGTGAGATGGGCTACAGTTACCGGAGTTGAGAGCAATAAGAAAAAAATTGAGCATGTGAGAGTGGTAGGAGTGTCATACCTGGCCGGGGTCCCCTTTTATCTATTTATAGAGTTACTTGGGATAACTAACTGCCATTAGGGAGGTGGCCTTCACTGACATGGATAACAGCTTTCCGTTAGAATGCTGGGATCCTCCCATTAAAAAGATAGTAGTTTGTTAGGATCTCGTCCACCACGATCTCTAGCTAGAACAGCTGAAAGTTGTTGGACTCCGCCACTTACACAAATGTTGCCGACTCCAAGTAGATGGAATAACATGCCATCAGCAATGGAGTCCAAAACTGTATATTGGCGGGCCCAACTAGATCTACCTGAATAGCTAGTCAGTCTTGAGTAGGTAATTGATACCAGATAAATGATCGATGCTGAGGAAGTACTCGGTATGACTGGTTGCACTACTTGGTTAGTGCCAGGCATAGTCATCTTCTTCATACTTGGTACTGTAGTTGGTAGTCAGCGCGCGCCCTGATTGATGGAGTTGGGAATTTGGCACGTAGTCGAACGTTCGGCTAGTCCTCGAGATCGAGTAAGTAATCATCATAAGTTCATAACAGTTGCCCCCCACGCTCGAGTCTAGAACATTGCCAAGTAGTTTACTTGGCCTTGTCATATCTAGGCAAAGAGAGTAGTTATCTCTTCAATCTTGGAGATGAAACAAATCTTCTTGATATCCAGGCATTAATTGCTCTCTTGGAAGTTGCCACCAATTGTTTTGTAGCCTCGATAGTGGTGGGCAAAAAAATCATGGATGCAGCGCTCGAAAGGACTGCATAATAACTCTTGAAACGGTTGGCAATTTATCCGATCTTCTCGGCAAACGGGGATGCACCATGTGGCCTGAGAGCTATGGCACAAAAATGATAAACGAAAACCCGACACTAAGAATTAATCAGCCAGTTACTTTTTCGAAACGGCATAATGATAGTCGACTGAGAATGAACCACATGTCGAGATCCGATGGCTTTGGATAAATCAAGGACTTCAATCTTGACCGTTGAAGTGATGTATAAATAAGGATCCCCTGCCATTGTTGCAAGGATCGCCTTCTTCACAAAGCAACAGAGGAGAGAAGAAGGTTTGCGCTTCAAACCCTTTTCTCCCTCAGCATATTCTTTGTTTCCAGGTTAAGGCTCTTTTGACCTTCCTATTCTTTACTTCCACTTCGGTTTTTATTCTTTGGACTCTTTTAGGGCCTGTCTTAGGGCTTTAGGGTCTCCTTAAGATTCTTCTGGTACAGCTGCATTAGGTGGCTTCTACCATTTTTGAAAACCTTCAAGTGTTCTTGAGTTGGGATTTTTCCCAGCAATTTCTTCTTCTTTTTTCGATTTTTGCTTGATCTTCTTCTATTCCTTCCTGGTTGTCAGAATGTCTTACTCCGAGGACGAGAGTCACTCGGTAAGCTATGCCTCCTGACTTCAAGGTTCTTGGGAGTTTTCCTAAAAAGAAACTACCTCCTCAGCCCTTGGCAAGGCGGGGATTTCATCTTTTCAAGAAGCACTTCGGGCTAGTCAACTAGTCTGGATGCTCCCATTCTGCCCGATCCAATGAGCACCGTCTCAACATTGACCAAGGTGGATGTCCTCCGACTCTAGAAACAATATCAGTTCCCAAGACAATTTCAAGTTTTTGCCCTGGACCAGACAACTGAGTGACATCGAGTTCACCGGGCAGAATTGCCCTTTATGGGGAGTTTCTTCGTGCAAGCCTCCAATTTCCTTTTCATCCTTTTATTATGAATATTCTTGACTTTTACTGAGTAGCTCCCACTCAACTTGCTCCTAACTCCTAGCTCCCACTCAACTTGCTCCTAACTCCTTCCAATTTATAGTTTCTTTTGTCGTTCTATGTTACATAATCGGGACCCAACCTAAGGTTTCTCTATTCCGAGCATTATTCTCTTTGAAGCGGCATCCAATGGCAAAGAGCTAGTGGTTCATCGATCCTCACCAGGGTTGCATCTTTCTTAAGGGTCTTCCCTCTTATATCCACAACTAGAAGAGTAGATTTTTCTATCTCCTTTGATACCCCCTGGGAAATCAACTAGATTTGGAGTGAGCCCAGTAGATCACCAAATAAGAACAATGAGGTCCTCGCTGCTAATGAAGAGGATTTTCACATATTACTTAACATGGAGAACCCTCAGTAGCAGGATCTGCCATTGGAACAAAGCATGTATGACGTAGAGCTTAGCCCCTCAATTCACTAAGTCTTTCAAGTTTGTCTATTTCATTCATCTACCATTATTTTTGCTAAGTCCTTTACCCGTTCTTTTGCAGATATGAAGGTTTCACTGGAGCCCTACAGAATGCAGAGAAGAGGGCTACAACCGAGGGAAGGGCTTCACAGCCAAAGAAGGCGGTGTCTAAGAAGCCCTGAGTGGCTCTTAGAGGCGTGTTAGTTTCAGCGAGGGTACCAGCGCCATGCTTGACTGAATCTCCTGCCATCGTGGACAACGAGGTGGTTGTCGTCTTGGCACTGCAGCACCGACTTCGTTCTCAATGTTGGCACCATCGAAATAATAGCACCAATAACTGCTTCATCGTCAGCAACAACATCACGATGATTGAGCCCCTCGGCCCGAGCGATGGCCGAGGCATCCCGAGGTAAAGCCCCAATGACCTCCTCAAGATCCAAAAAGGCTCCTTATGAAGCAAAGTACATTGTTATGGACACGTGACTGAGTGCTAACTCCGTAGTGCTTAGGAACAAGGGGCTAGCTAAAAAGCTAGCCAAAATGATTATGCTCTCCCAAGATTTGGAGGAACGAAAACCTCTACCAATAAATGAGATTTTCACTTCTTTCTTCCCACAACTCCTTAGGGTAAGTGTTCTCCCTTCTTTACTTTACTAAGTACTTTCACTCCCAAGTAGCTAACTTATACTTTTCCTTTTGTAGCTTGCCTACGATGTCTCTGTCGTTCAGGAGGCATTTGGTGGGTTCGCCAAATTGAGCCGCTCCCTTAAGACAAAGTGGTGACCGTCAAGGCACAAGCCAAAGCATCCGAGTTGAGAAAGGCAAGCAAGGCCCAAAAGGCCAAGCTCCAAGATGAGTTGCAGTCTTTTAAGGACATTACTCAGGAACTAAAAGCCCAAGTAACAGAGAAAGAAAAAATAATCACTCTAGAGCGAGCTTGGGTTATCGAGTTGGAGAAGAAGCTAGCCGACTCTGACTCGAAGGTGATGATCATGGAAGCCCGACTTTAGCCATCCAAACACAGGGTCGCGGCTGCCGAAGCCAAAGTCCAATCAACTAAGGAGTATCTCAACTGGAGCTTAGGCAATTGAAGAGTACAAGAAGTCTAAGCACTTCAAAGTTGAGGTTGCCAAGGGCTGCTTGGATACCTTCAAGCTCAGATATGTAGAGTACAAGAAGAAGGTTAGCGAGGCCTTCCCAACACTCAACTTGAATGGCATCGTCGACGATGAGCCCAAAGAAGAGAGAATGTGGAACCAAGGAAGCCGCCGAGAAGACTGCTGATCCCGAGGCCGAAAAGGGATGTCGTAGAAGAGGCTATGGCCGAGGCAATTGCTGAAGTCGAGGCTATTATTAATGCAACAGTGAAGGCTTTCGAAGCTACTTCGACTCCAGCCCCCGAGGAAATAGTGACCGGTCCTGGGGAGTAAATCTTGTAACATTTCCTTCTTTTGTTCTTTTTCGATTGTAATCAGGCTGGACCCTTGTAATGACTTTTTAATATCAATGGAAATATTTTCTTTTCTCTCCATCCCGTTTGTGTTAAATGACTTGATGAATGCTGGAACAATCTAAGTAATGTAGTCGAAGTGTAGAGTGGGCTAAATAACTCGTAGTCACTTAGTTGGGTTGATTGTCCACCAGTCAGATAGGCAACTTCTCGATATAAAGCAAGAGGTTTCCAACCATGGGATGACCGATTGCAGATTGATAACAAAATATGTTAAATCCATTAGTCAGGAAACTGTTTGTTGGCGTAGCTTAGATTTCAGTTTCCAACTAATTCGCAGAACTCCCAACAAGAAGACTCATACATTTCCGACTATATGAACTCGGCTTATCTCTGATGGATGGTGCCTAGTTGGTTGGTGCCAACTTGGTCCGACTAGTTTTTGATACAAATTCCTCCTGATGGTCGAGTATGAGTCGACCACTTAGGGTCTTGGGTCCGAATGTTGGTCAGCTATAGCTACTGTCTAGTCGGTGTAGATCAACTAAGTTGATGATTTTCTTGTCAGTCAGGTGTTAGTCAGCTGGAGGGATGTAGAATCCCATAAGGGATGGCTAACCATCTTTCAACCAAGTGCTAAATGGCCGAGGGGTTCGGAAACCCTGAGTTGGGTGATGGATCATTGATTGGCCGATTGTTAAGCGACCGAGAGATTCGGAAATCCTGAGTTGGGTGACGGATCACCGAGGAATTTGGAAACCCTGAGTTGGTGGACAAATCGCTAAGGGGTTTGGAAACCCTGAGTTAAACGACAGATCACCTAGTAAATAGTTGAGTTGAACAGCAACATGAGACCTCTAGGAACATTACCAAAAAAAATCTTCAGTTGTATTGCTGAATAAGCATTGATACACTATTGACAATACAATCGGAGGTTTTCAACATTCTAAGTCCGAGGAATTAGCGTTCCATCTAGATCTTCAATTTTGTAAGCTCCTCGATGAAGGGCTTCAATTACTTGATAAGGTCCTTTCCAATTCGAGAATAGTTTTCCTTGATTGGCTTTGAGACTTCAGTGCACCATAGAATGAGATCTCCCAGGCAAAACTTTTTGACCTTACTCGGGAATTATAGTACCGAGCAACCCGTTATCGATACATCGCCATCCATAGGTAGGCTTGATTTCGAGTCTCCTCCAGCAAGTCAAGATGGCCTTAGATGACTTGAGTTGCTTGATTCATCATAATACTCAATCCTCATAGTCAGTAGACCGACTTCGCTAGGATCACGACTTCAGTATCAAAAGCTAAGTTGAATGGAGACTTGTTGGTTAATGTTCAAGGAGTTATTCAGTATGCCAGAGCACCCCAAGTAACTCGGCCCATCTGTCCTTGGCTTCATCTAGTTTGATCCTGAGCCCTTGTAGCATTGTCCGATTCATGACTTCTACTTTCTTGTTTGATTGAGAATGCCCGATAGATATGAACTGATGTTGAATGTGTAGTTTAGCACAGAGTTCTTTAGATGCTCAGTTGTCAAATTGTCGATCATTATCAGTGACGATAACATGGGGGAGTCCGAATTGGCATACGATGGACTTTCACAAGTCTTTGACTTTGATCTCCATAATGTGTACTAAAGGTTCTACTTCCATCCATTTGGTGAAGTAGTCAACAGTGACAATAAGAAATTTTCGCTGACCTGTTATTGGAAAAATGGATCAAGTTCATCCCCCACTAGGCAAAGGGCCAAGGAGAAAAGAGCTAAGTTGGCTTGCCAGCTACCACTAGATATTGGTATACCATTAGCACCGATCACATTTCCGAACAAGATCCATGCATCTTCTTGCATGGTGGCTAGTAGTATACTGTCTTAAAGCTTTATAGGCCCGGGACCTGCCCCCAAGATGATTTTCATATATTCCTTCATGGATCTCCCAAAGAACGTAATCGTCTTCGATAGGCTACAAGCACTTAAGTAGGGGCTAGGAGAAAGATCTCTTATAGAGTTGCCCATGCAGCAGCACAAACTAAGAAGCTTTCCATTTGAACCTTTTCATCTTCGAGGAGTTGTCGGGAAGGATACCCTCCATCGGATACTTAATGAATGGGTCCATCCAACTCGGCTCATGGGCTACTTTTGAACTTCCTTGTTTCATTGATATTGGATAACTCCAGGTATTCAATGTAAGTCTAACCAACGGAGTTGTCAGCTAAGGTTGCTAGTCGGGAGAGAGTATCTACTCAAGCACTCTCCCATCTTGGAATGTGAAATATGTCAAAGTACTTGAGAGCTGATGTAAAAGTTCATACCTTGTCAAGATATTTGGCCATTGTTGAATCCTGAGCTTCATATTCACCAGTAACTTATCCAGCTACCAGCTTGGAGTTGGTGAGAACTTGGAGGCTTTTCACCTTAAGCTCCTTTGCGAGCTTCAATCCGGCCAGCAGAGTTCGTACTTAGCAACAATCCTTCTAAGTTCGTGAGAATAAGTCTTGCTCCACTCCTTTGAAAGTTTAAAGCCCCATCCACATGAAGAATCCAGGTCATTTTCAGATCAGGCTTCTCGAGAGGGTGCTCAGCAAGATCTTCAATCCTGTCATCTGACCACATACACTCAACGAGAAAGTCAGCAAGGACTTAGGCTTTCATCGATGACCTTGGTTGGTATGAGATGTCAAACTCATTGAGTTTGATTGCCCATTTGGCCATTCTCTCGAAGGTGTCTGGCCATTGCAAGTAGCTTTAAGTGGTTAGTAGGTCAAGATGACTATTGAATGGGCTTGAAAATAAGGCTTAAGATGCTATACAGAGATGCATAAACAATCTTTTAAGATTTAAAGTACCTAGTCTCTGCATCATGAAGTACTTGGCTAGTGTAGTAGATGGGCTTTCGGGCACCTTTGTCATCTAGCCAAATGATTATGGAGCTTACAGCTTCTAGGGATGTTGCCAAGTACAAGTGGAGTTCCTCTCCAATTTTTGGCTTGGAGAGTAAAGGTAGAGAGTCGAGGAACATTTTTAATTCCTCGAAGGCTTGTCAACATTCGTCCATCCAAGTGAAGTCATGCATTCGTGCAAAACTTTAAAGAAAGGCAGATAGCATTCGGCTGATCTTGAGATAAATCAACTAAGTATTGCGATGCAGTGGGTTAGTTATTGCGCTTCTTTCTTGGAAATCGGATACCGCATGTCAAGAATAGCCTTGATCTTCTCCGTGTTTGCTTCGATGCTCCTCTTTGTGACTAAAAATCTGAGAAACTTGCCAGCGGTAATGCCAAAGGCGCACAAACTCGGATTTAGCTTCATCTGGTATCGATGAAGGACGTCGAAGGCTTCTTCAGGTCTTGAATGTAACCGACTTCTTCGAAATTTTTGATGAGCATGTCATCGACGTAAACCTCCATGTTCTGACCAATTTGATCTTTGAAGACCTCATTAACCCGCCACTAGTAGGTGGCTCTTGCATTTTTCAATCCAAAAGGCATTATAACAATAAATAGTTTTTTCGATGTCAAAAACATTGTTCTCCTCATCCTTGGGAGCCATCCTTATTTGGTTGGAACTTGAAAAGGCTCCATGAAGCTTAGTCTGTGTCCATAGGTTGCATCAACTACTTAATCGATCTTCGGCAGTAGAAAGCTATCCTTCGAGCATGCTTTATTCAGGTTGGTATAGTCGATGCAAATCCTTCACTTCCCATTAGCCTTCTTGATCATGAGTATATTGGTTAGCCAGTCGAGATAATGAGCTTCTCAGATGAATCCAGCAATCAACGGCTTGTCGACCTCTTCATCAATAGCTTTTTATCTCTTGGAAGCAAAGTTTCTCTTCTTCTACCAAATTAGTTTGAACTTGGGATCTCCACACATCTCACCGACTGTTTCTTATCGAAAATCGAACAAGGCTTTTGGTTGAGACGACAGCATCTAGCCGATTAAAACCTGATCATCCAAGAATAACATTGTATGGTAAGGGCACTCGAACAACCGTGAATGAGGAAGACAGTGCTTTATCGGGATGGAGTCTCAACAGTGACAAGGAGAGTAATCTCACCCTCGACCCAACGAAGTTTCCAATAAAATCGACTATGGGTGTAGAAACTTGCCTCAACTAATTTTCAGACAAGCCCATCTGAATAAAAGCATCATAAAACAAAACATTAGCCAAACTTCCACTATTAACAAGAATTCTTTTTACATCACATTTTGTTATTGTCATTGACACGATGACAGCGTCATCATAAGGATTTTGGATCCCAACTAAATCCTTGCTAGAAAAAGAAATTATATTCTCTTCCTCTTCTCTCGATCTCTTCGAAAAGAGCTCTACCCCCTAGAAGATCATGTTGATTGGCCTTCTCGTCAGCTAATTATCAATTTCGCCTAAAATTGCTGTTGGGCAATATTACTGCACCTCTCCAAGCTTGATAAACTGGCTGTACTGGAGTAGCTTTGGGCTCTTGAGAGTCTTCAAGAAACTAGCTGATGACTTTGGGAGTAGACTAAATTGCTCCTTGACCTGCAAAAGAAGTCTTTAATATTAGAGAAATTTATAGAATTTCTCCAATGAGGAACCATCTGATGCTTAAGTCAATTTTGAAAGGGAGAACAGTAAAAAAAAATGGCGAAAGAGTGTGTTCCAAACTAACCCCCTAGAGTTCCCCTTGACACCCTATTTATAGAACCATTTGTAAACCCTAGAGTTAGTTAGGTGTTGTAACCAGGGTTTGCGATACCGTCCCGTACCGCCCGGTACAGGGCGTACCGTACCGGGCCGGCTTAGCTGGTACAGTTTATATATATATAACGGTTCGGCATTCGGACCGTTAAAAAAATTTTAAAAAAATTAAATTCCGTACGATACGATACTGTAGCATACCATACCGTACCGCCCGGTTCGGGCTCGGTTTGGCTCGGTTCGAGTCTGGTTTATATTTGGTTCAACAATTCTTGCTTGAGAGGGGGGAGGAAGAGAGTTTTTTCTTAATTTTTTAAGCCCGATCACTTGCTGGTATGGTATGTACGAACCTACCATACCAGTCGCTGGCCGGTACGGGCCCCAATACCGGTTCAGCGATCCTTGATTATAACCGTTTGTAAGGTGGTTATGCCATTGAGAGAGTGGTTAAGTTAGTTAGGACATTAAGACACCAGTTTAAGTGGTTTGTTAAGTGATCTGTTATATGTCTTGATAACAGCTCTAATGACTTTAAGATATCTGCTTCATGTTAAAGTTATGAAACTTTGTACCTGGCTCAAATAAGTGGTCAGAACATATTCGATGAGTAGTTGGACAACCTGTGCCTTGAATAAGTGATCGACTCCTGGCTATCTGCCACCCTATGCCTTGAGTAACTGATCAGCTCTTGATCGTCTAGTATCCTGTGCCTTGAATAAATGATCAACTCCTAGCCAAATACTTTTTTTCATACTAGTAGTTTCTTATGATAGATCATTTATCCCGTAACAGTTGCCCCCCACTTTTGAGTTTGAGATTATTTACTCAATTCAACTCGAAAGTACAACGAAAAGACTTTGCAGGCCTTTCAATGGGAAAAAGATAAATATTACTTTTTGCATCGCCGTTTCTTTGTACGGCATTAAATTTGGTGCAAACTTTTCACGAAAAACATCATTAGGCTCTGGGGCAAGTGACTTTTTAAAATGACAATGATCCCTCGATCCATGGGACTTGTCCCTAATAAATAAAGATAGCCCATGTGTCAAGAGAAGAGTGGCCCACACCTCGAGCTAGAGATTGTGCAACATGGTTGCCATCCAACAGTGAGATGGTTTGATCTGAACTCTTAAGCGCCATTATAAATAGTGGTTCCATCTCCTAATATGGATCCTTTGCTTTCCTGCTACTTCACCTTTGTCTCCAGGAGAACTAGTAGGTGACCTTTCTCTAGAGTTTGGCTTCTTTGCTCCAGGAGACTTAGCATTCCACTTCTCTCGGTAAGAAGCTTTAGTTCCTTCTTCTTTCCATAGATTCTTGCTCTATAGCCATGGGCTCTAGGGTCCAAAAAGCCGTTAGAAAAGTAAGGAGCTTGAGAATAGGTCCCACCGAAGCTATAATGGACCCAAGCCCAATTGAGGGGCACTCAGCTCCTGTTACTACTATGAGACCCCATAAGAGGGCCTCTTTAGGTCCTGATAAGAAGTCCAATATTAGAGAAGATCTTAGGAGGCTCAGGGATAAAGATAAGTACTTCATCCCTTTCGACATCAGATTGACCGTCCCTAATCCTAATGAACTAGTTCTATCTCGTCCACCTAAGTGCATCGCATTCTATAAGGATGCATTTAGCGTTAGGATTTGGTTCCCACTTCATCCTTTCATTAGGAATGTATTAGATTACTATAAGGTCACTCCGACCTAGTTTTTCCCGCATGGTTTTAGAGTGATATTTAGTTTTATCCTTATCTATCACTTGATAGGAATAGAGCCAAGGTGTTTTTTGTTCCGAGCCATCTTTATGCTGAAGTCCCACCTTTATGATAAGAACTAGTATTACTTTGCAAAATTATAGAGGCATCCCTTCTTCCATCCACGAATGGAAAAATAGATTTTTTTCTTTCTGATCAGCCTTTAAGCATTAGATTTTCTTAGGATAGAGCTTGGACCGAACCCAACTTTAACAAAACCCCTTTAGACAAAGATTTGGAGCATTTCAACATGTTGCTTAATGTTAAGAAACTAGAGTTCAAGTTTTTTCTAACCAATCAAGCCTTGTATGATACGAGCATTAGCCTGGTTGGTCCTCAGTATGTCCAACCACTTCATATTTTATTTCTTTTTTTTACAAAGCCATCGGATTTTATTGATCTCTTGACCGTTACTTGTGTTATCATATCTGTAGAGATGAAAAGAATTAGTGTAGCGAGATTGCAGCAAGCTACAAAGAGAAAAGGGGCAGGTCCCACCAGGAGGTTAAGAGGAAGATTGAAGGGTCTTCTCTACCAATTTCTTCCTCGAGCACCCTTGTACAAGAAAGCGGCCGATCTTCAGCACCGATGGAAGCGCCTATACCTGCTCCTCCGATGACTATTCCTATAAAGTCATCAGAAGTTGTCCAATCACCACCTCCAATGACTAGCCCCGCAGTGTCATCAAAGGCTATCCGACTACATCCTCCTGCTACTACCGGACAGTCTTCGGGTGCTCAAGAAGAGCACATTATTCCAGAAAAGATAGTAAGGTTGAGCGATGCCGGTTGTAGGAGTCCAAGGCTCGCTTAAGAATTGCTAGAGATAATTCTCCTTCCCATCGACAGAGTGGAAAGGAGGCAAATATATTTTCCCAAGTTCTTAGCAATAGCTACCTTGGAGTTTTTCGGATAAGTATCCCTTTTATTTGATTATTCCTTTTTCTTTCCTTCTCTCTACTCTCTCTTAATCATTTTACTTCTTTTCTCCTTTTAGCTTCTCTCCAATGTCAGCTACCACAGAAACTTCCTCGTTGCATATGATGAGATAAAGAATGATTTAAAAAGGAGATTGTAGACAACCAGAGAAGCATCTAAGAAGGCGGCCGATCAGTTTGAAGCTGCCAATGTTCAAATAAAAGCTGCTGAAGCACAGGCTGATGCTGCTAAGGCATAGGGCAATAGAGCTAAGGCCCAAAAGACCGAATTGAGGTAACAACCTCCGATGAAATAAACAACCTAAAGGCTTCTCTCTCCAATGCAAATAAGGAGATTCAAGTAAATCGGATCTCCATTCAAAAGCACCGAGAGGAAAAGGAGAGATTGAAGAAGAAGCTTGCAGAGGCCAAGAAGGCCATACAGGAGTACAAGTCATCCTACAACTTTTTGGATGACATTGCCGAAGAGTCAATCGATGTCTTCCATGAAGGTTCAAGGACTGCCAAAGCAAGGTGAGGGAGCTTTTCTTGAACATCGACAATGCTCTCCTTATCAGGAATGTTCCCGAGCTGACTGTAGAGGAGGCTATGAGGGTCCAAGACATCAATGCACCCGCTGATAATCCTCCTCCGATGACTTTCAAAGATCGAAAGGAAGGTTTCCCAAACTGCTTAGAACTCGTATATGCGGTAACTGCATGGCCATGTCGCAGATGAAGCAGTCAATTTGTTGCCGTGCCTAGAGAATAGCTTGGAATTCTTCCTGAGAAAGAGGTCGATGAATCTTCATGGATAGTAGATTGAACAGAGAGTCCAGCTGAAGGAGTAGTCGGCGATCCTCCAAGATCTTCGACTGAGATAGGTCAGGAGGGAGATATCAAGAGCTAATGCAAGAAGAATCCAAGCTATTGCCGAGAATGCTAGTGTATTCTTCCTTGCCTTCGAATTTGGTTTCAACAGATGCATCCGAAAGGCAAAGGAGTTTTATCTAAATATAGATCCCAACTTTCTCACCTTAACATATTTGGATTGCCATTTTTGATAGAGGAAGTATTAAGGGAAGACCCGTATACTTTTATAAAGATTGCTAGTGCTGCTCTGGATGTTGGACCGAAGATAGCAGCTTCCGGGCCTCCAGCGGAAGACAATCCCTTTTTGGAGGTTCCAAGTAATGAGAAAGGTAAGGGTTCTAGTTATTCATTTTCCAAACCTCCAAGGGCTCCAAGATCGAAAAGAAGAAAGCCATAAATGTATATTTCTTCATTTCTTTTCTTTCTTTTTGATTGATGTAATCCATGAAGATGACAGAATCTCCTTGGTATACTTTATAAGAAATTTTTGAAATTAATGGAAGAGTTCCATTTCATTCATCTTTTGAATTCTCATTTTTACTATTTCTTCATGAAAAATATATGCTACTCCTTGAGCTTTAGGATATTTATTTGAAATGTCTATCAAAATAGTTAGTAATTTAGCTGCTGATTAGCTTTATTAGCTTTTTTCCAATCACTTTTCGAAGAATATATATAGGCTATTCAAGCCTTTCCCAATCACTTTAGACAAATTTGTGCCTTCTAGCCGACTACTTTGATAAAAAATACTTGATCGAAAGATTGAGCAAACATGTACTCTTTGGACAAACCTGTGCTCTCTCTATCACTTTGAAAGAAAGGATACCTGATTGAAAGATTGAGCAAACCTGTGCTCTCTTTAGATAAACTTGTGCCTTCTCCTGATCACTTTAAGAGAAAGAATACCTTATTGGAAGATTGAGCAAATCTGTGCTCACTTTAGGCAAACCTCTTCCCTCTGCCGATCATTTTGAGAGAGAATACCTAACCAAAAAATTGAGCAAACATATGCTCTCTTTGGGCAAACCTATGCCCTCTCCCGATAATTTTGAGAGAAAGAATCCTTATCAGAAGATTGAGCAAACCTGTAATCACTTTGGGGAAATCCATGCCCTCTACCGATTACTTTGACAGAGAATATCTGTCCGGAAGATTGAGCAAACCTATACCCTCTTTGGACAAACCTGTGCACTCTCCCAATCACTTTGATGGAGCATATAGAAAGATACGTTCTAGGAAAAAAAGGATTTATTGATAATATTTCTTCAAATTATCAAAATTCCATGATCTTGGAACCGGAGTCCCATCCAAATTTTCCAAGTTATAAGCTCCAGGTCTAATAACCTTTGATATTTTATAAGGCTCTTTCCAATTAGGTGCAATTTTTTTTTGCTCCATTGGCTTTAAGACTTCAGCTCATCGAAAAATAAGATCTCCTTGTTAAAAGATTTTGGTTTAGATTCTGGAGTTGTATCGAGCAACCCTCTATTTATAAACTGCCATTTTGATATAGACTTTCTCTTAGGCTTCTTCCAGAAAAGTGAGACCTGCTCATAATCTTTCTTGATTTATATTTTCATCATACTCTACTCGATCGAAAACCAAGCCGATCTCTAAAGGAATGACTATTTCTGCCTCGTAAGTTAATTTGAAAGGAAGACATATGCTTCATGTTAAAAGAAGTTATAAAACTTTATACTTGGCTTAGGTAAGTGGTTGAAACATGTCCGATGAGTAGTTGGGCGTGATTGGCTCCTGGTTGTCTGGCATCCTGTGCCTTGAATAAGTAATCGACTCCTGACTGTCTGGTATCCTGTACCTTGAATAAGTGATTGACTCCTAGCCAAATACTTTTCTTCATACTAGTTGCTTATTATGACAGGTCATCAATCCCATAATAGGCAGGATCCTGAACATCAAGCCAAATTTTTCCCTTACGAACATATTTGCGAAGGTAGCCACGCCGATAAGATCTTTAATCTCATTCTTTAGAGCAATGCAGTTTTCAATATCGTGGCCATGATCTCGATGGAATTGGCAGTGCTTATTCTTGTTGCAGGAGGTCGAAAGAGTTCTCCTTGGACAAGATCTTCGAAGATATCCTACCCCTTCAATTTGCATAAAAATATTAGTCCGAGGGACCAGAAGAGGAGTGTAGTTACCATATTTGCCAACTAGATTCTTTGGCTTTGTCCATGGGATGAGTTGGGCTTCTTAGTCTAACTTTCGCTTGGCTCTTCTTGGCCTTTCTTTTTCGGCTTCTATCATCCTCTTGCCGAATAACGGCGCCCTCTTCCATGCGAATATACTTCTGGGCATGGACCAATAGCTCTGAAAAAGACTTGGAATGAGTCTTATCTAGCGAGTAAATAAATCAGCAGCAGTCCCCTTTTCATAGCCAACATCGTCATGGACTCGTTCAAATTGTAGATCTTCAATGTGGCCACTTTAAATCAAGCCACAATCCTTCAAAGACTTTCCATCTTGCTGTCGAACGGAAAAGAGACTATCGGGTTCTCATGGCATCCTTCGACTAGCATTGAAGTATGCCACGAATTACCTCTAAATGTTCGAAAGAGTGAATACTCCTTGACTCAAGTATAGAATCCATGCTCAAGCCATCTTCCAAAGAGTGGCTGGAAAGGCAAGATAGAGCAAAGCATTGTAGCACCTTTGAATCAACATGAAAGCGTTATAGCTCTCTAGGTAGTCCAGTAGATCAGTTATACTATTGTAGGGATCCATCTGGGACATTTCAAACTGACCTGAGATCGATTCCTTCATGATTTG
Source organism: Areca catechu (assembly GCA_021397845.1). Classification (NCBI taxonomy): domain Eukaryota; kingdom Viridiplantae; phylum Streptophyta; class Magnoliopsida; order Arecales; family Arecaceae; genus Areca; species Areca catechu. The sequence goes on along the minus strand of CM038042.1, from coordinate 27,408,789 downwards.
TTAGGAGAGGTGGACGACAGGACGAGTATTGAACTCAACCAGGTCCCGACTCCCTCCTTGCATATCAGCAAGTCGGCGATTGATCTCGCTCAACTTCCGCTCATAATCATTATGGCATTATTCAGCCAGACACCAAATAGCCTCATTAGAGGACCCCTCCTGGGAGGATTCGAACGAAGAAAGAGGGTGTTTGTCTCACCTTTGCTCTCTCTCATCATAGCTCCTTGTGTTGGGGGCTTGCTCATCGTGGAGACGAGGACAATGACCAGTGTGAAACCTATCGGTGAAAGGACCTCCCACGTGGGGATTGATGACTTGCTCGGCATGGCAATCGAGATCACAAGTAATGAGAAGTCGATTGATGAAAATATCTCCCCCGGGAAGACCAATGACTATGATGAGTAGCAGCAGTAGTGAAAATAGTAAAGGCTTTCTAGGGGCTGCTGCTTTGCTATAGTCCCTGCACTGCTACGATCAATGCCTAGACCTGCTACGCCAGTGTGATGAGGATGTCCTGCTAGATGACTGGTAGTGGTGGTGGAGCAAGATGCTCCACTGCATGGCTGCGTGGCTCTCTATGGTGCAAAGAGCATTCGGTGTGGCTGATGGAGGCATCCTGCACTTGCATCTTCATCTTTGTTATCTCCAAGCTTCGGGATCTTCGAGATGCCTGATCTTCCCTTCCTGACGCGCCAATCTATTGCTGGCAAATCACTCCTTACTGGAACTCTGGCGATGCCTAAGGATCTTTCGATTTTTTCTAGTAGGAAAGGGATGCTACTCCTAGCTTCTCTCTGGCAGAGACCTGTAAGAACAATCCCTTGATCGGTGGTAACCGATGGGGGACCCTATGATGCTCTAGTAAGAGGAGCGAGATAGGCTACAACAACCGGAGCTGATAGCGATGAGAGAGAGAAGACAGCATGTGAGAGCGATATGAGTGTTAAAGTCCCCTCTTACCTATTTATAGAGTTACTCGGGATAACTGAATGCCGTTTGGGAGGTGGCCTCTGCTGACGTGGATAACAACTTTCCATTGGGAGGTTGGGATCCTCCCGTCAAAAGGATAGTAGTTTGTTAGGAAATCATCAGCCACGATCTCCAGCTAGAAGTTGTTGCCTCCGTCACTTACTCAGATGTTCCAACTCTAAGTGGAATAGCATACTATTGGTGGAGTCCCAATAATGTATATTGGCAAGCCCGACTAGATCTACCTTAGTAGATAGTCGATCTTGAGTAGGTAATTCACACCAGATAAATGATCGGTGCTAAAGTACTCGGTCTGGTCGGTTGCACTACTTGGTGTAGTGGTGCGCATAGTTATGAGTCATCTCCTTCATACTTCGTACCATAATAGGTAGCCGGAGTATGCCCTAGTTGATGTAGTTGAAAATCCAGTAAGTAGTTGGACGTTTGGCTACTCCTCGAGACCGAGTAAGTAGTTGCCATAACACATGCCATCGATGAGGAATGGAATCCATAATGATTGGAGCACCCTAGATCATGAACCAATAATTTCACTTGTAAAAGATCCAAATGGAAGGTTTTTCAAACAACTGCCGATGCCTTAAATCTCAGACATAACTAGTTGTGTTAACTGGGTAAATGTTATCCTACATAATAACTTTCACAAGGCCCTGGCTTCATTCCTTAATTTCTGCTTCCTTGAAAGTTGAAGCTACTTGGAAATTTATGGTTTTCATGTACATGTACAGTCAACCAAGGCGCACAAACACAAGTATCAATTGCCAAGTGATTTTTATTCCTTATTTCATAACATTGATGTATGATTTGTCTTCCATATTATATGCCTATTTTAGGCCTCAATAGCAAAATCCACATGTGACAAGATCCTTTGACACGTATATCAGCATCCATTTTGACACGTATATCAGCATCCATTCCTTCATATCTTATTGTATCAGCCAAGGTTGGTCGAACCGATGCATACTACCCTGTACCAGGCAATATTGCATCATACTGGTACTAAACCAAGACTTGGTACCAAGGCATACCAAGTCTCAGTACACCAAACGAAGCCCTGTATCAATGCGTTATGACATTGTATCAACATGGTACCAGTATGGCATCCAGTACTGAGATTGAGAACTGTATGTTAGCTAGTGACTAGTATGCTACAACACAACACATAGCACAAGTCTTTCAAAAAAAAAGTACCTTTTCCAAACCTAGGGTTTTGAAGATGTATATATGCTTCACCAAATTTGCATACCTAAATAACATAGCTTTAATGTTGGTTTGTTTCCTTCTACATGTCAAACATTAGATTCATAGTACCTCGTGTTTTAGGAAGGAAAATCAGGATACCAATAAAAAGTTCATATTCTCATAAGGATGCATATGGTTGCATGAAACCAAGAGCACTAAAATACTTACATACTTAATCAAGAGCATCTGAGTAATGAGTTTCATATAAGCAAGAAAAACCAAGCCTTAAACCCCTGTTTACTAAGTTATTCAAGTTGCCAAACAAAGACCTATAACATGGTTCCCATCAACATAATCAAGCTAAATGAACATGCTTCATGGTTTATGTAACAAAAAAAGAAAGTTTTTGCACCCACTAGCATAGCTTACTTGAGTGCGTAATATACGCTTGTCCACTTCAATTTGTTTCTCACCCATTCCCTTAACCTTGCCTCCTGCCTGACGTTCAAGGTGAGTCCACATTTTTGTCAGCCTGGGAAGTTGGTATTCCATTTGTGCCAAAGAAACCTAAAAAGGATAAAATAATTTTAACAAGAAATTCCAAATCCCCAAATGTTGCTTCCGCCATATAGATATTATAAGGCTGTAATGCACATGACCACGAACAAACTGCAAATATTGTCCAAACTATTGTAGTTGCATGAAAAGGCAAAAGAATGAGTTCTCAAAACATTTTGGACAAGAAAACAACTAAATAGTATATCAGAATAATTAGTTGTACAATTGTTCCTTATTATTGAAAAGCAGCACCACAAAGGAACCTAATTCATCAAGGAATGAACATTGTGCAAAATCATTTCAAGTCAAGACAGAACAAACACTGAGAAGCAGAGGAAACAAACTATACATATAAATTCGTAGAATTTGTTAAAAAAAAAAGTCTAGCAAAAGAAAACATCTACATTTGAAAGATGTTGTGATAACCTCCATTTAGGGGGTGGAACCTGGATTTACCATTATTTTCATTTCTAACAAGAATAGTTTTCAGCACAGAATCTTGAATTCCTGACACAGGTTAGTGTTAGGTAAACAAGCTCAAATTCTAAAGAGTAAGAGGGGGCAGTAGAGTTGCCTGTAAAGCAGCTTCATGTGTTTCAGCCCTTTGATTGAAAATGTCCAAGATGAGAGCAGTTCGATCACATACCCGTACATCCCCACCAAATGCCTTCTCCAAGTTACGCAGTTGTCTGCATGTAACATTCCAAATGTGACCAGGATTAAAGCTCTAATTTAGTGCCACATACACCAAATACCACTTTTGTGAAAAGGATGATAAAAGAAATATATATACAAAAGTAAAAAATTTTAATATGAGCATATTTATTGTAAAAATATAGTTACTGGAGAATTCTAGACATACTTACAGAAATTTCTTAAACATCATTTTAAGAATAATAAAGAATATATGAACCATGAAAAATATATCATCTTAAATTAACAAAATTGACAAAAACAGGCAGCATTAGAGGCTGCAAACACATGGAAATTAATGAGAACAAAAATAGATACGACATATATGCTAGTTGGGGAAGATCTATTAAATCATAATAAAAAGTGCAAATTAGTTTCATTGGCATGTAAATTGTAAATATCTTAAATGAAATGTGTACGTAAATTGTCAAAATATTATAGGAAATGTGACTTGGTGGAGATCAAAATAGAAGAACAGAGACCTAGGGAAACAGGAAATCCCATGGTTCTGCAGGGATGGAGAACAGAGTTTCAATTGATCATGCATGCTTTCTTTCGAGTTTCTCTGCTCCCAAACAGATGTCCAGATCTAGGAGTCCTTCACATCTATAATATCTACCCATACCTTTCATACAAAAAGATAGGCGGCCAAACTATAAATTTAATGCAACCAAACTTCCTTATGGAGACTTTAAATTTTTACAAGCTGAATTATTCAAAGAGAAAGGTCTCAAAAGATTTGTACTGTCTGAAACTAGGATATTTCCTTATTTATCATAATGGCCAAGGATTTTCCTTTAAATCCAAAGTTTTCACTCATTGTCATTGTTTAGATAAAAATCACAAGGCCTTTAGGCCACCAATTTAATATTTCCCATCTGGCCTATAGGCTGATTTAGAGTTTATGATCCCATAATCTGGTCCTGATTTGCAAGCACATTTACAATATTCCCTATGCTAAGGTAAGGGGATGCTAGGGTGAGCCCTAGTGATTAATGAAACAAGAAATGAAGACAACATAATAAGTCAAAAAGACATTCAAAAATAAGTGAATATATGGAGGTGATTATCAATTTAGCATCTCTTTCCATCATATGGATATTCCATGGTTTTAATATTTCAGTAGCAACCTTCAGTTTTTTTTAAGCATATCACAAGCACCAAGGCAGCTAACTTACATCTCCAGTTTGGCCAGCAAAAAAAGATGCATATTAAGAATCTCAAAAGGAATGTTAGATTTGTAATGTTCCACCTTATGCAACAGATTTTGTACATAAGAAACTAAATTCTGGTATGCCCAAGGGCAGCTAGAAGTCCTATGTGATGTAGCACAGCTATGTTAGAGTCGGATTCTATCCAAATGATGCAGGATGGATGGCCTAGTGCAAGCTTCAGAGTTACCTAGCAGAAGACTAAAGCAAGCTACACGATGAAAGTAAAGCTAAACCTAGAACTTTCAAAGCAATTATCAACTTGAAAACTAGAGCCTAAGGATGTAGATGCTAAGAAAGAAACTGCAAGAAGGGATAATTAGTAGCTTCTTGCCCTGTGTTGTACCATGACGGCTCACCCTCTATCAGAACCGGCCCAATCTTGCGGTCTGACTCGGCCCGCCATCCTCCGCCAGAGGTCCGACCCACTGGAGTTGAGGTCCGAACGACCCTCTCCTGCTGGGGTCCGGCCTGCCGTCCTCCGCTAGAGGTCCGAACGACCCTCTCCTGCTAGGATCCGGCCCGCCGTCCTCCGCCAGAGGTCCGATCCACTGGAGCTGAGGTCCGAACGACCCTCTCCTGCTGGAGTTCGACCCACCGTCCTCCGCCAGAGGAACGACCCTCTCCTGCTGGGGTCCAGCCCGCCGTCCTCCGCCAGAGGTCCGACCCTCTTCTGCTGGGGTCCGGCCCATTGCCCTCTCTTGTGGGTTCGGCCTTTGATCTGACCGACCGACCGCCTCATGGCCGACGTCCGACGGGCAAGCCTTGGCATCCAGGGTATTCCAGAAGCACCTTTCTGTTACGACGAGATTCTGCTATCCCAACGGCCCTGCTCCACTACTTCCACGGTGTCGCCGTATCTGCGCGCCACGTGGCCACTCTCCAGATTTTCATAGGGGTAGATCGGTCTTTCTCAGCCCCTCCCCTAACGGATTTTGGACTATTCCGCGCCTATATAAGGTACTTGGGGTACCCCGTTAGAAGGTAGAACAACTCTTCCCTCTCCATACGCTATTGTCCATTTGATTCCTCCATTCTGTTGCCTTCAACCTCCTGCTAACTTAAGCATCGGAGGGTCCCCCGCCGGAACACCACCAGCGCCCTTGGAGACTTTTCTGCAGGTTCGCCCGGGAGAGGAGCACTCTAGCCGATCCAGCCGTCCCGGTTCCCGGTTCAGGAGTTGACGCCGCAACAGATTGGTGCTAGAGGAAGGGCGGCGCTCTTTCTTCTAAAAGGAGGAATCCATCATCCCAGCGAGAAAATGGCTAAGGGAAGAGCTCCAAATGCCACCGCCAGGAGAGATACCTCTCCTTCCAGGTCTGAGGAGCCTCTCCGAGAAAATGATTTCGCTGCTACCGCCCCTACTGCTGCAGAGCCTACCATCACTTTGGGGTTGCAGCAATTCCAAACCTTGGTGAACCGCATCGAGACACTTACGGCTGCGGTTCAGTGGTTCCAGGAAGCAGCCGACAACCGGCAACAACTGCCAGCTGCTTCCTACACTAACCCTCCGACTGCTACTGCGGGAGGCCAACGGCCAGAGATCCCTCAGCATGGTTCCCGCGCTGCCGCAGAGCCCCGGAGGTCCTTAGGTGATCGCGCCGACGGCAAAAGGGCAAGGTCTGCCTCGCCTTCCTACGCCGAGTCCATCCCTTCGATGGTCGGCCTGCCGCTGAACCTCCGAAGGACTACGGCAGCAAAATTATGCGCATGGAGGAGCGCATTGATGAAATCGCCCTCCGGCAGAAGGCCGAAGGGGGACAGGTATACGACTCCCGTCCCCCGTTCTCAGAGAAAATTCTGGCAGAGACGATCCCCCGCCACTTCAAGATCCCACAGGTGGACCCCTACGACGGTACCACCGACCCGATGGACCATCTGGGCATGTACAAGGCCCACATGATGGTCCAAGGCGCCTCCGACGCCCTCTATTGCATCGCCTTCCTCGCGACCCTCAAGAAGACCGCCCGGATGTGGTTCTCCACCATCCGGCCAGGTACGATCCACTCCTCCCAACTCGAATTCCTTTTTCTTTTCCATTTCAGGACTTGCAATCGGACCCCGAGGACTACCAACTGCCTCTTCCTCGTGCTCCAAAAGGAGGGAGAGACCCTTCGGGACTTCATGGCCCGTTTCAACTCAGCGGCCATGGAAGTCCCGGACTTAAACAAAGCTGTAGCGATGTCAGCCTTCAAGCGAGGGCTCCGCTCGTCTAGGCTGACTTTTTCTTGGACAAGAAGCATCCGACAAGCTACAGTGAGTTGCTGGCCAGAGCGCAGAAGTACGCCCTGGCGAAAAAACAAGCTGTCGGCCGACGTCAAGCTGAAGGAAGGCCTGCCCCGAAGAAGCGGAGCGACAAAGCTCCCGAAGTCCGACCTCCGAACGACAGTCGGAGGTCGGCCCAACGCCGAAGTCCGAAGCCCAGGGACTTTCCCCGAAGATTCGAGACTTATGCGCCTCTGTCCCTATCAAGAGAGAAGATCCTGATGAAGATCGAGAACGAGACCTTTCTGCAAAGGCCTCGGCCAATGAGGGGCCCTCCTGCCCTAAGGAACAAGGATAAGTTCTGTCGCTTCCACAAAAACCATGGGCACAGTATCAAGGAGTGCCTGCAGCTGAAGGACACCATCGAAGACCTCATCCAGAGGGGATATCTGCGCAAGTATGTCCGGCCCCATCGGGACCGGGCAGAAGCATCAAATGCCAAAAACCCTCCGGAGGAGGTGGAGCTCTCCAATCAAAGGCCAACTGGTGGGGACATCGGCATGCTGCACCGACGGTCGGGGGAAGCCAGGAGGGCAGGACGGATATTGCCAAAAGATCCCGGGGCTCCAATGCCATTACCTTTTCTGATGAAGATCTCCTGGAAAATCATGTCTTTGAGAATGATCCTGTAGTCGTGTCGGCTGTCATTGCCAATTACGATGTAAGGAGAATACTTGTTGATAATGGAAGCTCGACAGAGGTATTACTGTATGATGCTTTTATGAAATGAACTTGTCCAGATCTATGCTGCTGAAGTCCCCCGCACCGCTGACAGGCTTCGGGGGCAACTCCGTCGGAGTGGAAGGTGAAATAGTTCTCCCAGTGACAATTGGGACGGAGCCTCTCCAGAAAACCCTCCTCATCAACTTTGTGGTCATACGGACGACCTCGCCTTACAATGCTATTCTAGGCCGACCGGCCCTCAACAAATTCAGAGCTATTGTTTCTACTTACCATCTGTTGGCCAAATTCCCAACCAGGAACGGGATCGGAGTGATGAGGGGAGACCGTCGGATGGCCAGGCAGTATTTGACTATTTTGAATCAACAGTTAGAAGGCCATTCCGCCGTGGAGCAATTTGACCCAAGGGCTGAAGCCGACGGCCTCGGTCAGCCAGGGGAGAAGATTCTGTTTGTCCCACTCCGAGAGGATGATCCCACTAAAGTCCTTCAGATTGGAAGCTCTCTCGGTGAAGACCTTAAGACGGAGCTGATCAGCTTTCTAAGGAGAAACGCTGACGTCTTTGCCTGGTCAGCGTCGGACATGCCTGGGATACCGTCGGAGGTTATCACTCACCAACTCAAGGTCGATCCGACCTACCGACCTATCCGACAGAAGAAGAGAAGCTTTGCTGCCGAAAGACAGAAAGCTATTGATGAGGAAGTAAAGAAGCTCCGTGATGCTGGCTTCGTCAGGGAGGTCCATTACCCTGAATGGATGGCGAATGTGGACATGGTGAAGAAGTCCAACGAAAAATGGAGGATCTGTGTGGACTACACCGACCTCAACAAGGCCTGTCCAAATGACAGCTTCCCAATACCCAAAATTGATCAACTGGTGGATGCCACGGCCGGCCACTAGCTTCTTAGCTTTATGGACGCCTTTTCCGGGTACAACCAAATAAAGATGCATCCGGAAGACGAGGAGAAGACCGCTTTTGTCACTGACAAAGGCCTGTACTGTTATCGGATGATGCCTTTCGGCTTGAAGAACGCCGGCGCCACCTTTCAAAGGCTGATCAACCGGGTGTTTGAAGGACAGCTAGGGAGAAACATGGAGGTTTACGTGGACGACATGATAGTGAAGAGTCTCCATAAAGCTGACCACATCAAGGACCTGCAAGAATCCTTTGACACACTCAGGCGCCATCGGATGAAGCTGAACCCCACGAAATGCACTTTTGGGATAACCTCTAGTAAATTTCTTGGTTTTCTAGTTACACAGGGGAATTGAAGTGAATCCTGACAAGATAAAAGACGTCACGGAGATGGTGCATCCAGCCAACAAAAAGCAAGTCCAAGAACTCACCGGCCGAATCGCTTCTCTCAGTCATTTTATCTCCCGGTCGCTGAGAAATCATTGCCATTCTTCAAGACCCTGCGCCGATCGGAGGGATTTGTTTGGACTGATGAATGTCGGTCAGCCTTTGAAGCATTTTAGGAGTACTTGAAGAACCCTCCGCTGCTGGCCAAACCGACGAAGGGGGAGCCCTTATATCTTTACCTTTCGGCGTCGGACGAAGTGATTTGCGCTATCCTTGTGCGAGTCAGAGAGGACGGACAGCAAAAGCCTATCTATTATATCAGCAAAGTCCTCCATAATGCCGAAATGAGGTACCCCAAAATGCAAAAACTAATACTCCCTAGTCACATCGGCTAAGCGGCTCCGACCGTACTTCCAAGCACATCCGATCGTGGTGCTGACCGACCAACCTCTCAAGGCGATCCTTCGAAGTCCGGACACATCCGGTCAGCTTGCCAAGTGGGCCGTCAAGTTAGGAGAGTTCGACATCTCCTTCCAGCCGCGATCTGCCTTAAAGGCCCAGCTAATTGCTGACTTCATTGCAGAGTGTACGTGGAAGCAGGAGATGCCTCCTCGGATGGCCGAAAAACCCGAAGCGGATGCTGTTTACGAAGCAGGACCAGCCTGGACTCTCCATGTGGACAGAGCGTCCAACCTTTCAGGCTGTGGGGCCGGACTAATTCTAGCCGAGCTGGACGGGGAGAACCTGGAGTATGCTTTACATTCTTATTTCAGGTGTCAAATAATCAAGCGGAGTACGAAGCCCTCCTTGCGGGGCTGCGAATCGCCCGCGAGCTGAGCATCAGCCAACTCAGAGTTTTCTCCGACTCCCAGCTGGTGGTCAACCAAGTGAAGGGGGAATTTGAGGCCAAGGATCCGACCCTAGCAAAATATTTAAACTACAAAGCCTTATCTCTCGGTTCAAATTTTTCGAAATTCTCCACATACCTCGTCTGCAGAACTCTCGGGCGAATGCTCTCTCAAGGCTGGCCACGGCCGCCAGCGGGACTTCCGACCGAACCTTTGTGGAGTATTTGCGGCATCCTAGCATTGCCGAAGAGCCGACGGAGATCCATCAGGTGGAATATGAAGCTTCTTGGATGGATCTGATCCTTACTTTCTTGGCCAAAGGAACCCTTCCTGAAGATCCGGCGGAGGCCAAACGGATACGCCTGACAGCCTCCAAGTACGACATCCTTAATGGCGTCCTGTATAAGCGGTCATTCTCACAGCCGCTGTTGAAGTGTTTGGGGCTAGCGGACGCCGACTACGCACTCAGAGAAGTCCACGAAGGCATTTGTGGCGACCACTTAGGAGGGAGATCCCTGGCTTACAAGATCATCCGATAGGGATATTACTGGCCCAGTATTCAGAAGGATGCATCGGACTTCGTCCGAAGGTGCGATGCATGCCAGAGGTACTCCGTCATTCAAAGGAGGCCCGCCATCGAGCTGACTCCGATCACCGCCCCATGGCCATTTGCACAGTGGGAGATGGATATTCTAGAACCCTTTCCCCCGGCCTCCGGACAACGAAAATTTTTGCTTGTAGCTATCGACTATTTCACCAAGTGGGTGGAAGCCGAACCACTAGCGCAGATAACGGAGCCTAAGGTGAAGAATTTCGTCCGGAACAACATCATTTTCCGATTCGGCATCCCCCGGACAATTATCACTGACAATAGGAGACAGTTTGACAACTCCAAGTTCCAAGATTTTTGTCAGCAATACCAAATCTCTCACCGACTTACCTCGGTCGGCCACCCAAAGTGCAACGGAGAGGCCGAAGTCACCAACAGGACGATCCTGCATGGGCTGAAGACCCATCTCAATAAAGCAAAGGAACTTTGGGCGGAAGAACTCCATTCTGTGTTATGGGCGTATCGGACGACTACCAGAGCATCGACCGGCGAAACTCCGTTCAACCTCACTTACGGAAGTGAAGCTGTCATCCCTATTGAAACTTCTCTCCAATCCCTCCGGATCGACCACTATACTGAGCCAGCCAACTCCGAGCAACGAAGAGCTGACCTGGACTTGCTTGAGGAAACAAGGCTTCGGGCAAGCATAAAGATGGTGGTATGCCGCCAAAAGATGACAAAGTACTACAACTCGCGAGTCAAGGCGCGAGCTTTCGAGTCGGCGATTTAGTCTTGCGGAGGGCCGAAATCTCGAGGCCGACAGAGCAAAGCAAGCTTTTTCCAAATTGGGAAGGACCATATCGGGTCTCCGAAGTGGTTCGAGCCGGCACTTATCGGCTGGAATTTTTGGATGGACGACGGTTGGCGCGTCCATGGAATGTAGACAATCTTCGCAAATATTATCAATGAAGTTCACATTTCTTCTACGAACCACTTCTGAAAGTCTCTAGGACAGCCCACTTCCGAAAGTCCGACTCAGATCGGCAAAGGCTCTAGGGCAGCCCACTTCCGAAAGTCCGACTCCGGTCAACAAAGGCTCTAGGGCAGCCCACTTCCGAAAGTCTGACTTCGGTCGGCAAAGGCTCTAGGGCAGCCCAATCCGGAAAGCCGACAGACCAACACTTAGGATAAATTTCCTAAGCTAGTTGCTCCGGCATGAGTTGACATCCGATCGCTGCCCCAACTGCTTCAGCATTCGGAAAGCCGACGGACCAACACTTAGGATAAATTTCCTAAGCTGGTTGCTCTGGCCTGAGCTGACATCCGACCGCTGCCTCAATTGCTTCAGCATCGGAAGAGCCGACGGACCAACACTTAGGATGAATTTCCTAAGCTAGTTGCTCCGGCCTGAGCTGATATCCGATCGCTGCCCCAACTGCTTCAGCGTCCGGAGAGCCGACGGACCAACACTTAGGATGAATTTCCTAAGTTAGTTGCTCCGGCCTGAGCTGACATCCGATCGCTGCCCCAACTGCTTCAGCGTCCGGAAAGCGACGGACCAACACTTACGATAAATTTCCTAAGCTAGTTGCTCCGGCCTGAGAAGACATCCGACCGCTGCCTCAACTGCTTCAACGTCCGAAGAGCCGACGGACCAACACTTAGGATGAATTTCCTAAGCTAGTTGCTCTGGCCTGAGCTAACATCCAATCGCTGCCCCAACTGCTTCAGCGTCCGGAAAGCCGACGGACCAACACTTAGGATAAATTTCCTAAGCTGGTTGCTCCGGCCTGAGCTGGCATCCGACCGCTGCCTCAACTGCTTCAGCGTCCGGAGAGCCGACGGACCAATACTTAGGATGAATTTCCTAAGCTAGTTGCTCCGGCCTGAGCCGACATCCGACTGCTGCTTCAACCGTCCTAATCTATTCTCGATCTGGAGGGCCGACGGGCCAGTACTTGAAGTAAAAGTCCTGAGAGGATCTAGTTCGGTCTGGGTTCTCACTCAATACTTATCCTAAAGATCCGACCGCACACTCTAATATGCCAACTGGCCCATACTTAGCAAAATTTCAGAAAGCAAAGCACTAAACAGTATAAAAAGAAGATTGGAATGATGGGGAAAAGTTTCTCTTTATTAGTCAAAAAAGACATTTACATGGACCGAAGGTCAGACCTTTACAACCAACTAGGTCTGACCATCGGGGGATACTACAGCGGCCACTTCGACCTCTTCGACCCCCTCGGCTGCCTTCGCCTCAGCACAGGTTGCGGCGTCCGCTCCGGCCTCTTTGGCAATGATCTCCGCCGGGGCTTCGGTCGCTTGGGCAGTCGGGTCAGCCCCCTCCAAAGCTTCTGCCACCGCTGGCTTCCGCAGTTGGAGAAAAGCAAGGTCGAACTCTGGGAAGGCGGCGCCAACCTTCCCCAGGCACTCGTCGTACCCGTAATCGAAGCCGACCATCTCGGCTTCGTTCATCTCCTCCTTGAAGTCTTCGGAGGCCTTGTAATCTGCGACGACCTTCTCCATGGCCGTCTTCAACAGATCCTGGGCCGACTTCAGCAGGCCCTTGTACCTCTCTGCTGATGCTTGGTAGCCCTTCAAGCGGAGGTCCAAATCAGCCGTGCGATCCTCCTCGACCTTCAACCGGTGGGCCAGGGTTTTGAGCTTCTTCTTCTTCTTTGAGCCTGGCCTCCCGGTCAGCCTTCTGGGCGAGCAGGTCCTCTGTTTTCTTCTTCTGGGCCTCCAGCTCGGCCCGCAAGGGAGACACCTCGGCTGTCGCAGCCTTCAGGCCGGTCACCTCTTCCATGGAGGCCGTCAGCGCTGCCCAGGCGGTGTCCCTCGCCAGCTCGACCGCCTCAGCCCTCTGGGTCAGCTGCTCCTTTATGCATAGCAGCTCACCCAGCCCTTGGTCCATCAGGAGGTTGTCCCTGACAAGCTGCCGACAAACAAGCACGGTTAGGGAGCTTTCAACATTAAGCTTAAAGTGGAAACAAGAGGAGTGGAGCTTACCCCAAGAAGATGTCGAAGGGAACTGTTAGCCGCCTCATTCACTGACCGCCCGTCAGTATCGGGTACGGACCGTTGAAGCTGCTCCCTTGCCTCCTCAGCCGCGCGCCACACCACGCGCTCTTCTTCCTCCCCAAGGGCCCAGGCGGCCCTCTCGCCTGCAGCCGACGGCCCTTCGCCCATAGGGGCTCTCTAGGTCATTGGGGGGACCATCGTGGTCGTCTCTGACGGCGGGGGCGCAGGAGCCGCCACCGTCCCTGCCGACGGGGAGTGCCTCCCTTCCGTCTGGGCGGCCGTCTGTCCCGCTGAAGACGATCGCTCAAACGCAATCACCTTCTGGCGTTCGGTCAGGGCATATCGTCCCCTGAGTCAATCGAAACTACTGGAACGAACGACTCCGCCATCCGTTGCTTCTTCAACCTTTCAGGTGCTGGTTCTGCCGCCTGGTTCTGCCGCCCGTTTTCTCGGTTCTCGCTGCACCTGCTCCGCGATCTGAACCGCTCTCCTCTGCATCGACCGCGCCGAGAGAACAGCCCTATCCGGCTTCATTTTTCCACCTGTCAACAATAAAAGCAGAGTTAGCAACAGTCGCAAAGCCGACAAGGAGTAAAGAAGAAAAGGGTGAAAGTCGATCTCTCCCTATACAACTCTCGCCCTACCTAATGTCGGCTGTCGGCTGAGTCCTGCCCAGTGAAGGCTATCCTCAAATAGCAGGAAGTTAATGAACTTCAGATCTTCACCGTCCAGCCTGTGGAAGTCAGCCTCGTCGGCCCTCGAGACCTTCCTCCCGTGCAAGGCATCCGGCCTCGGCCCCCTCCAGGCTGCCTCGAAGCCCCACGGCTCCAGGCTATCTACAAAGAAGAACCTGGACTTCCATCCATGAATAGCAGATGGAAGCCCCCCTAGGATCTTCCGGTTAGAACAGGGACTGAACATCCACCATTCTTGACTCCGGAAGTCCTGCTTCAATAGAAAGAAATTTGAAAAAAGGGACACCCTAGGCTCTATGTCGGCCTCCCGACACAGGACCACAAAGCCGCACAGCACTCTAATGCTATTCTGCGTCAGCTAGGAGGGCGTGATCCTAAAGGTATTGAAGACCTGGACAAAGAAGTTATGGATCGGGAACCGAAGACCAGCCTTCAAATGGTCTTCGTACATGGGAAGGGCTCCTAGGTTCAAGGGCCTGTTTATCCTACCCTCTCGGTTAGGGACGGTCAGGTGCAGGGTGGACGGTATATTGTATATGGTCCTGAGGGTCTCGACCCTCTCTCGGGTCATGGTCAACGGGATATCAAACGGGTATGGCTACGAGCTACGGCCATCCTAAGACTGGTTGCAGAGGAAGAAGAAGATGGGGGAAGACGAGGACGGGACTAACCTGGTTTCTGGATCTCTAAAGAAGCCTAAAAGCAGCGCGGAGGGGGGAGGAGGCGATTCTCTCTTCTCTTCCAACGCAAATGCAGCAGCAAGTGCCTTCTGGACGATCCCCCCTCCTTTTATAGGCATCCGGGGGCCGCGTCCCAACGCACCCCCACGTGCCGAGCTCCGACAGTCGCCGCTTCGATTCTCGGATTTGACGGGAATCCAAGGGGACGCGCCGGATCGTATCCGGCCGTGATCCGCGTGACAGGCAAAGCAACGGTGGATGGGCCACTTCGGCAAGCGCACCCACCGCTCTGATGGCGCCACGTATCCCACATCGCTTCAAGAATCCGAATGGACAGCCACTACGCGCCGTACCAGCCCTATCTGCTCTTTCAAACCTCACCAACTAGGCACTGACACCTGTCCCGGGGCAAAGATCGGGGCGGGAGGCGGACGGACGTGACACGCTGAATCGGATTTCCCATCATTTGAAAGGCTGGCGCATTTAATGCCATTTAATGCCCTCGCCCTTCGAGCCTGCGGACTCGCTCGAAGCACAAGGGCAAGGGGAACAACTGTTGTACCATGACGGCTCACCCTCTATCAAAACCGGCCCAATCTTGCGGTCTGACCCGGCCCGCCGTCCTCCGCCAGAGGTCGGACCCACTGGAGCTGAGGTCCGAACGACCCTCTCCTACTGGGGTCCGACCCGCCGTCCTCCGCCAGAGGTCCAACCCACTAGAGCTGAGGTCCGAACGACCCTCTCCTGCTGGGGTCCGGCCCGCCGTCCTCCATCAGAGGAACGACCCTCTCCTGCTGGGGTCCGGCCCGCCGTCCTCCGCCAGAGGTCCGACCCTCTCCTGCTGGGGTCCGGCCCGTTGCTCTCTCTTGTGGGTTCGGCCTTTGATCTGACCGACCGACCGCCTCATGGCCGACGTCCCGATGGGAAAGCCTTGGCATCCAGGGTATTCCAGAAGCACCTTTCTGTTACGGCGGGATTCTGCTATCCCAACGGCCCTGCTCCACTACTTCCATGGTGTCGCCATATCTGCGCGCCATGTGGCCACTCTCCAGATTTCCATAGGGGCAGATCGGTCTTTCTCAGCCCCTCTCCTAACGGATTTTGGACTGTTCCGCGCCTATATAAGGTACTTGGGGGACCCCGTTAGAAGGTAGAACAACTCTTCCCTCTCCATACGCTGTTGTTCCTTTGATTCCTCCATTCTGTTGCCTTCAACCTCCTGCTAACTTAAGCATCGGAGGGTCCCCCGCCGGAATACCACCGGCGCCCTTGGAGACTTTTCTGCAGGTTCGCCCAGGGGAGGAGCGCTCCAGCCGTCCCGGTTCCTGGTTCAGGAGTTGACGCCGCAACACCCTGCTAGCAGGACAACCTTATTATTGCCAGGTACTCCACCAACTGACACCTTTGAGATGCTCCATGACTAAGGAATTTACCAACCAGTCACATTGTCATTCCCTGGAATCCACCAAGATTGTGGAGAATCCACCACTCAAAAAGAGAACACTAGAGTGAACCCAATAAAAGAGAAGCTTTGTTAATTTTTTAAAACTGAGTACATCGGGGATATTTATGGGGATGGGCTACAAAGACCATAAAAATCATATTTCTTTGTACAATTTTCCGAAAAAGAAAAGTAGGAGATGCCAACAAAAAGATAGTTTTCTGGATCTAGTAGGGCAGGTAAACAAACTAACAAGTGTTTCTAGAAGCGAAAAACAAGAAAAGTTGACCAAAAATCTAGAAAAATCATCCTTATTTTGACAAGGCCACAGCATGGCATTTTCATAATTATGTTGAACTTCATCAGCTACGTGTCAACATGAAAGGCCTTCAATAAGATAGCTATAACTTCCTCATTGAGCTCCAATTAAGGTGATTCAAGATTTGATGGAAAGCTAACTTGATGTTCGATGTCTTGAAAGTGGTTTCGGCTTGAAATTCAACTTGTACTGAACTACTGATTATGGACTTATGGTTATGCCATCTTTGGACTGAAGTATGGTGGACAACAACTTGACCTTTTATTGACTTATCTGCAAAAAAAAGAAAAGCCCATTGGATACTTGTTAGTCAAGTGCCACATTGTGACTTTCTTTTATTAAGCCTAAGAGAGGCTTGAAGGCTGCCTCAGTAACTTGTGGCAGTGACGAGTGAGCCTGATCCTCGAGCTTGTTCCAGCATAGTTCCCTATACCCTCTTTTCAGTTTTGATGGTCTGACCATGTTAAACACCCTTCGAGGCCTTTGATCATGTTACTTGTTATAAGAGTGTCCAAGATCAAATAACCATAGGGTCGAGTGTTTGAGCCTGCATTAGCTCCCCTTGGCTTGGATAATTTGGCTCCCACAAATAAAGTTCAGCAATTTGATTGCCCAAGAGGCCAAGACTTTCCCAACAGGAAGTGGCAATCCTCGGCGAGAATGCTGCACCATACTTCTTCATACACAACACAACTAGTCCCTAGCAAAAAGGCACTAGACATCTCTGGCTTACATGTACAGCCAAGCCATCAAGTAAGCCCATACCATATGGATCTACAAGATCTTTAACTGTGATGCCAATTTGTAACTAGCTCAGGAGATGAGTTGTCATACCATTTTGTACCAATAGTCAATTTTATCCATGGCCAGAGATGCTTTTGATTAACATAACCTTGACTAGCCACAAAACTGTCTTCTGCTGCTGGTCTAGAATGTTCTTGTTGTGCAGCTAAAGATGTAGTTGCTGCTGACCATGGTGCTGGGACAGCCTGTAGATGGGCCATGAGTTGCTAGAGCTACCTCACACCTTTAGAAAGCTTGACAATCTGGGCTAACCTGGATGGGGCTTTCTTGAGTTGCTGTCAAATGTAGGGGAAAGTTTGTATACAGAGGAATCTGAAGGGATGTGGTGCTCTTCCAGCTTTTCCCTGATTTAAACCCATGTTGCGATGGGCCACTCACCATAGAGGCTTGATTGCCCTCATGGTAGGCCACCAGATGCAGACTAGGCCTTTAAGCTTGGCATTCACAAATTCAACTTGCTTTTAGTCAGATAGGCAATGCCAACTGAAATGGTGATCAATTAAGGCTAGCCAGTCCCAAAAAAAGCCATTGGCTCTAGCTTCTCAACGAAATCATCAGGCTATTGGTTACATAGTTAATAGCAAGGTTCGCCATCTCGGTACCAGACCCTGTACCGGTATCATCCTATTGTAATGTAAGTATGTGGTATGGTATAAGATGGCAAGGCAAAACAAGTGTCTATACAGTATGAGACTACAAGCTAGTTTGGTACTAGTACAATACAGTAATGTATGCTCGATATAGTATGGTACTAACTAGTATGTCAAACCTTGGTTGATAGTGATGGTCTATAGTACCGAGATTGAGACAAACAATTGCTACAGGAGTTCTGGAAGCTTTCAACCATTGCAGAGGGTGCTTAAACAAGCACAGGTTGTTGTAGAACAATGCTGGTCCAATTGGGACACTAGACTAAGATTGCTATGGAAGACTCATGGTTCAACTAGGAATGTCGTAGAGGAGTCCTGCTCAACTAGGACTGTTGCAAGCATCCTAGTCTAACTAAGATTGTTATGGGGAGTCCTGATCCAACTTGGACTAGTGTAGGGAGTCCTACTCCTACGAGGACTGTTGCGTAGAATCCTAGTCTATTTAGGATTGCTACGAGTACTGGTCTAATTGGAACTGCTGCAAGGAGACTCCTACTCAGACTAATATTGCCGTGAAAGAATCATACTCCAACTAGGACTGTTGTATGGAAGTCCTTGCCCTACTAGTTGTATGGAAGTCCTTGCCCTACTAGGACTACGATGATGAAGTCCTGATTCGACCAGGGTTGCTACAAGGGAGACTTGGTCCAACCAAGGCTATTACAAGGGTGTCCTGGTCTGACCAGGACTACTATGGGGAGTCTTGATTTGACCAAGACTGCTATCGGGGTCCAACTAGGACTGCTATAGCCTATAGGGAATTCCTAGTCTGGCTAGATTGCTATAAGTGAATCATGGTCTGGCTAAGACAGCTACAAGGGAGGTTGAATTGTTGCTGAGGGAGCCTAGTCCAGCTGGGACTGCTGCAAGGGAATCCACGTCCAGCTATGTTTGGCTTGGACTACAAAGGAGTCTTGTTTTCGGCTAGATTTGCTGCGGTGAGTACCAGTCTAACTAGGATTGCTCCAAGTGTACAAAACCTAACTGCAAGGAAACCAAGTTGGTGACAAGAATCAAGATCCTAGGTGGTGTACCACTTCACCTTGGCTAAGCACAGTTGCTAAAGCAGAGTTGCAACCAGGATAAGAGGTGGGCAATGGGAGAGGGCATGACAAGCTAGAGTCAAATGACTAAAACAAATCTAGGTGGGACCCAAACAAGCATTCAAAGAATCCCGGATAGGACCAGAGCTTCTAATCACCCTTAACTCACACAAGCAAAAAAATAATAATCGTAGAGGAACAAATTTTGACTCTTAGCAAAACACCTTATCCTATTTGAAATCAACTTCAAATTTTGTTTCCCTAATATCAGAAAAACTAACACAAGTTCGAGGCCTACTGCTAGTTGAAAGAAAGGGACAAAAAAGGAGTAGATGGCAAAGAGAGCTAGACTCTCTAGGGCTTTCATTGAGAATTATATATAAAATATAAGGTCATCATATATGGTAATATATGACTCCCGACAGGACACCAATAATATATATCAATATGACTCCTAACAGGACACCAATATGACTCCCAATAGGACTTCCAATAGGTCAGCATATATGATAATATATGACATCCAATAGGACACCAGTAATATACATTATATTATACATATACTAACTAACACCGGTTATCCAATAGAAGACTAAAGCAAGCTAAGGAATAAAAGTAAATTTAAGCCTAGTATTTTGAAAGTAATTATCAGCTTGAAAACTAAAGGCTAAAAATATAGATACTCAAGAAGAAACTAAAAGGAAAAACTAGTAGCTTCTTGCCTTCGTAACAAGAGGACCATATCACTACCAAGGACTCCACAAACTACCAAGGACTCCACCAACTGACATCTTCAAGACACCCCATGACTTATAACTCCACTAGTGAGCCATGTCGTGGTTCCTTAGAATCCACTAGGGTCACACAGAATCCACAACATAGAAAGAGAACACCAAAGTACACCCAATGAAAGAGAAACCTTAATAATTATCCATGATCAAAACTAAGTACATGGAGGGTATTTATAGAGTGCATAGAATCCACCATGTGCACCCAGTAAAGAGAAGTTTTATTAATTGTTTGATGATCAAAACTGCTTACTTGGGGGATATTTATAATTTTAGGAATCAGTTCCTTAGACCCATAGAAATCATATTTCTTCATGTATACCATTTTATTAAAAAGAAAACTAAAAGATAATAACAAAACATAGTTCTCTAGGTCTTATATGACTTGTTAAACAACTGACAAATGTTTCTAGAAGAGAAAAAAGAGAATAAAAAATCAAGAACAATCATTCTTAATTCAGAAGGCCAAGGAATGGCATTCTTGTGATTGAGTTGAACTTCATCAGCAATGTGTCAATATGATAGATCTTCCATAAAATGGCCATAACTTCCCTATCTGAGCTTTGATTGAGGTGATTTAAGATGCATCAGGAAGCTAAAAACACAACGTTGGATGTCTTGGAAGTGGTATAGCTTGAAATTCAACTTATGAGTCGTGTCGCATTGCACCTTCCATTCATCAAGCCTTAAAGAGGCCTAGACCTTGTCCAAGAGAGATGTGGCAGTAAAGGGTGTAGGTTTAGCCCTCGACCTTGATCTAGCACAGTTTCTCTCTTCAATTTTGATGATGTCTGGCTATGTGTACACAACTTTGGAGACCTTCGATCATGTACCTTGTTGTAAAAGGCTCCAAGGTCAAAGAACCATAGGGTTGAGTTTTTCGGGCATGAATGACGAAGGCCTTATTTTGTATCCTTTCCTTGATTCAACTACTGCACATTGGAGTACCTTCTCCCTTATTCAACTCCAACATATTAGATGTTCTAAGTTCTAACCAAAAGAAATGTTTTTCCTTGATGAGTTAGCATTCAATTGAAGTAACTAAATCAGGTATCCAAAGATTGAACTTCCTGATGAAATCATGTGCAAGAACATCTTACATTAACCTCTGATAAAGGCAATGAAAAAGAAAGGCCAATTGGATAGGATGGACAAGAAAATGCCACATGGAAGCTTCAAAGTAACTTTATACCAGAGGTCCTATGGTCCAAAATATTTTTTAACTTTTACAAAGGAGGCTAAAAAGAATGAAATATGCAGCAGATGGAAGGCTTTCAGATGTGAAACTTCCCCTATAATAAGCCAGTAAGTTAAATGTTGCATTAGGGTTGGCTCTCAATATTCTTGGACGATTCAAAATTAACTTTTTGCCTAGATCTTCCATTTGATTTATTCAACTCTTCCATCAAGACTCAAAAACAAGGAATCTGTAATAACTATCAAGTAGACACCTTTTCTTTCCAAATGGGGTACAAACTCCTTAGCAACTTTCTAAATAGATATAACAACCACATCATCAGATTAAACTATTCTGACACAACTACCAGAAATTCTCTACATAAGCATGCAGAAGTTACAAAATATTTTCCCAATTGAAAGAAAAATGCTCTTGTTTTATGTATAAATTCATTTATATGGAATATAGCATTTAATCTGCCACTCAAAACCTTTAAGATTTCTATTAGTAATGTGGTAAAGACAGAACCAAAGAGAGTTTCTTCTTTAATTTCTTAAGATTTTCTGTCATGAAAGTTGTCTCTCCAGCAACTCAAGGAATTAGTTAGCAAAGAATATAGTGCCATCATAGTAAAAAGTTCCAAGATTACTCAAGGTCCCAAGATGTTCAGTGACACTTCAAGGACTTTGATTGCTTAGTAATTTCCAGAGAAATGTGATTTGGAAAAATCTGAATAGGACAGTGAGAAAATTAACCATTCAAATAGTAGTAGATCCACTAATAGGGAAAAAGAAACATTTGAAAAGAATCATAGCTTCCATGGTAGAAGCATGGTTGGACAAGTAGTGACCCAACTGCTAAGTCAATGAAATAACTGGGAGAGATACTCAAGAATGCAGAGCCAAGAAGGAAAGTAATGAGCATGATGATGCACCACCATAATAACTAGTGACTCCAAGAAAAAATTGTACAATATCAATGACCAAGAAAGATCGGATGCAAAAGAAAGAAGCAGCATGAAGATGAATAAGTAGCCACGGAAGTGGTACATGATAAGCTCTAGCTAAGGCAAGAAGCCTCAGTCAGCAATGTAAATGGCCATGAGATCCTTGAGAATAGTGATTCAACAATCAGAATTACAAAAAATAATGAGATTAACAATGATGCTCCTAATGGCAAGCACTAAGGTTCACCAAACTAGGTGGTTCAGGGCATGCCAAACCATACCAATGGTGGTATGGTTCTAACATGAAATTCAAAATACCAAAGGAAACAAAGGAAAAGATAGAGAGGAGGAGAGGGAAGGAGAGGGAGAGCGACCCTTTGAAGGCCACTGGAGGCCAATCAAGGCCACCGGAGGGCTGTTATGCCCGCTGGAGGGCCAGCAAATAGGAAGGAAGGGAGAAGAAAGAGAAGAGAGAGAAAGAGAGATAGAGATAGAGATGGAAAGAGAAGGAAGAGGGAGAGAGACCCTTCAGAAGCTGTCAAAGGGACTTTACACATACTGGAGGGCCAAAAACAAGGAGAGAGAGGGAAGAGAGAAAAAACAAGAGAGGCAAAATGGAAGGGGAGGGGAGAGGGAGAGAGACCCTCCAGAGGCCCATTGAAGGCCGCCGAAGGCTCGCCAAGGAAGCTAGAGGCCGATTCCGGCCAATCAAAACAGGGCCAAAAGCCCCTATTTCATTTTTTTCAGGGGATTTTGGGTAAAGTCGACAGCTATTGCCAACTTCAACCAATAACCCTATATTTTATTTTGCCAACATCACTATTAGATAGCAAGAAAATAAAATAAGATCACGAATTTACAATCAAAACGAGAATAGTCAACGAAGGTAGGGGAGCAAGTTTTCGGAACCGTCCCAAACAGCCCGGTTCAAGACGTACCGAACTATACCAACCAAAAACCGGTACAGCTCAGTCCTGGAAAATGGTTCGAGATCCTGGACCGTCCAAAAATATCCGAACTAGACCATACCAATGCATTTCGCCCGATTCAGTCCAGTTGGAGCTTGGTTCGGCTTGGTTCAGGTCCGATTCGGGTCGAACAATGTAGCTATAAAGGATATGGAGATTTTTTCTCATTTTCACTAAGACCAATACATGTACCGATATGGTACAGTACCGTTCCATACCAGTTGTTGATCAGTACAAGTTCCGGTACCGGTTCAATGATCCTTGATAGGGAGGAGGATCCGAGCATCTGGGGCTATCAGTGACCACCACACCAGCCTATGTTGGCATCCTTGCCCTTTCTTTCTCCTTCCCTTCTCTCCCAACTCCCCCCTCTCTCTCCCCTTTCCTCTCTCGGTTCGAACCATTCAAGTTCCCCGCTCCTCTGATCATTCAAGAATCAAGAGCCTCCTAGGTCCCCTGCCTCTGGTTACTATTGCAAGCATCTTCACCATCTCTCTTCTTCTCTCCCTCTCCCTTCCTCCCCCTCTCTCTCCTTTCATCTCTCATTTGTGTCTGTTTGGAGTTCCCCACTCCTCCAATCATCCGAGACCTCCATGGCCACCTCTCCTTCTCCTTCCCTCGCTCCCCCCTCTCTCTTCCTCTCTCCAGTTCTCCTTCCCTCCTCTCCCCCTACTTTCTTTACCGTGTTGATTTGGGCCTGATACGAAATAGTACAGTGGCATACCAAACCATACTGCTAATTGACCGATAGAAAATCTGATTCTAACATGGCAAGCCTTGGCAAGCGCTCACCTTTAATGTTGGCTAGCATTACTTAAGGTGGATGATGATGTTGCATCCAAAAAAGATCAACATGGAGCCAAAATACAATGTCATAACTCATAATGATTGAAAATATCTACAAGCAAGACTACTAAAACAAAATGTGCCGCAAATGAAGACCTATCATAAAAAAAAGGGTGTCAATGAGCAGATCACATATTGATTACTAAATTTAGCCCAAGGTTTTAACTTTTAACTATCAAGGTATGGTGATGTATCTACCGAGGGTGGGTATAATATGTATCATATTAAGAATCACACTGAAAAAGGATATCAATTGGTACATGTAGATATGTTTGGTATACCCTTTTTGCAATCTTTTTGGGCCTCTAAACTTTAGTATTTCCCTTTTCATCATGTCTTCTAATTTTGGTGCTATGTTTTTGCAAGAAATAAGCAGGACTACTAATTCAACTATCCTAGTCATGGTTTGCAGAGGATTCTAAAGTGCATGACATGCATGTTGATCACATAACCACACAACTTGGAGTCAAAAAATAAATTTAGGACAATGTGTTGGTAATTAGAAGTTGAAATGCAATTAGGTATTAGATATAATTAATTTTTTGAAGAGTTAAAATCAGGGTTTCCCGAATCAGATCGAACCACTCGATTCAGTCCATACCATACCATACTGGCCAAGAACCGGGATGGTTCGACCGTGGAAAATGATCCGAACCCCCGAACCATCAGAAACACCCTAGAATCGAACCAAAACGATATGGTTCAGCCATGAACCACGTGTTTCGATCTAGTTCGGTCCGATTCAGCCCGATTCGGATCCGGTTTAGGTCAGACACTATACCCATGTGAAGAGGGGGATTTTAATGTGACTAGGAGCCCAAAAGGCTCTCAGTTTCACAAAGAAGCTTATTTTTCCCTATCCAACCCATTCTAATATATACAACTCGAGAAAAATATAAAACTTGGAAAAAATGTCGATTAAAGGTATATAAATCTATCCTCTTTCTTCTTCTCCCCTTTCTTTTTTTAAATTTGTGAAAAATAAAAAAACAAGAAAAAACTATGTCAAAATTCGTAGACCGAAGGACATGAGACACAGCCAGCTAGTGATATTCGATTCACTAATGAGTCACAGTTTACACACACCCACAGGATAGAGATCATGATGCACGAGCTAGTAGAGCCTACGGGCTGCGGCGATATAATTCATACAAGCGACGGGCTTCGCGAGGTCGTTCAGAATACGATGCAGCTGCAGATGATCTCGCACATGGAGTAGAATCCATGGATGTATCAGGCTCATTCTTGCATTCTGGATCTTCTTACCAGCAAGCACCGACAGTTTATGATCCATATGGATATGGATATGGTGCATCCGAGATATTGTCTTCTGGCTATTATCCCATGCAGCCCGGAGCATCATATGGATCCGATTTTTTACCGGTATACTTGAATAGGCTCCTCCACGTCATATCATCAGTCTCAAGATATTTGTCAGAGTTAGAATCTCAGCGAAGGATCTGCGAAGAGTTATGATCTAGCACGCATCCTCCTGGGATGACCATAAAAGATTACAATGCTGCTTAGCTTGAAATATGGACTGATCTTTCCACTAAATATATCAATTATCTTAACATTTATGAACATCGACACTCGACCAGATTCTAAATATCAGTATGTAACTATGTATTGAATATTTATTTATAAATTTTGAGCATTTTAAGATTCAATGATATCTAATCCATGTATTAATAAATTAAAAATTAAAAATCTAGAAAATCAAATTCATATTACACATGATTAAGAGTATACTAAAATGATGCAAACATCAATTAGCATCAACAAACATCTATTGGGACCTAAAATATTCAATGAACCCTAAAAAAGTGATTTGAAATCACAAGAAATCAAAAAAAAAAATTTTGCATGTCAGTTTGACCGGCATACTTACCGTACCGTGTATCAGTATGGTATCGAACCAGTACCGTACCATACCGACTGGCAATCGATACAGGTCCTGGTACTGGTTTAACAATCCTGACTTAAAACTGAATAAATTTCACAAGTGAAAATTAGATATAAAATTACATGTAATTAAAATTCATAATTTGAAACTCTTTATGTTTCAATGTTCTGAACCTAGTCAAAATTCTAAATAGATTTTAGCCAAAATAATTAGGAATTTCTTTTAAATTCTTGTGGCAGGACATGTGGTATCATAATTGCCTAGGTGATGTTTGGGTTATTGCAAAATCAGAAGCGGTATAGAGAAAAAGATGTTGTCATAAGTTTATCTTTAACTAATTGCCTTCCTTTGTTGATTAACTCAAGAGACTTCAAAAAGAAACATCAAGCCGGCACTAGAATAATTAGGAAAGTTGTCAATCATATATATGGTCCTATTTACAAGAACCAACCTCCATGCAGGGTCCTAATTTGCTAACAAAATATTTGAAAGGTTTCTATCAGGGCTTTCCGAATCGTGCCGAACGGGCCGGTTCGGGGCTCCAAGCAGGGTCCTAATTTGCTAACAAAATATTTGAAAAGTTTCTATCAGGGTTTTCCGAACCGTGCCGAACCGGCCGGTTCGGGGTATGCCAAGCCAGCCCGGTGGCCGGCCGGCACGGTTCGGCCATATAAATCGAAAAGGCCCCATAAAAATTAAAAAAAATTCCTTACCGTACCGAACTGGGTCGAATCGGAGATGAACCGGTCGAAACGAGACCGAACCGCCCGGTTCGGGCGGGTGGGGGCTGTTTTTTTATTTTTGTCACATGGCTACTGTAGCCATGTGACTTGCTTTGGGAGGGGGCTGCCTTTGATTTTAATGAATGAAAGGGCAGAGAGCTTGTAAGAGCTCTCTCTTTGCTGCAGACCTGCGGAAACAAAAATGACGGAAAAAAAAATTGCCTTATTCCTTTTCAACCCAATCAAACCTGCAGAAGTCGAAGAGCAAGGTAGAATCAAGGTACATATACCTTTCTTTTCCGTATCTCCCTCTTTCGTATAGTTTTTTTAATTAAATCCGTGCAAAATAAAAAATTAAGAAATGCTGTCAAAATTTATTTGTTGGCTATGATTTTAGAGTATGTGGTAGATGTAGGATAGACCTATACAATGATACCAAAATTTGATTTTTGTTAAGTATATAATTTTTTAAATTAAAAATTAATTTTGGATTAATAAATTAATTTTAAAAATAATTTTAAAAAAAACTATAATTATAAATTATTAATCTAGGACTCGTAAGTTACTCTTACTATAAATTTCATGTCAATTTATTCAAGTGTTGATGCATCTCATGAATAGTGCCATAGGTCTTAAATTGAAAACAAATTGACTTTTAATGCATTTCTAGGATCTTAAAAAAATATATGTAGCATGTATAATAGAATCCTACATGAATCTAAAATTTAATTTTTTTATTTTTCTTTATTTTTTAATTTTTTAAATAAAAAAATAAAAAAATAAATTAAATTTTAAAAATTAGGTTAATAAAGTGTTAATTAATAAACATTATTATTGACCTTATGTGTAATTTAAATATTCAGGTATGGATCCATCGGAGGAAGAAGGATCCGGAGAAGGACATTGGCTAGTTACATGGAGAGATGCTCTCGGGTCGGCATCACTGGAGGTGTAAATGGTACAATACTGAATTTAAAGGTGGGAGGTGACAAGGTTGAAGCAGCACTTGACTAGCGGCTATCCTGATGTATCTGCATGCCGATAGTGTCCATAGGAGGTCCATCAGTTGATGAAGAAACACTTTACTTATTTTAAAGCTGAAAAGGAAAGAGCAGCAAAGAAGAAGGCAGAGGTGGACCACAGAGCCGCAAAATTACCTTCTTATTATTCCAGGGAGTCAGAGGGAGCATCTATTCCTTCTGATGAGGAGGCACAGATGGAGGCTGCTATTTAGGCAAGCTTGTATGAACAGAGACAGCAGAAGGAGACAGCCAGGCATAGACAGTGATTCGGGCTATCAGTTTTTGAGTCAGGATCGGGATTTGCTTCTGCTAGTGCTGCAGGAGAGTCTGAGACACAGTTTAGGACCTCCTCAGTCAGAGAGCCCGTTAAGAGAGGCACCCGCCGTATTGCATCCATGTTGGGAGCATTTGGCAGTAGAAGGAAGTCTTCCAGGAACATTCCAGAGGGAGCCACTATCCATGATGTCGATCCACATGCATTTTTTAGTAGAGATTCATTCCAAGCAACAGAGGATTGACACAATGCTAAAAAAAGATAAGAAGAAGGATATGTGGCGAGCCATCTCCTCCTGGTTTCATTTCAGTCATATCTCAGCCCATGCAGCAGACAATCCATATTATCGCTCTGCTATTTCATCTATCAGGCTGCTGGTGCAGGTGTAGATCCAGCATCAAGGGATATCTATGGTCAGCTTCTAAACAGCAATAAGGAAGAGCTAGAAGGATGGATATCCTCATATCAGAGCAAATGGCCCGTGTATGGATTGACGGTGATATGTGATGGTTGGACTGGTCCTACTAGACGGAGCATCATCAATTTCTTGACTTATTATGATGGAAAAACTTTTTTCAGAAGTCTATTGATGCTTCAGATCAGGTGCACCATGCACGACGCCAGTTATATCTTCAGATTGATGGAGGAGATGATTGATTAGGTTGGAGAGCATAATGTCGTGCAGATCATCACTGATAATGGACCATAGTACAGGACCGCAGGGCAAATCTTGATAGAGCAACGACCGCATATTTTCTGGACCCTTTGTGCTGTATATTGTATAGACCTCATGTTGATGGATATTGAAAAAATCCGCAGGGTGCAGAAAATTGTTGAGCTAGCACAGTCTATCACCAGATTTATATATAACCATACATGGGTCTTATCATTGATGAGAAGCTTTACAAGGAGAAAATATTGAGACCGGGGGTCATACGGTTTGCTACTAATTACATTGCACTTGATAGTCTTCTTGGCAAGAAAGCAGAGCTGCGTCAGATGTTTGTCAGTCAAGAGTGGCAGCAGAGCAGATATGCTAGGACAAATACTGAGAGAAGCAATGTGAAAAATTTAATGACGAGACAGACATTCTAGCAGCGGACTGAGAGGATAGTGGAGGCTATCAAGCCTCTATATGAGGTACTTCGTGCCGTGAACTCCAAGAGGTATGCTCAAATAGGCTTCTTATATTTCATGATGCAAAGGGCAAAGAAAAATATCCAGGAGGCAGATCCATCACATGCATCTGAGTATATCCGGATCATTGATGGACGGTAGAGTTATCAAATAAGTTCGGATTTCATCTGGCAGGTACGTAGTAATTTATGAAATCCATAAAAATTAAGTTTCAATTAGATTTGTACAAGTATGCTTGACTAATTCTTAAAATATCTGTGCAGCTTACTATCTAAATCCGAGATTTCAGTACTCCATACCGGACATTGCCATGGATGAGGATCTTATGTATGCCCTATGCAATGTTATATATAAGATGGAGCCCGATCCAGATATCACTACTATGTGCCTTGAAGAAGTAAGTTAGGTTGAAATTATTGAATGATTTTTAAGAGCATTAATTTCAACAAGCTAACAAATTTTTTTCTGGCACACGAAATTTTTTAGGGAGGGCACAGATTCATTTGGATCCACTGTAGCGATCAGAAGTAAATCAAAGATGAATCCTGGTAGATACTACTAAGGAGTAAGTA
This sequence comes from Areca catechu, assembly GCA_021397845.1. Classification (NCBI taxonomy): domain Eukaryota; kingdom Viridiplantae; phylum Streptophyta; class Magnoliopsida; order Arecales; family Arecaceae; genus Areca; species Areca catechu. Next base: position 27,379,500 of record CM038042.1, on the reverse strand, counting down.
TAATATTATATCAAGATTAAATTTTTTATTTTGCCAAATCTAAAATTCTAAATGATGTAATGTCTTTTGTAGCTGAATGGTGGGTGCATTTTGGTGGATCTGCTAAAAATTGAAGGTTCTTGCAGTTAAGATCCTCTCCCAGACGGTGTCATCCAGTGGATGTGAGCGCAACCAGTCTACATTTGGCCTTATCCACTCCAAGCAGAGAAACCGTAATGAGGACATTGGCAAGAAAAAAAAAATCACAAACTAACAATCTTTGATTTTAGACCAATCTTTTTTTTTCAGGTTCCCACAAATATACGAAGAAATCCAACCTTACGAAGCACGTCTTGAAGACTCCTAATTCCATTTAAGGAAGCAAATATGAAGTGTTCAAGTCCACTCAAAGCCAAACAAATAAAACTGTGAAGATCCCTTCTTTTCCAAGTCCATGGGCTGGCCAAGATCATCTACATTGAAGCCCATCTTTGAAGCCTATTGAAAGACAATTTAAAAGACGTGGAATGATTGGATGAAGACAAATGTTTCAAGGAGATGGCGCCACATGGAGCTTCTAGGACTTTCTTTTGTTAGGATTAGTTAGACTAGGAACTAATCATGTAATTAATTACCAACTAAATCTGAATTAGTTGGCTCCTTAACCCACCCTTTTGCCACCCATTATGGCTGCCCTTGGCCTATAAATAGGACCAAGGCCTCCTCTTGTAAGGCAATGAATTACTTGAGTTGAATGAAAACTTGCTAGTTTGTGTTCTCTTCCACCTTGCCAAGTTCATGAGTTCTCCTTGGAGTTTTGAGTGTTTCTCTTGAAGTTTGAGTTGGAGTGCTGAGTTTGAGAGTGAGTTTGAGTGAGTGCCTTGAGTTTGAGAGACCTTAGTTCCATTTCCAAGCTCTTCTACCTAGGATCCAAGTAGTCCAAGAAGGAGGGGAAGTGCTGCCCAAAAATTCAGCAACATTCTTCAAAATCTTTCACTTTCCTTATTGAATTCATTCATTTTCTTTCATTCCTTCACCACCACGACCTCACTTTGGATCATTTGCAGGTTTTTCTTGATGATTTAAAGCTAAAGATGAAGGCTCCTCGCCAAGGACCAAGCTCCAATGGTAAGTTCTAAGTAGGGAGTGTAGATCTTGTCTCTAGCCTTCAATTCTTGAGTGATGAGCCTTCAATTCTATGCTATGATTTGAATTAATGAAATGATTGTTTCCTTGTGTTCTAGTTTTCTTGAGTTCTTGTTTGGAGTGAAAGTTTTCTAGCTAGTTTGAGTGTGTAGATCCTTATCCAAGGAGAAAATAAGAGTTTTCTAAGTTTGAGTTTGAGAGTGAAGAGTGCTTTTGCAAGGAATAAAGATGGGACGCCCATTGATGGATCTATGATCAAGCTCCAAGTCCCAAGCCACCGATCACTTTCTTCTTCCTTTTTTTTCTTTGTTTCCATTCCAACTCCAATTCTTCTTCAATGTCTAATCCCAAATTTCTTTGCAGGTTCTCTCAGGTTCCTAGGTCAAGGATGAAGGTCTCCACGCCATGGATCAAGGCCAAGGTGAGTCTCAAAGTAGAGAGTGCCAATCTTGACTTCTAAGCCTCAATCCTTCAGTGATGAGAGCTCCTTCTTCCACCAAATAATTAGCCATCATAGTTGGTAAGAAAACTCTTTCTAAGCTTCATTAGATCTGATCATTTGAAGGTTAACTTACCCTAGTAGTGATGGTTTCCTTTCCATGAAGATCTTAATCCTTATTTTAAACTAGATCTACATTACAGGTCTTAAAAATTAGATCAACTAATCTCCTTATGAAAATTCTTTTCTTGGATTAATTTAGCCCATTTATTTGATAATTAATTACTCAAGTTTGCTTGCTGGTTATCTTGCTAAAACTCTCCATTCATCATTTTATTTTCGTCCCCTATCAAACCGTCTGAAACGAAACGCCTCAACAATCTTGTGTATGTACACTATAATTTAAAGTTAAGGCTAAAATGTATTCAGGAAGAAGTAGAATTGAAATATTCCGATCCCACTGCAAGTTCATATGTTAATAAAAATGAAGATCCAATGATTGGGTGGGTCATAAGTCAACAACAGCAGCAACCAGAGCTTGATGAGCCAGGATCGTCTCCTCGACCAACCAGTTTTGTAACTAGTGAGGCTGGGATGGATGCTGGACAATGGGCAACAAGTCATATTCCTTACTGGGCTCCAGCAGATACAGCACATCGTCCCTCCCCACCATCTAGTAGACCCGGAGACAGAGGAAAAGGAAAAGCAGTTGCACCTCCATCGGAGCATTCAGTCCACTCACAGATTCAGATACCAGAGACAGTGATGATAGTGCTTTAGATAGTGGAGAATCTAGAGATCAGGGAGGGGCAGAGGACAGGAGTCGCAGCCACCTATTCATATTTGATTCACTAGGAAGTCGCAGTTTAATCATGCCATGCAGGATACAAATATGGATTACCGTCTGATAGACCCCGTGGTGATACGATTCCATATAGGCGACGGGCTCCGCGTGGTCATTCGAGACAAGGTACAGCTGCAGCTTTTGAACGTGGAGTAAGATCCATGATGTATCTGTGTCATCCTCATATTCAGGATCTCTTATCCGCAGCTACCGGCAGTTTCTGATCCATATGATCCATATGGTGCATCTGAGACGTCATCATCCAGTGGTTATTATCCCATGCAGCTCGGAGCATCTTATGGATCTGATTTTGCTGCTGGTATATTTGGATGGACCCTTGCACTGCCATATCATCAGTCTCTAGATAGCTCTCAAAGTTGGGACATCAGAGAGGGATCTACGATTAGTTATGATCCATCACCCATACCTCCTGGGATGAACTTAGAGTATCATGCTGCCTGGCAGGAGGGATATACCGATTTTCCTACAGAGTACATACATGATCCCTATATTTATGGACATCGTCACTCTACCTGATTCTAGACATTAGTATGTAATTATATGTTTATGCTACATTTCACTTTCATTAATTGCTAATAATCTTAGTTTAATTATCATTTTTTATCTTATTTCAATTGGAAATAGTCATAAATATTAGTATTTAGTCCTAAATCTTGAAATCAGATATATCTTAAATTTTAAATTTCAAGTATTTAGAACTCTTAAACACTAAATTCTCCCTAAACCCCCTAAACTAAACCCTTAAAAAATAAAATAAAAATCTTAAAATCACAAAAAACATCAAAAAGAATCAAAAAAAAATTTGGGCGTACCAGTTCAAACCGGTACGCCATGCCGTATCATGTGTCGGCATGGTACGGTACCGGTACCGGCCAGCCACCGGTACAGCTCCCGGTACCGGTACCGAGAACCTTGGTTTATATCATATGTTCCATCAATGAAGGGAATTATGATAGTTCAATATGCAACCAAGAATTTCCATGATAAGGAACTGATGAAAAAAAACAAGATTAAAGTTCACCATGTAACCAAACATAGCTGAGGGAGTTCTTTTAGTTCTTAGCCACAATTACAAAAAACTAAAACCTAGGGATTGGCCATTTGGATGGCACATAAGTAGTCATCCACTAAAAAATTTATCCTGCACACTAGATTCTTTTTTACTTTCTTGTCCCCTTTTTCCATTGTATATTCTACTCAAAGGAAATCCTAAGCCAGATGATAGTATTCGTAGATTAGGAATTGATCCATGTGAGCAATGAGGAAAAGCATCAAAGTTTTCTTAAATAGTCATTTCATAATCGTAGCCATAGCCATTAAGCCTTATCCCAACTATTTGTGGTCAGCATTGTGGATCCTTATTTGCCAAGAATTCCTATTTAGGGTCTAGTATTTTCCTTCAATAAAACAACTTGAACCTAAGCAACTCTTGCTCATTTGTCACCACAAACAAGACATATTGTATAGCATCATTTACAACATATAACCTAGCTAATCCTTGTTCATTTGTTACCATAACAGGGTCATATTTTGGCACACTACTCAGTCAATGACCTGGACAAACCTTTCTCACTTCTCACCATAATCAGATTAGGTTGTGGAATGTCATACAAAAGAATGGACACCCTAACATTCATATATTTGGATCAATTTCATCATAACTTGACAAAGTATTTGATGATCAACCATCAACCTAACATCAACCCTCTACCTTTCCCATCCAGGCTAGGGACCAACCACGGTAGTGTTCAACAACACTTCATGTAATATAAAATTATATAGAGACGTAGTAAATATTTTAATTTTATTCTCTTCTTATATAAACCAATTGGAGAGAATTATTAGATTAGCATAATACCTCCGCTGTATTAAGTTTAACATCTGACAAAAGGCAGATTTTTGTCTAATTTAAGATAGATTCCTTAAGTTTATTTACTTCAGCACTTAATTTTTTGTTTGTTTAAATTCTTGGGGCTGAAATTCAAAGTTTCAAACAAAGACAAGGTTCTTCTAGCCTCAAAATTCAAAAATCCAAGGTTGAGTCAACTCAGTCAAGCAAAGAATAGCATAAGATGCTTCTAAAATCTTGCTTTGTATGTTTCCACCTTTAGATGGTGGAGAATAAACCATTTTTCCACTAAATACTATTCCTAAGCGCTACCAGGCAGCAAGTTTGTTCTGTTTGAGCATTAATGAGGCCTTGGTATGGGGCACACTAACCCAGTCTGCCTGGAATGGCTCAATAAAGGGTTGGTTTAAGCAGTTGGAGCTCAATTTGGGCAATATCTACCCCAATTGGGACCTCCAGGTGCTGCTTTAGGGATTAGAAAGCATGTAGGGAACTGATCTTTTTTCTTTTATCAATCTTGATCTAGCCAAAAGATCCCAAGTTGATTAAAATAAGTTTCAAATCTTAACCAAGAGACTTAAGTATGAGGACCCATTAGGCATGTATTTAGTCCTACATGAGTTGTGTATTAAGTCGACCTTGGGTACTCCAAAGCTAAGGATTAAGGAATGCTTTATGGCTAGCCTTTTTGGGCAAAGTCTTGGGTCATGAATGGTATCAAAACAAATTGGCTCCTAATCCATGTGGACAAGAGGATATTGTATCATGGGCCCCTTTAATGCTAACCATGGCCACTTTGATATCTGATTGTATTTGATTGGATTAGGATCTGGCAAGAATACCAAGGCCTAGAGAGCATGAGGCCCTATGTAGGCATGTGTTTGGTCCCACGTTAGTTATTTCCTAAGAAGATGTTGGTTACTTATACAGAGCTAAGGAATCCAAATAATACCTTAAAGTAGGCCTTTTTGGGTAAGGTCCTAGGTTGTTGCATTAAGACCATTAAAATCTAGGTAACCCTTTTTCATGAACTACATGATTTATATCTTTGTTAGTTTTAACCCAAATTTTAAATTTTGGACTCAGAAATATTATCCAATTTCAGTCACTTCCTTAGTTTTCTCTAATTTAGTCGTAGATGTTAAGTTTATGCAAATTGGCTTGAAAAGAGTCCTTAAAGACTTGCATGGTAAAGGTAATGACAAGCCAAGATATACATGATGAATTATAATAAGCTTGGAAACATGATATTTCATTGGTTTCTATGCCAACTTTATGCTATTTAAGATTAAGGGCATGCATCAAGGAATGCCGAACCGGTCAGTTCGGGGCATACCGAACTAGCTAGTTCGAAACATACCGAACCGGACTGGTGGTCGGCCGGCACGATTTGGCCGTATAATTCGGTTCCCACCCATTTTAAAAATAAAAAAAAAAATTATGTACCGGCCCGAACAGTCCAGAACCAGACCTGAACCAGTCGAAACCATGCCGAACCGGTTCGGCCGGTTCGTGACAGGTTTGGTCCGGTTCGAACCAGTTTTCCTTTAATTTTTGTTGCCTTTCACTATTGGCTATTGTAGCCATGTGGAGGGGAGGGGCCGTTGTTTTGGCTTCTTAAGAGAGCAAACAGAGAGCTCTCTATTGTCTTTTGACGTTCGACTCAACGAACGAAAAATCCTTCATTTTCCCTCCATTTCAAGGCAATCAGACATCTACAAATTGAAGAGGAAGGTAGAATAAAGGTATGTATAGCTTTCTTTTCCCCTCTTCCCTCTCTTTTTTTTGTTAAAATTCGTGCAAAATAGAAAATTAACGAAAAATGCTGTCAATTTTATTTTGTTGGCCATGATTTTAGAGTATGTGGTAGATCTATAATAGATCTACATAATGATACTAAGATCTTGATTTTTTGTTATGTATATAATTTTTTAAATTAAAAATTAATTTTGGATTAAAAAATAAATAAATAATTAATTAGTAAAAAAACTGTAATTATAAATTATTAATCTGGGGCTCATAAGCTACTCTCACTATAAATTTCATGTCGATTTATCCAAGTTTTGATGCATCTTATGAATAGTGCTCTAGGTCTTAAATTGAAAAAAATTGACTTTTAATGCATTTCGAGGGTCTTAAAAAAATATATGTAGCATGTATGATAGAATCCTACATGCATCTAAGATCAATATTTTTATAATATTTTTATTTTTTAAAACTTTTTAAATTAAAAAAATAAGTTAAATTTAAAAATTAAAAAAATTATGTTAATAAAGTATTAATTAATAAACATTATTATTGACCTTTTGTGCAATTTAAATATTCAGGTATAGATCCATCGAGAAGGAAGAATGATCCGGAGCGCGACATTGGTTGGTTGCATGGAGAGATGCTCTCGGGTCGGCATCCCTAAAGGTGTAATGGTGCAATATCGAATTCAAAGGTGTAAATGATGCAATCCCTACCATCTATTCGGCTTGGAGATAGAGAAAAAGGAAAGGTAGTTGCATCTCCATCGGAGCACTCAGTCCATTCAGATTCAAATACCAGAAAGAGTGGTGCTAGTGTTTCTTCAGATAGTGGAGGATCTAGTAATCAAGGAAGGACCGGAGGACAGGAGTCATAGCCGTCTATTCATCTTCGATTCACTGGGAGTCGCAGTTTAGCCATGGCACACAAAATAAAGACCATGGAGTATCCGCCGGTAGACCCCGTGGTGATACGATTCCATATAGACGACGGGCTCCGCGAGATCGTTCGGGATATGATGCAGCTGTAGCTCTTGCACGTGGAATAGGATCCTTAGATGTATCAGAATCATCCTCATATTCAGGATCCTAGTCCCCGCAGTTACCGGTAGCTTTTAGTCCATATGGTACATTTGAAATGTCATCTTCCAGTAGTTATTATCTCATGCAGTCCAAAGCATCTTATGGATCTAATTTTGCTGCTGGTATATTTGGATGGGCCCCTGCACAACCATATCATCAGTCTCTGGATAGCTCTCAAAGTAGGGACCTCAGCGAGGGATCCTGCGATGAGTTACGATCCATCACGCATATCTCCTAGAATGACTTTACAGGATTATCATGCTGCTTGGCTAAAGGATTTATTGATCTTCCTACTGAGTACATTAATGATCCCGATATTTATGGACATCGATACTCTACCCGATTCTAGACATTGGTATGTACTTATATTAATATGTTACCTTTCACTTTCATTAATTGCTGATAATCTTAGTTTAATTATTATTTTATATCTTATTTTAATTAGAATTAATGTATTAGTATTTCTTAAATCCTAAATCCTAAACCTTGAAGTCTTCAATCCTAAACTCTAAATTCCAAACCCTAAAGGCCCTAAACACTAAATCCTAAATCCTAAACCCTAAAAAAACAAAATAAAAACCTAAAGACCAAAATCCATCAACAAAAAAAAAAAAAATTGGGCGTGTCAGTATGAGGCGTGCCGGTCAATCCGTACCATGTGTCGGTACGGTATGGTACCAGTACCATTCCGTACCGGCTGATCACCGATACAGGTACCGGTACCAGGAACCCTGGCATGCATATCTACCATCAATCTCACCCACAGTTTTCAATTCTCTTATCATATTTAGTTATCAACTACATCTATTTCTTTTCAATTTTTACTTTAAAATCTGAACTCATTTGCTGTTATGTACAGCAATTAATTTTAATTTATAAGATCATACCTAGATCGTTTTGTTTTCCAAAGTTAACTTAGTAGTCCTCTTTATATAGCAAATAATTACTGTTTAATGACTTTCTTAATTCTTATAGTGTGTTCAGTAAGCAAGTCCAGGGAACCGGACAGGGCCTTCAATATGAATACTGAACAACCCCACCCCCTCGATTCCAAAGCAAGGTGGAATATCGGGCCACTTCATTATAACTAAAGAGCTAAGGAAGTTTGCAGGCTGTGCATTGACCCTTTCTGCCATCCCCCCTTCTCTATCTTGTCTCTACATTTACCCACTTTTCTTTTTCCTTTATTTTGATACTTTCTCTATAATCCTAGATCTTCAAGTCTAATAAAAGACTAGAACACAATATGCATGAAGAACTTTGAAGGCTTCAAGAGATATAACATGACATGGTCTGTGCCAGCAGCATAATTGGGTGATTATATTAGCATAATCTTCTAGATAAATCTAATAGGAATGCAAGTGTTATGTTAACCAATTAGTTTTTTGCAAAATACAACAATAGAACTGAGTGTAGAAATAGAACATAATGTATAAATACAAATTAGTTACAGAGGCAACTGACCCGGCAGACAACTCATCATCAAAAATTACAGTCTCAACATCAAAAGCATGAACTGCACTCTTGATTTCAGCAACCTTGCCAGAACCAATATAAGTTCTTGGGTTTGGAGCAGCAAGCCTGCACATTTTAAGAGTTCAAACCAGAATATTGCTATATTACTACATCTATCAACATTCGCAGTACCGTATCAAGATACACTATAAAACTGAACAATATACAGATTAAGCAAACAAAGAAAATCAAGAACAAATCTCTGCCAATGTTAGAAGAACATATTCGGAAATCATTTCAACTTTTAATTTATAGGACACCAAAAGCTTAAAACAATGAATTATCATAATCACCACCCAACCCACTTTCAATCACATAGGGGTCATTATGGAGCACAACTCAAAGTTGAGAAAACTCCATGTAAGAGGATTGAGTGGATTTAATGACAAATTCTCAAACAGAAGTCAACATGCTGGAAAGTGGAAATGATGCTGAATTCCTAGCCAAGGCAAAATTGAGCATGAGTGGGCGCCTGAAATGTAATGAAACTTACACGGAAAATTGGCTGGTTGGATGATCTATATTCTTTCTTACAGTTTAAGCTCATGCTCTTTACCTGAGAAAATTCCTCTCGATTGGAAAGAGACTAGATGAAGGCGTAAAATGATGATTTTTGACACAAAACCTGCTGATCTCAGTAGCACAAAGAAGCTAAAAGCCAAATGCAAAGTGCAGCCCATGATAACATGAATACGATAATTAATCAAAATAGGAAAGCATAAGCACATTTCTACTCCATTGAAAAAGTAATGTATAATGAAGCAAATTTAAAAGATAATAATTTTCTTTTCCAAACTAATGATAAATGATAGAAAGAAGTTTTATTTCATTGAGGACAAAAAGGATCTCATCTACATCTTCGTCCCCATTAAAAATTTGATTCCTATAATCAAATTTCAGTTCAATGAAGTTCAAACCCTTCTTCTTTAAAACTTTGTGAATACTTATAATTAATCACTTACAAGCAATGGTCTATCATCAAGAATTAACAAAAATGGGGCCTATTAGACATATGTCAATTCATACATGATTAGCATAGATAGGACTTGGATCTAACTTTTGGCATGTATTAAAACCCAGATATTCTTTCATTTTTTATTGAGCTCATGGTTATGCACCCCCACCAATGAAATAGATAATTGCCGAAAAGGGAGAGCAAAGTAATCTTCCTTAACAAGGGTTGATTTATAAATTATAAATGGTCTTATGCCCTCTGTCATCGTCAAAAACAGGGCATCAATAGAAGTGCTTAGACATTGTAGATTGGGCTTCAAGTGGATCGGGCCAGATTGGGGTTTGGCACTAGGTGGCCAAGGGACCTCATGGTGCATATACATTATGAAGACCAAATATAACGGTGCATATGCAGTTAGTAACTTAGTGTATTTAAATATTTCAAATAAAAAATATATTAGTTTTATAAATGATAGTAATATTAATCATTATAATAATATCTAACAATTAGTTCCAACTATTTAGCATTTAACTCTAAATAGCAATAATTATAACATAATTAGCATATTGACCTTATTAACATGCATGTAGCCATATCATCCAAAACCAATATTCAATCCAATCATCTACTTGAATATGCTGCCTTCGCATGGGCTTGCATGAGAGTAAGCCACATACATGATTGTACAATGCTAAAAGGGCTGCTTATGTGATTGCAGTAAGATAAGCAACAAAAGCGGCTACACAATGCTTATCCTGATGCATATGCATATATGTATTGCTATGTAAACTATCTTTTTTGGCCCATATGCAGCCTCATGCACCATATTTTGAAACACTTGGCAAACCAAAAATTCAATCCATATCTAAACCAGGATGAAAATTTGAATTTAAGCCTAATAGGTTCCTCAGGTTAAATCAAGTGAAACATATAGTATGCAAGAAATGGATTTTGTTTAGCAATCTAGAACCCAAACAATATGGGTACACTAAGTGTTAGTAGTTAATACAGCATATGGAGCCAATAACCAGTGTTGGCAAAGAGGAATACGTTTACCGAATACTATCTCCCTACAGTCCAGCATCATATGCTCAATATGGCCAATATAGTCCAGTACATAAAAAGCTTGTGTAAGAAAATAATAACTAAAACAGTATGTGCACATTATCAATAACCCATTTTACATATGATATGATTTGCAATCACATGTAACTTAAAATCAACATCAGAATTCACGCTTACCAACAAAAAAGTCACTAACAAGAGCAAAATAATTTCTTAAATTCATGGAGGGTGGTGCACTGATTGTTTTGGGTCGGTTCATGTTGGTTGGGGTTTGGACAGAGGTACTTGGTGATCCACATCCACTCCATATTTGTAAGGATCATAAATTTAATTCAAGCCTAATTTACATAAAGTCAATTTGGATTCGACAATTTTTTTATTATTATTTTATTTTATTTTCAGGTCCATTCTGGATCAGAAGCTAGTCAGTAGAATCCACTTTCAGACTAAATTGTCAATTGTCAATGGCTGCTCATTGTGGCTCAATATGAGTATTCTGAATTTCTTGGGAGAAAACATGAAACAATTAATGCAAATGTTGTTTTGAAATTTGACAACTTATAGATGACTGATTAGTGGAATTTCCGCATGATATGCACGTTTTTCACAATACAGAAAGGTTTATTCTGCAAATGGCTGATATGTTAGGAGTGCTTAATGTAGTTCTTAATTCAAATGCTGAGGGATTCATTTGTATTACTGAATTATTATAGTGATAAAAAAAGTGAAAGGATCATTACTTTTCATAAGTTCCAAATTTCATCACTTACTAGTATCAGCTAAGTCACTAACATATACCACTAGATTGTGAACCTTACCATTGAAATGCGAGATGAGATTAGACCAAGCATATCAATAGCCAAAAGAACAATGTTTAATGGAGAGAACTTACTTTTGGTAAGTGGACCCAACAACTAGAAGTCCAGCAGTATCAGCTAATTGTGCAAGCTCCTCAAGAGATTCTTCAACACCAAAGGTATTCCCTGTATTACCTTTACATCCAACTCCAACCAGGTATGCTTTTTCTTCAAAGACCTAGAATTTTAAAATGATTTTTTATTGCATTCAATATTACCAAGAAAAAAAGAGACAATCTTATGCAATATGATGTTTCAAGAAATGATTTATAATCAGAAATGTTGATTCAGTCTCTACTTCAGAAATACATTTCAAATGTGAGAAAACAATTTTAAGATATCCAATAATATTCAAGCAATTATTATTATTAATAAAATGAAATAAGAGGAGCAAGTTTATAATAGCAACTCAAGGACTCAAATTTCTACCCATGGCAGCATTTTTTTTCAACTTACTTTTATTAGACCAAAGTGCTCAGAAGAGGAACTCAAATAAAGTACAGCATCTAGAGATATTTCACACGTTGGCTTAATTAAATAACATGAGGAAGATGATCTAACAACTGCATTGCTTTTGCATAAGGCTTGCCTCTCATTTTTTTATGTTATGCCAGATTCCCACTGAGACTGAACTTTCCCTGTGATAGAACCCTTCAAGGGTTCTCCAAGGGTTAGATCCAAGTTTCCAAACAGAAAGAGAATGGAGATTGGATGCCTCAGCATGGGGTAGGCTCTCTCATTTTATAGAGATAAACCTTGCAGCTAGCCCTTGGGGTTATTCCCATGGGATAAGTAGTTGGATTCTTCCCTACGCTACAATAACATAAGCAAATATCTGCCTCTATGTTCAGCTTCAAGTTCACGTGCACGTCCATTTTTAACAATTCATTGTTCCTAATATAGCATGCAATAATCATTAGAAAGCTCTGGTCCTTATAACCCATTCTGAGATGCATGAAGAATTGGAGAAGCCTGTATTGGAGTATGTGCATGGCAGTTGGAAGGAAGTTCCACTCAATACTTGGTTGAAGGGAAAAAGTTTGAAGTGGTGCATACTCCCATAGTGACACATGGACAAGAATCATCATGTGCGGACAGCCAAGTTTGTTTCAACAAGGTGCAAGGTTTTAATACTTTAAAAGAAGGTTTTGCTTGAGGTAATATTTGGGCAGATATCTCCATGGAGTTCATTGATGGACTTCCCAGATCATATGAAAAGAGCTGATTTACATGGTGGTGAATTGCTTATCCAAGTATACACATGTTATAACCTTATCTCACCCCTACATATCATCATAAGTTTTTTATTGATCAGGTCCTTAAGTTGCTTAGGAAGTCTTCATCAATTTTATGCAACGGAGATGTTGTTTTTACTAGCAGATTTGTGGAAGGAGTTTCTCCATCTAAGGTGGTGAACCATTGCATAGAAACATATCTTTGCTTCTTTGCTAGTTTCCAACTCAAACAATAGGTTAAATGGCTTTGATGGGTTGAATGGTGGTATAAGACCAGAATTCATACTTCTGCGATATGAAGCAGTTTATGGTAAACCTCCATATATAGTTGCTCCTTATAAACTAGGATCTACTAATGTTAATCTTGTAGATGATAATTAGAGAAGCAACAATCTTGCCTTGTTTAAGGAGAACCTTGTGGCTGCTCAAAATCTAACAAAATGACAAGCCAATGAGAATCACAAGGAATGACAAATTCAAGCAGGAGACACAGTCTAGCTAGGGTTACAACCATGTCATCAATAACCATTGGCATTAAGACCTCAATGAAGTTATGTCCTTGCTTCCATTGACCCTATGATATTTTTGAGAGAATTGATCTAGTGACTTGCAAGTTAGAGCTACCTCCAGAGTGCATGATAAACCCCATTTTCCATATATCCAAACTCGAGAAAAATAATTAGGGCATAACATCAAAGCCACTGATTAATTGCCAAGTATGAATCACAGAGGAAGGGGTTATAAGTCCCCCCACATGGAATTTTGGACAGGATGGTGAAAAACACTAATTCTAAGTAAGCATTAAAATCTTTGATTTCCTTAAGTATCATTTATCCATATAATAGCACATAAGTCATATACCGTATTCATGTGCTACAAAAGAGGTACTAGCCACTTAACCATACAATGCTTGCTAATGCAAGCTTTCTTTTGCTCTCTTTTTCATCACCTTCAGTTCCAAGGGGAAATACAAAGCAAGTGCCCTAGGCAAACCTCATTGCATTCTTCTTCTTTCACATAGACATATTCTCTTCATTTGCTTTTCTATCATACAGGATTCTGGGCAGATCCCCTATATGTATGAATTTCAGTATTCCATCATACATGTTAGCGAATTTTTTCTTGAATCATAAAACAGGAAAAAGAAAAAAAAAATTACAGGAATGAGAAACAATTCCAGAAAATTATGCAAGTAAATAAACCTGGAAACGTTTAACTGACTTTTAATTAATTAATTAACCAGAAACCAGTACTACGCTCCAGAGTCGTACGGCAAAGAAACAATCAGAAGGACTTCCTTTGCTTTTAATCACAATCAAGAAATTGTAGAACTTAACATGACTACCAGAACTCCGACAAGAATAGTCCCAGTGACCGCACCCACCTCCCTGCCATTGCGCAGCTTGTACCTATCGTATCCGGTGTCACTTTCCTCGGGCCTCTTCTTCTTCTTCCTTCCAGAAACCTTAGGCGGCGAATCTAAACCATCCTCTTTGGTCTCCAGTGGAAATCCATTAATCCCGAGCTCGCTGCCGCCTTCTGGGACTTCCTCCGGAGCACCGGTCTCCAACTCCACGGCTTCTTTGAGAACTCGATTTCTTTGGATTCGGCTCGTCCATGGGGCCAGGTATATCTTAATCCGAGGAAGGTAGAGATGAGAGAGGGGTTGGGCCGGGTGGTGGAGTGGTCTGAGAGGAGGCGACGCGGTTGTGGGATGGAGGACGGAGCCGAAGCAGGCTCTCATGGCTGCAGTTTTTTCTTTTGAAGGATGAGGCGTTATCTAGCAAATAACGGATCCCTCGTACCTTATGGTCATCACAATCTCGCCACTTTTTTTCTTTTATATTTAAAATAACAAGTCCATATTATATAACATGCATAACATCCGATTCACGGGATGGACAAACAAAAAGGTAATAGAGTTACCTTATTGGAATTATGAATACTATTAATATGCTAACATAATCTTAATTGTTTTTGGATAAAGAAAAGAGGAGGGATCGAGCCTCATATAAAAGACAAAGATTAAGTCTCTATCAACTTGGACTAGCATCTTAACGATATCTTAATTATTTGCAAGTGAAGAATCATGTTAAAATATCTTATCCAGTAAAATATTTTATATTAATAAATAAATTTAGTCATTTACTTGTTAACGTTGCATCTAAATTTGAAACTAAAAATGAATCATGTCCATGCATTTTAAAAAATCAACTATAAAATCTTCACAGTGGTCATGTCATTATCTGTGTTGCCCTATGATTTGTGGCATGTTTACTCCATTAGGTCTAATCCTAGTTAATTGATAAAAAATATTAATTATTATAGAAGTTGTATGTATGTGACAGGTAAAATAAATTTTAAAAATATTCATGAATCATTATTTTTTCAAAGCAAAAATTCTGCCTTCATATATATGTGTACGTGTATAAATCTATGTATCCACCATTGATAGGATATTACTAACATTTAATCCTTACTAGTAGGATATTAAAATATAGTCATATCATGAGTTAAATCCATCTCGAATCAAATTTTTTTTATCAAAAATATTACCAATTAAAAAATACATAAAACATGCAATATTAAAAACAATCAAGCATAATCCATACCGAGGTCAATATATTTGATCAAGAATTATACAATATTCTAGAAGAAGATGTACTCAATAATAAAATTACTATGCATCAAATTTATAAATTTTAAAATATTTTATAATTTATTAATAAATCTATAAAAGAAGTTACATTACTTATCTTACAAGTATACTAACTAATATGGGGGCTAACCCCCATCCGCAGCATCCCGAAGATCCAGCATCCGAGGTTCATCTTCGATGCCTGAGATGGGTTAAAGCTATGCCACTAGGCTTTCCTGGTCTAATAAACTTCTAACCCCAGCAACGTCTCCCCTTTTCTCTAATAGCCAAGACTTAACATCTGCCAGACAGAACGAGGTTATGTTTCAAGATCCTTCGCCTGGCCGATCCTCGGTCTCAACAAGGGTTTGCCTCACTTTCTACATGGAAGCCTCATCATCATTTGGAAAAGTTAAGATAGTGCCACGAGACCCTTAACCTAGTTGACCTTCGGTCTCGACAAGGATACACCTCGCCTTCAGCACTTAAGCTCTGGTAGCCCTTGGGTGGGCTAGAGTAGGACCCCAAGATCCTCGGTCTTAGCGAGTAGACCAGGTCCAACCCAGGGGAGATAAGATCCCATAGCAATTACTTCCAAGCAACCTAAAAAGGAATCAATCGATGCTCATTCCCATGCACTTAGTGGCATGATCAGGAGGTCATATCCCATAATTTTTAATGAATCCTCTCAATAAGAGAACGGTGACCCATTCCAGGCCATAATCTCTATCACTATTAAGAAGTGCGACTGGTAAAATAGAAGAGACAAGGTTTCAATAAATGGGAGATAGACATTTTAGGTAAATAGAACGATCATTACCATATCCATTGATAGGACTTGCAACCCTATCTTATCTCACCAAATCCATAGGAGATTTTTGTATCCTGAAATTGTCTATCTCTTACCTATATAAAGGGGCTCCCTAGGAGTTCCTAAGGTATGTGATGCAACTCACATACTCTCTCTTCCCTCTTTGATCTACTTTCTTCCTTCTATTGCCTGTCACCTGACTTAAGTATTAGAGGGTCCTCTCCAGAATGACTCCAGCTAGGGCTTTTTTGTAGGTACATCTCTTGAGCACCACCTCTCTAGCAATCTCCAGCAACTAAGCAAGGAGCAGCATTAATAGATTAGTACCAAAGGAAGGATCATTGCCCGCTCTTGGAAGAAACACCGAGTGGAGTCTCCATGCTACCTAAAGGCATCTCTACTTGATGCTTCGGTGCCACCGTGTCCCGACAAACCAGCCAGTCAATGGATAGTCACTCTCCTTAGTTTCAACCTAGCATTACTCAGCTGAAGGGACAAGCAGGTCCTGATCGCCTAGAGTACCTTTCTCAATAGATTCAGGCCCTGATGGCCATGGTCTGAATGATCCAATGCTAAGACTACCCGGCACTGGTGCCCCCATTGTCGAGTACCGATCTATCAGTGTTGCCTAGTTGGCCAACCCAAGAGGGGGGTGAATTGGGTATTTAAAACTTTTTCACAAGTATATGCTCTTTTAGAAACTTAGTATGGTGAGTGATGTGATTAAAGTATGGGATGCGGAAGCAAGTAAGAAATACAATCAACACAAGCACAAACACCAGCAATTTATAATAGTTCGGAGCAACCTGGCTCTTATGTCCACTATCCAAGATACCACTTGAAATTTTCACTATATTCACCCATGGAATATAGCCGGTTTGTTTTATACCGGGCTCACAAACCAAAATCCAATTTTGGTTTTACATTGGGATCACCAAGAACCTAATATAATGTTAGTTTTTCCGGGCTCACTGACAACCCAAACTTGGTTTTCAAAGGCCCACCAAAAACCTTAAGGCCTTGTTTGGGTGGAGGGATCAAGAGGGAAAGGAAAGGAAGGGTTACCTTTCCCTTATTTAGATATTAATTTTTAGAAAAATTATGAGAAGGGAAAGGATGTTATTTTTTCTCCCCTCCCCTTCGTTAAGCTAAGTTTTCAATCCTCCCGATTTGGGGAATTAGGAAGGAAAGAAATACAAACTAATCAAAGGACAAAAATATCCTTTTAATGCTTAAGATTTTGGATCTTCTATAAAACATATAAAAAGGGTATAATAGTCTTTTTAATTTAAAATACCTTTTTTTTTGTCCTTTCCTTTCCTTTATAAAGACTATCTAAACAAAGATAATATTTTCTTTTCCTTTCCTTCCCTTTCCTTCCCTTCCTTTTCCTTCCCTTCCCTTCCTTTGTTTGGATAGCACTCATTAAGAGAAGGAAAGGGAAGGAAAGGGAAGGGAAGGGAAGGAAAATATTATTCTTGTTTGGATAGTCCTCATAAGGAAAAGGAAAGGAAAACTTAGCTATTAAAAACTTTCCATTCCTTCCTAATTCCTCCAAATCGAGGGATTGAAAACTTAGCTTAATCAAAGGAAGGGAAGGGGAGTGGAGGGAAAGGAGCATCATTTCCCTTTCCTTATTTTTTCTAAAAATTAATATTCAAATAAGGAAAAAGTAAATCCTTCCTTTCCTTTCCCTCTTGATCCCTCTATCCAAATAAGGCCTAAATAATCCATAAGTTACAGCCCCTGCTATACTTGGAACAACTCGATAAAAGAGTTAAAAACAGAGCAACACTAATGACAAACCAAACTTTGTCGGATGGTTACAGTTGATGCTTTTTGAGAAGCCTTCTTATTGCTCTTTTAATGCTCTTCAAGTATTCCAATCTTCTTCAATGAAGGACTCAAGTAGCTAATGGGAAGTAGGTGTGGACTTGAGTTCTTCCTTGAATGCTCTTGAAAATATTCAATGAACTTTTCTCTCTTTTTCTTAAAAACTCTCTAAAACTTTACTTTAATCCTTTATTTATAGTGTTTTGAACTGATCCTAGATAGAAATGACCGTTGTAGTGCCTTGGGAGTTGAAATATAGTCATTGGAGCACTTTTCATATTCAAAAAATCAATTCTAGAACTAGTCGTTACTTACCAAAAACTGGGATTCGAGTCGGCTCGGTTGGGTCGAGTCGGCTCGGATTCTCAGATATATTGAAACTGCACTCTAGTTGAGTAAGCTCTTCTCAGTCGAGTCGGCTCGCCTGACTAGTTTTTCAGAACTGAGATTTTGCATACTTTAAAAGAGTCGGCTCGGTTGCACATGAGTCGGCTTGATTGTCTGGTTCATCAAAACTATAATTTTGGTACTCTGGTCAAGTCAGTTCTAACCTCTTTAAGTCAGCTCGTTTGACAGAGTATCAGAAAAGCTTGTACCATGCCAGAACATTGAGTTGGCTCTGCTCCTCGAGTCGGCCCGATGACTTAAGTCCAAAAGGTCCAAACTTCTTAAAACATCTTCCAAACACTTTTAAACTTCTTCCGGTCCTAATCTAAGTAATTTAAACTTAAAAATTACATGGAATTGCCCCTTTTACAAGAATATACACTTAAGTTATTTAGGTCTTTTCAATATTTGAATATTTTTCTTGATTACATTGATATACTATAAAGATCACTGAAATGTAGGTAGAATGATTGTTCTTTTGAAACGTCCTACAAAAACTTCTAAAACATTCAAAAGTATTAGTAACAAATACATGCTCCAATATTTTATTATCATCAAAATCATTCCAGGGGTCAACAATTAGTGCTTCATCAGGATCAAGTAGTGCCAAAAATGTTGTAGCTAGAATTGCAGCAACCATCCCTCTAGTGGAGTCCCAGATGGAAGGGATGTACTCGTTAGAGTATGCTTGAAGCCCCTAAGCAGGCAAGGAGATGTTCTCCCTTGTCTCAGTTAGATGAGGGATTGATACCAGTCTGATCACCTCCCCAACCATCCAAGGCATATACCACCAGGAAACAGAAGTAGACCGCAAGCTCTAAAAGCTCTACCAGCACTTAGATGCCATGAAAGGTTTGGCTCCAAATCAAAATGGACTTGGTTATAATAATGACCCACCTTTTAAAGCCCACATCATGCGAGAATAATCATCAAAGCATTTTAAGATGCCATAACTAGAAACTTGTGATGGGTCAACCACCCAATTAATTGCTTGGAGAGTTTTAAGGCTCTAATGCTCTTCCAAGGAGCAACTAATGGAAATTTATGCTGAGCCTTTCCACTACTTTCAAGAAAGTGGCCATATACTGGTATTCTAATTTGAAGTTGAATTCTATGCACTCTTTCGACTAGTTAGGTCAATTTTTTATTATCCATTTTATCAACAATATGAGGCTACATCAAGGTTCTGAATCCCTAATCAACATCAAACAAGGGGAGTAATAATCGCTCAGGATATGTGAACTGGTTCAATATAGTGACTCTAGAAGTATATCATCTGGACCATGTGGTCGCAATAATCACCATGAAGTATGGACTATAATAGTGTCATTTCCTCTTCTCGTTCGAGAAGAGAGCCTGGCTAACTTCTCTGAGATGCTAGACATGGCAGAAAAGTATGCACAAGTCAAGGAGGCATACGAAATGCATGGCCCATCCCCCGGCATGGTGATCAAGGAGCAACCCTCGACCAAAGAGTTCTGACCAAGAAAAGAGGACCGAGGGAAGGGGAGGTAGAGAAGCTGATCTTCCCTATGACATCAAAGATCTCCCCCTAGATCCAATGCTACCAAAACCTGAAGACCAACAGGACATCCTACCACCATGAAGGTTTGACCAATACACTCTCTTAAATGCTTCCCGAGCTCAAGTTTTGATATATGTTAGGGGACAGCTATCTCAAGCAAGAAGGTCATGAATGAGGCTAAACAGGTGTAACCCATGCAAATACTACCTCTACCACTATGACCATGGCTATGACATGGAGTGCATCTAAGTCCAGGATGAAATTAAAGAACTCATCTACCATGGCTGACTTAATGGGTGTTGTGATTACCATGCTCGTGTATGGACCTAAGGACACCGTGAGGAAGCCCTTTACCAAATTTCATGATAATCTGATATTGTTTGGATAGCTAAACACCAAGCCTAGGTCGCTACATGTCAAGAACCCTGCTATAATGACCCAATTCATGTCTCCATGATTCACTAGTCCTCAGACATGCTTCTAGATCTCAAACTCTACCTCCAAATATCCTAAGAACTAAGGCTAGGGGCATGGTATCTTGGGGCACGAAGATCTAGACCAAACATATGGACGAGGAGTCCAAGTTCAATAAGGACTCCTTAGCAGCATCTCACAAATCTTCTAGTGAAAGAAAAATGGTGTAGGTGGTTTGACATGATCTACACTAGGCATGCAAACAACCGTGGGAGCAGATTGATTTTAAAAATATTTTAAAATTCCGCGTAGCGAAATCTGCTCCACCCAGAAACTAATATAATTCTAGTTGCAAATAGGCATGTAAGATGATATAAAATATTTATAAAATATTTGAATTAAAAATTCAATTCATGCATGATAAAAAAATAATTTTTTCATACCTTATTCCGGCTAAATAACTTGGGATAAAGATGGAATAGGCTGGAATAAGTGGGATAAACTTATTCCAGTCTTCTTCCTCCCTGGACCGTTGAGAACTCTGTTTTGGGCTTTCAAAACGTCGCCCAAATGGCAGCTTCCGGAGCTCCGTTTCCTCCCAAATCAAAGCAGCAGCAAGGTGGAGAAGTCTTCTTCGATTTGCCACTAAATCTGCAACCAAATGTTAGCCAAAAAAATATAAAAATTCACCAAATTCTGCTGCCAGATTTTCTATAGCAAAACTGGCAGCAGGCTTTGGCCTTCGATTCGGAGCAGCTGGAGTGATCCCGGCTCACGTGGCTTGCTCCTATGAGTAGAAGGGTACTCCCTCTAGAGGGGAGACGCACCCGGGGCTCTTGGATCCCTCTCCACACGCGGTGCTAGCCGCTAGAAGAAGATTCGGCCATAGTGAACAGTAGCAACTGGGCTTGCTGCAATCCTGGTTTGAGCACTCAAAAGGACAAGGAAAATGGCCTTGAAACTCTTCCTCACACACTCCAAATCCCGGCCTATAAGAGCAAACTCTAAGCTCTCAACCAGGGGGTCTCCCAACCTCTCAAAGAAGAACGCCCAGGTGCTTCATTCACGGTGTTTTCACGGCTGAAAACTCTCTTTGAAACAGGGACTGCTGGAGTTTATATAGGACAGCAGGGAGAGAGGGAGGTGGAGAGATGGGGAGGCCAAGAGGCAGCAGTTGCCAAACACCATTTAACCGGCAATAAAACAAGGTTTAAAGGACGGGTGGAGGGAGGAGAAGAGACGCCTAGCGGGAGGTTTGATCGGTCGTTTTGGCTTCCGGTCGCAAGGAATTCCTCCCAGCGTTTTATCGTGTAAAACGGTCCAAGTGGAGAAAAACCACCGGTTCAAAATCGGTCCAACCCAATTTTAGGTTCAAACCCATTTAAAACTCTTGGTTCAATCCAATTGAACCGGTTTAAGCCCAATTAAATTGGGTTCAATTGGTTCATAACCAATTGGAGGCCGAAACGAACTCCGAATCAGTTCAAAACTGATTCAGAAAAATCCTGGCGCAGTCCTGGTCAGCCCGGAACAATTTCTGGTTGACATAGACAAGGGCAAGACGGGAAAAAGAGTGCTCAAAAAGTACTGTGATCATAAAATCGAGACGATTCCCAATCGTAATCGTATCCAGATCATAGAGTTATCCTCTGTGGCATATGACCTCATAGGTTCGAACCTAAACGGTAGCACTAGAACAATTCTAGTACCAGCACAGGAAACCATCTAGCAATGGGTCCCGGCATCCGGATAGGTCGAAGATGCGGGAGCAAACTATCGAACCTCTGGCATATGGTTACCGTATAATTCATCCCTTTGACCTCTAATGCTCAGGACGACTGAGATTGGGCTGCCAACCCAGACAGAGTCAGTCCACTACGTGTCTCAACCTCGCAAGCCCAGTGACTCTTCACTAGGGCTACCCCGGCCGAGGATTTGCTAAATTGAGATACTGCGAGATATTCAATCCAAACTGTTTGGACAGGTCAATTCCATCTTGGTCCATCACTGCTCCACAAGTACTTGCCTGTCCCAGAAACCTTCCATCACTGGATTAAAAACTCGGGTAGTCCGGCACCAAAGCACAGGGAGTTGCTTGCAAGCTACCATGATGACTCAGGTCGGAGGGACACATATACCCATATCCAATCATGAGTATCCCTTTGGCAGAAAGGGGCTGCATAGAGTCACGTTCAATGAGATATCACATATCCCACTTGTAGATCACATCAGTGTCACCACACTCATTTGGTCAAGAGGACAACCAAACGATGTGAACTACAACAACCTATACTTGATATATTGCCGTCCAGTACAATATATCCTTTGGTTGTGAACAAGGTTTAAGGACCACTCGATACATCCTCTCTATATGAAATCAATGTAGTCCTAAGGACTTCATCACATGGAAAGAGTTCATTTCAGGAAATACAATATATGATGAGCTGCCAAAAATAATATTTTATTAATTCATAAAAAGAATACAATACTCAGCACAACCGCCTACAACCCAAGCGATTGGCTTTGGGACACAATTCCCAACATCTAGACTATTACAGATATGAAAAACCTTGTTTGGGACCTCAAACCAGCATGGAATAAGCCCTCCAAGTCCCCTAGTCGAACTCCGAACAAGTAGGACAAAGGATGGCTCCAAATCTTTGGGTGCTAAGGATTCCTAGTTTGATTATGAATCCAAGCACTAGCCTTTTCCTCTTCTCCAATGCCTCCTACACCTTTAAAACATGTTCCGCACCTAATCTACCTCCTGTTAGAACCTTAAATCAATGAGAAAATAACCAAGAACACCTTAGATGCATCGGAAATAGAAAAAAGAAGGAATGGCATAAAGATCTCCTTAGGCACTAGTCTCCATGCTACACACCCCCTCTTGGAAAAGAGGGGGCACGCATGAAGCCTCCTTTCGCTATCTTGCTGCTACTCCTTAGATGGCGTACAACACCAAAGAGAGGAAAGAAACGATAGGGAGAAGATTCTTATTATTCAAACAAGTTGGTTTATATATGGTACCCTTTTATAGACCAAAGGGTCCTTTTAATTCAAATATGACTAGAAATACAATCAAAAACTTAACTCTAATTCTTCCAAGGCTAATCCAATTAGGAGAGCACTCATCCAAGTCTATGTACACCCATGAGTTGACCCACTTTTATACTCACTTGGACCTAAACCTGATCCAAAATTGATTAGCCCTCTTAAGACCCAAAATCCTAGACCTTGAGTTTATGAAGGCCCGAACTTCCACTATAGGACCAACCTTGTCTTAGTCCTAAGATCCAAACCGATCCTAGACTCATCGAGACAACACCATAGCTTTTTTCCTGGCCTCTCAAAGCTTGAAATCACCATACTTGCACCAACAAGCTCTACCTTGGTACCCACTAGCTTTGGTACACTCTGCATGATCCATCTATACCAACCTGCTGCCACTGCATACCCTAACAACTCTCCATGCAAACTGTAATGCTAATATCTATCCCTTCAATCCTAGAGGCCTCTGAGATGACCACCTTCACCTGAACTGAAGCTCCTTGTTTATGTTCAAGCACCCCCCATGTCTTCCCTTCTGTACTTGCACCAACCATCACTTCAGCTTCTCCTTGAAGGATTGCAATTTGCCTATCCTATCTCAGACCTACCTATCTCTCTCAGGGCTCGTCTTAGCCTCCTCATAGGTATCTGGGTCCTTTCTTGTTGTAACCAAACTATTTGACATGGTCTCTCCAGAGCCAAACCTCTTCGGTGCCCGCACATCCTACATCGACCTATGCATCACCATCGTTAGTGCTAAAATTGGTGCCTTCCCCTATACCTCTTAGCTTTGAACCTATGTCAAACCTCTTCCACCTATGGAGGCACCTCTAGCTAGTGCTCCACCTGAATGGCAACTCCTCCTAGTGCTCCTATAGAAGAAAAAGCAAACCCAAGATCAACTATCCTACTAGGCCTCTTATTGCATCTCCATTATTGCTGCTCTCATTTTGGACCCTGTGCATTTCGTGGACCTCTTCGAAATGCCCAAGATGAACTCCTCCTCTGAATAAGTACCAATATTCTGAGAATCAACCATCTCCACCATGCTAAGGCTCTGCAAATCCTGCATTGGTCAAACCATTGAAGATACCCCAACTACTCTTCTACCTACTTGCATCTGAAGGCCATATACTTACTTCTTTAGCTTTACCTTGACCACAATCCCTTGGGTGACCTTTCCTCTAGTATGCCAAAAACTCCTCATCCATAAAAAACTAGCTCTTTGCTGTCCATCTTCAATAGAAAACTTTTCTGCAAATCTATCATGCACTCTGGCCTTTCCTCCAAGATTGGATCCAACCAAAGTTAGACCAGAAGATCTACAACCAAAACCTTCGACCCTTGGAAGCTTTCCTTCCCATTAAGCCTCTCAATCTCCACCTTTAACCTACTACTCCTAGTTGGCCAAACCACAACAAAAAAGGTAGATCCGAAGCATACCGTGGAATAAGTACAGATTATAGCAAACTAGAATGAAGTTGCAATAGCCTTCTTCCTCCCTTCTTAGATGCCTTTCCCTACTTTCTGCCCTTGAATCCTGATCTCCAGGGGCTCCTCTCCTTACCTCCTATCTAGGCTAGGAATCTCACCAAGTTTTGGAAACCTAGGACCAGCAAAGAGACCCAAGAATAGCCTGTAGTAAAATTCTATTTTGAATAGAATTTTTGTAGCACCCTGTTCCTCCCTTCCATGCTCACTAGGATCTAATACCAATTATTGTGACCACCGTGCTGATCTTGAGGATACCAGTAAGGAAGCCCTCTATAAAATTTCATGATAATTCAATATCGTTTAGATAGCCAAACACCAAGCTTAAGTTGCTGCATGTCAAGAACCCTGCTACAGTGAACCAGTTCGTGTCTCCATGATTCACTAGACCTTGTATGTGCTTCTAGATCTCAAACTCCATCCTAAAATATCCTAAGAACTAGGGCTATGAGTATGGTACCTTAAGGCATGAAGATCTAGACCAAAAATAAGGATGAGAATGAGTCTTAGTTCAACAGGGACTCCTTGGCAGCATCTCCCTACAGCAACCTAGATGCCGAGGAGCTTTCAAATTTATCTAACATCCCACAAACCTTCCATATCTATTTTAGATCTGAAAAATCTTGTTTGGGATCTGAAACCATCATGGAATAAGCCCTCCAAGTCTCCTGGTCGAAATCCAAATAGGTGGCACAAAGGGTGGCTCCAACTCCTTGGGCGCTAAGGATTCTTAATTTGACTAGGAATCTTAGTGCTAGTCTTTTTCTCTTCTACAACACCTCCCACACTTTTAGGATATGTTCCAAACTTGATCCACCTCCTATTAGAATGTTGAATCAATGAGGAAACAACCAGAACACCTTAGATCAATCAGGAATAGGAAGAAGAAGGAATGACATCAAGATCCCCGTAGGTGCTAGTCTCCATGACACACGCCCCCCTCTTGGAAAAGAGGGGCACGCGTGAAGCCTCCTTTCGCTGCCTTGCTACTGCCCCTTAGGTGGCATGCAACACCAAAGAGATGGGAGAAGAGATAAGGAGAAGAGGATTCTTATTATTCCTTCAAGTTAGGTTTACATATGATACCCTTTTATAGACTAAAGGGTTCTCCTAATCCAAATAAGACTAAAAATATAATCCTAAACTAACTCTAATTCTCCGAAGGCTAAACTAATTAGCAGAGCACTTATCTAAGCCCATGTTACCCATGAGTTGACCCACTCTCATACTTCCTTGGACCCAAACCTAACCCAATATGGATTAGCTCACTCAAGACCTAAAATCCTGGACCTCAAGCCCGTGGAGGGCCGAACCTCCCTCCATCTTAGGACCAACCCGGTTCAAGCCCTAGGATCCAAACCAATCCTAGACTCCTGAAGCCATTGCCATAGCTCTTATCCTGGCCTTCCAAGACTTTGGAGCACCATACATGTGCTAACAACGGGTTCCTATGGGATTGAAAGGAGAAGCACGATGTCCTAGAAGCCCCGTTGTGCCTACTAGAATCGCTGATGAGACTAAAAAAGCTAGCTAATTGCCCCACTTTAGGCAAGGTCAATACTATCATTAGTGGATAGATGGAGGAAAATAGTCTAGTTAAGAAACAAAAAAATAAATAAGTCGATGAAGTTATTACCTTCACCTAGGCTAACACTGAAAGAGTATGGTATCCATGTAATGATGCTATGGTTGTAAATATGAGTATGCCATGGATGTCTTGTTCTATAAGGCCCTTTTAAAAATGGATATCTCTTCAGAGTAGTTGGAAGGGATGTACACTCCAATAACAGGGTTCTTTGGGGAGCCAGTCTCTATGAAAGGAATCATTATGTTTTTTGTAATAGTAGGACAAGCTCCTCGATGATCCCTGATGTACCTAACCTTCATGGTCATAAAAACCACTTC
Organism: Areca catechu; assembly: GCA_021397845.1. Classification (NCBI taxonomy): domain Eukaryota; kingdom Viridiplantae; phylum Streptophyta; class Magnoliopsida; order Arecales; family Arecaceae; genus Areca; species Areca catechu. Next base: position 27,352,709 of record CM038042.1, on the reverse strand, counting down.
GATATATAATGCCATTCTCAACTGACTCGAACTGAATGCCCTTCATATAGTAGTCTCAACATATTATTTGCATATAAAGTTCCCAACTACATGAGGGATTAAGGAGATCCATGGGAATTAAGCTTTGGTGAAGCAATGCTATATGGTGTCCCTCCAAGCTAGACCACCCAATGCCATCCCAGTCAAAGGGTTGATACCCAAGACGAGTTGATCAAGAAATAAGGGGAACTTGCTAAAGATCTCCTAATCATCTCCCTGCATGATAGAAATCCCCAATACATCATCTATATTGGCTCCAAGCTAGATAAGACCATAAAATAGCAACTCATGAGATTTTTGCTAAAAAATATTGACTTTTTTTTCTTGGTCTCCTGTAGATATGCGAGGAATTGACCTAGAAGTGATGGTGCATCACTTAGAGTTGGATCCTATTCACTGCCCATGAAATAAAAGAAGAGCAGCTTTGTCCCAAGCGATAAAAGGCTATTTCCAAGGAAGTAGATAAGTTGACCAGTGCTGGGTTTATTAGAAAAGTCAACTACATTGATTAGCTGGCCAATATTATGCTGGTGAAGAAGGCTAATATGAAGTGGCAAATATGCATTGACTTTACCAACTTAAACAAACAATGTCTGAAGGACAATTATCCACTTTCCCGAATTAACCACCTAGTAGATGTAATGACGGGCCCCTAACATTCATAAATGCATTCTCATGATATAACCAAATTTGTATGGAGCTCAAGGATGAAAAAATGAATTTGATCAGCCCGAGCCTCAATAGCCTAATAATAACCCGAAGAAGGTGCCTTTTTTTTTTAATGAAAAAAAAAGAAGGTGCCTTTGATCGGTATTTAATCCAATGGCCTACGATTGACCTTGACTCCAAAATAGCCTTTGATCAACTCGAGCCTCAATGGCCTAACAATGGCCTAAAGAATGAAACTTTGAATGGCCTTTAATCTAATGACCTATGATTTATCTTGGCTCCAAAATGGTCTTTGATCGGTCCAAGCCTCAATGTCCTAATAATGGCCAGAAGAAGGTGCCTTTGTTTGACATTTAATCTAATGGCCTACGATCAGCCCTAGCTTCAATGGTTTAAGAATGGTCTGAAGAAGGTGCCTTTGATTGGCATTTAATCCAATAACCTATAATCGACCTTGGCTCCAAAATGGCCTTTGATCATCCAAGCCTCAAGAGCCTAACAATGACTTGAAGAAGGCACCTTAGATCAGTGTTTAATCCAGCAATCTCTAACTAACCCTGAAAGCTTCGACAGTTTGGCATCAGTCTTAGCTCGAAGACACCAAAAGTGATTGCTATTCTTTAATAAATAATCAGCATTGAGAACCTTCTCCCATGCATCATGCAAATTATTCCAAGGGTGCACTATCAAAACACCGAGGGCTAACCAATAGGTCCCTCATCCTTGTTTAAAAAAATGAGGGACAAGCAGGCATGGTTGATGAAGATCCCTGAAGCTACTCACTATAGGTAATCCTTCAGTTAGGTAAAGCCAACTGATCGAGAAAATACCAAACCAGCTTAGTGTCTGCTTTCAGGAGCAGCACCCTATACAACATCATTAATAACTCCATGGGTTTGCAGTTCTGAGCCATGGAAGAATGAAAAAAGTAATATGCAACAAAAATAAAGAATATTCAATCATAGGATGAAAAGAAGAAAATTTTATTAATATCATAAAAAGGAGGCCAGAGACCATTACAAAATTGGTTTGCATGAAAGTAGACCGAAACTATTTACAAAAAGATAAAGAAATAAACTATCTCAGGCAGTCGATAGAGGAGGGTCTACATCACCTGAAGGACATCAATGTCTTCGGGCCTGAGAGTGGATATTGACCATTTGATTCTTTTGTATCCACAATGGGGAATGTCATATCGAGGCTTGGGAAGTAGATCACCACTTTGGATTGAACCTCATTTTTTCCAACAAGGTAGGTCATGGTAGCATATTGCATTCGGTCATTATAGCATTCATTGGTGGCCTTGTAAGCTTCATGCCTACCTATGCCATCGTTGCTATTCACATCTTAGCCTTGGTTATCTGTACCTTGGCCTTAGATAGTTTGCGGTGTGCATCTGCAAACATGCTTCTTAGTTCCTCGTAGCCGCTTCTTTTTCGAGGTGATCACCCATTCAAATGATCAACCTTGGCCTCGATGGAGGACTTAGCTACCTTGACGATGCCAACTTGGGCTTGAAGTGCCGCCACTTGCTTCTCAAGTTCTCTAGCATAGCCCCACAACCCAAAATAATCATTGACATAATGCACCATCTACAAAGGAAAGAGCATCTATAAAATGACTGATAAAAATTGAACTACAACTCGAGGCAAGCAAGGGTGATTACCTAGAGATAGGTTTGAGTAGCCCCTCTTTGATGATGAAGGGACTACTCCCTGATAAGCTTCTTAGCATCATTGGGGAGGAAAATGCTCTTGAACAATTCTAGGCAGCATAGCAGTCATCTATGATGGTGCCCTCGTGATGAGCGCCAAGGAGCTTTGCCCCTCTAGGCCCTCGGGCCAGGGGGCAGGCGAGGAAGCCTCCACCATAGAAGATGATGCCTTGGTCTTTTGAGAAAGTGTTGGTGGCTATCTCAAAACAATAATGGCTGGTGGGGCATTCAAAGGCATGGCAACGACTAAGCCTCTTGGCCCCAGGGATAGCCTCATCCCTGGGGGTAGCATTAGTAGAAGGATGCTAGCGAGTGAATCAAACCTTTTTGGCTTCGATGCCAAAGCAACCTGAATGGATGGCTCAAATCTTGCCTTCCACTTTATCTCCTTCAGAATCAAGGGGTCCATGTCTGCAAAAGGAAGATTTTTATTAGAATTATAGAAACAAAAATCTTGCAAAGAGAAGAAAGGCAACTATCGAAACCCTTTCTCCCACCTCTTAAACATGCCTAGCTTATGCCCACTTCAAAGAGGGTCTTGTTCGATAGTAGAAAAGGACCTTATCATGAGGACTTTGAAGTGGAGAAGGGCTTCGTACTACTCTTTTTCTTCTTCACTTAAGCTGGGGGCTCGGGTCGCTGGACACCAAGGGAAGCCCCATGATTCAAATTTTTAATTTTTTGATGGGTGCTACACAAAGAAGAAGTGCTCCTTCTAGTGATGAACAAAAGTATAGCACCTTGGATAAGAGGGTTGACCCCCAACCTTCTCTAGGAGTAGATATACCACCACCCAGAGATGCAAGGGTGCTTTCCAAATTTGAAAAAAGTTTGAAAGAGATTAATAGTCGGCTCAATGCCTGCTAAGAGGTAAACTACCATAAAACTATATATGTACTACCATGAATTCGGTACAATAGTGAATAGAGATATTTCAAAAAATCGAAGAAGTTCAATAAAGAAGTAAAAAAGGAAAAACCATACCCTAGCTTGAAGGCACTCTTTGTAAAGAGCAATTCAGAGAGGGGGAGGGTTTCAAACTCGATCAATTAGAAGCAGGACTTCAAGCTCAAACTCGGAAGGGATCTATAACTGATGCCAAAGCTAGTCCATATCTACCTCTACAAGTTTGGATTGTAAGTGTCCTAGAAAAAAATTTTCAAAGTTTGAATTCTCAAACTCCGAGGGAGCCACCGAAGCCTCAGCTAAAGTTGGAACTTCGACAAAATCCTATTTTGAAGGCCAAGAACCAATCAAATTGGAAGTTCCACTCATTCTAAAGATCAATAAAACTAAAAAAATGTTGAAAAAGTAGTGTAAATAAGCTCTCTGTAATGAACTCTATAGGTTCTAATGCAAACTGAGTGAAAGAAAAGGAGAGAGAAAAGCTACCAAAGAAAGAAAATAAGGGAGAAGAGAAAAAGAGGGACAACTGGAGGACTACAAAACACCTAACAAAGGTGGAGACAATGGTCGGAGTAGATCACTAGCGGGAGAATAGGAAAGTTGCTTGTTCTAACCAGGAAGGAGGAAGAAGACAAGGGCGAAAAAGAGAACATAATGAGAAGGGCCATGCCTCTACTATTTATAAAGTCATTTAACAATCCAAATCTGAGAGTGAAAAGATTGTCTTTGTTGAATGCTCGATGCATGGCAAGCCAACAATAGCCAGAGCCAAACTCTCATGGATCGTGGGCTAGTAAGCATACAAAGGCAATGATTTCGATGCCTTGTCTCCTGCAAGAGAAGGTGGCCGGTACAATCTTGAGTACCATGCCCTTCTTGACCACTACAAAGTATTTAAGATGGTCCCTTCATTTTTTGTGAAGACTCATGACGAGATGCCTTCTCAAGCACCAAGCCTAATTAATGGCACTACCATCATCTTGCTATGCCTTGATTGAAGTATCCCTTGGTCAATTTGATGAAAAGACCAAAAGTGAATTCCCATAATAGGACATGCTAACACTAAGAAGCCAAAGGCAGACCCATTGAACTTAGAATGGGCTGGAGTCTACAACTAGCATCGGGTATTTGGTCCTCTAAGACTATTCCAAAGCATATGATGTTGAAAGAAGCAAAAAAGTTTACTCATTTATTATTTGGAGAACCATACAAATATAAAACAAAGGAAAATATAGATTACGGTAATTTCAACCCAACAAACATGTAAAAGTTATTGACCCTCCTTGCCCTTGGCCTTGGCTAGTCTTGAGGATTGCCAAGGCATAAGAAATTACCGAAATGGGAATATGAAGCAAGCTCACCTCAGCCAACGAAGGATCTGCACTACCAAAGCTTGGCATTCATTAAGTCCAATTTCATAAGTCATCCTCTCCGTGCATTGAAGTTGAGTGTCTGCTTGACTTATTTATGTCTTGGACACTGATAGTTTGCTTTGCAGCCTTTTGACCTCCTACCCATCCCTGTCAACCTTATCCCTCAGGCCTTTGATGGTCCTCTCAACAAGCTTAAGCTTGCCCTTCAAAACCATCATTTCTTGCATCTCTTTAGCATGAATCCTTTGGACCAAGGCCCTCTTGGTCATGCTCTTCACCCACTCATCCATAAGTGCTTAGCAAAGAAACTGAGCCTCGGCTAGAGCTTCATCTAGGACCTATTCTTCTTCACTGATTCTTTCTTACTCCCGAATCGAAGACCCTTAATAATAGATTTTGTTGCGATCTATCGAAGTTCATCCTAGAGCCATTTGTTCTCATCTTTAGCTAACCTCAAAGCTCATCCCACAGCCAACTAACTCGGGCATGAGAATCGTTCTTCAAGTCTACAGCCTCGGTGTGAAGTCTTTCTTTAGGCCCATAATTTCTATCCATGCTACCTTGGTAACTCCAATCTATTGCTTGCGAGCTTCAATCATTTGCTTGTGCATTAGTGCAAGCCATTCTGTGGTTTGTTTGAGCTTTTTGTCTAAGCATATGACTTCTTTAATTATGGTGCCAGCACGGCTCTTTGCCTATTGGAATACCATTCCATTTTCGATGCTCATTCTTTAACTTCACATACCAGCATTTTGATGGGATCGACCTTTTCTTCAATTGCAGCCACCATCCTCTCCACAACCTTGGCTGATTCCATGAGGAAGTTGAGATGTCACCCTAACTATATAAGTCATTGTCAACAGGGCACCGGGATAATATACTTAAATAAAATGCACCATCATACATGAATGACCGATTTGAAGGCCCCACACCTGTAAGACTTGGGGTTGGCCTTTCACTTCTTCAAAGTATCAGAGGAAAGAGAAGAGATTGTACCAAATCCTTTGCTGACCTAGGACCCTCAATAAAACTTGAAGTGGGCAAATTTGAAGTGCACATCTCTGATTCTTGTTGCTTTGAAGGTGATCTCATGAGTTGATTGAGCATCGACCCAGGTGGGATGCCTAACCTCAAAAGCTTCTTAGTAGTCCTCCAAAGATCCCTCAATTCAATTGGATTTATTCACCCTCACGCTATACCAAAAAGCCCTTGGTGAATGTAAGCTCCGATACTAGGAACTCTCTAGAAGCTTGCTGGAAATTGCCTAGCTCATTGGAAATCACCCTTCAAAGGTGCAAAGTCTCTCCCCACTATGGCCAAAATGGTGGCCAAAAAGGCTGCTCTAGTACCTTTTTAAAGGCATGAGCCCTCATATATTCTTCCTCTCCCCAAGAAATGCCATTAATGCACCTCATGGCGACCTTTCATTTGCTGGCTATCATGACTCTGGATCGATGCTGAGATCCCTCGGATGAGCTTTCAAGTCTACTCCTCATATCGAGACCCTCTGCACTCAGACTAAGGGGTGGGGGATAATTAATATGGGGGCTAACCCCCCATCCTCAACATCTTGAAGGTCCAATATTCAAGGTTCATCTCCAATGCTTAAGGTTGACTATTCTCTAGGTGGGATAGAGCCATGCCACCGGGCTTCCTCTATTTGATCGACCTCCGATCCTAGCAATAGCTCCCCTTTCCTCTGGTAGCCAAGACTCAATATCTTCTAGATAGGGCAAGGTTACACCTCGAGATCCATGACTTGGCTGATCCTCAGTCCTAGTAAGGGTCCACCTCACGTTCCGTAGGGAAGCCCCATCATCATTTGGATGGATCAAGATAGTGCCACAAGACCGTCGACCTAGTTGACCTATAGCCTTGGCAAGGGTACACATCGCCTTCAGTGATTAAGCTTCGACATCCCTTGGATGGGCAAGAATAGCACCCTGAGACCCTTGGCCCTGGTTGATCCTCGACCTTGGTGAGAGGACTAGATCTAACCCAAGATCCTCGCACCCAGAGGGAGATAGTATCCTATAGCAATATACTTCTAGGCAATAAAAAAAAGAATCAACCGACACTCATTTTCATGCATTCAATGGCATGATCAGGAGGCCATATCCTATAATCTCCAGCAAATCCTCTTAATTAAAGGAAATGTGACCCATTCTAGGCCAAAGTCTCTGTCACCATTAAAAGTGTAGCTAACAATATAGAAGAGACAAAGTTTCAATAAATGGGAGGTAGACATTCTAGGTAAATGAAATGATCCATTGATAGATCCACTAATAGGATATGCAACTCTGTTACATCTCATCAAATCTACTAGGAATTTTTGTATCCTGAAAATGCCCCTGCCTCTCACCTATATAAAGGGACTCTCTGGGAGCTCCCAAGGTATGCAATGCAATTCATGTACTCTCTTTATCCTTTTCACTCTACTTTCATCATTCTATTGCTTACCACCTGAGCTGAGCATCAAAGAGTCCTCACTGGAGCGACCTTTAGCCGGAGCTTTCTTGCAAGTGCCTTTTGCGAGTGCTAGCTCTCCAGTGACCTTCGGTGACCAAGTAGAGAGCAGCGTCAACACTAACAAAACCAAAAAACTCCAAAAAATTCTTAAAATCCTCATTTTATAAATCTTATCATAGTATTTCTTTGTTAGACATCTTTTTATCTAGATGATTAGACCTTTATATAGAATAGAGTGCAATAATTAGAAAATGTACGGACAATTATAAAATGATAGGATTGATGGATGGTATATCAAACAGTCTAGCTTACCTATTCATGGAATCAAACTAATCAAATCACAAAAAGAGGGTCAAATCAAGATAATGATAATGCAATAGAAGTTAATGGTAAAGTCCAGTGGTGCTCGACGAGAGCCTACACAGGGATGATACATTGTCTAGCTATTAAGATGGTTCAAGATCCCTTACTAGGGTTGACCCATGTTGCAGGGGGTCCCATTGATAAGGTCCCATGAGTCATGAAGAAGATAAAGAAAGAGTGGAAATGAAGAAAGGATCATAGGAGATTGGCCTGTTCTTCCTTTTTTGCCTCTCCTTTTTTCTCATTTTTTTTAGAAGGCGAAGGAGCTTTATAGCCTCCAAAAAATAAAGGGAAATGAGAGCAAGACCTATGGCTAGTTGGTGCCGATGGCAAGTGGTGATAGCCCATGATGGTTCTAATAGTCTCAACTAGTCAACAAGAGGCAATGACTGGTGGTAAATGGCTAGCAAAAGACCAAAAAACAAGTGAATAAGGGACACAAATATGATTGGACTTGGCCTTGTTGACCCAAGCCCTAGCCCACTCATCAATAGTAGGGACTCAACATTAGGCCACCAGACACCAACATGGAGTTCCCTACAATGTGCAGTGGTGATTAATAGCCAATGAGAGCATGATTCCAATGAAAACAAAAGAAACTAGGATAGAATAGAAATTTGGTGATTGGCTTAATATCAACAATTTCTCATCAAAAATTTGGTCAATGAAGGCTCAATTGAGAAAGAAAAAGGTCGAAAGGAAATAAAAAGTGAGAAAAAGCTTCATACCTTATTTTCTAGTGAGCAATAGCTACAATGATGGTGCACACAAGAACATGTCACAAATGTGAAGTTTCAAAGAAAAGGTGAGGAGGAAAATGATAGAGAGAGATGCATGGGTTATGACTTCTCAAGGTGCCCATGAGGGAGGTTTAATAGGTGGCATATTCCTTTGCTAATCTTAGTTGGAGGAGGAGGCAAAGTTCACCTCCTTCTCCATGTCGAGCAAGGGTTTCATCTCCTTTTTTGTTTTATGATTTTTTTTGATAAAATTTATAATTTCTTTTTAATTGAATAGGTTAGCACCCCAATTATTATGGGAGTAGGCCTTCAAGTGATGCTCTTCCAACAACCTAAAGGTTGGGCCAATCCACCTTTTAGGCTAGTCCATGGACTAGGCCCAAGCTAGCCAATGGGCAAAACCAACAACATGAGCAATGACAACTAGGCTAGTAACAATGAGTTTCTCTATAAGAAATAGTCTTCCCTCTTTATGGCCTATCCCAACTTACCTCTTTACCGAAAGATCCTGTATGGCACATTTAAAATGTAATAAAATAACATCAATGCCCTTTTTATGCAATCATAAAATAAATATTAATTCACTAAAAGTTTTGGTACAAAAAGATATCAAGAATTGATAAATGATTTATAAAAAGTTTTAAGAGGATCGATATGACTAGAAGATATGGTAAATCCATCAGCAATGCAAAATATAATAGGGTTGAACATTTTTTAGAGTAGCAAAAATATTAGGATAAAATATCATGTGATTAGATGCTCCAATATTAATAAGACTATTGAGGAAATTATATAAAGTAGCTAAAAAGTTAAAGGTAATAGTAGTAATGTTACCAAGACCTAAGAGTGCTTATTGAATCATCTCCCAAACCATGTTGCAGTTAAATAGTCATTAGAAGAGGGTGATTTCTTATCAAATAACATTGGTGCAACTATAAGACTACAAGAGGAGGCTTTATTCATCTCCTTCTTGCTAGTACAATTAAATTTCATGTACCCTAATTACTTGTAGTAATTGTAGCAAACTTGGGACAAAACCAACAAGTGGATAGGAATTACCACCAGATTTAGTAATAATAGCATGAACAAAATTTTCTTCAAAAGAAACTATAATAGACATACCCTTTTTCGAGTTTGGATTATACCTAATAAACTTTAGCTAATAGATCCTAATGTAGAATAGAAGCTTGGACATACTAGAGATTGTCTTGAAGTGCTATTAGGAATTGCATAAGAGTAGTCCCCTCAGGATATTTTAAAAGATTTGATGACCATTGTTGCACTTCTCCAAGCTGGATAAGCTAGTTATATTGGAGTAGCTTTTGGGCTCCTGAGGGTCTTCAAGAAATTGGCTGATGACTTTAGAAGTGGGCTTGATTAGTTCCTTGACCTGCAAAAGAAGTCCTTGTCATTGGAGAAATTGGTGAGACTTCTCTAATAGGAAACCCTATAATGTTTAAATCAGCTTTGAGAGGGGAACAATCAGAAAAAAATGGAGAGAGAGCATGTGTGTGCCTGAGAGGTCTCCTAAAGTCTCCCTCGGATCCCTATTTATAAAGATTTAAAGCTGAGTTGGTTAGGCAATTATAACTATTTATGAAGTTGTTATACAGTTAAGAAAGTTGTTAAGTCAGTTAGATCATTAAGATGTCAATTTATGAAATGGTTTGTTAAGTGATCCATTATGTTTTTTGATAACCACTTTACTAACCTTGTCATAATGGCTCTAATAACTCTAAGATATATCCTTCACATCAAATAAGGTTATGAAACTTTGTACCTGACTTAGATAAGTGGCAATACTTACTGATGAGTAGTGGATCAACCTGTGTTTTAAATAAGTGATCGGCTCTTGACTGTCAGGCATCCTATATCTCAAATAAGTGATCGGCTCTTGGCTATTGGGCATCCTGTATCTTAAATAAATAATTGGTTCCTAGCCATCAGGCATCCTGTGCCTCAAATAAGTGATTAGCTACTGATCAAATACCTTTTCACATACCAACGATACTTATGATAGGTCATCTATCCTATAATAGTTGTCCCCTACTTTTGAGTTCGAGATGATTTATCAATTTAACTCGGAAGTATGATAAAAAGATTCCATGGGCCTTTTGATGGAAAAAAATAATTGATTATTTTTTGCATCATCATTTTACTGTACGACATTAAATGTCACATACTTTTTTCATGAATAAACATCATTAGGCTTGGTAGTGGGTGGTTCTCGAAATGATAATGACCCTTCAATTTATGGGGCTTGCCCCCAAGCTAATAAGGGTAGCCCACGTGTCAAGAAGAGAATGGCCCATACCTTGAGCTAGAGATAGAGCGACATGGCTTGCAATCTAATGGTGAGGTGATTTAATTCAGACCATTGAGTAGCTTTATAAATAGTAGTTTCTTCTTCCAAATTGAAAGGGTAGTCTCTTTGCTTTCTTCTCCAAGTACATTTCTAGGCAACCTTTCTCTAGAGCTTTTTGTAGTTTTCTTCAGGATATTTAGGGCTTCATCATCTCTGGTAAGAGGCCTTTAGCTTTAGCTTTCCTTCTATTTTAGTCTTCCCACTTATAGCCATGGCCCCAAGGAGAAAAGAGTTATCAAACTTGAAAGAAGGACACTTTACTCTTTCTGATGCTCCTGTTAGGCATCGTAAGAGGCCCTCCCTGGATCCTAAGTAGGAGAGGTCAAGATTAAGGAAGCAGATCTCGAAAGACTTAGGGATAAGTATTTTGTCTCGAATAGCATTAGGATCACCATTTCAGGCTTGATGATAAGGTTTTGTCTCCTCCATCTGGATGCGTTGCTTTTTATGAGGATACATTCAATGCTAGAGTACGGTTTCTCCTTCATCCCTTTATCCAAAATTCTTTGAACTTCTACAAGGTAACTCCAACTCAGTTTTCTTCAAATGGTTTTAGGGTAATTTTAAATATCATTTTCATTTGTGATTTAGTTATAATAGAACCATGATGTTCCTTGTTCTGGGCTAATTTTTATGTTGAAATCTTACCCATATGATAAGCAGTGATTTTATTTTGCCCAAAAACTAGCTTGGAACTTATAGAAGGCATTCCTTCTTCCATTCATGAGTGGAAGAATAAGATCTTTTATATTTCTTCAGAGTAGCCCCTAGGCATTAGGTCCTCTTTGGTCAAAGCTTGGATCAAGCCTAACTTTAATAAGATTCCCTTGAGTGAAGACTCGGACCATTATAATAAGCTGCTTGAGGTCCAGGTGTTAGAGTTCAAATTTCTCTTGACTGACCAGGCCTTGTATGATACAGGCATTAGCCTGGTTAGTCCCCAAAATATGTCTGATCACTTTGGACTTGTTTTTCTTTCATTCTTTACTTCTACATAGTTATTGGATTTGGCTGATCTCTTGACCATTGTTCAGATTATTATGTTTGTAGAGATGAAGAAGATTGGTATAAAAAGACTTCAAAAGGTGACAAGAGAAAGGGGGTAGACACCATTCAAGAAGCCAAAAGGAAGAAGCTTGAGGGGTCTTCCTTGTCAATGTCTTCCATGAGTACCCCTGCATCAAAAAGTAGCCAATCTCTTGCACCGATAAAGATACAGTGCCCACTCCTCCAATGACCAATCTAACCCGGTCATCAAAAAATATCCAATCACCTCTGATAACTAGTCCTAAAAGATCATCGAAAGCCATGCGACCACTTTTGCTAACTAGTCCCCCAATGTCATCGAGGACTATTTGATCATCACATTCGACCAGTGCCAATTAGTCTTCTGGCGCTCAGGAAGAGCACTTTATTTTGTAAAAGTAGTTGAGAGTGACCGATTCTAGTCACAGGGATCCAAAGCTTGCCTAAGAGCTTCTAGAGATGATCCTAATTCCCGCCAGTAAAGTAGAGCAGGAAACACATGTTTTTTTCAAAGTGCTCTGTGACAGTTATCTTAAGATTTTTTAGATAATTATTTCTTCACCTTGCTTTCTTTTTATTTCTACTATCTTCATTTCAAATTAATGTTCCTATTTCTTTTCTCTTGCTTCTTTCCAATATCAATCATCTTAATCATTTTCTTATTATATATGATGAGGTAAAAAAGAACTTAAATAAAAAATTATTAATGGCCAAATAAGCAACGAAGAAAGTGGCCGATAAGGTAGAGTGGCTAACACTCAGATGAATACTATAGAAGCCCAGAGGGACACTATCGAGATCCAAAAAGGGCTGCAAAGGCTCAAAAGAGTATTGCTGAGGTCCAAAAGATTGAATTGAAGGTTGCAACCTCCATAAAAATAAATCGCCTAAAGACCAACCTCTTTGATAAGAATAAGAAGGTTGAAATAACTAGAGCTTCCATCCAAAAACTTTGAAAGGAGAAGAGGAATTGGAGAAGGTTCTCGAAGAGGCAAAGAAGAAAGCCATAGAAGAATACAAGCCATCCAAGGACTTCTTAGATGATATAGCTGAAGAGTCGATCGGTTCTTTCCATGAGAGATTCAAGTATTGCTAGAGTAAGGTGAGGGAACTTTTTCCAATAATTGATATTGCTCTCCTTATCCCAAGTGTAGCTGACCTAATGGCAAAGGAAGCAATGGATGCAAGATGCCGGTGCACCTATTGATGGCCATCCTCCGACCACTTTCAAAGCTATAACTATTATTAAGGCCTCAAAAGCTCCTGTAGACACCCCTCCACCGATCACTTAAGAGGCCACAACCACTGCTAAGGTGCCACAAGTACCTATGGATGCCTAGCTAGATGCTCCAATTGATCAAGCAGAGGAAATATGAAGGCCTTTTTGAATTTTGTTTTTATTTTTCATCTTGTTCAACTCCTATCTCTTCCACTAAGAGTTTGCAAAACTTTGCAAAAATTTGAAGCAATGAGATTTCTATTTTTCAATCAATGTTTTCATTTTCCTATTTCTCTAAGACTTTGAATGTATGCATCATATGTGATCACATGCATAGCTCGCGGTAATACGGTGGCCATCATTGTAGATAAAGTGGTCAAAGTTTTGCCCGAGAACTTAGGAAAAGAGATTAGGGGTACTTCAAGAATAGTGGATTTGATAGAGGGTCCGACTAAAGAAGTGGTTGGCACTCTTCTAAAATCTTCGACTAAGACATAGATCAAGAAAAAGGTGACTACTTTTGAGGTGACAAGGGTGGCTCAAGAAATATCAGGGGCCGATGTGATAAGATATAAAGCAATTGTTAAGAACACAGGAGTTTTCTTTTTTGCCTTTGAATTAGGTTTCAATAAATGCATTCGAAAGGCAAAGAAATTCTTTTCAAATATAGATATAAACTTCCTCACCTTAATAGACTGAGATGCTCGGTCCTTAATAGAAAAGTAGTTGGGGGGAGACCCATACTCCTTTATAGTCAGTGCTAGTACTGCTTTGGATGTGGGAATAAAGATAGTAGCTTCTAGTCTACCAGTCAAAGATGATCCGCCTTTAGAATATGAAAAAGCTTTAAGTAGTGAGAAAAATAAAGATCCTAGCTCCTCATTTACAAGCCTCCAAGGGCTCCAAGGTCAAAGGGCAGAAAAAGATAGATGTATTTTTTTTTTTCTTTTGTTGGTGTAGTACATAGAGATAAATGAATCTCATTAATGCATTCTTTAAGAAATCTTTTAAGATAAATGAAATAATTTTGTGCTTTTGTGTTCACTATTCTTGTGTATGAAAAATGCATATGCTCCCTAAGCTTTGAGACATTTTTTTTTGAAATATACATTTGAAAATTAGATAGTCATTTAGCTGCAATCCTCAGACTAATTCTAGTAGATGATCTCAGGCTTTCTAAGCCATAGAAGTTCTTTTCCGATTAGCTTCGGGCTCATTTGCTTTAAATAAGCTCTTTTCAATCATTTATTTGAGAATATATAGGCTTCTCCAACCTTTTTTGCCCACTTTAGTTAACATTAAGAAAACTTGATCAGGAGTTTGGGCAATGCTGTACCTTTGCCTAATCACTTTAACAGAAAATATTTAATCAAAAGTTTAGGCAAACCTATGCTCTCTACCCAATCATCTTGATTAAGAGTACCTAATCAAAAGTTTAGATAAACTTGTACTATCTAATCGATCACTTTGATAGAGAATACTTGATCAAAAGTTTGGACAAATTTATGCCCTCTACTTGATCACTTTAATAGAGAATACTTGATTGAAAGTTTGGATAAACATGTACTTTCTATCGATCACTTTGATAGAGAGTACCTGATCAAAAGTTTGGATAAACCAAAATTCTCTATCCAATCATTTTGATAAAGAATACCTGTTCAAAAGTTTGAACAAACCTATGTTCTCTATCCAATTACTTTGATAGAAAATACATGATCAGAAGTTTGGACAATGCTATGCCTCTACCTAATCACTTTAATAGAGTATATTTGATTAGAAATTTGGGCAAACCTGTGTCCTCTACATGATCACTTTGATGGAGAGTATCTGATCTAAAATTTGGACAAACCTGCACCTCTACCTGATCACTTTGATAAAGAATACCTAATTGAAAGTTTAGACAAACCTATGCCCTGTACCCAATTTCTTTGATAGAGAGAAAAAAGGCATCTTTTTGAAAGAAAGGAATTTATTGATAATATTTTCTCAAATTATTAGAATTCCATGATCTTGGGATTAGAGTTTTATCCAAATTTTCCAAGTTATTGCCCAAGGTCTGATGACTTTTGATATTTTGTAGGGCGCTTCCTAATTGAGTGCAAGTTTCCCTTATTCTATTGGCTTTGGGACTTCAGCTCATCGAAGGACAAGATCTTCTTATTGGAAGACTTTGGTTTTGATTTTAAAGTTATAATATTAGGCAACCTTCTATTTATAAGCTACCATCATGATATATGCTTTCTTTTAGGCCTCTTCCAGAAAGTCAAGACATGCTCATAATCATTCTTGATTGATACTTTCATCATACTCATTTACTCAATTGGAAACCAAGCCGATCTTTAAAGTGATGATTGCTTCTACTTTGAAAGTCAATTTGAAAGGTGTTTCACGAATTGAAACATGTGAAGTTATTCGATAGGACCAAAGAATACTATTCAACTCATCGATCTGGAGCCTTTTGCCTGGTCAAGTTTGGACTTCAAGTCTTGAAGGATGGTCTGATTAGTCACTTCTGCCTCCCCGTTAGATTGCAGGTACCCTATTGATGTGCATCTTTGTTCAATATGGAGGCTCAAGCAGAATTCTTAGAATCTTTTATTGTCAAATTGCTTTCTATTATCGAAGATAATATAATTGGACAAACCAAATGATAAATTATGGACTTCCAAATAAAGTCTTGAATTTTCTTCTCAGTTATTTAGGTCAAGGGTTCAGTTTTCACTCGTTTGATGAAGTAGTCGATCACCACTAATAAGAACTTTTTTTGCCTAGTTGCCATTGGAAAAGGTTTAAGGATATCAATTTCCCATATGTCAAATGGTCAAGGGGCCAAAATCTGAGTAATTGATATAGATGGCTTCCTTTAGACATTAATAAACTCTAGCATCGATCATATTTATGGACAAGTCCACAACATCTTGCTAGATAGTAGGTTAATAAAATCCTTGCCTAAGGATTTTGTAGACTAATATTCTTTCTCTGATATGATTGTCATAAATATCTTCTTGAACTTCTTAAAAGGCATATTCAGCTTCTAAAGGGCATAGGCATCAGAGTGTTGGTATTGTAAAGGATTTTTTATAAAGCTGCCCGTTTAGAAGGATATACCATAGGGTATGTAGTCTGATTCCACGGGCTTTTCTTTCATTAGCTAAAAGATCTTCTTTATCAAGGAATCTGATAAGTGGGTCAGTCAAGCTTGGCTCATGTTCTATCTGTGCAACAATAAGAGCTTTTTCAATATTAGAAATTTTTAAGTATTCGATAAAGACTCCTTGTGAAAGATTTAAGTAGTTTGATATGGTGAGATATGACAAAGCATCTACTTGGACATTTTTGAATCTTGGTATCTGCTAGATTTCTAGAACATTAAAATTTAAAGATAACTCTTTAATATTCTAAAGATATATGATTATGGTTAGCTTTCTAGCTCCATACTTTTCTTGTACTTGCCAATGATCAGTTATGAGTCGGCGAGGACTTTGACATGATCGATGCCAATCTCTTTAGCTATCTTTAAGCTAGAAATTAAAGTCGTATATTTAGTTCTATTGTTGGTAGAGTGAAAACCAAATCTTGGGACATACTCCATCACTACCCCATCAAGATTTATGAGGATTATTCTAGCTCCACTTTCTTGGAAGTTTGAAGCACCATCGACATGCAAAACCTAAGGAGTGGTCGATTCTTCTTTCGATCTCTTTTCTATTCTTTCTTCATTATGTGTTGTACATTCAATGACAAAGTCAACAAGGACTTGAGCTTTTATACTAGGACAAGGTTTGTATTCAATGTCAATTTTTTTCAATTCGATGGCCCACTTGGCTAGACACCTAGATGTATCTAACCTTCAAATTATGGATTTCAAAAGCTGATCTACTAAAACAAATACAGTGTGGGACTAAAAATATTGCTGAAGTCTTTTTGATGTAGTGATAGGAGCATGAATCTTCTTCTTGGCCTTGGTGTATCTCACTTCTACATCCCTTAATATCTTATTGGTGTAATAGATGGATTTTGGAATACCTATGTCTTCTCTCACCAAAACTAAGCTAATGATGTTAAGAGAAACAGATAGAAAAATATAAAGTTGCTCACCTTCTTTTGACCTTGATAATAGTGGAGGAGATCCAAGGTACTTCTTTAAGTCTTTAAAAACTGATCGGCAACTATCCTACTACTCAAAGTTATTAGTATGCCTTGTAATTTTGAAGAATAGTAGATACCTTTCAATTGATCTGGAGATGAATTGGTTGAGTGATACAATCCGATCAGTTAGGCATTAAACCTCCTTGTTTTGGGACTGCTTCATTTCCAAAAGTACTAGGATCTTTTCAAGGTTGGCTTCAATTCCTCTCTAAATCATCATGAAGTACAAAAACTTGCCAGATGTGATACTAAATGTCACTTGTTTGGATTGAGCTTCATTTGATGCTACCTTAATTCATTAAATTTTTTTTTCAGATCGGCTATATAATGATCAACTTTTATGCACTTGGCGAGCATGTCATTTACATAGACATATTTCTTCCAATCTGACTCTTGAAGACTTTGTTGACAAGGCACTGGTAAGTAGTTCCAATGTTCTTTAACTTGAAAGGCATCATTTTGTAATAATAGAGATCCCTTTTTGTACTAAGGCTATTTTTTTTTCATCTTCTTTTATCATCAAAATTTGGTTATATCCGGATAAAGCATCCATGAAGCTCAGTAATTCATGCCTGGATGTAGCATCCACCAGTTGATCAATTTTTGGTAGAGAATAGCTATTTTTTGGACAAGCTTTATTAAGATCTATGTAATTAATACAGATTTTCTTTTTTTCCATTTGCCTTATTAACTATAACTACATTAGCTACCTAGTTTGGGTAATAGGTTTTCCTGATGAAGCCTACCTTTACAAGCTTATTTACTTCCTCTTTAATGGTACTTTATCTTTCTAGAGTGAAACTACACTTTTTCTGCTTAATAGGGGGTAGTATGGGTTCATGCTAAGTTTTTGGATGTGGCATTGGTAGGCATGCCTGACATGTCAATAATTGTCCAAGCAAAAACATCTGCATTAGCTTAAAAGAACAAGATCAACCATTCTTTGACTTTAGAAGCCAAAAGAGATCCAATCTATCTATTTTATCCAAATCATCTCTAGGAGAATGTTTATCAATTGCTCGATAGGCTCTGTTGTGTTTGCAATGCATCTTCTCTGACATCTAGCTCATTTATCAATGGAGCCCTGATTTATTTTAGAATTTTGATAATTGCAAGAAAACACTACCTTACTAATATTTGATCTCCTCTAATTTTCTCGACTCCATGCTTAGTTGGGAAATAAACGTGTAGGTGATAGGTAGAGATTATTGCCTTCCATGCATTTAACCTTGGTCATCCAAAGATGGACTTTTAGGCTAATGGTATTCGGACAACTAGGAAGTTGAGCAGAATTATTACTGGCCTGCAGTTACTGGTAGGATGATCTCTTCTGTTGTGATATCGAGTTTCTAAAGAATCTGGTGAGTGAAGTATATACCTTTCTCATTTTTTTAATGGACAATTTCATTTTCTAGAAAGCATCATAAAATAAGATGCCGACAAAGCTTCCATTATTAACCAATTTTTTTAATCATATTTGGCCATCGTCATATAGATAATGACCCCATCTTTGTATGTGATTTGAATCCTGTTACATCTTCTTCAAGAAAAAAGTAATAATATTTTTGCATTAGGAAGTGGTCAGCTTTGCTTGATGCCTTTTTCTTTATGACTTTTCATCCTATCTACACCCCAACCTTTGGAGATGCCCAAGATCATGCTGACTGTCCTCTTAGTTGGTAGGTTGTCTAGCTTGGCTCCATGCTCGAGATGTGTTGGAGGGGCCTTTTCTTTCTTCTGGCTGTTAATGTACTTGTTGAGGTAGCCCCACCAAATTAGGTTCTCAATTTTCTGCTTCAACTGCTGACAATCTTCTATATCATGTCCATGATCTCTATGATAAACAGTATTTGTTCTTATCCCTTTTCTCTGGTAGACCCCTCATGGATAGTAGTCAGTGCAAGAAATCCTTGTTCTTAATCTCCATCAAACTTTGAGATCGAGAGGCAATCAAGGGGATGTAGCTGATGAATTATCGAGTAGAATGGTTTGGCTTTGAGCTTTTCATGGGTTTGGCAGCTTTCGATTGAATGTGAGTTTCTTCTTTGTGAGGCCATTTCTTCCCACTTCCCTTCTTTCCCTCCTCCTTCTGGTGGAGGAACTATCCTTCTTCATCTTGAGCATATTTTTTGACTCGCTCAAGAAATTTGACATAACTCCTTAAAACAATTTTATCTAAGGAGAAACTCAGGCAACCATTCTAGAGTCCTCACTTAAAGGTTGATTTATGATAGACTCATTAAGATTTCTTATCTCTAGTTGGCTGCATTGAAGCACGCCACATAACTTTGAAGCTTCTTTTATTCTTCTTGCTTGATGGAGAAGAGACTATTATTATTCTTTGGCTATGATTGATGATTGTTAAAATTGATTACCAATTAAATGCCTAACTACTAGAAAGAATGGATGGATCTGGGTAGCAAACTTGAAAATCATATCCTAGTGGCTTTCTTCAAAGTTGCCAGAAAGGCCATGCATCATAAGGCATCAGATGCACTTTGCAGCCTCATAAGGTCTTTGTATCCCTCTAGATGATCAATAAGATCAGTAAAGCCATCATAGGATTTGACTGATGGCATCTTGAATCGATGAAGAATCGGTCCATTCATGATTTCCCCAATAAAAGAGATTGAGTGTTGAAGTTATGAAAATTATTTTGGTGGTATCTCCTATGTAGATTTCTTAAAGTTTAGCCTCCAGCTCAGAGACCTTGTTTTTGATATCATCCCTTCACTGAGAGTGATGATTCAAAGAGTGCACTGAAGTTGAATCCTCTTGAAAATCCTCTAGGAAATGATGGCAGTAGTTTCTTCCTTCTTGAGAAAGAATTGATCACTGGATTTCTTCCTCCCTACAAGGATGTTGATGACTTTTATCAACTCCATCAAATTGATGCTGATGGTTCTGCTGAGATGATTTAGCCGGTGAGGTAGGAGGTCAGAGAGCAGAATATTGGAGAAGATGGATGGTTCTTATTAGTAGCTTGACCTACTTAATTAGAGTATCCACCTTGAGTTACTTGTGGAAGTAGATTGAGAATTTCTTATCTCAACTTCTGTTATACTGGAATCATTTCGAGAAGATAGCTGTTGGGGGATAGAGTTGAGTGGAGGACTTTTTCTCACCATTTTCTAGAAAGATTTGGGCAAGACCCTTTCTTAAGTACTAATCTATTGCTGCACCTCTCCAAACTTGATAAGCTGATTGTATTGGAGTGGCTTTCAGGCTCCTGAGAGTCTTCAAGAAACTAGCTAATGATTTTAAAAGTAGGTTTGATAAGTTCCTTGATCTGCAAAAGAAATCCTCATTATTAGAGAAATTGGTGAGATTTCTCTAATGGAGGACCCTTCATTGCTTAAATCGACTTTAAGAGGGAGGACAATGAAAAGAAAATGGAGAGAGAACATGTATGTGTCTGAGTGATCCCCTGAAGTCCCCCTCGACTCCTTACTTATAGAGGTTTAGGACCAAGTTGATTAGATAGTTATAACTATTTTGAGGTGGTCACACCATTAAGAAAGTTATTAAGTTAGTTACATCGTTAAGAGGTTAGTTTGTGAAATAGCTTAAGTGATCTATTACACTTTTTGATAACCACTTTACCAACTTTGTTGCAATAGCTCTAACGACTTTAAGATATATGCTTCATATTAAATGAAGTTATGAAACTTTATACCTAACTTAGATAAGTGGTCAGCACCTGTCCATGAGTAGTTGAGCAACATGTGTCTCAAATAAGTGACCAACTCTTGGCTATCAGACATCTTGTACCTTAAATAAGTAATTGTCTCCTAGTCAACAGGCATTTTATGCCTCAAATAAGTAATAGCTCTTGGCCATCGGACACCCTGTGCCTGAAATAAATAATCAATTTATGGCCATTGGATATCCTGTGCCTCAAATAAGTGATTGGCTCCTGATTGAATACTTTTCTTCATACTTGCAGTTACTTATAACAGGTCATCTATACTATAATAATCATTGACATCCAAACTTATGCCCCATAGGAGGTAATCGATCCTAGAGCAGTGACATCTTTGAATAAATATTAGAATTAGAGTATCAGTTATTTTGTTTTATGAACCTAACATCCATTTCAAGTTTATACATGTTGGCAAAATTAGTTAATTTGAAAATATTGACTAGCTAAAAAATCTCAAACTTGCTTAGCAATTTCATGTTTCCTAAGTTGCATACAAATGATGGGATGTGTGATTGTTATCAATCCAACTGATAATTTTATGTTATCCATGTCTTATTCATCAAGGTTAGCCATATATCATTATCATTAGGATGCTCCTTCTCACTAGTAATATCTTTTCATAAGTCTTTACCTTAGTTATACATATGATATGACTGATAGCTATCTATATATAGTTGGAGTCATCTCCAACTAACATGATTGAGATGGTTGAAGAGTCTTAGAAGCAACTCTATAACAAAGTAGAAAGTAGAGACATATACTACAAGAATTAAGGTTATTAGTGACCTCTAATTGCTATTGCTAATAATTAGTTTGCTATCGCTAATACTATTAGCAACAATACACCATCACTAATGATCCATAGAAAAAAACCCAATCATTGAAAGCCCTTATTAGCGATGGCAAGAAATTTGTCACTGATGTGGCACATCCATTGACATGGAGCCTGTGCTGGCGGTTGCACTGGCAAGAGATCTGCCACCTGGACATGGTGGCCAAACAAAGAGCTAAGGCGAGCCCTCCTGCCAAGGTCAGCTCCAAGCCGGGGTCGTGCTCATGAGGCAAGCCCTTCGTCTGAGGCCAGCTCCTAGCCAGGGTCATGCTCATGCTACCAAGACGAGCCCTCTTGCCGAGGTCAGTTCTCAGCCGGGGTCGTGCTCATGAGGCGAGCCCTCCATCTGAGGCTAGCTCTCAATTAGATCATGCTCATGCTGCCAAGGCGAGCCCTCCTACCGAGGTTAGCTCTCAGCAGGGGCCGTGCTCATGAGGCAAGCCCTCCATTTGAGATCAGCTCCCGGTCGGGGTCATGCATATACTGCCAAGACGAGCCCCCCATCCGAGGCCAGCTCCTGACCGGGATCATGCTCATGCTACCAAGGTGAGTCCTCCTGTGATGTCATCTCTTAGTCGGGGTCGTGCTCATAAGGCGAGCCCTCCATCTGAGGCCAACTCCTAGTTGGGGTCATGCTCATACTGCCAAGTCAAGCCCTCCTATCAAGCTCAGCTCCCAGCCAGGGTCGTGCTCATGAGGCGAGCCCTCCGTCCGAGGCCAACTCTCGATCGGGGTGATTGTTGCCCAGAAATGGAGCCCAAGAGGGGGGTGAATTGGGTCTTTTAAAAAATTTAAGACAATAATGAGAGTGACTAGTGGTGCTTGTGAACAATGATGAATTCAATGCAAGATGTTAGCAATAATTAAAGAGCAAGAGAGGAAGAGAGTAATCACACACAAACACAAGATTTATAGAGGTTCGGTGCAAACCTAGCACCTACATCCACTTCCCAAGCCACCCTTGGGAATTTCACTATAATCCAAACTAGATTACAGTTGACTTTTTTTACAAGGCTCACAAGTCAAAACCTAAGTTGGTTTTATCACTTAAGCTTACCAACAAACCTTAATACTTGTTTTGTCTTCGGGCTCACAAGTTAACCCTAGTTGGTTTTATCCCTTTGGCTCACCAACAAACCACAACAACCTTCTTTCAAGACACCCTTAAAAGCAAGGTCAAAACACAATAAAACAGATATACAATTTAAAACTAAAACAAACTCTCTTCAAGAGTAGATTGGAATCTTTGAAGCTCAAGTAGATGCCTTGTCTTCACTCTTCCTTGGAATCTCCTTCAAAGTGCCTCTTTTGGAATGAAATAAGGATGAGCTTGTAGGCTTTTCAAGGAATCAAACTATAAGAGGCTTTTGATGTGAAGTATTTGAGAGAATATTGGCTTTTTGGCTTTTGAGTAGACTTGAATGCACTTCAATACACTTCCCTATCTTTAAAATGAGGTTGGTGGAGGTTAAATACACCAAGAACCTTCCAAAAAATGGTTTGTGACCGTTGGTACCTCGTAAATAGCCATTTGGAGCTTGAAAAGCAAGTTCTGCAAGCCAGAAAAATAGATCCGTTAAAGCTGTCAGGCTGCAAGTGTCGACACTTGGCTGTCAGGTGTCGACACTTGGCTGTCAAGTGTCGACACTTGATCTCTGGGTGTCGACACTTGAACATTCAAGTGTCGACACTTGATGCACATGTGTTGACACTTGACACAAAAATTCTCAAATTACAAAGTTCTGTATTTTCAAAATTCTCAAGCCTTGAGTCGACACTTGGAACCTAAGTATCGACACTTGGTGTCGATACTTGGATATAGGTGTCAACACTTGGCGTGCCAAGGATTTTTGTCTGTGCCAAATGCTGAAGTGTCGACACTTGACTGTCCAGGTGTCGACACTTGAGACCGAAAAATCTTAGATTCAAGTGTAAATGCCTCGAAAACATAAATATAATTCTAGAAAACATAAACACGTAATATTTAAACATTTAGATACCATTTTTTAATGAAGAGGATGCCCGGATTTGTGAGAATTGCTCCGTGCCATTACGTACCATAAACCATAAGTTTTTGAGATTTTGAGGTGCTTTCTTCCTGAAAACTCATAACTTGAAATCCTCATTAGAATACAATATGCACTCAATGTTTTGTTATTCATCAAAATCACTGGATGGAGCCAACAATCTTTCCCTTTTTGATGATGACAAAATCTTGAGTAAAAAGGCAATATATTTCAAACTTTGACCATTATAATTTATGAATATGAATTTAAGTCCATAAGAGAGGCAAAAACTTCATAATTAGGAAGAATCAATCTTCTCCTTAATTAGATACTTCTTATTAAGGTAAACTTCAAAGATTCTTACAAGGTGAAAAATCAACACAATCAATACAATTTCTCAACAAATTTATGAATTAACACTTTATGAATTAACACCTTTTTCTCCCCCTTTTTGTCAATCATTAGAAAGGGGAATAACCTCCCCCTCACAATGTGCATGGAGACAAAAAGATAGTAGAGAATCAAATAACATAGATATCAGAGTCAGAATTATATAAAAGAGTGTCAGAGCTGAAAAATATACCAAGATAAAAGAGTATCAGAGCCAAAAAATAGTTAATTGATTCATTGAAACATAAATATTGAGTACTGAACTGAAATATATATAATAGATAAGTTGTCAGTACAAAATTTGCTGAGTCATCAGCAAGAGCTGAAACATACAGATATCATCAAAGTCATATAAGTATCAAACATACAACATAAGAGCTATAACAGACATCTGTGAGGCTAATCCTCATCAGATGGAACATCGAGACTGAATGGAGCACTGATCCTAGATCTAGTGGCTAATGCCCTAGGAGGTGCTAAAGCTCGACGACTCCTAGTGCTGCCGGAAGGACCAAAGGCGGGTACAACCCTAGATGATCTAGTGGAAGGGGGTGAAAGTAGATCAGCTGGCATAACAAGGTCCGGTATGGAATCAGCCAAGGCAGTAGTAGGAGCTGGTATAGTGGGAGGATCTCGACTGACCACCTCATAATCATCAGCACTGCCATCACTGTAACTGTCACCGCCCACAACCTCTATAGCTCGGTCGCCATCCTGATCACCACCCTCAATAGAATCAGCATGGTCGCTCTGGTGATCGCCACCATCATCATCATCATCGTCGTCGTCATCATCATCATCATCTGATCATGCAACTGCAGGGGCTGTAGGAGGTATAAGGGATCTCAACATACCCTCAATGCAAGAGAATCCCTCCTCCATAGATCTGCGAATCTCAGCATACTCCGAGGTAGTATGTGATCGTAGAAGCTCAACCTCACTACGTAGCTGAGTCATCTCACCCCTGATCTCTGTGAACTGCTCTCTCGCATGCTCCTCAAAAGATAGTCTAGTAGAAGGTGGCGGAGGAGCTGGAGTGTCAGGAGATAAATGCTCTGCTTGTGTCGATGGGATATCTACTGGAGGAAAAACTGCTGGCTCAGGTGGTCCAACCTCTGCCTCTCGAATCTCGTCCTCCTCATCTGGCTCCTGGCCAGACTCTCTGTGAACCCATCGACCTCCAACTAACCTGTATCCCATGTGGTGCAAAGACCTCTCGTCGTACACATCTGTGTGTAGTATCTCCTTGGGGATCTCCCCCTCCAATGATATTCCACATGCTCTGAATAGTCTGGTCAGTGCCATGCCGTACGGTAAACAGTGTCGGCGCTATGTCGCAGCATCATGCATCTGAGTGAGCATCAGGGATGGAAGATCAATCTGCCTCCTCTCAATCAGGCTCATCATCACCATCAACTCCCTCTCGGTGATGAAATCAAATCTCCCAGTCTTTAGTAGAAGTATCCGTGCAGTGATGTGGTGCAATAGGCGCATCTCCAATGACAACTGGTTCATGGTAACTATGGATATACCGCGAACATCCTCTCTCTCAAGAATACACCTAAACGCAGCCTCTCTATCATCTACCGAAAAGACACAGACTCCCCTCCGAGGGATCTCCCATACTCTCCCCAGAAGCTCATCTGTCAGTAAAATCTGAATACCCCTGACTGAAGTAGTCCACAGAAGTCGTCGACAGTCTAATGCACCATAAAACTCTCTCACTAGGTGAGGATAGTGCCTCTCCTGCATGGTGCAGAATGGTACTAATCCTGCATCAGTGAGTACCTGTCGAATACCAAAATGGTGCCTGTCGAAACACTCCAAGTCGACTCTCCTCCCTGAGGCTACTAACTTTCCTGCCATCCTCTCTTCAGGGGGGAGCTCGGTGTGGCTGTACTGCTAGGCTGTGCTGTATCAAATCTGGCCTTCGACCTCCTCTCAACACCACGACTGGGCCTCTCCCTAACTGCAAGTCTCTTCCTGGGACCCATTACAGCAAGCTGATTAGGGAAGAAAGAAGATAGGTTTAGAACTAAGGGACTGGCTACAGGCTGAGATAATGAGAGTTTCATTTCTTAGATAGGTATTGAAAACCAGTATTAAACCAATTTTGGGTTGTAAACAATGTTTGAAAAACTGTCAATCAATTTAAGGTGGGATTTGAACCTTTGGAAAATAATTTATAGAAAATATTTTTGTTCGTTAAAACATATTTGAACCTTTGGAAAATAATTTTTGTCAGGCCTAAAAAAAATCAAAACCCATGGGATTTGGGTCTAAACACTTAGGGTTTTAGCAAATAGGCGAAAATATCACAAATATATCATGAAAAACCTTTCTAAATCAACAATAAATGGATTTAGTATGTTTAATTTAGATGAAAACCTAAATTATTTTGGCCAAAATCAATAAAACAGTATTTTTGTGAAAAGTGGGTGAAAATGACCAAATGACGAGGGAAATCCGAGAAAAATATGTTTAAATCACTATTCCCTCAAATGGAGTTTTAGAAATCGACTAAAACATGTAGAAATATGGTTAGATTCATGAAAAACACTCAGTAAACCCCATTCACAGTTGTTTGGTTCGAAAACGTCAAAACCAAAAATGAGGAAATATAAAATAAAAATGGAAGGGGGAAATACCTAATTTATGATGGATTAAAGAGTAAAAGGATGGATTTGGACAGAGGGGACCACTGTTGCAAGAAATCGGCGGGGGAAAGAAAATTACAAAACCCTCGATCGACCTTTTTTTAAAAACAGTTTCTGTTTCACAAGTGTCGACACTTTGAATGTGTCAAGTGTCGACACTTGGTCAGGTGTCGACACTTGACAATTTCCAAGTGTCGACACTCGGCCAAAAAAATCAAGAAAATCCAAAAATTTCTTGAAAAATAAGAAATATTTTGATAAGGTTTTTGGGGCTTTAATCAAGAGGTTTTGAGCTCTAGGATTTAGGTATAATTAATACTATGAGAGTTCTAGGAGAATGGATCAATGACACCTAACTCTTTTCTAATCAGATAGGACCTATCCTCACTCAAAGGCTTGGTAAACACATCTGCTAACTGATCATCAGTACAAACAAAATCAAGAATAACATTAGAGTTTTGTACATGATCTCTTATGAAATGATGTCTTATTTCAATGTGTTTACTTCTTGAATGTTACACAGGATTTTTAGATAGGTTGATTGCACTAGTATTGTCACATCTTATGGGTGTCTTAGTTAGTTTAATGCCAAAATCTTCGAGTTGCTGTTTGATCCAGAGGATTTGAGCACAACAGCTTCTAGCTGCTATATATTCGGCTTCCACCGTAGATAGAGCAACTGAGTTCTGTTTCTTGCTACTCCAAGAGATCAAATTTACTCCAAGAAACTGATAGGTTCCACTAGTACTTTTACGATCAAGTTTACACCCAGCAAAGTTAGCATCAGAATAAGCAATCAATTCAAATGAAGAATCTCTAGAGTACCATAAACCAATTTCAATTGAGCCAGATAGATATCTAAGTATGCGTTTAACAGCCAAAAGATGAGACTTTTTAGGATTAGACTGATATCTAGCACATATACAGACACTAAACATGATATCTGGCCTACTGGCAATAAGATATAACAATGAACCGATCATGCCACGATATAATTTTTGGTCTATAGACTTACCTGATTCATCCTTGTCAAGTCTACATGTAGAGCTCATAGGGGTACCTAAAGGCTTAGTGTTCTCCATCCCAAACTTCTTGAGTATTTCTTTTGTGTATTTTGTTTGGTTGATGAAGATCCCCTCTTTGGTTTGCCTTATTTGGAGTCCGAGGAAGAAATTCAGTTCTCTCATCATGCTCATCTCGAATTCACCCTGCATTAACTTTGCAAAATCTTGACAAAGAGATTCATTAGTAGCACCAAATATTATATCATCTACATAGATTTGTACTACTAAGAGATCATCATTCTTTTTCTTTAAAAACAAAGTTTTATCTACATTACTTCTAGTAAAATCATTTTTGAGCAAAAAGGAGCTTAAACGATCATACCAAGCTCTTGGAGCTTGTTTCAATCCATATAAAGCTTTATGAAGTTTATAAATATGATTTGGAAATTCAAAATTTTCAAAACCAGGGGGTTGCTCAACGTAAACTTCTTCTTCAATTAATCCATTTAAAAAGGCACTTTTAACATCCATTTGATATAGTTTAAAATTCATGAAGCAAGCAAAAGCCAACAATAGCCTAATTGCCTCAATTCTAGCTACAGGAGCAAAGGTTTCATCAAAATCTATCCCTTCTTCCTGATTGTATCCTTTGGCAACTAGTCTAGCCTTATTTCTAGTTACTACTCCATTTTCATCAAGTTTATTTCAAAAAACCCATTTTGTATCAATAATTGAAGTGTTTGAAGGCCTATTTACTAAAGTCCAAACATTGTTCTTTTTAAATTGATTAAGTTCATCTTGCATAGCATTTATCCAATTACTATCACATTCAGCTTTCTCAATAATTTTAGGTTCAATTTGAGACACAAAAGCTAAGTAATCACAGATATTTCTAAGGGATGATTGAGTACTTACACCTTTAGATGGATCACCTATAAATAGTTCTTTTGGGTGTCCATGAGCATACCTCCATTCTTTTGGTAATGGATCAACAGTTGATGTATTTTCATCACCTTGTGCTTGATCTCCTTCAGTGTTTTGATCATCGTTCTGTTCCTTGGTAAGCCCTTCATTGTTGTTTATTTCTTCAGTTTTCTTGCTACCTGTTTCATCAGAAAGTACATCTTCTTTTCTTGAAGATTTTTGGTTAGTTTCATCAAATACCACATGTATGGATTCTTCAACAACAAGTGTTCTTCTGTTGAAGACCCTGATGCCTTACTAGATGTGGAGTAGCCTAGAAAGACTCCCTCATCTGATTTGGCATCAAATTTACTCAAATTATCTTTACCATTGTTTAAGATGAAATAACAGCATCCAAAAACATGAAAATAATGAATTGAGGGTTTTCTACCCTTCCAAAGCTCATAAGGTATTTTCTTTAAAATCGGTCGAATTAAAACTCGATTTAAAATATAGCATGCAGTATTTATGGTTTCTGCCCAAAAATATCTAGGTAAATCATTTTCACAAAGCATGGTGCATGCCATTTCTTCAAGAGTTCTATTTTTTCTTTCTACTATCCCATTTTGTTGAGGTGTCCTAAGTACAGAAAAATTATGATGAATTCCATTTTCAATACAAAATTTATCAAAATCGGCATTTTCAAATTCGGTTCCATGATCACTTCTCAAAGATACTACTGAAACACCTTTTTCATTCAAAACTCTTTTATGAAATCTAATAAATTCAGAAAAAAGTTTCATCTTTATGTGCTAAAAACATGACCCATGTAAATCGTGAGAAATCATCTACAATGACTAAACCATACTTCTTACCTCCCAAACTAGATGTTCTAGCTGGCCCAAAGAGGTCCATGTGAAGCAATTCCAAAGGTCTAGATGTAGAGATTACTCCTTTTGGTTTGAAAGAGGATTTTGTTTGTTTTCCAAGTTGACATGCACTACAAATCTTATCTTTTTCAAAATTGAGTTTAGGCAAATCCTTTACCAAGTTCTTTTTGCTAAGTTTTGAAATTAAATGCATGCTAGCATGTCCTAGTCTTCGATACCAAAGCCAACTAGTTTCATCGATCTTGGCTTCCATTGTCACTAGACATTGACCTTTCTAAATAGGGAGATCATCAAGATCAACCATATAAATATTGCCATGCCTATGACCAATGAACTTAATGCCATTGTCATCTAGACTAGAAACAATGCACAAAGAAGATTCAAAAATAACTTTAAAATTTTTGTCACAAAACTGACTAATGCTAAGCAAGTTATGTTTTAAACCATCAACATATAATACATTATCAATATAAGAGGTAGGGGTGATATGGATTTTACCAATACCGATAATTTTGCCATTTCCATTATCACCAAAAGTTACATTGCCACCATTTTGATATGTGAGTGATGAGAACTGCTCCACATCTCCTGTCATATGCCTTGAGTAACTGCTATCAAGGTACCACATCATTTTCTTATTGGTTGCAAGGCATACCTGTAATAAAGATCAAGTGGAGACTTTAGGTACCCAAGCCATCTTAGGTCCTTTTTGGTTAGTGGCATTGGTTCCTTTTGGAACCCAAACTTTCTTAGTGTTATTTAACTTTCTTTTGTTGCACATATAAGATTTGTGTCCCTTGATACCACAAGTATGCAAGTAATGGATGAAGATGCAGACACAAAGAAATTTTTAAAGAGCTTTTATTTCTTATGAGTTCTGAATCCTAAACCTGCTTTGTCAAATACTGCTCTTTGGTTATTTAAGAGTAAATTCAATTTTTCAGAACTGTAAGTAAATTTTTCTATAAAAGGTTTTAGTTTTCAATTTCTTCTTTATATCTTTTGTTTTTATTTAAAATTTCTTTGCTTTGTTTGACAAATTTTCATTTGAAAGTAAGTCACTTTTCTTTTTAAAGATATCCTTTTCTTTTTCAAGTGCCATAATCTTATCATTTAATTTTTTATTTTGTATAAGAAGGCATTCATTTTCATTTGAGAGGTTGTTATTTGTTTTGGCTAGATCTAAATTTTGCTTCTTTAAATCTTTATGTTTTGATTTTAACTCTCTTATCTGCTCGGAGATGACCCCATGAAGGCAATGCAGATCGGAGCCTAGCTACCCGAGGAGGAGAGGGCCCAACTGCTGGTTATTTTGCGGGCGAACGTAGATGTGTTCACCTGGATGGCGGTGGACATGCCAGGTATCCCCCCTGACATCATTACTCACAAATTGAGTGTTGACCCAAAGCACAAACCGGTTCGGCAGAAGAAGAGAAGTTTTGCCCCAGAGAGACAGGCAGCTATCAAGGAGGAAGTTAATAAACTCCTGGCTACCGGTTTTGTTCGAGAGGTCCAATACCCGAGCTGGCTAGCGAATGTAGTGATGGTAAGGAAGAATAATGGCAAATGGAGGATCTGTGTAGACTACACCTACCCCAATAAAGCTTGCCCGAAGGACAGCTTCCCTCTCCCGAAGATCGACCAGCTGGTGGATGCCTCCTCTGGTCATCGACTGCTCTCCTTCATGGATGCATTCTCCAGGTACAATCAGATCCGCGTGCATCCAGAAGACGAGGAGCACACTGCCTTCGTCACCGACCAAGGGACATACTGCTACAGATGATGCCTTTTGGTTTGAAGAACGCAGGAGCCACCTATCAGCCCCCGGTCAGTAAGGTTTTCAAGGACCAAATCGATCGCAACATGCAGGTGTATATGGATGACATACTCGTCATGAGTAGGCCGGGCTCAAGCCATGTTGCTGACCTCGTCGAATCATTCCACAACCTGCGGCAACATCAGATGAAGCTGAACCCGACGAAGTGCGCCTTTGGGGTGGTAGCAGGAAAATTTCTCAGCTTCATGGTCACCCAGAGGGGCATCGAAGCAAACCCGAAAAAGGTTCAGGCCATCATCGACATGGAGCACCTGACCTCCAAGAAGCAGGACCAGCACCTGATGGGGCGTATTGTCGCCCTCAGCAGATTCATCTCGAGGTCGGCCGACCGTTGTCTACCATTTTTCAAGGCACTGCACAAGATGCATGACTTCACCTGGACCGTGGAGTGCAGGACCGCCTTTGAGGAGCTGAAGAACTTCCTCACCTCTCCCCCGTTACTCTCCAAGCCAGAGGAGGGGGAGGAGCTTCTGTTGTACCTGACGGTTACACCAGGAGCTATCAGCTCGGTTCTCATCCGTGCATATGAGGACAAGTCTCAAAAGCCAGTGTACTACATTAGCAAAATCCTCCGCGATGCGGAGATTAGGTATACTCGCTCCGAGAAACTCATTTTTGCACTAATAATGTCTGTTAAGCGCCTCAGGCCCTATTTCCAAGCACACCCAATAGTGGTCATGATGGACCAGCCACTGAGGACCATCCTCACCCGACCCGAGACATCTGGGAGGTTGACTAAGTGGTCCCTGCTGCTCAGCGAATTCGACATAGTGTACCGACCGAGGTCCTCATAGAAGGCCCAAGTCCTAGCCGACTTTGTGGTCGAGTGCACCGGGTTCGCCGAGGAGCCAGAGCAGACAACAACGGAGCCCAGGCCAGAAGAAGAGCCTTGGATCCTCCACGTGGATGGAGCGTCCAATTCCGGCGGGAGTGGGGCGGGCCTCATCCTAACTAACAGCGATGGGGTTGTGGTGGAATGCACCCTCCACTTCAAGTTCGCCGTAACCAATAACCAGGCAGAGTACGAGGCACTCGTCGTAGGCTTAAGAGTCTCCCGCGAGCTGGGTGTACAGAACTTGAAGGTCTTCACCGACTCCCAGCTGGTTACCGGACAAGTTTTCAAAGAATACGAAGCGAGGGATGCCCAGATGATGAAGTACCTGGAGCAGGTCCGTGCAAGCATGACAGGCCCCCGACGCTTCGGCATCTTCCACATCCCTAGAGGGAAGAATGCGCGCGCGGATGCACTGTCCAGGCTCGCGACCTTGCTGGACATGTCGCTGGGATGTGCCTACATTGAGTACCTCGAAAGTCCCAGTTAGAGAGCTTGGCAGGGGTGCATCAAATCACCCCCGAGCCGAGTTGGATGGACAAGTACATCCAATACATCACTGACGGTGCCTTGCCCGAAGACCGCACAGAAGCTGCGCACGTCCAGAAGAAGGCCTCCCGGTTCGTCCTGATGGAGGGCCAGCTCTATCACCGATCTTACTCTTACCCACTCCTGAGATGTCTTAGGCCCGTCGAGGCAACCTTCATGCTTCAAGAGATACATGAAGGCCTCTGCGGGAACCACGTGGGAGGGAAAACACTGGCTTATAAAGCTCTCTGCCAAGGGTACTTTTGGGAGACCATGAGGGAGGACGCCGCTGACTTTGTTAAAAGGTACGACAAGTGCCAGCGCCATGCAAATATATAGTGCCAGCCGGCGGTGCCTATCTCCCAACTCTCAGCCCCTTGGCCTTTTGTCCAGTGGGGAATGGACATCTTGGGACCATTTCCCCCAGCACCAGGGCAGTGAAAGTTCCTGCTGGTGGCAATCGACTACTTCACTAAGTGGGTCGAAGCAGAGCCACTGGCTCGGATCGTGGAAGCCAATGTCCTCCAGTTCTTCTGGAAGTCGATCATTTGCTGCTTCGGGCTCCCCCACTGTATCATCACCGACAACAGACGACAGTTCGACAATTGTGAGTTCGAAGGATTCTGCACCGAGCATGGCATCCAACATCGATTCACCTCAGTGGCTCACCCTCAAACAAATTTAGAAGCCGAGGTGACCAACCGGACTATCCTCCAAGGACTCAGGACCAGGCTGGACCAAGTTAAGGGCAGGTGGGCGGAAGAACTCCCAAGCATCCTGTGGGCCTACCATACAATGCCCAGGATAGCGACCAACGAGATGCCCTTTAGCCTTGTTTTCGGTGTCGAAGCGGTCATTCTGGTTGAGCTCGGCATGCCCACGTTACGGGTGCAATAGTACGGTGAAGCACAAAACTCGGTGCACCTCCTGCTTAACTTGGACCTTCTTGAAGAAGCAATGGACAAAGCCTGGCGACGAATGATGGCCTATCGGCAACGAGTGGCCCAATATTACAATGCCCGCATCAAGCCAAAAGCTTCCAAGCCCAGAGACTTGGTGCTACAGCGGTCGAAGGCATCCCAGCCCAGAGAGTGGGGTAAGCTTTCACCGAACTAGGAGGGCCCCTAAAAAGTAGCCGAAGCCCTCTCGTAAGGGGCCTATTACCTTGAAGATCTCAGCGGCGTCAGGTTCCCTCGAACGTGGAACGCCTGCAACTTGCAAAAATATTATCAATAATGTAAGGTTTCCCAGCAATAATAATGACAATGGTTTTTTTCTTGCACAAGTGTCTATCTGTCTTGCAGGAGAATTCCAACAATGTCCCCGAGCCCAACTCCAGGACACCAGCTCAAGACCGGAGCTCAGATCTCTAGCCAAGGGACCTTCGAGCTATGCCGCTCTCAACCTCAAGCATCCTCGAGCCCAACTCTAGGATGCCAAGGGGTATTCCAGCCATGTAGCTCGCAATCAACAACGTCCCCAAGCCCAGCTCTAGGACACCAGTCCAAGACCGGAGCTCAGATCTTTGTCCAAGGGACCTTCGAGCCATGCTGCTCTCAACCTCAAGCATCTCCGAGCCCAGCTCCAGGATGCCAAGGGGTATTCGAGCCATGTAGCTTGCAATCAACAACATCCCCAAGCCCAGCTCTAGGATACCAGCCCAAGATCGGAGCTCAGATCTCTGGCCAAGGGACCTTCGAGCCATGCCGCTCTCAACCTCAAGCATCCCCGAGCCCAGCTCCAGGATGCCAAGGGGTATTTGAGCCATGTAGCTTGCAATCAACAATGTCCCCGAGCCCAGCTCCAGGACACCAGCCCAAGACCGGAGCTTAGATCTCTGGCCAAGGGACCTTCGAGCCATGCCGCTCTCAACCACAAGCATCCTCAAGCCCATCTCCAAGATGCCAAGGGATATTCGAGCCATGTAGCTTGCAATCAACAACGTCCCTGAGCCCAGCTCCAAGATGCCAGCCCAAGACCGGAGCTCAGATCTCCAGTCAAGGGACCCCCGAGCCAAGCCACTCTTAATCTCAAACATCTCTGAGCCCAGCTCCGAGATTCCAAGAGATCTTGGAGCCAAGCAACTCCTATCAACGCCTCAAGCCTAGCTCCAAGGCGCTGAAGACCTGAGCCAAGTTCTCAGGCAACCCTTGGACCCGAGCCTAGCTGCTCATCCAGGAAGGCCTCGAGCCTAGCTCCAAGGCAATCAAACCCTGTGACCCTTTTCTCTGATCTCTCCACTCAAAAAGAAAAAGAGAGGGGAAGGAAAGAAAGAGAACAAGAGGGAAACACGGCAATAACCCTCTTCTTTGATCTCCCCACTTAAAAAGAAAAAGAGAGGGAAAGGAAAGAAAGAGAACGAGAGGGAAACACGGCAAGGACCCTCTTCTCTGATCTCCCCACTCATCAAAAAAAAAAGAAGAAGAAGAAGAGAGGGGAAGGAAAGAAAGAGAACAAGAGGGAAACACAATAATAAAGCTATCATCACTTAGCCCAAGACCGGAGCTCAGATCTCTGGCCAAGGGACCTTCGAGCCATGCAGCTCTCAGTCATCCACGTCCTTGAGCCCAGCTCCAAGATGCCAGCCCAAGACTAGAGCTCAGATCTCCGGCCAAGGGACCTTCGAGCCATGCAGCTCTCAGTCATCCACGTCTCCGAGCCCAGCTTCAGGATGCCAGCCCAAGACCGGAGCTCAGATCTCCGGTCAAGGGACCTTCGAGCCACACAGCTCTCAGTCATCCACATCCCCGAGCCTAGCTCCAGGATGCCAGCCCAAGACTGGAGCTTAGATCTCTGGCCAAGGAACCTTCGAGCCCTGCAGCACTCAGTCATCCACATCCCCGAGCCCAGCTCCAGGATGCCAACCCAAGACCGGAGCTCAGATCTCCGGCCAAGGGACCTTCGAGCCACGCAGCTCTCAATCATCCACATCCCTGAGCCCAGCTCCAGGATGCCAACCCAAGGTTGGAGCTCAGATCTCCGGCCATGGGACCTTCGAGCCACGCAGCTCTTAGTCATCCACGTCCCCGAGCCCAGCTCCAAGACGCCAGCCCAAGACCGGAGCTCAGATCTTTGGCCAAGGGACCTTCGAGCCATGCAGCTCTCAGTCATCCACGTCCTTGAGCCCAGCTCCAGGATGCTAGCCCAAGACCGGAGCTTAGATCTCCGGCCAGGGGACCTTCGAGCAATGCAGCTCTTAGTCATCCACGTCCCCGAGCCCAGCTCCAGGATGCCAGCTCAAGACCGGAGCTCAGATCTCCGGCCAAGGGACCTTCGAGCCATGCAGCTCTCAGTCATCCACATCCCCGAGCCCAGCTCCAGGACGCCGCCCCAAGATCGGAGCTCAGATCTCTAGCCAAGAGACCTTCGAGCCACCTAGCTCTCAGCCAACAACATCTTCGAGCCCAGCAGCTCTCAAGTGTCATATCCTTGTAATCAACTTGACGGTGCTGAAGTCTAATAACTTAACCCTAGGCGAGGTGAGGCTCTCTTCTTTGATCTCCCCACTCACCAAAAAGAGAAAAGGGGGTGAAAGAAAGGGAGAAAGAAGGGAAGAGCCAGGCAAGGGACAGATGGCAGGGAAACTCAAGCTTCATTGATCAAATATAAGTTACAAGTATTCAGCGGGCCCCCGACATGCCGGGCAGCTCCGATTAAGTACATAAAAGAAACAAAATACAAAAGAAACAGAAAAAGACTACCCTTCAATCGAACCACTGGGCTGGGAAGTTCTGTCAATAGGGACCTCCGGCTGTGCGGCTTCAGTTTCAAGTGGCGCGGCCCCGACCTCGGCTAGCATAGAAGGCTCGAGAATGACGGCCTCCTCAGCACCCGCTTCCTGGTCCGAAGTACCGGGATAGTCGAGGCTGCTACGGCCCTCGACCGAAATAAATCCCTCAACCAGGTGGTGCAGGTACATAAGCCCTTGAAGAAGGAGTCCGACGCCATCTGTTGGATCTCGGTGTGGAACTCCTTCAAGGCCCTGTACCTCACGACCGCCTCCTTGGCTTCCTTCTTCGCCATGGTCGCCTCATGCCTGGCATCCCCGGCTGACCTGGCCGCCTCCTCGGCCACCCTCTGGGTCGTGGCTAACTTCTCCTTTTTGGCCGCCAGCCAGGCCTGGGGGGACTAGGTGATCCCCTTCTGTCAGGCTGCCTCGGCGTTAAACATGCCCAACCTTTGCTCAGCGTCGGCAAGCTCCTCCGCCTTCTTCCTCGATTGCCCCTGCTCGTGGTCAAGGCTTTCCTGGAGCTCCTTCACTCGGCCCTCAGAGTCGACGAGCTGCCTTTCGAGGTCCTTGACCCGTTGGTCAAGTGCCCCTTCGAAGTCAGCCCTCCCCTTCAGGTCGGCCTTCAATGATGCAATCTCGGCCACCTGTTGCTGCTCTGCTCGCTCCCAGTTCCGGTAGCTGCTCCTGATGAAAAGGGCCTCGACACCGATCTGCACCATATGAAGAGATCAAAAAAAAAAAAAGAGAAAGAGGAGAGCAAAAAGAGAGGAAGAGGAAGGAAAGAATGAAAGTTTTGAGTAAAAAAATTTTTCTTTTCACTTCAAGGAGACCCATCAAATCCGCGCTATTATGGCCCCCTCGACAATGGATCCATGCCACAAGCTACCAATCGATGAAAAGGGGCATCCCAGCCACTCTGGATTCTATGCCAACATCAACTACCCCTCAGGCGTGGCCACGTGACACCCCTGCACTGGCCCGCAGGACCGCCTCATGAAGCGACAGTAGTCATGGCCATCATTGTGTCAGATCTCCGCCTTTCCATGCCAACATCACAACTACTCCCATCGGCCCGAGCGCCGTGCACCAACGAGCCTCGGGAGTGAGGGGCAAATGATGTGGTGGGACCGCTGACATGGAAGGCTGATAGGCACAGCGATAAAGGAGACTGTCGCGTCAGACACCAAGGCAGAACTTCAGCCCGTACCGCTCTGCCAAGCTGAGCTGAGCTCTCTCGAGATAGAAAGTCGAGCTCCATCCTCTACTAGGTTAGGTCCGCAAGCTCGGGATGCCTAGGCCAAAGCTGCCCTCTAGAGCAAGACCCTCGAAGGTTTAAGCCCTGTGGTCGGAGTCGAGCCCAGCACTCCCCCGCCACGTGGAGCCTCTCCGAGCGTGCGCCCTCTGGACTGGGTCTGCACTCTGCCCTCCAGAGCGAGACCCTCATAGGTTTGAGACCTGTGGTTAGAGTCAAGCTCAGCACTCCCCCGCCATGTGGAGCCTCTCCGAGTGCGCGCCCTCTGGACCGGGTCCGCACTCTGCCCTCTAGAGCGAGACACTCGGAGGTTTGAGCCCTGTGGTCGGAGTCGAGCTCAACACTCCTCCGCCACGTGGAGCCTTTTTGAGCGCGCGCCCTCTAGACCGAGTCTGCACTCTGCCCTCCAGAGCGAGACCCTCAGAGGTTTGAACCCTGTGGTCGGAGTCGAGCTCAGCACTCCTCCGCCATGTGGAGCCTCTCCAAGCACGCGCCCTCTGGACCGGGTTCGCACTCTGCCCACCAGAGCGAGACCCTCAAGGGTTTGAGCCCTGTGGTTGGAGTCGAGCTCAGCACTCCCCTGCCACGTGGAGCCTCTCCAAGCACGCGCCCTCAGGACCGGGTCCGTACTATGCCCTCCAGAGCGAGACCCTCGAAGGTTTGAGCCCTGTGGTCGGAGTCGAGCCCAGTAGTCCTCCGCCACATGGAGCCTCTTCTAGTGCGTGCCCTCTATTCCGGGTCTGTACTCTGCCCTCCAGAGGGAGACCCTCGGAGGTTTGAGCCCTGTGGTCAGAGTCGAGCCCAGTACTCCACCACATGGAGCCTTTTTGAGCACGCGCCCTCTGGAACGGGCCCACACTCTTCCCTCCTTACCAAGGCAACCACATGAGCTCAGAGCATCCAGGCCGGAGCAAGCCCTGCCATCCTGGGATGTTGGTGAGCCACTCGAGGACTGCGGAACGGTGCCCCCCATACCTCCATAACTACCTGTCCGCCTGTACTTCCAGGGAGATGGCCAGCCAGAAAGCACGAACCTCTAGGGTAGCGACCCCTGGATCGAGGCTCTGCCAAGCTTCCCAGAATGGGGTGATCGGAGAGGATGTCAGAGTGAATGGAAGCTTCCCTGACCATATGTCAGGAAAGACATCCCGTCCATGGCACAGAATCCTACCGCACACGCCTACTAGCCCGGCGAAGATCCCGAGGCAAGCATCTAATGGCCATTTTCCAACTATAAAGAATGATCGGCACCCCCGAAAGGGGAGAGGTAAAACCAACAATCCACTACCAACACAAGCGCAAGCTCGACCAAGAAGAAGGAGCACCACCACCACCACCACAATTGAAGGAAAACAAGGAAAACAAGGAGAGATGGAGGAATAGGGAATCCCTCTGTCCCTGTTATCATTCTCTCCCTGCTACATTTTTGTGTTCACACACAACTTTTACTCCTCCTAGTATGGAGTCCATCAAGAGAGGCCCGACCAGGAGGACTTGTTCCTCTGGATCGTTACTGACTTGATCGTCAGAGTGCCCCCGTCGAAAACCCTAGCCCGGGTCACTAACCCCTGTTTCGCAGGTCCAGGAGCAGAGGACCGCCAGGTAGTGAAGGGAGCGCACTCCGGCACTGGCAGCAGCTACGGGCCACGGTGATCTTGGCGGCAACACTTATCATCAAAATCAATTAGTGGAGTCAACAATCTCTCCCTTTTTGATGATGACAAAACCCTTAAGTATAAATTGCTTTAAAAGTAAAGCTTTTAGAGAATTGATCAAGATGCACAATATTGAAAGCATTAAGTGTATCAACCATTACTTAAAGATATAATCATTCAAAATACAAGTAATAGAATTTGAGCTTATTTCAAAGATAGAGAGTAACAGAGCTTAGTCAGAACTTTGATATTTATTTAAATGCATTAAGAACATGTATCATGATACTCTTACAATGAAGATTTCAGCAATTAACAAAGCTCTCCCTGAATTAATGATTCATAACAAAATTCTTGAGAATCTTTTCAAAAATATTGAAAGAGGGTTTTTGAGAATCAAATTTACTTTGACAAAAGGTGAAGCTCCCCTTTTCATAAATTCAGGTTTTCAAAAAAAATAAAAGTTACTTCCCCTTTAGTTTGGAGAAATAAACACATTTATACTTAAATAATAACATGAACTACTCCCCCTTTTTGTTATCATTAAAAAGGTAGATAAATGGAATACATTTATTTTTGGAATATTTTCTTTAGGAAGCACATTCTGTTGGGAATTGTGTCCCAAAGCCAATCGCCTGGGTTGTAGGCGGTTGTGCTAAGTATTGTACTTTTTCAACGAATTAATAAAATATTATTTTTGGCAGCTCATCACATATTGTATTTCCCTAAGAGAACTCTTTCCATGTGATGAAGTCCTTAGGACTACACTAATTTCGATACAGAGAGGATGTATCGAGTGGTCCTTAAACCCTGTTCACAACCAAAGGATATATTGTACTGGACGGCAATATATCAAGTATAGGTTGTTGTAGTTTACATCGTTTGGTTGTCCTCTTGACCAAATGAGTGTGGTGACACTGATGTGATCTACAAGTGGGATATATGTGATATCTCATTGAACGTGACTCCGTGCAGTCCCTTTCTGCCAAAGGGATACTCACGATTGGATATGGGTATAAGTGTCCTTCTGACCTGAGGTCATCACGGTAGCTTGCAAGCAACTCCCTGTGCTTTGGTGCCGGACTACCCGAATTTTTAATCCGGTGATGGAAGGTTTCTGGGTACAGGCAAGTACTTGTGGAGCAGTGATGGATCAAGATGGAATTGACCTGTCCAAACAGTTTGGATTGAATGTCTCACAGTATCTCAATTTAGCAAATTCTCGGTCGGGGTAGCCCTAGTGAAGAGTCACTGGGCTTGCGAGGTTGAGACACGTAGTCGACTGACTCAGTCTGGGTTGGTAGCCCAATCTCAGTCGTCCTGAGTATTAGAGGTCAAGGGGATGAATTATACGGTAACCATATGCCAGAGGTTCGATAGTTTGCTCCTGCATCTTCGACCTATCCGGATGCCGGGACCCATTGCTAGATGGTTTCCTGTGCTGGTACAAGAACTGTTCTAGTGCTACCATTTAGGTTCAAACCTATGAGGCACACGCCACAGAGGTTAACTCTCTGATCCGGATACCGAATACGATTGGGAATCGTCTCGGTTTTATGGTCATAGTAGTATTTTTGAGCACTCTTTGGTACGGGCACCAAACTCAGAAGAAGACTTCAGGGCTCCATCTGGATCTCTGATTGACCTTGCCCGAAGAATTAGGGTTTTCTGGTTTTGTAATAAGGGTTGACCTGATCAACTCAATTTTGAGTCTGTAATTTTGTCATTTCAATTTTTGTTGGGTCATGTTGACTCAGTCCAAGTCCAAGGCCTAGGTATGTGTCATTCCCTTTGCCATAGGGCACCACATTTTCCAACTACAAGTGGGTGCCACACTCCCTGCCATATCTCCATCCAGTGTACCTTGGTCCCCATGCCTCAAGTAAGCAGGTTCTTTTTTTCTTGCACCACTTGGGGAAGAAATCCATCAAGATACCTCAATCCAAGGAGGAGCCAACTTCTTTCCAGATAAACCCAAGCCAGGATGGCAAGAATTTTTCTTGAAGAGAGGATCAAGGAGGTGCCCCACAATGTTCCATAAAAATCCAAGTTATAAAAGGGAAGAGAGCATGTCTTGGGGAGAAAATCAAGGAGGCACCCAAAAGTTTCCAAAAGTGCCAAAGCCATGAAAGGAAGAAGCCTAAACTTGTGGAGCAAGTCTAGGAGGTGTCCAAAAGAGCCAAACCATGAAGGAAAAATCCTTGATTCATGGAGAGATACTAGGAGACACCTCCATAACCTGCCATTTGGAGCTGATTTTCAAGTTTTCTTGGAGTTTTTGGGCTGCCCACTGGTGGGGACACCAGAGGCACCAGAATAAGATAGAGGCTTTTCAATCCTCTATGAATTGATCAATAATTTATGAGTCCATCTGTAATAAGGGCTTAGCTCATCTGAGTCTATTTTAGTTGTTATTTGAGTATTTTGAGTTGTTATTTCAGTTCTGTACTTGTCAGCTCATGTTGAGCTAGTTCAGTCCAATGCTAGTCAGCTCATGTTGAGCTAATTTTATTTTTTTGAGTCCTGTCCAAGCATACTGAAGACTCAAGACTATATCATACAAGTGAAGACCAAGTCCAACTAGATTGAAGACATGGAAGTATAGCCCAAGTCCAACCCAGCTTGAAGATTTGAAGACCCCAGGAGGAAAATTCAGAAAACCCTGATTTCTTGCAGATGCCCTCCAGATGCCCAGATTCCCTTCCAGATGCCAAAGTATATTCATAGATAAGGGAATCCATGATTCCAAAGGTCCATCTGCATCCTAGCCCAAAGAAATCAAGCCCAGGTGCCAAGCCCAAGCCCCTAAGAAGCAAGATACCAGGGAATATTCCTGCTACCTGGCTACCAGGCCACCCCAGCTTCCAGAGGCCCAAACCCATGCACCCGAGCCCCTTTGGGCCGACCTTTTACTGCTCCTAGAAGCCCAACATGCCCCCCTAGGCATCCTTGGAGTCTTGACCAAGTCAAGAAAATTTTTAGGGATTTTTCTACCTAATATTTCCTTATTTTCTAGCTAGGGTTTGAGAGGGAAAAGGATTCTTATGTAAAGACTTATGTACCCTTACTTGGAGCCCAAGGTTAAGGGTCTATTTAAGGGACCCTAGCCTCTTGAATGAAGGGAGAATTTTTGATGAATGAAAACCTTGAGTTCTTCTATTGAGTGGTGTGATACCCTGCTGTGTGCATAAAGAGGTTTGTGAGAGTTCTTCTTCCCGGTGTTTGCAATCATCTTCCTGCTGCCAACAAACCCTCCAGATCCCTGGATGCCCACTCCAAAAGAAGCCTTCCCTTGCTATTTTTACTTTGTTTTCTTGTTCCTTTGTGAGCTTTCTAACCCCTGACAGGTCGTTTGCAGGTCCCTGAGTTCCTACGAATCCAACGACTCCAGCCAAGCCTCAATCGGATCACCGAGTAGAAAGCTGGGTATCCGCGGGTCTTTGGCTCGGTTTTCTAGGCCGCATCCGTCGAGAAACGAGAGACCCTTCGCTGTGATCTTTACAGACATTGTCAGGTACACCCCTCTACCTCCAGTAGTTTTATTGTAGGAGAACTTGCCCTAACCGAGGCTTCTCAGCCCTGGCGGTCCTTCTTTGCTACTTTTCTAGGTCCTAATCTACATGCTGATCTTCAAAAATTCATACAAAACTCCCTACAAATAATTTTGATCTGAAATTTGGGAATTAATCACCTAACTCAACATGTAAAACATACTAAAAAAATTGCATGCATATTAGTTCCTCATCATTTGGTATCAGAGCTTAGATTAGGGCTTGTTTTCTGCAATTTTTCAGTCCGTATATACTCTGTTATTTTAATTATTTCTCCCTGTTAGAAACTCCAAAAACTCTGAGATTTATTTTCCTGGATTTAACATAATTCACAATAATTTTAAAATTTTTTCCAGATTTTATTATGTCCTGTGAATTTTCTTCAAGCCGAAATAGGGCCTGTAAATTTTTGGCTCTGTTTTTTTTTAGCAAGACAAGTTTCGAAGTTTTAGGGTTTTGTTTAGGAGTTT
This sequence comes from Areca catechu, assembly GCA_021397845.1. Lineage (NCBI taxonomy): Eukaryota > Viridiplantae > Streptophyta > Magnoliopsida > Arecales > Arecaceae > Areca > Areca catechu. Next base: position 27,309,440 of record CM038042.1, on the reverse strand, counting down.
TTGCATATTTCTTAATTTTAGTATATTTCCAGTATATTAGGCCATGATTTGCAAGTTTTCTTCTATTTAAAAAATACCAAAAAAAAATACATATTTTTCAAAAATACCAAAAAAAAATATCTAAACCCTAATTTGCATCCTCATCTGCCTGCCATCATTGCATAATTTACTTTTAAGGGCACTCTTTCTATATCAGATGGGGGGAGGATTTGATCACCTCTCCTTAGCCCAAAATCACATCCCTTGCATTCAGTCCCAAGCCTTAACCTAAAATTAATTAGACTAAATTTGCCCTAGTGGGCTAGGGACACCAACTGGTCGGGTCTGGGCTAGTGTTAGATCACTGTGTCAAGTTGACCTGTGTGTGCCTTGTGCTCAGTGTCTAGAACGGTGGTTTTGGGATTCAATCCCGAAGGGCTTGTGTGCTGGTCCGCCTACCTGGCCAATCTCTGATTGGTGTCTAGGATTGGCAATCAGGGACCTAACACTCCCCTTACACCTGCCTGGCTGAGTACAGGGTTACTATAGGCTAGTTTGCCATCCTGATTGAGCATCTAGTTTGGACTCCAGGTCTAGTCAGCTATAGTCGGTCTGATCGAGTCTTGCATGAGCACTAGATCAGGAGTTTCATATCACCCACCTCCTTCACAAATGTCTGAATCCATGGAAAATTTACAATCTCAAATAAAAGCCCTAGCTGATCAAATGGCCCAAATGGCTACCCACATAACTACCCAGATAACTACCCAGATGATCCAGTTAACTCAGTCTCGTATTCAAACCAATGATAGAATTGACCATCTTGCCAATAGGTTTGATCAGTTAAAAGTCCAGGTAGGGACCCCAAGAAAAACCCATGGGTCACAGTCTGAGCCAGATCCTGATTCCCCTCAACCTAGGAGGACCCCAAACCCTGATCTATACCATGAGGTCGAACCTAGGAGAGACCCTTATCCTGACCCGTACTACAATCCTCAACCTAGGAGGACCCCAAACCCTGATCCATACCTTGAGGCTGAACCTAGGAGAGCCCATCGTCATGACCCAATCCCTAAGGTTAGTCCTAGAAGACCCAATCAGGATTTTGTAGACCAGGAAGATAGATCCTATTTACCCACATCCTCTAAGCCTAGTATACCCACAACCTATAGATCTTATGACTCCAAATCCTATGAACCTAGAACCTATGAATCCAGAACCTATGAACCTAGATCCTATGACTCTAGATCCCATGATCATAAATCCTATGCACCCACGCCCTATAAGCCTAGTAGACCCAACACCCAATATTCTGACCCATATAGGGAGTCCAACCCTAGGAGAATCCAATATTCTGACCCATATAGGGAGTCCAACCCTAAGAGAACCCAGTATTCTGACCCATATAGGGAGTCCAACCCTAGGAGGACCCAATATCCTGACCCATATAGGGAGCCCAACCTTAGGAGGACCCCATACCATGATCCATCCTTAGAACCTGATCATAGAGCTGACCCAAAATGCTATGACCCCAGATCCTATAATCCCATGACCTATAGATCTGCACCCTTGTCCTATGAGCCTAGAGAACCCATAACCCCTAAGTATCAACCTAGTACTAGTCATGCTTCCCCTAGTCAACTTGAACCCCATAGGATTAGTATCCCTAAATATGAACCCAATAGTGAGCCACTACCTCTTATACAACCTGAACCTACTAGGAGTAGTACCCATAATCAGAGACCAGAACCTAACCAATTTCCTGCTAGCCGACCTTCTCCAACCATTCTTGAGATTCGCAAGGCTTACATTAATGCGGAAGTGCATGAAGCTGATGTGAGCCTAGTGGATGAGTATGAGGGAGAAGAGGAGACACCTTTAGATGACCTAGAATTAGCTGACCCAGTAGATACCCAGGTAGAAACCAACCCAGAGCTAATTGACCTTGACCACATCCAACCTAAAGCTATAGTGGAAGAACAAATAGAGGAAGAGAACCTAGGTACTGCTACTAGAGCCCTACCTGAGGAAACCATAGAGGAGAGCCAAATTATAGAGTCTAGTCCTAAAATACAAGAACCAGAAGAATTTATTAAGGACCTGATCTCTTTGAATCAGTACCCTCAGGATGAGTCTCCTCCTATAGTTCCCATTAAGGACCTCTTTCCTGAGATTAATAACCCATCCTTCCATTATACAAACCCCGTAGATATATCACAACCCCATAAGGTTAACCTCATTAGTCTAGGATTAGTCCCTGACATGCCTTCTTTGATTCTACTTTATCCAACTAACCCAGAACCTTTTTCTCCACCCTACCAGAGTAATTCTGAACCCACTTCCTATTTTCTACCCTTTCCTGAGTTTTCTCATGTGTCTAGAACTATTAGGTTACATTTTGTTGAGGTTACTAGGTTGCAAGGATCCATAGAGCCCATCCCATTTGCTACCTACTTTTGGCAGACCCTCTGGCACTTATTAGGAGTTACTAGCAAATTTTCTTCTGCATGTCATCCATCAACCACGACTCATGCCCCCATGCCCAAGTGGTAGTTAAGACCTAATAAACCTCTTTAGTCGAGTCTGCTAGGTGTAGGTTTGAGTCCTTTGCATCATCTTGTTAGGAGTCTGCATGTGCCTAGCATGTTCACCACCCGCACTAATGTAAAAACAACTAGCTAATTCCCGAAGATGGATCAAAAAAATTTGATGTAGTGGATTTTATCTTGGTTAGGCTTAGGCCTAAAAGAAGCTTCAAGCTCGCAGAGCCAGACCTTTTAAAGTGATAGAGAAGGTTGGATCAAATGCCTAGGTGTTAGACTTGCCTTCGAATTTGGGCATTAGTTCTACCTTCAATATTACAGACCTGGTTGAGTATAGGGAACCGACAGTGCTACCTAGTGAGGCCTTTGGACCTATTCCTTTTCATTGTGAGTGACCCTAACCTAGAGTGTCCACAAACAAATTTGGCCTGAGAGAGGAGAACGGATCGAGCGTATCCTGGACAATCAAGCCATCACGACCCAGGGCCATGACTATCAAAGCTTCCTGGTCCGATGGCAAGGCCGGCCAGAGTCGGACGATTCGTGGATTTCTCGAGAGGACTTGCAACGCCTCAACCCAGACCTTCTCGAGAGATATGTGAGCCAGTCTGACCTTCACTCGACAGGGTCGAGTTCCTCCCACCCCGGGAGAATTGGTGGGGACACCGGAGGCACCAGAATAAGATAGAGGCTTTTCAATCCTCTGTGAATTGATCAATAATTTATGAGTCCATCTGTAATAAGGGCTTAGCTCATCTGAGTCTATTTTAGTTGTTATTTGAGTATTTTGAGTTGTTATTTCAATTCTGTACTTGTCAGCTCATGTTGAGCTAGTTCAGTCCAATGCTAGTCAGCTCATGTTGAGCTAATTTTATTTTTTTGAGTCCTGTCCAAGCATACTGAAGACTCAAGACTATATCATACAAGTGAAGACCAAGTCCAACTAGATTGAAGACATGGAAGTATAGCCCAAGTCCAACCCAGCTTGAAGATTTGAAGACCCCAGGAGGAAAATTCAGAAAACCCTGATTTCTTGCAGATGCCCTCCAGATGCCCAGATTCCCTTCCAGATGCCAAAGTATATTCATAGATAAGGGCATCCATGATTCCAAAGGTCCATCTGCATCCTAGCCCAAAGAAATAAAGCCTAGGTGCCAAGCCCAAGCCCCTAAGAAGCAAGATACCAGGGAATATTCCTGCTACCTGGCTACCAGGCCACCCCAGCTTCCAGAGGCCCAAACCCATTCACCCGAGCCCCTTTGGGCCAGCCTTTTACTGCTCCTAGAAGCCCAACACGCCCCCCTAGGCGTCCTTGGAGTCTTGACCAAGTCAAGAAAATTTTTAGGGATTTTTCTACCTAATATTTCCTTATTTTCTAGCTAGGGTTTGAGAGGGAAAAGGATTCTTATGTAAAGACTTATGTACCCTTACTTGGAGCCCAAGGTTAAGGGTCTATTTAAGGGACCCTAGCCTCTTGAATAAAGGGAGAATTTTGATGAATGAAAACCTTGAGTTCTTTTATTGAGTGGTGTGATACCCTGCTGTGTGCATAAAGGGGTTTGTGAGAGTTCTTCTTCCTGGTGTTTGCAATCATCTTCCTGCTGCCAACAAACCCTCCAGATCCCTGGACGCCCACTCCAAAAGAAGCCTTCCCTTGCTGTTTTTACTTTGTTTTCTTGTTCCTTTGTGAGCTTTCTAATCCCTGAAAGGTCGTTTGCAGGTCCCTGAGTTCCTACGAATCCAACGACTCCAGCCAAGCCTCAATCGGATCACCGAGCAGAAAGCCGGGTATCCGCAGGTCTTTGGCTCGGTTTTCTAGGCCGCATCCGTCGAGGAACGAGAGACCCCTTCGCTGTGATCTTTACAGACGTTGTCAGGTACACCCCTCTACCTCCAGTAGTTTTATTGTAGGAGAACTTGCCCTAATCGAGGCTTCTCAGCCCCGGCGGTCCTTCTTTGCTACTTTTCTAGGTCCTAATCTGCATGCTGATCTTCAAAAATTCATACAAAATTCCCTACAAATAATTTTGATCTGAAATTTGGGAATTAATCACCTAACTCAACATGTAAAACATACTAAAAAAATTGCATGCATATTAGTTCCTCATAGTTATAATCAGAGCTTTCGTTCTGCATCATTTTTGGTATCAGAGCTTTCGTGCTGCTTCAAATTTGGTATCAGAGCCCTGTCTAGGGTTTCTGACTTGCTTGCATGTTTTGAGTGTCTCTCTTTCTTACTTTGTCTGCTCGGAGTAGACTCCCCAGGACGTCCGGTCCTAGGAACGAAGCGAGGTGCAAGCCTCCTCTTCCCATTCCATGGGGTGTTCCTAGGGCGTGTAGGGGATCCGCTGGGTTACAACTTCGTAGCAGGAATTGTAAACGGGGGAAGCACTCTGTTTTCAGTCTATAACTTCCCTATTGCAGGAATTGTTTCTCATTGCAAATAACTCCAAATTATATGATTTTTGTTTTGCTGGAACCAGTATAATTGAGGATATTTATATAATTTTCATGTGATTTATTGGTTTCCGTAAAATTTCTGAGAGTTAAATTACTGCAACTCTGTTTCTGTGTTTCTGCAATTCAATTTTTTGAGTGATCATCTCCTAATTCATCTTAAAGGCATTTGAGCATCTAAGATAAGGGGAGGAGTTGATAACCTCTCCTTAGCCCAAAACCACCACCCACTCATTCAATCCTAAGCCTAATTTTAAAATTTATTAGACTTAATTTGCCCTAGTGGGCTAGGGACATCAATAAGTCGGGTCAAGGCTAGGTTGAGTCAGTTTGTCTAGTTACTCTGTGTGTGCTTTGTACTCAGTGTCTAGAACGGTGGTTCAGGGATTCTATCCTGAAGGGCTTGTGTGCTGGTCCGCCTACCTGGCCAATCACTGATTGGTGTCTAGGATTGGCATCTAGGGACCTAACACTCCCCTTACACCTGCTTGGCTGAGTCCTGAGTTACTACAGGCTAGCTTGCCACTCTGATTGGGCATCTAGTTTGGGCTCTAGGTCTAGTTAGCCCGTAGTCGTTTCAGTCGAGTCTCATTTAGGTGTGTGCTTGCTTCATCATGTCCACCCGGAATGGAGTACCCTACCAACCTGGTCAAACCCAACCTGATTTAGAGGCAATGGTTAGAGCTCTTACTAAAGTATGAACAAATTAAGCCAGGATTTGACTGCTACTGTTACCCAGTGTAAAGAACAAGTCCATGAGAATTTTACCCAGCTTAGGGATCAAGTCCAAGTACTTAAGAAACGTAGACATCAAAATGGGATCCCTGATCCAAAATTTAATAGGCCCCAACCTCATCCATGCCAGGAGCCTAGGAGGACCTTATACCGTGATCCCGAGCATAACCTTAGGAAGCCTAACCATGATATCTATAGTATGGATCGTGTCTATGAGAGGTCCTTACAATATTCTAGACCAGTCACTCAACAACCCAAGTCTTCTAGATCAAACCATTTAGATCCACACCCATGCCCAAGTAAGGTCTCTACTAGCTTGAAACCCAGTGTGACCCAGGTTCCTATATCGCAAGAATGTTTGTTTTGTGGAGAAAGAGGCCATAAATCTAGTCAGTGCCCATGCATAGGACTGGCTTGTGCACAGCTAAGTGGTAAGAATCCTAAGGATGACATTAATGAGGGAGAACCCAAGCCTACCAATGAGGAAGAAGGGTTAGGTATGACAAGCCCAGAATCAGTTGACCCGATTACCACTGACCCGAAACCCATTGAAGAAGGCATCAAGGAAGTATATGATGCTGGCTTGAGTCTAGTTGATGAATATGAGGGGGAAGAACTTGAAGAATGTGACATCGATACTATTGGTTCCTTACCTGAGGAGACCTTGGAAAGCAACCAAGTGGTAGGACCTAGTTCAGAAATTCAAGAGATTTGTGAGAACAAGGTTCCTTTAGTCAAATACCCCCAGGAAGAACTCATCGTGTTAGCCCGAGATATCAGTGCGTATCCTCTAATGATAGTCATTCCCCAAGTACCAATTGAAGATCTTTGCACTAAACTGTTTAAGTTTGCCCTCCCTATGATAGATCCTCTCCTTAGGATGACTGAATCAAGCCTCTTACAATTGGACCTTGTCCCATGCCCAGCCACTAAGGTCTCTCCCGTAATCTCAGTTGAACATCCTTGTCTTGAGCGGATTGATTCACCCAGTCCTATAGAAGTCCTCCTTATGGTCCCAGACCCCTTCCTTCGCATGACTGACCTACCCTTCTATAGAGTATACCTTTCCGCACCCATAGTTCAAATTTCAAGTCTTGAGGTCATCATCCATAGGCCCTTCCATGAATCATTCTCTAATCCAGTTCTTGAGAAAGTGGATCATTATTTGCTTAGAGAACAAACCTTAACTATTGCAATCACATGTCCTAGGCTACTTCCCGAACCATCTCTTGATCCATTCCTGGGAGTAGCAAACTTTTCCTTTCGTAAGGATGACTAGTTGACACTCATAGATCACCATTCAATCCTTCAGGTCACCACCTTTAGTCAGCAGGTAATTCGAGACTCCACCTCATATTTTCTCCCTTTCTCTAGGACTTCCAATGCTTCTTACAGCATCCAAGTATACTTTGTCGAAGTCTTTAGAGTGAACCACGTGTCAGAATCTATTAGGTTTTCCACCTACTTCTGGAAGACCTTATGGCACCTACTAGGCACCCATGATAAGTTTTCATGCTCTGCAAGCCATCCTCCGACCCAAGGTCAAACCTAGAGAGCCTTAGTTTGTTAGGTTTAGACCTAGGGTTCCTTTGGAATAAAGTCCATTCTTTAGGAATGCGTCGTCAGTCTAGTTTAGTTTTTCTTGACCCTTTACCAGGCTTTGGCTCAGATTTTGGTTTGATTGAGAGCACCAGGAATTGGGTTTTGTATTTTGTCCAGGGCTGAAATTGCATTCAATGTTTCGATCAATAGGTCTATAGGCTAGAGTCCCTTTGAAATTGTTCATGGATACAAGCCTCACACACCACTTGATCTGATTTCACTATTAGCCCACACACACAATTCTCTTGATGCACTTGCATAGCATGTAAAGGACTTGCATAAAGAAATTCATGCCAAAATAACTTTAAGTAATGAAACTTATAAGAAGTTGGCTGATTCTCAAAGCGAGTCAAAACTTTTGTTGAGGGAGACTATGTAATGATTAGGTTAAGGCCTGAACGGTTTCCTCCTGGAACCATTAGGAAGTTACATGCTAGAGGAGCTGGACCATTTAGAGTGATGAAGAGAGTGGGATCCAATGCCTATGTGCTCGAGTTGCCTTCAGAACTAGGCATTAGCTCCACTTTCAACATTACAGACCTAGTAGAGTATAGAGAGCCAGCTGTGATTTCCAGTGAGCCTTTTGAGCCTAATCCTGCTTTTGAGAGTGAACCCAACCCTGTGTGTCCACCAACAAACTGGCCTGCGAGGAAAGAGCAGATTGAAAAGATCCTGGATGATCAGGTTATCTCTACTCGTAATCGAGGTACCTAAGATACCTGGTCTGCTGGCAAGGAAGGCCATATTCTGATGACTCTTGGATCTCCCAAGAAGAATTACAAGAATTGGACCCAGACCTCTTGGAGAGATACTAGAGCCAGCTTGATCCATACTCGATAGGGTCGAGTTCGTCCCACCCCGGGAGAATTGGTGCGGGCACCAAACTCAGAAGAAGACTTCAGGGCTCCATCTGGATCTCTGATTGACCTTGCCCGAAGAATTAGGGTTTTCTGGTTTTGTAATAAGGGTTGACCTGATCAACTCAATTTTGAGTCTGTAATTTTGTCATTTCAATTTTTGTTGGGTCATGTTGACTCAGTCCAAGTCCAAGGCCCAGGTATGTGTCATTCCCTTTGCCATAGGGCACCACATTTTCCAGCTACAAGTGGGTGCCACACTCCCTGCCACATCTCCATCCAGTGTACCTTGGTCCCCATGCCTCAAGTAAGCAGGTTCTTTTTTTCTTGCACCACTTGGGGAAGAAATCCATCAAGATACCTCAATCCAAGGAGGAGCCAACTTCTTTTCAAATAAACCCAAGCCAGGATGGCAAGAATTTTCTTGAAGAGAGGATCAAGGAGGTGCCCCACAATGTTCCATAAAAATCCAAGTTATAAAAGGGAAGAGAGCATGTCTTGGGGAGAAAATCAAGGAGGCACCCAAAAGTTTCCAAAAGTGCCAAAGCCATGAAAGGAAGAAGCCTAAACTTGTGGAGCAAGACTAGGAGGTGTCCAAAAGAGCCAAACCATGAAGGAAAAATCCTTGATTCATGGAGAGATACTAGGAGACACCCCCATAACCTGCCATTTGGAGCTGATTTTCAAGTTTTCTTGGAGTTTTTGGGCTGCCCACTCATGGAAGGAGTCTTGGGAAGAGAATTTGATGCCTAAAGTGTGGGTTAGTCCTATTAGTCCCACATGGGAAGTGTATAAAATTTTATTTCTTTGTTATGTCTATATATTCAACTCTATGTAACTCTTGAATAAATGATGAATGAAATCAATTTCTTTGTGAGCAACTTTGTGTTTCTCTCTTCCGCACTTGTATTCAAGTGTTGAGCTCCGTGAGGGAGTAAATCCGGGTTCCCTAGGAACCTTGAGGAGGTGTGAGATCTCCAACCCCAAAACCCTAGCTTAGTCCACCCCTCTCTACTCCACCACCACCAAACCCTAATTTTCCATCTACATCCCACGGCCCCTCTCTTCCACATAGAGGCCAGCCACCAGCATTCAGGTTCAGATCAACTGTTTCAACTACAGAGCAAGTTCAAAGAAGAGTTAGATCAGTATCAAGATCTCCGGAACTTCTACATCCAACAATCTTCATTAAGTCCTTAGGTCAGTGTCTTTCTTTGAGTTTCTGGTTCTTTTTTTTTTTTTTGTTCTTCTTCTTCCAGATCCTGAGTTTGAAAAGAAGGCCAACCTTGCCATAGGACTACAATCCAAGGATCCATTGCGAAGATACCCCGTCTCCAAGGATCCTACAATCTGCTCGAGAGTGTCCTTCAATTGAAGCAACGAGAGATATCACAGTCAGGTATAAAACCTTCTCTTCTCTCTTCGTCTGTTTCTTGAAAGAGGAGTAAACCCTAGGTCTGGGGGTTTCTCAATCCCCAGCGATCCTACTTCTGAGTTACTCTGATAATCCACTCCTTTTAATTGTGCTTTTTGTCATTTATTAGTTTCTTTAAACATTAGTTTATCTTTCCTTTGAGTCAAAGCCGACTTCTGAAAATAAATAAATAAAAAATACATTAATTTTAATTTGCTTCCGCATTCCACATTTTCGTTTTGCATCACTCTTTTTCCCTATCTTGTCCTTGTCTGAGTCAACCGAAAATTATTCTTGGTTGATCAGCACTGTGCCAGGTTTTTTCTGAATCAGTTTTGAACTGATTCGGAGTTCGTTTCGGCCTCCATTGGCTTGGTTTAATGGGATTGAACCAAGGTATAATGTTTTGGCTTGGACCGGTTTTGAACCGGTGCATTTTCTCCTCCTGATCGTTTTACACGGTGATTCAATGGTTTAAATGAAGAGACCCAAAGACCAAAACGCTGGAATTCCTTTCGCTGGATGAGAACTCCAAACGTCCCGTCTCTTCCTTTTCCCAACCCATTACATTAATCCTTGGTTAATGGGTTTAATGGTTGATTAATAGATGTTAATGGGAATTTAGCTGCCGAAGCCTCTTGGCCTCCAAACCTCCCATTTCCCCCTCTGTTGTCCTATATAAACAACACTGCAGCGTTCCCTGTTCAGTGTTTTTTTTTTTTTGTGATTCACCGAGAAAAGAAAATTTTCAAGGAAATTTTTGAGGGGTTGTGAGATCACCTGATTGAGTATTTGTAGAGCTATATTTGGGAGGGTGTGAGGGAGACTTTTAGGAGCCTCTTCCTTCTCCATTAGAGTGCTCAAATCCCTGTTGCAGCAATTCTGTTTTGCTGCAGCAACCTGTGACCGTGAACCATCTTCCGGCGGCTAGCACCGTGCATGGAGAGGGATCGGAGAGCCCCGGGCATGTCTCCCCTCTAGAGGGAGTATTCTTCTACTCCTCGGAGCAAACCACGCGAGCCGGGATCGCTCCAGTTGCCCGAAATCCAATGACGAAGACAGCTACTCTGTTCTGCTGCCATTTTCGCACAGCAGAATTCGACGAATTTTTACGATTTATTGGCTTAGTTTTTCTTGCAGAAACCAGTGCCAAATCGAAGAGGACTTCCTTAAGAATCTAAAGCTCAAATTTGGGAGAGATCAGAAGTCCGGAAGGTGGCATTCCGGGGACTTTTCGGAAGCCCAGTTTTCAGCCTAAGGTGGAAGATGACTGGAATAACTTTATTCCAGTTATTCCAGTCTATTCCAGGTTTATCCCAGACTTATTCCAGCTGGGAATAAGGTATGTTTTTGGATTTTATTTCGGTGCATGTGTAGATCTAGATTTATTAAAATATTTATAAATATTATATGTCCTGTATCATGCCAATACATGCATCTTGCATTTGCTAGATCTTGTGCGGAGTAGGTATTTTCCGCATTTTTTAAAAATATTTTAAAATACTTACCTATTCCCTGTGCTGTTGCATGCTTAGCGTAGGCACCTGCAACCATGTTTTTACTTTCACATTCATGAAAGAAATTCAAGATATAGCATTCATGTCCATCAAAGATATAGGAATGAGAAAACAAAAGGATTTTCATATATGTGTATTATCAAGTACACAACAAAGATAAAAGTACATGTAAGCATGAAAGTAAACTATGTAGAAATATAAAACTATCTAGAAATACATCAATATCCTAATCCTCATCCATCGAGTCATCAGAAGATGAACCAATCTCGATCGGTCCAGTATCAGTAAAAGATCGAGCTCGCAGCCATCGTGGTCGAAGATCTCGAAGTCTGGTCCTGGTCTACTGAGGAGGGGTACGACGTCCACGTCCTCTGCGATGAATATAAGTCCGACCTCTGGCTGAAGGAGTTGAGGTAGAAGCTATGTCCTGTGCGGGAACTGAACTGATCGGGTGAATCATCTCAGCAACAGTTGGAGCAGGAGTACGATCAAAAGTGGGGCCTGAATCGAGATGCTGAAAGCCGGGTGTATAAAACCCAAGCTCTCGAGAGACTGACGATGTATGAAGGGTAGGACTAACAAAAGTAGGTGTAATAGCTGATGATACAGGCGTATCAAGAATAATAGTATCAGTTGTAGAAAGTATCGATGTATCTATAATATGTGTATCAAGTATGGGGGTCTCGATGATAGGTGTTTGACTGTCAGGAGAATCAATAAATGAAATATCAATGTCAGGTAGGTCAACAACAGGACTAAGAATAGGAATCGGAACAGGAACTGGGGTGTGATCAACCGATCTGGAAGGAGATGATGGATCAGGTATCGGAGCAGGTGAGAAGGATGGGTCAACAACTGGGCTTGCAGGCATATCATCCGTCACCTCCATAACTGGCTCTAACATAAGATCAGCAATGTCGAAATGGTCCGAGTCAGTCACCTCATCTCGATCTCCAACTCTAGTCTCAACACCAGTATCGATATCAGCAAAAACATCCGCTGGTGCTGGAGCAGGTACATCAACAGAAGCAGGAACAGTGTCTGCAGCAAGAGCACTCGTCGAAGCTCTGGACATTGCTGAGAGAATAGCCGAAATGCCATCACTAAGACCAATGTGGCTCTCTCTCGTCTCAACAATAAAGATGTACAGGCGCTACCTCATGATAAAAACATCGATCTCTATGTGTCTGACTCTGTCCTCTAGAGTATCTGAAATACCAGGAGTCTCCGTCTGCGCTGGCTGTGGCTGGGCAAATGTAGAAGGATTAGACTGAGCTGGCTGTGCTACCGTCTTAGGCTGTGTCTCACTTGGTCCAGCCTCACCGGAAAGAATCCGCTCTTCTTTTGCTATATCCTTATCAATGTCAGCTGCATCCTCGGCCTGTCCTGATGTCCTCCATGTCCACTGGCCTCGGACTAAATGATAACCTATGCGATGCAACGACCTGATGTCATATACATCGGTATGGATCAGAGAACGATAAGGCTCATCCTGGAAGTTGACTCCATACTTCCGATATAGTACAGTCAAACCCATGCCATATGGTAAGCAGAGCTGCTGATTAGATGTTGCCTCAGTAATCTGATGAACCATCAGAATAGGAAGACAAATTGGCATCCGCTGAATCTGGGAGACCATCACGAGCAACTCCCGCTAGGCAATGTAGTCAAATCGACCAGTCTTCGGCAGAAGAATCCGGGCGATGATATGATGTAGCAGTCTCATCTCCATATACAATCTCGATGCAGGAACAGTGGCTCCCTCTGGTAAGATATCGGACTCAAAAATGCACCGGAGGCCACTAACTCTATCCATTAGACTATCAATAACTGATCCAGCCATGGGTATATCCCATACTCTGCTCAGAATCTCTGTTGAAATTGGAATATCCTGTTCTCTGACCTGAGCAATCTAGCCATCTGATCTGCGGGCAAGTGATCCGTAGAACTCTCTCATCAACCCGGGATAGTATCTCTTGCTGAGCAAACAGAAAGTAGCCAATCCAGCATGTCGGATCCACTCTCCTATCCAAAAATGCTACTGGTCCAAGAAAGTAAAGTCCACTCGGTGTCCTCCAACTACTATCTTAGAGCTCATCCGACTAGAAGGAGTAAACAACGATCGTGTAGGCGGATCAGGAGCCCTAGACTCGTGTCGTGCCTTCGTTCTCTGCTCTTCTTCATGCTGTGGTTGACACGGTCGGCGAACGACTTGTTTACGAGGACCCATTGTCAATAATCAAGGTTTGGGCAAGGTTTTTGGTGGAAAAAGAGAGTTTCTAGGGTTTAGGAGCTAAAACCTAAGTAGATTTCCAACAAAAACGGCTACCAAAGTCTCAAATCCAAGAAATCCATGGCTAAAAGCTAAGAAATGGGAGGATGAATAGTATGGATACTTGAAATCGAGGTGTCAGCTCGGAGGAGAATGAATTTTAAGGGAAAAATGGTTCAAAAATCCTTAAAATCTCAGTTTCCTGTCGGCCATGTGTCGACTCATGCATGTGTCGACACATCGACTTAAAAACTAAAAAATTAGGGATTTCATAGAAAGATCAAAATCAATTGAAATAATAGGTTTTTGGAGTCAAATTAGCAAGGATCAATCATGATATACCATTAATAAGGTTAAATTGATCTAGTTTGAGTCAAATTGGGAGGAAAGATTTAATCAGATGGATTGATGATCCCGAGCTCTCTTCTAATCATACAGAATCGATCTTCCAAGAGAGGTTTAGTTAAAATATCAGCTAATTAAAATTCAGTGCATATAAATTCAAGCAAATATCATTATTTCCAACATGATCTCTAATAAAGTGATGCCTAATTTCAATGTGCTTGCTCCTAGAGTGTTGAACAGGATTTTTAGTCAAGCAAATAGCACTGGTATTATCACATTTAATGGAAGTTCTAGCCAACTTGATTCCAAAGTCTTCAAGTTGTTGCTTAATCCACAGGATTTGAGCACAACAACTTCCTACTGCAATATACTCAGCCTCAACTGTGGATAGTGCAACTGAAGTTTGTTTCTTGCTAAACCATGAGATTAAGTTAACCCCAAGTAATTGGCAAGTTCCACTAGTACTTTTTCTATCTAATTTACAACCAGCAAAGTCTGCATTAAAATATCCAATCAATTCAGCAGTAGAATTTCTAGCATACCATAAACCAATACTAATAGCACCAGACAGATATCTAATAATGCGCTTAACAGCCATAAGATGTGATTCCTTAGGTTTAGACTAATATCTAGCACACATGCAAACACTGAACATAATATCTGGTCTACTAGCAGTCAGATATAGTAAAGAGCCTATCATACCTCTATATAATTTCTGATCTACAGATTTACCATTTTCATCTTTATCTAGTTTACATGAGGGGCTCATAGGCGTACCTATTGACTTAGTAGTCTCCATCCCAAACTTTTTGATAATTTCTCTTGTATACTTAGCTTGGTTGATGAAGATACCATCTGAAGTTTGCTTGATCTGGAGTCCGAGAAAGAAATTGAGTTCTCCCATCATGCTCATCTTGAACTCACCCTGCATTAGCTTAGCAAACTCTTGACAAAGAATCTCATTAGTAGCACTGAAAATGATGTCATCAACATATATTTGTACTACTAATAAATCATTATCTTTTCTTTTCAAAAATAGTATTTTGTCAACGTTTTCTCTAGAAAATTCATTTTCAATAAGAAATTTGCTTAACCTTTCATACCATGCTCTAGGTGCTTGCTTCAGATCATAAAGTGCTTTGTGCAGTTTGAAAACATGATCAGGATGTGCATGATTTTCAAATCCAGGTGGTTGTTTAACAAAAACTTTTTCATTTATAAAGCCATTCAGGAAAGCACTCTTAATATCCATTTGAAATAATTTGAAGTTCATAAAACATGCAAAAGCTAACAACAGTCTAATTGCTTCAAGCCTAGCAACAGGAGCAAAAGTTTCATCAAAGTCAATCCCTTCCTCCTGATTGTAGCCTTTTGCAACTAGCCTAGCTTTATTTCTAATGACAATACCATTTTCATCTAATTTATTTCTAAATACCCATTTAGTGCCAATAATTGAAATATTAGATGGTCTTTATACAAGTGTCCAAACATTATTTCTATCAAATTGAATTAATTCTTCTTGCATAGCATTGATCCAATTAAAGTCTTTTTCAGCTTCTTCAAAACATTTAGGTTCTACTTGCGATACAAAAGCAATATAGTCATATTCATTTCTAATAGAAGCTCGAGTTCTTATCCCTTTAGATGGATCACCTACGATTAATTCCTCAGGGTGTCCATGAGCATACCTCCACTCCTTAGGTAGATCATGATGCACTGGAGTGTCATCTTCTTTCTCACTCTTGTTCTAATTTTCTTTATTTGGTTGAGCTTGATCATCCAATGTCAGCTTCTGAAGTTTGTCAGCACCTGCACAATCATCAGATGTATCCTCTTTTCTCGAGGACTTGTTAGAACATTCTTCAAATACAACATATACTGCTCTTCTACAGCTAAAGTCCATTTGTTAAATACTCTGTATGCCCTGCTTGATATAGAGTATTCTAAGAAGATACCTTCATCAGACTTGGTATCGAACTTCCCTAGATGATCTTTTCCATTGTTTAAAATAAAACATTTACAACCAAAAACTCGAAAATATTTCAAAGTTGGTTTTCTTTGGTTCCAAAGCTCATATGGAGTTTTCTTTAAAATAGGGTGTTGCCGCGTCAACTCCTGGACTGGGAACCAGGATGGCTGGATGGGCTGGAGTGCTCCTCTCCCAAGCGAACCTGCAGAAAAGTCCCTAAGGGCGCCGGTGGTGTTCCGGCAGGGGACCCTCCGATGCTTAAGTTAGCAAAAGATTGAAGGTAACAGAATGGAGAAATCGAGGGATGAACAGTCTCTGGAAAGGGAAGAGTTGTTCTACCTTCAAACAGGGTCCCCCAGGTACCTTATATAGGTGTGGAACAGTCCAAAATCCGTTAGGGGAGAGGTTGGGAAAGACCGATTTGGCCCTAGGAAAATCTGGAGAGTGGCCACGTGGCGTGCAGATGCGGCGGCACCGTGGAAGTAGTAAAACAGGGCTGTTAGGATAGTAGGATCTCGCAGTAATAGAAAAGCTGCTTTTGGAATACCTTGGATGCTAAGGCTTGCCTGTCGGACGTTGACCATGAGGTGGTCAGTCGGTCGGACCAAAGAACAAGCCTCTGGAGGATAGTAATGCACTGGACCCCAGTAGGAGAGGGTCATTCGGACCTCAGCTTCGATGGATTGGACTTCTAACGGAGAACGGTGGGCCAGACCCCAATAAGAGAGGGCCGTTTGGACCTCAGCTCCGGTGGGTCGGACCTCTGACGAAGAACGGTGGGCCGGATCCTAGCAGGAGAGGGTCGTTCGGACCTCAGCTCCGGTGGGTCGGACCTCTGATGGAGAACGGTGGGCCGGATCCCAGCAGGAGTGGGTCGTTCGGATCTCAGATCTGGTGGGTCGGACCTCTTTAGTTGGTGCCTTGAGAAGGGCGGCCGAGTCGGATCGCAGAATTGGGCCGGTTCTGGCCAAGGGTGAGCCATCATGGTATAACATAAGGCATATAAAAACTCGATTCAAAACATAACAGGCAGTATTTATAGCTTCAACCCAAAAAAACCTTGGCAAATCTTTTTCACAAAGTATAGTGCGTGCCATTTCTTCTGAAATTCGATTTTTCCTTTCTACTATCCCATTCTGCTGAGGTGTCCTAGGTGCAGAAAAATTGTGTTCAATACCTTTTTCATTACAAAAATTTTTAAAATCTTGATTTTCAAATTCGGTTCCATGATCACTACGAATACAAACGACTGAAACACCTTTCTCATTTGAAACTTTTCTATAAAACTTTACGAATACAGAAAATGACTCATCTTTTTGTGCTAAAAAGAAAATCCAAGTAAATCTCAAAAAATCATCCACAATAGCTAATCCATATCTCTTGCCTCCTAGACTTGATGTTCTAGTTGATCCAAAGAGATCCATATGGAGTAGTTCAAGTGGTCTACTAGTAGTTACAAATCCTTTTAGTTTAAAAGAAGTTTTGACTTGTTTTCCAAATTGACATGCTTGGCAAATTCTATCTTTTTCAAAATTGATTTCAGGTAAATCTCTAACTAAATTCTTTTTGCAAAGTTTTGAAATAAGGTACATACTAGCATGCCCTAACTTTCTATGCCATAACCAACTAGTCTCTTCCTTGGTAGAATTCATTGCAATAAGGCATTCTCCATTAGGTAAAGATAGATCATCAAGATCTACAAGATAAATATTTTCATGCCTTTTTTCAATGAATTGTACTCCATTTAAATCTGGACTAGAAATCATGTAATATGATGATTTGAAAATTACTTGAAAACCTTTATCGCAAAACTGGCTAATACTTAAGAGATTATGCTTTAAACCATATATTAAAAGTATATTACTAATACTATTAGGAGTTATGTGAACCTTACCAATTCCAATGATTTTACCTTTACCATTATCATCGAAGGTCACACTCCCTTCATTCAAAGCTTCAAGAGAAGTGAATTGCTTCACATCTCCAGTCATGTACCTTGAGCAACCACTATCAAGATACCAAATTCGTTTGTTTTTCTTGGTTGCAAGACACACCTGTAATAAGATCAAGCTTTGTTTTCAGATACCCAAGCTAACTTGGGTCCTTTCGGGTTAGCATTCAAAATGGTTCCTTTTGGAACCCACACTTTATCAAAAGACATGATTTTCTAAAACTACATTGATATGATTTATGACCTAATTTTTTGCAAGTAAAACAAGTAATACTGGATGATGCAGGTACAACAAAGTTTTTGAAATACTTTTGTTGCTTTTGAGGTTTATATCCTAAACCTGCCTTGTTGAAAACTGCTCTTTGATTATTTAAAAGTAAATTCAGCTTTTCTGAACTATAAGTAAACTTATCAATAAAAGATTTGATTTTCTCAAGTTTATTTTTGTATTTTTCATTTTCAACCTCCAAATCCTTGTTTTTCTTTATAAGATTATTGTTAGAAACAACATGTTTAGGTCTTTTTAAAACTTAATTTTCCATAGTTAAAGCATTATTTTTTTTTTCCAAAACATCTAGTTTAGTTTTCAAAAAACTAACATCATTAAGTAAAGAATTATTTTCTAATGAGAAACTATTAGCATGCTTTTTTAATTTCTTATTTTCAGATAATACTAACTTATAATCATGCATCAATTCTTCAAAAGCACTTCTAAGCTCATCAAAAGTAAAATCAACTTCAGAGTCGGAACATACCTCTTCATTGTCCTGATGTGCCATGAAGTAGAGATTTGCAATTTTAGTTTGCTCTTCTTCTGAACTGGAGTCTGCGCTATCACTCCACGTGGCCATCATTGCTTTCTTCCTTAGTTTCTTCCTTGATTTCTTGAGGAGAGGACAATCGAATTTATAGTGCCCGGGCTTCTTACACTCGAAGCATATAAGTACTCCCTTCTCCTTTTCTTTTTCTTTCTCCTTTTCTTTTTCCTTTCCCTTTTCCTTGGATTGAAATTTCTTCTTGTAGGGAAACTTCCTTCTCTTCATAAATCTTCTAAATTTTCGGGCAAGGAGGGCTTCTTCACATTCTTCCTCTTTATCATCTTCGGACTCATCAATCGAGGATTCTTCTTGAACATTTGATTTAAAAGTGATCCCCTTCTTCTTTTTATCTAAGTCCATTGATTTCTGTTTCAAGTTGAGCTCATAGGTCATGAGCGATCCCACTAGCTGCTCAAGTGGAAGCTTGTCTATATCCTTTGCCTCTTGAATTGCGGTCATCTTTGGATCCCATGACGTCGGAAGTGATCTAAAAATTTTATTCATAAGATCAGCATTAGATATGACTTTACCAAGACTTCTCATAGCATTTACAATATTTGTAAAACGTGTATACATATCAGTGATAGATTCATTTGGTTCAATTCGAAACATCTCATATGTGTGCACTAAGATATTTATCTTGATGTTCTTCACTTGATCGGTACCCTCGTGGGTAACTTCAAGTGTGTCCCATATTTCTTTGACGGACATGCATGTAGATATCCTATTAAATTCACTAGGATCTAATGCACAATACAAGAGATTCATTGCCTTAGCATTGATCTCGGATTGTTTAATGTCATTTTCATCCCAATCTTCTTCAAGTTTTGGGATGGAAACACAATTAACCACCACCGAAGGAATATGAGGACCCTTATCAACTACTTTCCATAAATTATAATCTATAGAATGCATATAAATTCTCATCCTGGTTTTTCAATAAGTATAATTTATTCCATTAAAAAATGGAGGTCTATTTGAGGCTTGTCCCTGAACTACACTAGTACCAATTGGGGTTGCCATAGATCTTTACTCAAGGTGGTAAAGCCTATATACTGAGAACAAGGCTCTGATACCACTTGTTGCCTAGAGAGCAACCCAAGAGGGGGGTGAATTGGGTCTCAAAAAAAATTTAAGGCTAAGCTTGATAATACAAGTAGCAACCTTTACAAGATAAGATATGCAATTCAATTCAACAAGGTACTAAAATTTAAAGTGTAATGCTCTAAAGTAGTAGTGTAGTGGAAATTAAAAGCAATAAGCAATAAAGTAAAGAGCAAGAAGGGAGAGAACAAGCAATCACAAACATAACAATCTATAATGGTTCGGTGCCAACAATGCACCTACATCCACTTTCCAAGATCCCCTTGGAAATTCACTATAATCCAATGATTACAGCCGATTAGTTTTCCAGGCTCACTAATCAAAACCGGACTTGTTTTACAAGGCTCACAAGTCACAACCTCACTTGGTTTTACGGGCTAACCAATAACCTAATTGGTTTTCACAAGGCTAACCAAAAACCTCCCTTGGTTTTCCAGGCTAACCAAGAACCTTAGTAGTTTTGCGGGCTAACCACCAACCTAATTGGTTTTGAAGGCTTACCAATAACCTCACTTGGTTTTCCAATAGGCTAACCAATAATCTTTACAAGATATAAGATGGAGAAATAAAGAACCAATGTAAGATTTCAATAATAAAGCAAATAAGTCAATGTAGCTCGATGTTGTGTTGCTTTGCTCTTATTGAAGCCTTTTGAGTACCCAATATTGAATGATCTTCAATGCACTTGATAGCTTTGAATGCTTGAAAGGCTTCTCTTTTGATTGAGAGTGGTTGGCTTTGAATAAATAGGAGTTAAGGCTCTTCTCTCTTCTTTTCTCTCTAAACTCTTTTTGGATATTCAATTCCTCTCTTCTTGATTTGATTTGAAGCCTTTATATACCTTCCCAAGCCCCCAAAACTGAAATCTAGCCATTATACTTGAAAAACTAGCCATTGGAGGGCATTTAGGAGAGTTCTGTGCTTGAAAAAACTAGCCGTTACTGTTTTTAGAACTTCATGTGTCGACACTTTCTCTTCATGTGTCGATATATTATGTCGACACATGTTCTTCTTGAGTCGACATAAGTTCAAAATGTTCCATTTAGATTCTTTGAAAAAATTAGCTAAGTCGACACATTCTTAGTTGAGTTGACATATTGAGTCGACACATAAGGTCCATGTGTCGACACATCAACTGTTCCTTCAACTTCTGCAAGTTCTGTGGCTTGAAATTCTTAGGTGATGTGTCGATCCATGTGTTGATACCTTGAGTCGACATATAAGGTCCATGTATCGACACATCAACCGTGCCATTTGAAACATTACTGCGTACTGGCCTGAGTCAACACATCATCTTCATGTGTCGACATATCATGTCATGTGTCGACACCTTGATTCGACACATCATCAAAAAGGTACAGAAATTGCTGAACTTGTGCTGGAATATGTTTCCATTTGTCTTAGTCATCCATTCAACCATTTCTTTGAGTGTCCAAGTCTTGTTTTGTGCAATCATTCCATTCAAACTTAGTTCTTCAGCATAATTAGGCTTCTTCAAATTTTGTGAGCGTCCTTTCAATGAAAACACACTTAAAGTAAATCATTAGTCCTCAAATTATACTTAACTATTTTGCTTATCATCAAAATCAATTAGTGGAGTCAACAGTTCAACTAATAATTTAGATATTAGTGTAGTCCCTTTTGATTTATATCCTAACATTTAATTCTGTCTCTATACATCATGTTAATATTGAAGATAAATTTTGGAGGCAGTCATCGAAAGTAGTGCCAAATATAGAGAAATCAGATATATAAGTTTTAAGTCGTTATCGCTCATATATGCAATGTCCCACCCAATAGCTTCTTTATGTGTTTTTAAAATACCTACAATTTAAGCTACCTAATTATATATTACTGGTAAGGTATCAGTGGATGCGATAGGAAGTAGTTTCAATTTTGGGTTAGGTGGTGATTCTAACAAAGAAGCTATTAGGGTTTTGGATGATTGCTCATATTTCTTGATCCAAAGTGGGGTAGTGTTGGGATAGGATATTTCTACTAGATCATTCATTTCTAGGGTACATCCCTCTAGATCAAGATCATCCACCTCAAAGTAAGCTAGAATAGGGTTTAACAAATCATGGGAAAAAAATTTATACATGGCTTCCTCTATTATATTATGCATTTTTGATCCTTGAAAAATCTCAATTAATTCCATCATTGCACCTATTTATTCTTCCTTTCCATTAAAAATAATGGACGACTCTAGGATACTAGGGAATGGGGCCACAAGTAAATTGGGTGATAATGGATGTGGTTCGTCCGTCCATTCTGAAATCTATTTATATGTTTCTACCTTAATCAAATTATCTAGGTTGGTCTCTTTGGTTGTACAGGATTGCTTTATGGTCAATTCATTTTTGAGAGTAATAATTGATTGATCAGGGACAGCTATAGTAACATTAAAATTTTTAACTAGGTATTGTCCCTTAAGATCACTCTTGGATTGACTAGGTAGCTCTTTTTCATCAAAAGGGGATCACAAGTAAATGGATAATAGTCTGGGTGTTGGCAATTATATGTTGCCTCGTGGTTTGCATGAAACTATTTAAGGTAGCATTAGTGCTCTAAATTATAGCATTAAGGTTATCATGGGATTTAGCCAGAGCTTCTAGAATTTTTTCTAGATGATTGGATTCTTCCTTAAGACCTGAACCTGGTTAATGATTAAGTACTTAGTTGGGCCTAGGGTAGGGCTGATCAAAATTATGGGCTCCTAGTGTTCCATCTCGTGACCATACAAAATTGGGGTGATGTCCCAACCTGGATTATAGGTTGGTGCATAAGATTCAGTTATATATCTATCATTGGCTATACTTCCCATTTTGGATTGGATGCATCAAGTAAGGATATTACTCTACAACATGATCTGGTGCATCACATGCTGTGCACATAAGTACTGGCACATGATGAAATTGGATATATCCTTTATCTTCTAGGACTTTCTTAATCCTATGGATCAAAGATGCCATTTTAGTTCCTTCAGGTTCTCTTATATGATTGTATGCATCTTCGAATTTTATAAATTTAGGATGTATATAATTGGTTGTAGTCAATTCATAAAATTATTAGCTTGGGATCTGATTCTAGATGATTGGACAGAGTCAATCATGTACCAATAATCCTGAGGGTTTGAGGACATTCAATAGGATATTGATAACAATAATCCATTAGACTTTTGGATTGTTCAAAGGAATTTATGATCTTAAAATCTTGTATGGTTTAGATTATATCTGACCAATCATTGTTTTATCTCAGCAAGAACTTTTTTTGATTATTTCAATTTATTATAGATGAAAAAAGACAAGAAAGGAGAGATAGATGATTGGAAAATTATAAAGGTGAGAGATCTAGAGAATCCTAAATCTATAGATGATAGAGAAGGGTGGTTTAATTAGGTTAAGATTTTATTAGCAAACAAGTTATCAAATAATAGACTCTCTATCCTAGGGTTACCCTATATCTAGACAGCTCCTAATTGCCAAGACTGACTTGGAGTCCTCCAAGTCAAAGACTAACTAACCGACTAGCCAGGTAAGGATAAAGTTGGTAGGGGTCCTTCCATTGCTTTCCTTAGACATTAAAAAATTTGCCAGTTTAGTCAATGGAACCAATTAAAAATCAACTTCCTTCAAGGCTACATCATTCTTAAACTCCTTTCCTAGACACCAGCCGACCAGTTAATCTTGACTTGGTCTAACTCTTTCGAAAGTCTTGTCCTAGTGAGCTCGAATATCCTAGGGCCAATGTCTAATTGATTTTAAATTAAATGTTTAGGTTATACAATATGAAGGGTGGTGATTTATAGGTAAAGGATAGGTAATGAAATCCCCATCTTATGTTGTTTAGGGGTTATGTCCTTAAGGTGTTTCATGAGAATGCAATGCAAATCAAATAAGGTATCCAAAAAAGTTAGAAAGTTTTTAAGGTTTATTATTTATTTTTTAAAATTAATTAAATATTATGGAAAGATGTCTTTTATTTTTTTTTAGGTTATTTAAGATAGTTTGATTAAAAGAGAAGGTTAATTAGATTATGAGTTAATTTGGGAAAAGAGAAAAAGTAAATTTTTTTATATGTTAACAAGAATAGAAGGAAATTAAAAAAAAAGGCAACTAGAATGAAAAAAGCAATAAAACTAAAGAGAGCTTTAACTAAAAAATATTTTTTTATAAAATAATTATGCCTAGATCCCCAGCAATGATGCCAAAATTTGATCGCTATCATGGGTGGTCAAAAATAAAAACCTAACTCATTATTATAGCTAGGATCAGTAAGGATCGTATCATTCAGGATCAAGAATAATTATTTCTTGAAAAAATAAAGAAAGAAATAAATATTTAAATTTTTGAAATATGGATAATTGTTCAATTAAAATTAATCAATTTAAATTAAATATGAGATCGAGGGGTTTAAATGCTAAAAAGATGTCTTCAGGTTTCTAGGTAATCACAAATATAAATCATGTATTTGTTCTAATCTAAACAATCAAAATTCATATTTATTTTGAAATCTTTCAAACTAACTCTTAGTATATAATATCTTGCAGAGTATGAACCATATCTTGTTAAAATCATTGCCCGTCCCACAAGTATAGGATATCCAATAATTGAGTTGAAAAGATCCTAATAAGATATGTGAACAAAAATCCTAGAATCAACTATCTATGTTGAGCATGGACCATATCATGTTAGGATCATGATCCATCCCACCTATAGATAATTAATTTAGAAAATAAATAGAAAGGAATTGAAATGGAATTGAAAGTGTTTATTCAATTGTATGAAGAGAAAACAATTATACAAGTTAATGAAATGACACATGTACTTTCTTATAAATTGTATCTTAGTAATGCGTGGTTCCTTGATACATCTTTTTGGAGATTTGGGGCTCTATCACCATACCTCCTCTTTTGAAGAACTCTTTTTCTTTATTCCTCTCATTCTCTCTCAAAGCCTAAAACTAATTACAAAAAAAAATAAAATAAAAGATATTGGCTTCTAGCTATTGGCTCTTAGCTTGGTTCCCCCTAGGTGGAGATGTAGGAGCCTTTTATAGGTATAAGCAGATATGAAGTTTACATAATTATCAGATGTAGGACTAAACAAAAAGAATATAAGAATGGCTA
The DNA here is from genome assembly GCA_021397845.1 of Areca catechu. Classification (NCBI taxonomy): domain Eukaryota; kingdom Viridiplantae; phylum Streptophyta; class Magnoliopsida; order Arecales; family Arecaceae; genus Areca; species Areca catechu. The sequence continues at coordinate 27,284,749 of CM038042.1, read as the reverse complement.
AGATTTAGTTTTACAGTAAATCAACGGTTGGATGGGTGTGGTTAGGCTCAATCCAAGTAGTAATAGGCTTTCAATTCCTCTTCCAGATCAATTTTCAATTCCTCTACCAAATCACCGCGGCCATCACTATAGCTATTGAAGCCTCTACCATTGCAGCCGCCATCCTTCTCTAGCTTGGACAATAGCCATTCCGAACTGCACCAAGGAGAGTAGCTCATTATTGTCAGCTTTGTTGAAGCCCTCCTCCCGTGTGCATCATTGCCATTGCTGTTGCCTGATAGCTTTTATGTTGGATGTGGACGACTAGCTTGGATTAGCCTGGCTAGGAGGATAGCAACAATGGTGGTGGAAGAAACTTGGCATGTCTGGCCATGGTGATGGGCATCTCGGGAGCATCTTAGGTGATTGACAGCGGATCGGTGATAGTAAAGGAAGAGCTCGATGATGAGCTTCTTCGGTGGGTGGATGCAACGGACGGTGATTAGCATAGTGGCAGGGTGGAGAAGTAGTGGTATGGGTGACCAAACAAGGGAAGAAGATGATGTAGGATGGTGACCGGCTAGGAGAACGGTGATGTTGGTGACCAAACAATGAAAGAAAAGGTGGAGGATGGGTTCTCAAAGGCTTCTCTAGCCAGGGATGGCGGCGGCATGTTGGCGACGAGGAGGATGATCGGTGATGATGACAAACTCGAATTCAGTAGAAGAAAAATGAACAAGATCTCTTATGGTTTTTTCGATCGTGGATAAGTGCTTGGCGGGCCTTGTGATGATGGTTGAGCTCTCGGATGGTGGATGGATAGCGACGGATGTTCGGATCACCAGAAAATCATCATAAGAGGGAGATGGTCCATGAAATGGCCCCATGGATCGAGATTCATGGCCTCCATGGACCATGCCCTACTTCCATAGACCAAGCGATTGATCAACCATGGACTGGCTGCTTTAAAATCCATGCTAAAAGTAATATATTAGTTTTTTCTTAATTCTAGATCCATTCAAACTTTGATTTGAGTGTTGTTTGAACAGTTGGATTCCAAAAATTGAGCTCTTTCCAACCATAGACTCATTTTCTATGAGATACTGATAAAAATATTAATTTTTAATAAATATAAATTAATTGATATATATTTTAATGCTTAAGTTAGGATATTGAATAGACTTATTAGTGGTTGTGCTCAGATGCTTAGGGAGGACATGATGGGCAAAGCAGGGAAGATGGTGGTGAGGGTAGGCATGCATCATCTCAAGCCATGGTAGGGGAAAGACAACCAGTGGTCTCAATAGGGGGGAGTCTTAGGCCGAGAGGCGACAGCGGTGAGCGGTGGCCTTCGACGAAACTAGTGGCAAGCTGTAGCTCGGCCTAGTTACGGCTCGAGAAAGATAGGGATGAGGAAGAAGGGGGCTCAGCAGTTAAAAATAGTGAAGCAGAGGTGGCGCGTGGTGGTGATAATGGGCATGCCAGCATCATGGGATAGTTACGGGCAGTGAGGCAACTAAATAAGGAAAATGATCCTTGGAACAGGGCTGTGGACCAAGGATATTGGCTACCATGGACTGCTCAGTATTTCTATAAATCAAGCGGGTCATCCACCATGGACCAGTTACTTTAAAATCCACCCTAAACTTGATTATATTGGTTTTTCCTTGATTTTAAGCTTGTTTGAACTCTGATGTGAGTGCCATTTGAGCCATTGGATTTCAAAAATCAAACTTTTTCTATCTATGGACTTCTTTTCTGTAAAACACTAATAAAAGTATCAATTATTAAAAAATATAGATTAATTAACATATATTTTAATGCTTAAATTGGGATATTTAATAGACTTATCAATGGCTTACGTCTAAACATGAACATTTCGAATGGGCACATGAAGGTAGTCTTTTCTTGGTCTGTAGGGAATACTGGGACCTGGTTATATCCTAAATATCTTTCCGGGAAATAAAAAAAAAAGTGTCCAACCATCGTTTCAAGATTTGGACACACACTCGCCAACCAATTTTTATACAAGTAGGAATTAGGTTACCCTTATCATTCTCTACTATAGTAATACCTAACTTCTTAGGTACTACCTTGATTGGATTGACCCATTAATTGTTCAAAATCAGGTAGCTAATACTAGCATCAAGCCATTTTATAACTTCTTTTTTTATAACTTCTCGCATATTCGGATTCAACCTTCATGCATGTCCCTATATGGCTTGACTTTAGCCTCACAATAAATTTGATGCATGCAAATAGAAGGATCGATGCCCTTTAGATCAACAATCATCCATCCAATGGCTCTTTATGCTTTTTAAGCACTCCTACAAGTTGGTTTTCCTGATCAATGGTTAGGTCAGATGCTATGATTATCGAGAGGATATCATTGGATCTGAAGAATGAATATTTTAGCATAGTAGGAAGAGGCTTTAACTTTAGGATAGGTGATGCTTCCAAGGATGGTATTAGAGGGCTCGATTATATCAGTAGTTATTCATACTTTACAGTCCAGGAGGGAGTGGTACTAACATTGGGTGGCTCTAATAATGCATTTACATTTTTAGTATATCCATCAATATTAAAATCATCCACTTCGAAATGTGTTGGGCATGCCTGCAAAGGGTCTGAGTCGAGCAAGGTTGGGGTCTTACTTCTATAACCTCCTCTAGCATGTTTACCTCGTTATGATCATACATAGGTAGTCCCTGAGTTTCATTAAAATATTTAACCTCACCTTCTTATTTTTGAAAGACACATCCATAACCCCGATCCTACAATTTATACAAGCATTAGCTGTTGCTAGGAATGGTCTACTTAGGATGATGGATATTAGGCTGGGGTTACTACTAGATTCCATGTCCAATACAAGAAAATCAACAGGAAAGTATAATTCATCTACTTTAACCAAAACATCCTCTAGAATTCCATGGGGTACCTTAATTGATCAGTCTACTAATTATAGGGTCACTACTATGGGTTTCAATTCTCTAAATCAAAATAGGTCATACACTAAGCTTGGGAGAAGGTACTTTAACCAAAACATCCTCTAGAATTCCATGGGGTACTTTAACCAATCAGTCTACTAATCAGAGAGGCCGAGGCCGAGCCATCAGGACCAGTTGTTACACCTCCTCGAGTTGGACCAGCGTTAGAGCCTGACCCGGTGACTCCTGTAGCTACCCCTTCTGCTCCTCCTCCATCTTCTAATGGTACATCATTTGAGGAGCACACTCGCCAGCAGTACATAGACCAAGGAGTGAGATGGTCAGACTGGGAGTCCGAACCACACAGCTCAGGATTGAGATAGAGAGCCTTCGAGCTCATACTACAGTGAAGCATGCTGATCTTCGCAGGACTATGGAGGCCGGTTTCACCCATATTGAGGAGATGCTAAGATCTCTATTATCATCAAGGACATCTGGTCCAGCTGATCCTCTACCTCCTCCACCCTCTGCTGATGATGGTTATGATGATTCCCAGGGTGGCGATGGTGGTGATGGTGCTGATGGTGGTGATGGTGCAGACAGAGGCTTAGATTTTTCTGGTGAAGGCAGTACGGATGGCAGTGTAGACCTAGCTGGGTGATATCAGATGGTCAGCAAAGATACTCAGACACCAGCTACTCCTGAGATTCCTTCTCCAGTTGATGAGATTGTTTTCACTCCTGATTTTGTGACACCAAATGAGCTACTTCCTTCCCTGTCGACCAGATCATCCAGGGTTGTACCCGCATATGGACCTTCTACCCGGACTAGGAGTCGTAGGGTTCTAGAGCCACCTAAGGTCCTTGTACCTAGGTCCAGGATCAATGCCCCCATTAGCTTTGAGCTTCCATCTGATGAGGAGTAGCCTCATAGATGTTTATCTAGTAGCTTGTTGATTTTATATTTAGTTGTTGTATTAGCTTACATGCTTATATCACTATACTTGTTTGCTTTATGTATCTTGTATCATGTTTCAGATTTGCTGTATCTCTGACAGCACTTTTTGTAACTGAAAATATTGATTATATATATACATGTGTGTTTCAGTTTATGATCATTATTGTATCAATTACGTGATGTGCTCTTTGTATTTGTTCTAATACTCCCTACTCTATGCATTTTCTATGATATTTATTGGATTTCTTAATGATCTAATACCAGCTTTATCATGACCTAATAAATTGATTCAGGGGGAGTTTACTCCTTTTTTGTTGTATGTTGACAAAAAGGGAAGTAGTTACAAGCATTTTCTTTACCTTTTGAATTGTCTCCTAACTTAACTCCCTTAGGGAGAGAGTATGTTGATTTCAATATATATTTAGCACATCCTCTCCAATGAATTGCATTATATAAGTTTCAAGTTCATACTTATGGGATACAATGTCAAAAATTGAATTTAAATGCTTATTTACTCAAGGTTTGTCATCATCAAAAAGGGGGAGATTGTTGGCTCTGCCCTGTGATTTGATGAATAACAAAATGTTGAGTACATATTTTGTAATAATGATCAATTATAGTTATGAGTTTTCAGGAATCAAGCACCTCAAATTCTCAAAGTTAGAATATCAATTGCACACTTTGGCACAAAGCATTTTTCATGATTTAAGGAGTCCTTTCCATCAAAAAGGATACAAATGTGTTCAATTATTGTTTATATATGTTACATTTAATTTCCATTGAATATCTTTATGTTTTTGGTTTGTTTGGCACTTGATTTTGAAAATTGCAGAACCAAGTATCGATACCTAGGAGCCCAAGTGTTGACACTTCAGCATTTGGCATGCAGAAATTTTTCATGGCATGCCAAGTGTCGACACTCAGAACTCAAGTGTCAACACTTAAGTTTACAAGTATCGACTCAAGGCTTGAGACTTTTTGAAAATACTGAACTTGCCTCTAGAGAGTTTTTGTGTCAAGTATCGACACTTGAGAATCAAGTGTCGACACTTGAAAGTTCAAGTGTCGACACCTGGAAGCCAAGTGTCGACACTCAGGTTCTGACAGCCTCAATGGAATTATTTTCTGACAGCCTGATTTGATAGTTTTTAGCTCCTAACGGCTAGTTTTCTATCCCTAACAGTCTAAAATGGTTTTTTGGATATTTTCATGTATTTAAGCTTCACCAAACTCATTCATGAAGTAAGAGAAGAGAAAAAAGCAAGGAAATATCCAATAGTTAAAGACATTCTTCAAGAACTCTACTTCCAAAAGCTAAAAAGGAGAGATTCCACTGAAAAAGCCTACATTCATTTCATTTCATCTTTCCATAAGTATTCTTGAGAAGATTGCAAGACAAGTCACATCAAACAATCATCAAAGAGCTTTAAAGATTTCTCATCCACTCTAAGAAAAGAGTTTGCTTATGTGTAAATTCTTATATTCTGAATTTATTTCTGTTTGACCTAGCTTTCAAGGTCTTGAAAGTAGGTTGTAAGGTTGTTGGTGAGCTAAAACCAACTAGGGTCGACTTGTGAGCCCAAAGATAAAATAAGTGTAAAGGTTTATTGGTGAGCCTAGGTGACAAAATCAACTTAGGTTTTGACTTATGAGCCTTGAAAAACAAGTCAGCTATAATCTTTGAAGAGATTATAGTGAAAATTTCCAAGGGGAGCTTGGGGAGTGAACGTAGTTGCTTGGAGAGCACCGAACCACTATAAAATTTAGTGTTTGTGTATGATTGTCTCTCTTTAATTACTTGCACTTTATTTCCTGCACTCTATTAATTGTTTTTCTACTGCATATACTTAAGTGCATTATCCACAAACACTACACGATCGGCATATAATTGTTTTAATTTTTGAAAGATCCAATTCACCCTCCCTCTTGGGCTCCATTTCTGGGCAACAATTTATTTTCCACCAAACTCATTGGAGATAACATATAATCCAAGAGAACATAAATACTTCCAAAAGAAAATCTTCCAAAGCAAAAACTTTTAAGAGAAAAGCCAAGTTCTTAAAGAGTGTACCATAAATTCTAACCAATAGCATTCAAAACAATTATTAATGGCTTTCCAACAAGAAGATAACTCAGAGATTCCATCAAGAGCTTCATCGACTTTTATTTTGCTCTTATAGAGATTTTTTGGATTTCAAATTTCTATGCATTTTATTTTTTATGCTGTAACTAGTTTCAAGGAAATTAAAACTAGGGAATGGCTTAGCTAAGCCCAGGAATTGGATTACAAGCCTAGGATTGACTTATTGTAAGGTTATGGTTGGTGAACCTAAAGGAAAACTAATTGGGTTTAGGTTTGTGAGCTTAAAAAATAAACTGGCTATAACCTTTGAAAAATTATAGTAAAATTTCTAAGGAGTTCTTGAGGAGTGGATGTAGGTACTTAGGGTGCATTACTCTCCTCCTTCTCATCTCTTCATAAGCCTTGCATTTAGCTTTAATTTGTACATATATACTGCTTCACATACACTTCATTGGTTTTCAAATTCAACACATGCTTGTTAAAATCTTGAAAAATCCAATTCATCCCTCTCTTGGGTTGCTTTATTAGACAACAAGTGATATCAAAACTTGATACTTAGCAAAATTTGATCTAATAATCAAGAGTCAAAGGTCAAATGGTAGCCCAATTTGGTACTTATGTTGTTAAAGGGAAATTATCAAGTCGTCTACCTTCGTTCAATAGAATAAACTACATACATTGAAAAACTCGCATGCACATTTACATGCAAGCCATTGATTATAATATTTGGAAGAATATCATCAAAGAACCTCACACATCTACGGAAATGGTAAATGATGTTGCTACTCTCAAGATTAAAGATGATTGGGAAGAACAAGATATTGAACTAATTATTTATTAAATGCCAAGGCTACGAATTTGGAATATTATGCTTCAGATCCTAATGAATTTAATAAGATTTCTATATATACTTTAGCTAAAGAAATATGAGGTACACTTGAAGTTATCCATGAGAGAACTAATCAAGTGAAACAAACTAAAATTAATATACTTGTTCATACATATGAAATGTTTAGAAAGAAGCTTAATGAAACAATCACTCAAATGTATACTAGATTTATCAATTGATGTGGTGAGACCGCTGACGTGGGTAGCTGACAGGCACCACGACAAAAAAAATTGCAGCGTTGGGAGCCAATGAAACACCTCAGCCCGGGCCTTCCCCCGAGCTGAGCTGAGTTCTCTTAAGGCAACGAGCCGAGCTCCGTCCTCTGCCAGGTCGGGTCCGCTAGCTCAGGATGCCTAGGCCGGTGCCACCTTCTGCCCTCCAGAGCGAGACCCTCGGAGGTTAGAGCCCTGTGGTCGAGGTCGAGCTCAGCGCTCACCCGCCAATATGGAGCCTCTCCGAGCGCGTGCCCTCTGGATCGGGTCCACCTTCTGCCCTCCAGAGCGAGACCCTTGGAGGTTAGTGCCCTATGGTCGAGGTCGAGCTCAGCGCTCACCCGCTAATGTGGAGCCTCTCCGGGCGCGGGCCCTCTGGACCGGGTCCATCCTTTACCTTCTAGAGTGAGACCCTCGGAGGTTAGTGCCCTGTGGTCGAGGTTGAGCTCAGCGCTCACCCGCCAATGTGGAGCCTCTCCGAGCGCGCGCCCTCTGGATCGGGTCCATCCTCTGCCCTCCAGAGCGAGACCCTCGGAGGTTAGTGACCTGTGGTCGAGGTCGAGCTCAGCGCTCACTCGCCAATGTGGAGCCTCTCCGAGTGCACGCCCTCTGGACTGGGTCCGCCTTCCAGAGCGAGACCCTCGGAGGTTAGTGCCCTGTGGTCGAAGTCGAGCTCAGCGCTCACCCGCCAATATGGAGCCTCTCCGAGCATGCGCCCTCTGGACCGGGTCCATCCTCTACCCTCCAGAGCGTGACCCTCGGAGGTTAGTGCCCTGTGGTCGAGGTCGAGCTCAGCGCTCACCCGCTAATGTGGAGCCTCTCCGAGCACGCGCCTTTTGGACAGGCCCACACTTTCCCTCTTCCATCGAGGTGGCCACACGAGCTCGGAGCATCTAGACCGGAGTAAGCCCCGCCATCCTGGAACACCGACAAGCCACCCGAGGACTGCGAAATGGCGCCCCCATACCGCCATAACTACCATCCGGCCATACTCCCTGGGGGATGGGCTAGCCAAAAAGAACGAACCCCTAGGGCGGCGACCCTCAGATCGAGGCTCTGCCAAGCTTTCCAGAATGGGGCGACCGAAGGGGATGTCAAAACGAATGGAAGCTTCTCTTATCACCTGTCACACGGAATCCTGCCGCACGCGACTGCCAGCCCAGCGAAGATCCCGAGGCAAGTGCCCAACGGCCAGTTTTTAGCTACAAAAATAGTTGACACCCCCAAAAAGGGGGAAGGTAACAACAACAACCCACGAACACAAGTGTAAGCTCGGCCAAGAGGGCAAAGCGCAACTACCACCACAGCTGAAGGAAAACGAGGGATACAAGGAGAGGCGTGGAACAGGGAACCCCTCTGTCCTTGCTATCGTTCTCCCCCTACAACGTTTTCATCTTCACACACATCCTTTACTCGTAGTGCGGAGTCCATCAAGAGGGGCCCGACCAGGAGGATCTATTCCCCTGGATCATCACTGACTTGACCATTGGAGTGCCCCCACCGAAAACCCCGGCCCGGGTCACTAACCCCTGTTTCGCAGGTCCAGGAGCAGAGGACCGCCAGCCCCTGAAGGGAGCGCACTCCGGCACCGGCAGTAGCTACGGGCCATGATGATCTTGGCAGCAACAGATTGGCGCGCCAGGAAGGGGGCAGTCGAGCGAAGGATTAAGCCATTCATTACTTCGTAGGCATGCCAGGCGGAAGGATGTTGACAACCAGGGCAAGGGAGGCCTCCACCAGTTGCACGGAGGACTCCCCCTCCCGGGGTGACCCGTGTCGCCAAGAGGCGGAGCCATCCGTGCCGGTTCAGCCACCTCCGCAAGAAGCTCAACTGGCTGCACTCACCTAGTAAATGCAAGTCCTCGCCATGGCAGTGTGCCAGCTTCAGCACCAGCACCGGTCCGTGGCTACCCACCAGCAGCCAGGGACTCCGGCGGCCCACGTCGTAGCTCCCTGCGATAACCTGCGCTCCTTCCAAGGAAGGCCATCGTAGCCACGGGCCACCACCAACAACCGGGGTATCCTCCAAGCTCCGGTAAAAAGGCAATGAGCCGGCTTTGTCGATAGGGAATGCCGCTCGCCAAACCTCGATCGGGAGGTGTCCAGACCCCACCAAGATAAAAAAGGTAGGACTCCCCGCCACGGGTACCGTGCACCCACATCACCTTCTCCGTCTCCTTCGGTGGAGGTGTCCACTGATGAAGCCATCAAGCATGCGACGGAAAGGCGCCTGAAGGAACATGAATGCAAGCTGGCAGAGTTTGCTCACCAGTTTGCCAACATGCAGGGCTCCGCTAGTGAGCCAGCGAGCTACAACGCCCATCCTCCATTCTCCCAAGAAATCCAAGCGGAGCCAATTCCACACCGATTCTGGATGCCGTAGGTGGATCCTTACGATGGGACCACCGACCCCCTGGACCACCTGGAAAGCTACAGGACCCTCATGAGGGTCCAGGGGGCTACTAACATTCTTCTCTACATCGCTTTTCTTGTTACTCTCCAGAAGGCAGCCCGGGTGTGGTTCACCAATTTGGAGCCAGAAAGCATCAGCTCTTTACCCAGCTAGGGCAGAAGTTCGTGGCTCACTTCAACGCTTGCAGGAAGTTGCCACGAGAGGCAGATAGCCTCTTCTCCATCCGACAGAAGGACTGCGAGCCCCTGCGGGACTACGTGGCCCGCTTCAAGGCCACTACCTAGGAGATCTACAATCTCGAAGAGCCAGTCACCATGCTGGCACTGAAGCGAGCGCTCAGGACCTCCCGCCTGACCTACTTGCTGGATAAGAAGCCCCCCAAGACCTATTCCGAGCTCCTTCTCCGGGCCCAAAAGTACATCCTCACCGAGGAGGCAGATCGTACGAGGTAGGAGCTTGATGGAGGACCCCTGAAGAAGTCTGCCCCTGCCGAAGCATCCAAAACCTGGAAGCCAGCACCCCAGGCTTTGGGCTCCCGGAGGGACCGACCGAGATCGAGAGAGGCCCCCATTCCTGAGGGGGGTTACACCCCTCTCCTCATCCCGAGGACAAAAATCCTTATGGAGATCGAAGGCGAGGACTACCTGAGATGCCCGCCTCCGTTGAAGCCCTTCGCTGGCCATGACAAAATGAAGTACTATCGCTTTCACCGTGACCATGGCCATGACACCGAGGAATGCCACAACCTCATGTGAAAGATTGAGGAACTTATTAAGAGAGCCTACCTCAAAGGTTCATGGGGGGCAGACCTCAAGCGGAGTCCTAGGCGCTCGCTGCTCTTCCGCTAGATCCAACCATCGACAACTGCCCAACCGAGAAGCTGGTAGGCATAATCTTCTAGGGAGCTGCGCGTGTGTCCAAGTGGACCAGGGGGCAGGGGACTCTGAGAATGTACTCCCCTTTATGAGGGAAGGGGAAGACGGGGAAAAAATGTAAATAATGATGCCATGGTCATCGAGATGACGATCACGAAGCACCTTGTAAAGCACATCATGGTTGATAGTGGAAGTTCCATAGATGTGCTTTTTTATGATGCCTTCATTAGGATGAATCTCTCCTCCGATCAGCTTAAGCCCATGCACACACCCCTTGTTGATTTTACGGGCGATTCTGTAAGGGTAGTAGGAGAAATCACTCTCCCGGTCACTGCCAGAACCCCATCTCGGCAGAGCACCATCATGATGACTTTCATGGTGGTAAGGCTCCCTTCTGCCTACAACGTGATATTGGATTGACCTGGGCTCAATTTGCTTGACGTCGTTGTCTCCACCAAGAGGCTACTTGTACAGTTCCCAACCCCCTACAGTGTCGGGAAGATGAGGGGAGCACCCCAGCTAGTGCAACATTGTTTCCAAACCCTCCCTGGGGCCAAGGTCCCTCAGGACGACCCCAGTGCGAATGACCTCGACCAAAGGGCCCAAGACCCCAGGGGAGGCCCGGTCGAGCACCTACTTTCTTACCTGCTCGGGGATGATCCCACGAAGATAGTGCAGATCGGAGCCCAGCTGCCCGAGGAGGAGAGGGCCCAACTGCTAGAATTCCTGCGGGTGAATGCAGACGTGTTCGCCTGTACGACGGTGGATATGCCAAGTATCCCTCCTGACATCATTACCCACAAATTGAGTGTCGACCAAAAGTACAAACCAGTTCGGCAGAAGAAGAGGAGTTTCACCCCGGAGAGACGGGCGGCTATCAAGGAAGAAGTTGATAAACTCCTAGCTGCCGGTTTCGTTCGAGAGGTCCAATACCCAAACTGGCTGGCGAATGTAGTGATGGTCAGGAAGAATAATGGCAAGTGAAGGATTTGTGTCAACTACACCGACCTTAACAAAGCTTGTCCGAATGATAGCTTCCCTCTTCCAAAGATCGACCAGTTGGTGGATGCCACCTCTGGCCACCGGCTGCTCTCCTTTATTGATGCGTTCTCCGGGTACAATCAAATCTGCATGCATCCAAAAGACGAGGAGCACACCGCCTTCATCACCGACCAAGGAACATACTGCTACAAGATGATGCCTTTTGGTCTGAAGAATGCAAAAGCCACCTATCAGCGCTTGGTCAGCAAGGTCTTCAAGGACCAAATAGGCCATAATATGCAAGTGTATGTAGATGACATGCTCGTTATGAGCAGGTCGGACTCAAGCCATGTAGCTGACCTCGCCGAGTCCTTCCATAACCTACGGCAACATCAGATGAAGCTGAACCCGGCGAAGTGTGCCTTCGGGGTGGCAGCAGGAAAATTTCTCAGCTTCGTGGTCACCCAGAGGGGCATCGAAGCAAACCCGAAGAAGGTGCAGGCCATCATTGACATGGAACACCCGACCTCAAAGAAGTAGGTCCGGCGCCTGACGGGACGTGTCGCCGCCCTTAGCAGATTCATCTCGAGGTCGGTCGATCGTTGCTTGCCATTTTTCAAGGCACTACGCAAAATGAACGACTTCGCCTGGACCGAGGAGTGCAAGACGGCCTTCGAGGAGCTGAAGAACTTCCTCGCCTCCCCCCATTGCTCTCCAAGCTAGAGGAAGGAGAAGAGCTCTTGCTGTACCTGATGGTTACACCAGGAGCTGTCAGCTTGGTCCTCGTTTGCACAAATGAGGATAAATCTCAAAAGCCGGTGTACTACACCAGTAAAATCCTCCGCAACACGGAGATTAGGTATACTCACTCCGAGAAACTCATTTTTGCACTGATAATGTCTGCTAAGCGCCTCAGGCCCTACTTCCAAGCACACCAAATAGTGGTCATGACGGACCAGCCGCTGAGGACCATCCTCACCCAACCCGAGACATCCAGGAGGTTGGCTAAGTGGTCCCTGCTGCTCAGCAAATTCGACATAGCGTACCGACCGAGATCTTCACAAAAGGTCCAAGTCTTGGCCGACTTCATGGTCGAGTGCACCGGGTTCGTCGAGGAGCTAGAGCAGACAGCAACGGAACCCGGGCCAAGAGAAGAGCCCTAGATCCTCCACGTAGATGGAGCATCCAATTCTGGCAGGAGCGAAGTAGGCCTCAACCTAACCAATAGCGATGGGGTTGTGGTGGAATGCGCCCTCCGCTTCAAGTTCGTCGCAACTAATAACCAGGCAAAGTGCAAAGCACTCCTCGCGAGCCTGAGAGTCTCTTGTGAGCTGGGTGTGCGGGATTTGAAAGTCTTCACCGACTCCCAATTGGTTACCGGACAAGTCTCCAGAGAATATGAAGCGAGGGATGCCTAGATGATGAAGTACCTGGAGCAGGTCCGCGCAAGCACGGCGGGCCTCAGATGCTTCGGTATCTTCCACATCCCCCGAGGGGAGAATGCACGCGCGGACGCGCTGTCCAGGCTCGCGACCTTGCTGGACTTGTCGCTGGGATGCGCCTACATCGAGTACCTTGAAAGTCCCAGCTACGAGAGCTTGGTAGAGGTACATCAAGTCACCCCCGAGCTGAGCTGGATGGACAAGAATGTCCGGTACATCACTGACGGCACCTTGCCCGAAGATCGCGCAGAAGCTGCCCTTGTCAAGAAAAAAGCCTTCCGGTTCGTCCTGATGGAGGGCCAGCTCTACCGCCGATCTTACTCCTACCCACTCCTGAGATGCCTCAGGCCCGTCGAGGCAACCTTCGTGCTCCAAGAGATACATGAAGGCCTCTGCAGGAACCACGTGGGAGGGAGGATACTGGAATATAAAGCTCTCCACCAGGGGTACTTTTGGGAGACCATGAGGGAGGACACGACCGACTTCGTGAAGAGGTGCGACAAGTGCCAGCACCACGCAAATATACAGCACTAACCGGTGACGCCGATCTCCCAACTCTCAACCCCTTGGCCTTTTGTCCAGTGGGGAATGGATATCTTGGGACCATTTTTCCCAGCACCAGGGCAGCGAAAGTTCCTGCTGGTGGCAATCGACTACTTCACCAAGTGGGTCGAAGTAGAGCCACTAGCTCGGATCGCAAAAGCCAATGTCCACCAGTTCTTCTGAAAGTTAGTCATTTGCCGCTTTGAGCACCCCCGTTGTATCATCACCGACAACGGGCGACAGTTCAATAATCACAAGTTCGAAGGATTCTGCGCCAAGCACGGCATCCAGCACCGGTTCACCTCAGTGGCTCACCCTTAAACAAATGGAAAAGCCGAGGTGACTAACCGGACCATCCTCCAAGGACTCAGGACTAGGCTGAACCAAGCTAAGGGCAGATGGGCGGAAGAAATTCCAAGTGTCCTGTGGGCCTACCACACGACGCCCAGAACGGTAACCAACGAGATGCCTTTCAGCCTTGTCTTCGATGCCGAAGCGGTCATCCCAGTCGAACTTGGTGTGCCCACGTTGCGGGTGCAACAGTACGACGAAGCACGGAACTCGACACACCTCCTGCTCAACCTGGACCTTCTTGAAGAGGCGAGGGACAAAGCCCACCTGCGGATGGCGGCCTACCGATAACGAGTGGCCCGGTACTGCAACGCTCGCATCAGGCCAAAATCTTTCAAACCCGGAGACTTGGTGCTGCGGCGGGCAGAGGTGTCTCAGCCCAGAGAGTGTAGGGCCAAGTAGCTCCCATTAACGCCTCGAGCCTAGCTCCAAGGTGCCAAAGACCTGAGCCAAGCCCTCAGGCAACCCCTGGACCCGAGCCTAGCTCCACGTCCAGGAAGGCCTCGAGCCTAGCTCCAAGGCAATCAAGTCCGGTAACCCTTTTCTCTGATCTCCCCACTCGAAAAGAAGACAAGAGGGGAAGGAAAGAAAGAGAACAAGAGGGGAGCCCGGCAAGAACCCTCTTCTTTGATCTCCCCACTCGAAAAGAAGATGAGAGGGGAAGGAAAGAAAGAGAACGAGAGGGGAACCCGGCAAGAACCCTCTTCTCTGATCTCCCCACTCGAAAAGAAGACGAGAGGGGAAGGAAAGAAAGAGAACGAGAGGGAAACACGGCAACAACCCTTTTATCTGATCTCCCCACTCCAAAAAAAAAAAAAAGGGAGAGAAGAAGAAGAAAAAAGGAGTGGGGAAGGAAAGAAAGAGAACCAGAGGGGAACGAGCCGCCAGCTCTCAGTCATCAACGTCCCCGAGCCCAGCTCCAGGATGCCAGTCCAAGACCGGAGCTCAGATCTCGGCCGAGGGACCTTCGAGCCACGCAGCTCTCAGTCATCAATGTCCCCGAGCCTAGCTCCAGGATGCCAGCCCAAGACCAGAGATCAGATCTTTGGCCAAGGGACCCTCGAGCCATGCAGTTCTCAGTCAACAGCACCTTCGAGCCCAGCAGCTCTCAAGTGCCATCAACTTGCACCCAGCTTGCCGACGTTGAGGTCTAACAACTCAACCCTGGACAAGGTGAGGCCCTCCTCTCTGATCTCCCCACTCATCGAAAGGAAGGAGAAAGAAAAAGGGGAGTGAAAGAAAGAGAGAAAGATAGAAAGAACCAGATAGAGAAAATGGTTGCAAGAAAGCTAAGCTTCATTGATTGAATATCAAGTACAAGCATCCTGCGGGCCCCCGACATGCTGGGTGGCCCTGCCAAATACAGAAAAAAAAAGAGAAAAGACATGGTACAAAGGGGGTAAAAGCAACTACTGCCCGGCCGGACCGTCGGGCTGGGAGTCTCCATCAGCAGGGACTTCCGGCTGCGCGGCTCCAGGTTCAGATGGCACGGCCTCGACCTTGACTAGCGCAGGAGACTCGGGAGCAACGGCCTCCTCAGCGCCCGCCTCCTGATCTGAAGTGCCAGGATATTCGAGGTGGCTACGGCTCTCGATCGAGACGAACCCCTCAACCAAGCGGCGCAGGTATATGAAGCCCTTAAAGAAGGAGTCCGACACCGTCTGATGGATCTCGACGAGGAAATCCTCCGAGGCCCTATACCTTGCAACCCCTGCTTAGCTTCCTTTCTTGCTGCGGCCACCTCGTGCCTGGCATCCGTAGCTGACCTGGCTGCCCTCTAGGCCATGGCCGACTTCTCCTTCTCCATCACCAGCTGGGCTTGGAGGGATTGGGTGATCCCCTTCTGCCAGGCCGCCTCGGTGTTGAACACGCCCAACTGCTGCTCGGCATCGGCGAGCTCCTCGGCCTTCTTCCTCGATTGCCCCTGCTCGCGGTCGAGGCACTCCTGGAGCTCCTTCGCTTGCCCCTCAGAGTCGGCGAGCAGCTTCTCGAGATCCTTGACCCATCGGTCAAGCGCCCCTTCGGAGTCGGTCCTCATCTTCAGGTCAGCCTGCAACGACGCAATCTCGATCGCCTGTCGCTGCTCAGCTCGCTCCCAATTTTGGCAGCAGCTCCTGATGAAAAGGGCCTTGACACCCATCTGCATCATATGGGAAGTTCAAAAGAAAAAAGGAGAGAGAACAAAAAAAAAGGGAAAAAGAGAGAGTGAAGTTGCTTACCGTGTAGAGATGGGGAAATATACTATCAATCACAGTCTCAACCGGTAGGCCATCCATCTCCTCCCGATTGCATGGCTGAATGGAGAAATCCATCATGCGAGCAGCTAAGGCATGGTTGTCGGCCAAGGAGCTCTCTGGCCCCAGCTTGAACAGGAGGCGGTGCCTAGCCTCATCCCTCCTACTCTCTTGGGGAGCAGGTGCGCCCGTCCCTCCGATGGTAGGACCCCCAAGAACTGGTCGGGGGCCCGGTGCCATCGCGGTTGGAGCCCCCATCACAGGAGAAGCTCTAGTACGGGCCTCTCTCCCCTCGGCCTCGACTATCCTCGGACCCGAAGAGCGGGGCGGCGCGACACTCACAACAGCGTCAACCTGGACGGTCACCTCGCGCTCCAGAGCGGGGAGTTCGGCCTGTGGCCTAGTCCGCCCCTTGGCCTCCTTCCCCCTTGGGGTGGCTGGCGCGGCGGAGGCATACACCGGCACGCCTTCAACCTGGGCCTGCCTCGGGGGAGGCTCAGAGGCCATCTCGATGGGCGGCCTCTTCCGAGAGATCGGCGATGGGTCACCCTCCGAGAAGCTCATCCCTGCGCACAGAGGCCAAATGGGTTAGCCCAAAGTGAAGAAAAGGAAAAATACATATAGAGGAAGGAATTGAACTCACCCGACCCCGTCGATGGGTTTAGCTTGGCATCAGAAAGGTTCTGCTCAGATAGCAGGACCTCCAAAGAGGGGATCTGGGCGGTGCGAAGCTGCTCGTAGTCCTCCTGATCAGCTACATCAACCGTGGAGACCTGATTAGGAGACCGGTCCGGCTCGCTCCAGGCCCAGTCGACCCCCTCGACATCCACAAAGAAAAATTTACTCTTCCACCCTTTGATGGAAGAGGGGAGCTCGAATCTTATGCCCTTCGGGCGAGAAGACAGGGACCACCACCCGTCCTCGGTCGGGTGGCGTTTAAGGATAAAAAATGTCCTGAACAAGGAGAACCGGGCGACGAACCCGTGGACATGGCAGTGTACGATGAAGGAGAAGATGACCCTGATGGCGTTCGGCACCAGCTGTGCGGGAACTAAGCGATAGTTTCTCAGAACAGATAGGAAAGGGGTGAAAGAGAAATCGGAGACCCCCGCAGAAGGTCTCCTCATAAAAGGCGAGACGGCTCGGGCCACTGGAAGTGACCCGTTCCCCGGGGCTGGGGATCATGAGCCGAACAGAAGATGGGATGCCATAGGCATCCCGGATGGCTCCCAGCTCCATGGCGGAAATAGTCGAAGCGACCTCGTCCGGACCTGTTGACCGGACAGACTCAGGAGCTGGTTCGAGCAGGAAAGGAAGACAGGTAGGACGAGAAGAAGCCGCCCCCGGCTCCCTAACAAACTCGGGGGGGCATGAAGGGCCAGTCTACTGCTAATCCTAAACTGTGTCCCCTCCGACTCCTCATTGGAGGAGGAGAGCACTATCCCTTGGATGGAAGGATCGGGACGAGACATAATGCAAAGATAGCCTAAGAAGGAGGAAGACTAGACTCAGAAGAAGAAGCCTACCCCAAAGGGAAGGGGGGAAGAAGGACAGGGCCTGGTTCCCTAGAGAAGAGAAGAACGAAAGCGGATCGTGGAGAAGGAAGGGTCCGGGTACTGCAACAAGCGCAAAGGAATTGGAAGGATGGGGGTTTTGGGTAAAAATTTTCCTTTCGCTTCAAATGGGCCCATCAAATCCGCACTGTCATGACCCCCTCGCCAACGGATTCGCACCACGTGCTGCCATCGATGAAAAGGGCATCCCAGCCGCTCAGAATTCTGTACCCACATTAACTACTCCTCGGACATGGCCACGTGGCACCTCCGCACTGGCCGGCAGGGCCATCCCTCGAAGCGCCGGCAACCACGGCCATCATTGCATCGAATTTTTGCCTTTCCACATCAGCGTCACCATTACTCCCTTCGGCCCGAGTGCCGCGCACTAACGAGCCTCGGGAGTGGGGGGCAAATGATGTGGCGAGACCGCTGACGTGGGTAGCTGACAGGCGCCACGACAAAAGAAACTGTAGCATTGGGCGCCAATGCAACACCTCAGCCCGGGCTGTCCTGCCGAGCTGAGCTGAGTTCCCTCAAGGAAACGAGCCGAGCTCCGTCCTCCGCCAGGTCGGGTCCGCTAGCTCGGGATGCCTAGGCTGGAGCCGCCTTCCGCCCTCCAGAGCGAGACCCTCGAAGGTTAGAGCCCTGTGGTCAAGGTCGAGCTCAGTGCTCACCCGCCAATATGGAGTCTCTCCGAGCGCACACCCTCTAAACCGGGTCCGCCATCCGCCCTCCAGAGCGAGACCCTCGGAGGTTAGTGCCCTGTGATCGAGGTCGAGCTCAGCACTCACCCGCCAATGTGGAGCATCTCTGAGCACACGCCCTCTGGACCGGGTCCATCCTCTGCCCTCCAAAGCGAGACCCTCCGAGGTTAGTGCCTTGTGGTCGAGGTCGAGCTCAGCGCTCACCAGCCAATGTGGAGCCTCTCCGAGCGCGCACCCTCTAGACCGGGTCCGTCCTCTGCCCTCCAGAATGAGACCCTCGGAGGTTAGTGCCCTGTGGTCAAGGTCGAGATCAACGCTCACTCGCCAATATGGAGCCTCTCCGAGCCCACGTCCTCTGGACCGGGTCTGTCTTTCGCCCTCCAGAGCGAGAACCTCGGAGGTTAGTGCCCTGTGGTCGAGGTCGAGCTCAACGCTCACTTGTCAATGTGGAGCCTCTCCGAGCGCGCGCCCTCTGGACCGGGTCCGTCATCTGCCCTCCAGAGCGAGACCCTCCGAGGTTAGTGCCTTATGGTCGAGGTCGAGCTCAGCGCTCACCCGCCAATGTGGAGCCTCTTCGAGTGCGCGCCTTCTGTACCGGGCCTGCACTCTTTCCTCTTCCATCGAGGTGGCCACACGAGCTCAGAGCATCCAGACTGGAGCAAGCCCCGCCATCCTTGAAAACTGATGAGCCGCCTAAGGACTGCAGAACGGTGCCCCCCATACTGCCATAACTACCGTCCGGCCGTACTCCCTGGAGATGGGCTAGCCAGAAAGCACGAACCCTTAGGGCGGCGACCCCCAAATCGAGGCTCTGCCAAGCTTCCCGGAATGGAGCAACCGAAGGGGATGTCAGAACGAATGGAAGTTTCCCCTACCACATATTAGGAAAGGCGTCTCGCCCATGGCACGGAATCCTGCCGCACGCGCCTGCCAGCCCAGCGAAGATCCCGAGGCAAGTGCCCAACAGCTAGTTTTCAGCTACAAAGAACAGTCGACACCCCTAAAAAGAGGGGGAAGGTAACAACAACAACCCACGAATACAAGCGCAAGCTCGACCAAGAGGGCAAAGCGCAACACCACCACAACTGAAGGAAAATGAGGGATACAAGGAGAGGCGATGGAACAATGAACCCCTCTGTCCCCGCTATCGTTCTCCCCCTGCAATGTTTTCGTCTTCACACATATCCTTTACTCCTCCTAGTGCGAGTCCATCAAGAGGGGCCCGACCAGGAGGATCTGTTTCCCTGGATCGTCACCGACTTGACCGTCAGAGTGCCCTCGCCGGAAACCCCGGCCCGGGTCACTAACCCCTGTTTCGCAGGTCCAAGAGTAGAGGACAGCCAACCCCCGAAGGGAGCATACTCCGGCACCGGCAGTAGCTACGGGCCACGATGATCTTGGCGGCATATGAATACTATTAATAGCTTAAAAAAGTTTAGGTAAATCTTATTCTAACCATGAGCTTGTCAACAAAATTCTTAGTTTTCTTCCAACTTCACATTAGGATGCAAAGGTCACCGCTATACAAGAGGCCAAAATTCTTAACATTCTTCTTCTTGAGCAACTCCTAGATTCATTTATAACCTATAAGTTTGCCTTGAAGAAAAAGAGTGAAGAAAATGAAAGGAAAAAAAAAAAACCATCACCTTCAAGTTAACTACAACGACAAAAGAAAGAAGCTAGCGATGACTCAGACGAGGAAGATGAAGATGATGACATGGCTCTCATCTCATAATTAGAATAAAATGATGACATGAGGAAAAAGAAGCATGGCTACAAAATGAAGTCTTATAAAGGAGAACCAAGCAAAGAAAAAGGAGAAGCTACTATATGCGTAAATGGTGACAATTTTATTTTTGAAGTAATTTTCAAGAACAACCTTGAATTTTGAAAAAATGCTGTATAAATTAGATTTATGGGATAAAACTAAATATATTTTGAGAAATAATGAACAAAAATGACAAAATAACGAAATCCATCAATCAAAATAGTTGGTACCGGTTCCCAAATATTAGTGTAAATTAAATCTAAGGTAAAACGACTTTTAAGAGTAAATGTATTGAAGGGAAGCTGGTGAACCTTATTCCAGAGACAAGATGCACATGAAAATGATTCTAAATTGCTAGGAGAAAAGGAAGCTGAACTTGATTTAAGCAAAGACTGAAATACGTGAATTGATGGGTGACCAAGCCTATTATGCTATGCAGACACTGGAATTCTTGAGCTAGTTAATGCCAATGAAGGAGAAGAGCTTACTTTATTGGGCTCCGACCACTCATAGACGTCATCTTTATTCTAACCATCAAATAGCACCCCCCTGTGTTGAGATCCTTAACGAAAAAATGAAATGGAAAAATTCGATGGATGTTTGAATGGTTTTACAAAATTTGGCAACAGAGATGAGATTTTTTCTCATAGGAGGCACACATAGAACATTAGATGGAGAAAAAGATTATGAGGAAGGGCCAAGTTTGGTTGAACCTGTACGTGTAAGGTTCAAGCCTGTGCCATCACCAACAAGAATCTCATCAGGTCCACTGTTTTCAGAGTGGAGTGATAGGTTGCTAAGGTCACTCGAGACGTGATGCAAGGCTGCAGGGTCTACTATCCAACCTTGAGTGTTCGAGTGATTTGAGGATGTGTAGTTTGAGGTAGCATCTTGAATGGGAGATATACGTGCTCTCGAGCATCTCTTGGCAATATGGCCAAAATGATCACATAATTGGCATTTGGGATTTCGACAATGTTGATTACCGGGGCCTTGATTTGAATTATAGAATCTTTTATTGTGAGACCCTTGCCATTGATATCGAACCAAGGGTCTGGATTGCGAGTATAACCAGAGAAATTATGATTGAAAGTGTTCCTAGGATTACCCTGGTCCCGATTACTTTCATTGGAGCGATTTGTGTAGTTCGCAGTAATTGCAGGTCTTTCATTGTGACCCTCTTCCTATCTTTGAAAATCGTCATAGTCAAAAAGTTTGTCATAGAACTCTTTGAAACTAATGACTGACTCATGAGCTCTTGGCTACAGCCAATTCTTTAAATTTTGCTCTGATTCCATCAAGGATGTGGATCATGATTACTATTGTAGATGATCAAAAATAATTTATCAATTCAACTCTATAACTAGGATAAATCAGAATCGTATTCTTAGAAATCAGTTTTTAAGTAGGATTTTGTTATAATATTAAATAAATTACAAAAACTACAAAGATGAATGATTGAGAATATATTTATAACAAGAAATTAAAATTAAATTAAATTGCAAGAAAGTGATTAAGCAAAATAAAAAAATATCTTGAATTTTGATTCAGTTTTTAGTATTATATTAAGTATTTATTCAATATGTAATTATTAAATTATGATTGATCCATAAGTATATCCTATCTTGCTGGATACAGATCTTGATCTACTCCTATATAGTCATAGGCTATTCAAAATTTTTAATCATAAAATAAAATTTTCTATAATCATATTCCAAATATAACCTATCTCGCTAAGCATGAATATATCTTTGGATTATGACTCATTTCTAAGTAGTGATAGGCTATTCTAAAATCTAATTATAGTCTAGATATGAAAAGCAAAACTTGAAGTATCAAAAAATAATTTTATTTATGAAAAATAAATCATTATAATCAAGTACTAATTATATAAAAAATTATTAAATACAAATACTAAAAATCTCATCTATTTTTTAAAAACGAAGCTCCTTAACTGTGCATGATCTTTCTTTCCTTTTCCTCTATGCAAGACTTTAAAGAAATTCTAGGAGTTGATACCTCAAGGTGAAGGTATAGAAGCCTTTTTATAGATGTTAGGAAGAGAGAGGCATTTGTATTTTTTCGATGTGGGATTAAAAAAAGAATCATAAATGATCATGATTTATTTGTTAAGAGATATATGATTTGATCGGAGAGTGGCCAAATAGAAAAATCCCAATCAAAATCATGTTAGAAATCCTTTTAAAATCTCTACCAATCCTCTTTTGACTGCCTTGAAGCTTTATAGCCATTGGATGGATATCCAATGCCCCTAAAATCATTGCATCACTCTTGAGCCCAAGCGGGCTTACTTCTGGCCATTGGATCAGACTTCAGAGATGCTGTGGATCATTGGATGGCATGAAATACGGTGTTAAACATGTTGTAAATCCTTCAGCCAGTCAGGTGTTTTTCTAACTGTTAGATTGTGTCACAGATCGCCTGTCGGCCGTTGGCTTGTGTGCTATGGCCACTGGAAGGAGTCCTCAAACTGGTCCCTTGCTTTGGACCGAAGAAAACAACTGCTAGCCATTTCGATTGGCAAACAAACAAAACCAAACCAGCGCTCCCCTAAAGTGCAATAAATGCTCGGTCGACTTTTGTGATTTGCAGATAGTGAACGATGAAATGATTTTGTTCCGGAGCAGTTACAGAGAAAAATTATAAAACATTAAACTATGATTACAACCGAGACAAAGAAAAATTATAAAACATTAAACTATGATTACAGCCGAGACAAAAAAACCACCCGCTATCCCATTGTACCATACAAATTTCATTTAAAATAAATTTCAAGAGAATTTGGATATGAATTTATACTGAAATTGGACTTTGGACTTTGTTCGCCATTTAGGATCCATTTTAAATTCGATTTATATCCAATTTTCTTCTTTTTATCCAGCAAATTGAACTCTCTATATTGACAAATATTTTTTTACAAAAAAATAAATAAAAATATTAATTTTAAAAAATAAAAATAAATTAATTTATTAATCAATACTTTTATATATATATTTAATATACTTATTATATTTCCAACTTGAACTTTGTCCATCCCCAAATAAAATAGATAAATTAGTAATATGTATAAATTTATCCTTAAATTGAAAGTTATCCTAGACATTCCTGAAGATAGCTAATACCTGGCCAGACTATGAAGAGGTATTTCATTGGATTATTAATTTAACCCAATTAGTGGTCAAATGAAGCATATAAAAATTTCTAGAATTTTTCTTTCACCAACTTTCCACTTCACTTTTTGAGTCCTCTAACTTGTTATGGATTTGGTATAAAGTCTTCTTGCAATTTAGTCCCCTTATTCTTTTTCTTTTATTTTAAGTAGAGTCCAGTACAATGTCTTAACCTCTTAAGCATTGGCATCCTTACCTTTTAATGCAAAACACAATACTTGTTTAGGCGAAAGAGCCCGGTTACTTAGTGATGCACTATTTTTCAATAGATCTCTTGACATCCCAACTTTTGATGCAAACCATAATGCTTTCTTAGGCTAAGGGACTCGGTTACTCAGTGAAAGTTCAAGAAAAACTACAAGGTGGGACTGATTCTTTAACAGGTCTCTTGATATCCCCATCTTTTGATGCAAACTACAATGCTTAGACGAAGGAGCCTGGTTACTCGGTGAGACAATAACAAAATCATTTTTTTTATTTTATTTTTTCAAATTTTAATGAGGACTTTTGCATATCTTGACCTTTCTATCCATATTCCTATGAAATAGATTTTTTATTGAGATCAATGGTTAGAAGGTTCTAGAATTGCTCTAAATTTTTTTTGTTCTAAATCCTATCATTTATTGAGTTTTCTTAATAATTTATCTCTCGGTATCTCTAAAATTAACTAGACCATTAATCATGTATTGATTAGGGTGCCTATTTAATTTTAAATTGAGACAAAATTTGAGTATATAAAACTAATTATTTTTGCCCCTACTCAAGGACTTAATTAGTTTTCCTCCCCACAACTTAATTGGCATTATCCTCAATAGAGAAAGAAAATAAAAGGTGCAATAGATAAAAAGGATAGGAAAGAATACACCTGATTTAATATACTTGCGGTCTTGCAGGGGTCTCCAAATGTCCTTGATGATTTAGTTCTCGCTCCAACCTATCAATTTTCAAAAAAAAAAAAGTAAACAGCTAAAAAGATAAATTAAGTTCAAAAATTAGGTTACCTTCTAGGAGCGCCAAGTTTAAAGGTTTCAGCTAAACTAAATGGATCTTTTAAATTATTTCAATTAATATATCCACTAAATTATTGGGTACACTTACCTATGGTCGATGGTTTGATAAAGTTCAATCAGTATTATTTTGCATTAGATTTCCTTGGTATTCTTTATATGCACATACATGATGTATCTCTCGAGAATTGGTAATAGGAGGTGGCTTAGATTATAGGGTAGGTATTATTTCTAATGTGGGAGGCTAGGTTGATACTCGAGGACTTTATAAATTTCTCATGCTTTGGCATCCATGGTAGATCTAATAGGTCACTTAGCTTCTCTATGTTATCAATTCTAGTGCAATTCAAAAATCTCTATGAAGTATCCTTAGTAAAGTTTTTAGAACTATCTTGCTTCAAGATTGTAATACTTAGTTTTGGAGGTAATACTTGGGTTGCGTAGTCCATTATTGGATAGTGATTGTCCCTCTAATAGCTTCATCATATTCATTTTGTACACCTATAATATAGGTTTCCTGGTTAGAGGTTACTTTAGGTTCTAAGAATGGATCTTGTAATATAACTAGGAGTAGCTTTTGTTCCAATGTAGGTTGAGTCTCTAATAAAGGAGCTATTGGTGTATTGGAGGGAGGGAGATATTAAATCATATTTCATGATCGATGGAGGAGTGGAATTGGGTGGCTCTGATGTGTATTCACTTCTTCCATATACACATCTATGTCAAAGCTGTCTATATCAAAATAAGTAGATAGGCTTGCAGAAGGTCTTGTGAGGGTATGGTAGGGGTGGTTTCTTCTACAATTTTTTCTAACACATTTACTTCACTAAACTCATTACTCTATGGTCCCATGATAGCATTAAACATATTCAACCTTAGTTTTTTATTTCTAAATGATATGTCCATAGCTCCCATCCAACAGTTAATGCAAGTGTTGGCTGTTGTAAAGAAGGGACCTAAAATGATTAAAATTTAGGTAGGATTACTTTTCAATTTCATATCCAAAATAATAAAATCAATAAAGAAGTAGAACTCATCCATTTTAACCAACACATCCTCAATTATCCCAAGTGGTATCTTAAAAGATTTATCAGCTAGTTGTAGGGTTATCGATGTGGGCTTCGATTCTCCAAATCCAAACATTTATACTAAACTTAGAAGGAGATTGACACTTGCTCCCAAGTAGGGATGGCAATTTTTACCGATCCGACGGATATCCGACCCGACTCGATCCTAATGGGGAAGGTAAAACCTGACCCGCCTAATTTATAAGTGGATATGGGTTATATAAAAAAAACCTGACTCGGGTTCGGATCGGGTACGGATAGTAGTACGCCCTGACCGGAACCCAACCTGTTTATATATAAAAAAATTATGTTTATAAAATATTTAAGTAAATTGGATATGAGATGGATATACCCGATCTGACCTAACTCAACCCGACCTATTTAGCCTTTAAATAAACTAAGTTTTATAAGACCGGGTATACCCGACCCGACTCGATCCACACATGATTTTTTTATACCCGACCCGACCCGACTCGAGACAGGTATGGGGCAGGTATGGGGCGAAAAATTTTTTAGCGGGCGGGTATGGATTTTGGGTGACCCAACCCAAACTCGACCTGTTGCCATCCCTACTCCCAAATTTAATAGGGCTTTCTTAATATTTAGGCCCCTTATGATACAAGAAATGATAGGGATATTGGGTCCTTGAGCTTGGATGGGATTGCATGTTGAAAGACTGAGCTAGCTTGCTTAGTGAGGCATACTTTTGTTGGGATATGTGCTTGAGATCTATATTTTTTAGTACACAAATCCTTCAAGAACTTAGCATAGGTTGGAACATGCTTGATGGCATCTAAAAGTGGTAGATTAATATAGAATTGTTTGAATAATTCGAGCATTTTATTCATCTTGACCCCTATTTTATCTAAAGGTAGAGGTTTTTCTAGAGCACTTGGTTATTGAACTTTAATCACAAGTGCTAGAAAAATTGGATAATTTCTCTTCTTAGGGTCTTCCTTATTGTTAGGTAATTTGGGTTTAGTCCGAGTGCGGGTTTCTAACATATTGGCCTTTTGTGGCTGTTCTATGATCTTTCCACTTCTAAGAGTAATCATAGATTTAGCATGCTTAGGAAAGGTTTTACAGGTTTTAAAGCTCTCAACCATGTATTGCCCCTTTAGGTTGCTCATAGGTTGGCTAAGTAGTTTCCCTTCCTCCTTTTTATTGATGGCTATAGCTAGTTGATCGATTCAATTCTCTAGATTGGCGATGAATTATGTGTAGGAGTCAAGGGTTTGAGAGTCGGTTTCTATCATTACCAATACTTGTAAAACTTTTTCCTAAAAATTAGAACTATAGTTATTAAGAGAAAGTTGTAAGGCATCCTGATATTAAGGGTATGATATATTTTGAACTGGGGATTGGATCTGTAGGAAGTTGGGTTGACCACAGGTTCCTATTTCCATGAAAAGTCTGCATGATTCCTCCAACCTAGATTATATATGTTGGAGTATGGATAATTTTCTAATCTAGGAATAGTATGGGTTTGGGCTTAGTAGGCATATTCTTCTACAAGCTCAAGAAACTAATGGGCTGTGGGCAATTACCTATAGCATGAGGACTCAAATAGATTATATAGACATCTGGTATTGTGCAAATGGGGAAAAGGCATGACCGACTTGCACTAGTTGATCAAATTTCTAAGATAGTGCTTTCGTAGTCTGGGATAGTGCATCCACCCTACCTTCCTAAAACATTGGAAAAATACAAAGGCCTCTCTCTTCCTAATACCTATAAAAAGACTCCCATACCTCTATCTTGAGGCATCAACTCTTGTGTTGCCCAGGTGGCTTATCCAAGAGAGGGGGTGAATTGGGTATTTTAAAATTTTTGACAAGCATGTGCTCCTTTTAAAATAACTTATGTAGTGAGTGATGTGAACTAAGCAAGAGATGCAGAAGCAATTCAAAAGCATAATCACACAAGCACAAACACAAGCAAATTTAGAGTGGTTCGGAGCAACCTTGCTCCTACGTCTACTATCCAAGATACCACTTGGAATTTTCACTATATTCACCCTCGGAATATAGCCGGATTGTTTTCATGAGCTCACAATCCAAAATCCTAAACTTAGTTTTAAACTGGATCACCAAAAATCCAATACACTGTTAGTTTTCATGGGCTTACTGACAATGCACTCTTGGTTTTCAAAGACTCACCACAAATCTTTACAAGCCCAAGTTACAGCCCCTGTTGTAATTGGAAAACTCAAACAAAGAGTTTAAAAAAATAGAACAGCACTATGACAAACCGAACATTGTTGGATGGTTGCAGTTGTAGCTCTTGAGAAGCCCTCTTGATTGCTCTTTGAATGCTCTTCAAGGCTTCTTATCTTCCTCAGTAAATGCCTTAAGAATCTGATGAGAGTTGGTGAAGTCTTGAGTGCTTGCTTGAAGGCTCTCTTGAAAACTCTCTCAAATATTCATTAAAAGCTCATTAACTTCTTTAAAAGATGTTCAAATCCCTTATAAATAGTCCATTTAACTGATTTCAAGTTAGTATAGCTATTGTAGAACGTTGGGATTTGAAATATGGCCGTTGGAGAACTTTTTGAACTCAAAAAAGTAGTTCTGGAACTAGTTGTTACGAACCTGGAATAGTTGCTTGAGTCGGCACGGATGCTTCGAGTTAGCTCAGTTCCTCAGAACTTCTGAATCTTCACTTTGCTCGAGTCGGCTCTTCTCAGTCGAGTCAGCTCGGGTTCTCAGAACTTTTGAAAGTGAACTCTGCTCGAGTCAGCTCTTCTTCAATGAGTCGGCTCGCCTGGCTGAACTTCTCAGAACCGATTTTTCTCACTTTGGAGGAGTCGGCTTGGTGAACTATTAGGTCAGCTCGGTTGTCTGACTTCATGTTTGAGTCGGCTCGGATATCAATTAGGTCGGCTCGCCTGTCTGACTGTAGAAATAAAGCACTAGACGAGTCGACTCTTCATTCTTCAAGTCGGCTTGGATGTTTACGTGCTAAAACCCTAGTGCCGTGCCATACTTTGAGTCGACTCTTCAGCTTTGAGTTGGCTCGAGTGACTTTCACCAAAAACCTTCAGAACTTCTTTAGATTTCATCCAAAAGCTTCGAACGAACTTTAAAACCTTCCAAACTCCTTAAAAGTCTATTCTACAAAATTTAAACTAGGAAAATACATTGAATTGACCCATTTTCATGAATACTTAGGTAATTTTTCTTTGGGCTCTTGATTACATGATACTTATATCAAAATAAACTTGACTTACACCAGAATTGTAGGTAGAGTGTTTGTACATTAAAATCATCCTACAAAAACTTGTAAAACATTTGAGAATGGTTAGTAATCAAATGCATACTCCAATATTTTGTTGTCATCAAAATCATTCCAGGGGTCAACAATCTTTCCCTTTTTGATGATGACAAAATATTGGGCATGAAAAAGCTTTACAGTTAAAAGTATATAAACACTTAAACGTATCAAGATAACTTGTGTATGAATTAAAACTGATGTATATCTATATGTATCAACATGTGTCAATAATGTATTAGAAAGTATCAGAGCTTATCAAAAAGTATCAGAGCTTTTGAAATAGATCCAATATGTATCAGGGTTAATGTTTATCAAAAGCTACTATTGCTTAAAATGCATTGAAGTCAAAAAGCATCAAGTTGGCAAAATGTATTAGATCTATTGAAATCACTGAAGTGTATCAGAAATAATGAAGTGTATCAGAGCTAATTTCCATTTAGTATCAAGATATATCAAGGTTAATTGAGCATTCAAAAATATCGGAGCTAAAAATTTTCTTTGATTTCTAAGTACATCATTAACATCACTCCACCTTTTTCATTCATTTTCTAGTTTTCTATGCATCATACTTGTTACAGTAGTAACCGACCCATTCAGTCCTGACACAACGGTGGGACTACTTGGAGAAATCAGTCCCTGTGGAGGTCAGGTCAGCGGCTCGGCCCTTCACTTCAACCAGGTCAGGTTGGCAGCTCGGCTAGCCCGCTTCAACCAGGCTGGCACCTCGACCAGCTCGGTAGCTCGGTAGCCTTGCCTGGAGCCCTACCAGGCGTGAAGGGCAACCCATTCTGGCCCACAAAGCTCTCCAGATCAGTCCGGCTCTGCTCCACATGGTCCAAGCGCCACCGGGAAGCAGCCACGCTCCAGCCCAGCCTTCGCACGGCTTCATCCTGCGGGCACCTACAGGCACTTCCCAGGCACCCTCTCTACACCTCGGTCCGCGTGCAAGGGGGGCGTGAGCCCGTGCCAGCCCGGCTATGCACTGCCCCAGGCTCCGGCTCCGGCCCTGCACCGCTCGAGCGCTGCCTGGCGCCTCCATGCCCGGTGTGGAGGTGGTCCCAGCGCCTCTGAGCCCGGCGCGGCCCATGCCTGGCATCCCCGAGCTCGGCGCCTCTAGGTTCTGCTTCTTCGGCTTCGCGTGACCTGGTTGCCCACGCATCTCCCTCGGCTCCGCCTGAGCTCCGGTGCCTCTGAGCTCGGCACCGCGGTGCATGCTCCCAGCTCGTCGTGCTCCCCTCCGGCTCCGTCCGAGCCCCGGAGTCTCCAAGCTTTGCACTGTTGCGCGAGCTCACAGCTCCACATGCCCCCATCCAGTGCCACCGAGCCTCGGCCTCTCCGGCATCCAGCCGACCTCGGTGCGACCGGGGTGGCATGCCCCCGCGCCCAGTTTCGGCTCCCCCGACCTTGCCAGCGCAGTACGAGTCCGCTCGAGTCCGTTTCGGCGCCTCCGAACCCGTCACCATGGCATGCCCATGGCAGCGCGCCCCTGAGCCCTTGCTCCTCCGGCTCGCATGACCTCGCCGGTGCGCCCAGCGCGGCACCCTCAGCACTTTCGAGCCCGGCGCAGCACGCCCAGGGCAGCGCGCTCCTGCACCTCGCTCCGTCCATTCGCCTGCGAGGGACAAACACCACGGACCGGCTCCTCCGACTCCGGCCCGCACGCCCGACTTCACCTGGTTCCATCCATGTGGCACCCAGCTCGGCATGCCCGCGTGGTGCCTAGTTCCGCCTGCACTTGCTACGCGCCCCGGCACGCCCGCGGTCCGGCTCCGCCCTCCCACGATTTGGTTTCGACCAGGAGCATCGTGTGTGTCCGCAGCATGTGGGTTCGCATGCACGTGCATGGGGCCTTGCACCTCACCTCGATCAGCATGCATGGAGGCCCCCACGGGCCCTTTCTCGGTCTGCGTTCCTGCATGGCAACTTGGAGCAGCATCTCAGCCCAGCTCGGTCATCGGGTACACCATGCAGTTCAATCTCATTCATGTGGGCCTGGTGCATTTTTAGAGGGGCCCATCCACATGGCCCCGATGCTCTTTCCAAGGATCCCCCTCCACGTGGGCCCTATGGCACGCCGCCTGACACGACGCCTGACACGCCGTCTGCAAGGAAGGTTTGCATTTAAGTTTCCTAAGATACTGTTTACACTAACTAGTGAATAGTACCATGCCCAAGGTACTGTACCCCTGCACCAACTTCCTGAACCACCCAGAAAAAGAAGGTTCACCAACCCATCATGGCCTTGCGGGCTATCCTAGCTTGACAAGTCTACATCAAGACCAGCACGCCTCCCCTGAATGACAGGAGCCATTCGTCTACACAAAAACTGGCATAGAGGTAAGGGGAGGTAAGTAAAAAATAACACACTCTATTCATTATCACCCTCTGGTAGCAGAGAATCCCCCAAGCTCTCTGCCTCAGAGGTCTCTTATTTTCTTTGATCATCCCACTGACTTGATCATCGGAGTGCCTCTACCGGAATCCCCGGTGCAGGTCTTTCCTGTTTTGTAGGTTCGCTCGACAGAGGGATGATACGGTGAAGATTTCTCCCACTGGAGAGGCCCACAGGAAGACCACGACACAGTATCAAGCCCCTTCATCCCCACAACTATGAATATGTCCCCCTTGATTATTTCCGTCCGACGAGCCCGATGATGCTTGCAGGGAGTCCACTCACCCGGACCACGTAAGAAGCTACAGGCCAGGCGATCTAGGCGGCAACAGTTTGGCACGCCAGATAGGGGGACAGATCCACGCTCCTCAACAAGGTGGGATGACGGTTTCCACCTTTATCCTTAGTCCCCGGGGGGCAGTCCGGGGGCACGGGGATGGGGGCCCGAGAACTTCTCCCTCTCTCTCGCCACCCTCGACGGGGCAGCAGGCAGCAACCCAAGGATGGAGCCACCTTCCGACGATGCCACCATCCAAGAGCCCCACTAAAAAAAAAAAAGAAGAAAAGGAGAGGAAGAAAAAAAAAAAGAGAGAGAGAAGAAGGGAAAAAAATGAGAGGGGGGAAGGGTCTGGCCATCATAAAGAAGAAAGAAACCCATGCAACGTGGAGCCTCTTCCTCTCCCATGCAATATGCAACGGAGTTTCCTCCCATGCAACGGAGCTTACTCCCTCATGCAACATGGAGCCTCTTCCTCTCCCATGCCCTATGCAACGGGGTCTCCTCCCATGCAACGGGACTTACACCCATGCAGCAGGACTTTCTCCCATCCAACGGAGCTTTCCCCCATCCAACGGAGCCATTTTTCTCATGTAGCAGGAGTCCTTTTTCCTCCCATGCAATATGTAATGGGAGTCTCCTCTCCTCCCATGCAACATGCGATGGAGTCATCTCCCCTCATGCAACACGAAGTTCCAACACTCCCATGCAACAGGGTTCCACCCTTCCATGTACTAGGAGCTTTTTGCTTCCATCCAACGAAGTTCCAACTCTCCTTCATACAACAAAAGCCTCTTTCCTCCGAAGCAACGGGAGTCTTATACCCCCACGCAACGGGGTCTCCTCCCATGCAACGGAGCTTCTCCCCAAGCCACGAAGCTCCCCATGCAACATAAGCCTCTCTCCTCCCAGGCAATAGAGCCTCCTCCTAAATGACAGGATCCCTATTCCCCACGCGATGGAGTCATCTCCCTCATGCAGCGGAATCCTCTTTCCTCCCTCGCGATGGAGTTCCAACTCTCCCATGCAGCAATGGAGATCTCACCTCTCCTAAGTGACGGAGCTCCATCTCCTCCATGCAATGGAGCCTTACTCTCTCATGCAACCGAGTTTTATTCTTACGTGCAAAGGAGTCTCGCTCTCTCCCAAGATGGTGGTCGGCGAACCTAATTTCGGCCTGTACAAGGAAGAAATATATCTTTGTTTATTCATATAACCGGAGTTCAACAGGTAACTCCTTCTCCGCTACCATTATAAAATAAAAAACTATGTTTCAATTTTACAGGAAAAGCTTTCGTAAGCTCAGAACGCCTAGGTCAGAGCCCTGTCCTCCTTCCCTAGGGCGAGCCCCTCGAAGGCTAGAGCCACCTGAATGGGAGTTGGGCCACCGACGCCCTCCACCAGGCTGAGCCTCTTCGAGGGCGAGCCCCTGGACCGGATTCGAGCCCTCCTGGAGATGAAGACCGGACCATGTTCCGGCACCGGCGAGCCTAGCTCCCCAGCATCAAAGCCTGAGAAAACATCTTCCGGCATCAGGTCTCAGAGCCCAGTGCCAAGACATCAGCCTCGAGCCTAGCTCTAAGGTACCAAGGTCCGAAGCTCAGACTTCCAGCACCCAATCTTCGAGCCCGGCTCCAAGACACCAGGGACCGAAGCTCAGGCTTCTGGCACCAACGTCCCTAAGCCCAGCTCCAGGACACCTTCTCAAAACTGGAGCTCAGATCCCCAGCCAAGAAAACTTCGAGCCAAGCTGCTCTCCATCTCAAACATCTCCGAGCCCAGCTCTGAGATGCCAAGAGATCATGAGGCCACGTAGCTCCCATCAACGCCTCGAGCCTAGCTCCAAGGTGCCAAAGACCTGAACGAAGATCTCAGGCAACCCCTGGACCCGAGCCTAGCTCCACGTCCAGGAAGGCCTCGAGCCTAGCTCCAAGGAAATCAAGACCGATAACCCCCTTCTCTGATCTTCCCACTCGAAATGAAGATGAGAGGGGAAGGAAAGAAAGAGAACAAAGGGGGGAGCCCAGCAACCCCCTTCTCTGATCTCCCCACTCGAAAAGAAGATGAGAGGGAAAGGAAAGAAAGAGAACAAAATGGGGGCACAACCAGCATCTTCTTCTCTCATCTCCCCACTCGAAAAGAAGACGAGAGGGGAAGGAAAGAAAGAGAGAACAAGAGGAAAATACAGCATCATCAAAGCTACCACTTCTCAAGCCCAAGACCGGAGCTCAGATCCCTGACCAAGGGACCTCCGAGCCACGCAGCTCTCAGTCACCAACATCCCCGAGCCTAGCTCCAGGACACCTGTCCAAGATTGAAGCTCAGATCTCTGGCCAAGGGACCTGTGAACCACATAGCTCTCAGTCCACAACACCTTCGAGCACAGCAGCTCTCAAGTGTCATAACTTAACCCCAAGCAAGATGAAGCCCTTCTCTCTGATCTCCCCACTCATATACAAAAAAAATAGAGAGAGAAAGAAAAGAAGAAGAAAGGAAAAGAAAAGAAAAAAAAAATAGAGGAAAAGGAAAGAAAGAGAACTAGAGGGAAGCACGGCAGCAAAACTACCACTTCTCAGTCATCAATATCCCCAAGCCCAGCTCCAGGATGCCAACCCAGGACCGGTGCTCAGATCTCCGGCCAAGGTGCCTACAGGCTCCACGTCAAAGGAGGCCGCCGCGTCGGACGCCAAGCCAACTCTCCAAACCGGATCGCCCTGCCGAGCTGAGCTGAGCTCCCTCGGGATAATGAGCCGAGCTCTGTCCTCCGCCAGGTCGGACCGCAAGCTTGGGACACCTAGGCCAGAGCCACATCCTGCCCTCCAGAGCGAGACCCTCGGAGGTTAGTGCCCTGTGGTCGAGGTCGAGTTCAGTGCTCACCCACCAATGTGGAGCCTCTCCGAGCGCGTTCCCTCTGGACCGGGTCCGCCTTCTGCCCTCTAGAGCGAGACCCTCGGAGGTTAGTGCCCTGTGGTCGAAGTCGAGCTCAACGCTCACCCACCAATGTAGAGCCTCTCCGAGCACGCACCCTCTTGACCGGGCCCGCACTTTGCCTCCCTCCACCAAGATGAAGCTTCCGACGCTCTGTATTCAATCCAGAAGTCAGTCAAGCTTTTTCATAAAACAAAGCTGAGGCCAAACTCTTTAATGATGCCGAGCTTCTCACCAAAGTCAAGCCCTTTGATGACATCAAGCTCCCTCCTGAGACCACACTCCCGTTGGGGATGAGAAAGACTAACCCCCACAATGGCTGGGGAAGGCAACATGATTCCCAAAAGGAGGAAGCTATGAAGGCCTAGTCACTTCACGCACACCATGCAAGACTGAGGGGTGGGGTTTTGTCCTCCAGTCCATGCAAACGTGACGAAAAGGGTGATCCTATCCCTCCACACAATCCACTGGGATGCACAATGCCAACCACCATGGAAGCTTGTGGTGGCTGCACCTCCACCGACTGGAGTAGGGGATATCCGTGCATATGACAGCAGCACTACCATCCCATGAAGGAGGAAAGAATCCCTCCTTAATAATAAAAGTTCCTCTCTGGTGCAACTTTGTCCTTCACCAACATAGGAACACGTCCGCCCGACTCTAAGTCCGGCGAACTCAAATGAAGCCGAACTGAAATCAAGCTCCTTAACTGGTCGAGCTGAAGTCAAGCTCCCCATTGAGCCCCGCATCTACTGTATGACTCTCAATTCAGCTCTTACCTTACTCACAGTAAGGAGATGTCCGTGGAGACTTCAAGAAGTCCCGCCATTTACCGAGAAAACTGACAGTTTGACATTTGCTATGCTCAAAGTCCGGAGATGTCCATAGGAAGCTCCAGAGGGCCAACCGTTCATGGCTCGCCTCCTAGCATAGCGAACCAGTGGCTCTGCCATCTCAAGAAAAAGGTAAGAATCCCTCCTCAATAATTAAGTTGCTCTCTAGTGCAATTTTGTTCTTCACCAACACAAGAACTCATCCGTCTGACTCCAAGTCCGGCGAAGTTAAGGGCTGAGGTAAAGCCCTTCAATTCAGCCGAGCTGGACTCAAACGAAGAAGAGCTGAGGTCTGGCTCTTCATTTAAGCCGAGCTGAAATCAACCGAGCTAAAGCCAGGTTCTTCAGTTCAGCCGAGCGGAAATCAGCCGAGCTGAAGTCATGCCCCTTGGTCTAGCTAAGCCAAGGCCAGGCTCTTCACTGAGCCTCGCACCTGTCATCCGGAGGTGTCCATGGGTGGCTCTAGGGGTCCAAACATCTGCGGCTCGCCTCCCAGCATGCCAAACGAGTGGCTTTGCCTCCTCATGAAGGATTAAAGAATCTCTCCCCAATAATTAAAGTTACCCTTTGGTGCAACTTTGCTCTTCATCACTACAGGAGCTCATCTGCCCAACTCCGAGTTTGGTAAAGAAAGACCGGACGCCCTGGCATCTAAAGACCGGATGCCCTAGCACCTAAAGATCGAAAACCCCAATGCCTAAAGATCGGAAATCCCGGCACCTAAAGACCGAACACCCCGACATCTAAAGCCCGAAGTCACCAACACCTAAAGACCGGAAACCCCGGCACCTAAAGACCGAATGCCCCGGCACCTAAAGACCGGACACCCCAGCACCTAAAGCTCGAAGTCACCGGCACCTAAAGACCGGAAACCCCGGCATCTAAAGACCCGACGCCTCGGCACCTAAAGACTGGACACCCCGGCACCTAAAGCTCAAAGTCACCAGTGCCTAAAGACCGGACACCCCGGCACTCCAAGACCAAAGATACTGGCACCTTAAAATGGGAAATGATGAAAGTCCCACACCAAAAGCCTTACCAAAAGCTTTAAAGAATGCTTTGAGCCCAACCATGTGCCCGGTCATACATGTGCGCACCCAAGTTGTGCGCCTCACCAATTTCTTCCTCCGTGGCAATGCCTTCTACCCGGTCAAAGAGGAGTCCTACTGAAGTGATAGCACCATCATGATGCAGCTAACCTTCAATCAAGGTACTTACGGGCAAGTGAATTTCAAAAAACACCACTTCCTGTTTCTGTTCTGCAGGTATGCTATGACATAGAGCTGAATAGGTGAAAAGGTACTCCCTTCGCCCAAAACGAGGAGAAGTAACGCCTTGGACTCAGGGAGTGGGGGCATCTGTTACAGTAGTAACCGACCCATTCAACCCTGACACAATGGTGGGACCACTTGAAGAAATCAGTCCCTGTGGAGGTCAGGTCGGTGGCTCGGCCCTTCACTTCAACCAGGTCAGGTTGGTAGCTCGGCTAGCCCACTTCAACCAGGCTGGCACCTTGACCAGGTCGGTAGCTCGATAACCTTGCTTGGAGCCCTGCCAGGCATGAAGGGCAACCCATTTTGGCCCACAAAGCTCTCCAGATCAGTCTGGCTCTGCTCCGCACGGTCCAAGCGCCACCGGGAAGCAGCCACGCTCCAGCCCAGCCTTCGCATGGCTTCATCCTGCAGGCACCCGCAGGCACGTCCCAAGCACCCTCCCCATGCCTCGGTCCACATGCAAGGGGGGCGTGAGCACATGCTAGCCTAGCTCTGCACCGCCCCAAGCTCCGGCTCTGGCTTCGTCCCTGCACCGCCCGAGCACTGCCCTGCACCTTCGTAACCGGTGCGCAGGCGGTCCAAGCACCTCCGAGCCCGGCACGGACCATGCCCGGTGTCCCCGAGCTTGGTGCCTTCGGGTTCTGCTTCTTCAGCTCCGCATGATCCGATTGCCCGCGTGTCTCCCTCGGCTCCGCCTGAGCTCCGGCACCTCCGAGCTCGGCACCGCGGCGCGTGCTCCCAGCTTGTCGTGCTCCCCTCTGGCTCCATCCAAGCCCTGGCATCTCCGAGATTTGCACTGTTGCGCGAGCTCACAGCTCCACATGCCCCCATCTAGCGCCATTGAGCCCTGGCCTCTCCGGCGTCCAAGCAACCTCGGTGTGCCCGGGGTGGCGCACCCCCGTGCCCAGTTTCGGCTCCCCCGACCTCGCCAGTGCGTTACGAGTCCACCCGAGTCTGGTTCGGTGCCTCCGAACACATCACCGTGGCACGCCCAGGGCAGCTCGCCCCTGAGCCTTGGCTCCTCCGGCTTGCCTGACCTCACCGGTGCGCCCAGTGCGGCACCCCCGGCACTTCCGAGCCCGACGCGACACACCCAGGGTAGCATGCTCCCGCGCCTCGCTCCGTTCGTCAACTTGCGAGGGACCAACACCACGGACCGGCTCCTCCAACTCCGACCCACACGCCCGGCTTCACCCGGCTCCATCTACATGGCGCCCAGCTCGGCACGCCTGCATGGTGCCCAGTTCTGTCTGCACCTGCTCCGCGACCCAGCATGCTCGCGGTCTGGCTCTGCCCTCTCGCTGTCAGGTTTCGACCAGGAGAAGCATGTGTGTCCGCAACATGTGGGTTCGCATCCACGTGCATGGGGCCTTGCACCTCGCCTCGATCAGCATGCGTGGAGGCCCCCACGGGCCCTTTCTCGGTCTGTGTACCTGCATGGCAACTTGGAGCAGCATCTCAGCCTAGCTCGGTCATCGGGTACACCGCGCAGTTCGGTCTCATTCATGTAGGCCCAGCATGTTTCCTGAGGGGCCCATCCACATGGCCCCGGCGCTCTTTCCAAGGATCCCCTTCCACGTGGACCCTATGGCACGCCGCCTGACACACCGTGTACAAGGAAGGTTTGCATTTAAGTTTTCTAAGCTACTGTTTACGCTAACTAGTGAATAGTGCCATGCCCAAGGTACTGTACCCCTACACTAACTTCCTGAACCACCCAGAAGAAGAAGGTTCACCAACCCATCATGGCCTCGTGGGCTATCCTAGCGTGGCAAGTCTACATCAAGACCAGCATGCCTCCCTTGAATGACAGGAGCCATTCGTCTACACAAAAACCGGCATAGAGGTAAGGGGAGGTAAGTAAGAAACAACACACTCTATTCATTATCACCCTCTGGCAGTAGAGAGTCCTCCAAGATCTCTGCCTCAGAGGTCTCATATTTTCTTCGATCGTCCCACTGACTTGATCGTCGGAGTGCCTCTGCCAGAATCCTCGATGCAGGTCTTCCCTGTTTTACAGGTCTGCCCGTTAGAGGGATAATACGGTGAAGATTTCTCCCACCAGAGAGGCCCACAAGAAGACCATGACACAGTATCAAGCCCCTTCATCCCCATAACTACGAATATGTTTCCCTTGATCGTCTCCGTCCGACGAGCCCAGTGACCTGGCAAGGAGTCCACTCACTCGGGCCATGTAAGAAGCTACAGGCCAGGCGATTTAGGCGGCAACAATACTATTACTCTCCCTTTTTGTCATTAATCAAAAATGTTTAAAAAGTATTCAATGGTT
Organism: Areca catechu; assembly: GCA_021397845.1. Classification (NCBI taxonomy): domain Eukaryota; kingdom Viridiplantae; phylum Streptophyta; class Magnoliopsida; order Arecales; family Arecaceae; genus Areca; species Areca catechu. The sequence goes on along the minus strand of CM038042.1, from coordinate 27,246,303 downwards.
TTGGAAATAGAATAGAAAATATTAACATTGTTTGAGATAATTTCACCTTCTCATAGAATTTTTCAAATTGAAATTCTTCATCAAAATTCTCTTGAAGTTGTACTCCCCCTTTTTAGGTTAATTAAAGAGATTATGCATAGAAACAGCCAAGATATAATAACAAGGAAGCAATGTACACATTGATTTGAAAGAAAATATTTCATTACTTTGATAAGAAGTACAAAATAACATTCCAGTACAATTGAAACCAAAGTGTATCAAAATATAATACAAGAAAATCATGAAATCTACTCTCCCTCACTACTAGATCCTACATCTAGGGGAGGCTCAAGTGCATATGTCCTAGAAGTTCTGATAGGAGGAGGGGTTCCTATAGCATTTCTGGTCCTGGAAGCTAGACCAGTCTTAGGCCTATGATGTGGTGGAGGCTATCTAGGAGGTGATGCTCTAGGTCCAGGAGTGCTTTGAGTGGAGAGGGTGCAGAAGATGAAGCTCCAGACTGGTGGAAAAGTACGGTGCTCATCCCAGACTGAAGCCTCCGAACTCCCTCCTGAATGTGCTGATGGGTCGCAGTTTGTTGAGCAATAAAAGTCTCTCCTGCTCTTCTATGTCTACCAATATCTGAGCGGAGGTCTGTAAAATCTAAGTGAAGCTCATCCTGCCCAGTCTATCACCTCTCGACTGTCTCGACTCTGGATGTCAGCTCTCGTAGCTCTGTCTTGATCTCCTGAAGTCCTGTCTTGACTGTTCGGTGAAGATCGCCAAATATCGATCGAAAGGAACTCATCAGAGCCTCGAAAAACTGAGAAAGATGCTCTATAATGAAAATTTGAGCTGCAGTCAGGGGTGTCAGAGTAGAAGGTCCTTGATGTGCAAGTGCATCTGATGGTACAGGTGCTGAATGTGCTGGTGGAGTCTTGGGGCTGCTGGTTTGCCAGCCTGTCCATGAATCTCCTCATCAGAAGAATCCCCATCAGAATCACTAGAGCCACTGCTACTCTCATCACCTGACTCCTCTTGAGCAGTCTCAGTATCTACAATGTGGTGCTTTGCCTCCTCATCCTCATCAAATGACTGGTGAACCACTCTCTGACCTGATACTTTCTTGGTCCAGACTCCCTCAACCTAATGGTAGCCCATCCTCTGTAAGGACTTCACTGAATAGGTATCAGTGTGGTGTAGCAGTCTACTGTCCTCTCCCTCCAAATCAACTTCAGAATCACTGAACAGAAGGGTGAATGCCATACCATAAGATAAGCATGCCTTAGCCTTTCAGGCTGCGTCCCGCATCTAAGCAAGCATAATGGATGGTAGATTGAGGGCCTCACCCTCAACCATATAACTCATGAAGACCATGTCGTGCTCGCTGACCCAGTCAAAGTGCCCGGTCCTCGATAAAAATATCCTATTGATCATATTATGTAACAATCTCATTTCCAATGATAAAACATTAGCCTGAACAGTTGAGATTTCATTGACATTTCTCCTCTCTAATATGATCCTTAGGGTTCTCTGTTTGTCCTTTAGAACCAAGTGATTTCTCCCTTCATTAGGCATTCTCAAAACTCTGCCAATTATTTCTTTATTCAGTACAATTCTTGTTCCTTTAACCATTGATTCAATATTGTTTTCACCAAATGATAGATTCTCAAAAAAGTTTCTAACAAGACTTGGGTAGGTTGGTACATCTAAGGAACAAAAGTAATCCCAGCCTTGTCCTTCAATCCAATCTCCAGTTCTTAGCCCTAAACCTTCAAGAAAATTGAAATTAATCTTCCTTTTAGTGGTAACGGGCTGATTACCCATCGAAATTACCTGTTTTGGTGGTTGTGAAGACAAATTCCTTTCCTCTTCTTGCTGTTGAGCTTGAGTCGACTCCTCTTCTCTTCTTTTGGTCCTTCTTTCTCTTTGTGGGCTTGTTTCCACTCGTCTGGGCCTTTTAGCAACTGCTTTCTTTGATTCCATCTAGAGCAAATTGACATTATGGAAGAGGGATTGAGAGAATCTTAAGGAATATGGGGTGGAGAAGTGGTCCCTAGGTCTTGGAAGTGTTTCTTTGTAGCTCGGCTAAGGTTTAAAAGGAAACATAAGCCCTAAGTTGATCCTATGGCTTATATATAAAAACAACTATCCCACATCCAAGTTGGCTCGGCTAGAGCCTTGCCTGTTCGAGTCGACTCGAGCAAAAATCAACAAAAAGGCTCTAAAACTCCAATAAAAAGATGCCTAGCTATAAGAACACACTATATAAGGTGGGTACTACTTCAATTTGGTTATGGAGGTCTTCTAGATAATTTTTCTTAAATTGAAAGAAATTAGGTCAAAAACTAAAATGGATCATATAAACCTAATTCTCCTCTAATCATTTAAAATCTTTTTTCATTAAGTAGCTTAGTAAAGATGTCAACAAGTTGATTTTCAGTTGGAATAAATTCAAGTTCAATATTTTCATGTTGTATATGATCCCTAATAAAGTGATGTCTAATTTCTATATGTTTTATTCTTGAATGCTGAATTGGGTTCTTTATCAAATTAATAGCACTTGTGTTATCACATTTGATAGAAATTTTTGTTTGAATAACATCAAAGTCTTCTAGTTGTTACTTAATCCAAAGCACTTGTGCACAACAACTCCTTGCAGCTACATATTCTACCTCAGTAGTAGACAGTGCTACAGAGTTTTGTTTCTTACAGTACTATGAGATTAAGTTCAATCCTAAAAATTGACAAGTACCACTAGTACTTTTTCTATCAATTTTACATCCACCATAATCAGCATCAGAAAATCTAATTAAATTTAATGAAGATTGCTTATAATACCATAGACCTAGATTACTTGTTCCATTTAGATATCTTATAATTCTTTTAACAGCAAGTATATGTGATTCTTTAGGCTTTGATTGGAATCTAGCACATATACATACATTGAACAAGATATCAGGCCTACTTGCAGTTAAATATAATAGTGATCTAATCATACCTCGATAAAGCTTTTGATCAATATTATGGCCATTTTCATCTTTATCTAGTATGTAGGAGGGGCTCATGGGTGTGCTCATTTCTTTAGATGACTCCATACCAAACTTCTTAATGATCTCCTTAATGTACTTTGCTTGGTTGATAAAAATTCCTTTCTTTATTTACTTAATTTGGAGTATGAGAAAGTAGGTTAGTTCACCCATCAAGCTTATTTCAAATTCGCCCTATATAAGCTCAGTAAATTCTCTACACAGATTATCATTAGTTGCACCAAAAATAATATCATCTGCATAAATCTATAACTAACATATCATTTTCTTTCTTCTTAATAAATAATGTTGTATCTACATTACCTTTAACAAAGTTATTTTCAAGTAAAAATTTATTCAATCTATCATACCATGCTCTAGGTGACTGTTTAAATCCATACAATGCTTTGTTAAGTTTGAAAACATGATTTGGAAGATCAAAATTTTCAAAACCTGGTGGTTATTCTACAAAAACTTCTTCTAAAATAAAACCATTTAGAAATACACTTTTTACATCTATTTGAAATAATTTGAAATTCATGTAGCAAACAAATGCAAGTAATAATCTTATGGCTTTTAGTCTTGCTACGGGTGCATAGGTTTCATCAAAATATATTCCTTCTTCTTGATTATAACCTTTAGCCACTAATATTGCCTTATTTCTAATTACATTTCGTTTTTCATCTAGCTTATTTCTATAAACCCATTTAATTCCTATAACAGCATGGTCTATTCACTAAGGTCCATACATTATTTTTTTCAAATTGGTTAAGTTCTTCATGCATGGCCATCATCCAATCAGGGTCATTTTCATCTTCTTCTATACTATGTGGTTCTATTTATGAAACAAATGCTAGGTAATCATGTGCATCTCTAAGTGATGACCTAGTCCTAACACTTTGTGAGGGATTATCTATAATCAAATCTTTAGGATGTGAAGTTACATACCTCCATTCTCTTGGTAGATCACCATGATCTTGACTTACCATTTCTTGTCCTTCTTGAGTTGGTTTGTCCTTTAGACTCATGTCCTCCATAGCTTTGTCAATTGCACCTGTATCATTGTCAATGCACTCTTCTTTTCTAGAAGGTGAGGGGTTAGATTTATCAAAAATAACATGAACAAATTCTTCTATTATTAATGTTCTTTTGTTAAATACTTTATAAGCTTTGCTATTGATTGAATAACCAAGAAAAATTATTTCATCAGATTTAGCATCAAATTTTTCTAGGTTATCCTTTTCATTATTTAACACAAAGTGTTTACAACCAAATACATGAAAATAATGAATGCTTGGTTTTTTTGTCATTCCAAAGTTCATAGGGGGTTTTCTTTAAAATCAGCCTTATCAAAATATAGTTCAAAATGTAGCAAGCAGTGTTCACAGCTTCTGTCCAAAAGTACGTTGGAAGATTGCCTTCATAGAACATTGTTTGGGCCATCTCTTCCAATGTCCTATTCTTCCTCTCTACAACACCATTTTGTTATGGTGTTCTAAGAGCAGAGAAATTATGATCAATGCCATGCTCAGTGCAATATTTATCAAAATACTGATTTTCAAATTCTGTGTCATGATCACTTCTAGTAGAAATAATTGAAAGATTTTTCTGATTTGAAACTTTCTTATAAAATTTTTGGAAAACTTTAAAAGCTTTATCCTTATGTGCAATGAATAAAATCCAAGTAAATCTCAAAAAATTCTCTACTATCACAAGTCCATATTTCATACCACCTAGGCTTGTGGTCCTAGTTGGTCCAAATAGGCCCATGTGCAGTAGCTTTAGAGGTCTAGAAGTGGAAACCATATTTTTCGATTTAAAACTTTTCCTAGTTTGTTTACCCAGTTGGCATGCATTACAAACATATTCAAAATCAACTTTGAATTTTGGTAAACCTCTAACTAGATCTTTGAAAATTAATTTAGCAATTGTATGCATGCTAGCATGACCTAATCTATTATGCCAAAGTAAGCTAGACTCCTTGGTTTTATCATTCATTGCTACTAGACTTGTACTACTAGACATGGCTAGATCATTCAAATATACTATATATATATTTTCAAGTCTATGACCAATGAGCTTAGTGCTAGAATCAAGTGAGTTAGTTGCAATGCACATCGAAGATTCAAAGACAACCTTGAAGCCTCTATCACATAATTGACTTATACTTAATAAATTGTGCTTCAATTTGTCAACTAGCAATACATTTTCAATGAATATAGAAGGGGTTATTCTAATCTTACCGATGCCAATTATCTTCTCCTTACCATTGTCACCAAAAGTGACCATTCCTCCATTCTTCATCTCTAGGGTGATGAATTGTTCCTTGTCACCCGTCATATGTCTTGAACAGCTGCTATCCAGATACTATCTTTTCTTTGTATTATGGGCTGCAAGACATTTCGGTAAAATAATCAAATAGTTTTTTTAGGTACCCATGCTTTCTTGGATCCTTGTAGGTCAGAAGGATTGGTTCCTTTGGAAATCCAAATCTTTCTACTTTTACTTCTAACATTTCTTTTGAAATTGTATTCAAATGCTTTGTGACCAACCCCATTGCATGAATAACAAACAACTCTTGATGCATATGTTGAAGCTCTAGATGCAAAAGACTTCGATATAAAAAACTTTGATGCACGAAATTTTGGCGCTGAAAACTTTGATACATATGATTTCGAAGATATAAATTTTGTAGCTGAAACTCCATTAGTATTCAAAGGGTTATAACCAACTCCAGCTTTGTTCTTTGAATCCCTTTGATCTTTTAAAATTAGCTCAAGCTTATTTGAACTTAATGTTAACTTTTCAACTATTGTTTTCAACTTCCTTTTATAGACCATGTTTTCTTCAAGTAAACCTTAATTCTTTTCAAGATAATTATTCTTTTCAACTTGTAAAGCCTTATATTTTTTAGAAAAGTTATTTAATTATTTTTACAAAATCTTATTCTTTTCTAAAATCTCATTTTTTTTCTTTAATAAAATATCATTGCTATTTTTCAAAGCTTTAATTTTCAAACCGACCTTTTTGTATTCAAATAATAGCTCATGAAATGCAGTATTTAATTCATCAAATGTAAATTCATCTTGAGGTTCAGGAGACATTACCTAATCTTCGAGACCCATTAGATATATGTTAGCTATTTTTATGTTCTCTTCTTCTTCATTTGAAGTTGACTCCTCACTATCACTCCAAGTTGCAACCATTGCTTTTTTCTTCTTCTTTTTGTACGCTTTCTTCAAATTGGGACAATCTGATCGAAAATGTCCTGGTTTCTTGCATTCGTAGTAAATGGGCTGTGGCTTATTATTTTTATCTCTCTTTTTCCTTGTCTTTGTTGTATGCTCCTTTTCTATGATATTTTCTCCAATATCTTCCCTTTTTCCTGCCCATAAACTTCTTGAATCTCCTCACTACAAGTGTGATATCATTGTCTTCGAGTTCATATTCAAAGAAGGGGCTTTCTTCATCTATTCCATCCTCTTGTTTCTTAATTCCGCTGCAGCTTTGAAGGCAATTGATTTCTTCTTCTTTATATCGTCTTCACTTCTATGCTGCATGGTCAGCTCTTGAGAAATCAGAGAACCCAATAGCTTATCCAGTGATAATGTGTTGAGATCCTTGGCCTCTTAAATTGCAGTCACTTTCAGGTCGCATTTATCCGGAAGAGATCTGAGAATCTTTTACACGAGGTTTGCATTAGAATATGTCCTGCCAACACTCTTTAAACCGTTAATAATATCTGTAAAATGTGAGAATATAGCAGATATAGTCTCATTCGGTTCCATATTAAATAATTTATAACTATATACAAGAAGATTAATTTTAGATATTTTGACTTGAGAGGTTCTTTCATAGGTTACTTCAAGTTTATCTTAAATTTTTTTTGTTGAATTGCAAGTAAAAATTCAGTTAAACTCGTTGGCATCCAAAGCATAATATAAGAGATTCATTGCTTTCACATTCAACTCATCCATTTTCATATCGTGTTCATCCCATTCCTCTTCAAGTTTTGGGACGTCCACGCCATCAACCTTCTTTATAGGTGTGTGAGGTCCTTTTAGAATCATTTTTTATAATTGAAAATCTATTGCTTGAATGTAAATTTTTATTCGGGCCTTCCAGTAGGTGTAGTTAGTGCCTATGAATAGTGGAGGTCTATTTGTGGATTGGCTTTCGACCAAAGAGGTACATATGGGATTTGCCATTAATCTTTACTCTAAGTATAATTCAGAGATACTGCTTTAATATCAGTTGTTTCCCATGTGGCTTATCTAAGAGGGGGTGTGAATTGGGTATTTAAAATTTTTGACAAGTATGTGCTCCTTTTAAAATAACTTTGTGTAATGAGTGATGTGAACTAAGCAAAAGATGCGGAAGCAATTCAAAAGAACAATCACACAAGTACAAACACAAGCAAATTTAGAGTGGTTCGGAGCAACTTTGCTCCTACGTCCACTAGCCAAGATACTACTTGGGATTTTCACTATATTCACCCTTGGAATACAGCCGGATTATTTTCACGAGCTCACAATCCAAAACCCCAAACTTGGTTTTAAACCGGGATCACCAAAAATCCAATATAATGTTAGTTTTCACGGGTTCACTAACAATCCACTCTTGGTTTTCAAAGGCTCACCAAAAATCTTTACAAGCCCAAGTTATTGCCCCTACTGTAATTGGAACAACTCAAACAAAGAGTTTAAAAAATAGAGAAACATCATGACAAATCGAATGTTGTTGGGTGATTGCAGTTGTAGCTCTTGAGAAGCCCTCTTGATTGCTCTTTGAATGCTCTTCAAGGCTTCTTATCTTCCTCAGTAAATGCCTAAAGAATCTGATGAGAGTTGGTGAAGTCATGAGTGCTTGCTTGAAGGCTCTCTTGAATACTCTCTCAAATGTTCATTAAAAGCTTATTAACTTCTTTAAAAGATGTTCAAATCCTTATAAATAGTCCCTTTAACTGATTTCAAGTCAGTATAGCCGTTGTATAATACTGGGATTTGAAATATGGCCTTTGGAGCACTTTTTGAACTAAAAAAAGTAGTTCTAGACTAGTTGTTATGAACCTGGAATAGTTGCTCGAGTCGACTCGGTTGCTTCAAGTTGGCTCGGTTCCTTAGAACTTCTGAGTCTTCACTTTGCTCGAGTCGGCTCTTCTTAGTCAAGTCGGCTCGAGTTCTCAGAACTTCTGAAAGTGAACGTGCTCAAGTCAGCTCTTCTTCAATGAGTTGGCTCGCCTGGCTGAATTTCTCAGAATTGAATTTTCTCACTCTGGAGGAGTCGGCTCGGTTGTCTGACTTCATATTTGAGTTGGCTCGGATATCAGTTGGGTTGGCTCGCCTGTCTGACTATGAAAATAAAGCACTGGATGAGCCGGCTCGGATGTCTACATGCCAGAAACCCTAGTGTCGTGCCATACTTCGAGTCGGCTCTTCTGCTTTGAGTCGGCTCAAGTGACTTTCACCAAAAATCTTCAAAACTTCTCCATATTCCATCCAAAAGCTTCCAACCAACTTTAAAGCTTTCCAAACTCCTTAAAAGTCTATTCTAAAAAACTTAAATTAGGAAAATACATTGAATTGGCCCATTTTCATGAATACATAGGTAATTTTTCTTTGGGCTCTTGATTACATGATACTTATATCAAAATAAACTTGACTTACACTGGAATTGTAGGTAGAGTGTTTGTACTTTAAAATCATCATACAAAAACTTATAAAATACTTGAGAATGGTTAGCAATCAAATGCATGCTCCAATATTTTATTATCATCAAAATCATTCTAGGGGTCAACATCTTGGAATCCCTTTAGAGACTTACATAAAGGGAGAGGAAGGGAAGTTCATGCATGGCTAAGGAGTTTCATCTTCGAGGAGTAGATAAGGTTTTTAGTATTTATACTTTATAATTTTTTTATATATTTAATACTTGATTATAACGATTTACTTTTTATGAATAAAATTATTTTTTTATTACTTTAAGTTTTGCTTTTTATATCTAGACTATAATTAGATTTTAAAATAGTCTATAACTATGTAGAGATGAGTTATGATCCAAAAATTTGATTCGTGCTCAACGAGATAGGCTATGCTTGGAATCTGATTATAACAAATTTTACTTTTATGATTAGAGATTTTGAATAATCTATGGCTATGTAAAAGTGGATCAAGATCTGTATCCAACAGGATAAGCTATGTTCGGGAATCAATTATAATTTAATAATTATATATTAAAGAAATATTTAATAAAATACTAAAAATTGAATCGAAACCTAAGACATTTTTTTATTCTGCAAAATTACTTGCTTCTAATTTAATTTAATTTTAATTTCTTGTTATAAATATATTCTCAATCATGCATCTTTTTAGTTTTTGTAATTTGATGAAGATATAACAAAATCCTAATTAGAAAGTGAACATAAATCTAATCAGTCCTTGAAATACAATCTTGACTTATCCTAGCTATTGAATTGAGTTAGTAAATTTTTATTTTTAACCGTCTATAATAGCGATCAAATTTTGGTACCATTGCCGGGATGATCTTTCCTTCATCTCCTTCTATGCAAGATTCTAAAGGGATTCCATGAGTTAATGCCTTAAGATGGAGGTATGGAAGCCTTTTTATAAGTGTTAAGATGGGAGGGGCCTTCATATTTTTCTGATGTGGGATTAAATGAAAAGAATCATGAATGACCAGAATTTATTTGCTATGAGATATATGGTTTGATGGGAGAGTAGCCAAAAAGGAAAATCCCAATCAAAATTCTGTTAGAAATCCCTTTAGAATCTCTGCCGATCCCTATTTGACTGCTTTGAAGTTTTATGGCCGTTTGATGGATTTCCAACATGCCTTAAATTGCTGCATCACTCTTGAACCCAGGCAGGCTTACTTCTGGCCGTTGGATCAGACTTCGGAGGTGCTATGGATCGTTGGATGGCATGAAACACAGCGTTAAACGTGTTGTAAATCCTTCAGCTAGTTGGGTGCTTTTCCGACCGTTAGATTGTGTCACAGATCGCCTGTCAGCCCTATTGGCTCGGGCGCTATGGCCACTGGAAGGAGTCCTCAGACCGGTTTCTTGCTTTGGACCAAAGAAAACGGCTGCCAGCCACTTGATTGGTACACAAATAAAACCAAACTATCGCTCCCCCAAAGTGCAATGAATGCTTCGTGGACCTTTACGATTTGAAGACAGTGCATAATGGAATGATTTTGTTCTCGAGCTGTAACAAAGAAAAATTACAAAAATATCAAACTATGATTAAACTATGATTACAATCGAGACAAAAACCATCCACCATCCCATTGTGCCCTTTATATTTCATTAAAAATGAATTTCAAGAAAATCTGGATCTAAATTTAGGCTAAAATTGGATTTAAATTTTGTTCATCATTTGGAATTCATTTTGAATCCGATTTGCATCCAATTTTTTTCTTTTATTCAATGAATCAAACTCTTGTATTGACGGGCATCTTTCTTGCAAAAAATAAATAAAGCATCAATTCTTTAAAAATAAAAATAAATTAATTTATAAATTAATATTTTTATAGATATATTTAATATATTTATTAGATCATTAGAATCAATATCAGGGATAGGTGCACTTATGAGAGTAAGCTTTTTCATAGTAGCTTTTATTGATTGGAGATATTCAGCTATAAGTTCGTGATCGTGGGGGATTGTAAGTCTATCTTTTAAGTGCATAACATAGGATCTTGAATGATTTGCAAAGAGATTGCTCAATTTCTTCCAAGCTTAGAGGCCTTTGCTGAAGAAATCAGTGAGATGATTGATTCAAAAACTGAGGACATTATAGCATGCAATGATAGTTGATCTTGTCGATGCCATATGATATAAGCAAGGTTCAATTTAGTTTGAATGGTTGTATACAATTTGTTAGGGCCACCAACTTTCGCATGAACCTTTAGAGATTAGCAATTGACATGTCCACCTAGTTTCATGATGATATGATATTATTTGGATAGCCAAACACTAAATACTATTAGCCCTTCATGTCAACCTTAGGTGTAGAAATTTCTTGCTTCCCGGTACTTTGTGTACTAGCCTCCAAATTGCACCCCGCTTGATCCCTTGAATCTCTAGGACATGGATACCGTCGTTTTAGACAAGAAACCCACCTCTACACATACTGGAGATAGCCCAAATGGGTTTTGACAATAGTAAATAAGAAATAGCATGGGACTGATGTAGCTGATGGATAGGATAGAGTTGGCTAAGGAGATGTTTGATGCCAACACTACAGTGAAACAGGGCTTTAGCAATGCTTTTTTTGGCCTTTATCGATACTTTTAAGTGTCGCCAAGAAACCTCCCGACGTTTCTCAAAGCGTCGCCTATGTAAGCATGGGGATGCCACCTGCTGACGCTTTTTAAAAGCGTCGGCATTTCTCGACGCTTTAAAGCATCGCTAGGTTTGGACATGGCGACGCTTTAAAGCGTCGCTAGGATTTAAATTTAGCGACGCTTTAAAGCGTCGCCAGTTTTAAGTCTAGCGATGCTTTAAAGCATCGCCAGGTCTAAACCTAGCGACGCTTTAAAGCATCGCTAGACTTAACTATAGCAACGCTTTAAAGCGTCACCAGGTCAAAACCTAGCGACGTTTTAAAGCGTCGCTATATTTAAAACTGGCGACGCTTTAAAGCGTCACTAGACTTAAAACTGGTGACGTTTTAAAGCGTCGACAGAACTTTTTTTAAAAAATTAAATAGATAGCTATACCTATATACATACAACACAACCTGTATACATCATCAAAATAAAATTCTTCAAACCTGTATCACATCCAACATACACAAACAAATAAAAACATTCAAACCTGTATCACATCCAACATACACAAACAAATAAAAACATTCACACAAACAAATAAAAACATTCAAACCTGTATCACATCCAACATACACAAACAAATAAAAACATTCAAACCTGTATCATACCCAACATACAGAAACACAAACACAAACCAATCATAAAGATTTATATATATATATATATATAAGTGCTAATCCAAGTTCAAATAAACAAAAGATATACAAAAATAATAAAAGAAATAGCTAGCATCACTGATCCGCGGGAGGCTGGTCGTTATCAGGTCTGCGACTCACAGATGTACCAGGAACCTACAAGATATACATCATGAATTATGATATATACATTATATATATTATAAAAAAATAGATACATACAAATTAATAAATAATTACTTACCTGAGATGACATGAACATATGCAGCACAGATGTAACATGCTCTAGCTAAGACCTAATGGTCTGCATCTCTGCTCTGTCTATATCACATGTCTGTCGGAGCTCTGCTATCTCCTCCTGAAGATGATGAACATGTAACTGATCATGACTCTCTCTAGTATCCCAAGAATATCTACTCACCTCAAATAACTGAGTAGGGGTAACTCCAATCCCATAACCCCTCACTCGTCTAGGATGCTCTGGTCCCATCAACTCCGAGAATACTTCGACCTCGATGCAACTGCTCTGAGTAGATGATGAACCCTCGCCAGCACGCTTGGAGATCATAGAGGTAGCCCTATTCTATATTTTATAAAAAACACATATATCACTACTTAATAAAAATAAAAATATAAATTATAATATAATATAAATAAAAAAATATACATATATATCTCTGGACTCTTCCCGAACAAAACTGCCATCCTGGTGAACGTGAGTCATCCGATAGAACTCTACCTCACCAGGCTCCCTCCCCTGCTGATCAGTCTATATAAAGAATAAATATTAAAAAAAAATCCAAAATAACACATCTTATACTCCCGTACCATGATACATGGCACATGCATGATACATGATGATACATGATGTTAAAACTATAAGTATACTAAAAGTATTATAGGATGAGAAACATACAAACTCATGCCTAAGTCGTGCATAACTCTTGGACCCCGCTGTGTGAGGAACAGACTGAGCTGCTCGTGCAGCTCTACCAATAACAAATATGTCTACAAAATAAAATTAAAACTATATTATATATTGTATAAATATAATTATGACGAGTGAAACTTAATAAATTTCGAAGTGTTTGATGATGCTATACAACCTGTGCCCTCTCGGAGAACCAATAGTGCACCAGCTCCATCCATTGATGAGGGTGAACATCAGGAGGACAGGTAGCTGCAACTTGCTCCTCTGTCCTACTCTCTCGCATGTAGTCTCTCTTCAACTTCGTCCTATATTCTTTCCACTTGCGATTGATAGACTTAAGAATAAAATCAGAAGAATCTGAAGGAATAACGAACTTACTCTACAATTTAAATAAATAATAAAATAAGTATTAAATGAAATAAGTAATTCAATTATAAAATATCTAATATATAAAATAATATATCAATTTTTTTACCTGTACAACTCGTAGCATCTGTATTTTATATGCAGGAAGCATGTCGTTCCACTTCGAGTAATTCAGGGGACATAGCTGACCCCGGCATGCTACTGTCCCTAGAAAACTAGTCAGCAAGCTAGCAGCTTTCTTAATAGGCTGCCCTAGCTTGCTGCACTCTATGACTATCCTCTCGCCCTCAGGTAACTGCCACACATCACGGACTAGTGTGGATCCTCGCCTCCGCCTATGTCTCCCGGATCCATCTACAAAAAAAATATAGAAAGTTATATATCAAAACTATTACATATGTATGAATTGAAGTGGGATGAAATTCTTAAATTACCTTGTATCTGTATGTCATCGATGATAGGCTCGTCATCAAAATGATCTATAGGAGGATTGTGACGTGTGGACTCGGAGGGAATGGCATCGTCATGAGGTGGAGAGGTACTAGCATCGGCCGGATGTGCAGAAATAGAGGGACTCGCATCTGACCGATGTGAAGATGATCGATTGCCCATGGGCTGCTGTGCTGAAGAAGTACTAGCCTCGATCTGGAAAAACTGAAACTGTACATCTGATAATCGTTTCCTTCGAGGCATGGTGTACCTAACATGCATTATTTTAAAACAAGTCAGTCAACATTATAATCAAATTATAACGGAAATAAATTATAATTTAAAAGATAACATAATCATTAATGCAAAAATGTAAACCATCTTATAAACTACTTACTTGTCATAATCAACCAGTTGTACCTTTCTCAGAATCCAACCTAACTAAAATGGTTATATCATTTATATGATCATCCGTCACAACATTATAAGGCATACACTGAGTGTAAGTATCATCATCATCTTCTTCCACCCTTTTTCCCGTGTCATACAAGTCTCTGGGTTTTGTCTTAATAACATTAGCCCATTCTTTATCTTTCGAGTCTTGTATATAAAAAACTTATCGAGCTTGAGATGAAAAGATAAATGGATCATCCTTCAATAACACATCCGTATGTATCAATCTTGAAAAATTGACAAGTATGAATCCATTTGAGTCCTTTTTCAAACCTCTCGGTGTATTTATATCCACCCAATCGCATCGAAATAATACAACTTTAAAATCTCCATAATAATCCAACTCCAAAATATCTTTAAGTATACCATAATAAGATTTTTCATCTGCTTCTACCATAACACCACTGTTCTGAGTTTTTCTATGTTTCTCGCGCTCATTGGTATGAATTTAAAGCCATTTATAATCAAACAATTATATTTGTTCACAATATAATTTGGACATCTGGCAAGTGCTATTAGTTCTGCTGAACTATTTTTCTCCATCAATACCGTTACCTAGAAAATATAATATCAATTATCGATCACTTATTCGATGTTAAATGTATATAAAATTATTATACGACTTATATATACTAACATGATTAGCAAGCCATTTAGGGAATAACTCAATCAACCATCTTTATTCAATCCTTGGATTAGGATGAGTGGAATGATTGGCTTGTCTTTGTACTGCTAAAAATTCACTGCATGACAATCAAATATAAGTTTGACAACAACATGTCTAATATTTAGTATTATCCATGTATAGATAGACTAACCTGCAATAATCAGATATTATGTCACTATGTAGCAATACATAACGGTGTGCTTGTGACAAGGATTATGGTCAAGAATAATACTTTCAGCTTTTCCTATAAATCTTCCGGATGATGCAAATTTGTATAGATCTATATTCTTCATAGTATCACCATGACGTTGAGGTCGATTGAATGCAGTCTCTACACCTTCGAGATATCTTGAACAAAATGTTAAACACTCTTCAGCAATATATCCCTCTGCTACTGAGCCCTTAGGATGGGCTTTGTTTCGTACATAATCCTTCAAACGTACAAGATACCTTCAAAAAGTATGATATTTATTAATATTAATATCACATTAAATAATGAAAAAGATATATAAATTATAAAATTTAAGTTTTATAGCATTACCTCTCGATAGGGTACATCCATTTGTACTGTACCGGTCCACCAAGTTTAGCTTTCGAAGCTAGGTGAATGAGTAGATGAACCATAATCATAAAAAATCCAGGAGGAAAAATCTTTTTCATTTGACATAATGTAAGTACGACTTGAGACTGCAACTGATCAAGCTTCTGAGGATCAAGAACCTTAGAACATAATACCTTGAAGAATGATGATAACTGAAAAACAACCGTAATAACTTGTTTCGGCATTGACGGCCTTAAAGCCAATGAAAGAATATCTTGCATTAATATATGTCCATCATGACTTTTAAGATTTGAAATTTTGCACTCTTTCAGATTCACACATCGTGAAATATTTGAGGCATATCCATCAGGAACTTTGATATTCTTTAAAACTGTTAGGAAGAGATCTTTTTCTCGACTAGACATGTATAACATGCATGAGGGATATAAGTTCTATCATTTGCAAGCACTTGTGGATGAAGTTCATGTCGGATGTCCATTTCTTTTAAATCAAGATGCACCTTCATGTTATCTTTAGTCTTTCCATCAAGATTTAATATTGTTCCAATCAAATTATCACAAACATTCTTTTTTATATGCATAACATCAAGATTATACTAGAGTATATTATGCTCCCAATAAGGTAAGTCAAAGAATATGCTTTTTTTCTTCCATAATTATTTAGTATGCTGATGGATAGATGCTATGATTATATCATCATCATTTTCAACTTCAAAGAAATTATCTGGATCCTCGAACACTGCCGTATTTAAGGTGCAAGTATTGACTTCCTCTGATACTTCTTCTTGTACCGAAGTCTCAACATCATCTCTTCCTCACTTTTTAGAGAACTTTGTCATCTTGCCGTAACTGTATCTGATACCAAGCATTTGTCTATGAATATCAGAACCAGAAGGTAGAATTGGAGCAGATCCCAACTCTATAGTACCATCAAATAAATCCTTCTAAAATTGAAATGGATGATTTGCCTCCAACCATCGACGATATCCCATATAACAGAACTTTCCTCAATGTTTTAACCAAATTGAATGGGTTGATTCACCACAAGAAGGACATGCAACTCGTCCCTTAGTGCTCCATCCAGATAAATTAGCATATGCAGGAAAATCGTTAACAGTCCATAATAGAGCTGCCCGTGGATTGAATGTTTGGCCATTCGAAGCATCAATTGCACTGATACCCTCCCATAATTGTTTCAATTCATCTATTAAAGGTTGTAAGAAAATATCAATATCATTGCCTGGATCCTTATTACCTGGAATGACCATTGATAAAATAAGTGAAGTCTGTTTCATGCATATCCATGGTGGCAAATTATAAGGAATCAGAATAACTGGCCAGGTGCTATAGATAGAACTTAAGGTCTGAAATGAATTGAACCCATCACTGGCTAAACCCAGCCTGACATTACGAGCATCAGATACAAAATCAGGATGTCTGTCATCAAATGCTTTCCATGCTAAACTATCTACTGGGTGTCTCAACATTCCATCTTTTGTACAGCTTTCATCATGCCATCTCATTGATGAAGCTGTCTTTGATGATGCATAGATCCTTTTTAATCTAGGTACAAGAGAAAAATAGCATAATACCTTCACCGGCTTTTATTTAATTTGTGTTGCATCCAATTCATCTAATCCCTCACTCTCATTTTCTTTTTGCTTCGTCCATCATGAACATCCACACACATGGCACGAGTCTTGATCTGCATGTTCTCCCCGATATAATATACAATCATTTGGATAACTATGAATCTTTTCGTATCCAAGATCCAATTCTTTTACTAGTTTTTTGGCTTTATAACAAGATGTTGGTAAACTAGTACCTTCAGAAAATGCATCCTTTAACAACTTGAGCAACATAGTAAAACTCTTACCAGACCATCCATTCAAGTATTTTATATGAAACAAATGCACAAGAAAAGAAATTTTTGAAAAGTTCTTGCAACCGGCATATAATTCTTGATCTGCATCTCTTATCAGCTTCTAATAACGATTTGTTTCAATATTAGTATGGGGTAGCGGTTCTCCATCATATATTGATTCAGTAAATATAGGATCCTCAGGTAACCCAACTGCTACTTGTCCTCCACTGCAATCTCCAGGATGTTGAGCACCATATTCAAAAGCATCTCTGAGCAAACCCCTGATATCATCATCTCTTGCAAGATTTTTTTGTTGGTTACTGGATCTAAAATCAAGTATATGTTCCATGTTAGAGGTTTGGTTACATGTAGATTGTAACCTTGACTCTCCATGAAAAAATCATTCAGTATAACCTCTTAAAAAACTATTTCATACCAAATATTCTTCAACAATATTTAGATATAAAGAACTAAAATTTACACATTTTCGGCATGGACATAAAATCTTTTCATTGATACTACTCTCCATACCAAATTTAATGAAATTCTGTACTCCATCCAGATATTCTTTGCTATTCCTCGGTTTAGTTATCCAACTCTTATCCATTGTAAGATAAAACTAATTGAAATAAACAAATTTTGATAAGAACAAAATAAATTTAAAATAAGTTTATTCAATACATCAATTATAGAATTATTAAATGCCCCCTATCATCAACTAATAGGTAAAGAGGTCCTATCCTATTCAAGAATTGCATTAGTTATATAGGTCATTTACAGTAACCAAAGGATACGCAATAGAAGTTCCAGAAAAATCTTGGCAGTATTTTTCCTTAGTTCTCCCCATACAAATAAATAAGTATGAGGAGAACTAAAAGAAAATGATATCCAAAATATATCTGCAACTCTATCCATACCGTTTGATTACTGTAAGCACCTATAAAATTATTTGTAATTCTTAAACTGTCCAAACTAGATATTCAATTGATCACTGTACATATTTCTCCCATCCGTACAAAAATTAAATAATTGTATAGATCCTGTAGAATATGTACTTTAATCAATTGACGGGTCTATATTTCTATGCAATACAAGTTTTTTAAAAAATATTTAAAAAATCATAATTGATCGTAACAAAGCTACAGATGGTATTGACATAAAAGATTTACAATAATAAAACTAACCTTAAAGCATAATGTTCAGTAAGATGCAGATATATACTAAGAAATTTATAAAGAAACATAAATCATCTACTAAGGAAAAGAATAATAAATAATAAAAAATAAGGAGGTGGCTCAGTTATATACTATTTAATCTGTAACTAAATCAAAATGACTACAATCGGTTGCCTACAAAATAAGGCCATCCAAGATTGTTGCCATTAGAAACAGTTGAATCAGCCAAACATACATCGCATAATCATCATAGCCTCCATATATAAACCTTAAACCAATTTTGACATTGGTTACATAGCTTCTTTACTCTCCAAGCAAATACCTGATAAGAAAACAGGGCTTAACATATAGTTTGCTTCCAAAACTCAATATAATTTTTTTCCAAATCTTAGGTATCGATGGCACAGCCCATAAAAATTCAATGCCAACAATTATAATTTTTAATTGTTCGCTTTGTATTTGCATTTTTAATTATGCTTCTCATGCCCTAGGTACCGACGGCACAACCCATAAAAATTCAAAACCAGCAACAATTATAATTTGTTTAAACTATATATATATCTTTCCTAGGGGCAACATGATGCTCACTCAACTGATTCCATCCCAAGTTTACTGGCAACTAATAATTGAAATAGCCCAGTGGCATATAGCAGGCCAGCGTTGGCCCATTGGTCACAAGTCTATTGCAATTATGGGTCGGCCTGTGGGCTATACTCCATCGATCTTATTCATTTGTTGGCCCAAGCCGCAGTTAAACATCTCTTGCTTATTGAAATTTCATAAATCTCATTGGCTTCTGGTGACACTTATTTTAATTAATAATAAGAAATATGGATTGTAATTTTTTTTTAATATTAAGCCATCTTGAAAAGGTTTTGTATTAAGGTTCATCAATCTGACTTCTTTAGCTGAATCATTTATTAAAAATGGGACCTAATTCCATATTATATTTTTTTATATAATATTAAAAATTGGTCCACCAAAATAGTACATTCAGGAAACAATTAGTCTTTCCTTAATTAATTTTTTGATTTAATCAAACAAGCTTGAGAGTTTTTTTTTAATATTTCTTTTATCTTTATCCTCTTTTAATAATTTTCTATATTACTTAATTAGGATCGATGCAACCTCAAGTCTGTTTCTTCTTGTAATTAATTTGTTATTAAGATGTACAACAATTAATAAACTCGGAAATTAACCTGCTCCCACCAACTCCATAAGGGAACAAACAGCCCCTTGGTGTTTCTCCATGCAGAATGGCTCATGCAATAGAGATGAGTTATTATAATTTTTTTAATAACAAATATGTCGTTAAACAGAAATAAGGATGATAGAGATTAGTTATTATAATTTTTTTAATAACAAATCTTTAGATCCTCTTGGAAGAGAGCAGTTGAGGATCAGTTTGGTTGTTTAGTTTTAAAATCCTATAAAATACATGAATTGGACCAAGACAATAAGTAGTTCAATGAAACTGGTTTAGAGCTATATTTATAAGAATCCAGGAACCACTAGAGTGGGCCGGCCTAATTTGTGTAGAGAGAAAAAAGATCTCAGTAGATTTTTTTTTCTCCCCCATAAGACTCTCACCGGCCTACACTAGTGATTTCCTGGGCTTTTATAAATATAGGCCTAAACCAGCCTCATTTAATTTAACTATTTGTTTAAGCCCAATCCATGAATTCTAAATTTTGGGCCTATGCATCCAAAAAGGACATTAGTTGGATTGATCACATCTATCTCTCTCTCATATATATATATATATATATATATATAATGAACCATCTCTCTTTTTTTGAAGAAATTTCTTAAATCAAAGGAACTCCCAAAGCCAACAAATATGATGCAAGATAGTAGCCCGTATACAAACAGATAATTTCCCAAAAGCCTCTACTCTCAAATAAATAATCTTCCAAAACAAAGAGTGTGCCGGAAAGTTCAACTAAAAAAAACTAAATCATGCTTAATATCAGATGAGAAAATTTTTAAAAATACCGGACGAGTAAAGTTGGGGGATGCGACCGAGATGAAGGCACCGGAGAGCTTCGACGATGATGAACGGACCGAAGGCAAAGTGCCGGAGATGAAGGAGGAGGTCGGGAGAGGGAGGAGGAAGAAAGGAGGGAGCTGGGGTGGCGGCCGAATCGAATGAAAATGAAACTAGGGCTCGGCTGTGGGTTAAGAAATTTTTTCGACACTTTTACAAATCCGGCGATGCTTTTAAGCATCAGTAAAAGTTGGGTTTTTGCCGACACTTAAAAGCATCGGGGGGTTGAGGATGATGCCGACGCTTTTCAAAAGCGTCGGCAGATTCCAGGATGGCGACGCTTATAAGCGTCAGCAAAGGTCCAGTAATTGTCGACGCTTAAAAGCGTCGACGGGTTTCGCAGTATGCCAACGCTTTCCAAAAGCATCGGCAGGTTCCTGGGTCTTCCCGACGCTTCCTAGAAGCATCGGGAGAAAAGGGTCGCTGTTTATCCTTTTTACTGTAGTGCAAGGAATCCTAGTCCTGTGGAAGTACCTTTGTCAATGCATCCATTGGATTCTCCTTGGTATATGCTTTCACCAACTTTACCTCATCGTCCTCCATGAGCTCTCTAATTTAGTGCTACCTAATATCGATGTGCTTCATCCTTGCATGGTAGATAGAGTTCGATACAAGTAAAAATGTACTTTGGCTATCGCAATGCACCATGATGACCTCTTATTTGAAGCCCATCTCCAATGCTAAGTCCTTTATCCATAGGATCTCCTTTGCTACTCTTGTAATGTCGATGTACTTTGTCTTAGTGGTCAATAAGGCTATGATAGGTGGCAAGCATGATCTCCATAAAATGGAACCTCTAAATAGGCTAAATACAAAACCTATCATCGAATGCTGGGTATCCATGTCTCTACCAAAACCCACATCCATGAACCCTCTTGTTGCCACCTAAATCTCCATGGCCTATAGCTATGATGGGGCCCGGTTGAGCTGGCCTCTTCAAAAGCATCGGGCTTTTCATTCTCGCACCTTCGTGGCCGGTTAGTCTTGTAAAAGAATAGAGACCTGGGACAGGGATCCCGGTGGGGATACTTTGACAGTTAAGTCAGTAAGGCGATTAAGGGGAACAAACCCTCTGAGGCAGAGGCTTGGGTTGCCACTGCGTAGAGGGAGATAAAAGAGAATAGAAAAATTGGAGTTTTTGGGAAGCTAGGGGTTGTTCGCTATTCAACCCTTTACCTTTGCTCTCTTACCGTCTCTCTTTTGGTTTACCCTCCCTCCTGGAGGTCCCTCTTATCATTATATAGAAATTGATCCTGCCAGACTGAGCCTAGAGCCTCGATTGGGTGATCCTCCAAGAGTGTCCCCAGCGGGAGGAATATAAGCTCGTTAGAGCCCCCATCAGATAAGGTCTGGGATTCCCGAGAGAGGGTCCTTGATAGGCTATGATGTTGTTGTTAAGATACCATGGCTATCAGTTTAATTAACCGACTTCTTAAGAAAATTAAAAATCTATAGAAAAGGTGAGTTGGGTCGAATCCATAGGGAAGGCAGTATGTTGAATATTTTGAAATCTTTGATTTAAAAAGGTGAATAGATTGAAGTCGAGAAAATAAAAATTAAAAGTATAAAAAATAAATAACTTGGTACTAGGATTTACTATTTAGATCCTAGCATCTACTTGCAATAAAAATAAAGAATATAAAATTAAAGGTGCAAAAAAATAAACTTTAGATTAATTAAAACTAGGATCCTACTGCAAAATATAATTAAATAAACTAAAAAAACTATAACAAAAATTGGAAGTAGATCGGCATAGCCTCGTCGGGAAGATGGTCGACGAACTCCCTTCTTCCTTCATATTTCTTGGAGTGAACTGGCTTTCTCTGGTTCTTCCTCCTTGGATCTTGATCTTGGAGATCGAGTAGGCTTGAAGATGGTGTAAGGGGCAGAACTCTCATCTAAGAAACCTTACTTTTAGAGGCCAATCTGCAACCCAAAGTTAAACCCTTTACCCTGTATCATATCCTCTCTCCAGGATGTCTTTTTCTTGTAGCCCAAGGGTCCTTGAATAGAGAACACTAGATAGACTCCCTCACTTATGACCGTCGGATTGGCTACATTAGATGGCTAAGATTTGTTGGTGTTAGTGGCCATGGATCGTACTTGGAACATACCTGGGGCTCTTCTGCTTTAGACTCGTCAACCATCAGATTAGGAGGTAATAGGTGGATGGATGAAGGCTCGGGATCCTAGGATAGGGGGAATAGTGAAATGAAGGTAGGTGATCAAGGGTGGGAAAGAAAAGCAGCGTGTGGCAGGGGGATAGCTCATGGTGGTGCTAGGATGATAAGAGGAACAGCAAAATGATGGTGACTGGTGATGGAAGAAGGAATGGTGACTGACATCAAGGATGACTTGGATCGTCGAGGAGGCAATGATGGTCGGTGATGATGGGCAGTGAGTGGGAGGAAGAGAGTGACGGATCTAGTAGTGAACCATATATCGGTGATGAGGCAGGCAGCTCGGATGGTGGCTTGGTGGAGATATATGATGTTGGGGTGGCGTGGAATGGTGAGGAAGGAGATGCCCGGTGTCATGGCAGAGTGGGGAAAATTGTGGTGGCTTTAGTGGCTTTCGGTGCTTCTCAGGTGGAGTTGGGCGACGGTCGGTGGCTTAGGGAGATGGTCAGTGACGGGAGGGGCGCTCGACGAGCGACGATGAGCTGGTGGACAGCGATGGTGAGCAGTATTTTGGAGTGGATGGCTGGGAGGAAGAGGGAGGATGGTGGTCGGATTCAAAAACAGGTCTTCCAGTGGCTCTCTGGTGGTTTTTTCCGTTGAGGGATGGCTCCCGGCAGCGAGGGAAGGCTCCTCGATGGCTTATTCGGCAAGAATGGCATTCGGGAGGGAAGATGGTCCACGGACAGGATCTATGGACCGGTAGCAATGGCTACCTGTGGACCATACGAGCTCCCATAAATCAACCGACTGGTCCATGATGGATCGGCTACTTTAAAATCTATGTACTTTCTTTAATAATCTTCAAAATTGAATTTCATGCTCATTCAAACTCCAATTCACATGCCATTTGCACTGTTGGACTCCAAAAATTGAGTTCTTTGTAATGACAATTTTATTTCCTTAAATAATGTATAAAAAGTATTAATTTGATATAAATAAAGATAGTTTAATTATTAAATTAATATTTTTATATATGTATGTAATATAATTATCACACTTCCTAACTTGAACTTTGCTCGACCTCGAGTAAAGTAGATAAATTAGCTATGTATACAGACTTATCCTTGAATTAAAAGTTGACTTAGGCAGTCCGAAAGGTAGTGATACCCGGCCAGACCGTTAAAGAGGTACTTTATTGGATCACTGAGTCAACCCAATTAATGGTTGAGTGTTGATCATAGAAATCTTTAGAGGTCTTTCTTACTATCTCCCTAACTTGCTCTTTAAATCCTCTAACTCGATTTGAGTTGGGTTTGTTATCATTTTATACTTTAGCCCCTTTTTTTCTTTTTTTTTATTTTTCTTTTTTTTGAGGAGTCTAGTGCAATGTCTTGACCTCTTAAGTATTAGCATCCTCATCTTTTGACGCGAACGATAATGCTTACTTAGGTGAAGGGGCCCAGTTACTCAGTGGAGTGCCATTGCTTAGCAGATCTCTTAACCTTTTCATCTTTTGATGTGAATCACAATGCTTACTTAGACGAAGGGGCCCGGTTACTTAATAAGAGTTCAAGGAGAATTGTGAGATTAGACTAACTCTCTAATATTTTTTTAGAATTTTTTTATATCTCAATATTTCCACCCCCACTCTCAATAAGTAGATTCTTTATTGAGATAAGAAGGAAGAGAGTTCTGGCATCACTCTCAAAATCTAATTTGGTCAACACCCTACCATTTGTTGCATTTTCTTTATGATATGCCCCTTAATATCTCTAAAGCTATCTAGGCCGTTAATCAATCATTGATTAGGATACCTAATTAACTTCAAATCGAGATAAAATTTGGATACTAAATTAATTACTTATTGTCATACTTGAGAACTTAATTAGATTAGTAATTCCTCCCTCCTAACTTAATCGACATTATCCTCAATGAAGAAGGAAAATAAAGGGTGTAATATGTAAATAAGAATAGAAAAGAGTACACCTAGAGTGAATGTGCTTTGGGAGTCGATGAGGGCTTCGTGAAGTAGTGGGCTAGTAAAGTAGTTGGCTATTGTACTTCTATCTAAGTTTCTGTAATTATACTAAAGAAAAAAAAAGATTATTGGGTTTCCTCCCAACAAGCACTAAGTTTAACATCTTCATCTGGACATCATGAGGGAGTCCAATAGATAATTAAGTTTAATATATCCCTTATTACATCAAAAGGACAGTGCCAATCAGGAGGCCTTATCGTCATGGCATAAAATCATTCATAGAGTACTCTATGATGATTATCTCAAGTCAATAAAGTATGTTGGGAAAGCATGTTACTCCAGGATTTAAAAATATTATTATAGTCTACAAAATATTTAGGAAGAGATTATGTTTGTTGGGCTGAGCTTGGAGGTGGTAGTTTAAGAATTTCTTCAATTATGGGTTGGTCTACCCTACTACCTTTCTCAGGTATGTGTGTTTGGTTAATGTCCCTTCTTATTTTAAATTTGGGCACCTTTTTTAGATTAATGTTATCCTATCTCCATACATTGTTTTAATGCCATCGAAAGATTTTGGAGGCAGTCCTCGAAATTTGTGCCAAATATGGAGAAATCAATTATAAAATTTGTAAAATCTTGATCCCTTATTTTAGCAACATCCTACCTAATAGCTTCTTTATATGCTTTTAGAATACCACTAAGTTGGGCTTCCTGAGTAAGGTTCACTAGAAAAGTTTCAATGGGTGTATCAAGAAGTGGCTTCAGTTCTAGATCTTGTGGTGATTCTTATAAGGGGGCTACTGGTGGGCTAAGTGATGGCTCTTATTATTCATCAATCGACAGTGGGATAGTTTTAAAGTAGGGTATTTGTATTGAGTTATTTACTTATGAGGTATACCCGTCTACATTAAAATTATCCACCCTGAGTTGAGTCAAACAAGGATCTAACAAATCCTGGGGAAGAACTGTGAGGGTGGCTTCCTCTATTGAGTTACATATTTATAGTTCTTGGGAGGTCTCTTTTAATTCCATCATTGCATCAATTTGTTCTCCCATCCCATTGAAAGGCATGGGCAATTTTAGGGCACTAGGGAATGGGTCTATAGATGAGTAGGGTAATGATGGTTTTAGTTCATTCCATAAGTTTAATGTCTCCATATATTTTTCTGTCCTAGCCAAATTGTATATATTGATCTTTATGGTTGTGCAGAGTTGTTCTAAGACCAGTTCATTCATGGGAGCCAGAGTTTATTGTTCAAGGAAGGCAGAGGGTCATTAAAACTTTGAGCTAGGTATGGTCCCTCTAGGTTACTCTCGGGCTAACTAGGAAGTTCACATCTTTCCTCTCTATTAAGCTTAATTAATCATTGGTTAGTTTGATCCATTAGCCTATCGAT
This sequence comes from Areca catechu, assembly GCA_021397845.1. NCBI lineage: Eukaryota > Viridiplantae > Streptophyta > Magnoliopsida > Arecales > Arecaceae > Areca > Areca catechu. The sequence continues at coordinate 27,220,320 of CM038042.1, read as the reverse complement.
AGATTGCTATTGGGCTATAATCATTTATTGAAATTAAGCAAACCTATCGATATCTAGGTTGGACTGCAGGGGAGGTGGGTATGATGCTTGCTGACCTTCTCTTCAAATGATGGGCTATAATTAATTAGAGAAGGTTAATAATGGGGATAGGGCTAATCATAATAGGGTTCCTCTATAAACATAGATCCTAGGGTAGCCAGGGTAACCACTAGGTATAGTTGCCATGAAAAATCTAGTTGAGCCCCCTAACTTGAATTATAGGCATTATAGTATGGATTATCTCTTGAGTTGTAAGTCGTTTGGGCTTGATCCTGATCAACTTGGTCATACCTAAACTTAAGAGATCGGTACCCAGTGGGGCACTCATTCAAAGTGAGTGGGGCTCGAATAAACTTAGTGTGTCGGAAGAAAGGGTACTCTATTATAGGATTCATTCTCATGGTATTGATTCAGTCTATCAGATTGTTCTGATTATTTGGATATGCAATCAAAGATTTAGATTGGAGCAATCCTTATTTATTCATATTTTGATTTATTATTGTGATTACTATTTTTTTAAGAAGAGTGGTGAGATGAAGAAGAAGAAGAGTTCTAAAGAAGATGGCCTAAGGTGTTCGAAAGCTAAGAGAGAGAAGAAGAATTAGTTAGGATTTGGTATTATTTATAAATAAGTTAGCATACATGGACTCTATATCCTAGGGTTTCTTAATTCTAGATAGCTCCTAATTGCCAAGGCAACCTTAGAGCCCTCTAAGTCAAAAACTAACTAATCAACTGGCCAGGTAAGGATAAGATCGATGGGGTCCCCCCATTGCTTTTCTTAGCAACAATTAGATTGGCCAAAGTCAGTCAATGGAACTAATTAAAAATCACCTTTCTTCAGGACTATATCATCCTTGAACTCCTTTCCTAGATACCAGTTAATTAGTCAATTCTAGCTCGGCCAACTCTTTTGGATGCCTTGTCCTATTGAGCTCAAGTTTCTTAGGGGCTGGCATCTAATTGATTTTAATTAATAGGCTTAGATTAATGTAAGATGCAGGGTGGTGGTTTGTGGGCCAAGGAAGGGTTATCAACTCTCCACCTTATATTGTTTATGAGACAATGCCTTTAAGATATTTTATGAAAATATGCTATGCAAAAAAGAAAGATGTCCCAAAAAAGTAAAAATCTTTTAAGTTTTAATCAGTTATGCTATTTTAGTTAAATATTATGGGATATTTTTATTTTCTTTTTTATGTTATGTTATTTTAAGAAAGAAAGATAAAAGACAGTTTTTAATCTTGTTTAATTATGTGTGAGAAAAATAACTAAATTTAGGTTAAGCAAATAAAGAAACTATGGATCTCATAATTAAGGTAAGAAATCAAAGCGGTATTAAGGTAGTTAATTAAAAAAATAAGTATTTTTAGGTTAATTTAAAAAAATAAGAAACTAAAAAATAAATTTTTTGTTAGTTTGAAAAAAAGGAAACTAATTAAAAGGAAGAAACTAATTTTTTTTTTTGTTAATTGGAAAAAGAGGGTAGTAATAAAAATAAATAAATAAAAAAATTGGTATTTTTTTTAAAAAATGGCTAATTAAAGGAAACAAGAAAAAAAAATTTTTGGTAAATATGAAAAGGTAAAAATTAATTAGAAGCAGCTAAGAAAAAAGGAAAATAATCTAGGGTTAGGATTGATCTCACCCGATTTGCAAAAAATTCCTTCTCCTCTCTTTTTCTTTTTCTTTTTTTATTTTTTTTTGCATAAAAAAGGAAAAAATTAGTACACTTAAATTTATAAGAAATCAAATTGTGTGGACACCAGGACCAAAAAATATCGACAGGTTGAACCCACATCATTGTGGATCATCTGTGAATAAAGTCCTGAATCCAATCCCATTTACCATGTAAATATTTTATTTGAAATTATGTTATATAGGCTTAGTTGGGTTTAGCCTTTTTTATCAATTAGGGTTTGTATAAAAACTCCATTTATCAGTTGTGTCAAACCCTATTGGGCCAAACCCTGTTTACCAAATTTATTATTTTTTGTTGCATGAGGTCTTGCCTTTTGATCAAATTGGGTTCCAATTGATCAAGTGGGGCTTTAGTTATTTGGTTTTGAGTCCTATAATTATTAGTTAATTTAGTTATTGAGTCCTGTAATACAAGGGGGACCCAATTGAAGACCCATGTGACTTCATGTGCACCCAAATCAATATCACATGTGTACTCAAGTCAAGGCCCATGTGACCCCATCTGCCAACCTAAGTCAATTTGTTCTAGGTGCCACATGTCATCCATACTTGGTGCCACCTTTGCAAGATTTTTGGACATCACTGCCACATCATCAGGAGACATCAGCACATGTCATGTTTGGACATGTCATGACGCTTTATTGGGACAACACCACTTGGTACTTCATCTTGGACAAGAATACTTGCCATATCACTCCATGTTTTATACTTTGGTCAGCCAAATGAATTCCAAATTGGCACACCTCCTTTTTAAGATAAGTAAGTGTGAAGGACTCTCCAAATTGACACTCCTCAACTCAAGTAATTCATGCCAAAACAAGAGAAGTTGGCCAAAGCAATTAACCTCTTCCTTGCCACCAACTTCAAAAGAGTTCTAGGATATTTGCTCACCAAAGTGTTGGAAGTCCAAGGGTTTCTACTTCAAGCATTTCAATCAAACAGGTTTAGAGTTGCTTAAGTTTCCAAAACTCAAGAGTCTCACCAAAACTCTTGAGTCCTCCTCTATCTAGATTGAAGAGTCCACCTACTTACAAAGCCTACAACATCAAGATTCCAGAGTCCAACAACCATGGCAAGTGATGGAGCATCTTGACCTTACATCAAGCCACCTCACCAATTCTCATCTTGGCACCTAAATGAGATGAAAAGCTTCATGTTGTTGCCCACTTTGAGAGGAGTCCAGATCAGCCCAACAAGCAAGAGTCCAAGATACCCAAGAGCAGGATTCCAGGAGTTGTAGTCCAAGGGAGTACAAGTCTCGTCTTTGTATCCCTTACACTACTGGTTGTGGGTCTATAAATATCCCATCAACCCCCCTTGTAAATACTTATTATTATTCATTAATAAAGAGACTGTCAAAATTTCTTCCTTTGTTGGGTACATCATGGGGTGTGAGGCACTTCCTTTGTTCTACGGAGTATCGCAAGGTGTGAGACCCTACCTATCCAGCCGACAAGAAACCCTAGCCATCACTTCTAACCCTTCCCTTCCATTCTTTTTCCTTCCTTTGTTGCTTTCTAATCTGAGTTTTTTGTTGTTGAGTGTTTGCAGGTGAATAGTAATCGAAGTCAGGTATTCTTGCCTCGAAACCAGCATCGCACGGAAGATCGGAGCCCGAGATCGAGTTCTTGAAACCCTGCCGTGACAATCTTGAGAGTCCTGCTAGATTTACTTCAAAGGGACGATTTTGCGTTGGTAAACTTAAAACCTATTCCCTCCTCTTTAATTTCTGAATAATTGATAAGTAGACCATAGTTTACGATGGTTTCTCAGCAACCAAGTCCTGCTTTTCTAGATACCTTATAGGTTTACTTGTGTGGGTAGTTAACTAGAACTAGTTTCCTTAATTGCATATTTTGAGTCTTCCTAAAAAAATCCAAAAATTATTAAAAAAAATTAATCTCTATTCTTCTCTGATAATTAGGTTAATAATCAATAGATTAGGTTTTCATAATTGTCCCGCATCATCTTTGGTATCAGAGCAGGTTAAACTAGGGTTTAATCACTTTTGTGCTGAAATTTCTGCATACCTAGTTAGGCTGAAATTAAATTGCATCAAAACCATATTAAAAAAAATTCAAAAAAATTAGTAGTAAATTTTTTGTTAATCATCTATTAATCTTCTACTAATCACATAAAAATCATATAAAAATAATTTTTTTTATTAATGTTTTCTGGCAGAAGGAAATCACACCTCCTGAGTGGGTATACGAAAGTATACTTATGACCCATGGGAGTAATGAGCTATGGCCAAACATGAAATCCTGAGATCGGAAATCTGAAATTAATCTAATATGAAACTTAATTTGCTGATAATACAAAAAAATAATAATTATTATATTTCTATTATTTTTAATTATTTTAGTTTGATTGCATCTAGGGTTTCATATTTGTGTGATTGCATCATTCAAACCTAATCTTAAGGGCACTCAATATCTACATAAGGGAGGGATTTCATCACCCTTCCTTGGCCCATAACCACCACCTTTGCATCGATCCTAACCTAATTAAAATCAATTAGACTTAATTGCTCTAGTAAGCTAAGGACACCAACAAGTTGGGTTCCAAGTATTGTGAGTAAGCTAGTGCACCCAATTCTCTGATTATCACTTGAATCTGGTGTCTAAGGCTAGAGGTCTAGAGGCAAATGTCCTAAGTAGTTTTGTGATTTTTAATTAGGATCCAACAAGAGCAGGGGGAGCCTCCCATGACCTCCACCTCTTACCTGGCCAGTGGATAGGGTAATTACTGAATTGGTTGTAAATTCAGCAGACCCATTCTACTTGAGCTCTAGGTCTAGGAGACCCTAGTCCAAGTCTTGTGTATGCATTGCATGACAACTCGATCAGGTACACCCTATCAGCCTAATCAAATCCAACCCAAATCATCCATGGACCCTAACATGGAGGCTTGGTTCACTGAGCAATTTAGCCAACTTACTACTAGGCTTGACCAGATGGATGAGAGAAAAGGTAACATTAAGGAATCCCATGTGACTCAATCAGATCCTGAAACACCTAGACCCATTCACCCAGGTCAAAGTTCTGAAATGCCTAGACCCACTCCTCTAGGTCAAAGCTCTAAGATGCCTAGACCCATTCCCCCAATTCCTAAAGCCCAACTCACTCCCCCAGATCTAAGAGGTCAATACAGAGAACCTGCTTACCTAGGTCCAAGAGCCTAACATAGGAAAATTACTCCTGACCCAATCCGTAGGCGCCACACCCCTAATGTGAATGACCAAGAAGAAATGATTCTTAGGAGCATTCATTTAGATGCACCCACATTTGAGGGTAGTTTAGATCCTAAGGTATATACAGATTGAGAGAGTGATATGGACCAGTAATTTGAATGGTACGAAATGTCAGAGGAGAGAAAGTTCAAATTTGCCAAGCTTAGGCTAGTCCGACAAGCTAGATTGTACTGAAAAAATATAGAACAACTGAATCGATAGAGAGGTGACCTACCTATAGGTACATGGCGAGCCATGACATTAAAACTTAGAGAGAAATACCTACCATTCTCATATGAACACAAATTATTAGACCAATGACGAAAATTAACTCAAGGAAATAGATCAGTAGCTGATTATATTGCTAAATTTGATGAGTTTGTTATGAGGTGTAGTGTAGTCGAGTCCGAAGCTGTCACCTTGTCAAGGTTTAGAGCTGGCTTACATGAAGATATCCAGAGGGAGTTATTTTTAAGGGAAGTTAATGATTTGGAACATGCTTACCAGATTACCAGGGATTCTGAACATTTCCAGAGAAGACCTGTTACCTAAAGACCTGAGTCAAATAGGTTTAATACCCCTGGAACTAGGCCTAGCCCTAATCGATTTTTCCCTAGCCGACCTAATCCTAGTTCTTAACCAGTTTGTAGAAAAGATAAAGGAAAGGCACCCATGGTCCTTAGAGATAGGAATCAAAATACCGTATGAGATGCAGGCATGTGCTATAGGGCATGGAGCCCCGGTGGAGCACATGCTTCCACAAGAATTGCTACCGGTTTAGTGGAGATGGCAATGTTGTGCCCAATATCACCATCCAAGCCTCTCTCGTGTCTGTCCTCCAGGTGCCACATCTCGTCTTCTACCATTCCTTCCATTATGGATAGAAGGGGAATGTCTAGTTTCCCTCGGGGACTTGGTCCGGCCGGGTGCTCGACTTGTCTGAAGCCCTCTTTGACCAAGAGCTCGACCTTGGATAGGAGCTCAACCTCGGTTGGGAGCTCACCTCGGATGGGAGCTTGACCTTGATTAGGAGATCACCTCGGGTAGGAGCTCAACCTCTGCTGGGAGCTCACCTTGGATGGGAACTCAACCTCGGATGGGAGCTCACCTCAGACAAGAGCTCGACCTTAGCCGGGAGCTCACCTCAATCAGGAGCTCAACGTCGAATGGGGGCTTATCTTGGATAGGAGCTTGACCTCAGATGGGAGCTCACCTTGGATGGGAGCTTGATGGTGGGGATACCAGAGGTACCAGAATAAGACAGAGGCTTCTCAACCCTCTATGGATCACTTAGTTATATTTGAGTCCATTTGTAATAAAGCTTAGTTCATCTAAGTTATTTTTTTTACTTGAGTCCCATACTAGTCAGCTCATATTGAGCTAATCATATTCCGAGTCTCGTAATCATGTCCAGTTATATTGAGTATGTTTTAGTCAAGCCCAGTCAAAGAAGACTCAAGCATGTGAAGAACACCACCTAGCATGCCACCTTAGCAATTGCATATAGCCCAGTCATACCCTGAATTTTGCCACTTTGGATTACTTGGAGGATCATGAAGTCAGCCCATGCATGAGGAGTTGATGACCACATGCTGGCACACCCCTTGCACACCCTAAGTACACCAACTCCACACGCCAGCATGATAAGAAGGAAAGTCAAAACATATAAACATGAATCCCCTGATTCATGCTAGCTTGCTTAGGAAAGAAGTGGTCGCCCCCCTTTGGATGTCCACACCTACCTTGTTTGGAGGGATTTTGTATGGTATGAGAGTATTTTCTTCCGTGTATTTAGCCCCACACTTTAGGAAGAAAGTGGTCAAATCTTATTTTCCTTGTTTTCTTTTGCTTGGACCCTAAGTCTCATGACTCTATATAAGGAACCCCTTGTATAAAAAATTAATTAATTTTAATATATGAAATACTCTTGATTCTCCAATTGCTGTGTGCCTCCCTGCATGTGCATTAAGGGATCTTGTGTGAGCCTGAAGTCTTTCCGAAGTGCTGCCTGAAGATACCTCGCCAACCAACCTTCTTCCAAGTCTCCAAGCCTTTTCTTCCAACATGCCCCTTGCTGCCTTTTCTAAAATTTTTCTTGTTTTTAGTCTTTGTTTTCTCACCCTTGATGGTTGTTTGTAGGTCTTTGAGTTCCTGCAAATCCAACGACTCCAGCCAGGCCACAATCGGACCACTAAGCAGAAAGCCAGGAATCCACGGGTCTCTGGCTTGATTTCCAGGTCGCATCTATTGAGGAACGAGTGATCTCTTCACTACAATCTTTACCAGGCACATTAGACATTGCCAGGTACACCCCCTCTACCACCAGCCATTTTATTGAAGATGAACAAGCCCAACCGAGACTTCTTAGGCTCAGCGGTCCTCTTTCCTTTGCTTTTTAAGTCATGTTATGCATGTTGTAGCCTCTTATTTTTATATAGAACCTTCTACATCATTCCTTAGTCTACTCTTTGGGATTAATCATCCAACTTAATTAAAAACATACAAAAAAAATTATTGCATGCATATAGGTCTTGCATCAATTTGGTATTAGAGCCTGTTTGGGCTCGGTTCTCTTTGGATACTCGGATCGGGTGCTTCACCATGGCCATCCGGTCATAGAAGATTATTAGGGATTTGAAACCCTCTTTCCCAATCGATGGGATCTCCTATGGTGGTAGGGGTGCCACTGTGAATTGACCGGTGAAGAAGAACACAAGGAGTTCTTAGGGTTTTCATTTTCGATCCTTTTTAAATATACTCTGTTCTTTTAATTGTTTCTCCCTTTTTAGAACTCCAAAAACTCTGAAACTTAATTTTCTGGATTTATCTTAATTCAAAGTATTTTATAGAATTTTTTTATATTTTATTTTGATCTGTGCAGTTTCTGCAGGTCGAAATATAGCCTGCAAATTTTTGGCTCTACTTTTCAGCAAGGCAATTTTGGAAGGTTTAGGGTTTTGTTTAGTATCTCTTTTGCATATCTTTTATTTTTAGTATGTTTACTGTATATTAGAGCATAATCTACAAATATCTTCCTGTTTAAGAAAATTCTAAAATAAAAAAAATTACATATAATCAAAAACTCCTAAAAATAACTAAACCCTAATTTGCATTTTCGTTTGCCCGCCATCATTGCATAAACTACCTTTAAGGGCACTCTTGCTATGTTAGATGGGGGGAGGATTTGATCACCTCTCCTTAGCCCAAAACCACATCCCCTGCATTCAGTCCCAAGCCTAACTTAAAATCTATTAGACTTATTTGCCCTAGTGGGCTAGGGACACCAACTGGTCAGGTCTGGGCTAAGTGTCAGATCACTGTGTCAAGCTAACCTATGTGTGCCTTGTGCTTAGTATCTAGAATGGTGGTTCGGGGATTCAATCTTGAAGGACTTGTGTGCTGGTCTGCCTACTTGGCCAATCTCTGATTAGTGTCTAGGATTGGCAATCAAGGACCTAACACTCCCCTTACACCTGCCTGGCTGAGTACAGGGTTACTATAGGCTAGTTTGCCACCCTGATTGAGCATCTAGTATTGGACTCTAGGTCTAGGGTGTTGTAGTTGGTTTGATCGAGTCTTGCATGAGCACTAGATCAGGAACATCATATCATCCACCATCTCCACTTCTGGCTGAACCCATGGATAACTTTGAAGCCCAAATGAAAGCCCTTACTGATCAACTAGCCCAATCCTTCACTCAGCTGAATCAGAGGTTTAACCAGATGGAGAATAGGATAGGGATCCTAGAGAAAACCCGTAGAACCTAGACTAGATCCAAACCTGAGCCACCTTTACCCACATTACCCAAATTATATGAACATAGATCCTATGCACCCTCTCCCTATAAGCCTAGTATACTTACAACCTATAGATCTTATGACTCCAAATCCTATGACTCTAGAACCTATGAGCCCATAGCCCATGAGCCCAGTAGACCCAAGACCCATAGAGCTGACCCAAAATCCTATGACCACAGATCCTATAATCCCATGACCCATAGATTTGTGCCCTTGTCCTATGAGCCTAGGGAGCCCATAATCCCTAGGTATCAGCCTAGTACTAGTCATGTTTCCTTTAGTCAACTTGAATCCCATAGGCTTAGTACCCCTAAATATGAGCCCAGTAGTAAGCCATTATCCCTTAGGCAACCTGAACCTACTAGGAGTAGTGCCCATGATCAGAAACTAGAACCTAGCCAATTTTTCCTTAGCCGACCTTCCCCTATCATCCCTTTGATTGACAAGGCTTACATTAACGTAGAAGTGTATAAAGTTGATGTGAATTTAGCGGATGAGTATGAGGGAGAAGAGGACACACCTCTAGAAGACCTAGAATTAGTTGGCCCCGTAGGTACCCAGGTAGAAGCCAACCTAGAGTTAGTTGACCTTGACTATACCCAGCCTAAAGCTATAGTGGAAGAACAATTAGAGAAAGAGAACTTCGGTACTGCAACTAGAGCCTTACCTAAGGAAACCATAGAGAAGAGCCAAATTATAGAGTCTAGTCCTAAACTACAAGAATCAGAAGAATTTATTAAGGACCTGATCTCTTTGAATCAGTACCCTCAGGATGAGCCTCCTCCTACAGTTCCCATTAAGGACCTCTTCCCTGAGATTAGTAACCCATCCTTCTATTATGCAAACCTTGTAGATATACCTCAACCTCATAAGGTTAACTTCATTAGTCTAGGATTAGTCCCTGATGCCCCCTCTTTTATCCTACTTTATCCAACTAACCTTGAACCTTTTTTTCTGCCCTACCAGACTAATTTGGAACCCAGTTCCTACTTTCTGCCCTTTCCAGACACCACTAGCATTTCTAGGATCATTAGATTGCATTTAGTTGAGATTAGCATACTGCATGCACTCATTACGCAGGTTAGGTTTGCATTATACTTCTAGCATACCCTTTGAAATTTGCTAGGAGCCCATTGTAAGTTTCCATGTGTATGCCAAGCTAGGATCAAACCTAGAGAACCTATATTCTCTTAGGTTTAGATCTAAAGAGTTCAATAAAATTTCCTTCCATAGGAATGCAGAGTCGAATCTGTTAGGTGTTAGTATGAGTCCTTTGCATCACCTGTTACGAGTCTGCATGTGCCCAGCATGTTCACCACCTGCATTAATTTTGAAATAAACTGGCTAATTCCCAAAGAAGGGCTAAAAAATTTGATGTAGTGGATTCTATCTTGGTTAGGCTTAGGCCTAAAAAAAAGAAGCTTCATGCTCGTAGAGCCAGACCTTTTAAAGTGATAGAGAAGGTTGGACCAAATGCCTATGTGTTAGATTTACCTCCGGATTTGGGCATTAGTTCTATCTTTAATATCGCAGACCTGATTGAGTATAGAAAATCGGTAGTGATACCCAGTGAGGCTTTTGGACCTACTCCTTCCATTGTGAGTGACCCTAACCCAGAGTGTCCACTAATAAATTGGCCTGAGAGAGGAGAACGGATCAAGCGTATCCTGGACAATCAAGCCTTAACGACCCGGGGTCACAGCTATCAACGCTACCTGGTCCGATGGCAAGGTCGGCCAGAGTCGGACGATTCATAGATTTCTCGAGAGGACTTGCGATGCCTCAACCCAGACCTCCTTTAGAGATATGTGAGCCAGCCTGATCTTCACTCGACAAGATCGAGTTCCTCCCATCCCGGGAGAATTGGTGGGGACACTAGTGGCACCAGAATAAGACAGGGCTTCTCAACCCTCTATGGATCACTTAGTTACATTTGAGTCCATTTGTAATAAAGCTTAGTTCATCTACGTTATTTTTTTACTTGAATCCTATACTAGTCAGCTCATATTGAGCTAATCATATTCTGAGTCTTGTAATCATGTCCAGTTATATTGAGTTTGTTTGAGTCAAGCCCAGTCAAAGAAGACTCAAGCATGTGAAGGACACCACCCAGCATGCCACCTCAGCAGCCGCATGGAGCCCAGTCATATCCTGGATTTCACCATCTTGGATTACTTGGAGGATCATGAAGTCGGTCCATGCATGAGGAGTTGATGACCACACGCTGGTACACCCCTTCCACACCCTAAGCACACCAACTCCACATGCCAGTATGACAAGAAGGAAAGTCAAAACAGATAAACATGAATCCCCTGATTCATGCTAGCTTGCTTAGGAAAGAAGTGGTTCCCCCCCTTTGGATGTCCACACCTACCTTGTTTGGAGAGATTTTGTATGGTATGAGAGTATTTTTTTCCATGTATTTAGCCCCACACTTTAGGAAGAAAGTGGTTAAATCTTATTTTCCTTGTTTTCTTTTGCTTGAGCCCTAAGTCTCATGACTCTATATAAGGGACCCATTATATGAAGATTTAATTAATTTTAATATATGAAATACTCTTGATTCTCCAATTGCTGTGTGCCTCCCTGCTGTGTGCATTAAGAGATCTTGTGTGAGCTTGAAGTCCTTCCGAAGTGCTGCCCGAAGATACCTCGCCAACCAACCTTCTTCCAAGCCTCCAAGCCTCTTCTTCCAACATGCCCCTTGCTGCCTTTTCTGAAATTTTTCTTTTTTCTAGCCTTTATTTTTTCACCCTTGATGGTTGTTTGCAGGTCCCCGAGTTCCTACGAATCCAACGACTCCAGCCAGACCGCAATCGGACCACCGAGCAGAAAGCCAGGAATCCATGGGTCTCTGGCTTAATTTTCCACGCTACATCTATCGAGGAATGAGTGATCTCTTCGCTGCAATCTTCACTAGGAACATCATACATTGCTAGGTACACCCCCTCTGCCACCAGTCACTTTATTGAAGATGAACGAGCTCAACCGAGACTTCTCAGCCTCGGCAGTCCTCTTTCCTTTACTTTTATGTCCTGTTATGCATATTGTAGCCTCTTATTTTTATATAGAACCTTCTACATCATTCCTTAGTCTACTCTTTGGGATTAATCATCCAACTTAATTTAAAACATACAAAAGAAATTATTGCATGCATATAGGTCCTGCATCACTTGACCTTGGCCGAGAGCTCACCTCGAATGGGAGCTCTACCTTGGCTAGGGGCTCACCTCAGATAGGAGCTCAACCTCGGTTGGGAGCTCACCTCGGATAGGAGCTCGACCTTGACTGGGAGCTTACTTCGGATTGGAGATCGATCTTGGCTAAGAGCTCACTTCGGATGGGAGCTTGACCTTGGCTGGGAGCTCATCTTAGATAGGAGCTCGACCTCGATCAGGAGCTCACCTCGGGCGGGCTAGGTTGCGCTCTCCACCACCTCATTAGTCAGTTGTGTCTAATGTGGGTGCCATGTTAGTGGCTTGCCATATCAGATGCCTTCCACTCCTGAGCCCAGAGTGCATCATGACTTCTTGGATTCGGGGTGAAGGGAGTTATGACACTGCTAACATGAAGGGCCGCCACGCCCGCATCATTAAATACCATGGCCTCTAATTGATGGGGGATGAAAATGAAATGATGGATGGAGAGTTTTAGCAAGCTAACCAGCAAGCAAACCTGAGCAATTAATTATCAAATAAATGGTCTAAATTAATCCAAGAAAAAAATTTTCATAAGAAGACTAGTTGATCTAAATTACAATACCCGAAATATAGATCTAGTTCAAAATAGAGATTAGGATCTTCATGGCAAGGAAACCATCACTACTAAGGTAAGTTAACCTTCAAATGATCAGATCTAATGAAGCTTAGGAAGAATTTTTCTACCAACAATGATGGCTAATTATTTAGTGAAAGAAGGAGCTCTCATCACTCAAGGATTGAGATCTAAACCACAAGACTAGCACTCCCTACTTTTAGGACTCACCTTGGCCATGATCCTTGGCTTGGAGACCTTCATCTTGGACTTAGAAAATCAGAGAAAATCTGTATCAAATCAAAGATTAGGCATGGAAGGAGAATTCAAAATTGGAATTGAAACAAGAAGAAGAAGAAAGGAAAAACAAGGAAGTAGAAACCGGCGCCTTCAAGGAATGATGCTTGGATCTTGGATCAATCAAGGAGCATTCCACCTTTCAAGCACTCAAAGGACCTCTCACTCCCTTCTAAAACATGAATTTAAATAGTCCAACTTAAAGGACTAAATCACTCCAACTAGAAGAACTAAATCACTCCATAAAAGAAGAACTCAAGATGGAACTCAATAAGAAGAAAACCTTCATTAATTCTCAAAATATTTCATACATGGAATGCCTTACAAGGGGAGCCTTGGACCCTATTTATAGCCTTAGGGGTCGTCCAAAGTGAGGAGGGGAGGTGGAGTTAGGTTAGCTAACCATTTCTAGTTAAATCCAACTCCTTTGGTTACATAGTTGCAACAAGAAACAACTTCTAGATAAGAGGTTGTAACAACTTGCTATGTGGCACCTAGGTTGCTTTGACATGGCTTCTAATTGCTGATGTGGAGCTCTAGGTGTCATGTGATGTAGCATCCCACTTGGCAAGTTGGTTGGGGGGTTGTTGGGTGAGTGAGGAGTGGTCCCATGCTTCCCCTCAAAATGCTTGATGTGTTGTTTCTCATGTCTCCCAAAATGTATTCCATGTGAAAAATAAAATGGGCTTCTAAAAGGTGGCATCATGGGCTTCAAAAGGTGGTATCTTGACTTGCTTGGGCTTTGACTTGGGCATGCTTGAAGTTAGTTTTGATCTGGATTGAGTCGACTCAAGGGACTGGCGGCCTTCTTTCATGAGTCGGCTCATGAATTGGTCTTTGTCTTCAAGAGTTTGGTAGGCTTCATTCTAAGGCTCTCATTAATCCTAAGTACACTATTTTAGCTGAAAAAAAATATCAAGAGAATTAGTTGAAAAATATTTTTTTCTTGTTGATGTCCCATCACTAATGATTCACAAATCATGCCCGGGCCAATTAAGGGGTGCCACATCAGCAGGAGCGGTAATCCAAAGTGACATCTTTACATCTCCTGATGTGGTGTTCCTTGTGTCAAGGCATCCCGAGTAGGGGAGATCGACATGCATCCAAGCCCTGTTGGATAGTAGAGCAGAGGGCTATATCGATCGATTGGCTCAGCTTGAATGGGGGGTTTCATCATCTCTTTCAGATAAGCAGCTCACCCTTTCATGCCTTTTCAAAGACCATCGAGCGTACAGGGAGGATCAGAGAAGAGAGAGGGGAGCTCCTCATCCATTTTTGGAACCCTCGACTCAAAGTCCCTTGCAGGTTAGTCTCCCTCCTTTGTTTTCTTCCCTCTAGTTTGTATTGAGGGAGCATCCCCTGTCCATAGGTTTTCCTTCTTACCTTTGCTCTTTCTCTTCCTCCATGAGTTCTTCTGAAAGTGGACGCCATCCCCTGAGGCATGCCCTATCTCACCCTAGCATGGCAGAGCCATCCCAGGAGAGGCCTCCTTCCTCGGATAGCTGGAGGAGGATGTTTTATTTAGAGTCCCTCGGGGTCCCCACCGGGCGGTGGATCCTAACACCTTGTACTTACCTCCCCATCCTTCACCTTCAAGCATGGACATGGCCGGTCCATCTGGGGTCAGTTCGATGATGACCAGGGTAGACGCCCTCTACCTTTGGGGCACTTATAGGATTCTGGACACCATCCGGATCATGGTCCTAGACTTGGGGGAGAGTGTCACCTTAGGTGGGCTGGGCTGGGTTGCCTAATATAAAGATCTTTTCCTTGTCAGCTTCTGGCTCCCTCTTTATCCCTTTATCCTGCTTTCCTGGCCACTATAGGTCAGTTCTAGCCCAGCTTATCCCAAATTTCTTTAGGATCATCTCTTCTTTCATAGTATTATTATGCCACTTCCATGGTATAGTTGCACGGTTTTCTCTTTTTAAGGCCCTCTTTACTTTGAAACGCCACCCTGTAGATAAGGGGTGGTGGTTCGTAGCACACCACCTTGGGATGCTTAGGTTCGACCTGCCCAATACCATCAAGGGATGGAAGAATAGGTTTCTCTTTATCTTGATCAAGGAGATTAATTGGGTTTGGAGTGACCCTGATCGATCCCCTAACTAGAACACCATAGTAGAGCCTGCTGATTAGGAGATGTACAATCAACTCGTCACCTCGAGGGTTCCACGTGGGCAAGACCTCCTCTTCGAGTAGAACCTATTCGATGCCAGTGTCAGCCCAGTTTGGTCCTTAGGTAAGATTTGAAATTTTCATCTTTCGATGATTTTTGGTGACTAACTAAATTCTATTTGTTGATGCGACATGAAATTCTCTATTGATAGGATCAAACAGATGACCCACAAGCGATCATCATCGACGAGGTCCTGGGAGGAGCCGACGAAGAAGCCCCATGAGGAGCCACAGCAAGGGCTTCATGGGGAGCTGTTGGCCTACCCTCAGGAAGAGAGGGCCCAGGATGCCCCGGTGTCGGTTGTAGAGGTGGCTAGGGGTGTGACCCCAGGACCCAGCGGGAGCACTGAGCCAAGGGAGGGGGCACCTCGGGCCCCCGAGATCATGGAGATTCCACCATCCCCTAAGGCCACCCTCGCACCCAAGCTGGAATGTGATCCGGCTCTGCCTATGACTGCTATAGTGGCAAAGTGCCATCCGATAGGTTTGGAGTTGGCGGGTCCTTCTTCATCTATGGCCCTGACCCCTCGGGTGGCCAGGGTGTCCATACTAGTGCCACCCCATGCATCGGTCACCCTCAACACGGGCCTGGTTGAGAGGCTGTTGGGGTTCATCGTGCAACCTCGGGACCGTTGGGAGAGGGCTGGCCACTCACTAGGGGATACCATCACCAGAATCTTCTCCCATCTCTTCATTGTAGTCTTCCCTTCTCTCCTTTCTTCTTCTCCCCTTTTTTTTGGGCTCACGGTCTCCCCTTACTACATGCCTCAG
Source organism: Areca catechu (assembly GCA_021397845.1). Lineage (NCBI taxonomy): Eukaryota > Viridiplantae > Streptophyta > Magnoliopsida > Arecales > Arecaceae > Areca > Areca catechu. The sequence goes on along the minus strand of CM038042.1, from coordinate 27,204,552 downwards.
ATCATTCAGGATGCGTTCCTAGTTAAGGATGTGTGTCGGGCGCTACTCCGATGGGATGCAGATTCCTGTAGTAGGGTCGATGCCATTGAGGCGAAAGCCAAGGTTTTGGCAGAGCAGTTGCCAGCCTTGGAGACTCAAGTGAAGGAACTAGAAGTCGAGCTCGGGCAACCCGAGACTCCATTGTGGACCTTGAGCCATGCATAGAGGACTGTGAGGCCATACTCGTGGAGAAGGGGGAGTACATCACCCACCTAGAGGAGAACCTCACTAGGTTTACTTCTATGTCACTCAGCTTGGAAGGGCAGCTGCAAGGCCTCTAGGTATGGCTAAATCTGGTCGAGGAGTGAGCTACGATGGTCGAGGGAAAGGCTGTCATCACTATGATGGTGATGGAGGCTGTGAAGAGGGAGGCGGCCAAGTCCATCAGGTGGTACAAGGCCTCGACGAAGTTTGAGGATGAAGTGAGGGAGGCTGTCTATGATGTGTTCTTCAAAGGTTTCAAAGAATGCAAGAAAAAGATGACACAGCTCTTCCATCTCCTAGACCTTTATGAAGTTGTCCCTTATAAGCCCGAGGGGATGTGGGTGATGTGAACCCTCCCACCGAAGCCACCCTAGCAGAGCCCACAGGTCTTGAACAAGTGAAGCATGTCGAGACTTCCTCGATAGCTCCTCCCCTAGCATCCCAGGCGACCGCGACCACCATAGTGTCGGCTCAACGGAGTTCGATGAGGGAGGCCATCAAGCATACAATGGACAAAATAGGGGTGATGATAGAAGCCACCATAAAGACCACCAGTGGTGCATCAACTTCTGGGCCATGGCCGGCTTAAGGATCCTTTTCCATTTCTCTTTTTCTTCTTTTGTACTAGAAACATTTTGATGAATTCCTTGGCCTGTCAGGGAGTTCTCCTTCTATAAACTCCTTTTTAGTAATGTAATCAAACTTTTTGTGAACCCATATTTCTTCATCTTCTTTTTGTTGTTGTGTCTGTGGCGCTCGCTGCTTGGACCTTCATCTAGATGTCACGAGAGTCAGATGAACCATTGGAGGTGATAGTGCCATGCAGAGTCCTACCATGCCCTTCTTACTTTTTAGTCAATGAAAATCAACCCAGGATCGGATAGGCAGATGAAAGTGCTATGGAACCGGCAACCAGTGAGGACGGTGCTATGAAGATCTTGTCCTCCCATCATCGGACTTGGGGTTTGACGGATAAGTGCAGGGTGCTGAGGCTCCCAGCTTCCTTCACTAGACCTGGGGTCTAATGGATGAGTGCGGGGCACTGAGGCTCCTAGCTTTCTTCATCAGCTCCCAGATTTCTTTGTCTAACCTAGGGTCTGACAGATAAGTGCGAGGCATTAAGTCTCCCAGCTTCCTTTTCCAGACCTAGAGCTATCAATGGGTCGGGTCAGGACCCAAGATCCTTGGGTATTTACCCAACGGGTCCGGGTCTGGGTTTAAATTTGGATCCGTTTACTCGAACCCAGATTCGGATCCATTTAGTCATAATTAAATGGATCCGGGTCTGGATATGTAATATCCAGACCCGATAGACTCGAGACTCAGTTACATAAAATAATATTTTATATATATATATATATTTATATAAATATGGAATGTTAGATCATGATCCAAGGGTTTGAAATCAACCCTTGCTTTTACTATAAAAGCCCTCCATTCATGCCCTAGCCTTCTTCCCTTCTTCCACCGAATCCCCAAATCCTTCCTCGATGGCCGATGCCTTCCCCCTCTTAATGGCCAGCCCCTCGGCAGCCGATGCCTCTCCCCCCTTGATGGCCGACGCCTCTCCCCCTCCATGGTCGACCCCTCGATGGCCGACATTGTCCCTCGCTAGCTACTCTGCTACTCCGACATCAGCCTACCCCTCCAGCTCTCCCTTCCTCAACTCCGAGCCCTGTCGGCCGCCGTTACTTGGACATCATCCTCCAAATCCTCCTTGCCTTCGATGGCAAGGTGATGGGAAGAAGGCATTTCCTCCACCCGCCCTTGCCTCCGCTTCCCACTGCCTCACCACTACCCCTACCTCCTCCCCTTGTTGCCCCAACCACCCCCACCACCCCACTACTCAAGGTAAGACTCTATATAAATGACACGCAGTCTCCTCTCCCTCCCCCTCTATCTCTCTTTTTTAAATTCTTGTCGAGGATATGAGATGAACGTCTGATGTTGATTGGGCAAACCAGATTCAGTGGGCTTGATGTCATCTTACCTGCGGTAGGATGATAGGATGGAGATTCGATCGCTAAAATGGTACTTTCGACAATACGACGAGAAGTATGACAATTGTGAGGTCCACTCATCCAGCGATGCCTTCGACATCCCAGCCAAGAATGCCCCCGTCGAGCACCTCCGTCGATGGAGGGTATGTTCTCTTGCTTTCTCTCACAGTTCCACCGCTTCATTTTTTTTGTTAAATTTACCTATTTCATCATGAAGTAATCATGTCTGGGTTCGGGTCTGGATACCCGGGATCCATTCGGGTTCATGTCTGGTACTTCAAAATTAGATCCATTTGGTATTCGGGTCTGGATCTAGATCCAGTAGCTAAGACTAGGTTCGGGTCTGGATATCTGGGTTCTGACCCAAACTTGACTTGTTGACAACTCTAGCCATACCTGGGGTCCGATGAATGAGTGAGGGGTGCTGAGGCTCTCGGCTTCCTTCACCGGACCTGGGGTCCAACGGGTGAGTGCGGGGCATTGAGGCTCCCGACTTCCTTTGTCGGACCTGGGGTCTGATGGGTAAGTGTGGGGTTTTGAGGCTCCTAGCTTCCTTCACCGAACCTGGGGTTCAACAGGTGAGTATGGGGCACTGAAGCTCCTGGCTTCCTTCACCATACCTGGGGTCTGACGGGTGAGTGTAGGGTGTTGAGGTTCCCAGCTTTCTTCGATGGACCTGGGGTCCGACGGGTGAGTGTGGGGTGTTAAGGCTCTGGGCATCCTTCACTAGACCTGGGGTCTGATGGATGAGTGCACTTTGGAGATATAAAACCAAACCATGCTGCCAAAGGAGCATTCCATTTCATCCTTGAATATAGGGTGTACATCATTGGTAGTACATCCTCAAGTTTATGGCATTTCACATCCGGGGAAGCTAAGCTCCGTCGAGACTGGCAATTTAGTATGCTACTTGGGACAAGGCTTCGATCACCCTGTAGGGGCCTTCTTAATTCAGGGATAGCATGCCATATGGGCTAGGTTGGGAGGTTCCACATGCCTGAGGATGAGGTCACCCGGGTGGAAGGCCTTGGGCTTCACATGGGAATTGTAATAATGGGCCACCCACTACCGATATGCCATCATGCATAGCCGTGCCTTGTCTCTCATCTCATCTAACAAGTCAAGATTGAGGAGGAGACACACTAGATTGCTTGCTTCATCATATTGTTACTCTTATAGAGTGGGCAGGTCCATCTCAATTGGGATCATGGCTTCTGTGCCAAAAACCAAAATAAAGGGTGTCTCGCCCGTCACCATCTGAGGCATTGTGTGATGTCCACAGCATGCTGGGGAGCTCATCAGCCCATCAACCCTTTGCCTCATCTAGTATGGTGTGGAGCCCTTAGAGGATGGTCCGATTCATCACCTCGACCTCTCCATTGGTCTGTGGATGAGCTACCAATGAGAAGCGGTGGCAAATGTTCAGGTCGGTGCAAAACTCCTCGAATTGTCAAGCTGTCACCCATTGTCTATGATGATGGTATGGGGAAGTTCAAAATGACAGACGATCGACTTCCAAAGGAATGACCTCACCTTATCCTTGGTGATCGGGGCCAAGGCCTCGATCTCCACCCACTTGGTAAAGTAATCGATGGTTATAATCAGTATTTCCACTGATCAGACATTGGAAGGAAAGGCCCCAGAATGTCCATCCTCCACTGGGTGAATGGCAAGGGAGAGGAGAGCTGGGATAGTGAGAAAGCTGGCTAGCGTTGGATGTGGTCATGCCTCTAGCAATGATCACACTTTCGCATGAATTTGGTCGTGTCTTCCTGCATGGTCTCCCAATAGTAACCTTGCTTAAGGGCTTTGTAGGCCAGTGGTATGGGCACCAGACCTCTGATTAGGGTTTCAATTTTTGGATCCTGTAATAAGGCTTCAAGCCTAAGCATTGTAATTTTTAGTCATGAATTTAGTCTCAATTATTTTTGTTTAGTCTTGTACATTGACCAATTTGGTCAAGTTGTGTCCTGTATTGAGTCCGGTCCTGTAATGGTTCTAGTCCGAGTCTGTTTGAAGATTGGGCCCAAGTTAGAGTGACCTTCGAGTCTAGTCCAATTTGTAATGGATCAAGCCATCTCCCAAGCCATGAAAGATGCACCTGACACCTCCTTATCCATCCCATGTGGTGTGATGTCACCTTGACATGTGGACGGCCAAGGCAAGAAGGGAATGCTAGAATTTATGGGTGTCATTCCTTGATTCTTTCCTCCCTTCCCTCCCCCTATCAAGCCTCTTTCCAAAGGAGCTATGGGTAGCCAAGGAAGGTCAATGGGCAACGAAGACATGATCCTTGTTTCAAGCCCCATATCAAGACTTCTTCCCAAAGTGCTTGGTTGGCTATGGAAGAAAATCATTGACCCTCAAATCAAGAAGACAACTCCCTTGTTTCAAGCCCCATATCAAGCTATCTTCCTAAAGTGCTTGGTCAGTTATGGAAGAAAATCATTGACCCTCAAATCAAGGCGTCAACTCCTATCTTTCAACCCTAAATCGCCACAAAACCTTGGAAGAAGAAAATTGAATTTGGGCACCCTCTTCATGAAGCTTTGTATTTTGAAATTTGAATGGGTTTAAGGTGCCTATATAAAGCGCCTTACCCCTCCCTTGTAAAGTTGAATGATGATGAATGAAAAGAAAATATTTGAGAGCCATTCTCTTGATAGTTGCCTTCATTCCTTAAGAACGTCGATCTTCATGAGGGAGTGCCTTCGCCTTCAGGTGTCGAGAGGTGTGAGGCCTCGAGTTACTTTCTCTTCCATAAATCTGTCTTTCATCTTCGAGTTCGGAGGCCACGGATGTTCCATCTAGGCACCCAGCAAGAAGACCCCAATCAACATCATCTCCAACCTCTCTTCCGTTATTTCTTCCTGATACTTATTGATTCCTAATCCTTCTATTGATTGTTCGCAGGTCCTCTAGGTACCACGAATACGGAGTCGATTTTCCTTGGCTTCGAGACCTTGCATGGAAAGCCGGCGCATCCATGGGGGTTGAAGGCTCGATCATCCAGGCCACATCCATGAGAGCGAGCAAACTCGGCATCGAGCGCTTCAAAGCTTTTGAGGTTTGCAACCCTAGAACTCCTAAGTAGATATTGATCCAAGAGCTAAGTCCTACAGGGTTTCTCAATCCTGGGATCCTCTTCCTATCCTATTTAGGGACTTACTTGCTTGCTTGAATTTCTTATTATTGTAGAACCCTAGATCTACTCTTGCTTGTCTTCGGAAATCTTTAATCTCATTTAAAAAACCTAAAAATCATAAAGAATAATTCATCTGCATCATCCTAGCATCTAGTTAGTCCCGCATCATATTTGGTATCAGAGCATGGTTAGGACTTAGCACTTCTTAAGTACTTGGATTAGGTGCTTCACCTGGCCGTCTGGTCTTAGAAAAAAGGTAGGGTTTCAAGACCCTCTCCTTCCATTCTACGGGATCTCCTAAGGCATGTAGGGGTGCCACTGTGATTGACCTTTGAAGGGGAACACAAGAAGAAAAGTTTTAAAAATCCAAAAGAAAATTTTTGCATCATTAGATTCATCTTCTTTTAATTTCTGCATTTTTTCTTTTCTGTACATGCTTTGTTATTTTAGGTTTTTGTATTTGTACAAACCTCCAAACTCTTTGATTTTTATTTTGTTAGATCAAACATAATTGAAAGTATTTTTGACAATTTCTCAGATTTTATTGTAGCCTGTAGAATTTCTACAAGCCGAAATACTACTTGAGAGCAAAATCTATTCTGTGATTTTTCATCAAGTGCATCTTTTCATTTTTTCATTTTCAGTAGTTTAATTTGCATTTAGTGTCATCTCTTGTCATGTCCATCATTTTTTTCTGCTTTCATCCATCAAAAACATCCAAAAAAAAAATATAAATTAGATCTATCTCGTTAGATCATTTGTATGCCATCATTTTCATAAATCATCTTAGGGCATCATTTGACATAGGGTTGGGATTTCATTACCTGTCCCTAGCCCAAAAATCATCAACCTGCATAACAAACCCGACCCTAAGTAAATAGAGTAGACACTTAACTTGCTCTAGTGAGCTAGGGACACCCACGAAGTAGGGTCGAACCAAGTATCAAGCCAATTTAGACAACTTGTTTGTGTGTGCTTGAGTATCTGGTGTCTAGTCAAGTGGTTCAGGGACAAGAGCTTGAAGGAAGGTAGGTTGGTTCACTTACCTGGCCAATTTCAAGTTGGTGTCTAAGGCAAGCAAGAGAAACCTCCACCAACCTTACACTTACCTGGCCAGGTGCCAAGTTACTACCACCAAGATTGTTATCTTGACCTAACATTTGGTTTGAACTCTTAGGTCTAGTAACTCATAACATCTTTTGTTGTGTATTGCATGTCGACTAGATTAGGAGTTCCCTATCACTCCCATCATTTCCAGTCAAGTAAATCCATGGAAAACACCCAAGAGAATCACTTAAGGGTCATCACTGAACAGTTAGCTAGGATAAACAATAAGCTTGATAAGTTTGAAGATAGAATTGGAGTCTTAGAAAAGAATATTAGACCATCCATCGAGCTTGAGTCTAAGTCACCTCCTCACCCTAGGGAATACCCTCAACGTGATCCTTCCTTAGAGTCTGAAGACCTTTTAGGAATAGTTAGGTGCATCCTTACCCAAATATAGTGCAAGAAGATTGGCATAGGACTAACATCCTACAAACTTTATCAAGTTAGGGGATAAGGTACATAAGATCATAGTTGATAGTGGGAGCTGTGTTAATGCCATCTCTTTAAGTATTGTCAAAGCCCTAGGATTGACCCCAGTTCCTTACCCCAACCCTTATAACGTCTCATGGATAAATTGACTTCTATACCTATCAAGTCTAGATGCCAAGTTTTGATCAAATTGTAATCATATGAGGAAGAGATTTGGTGTGATGTCTTTCCCATGGGAGTCAGTAGCATTATCCTAGGTCAACCCTAGCTTTACGATCATGATGCCCCCTTATGGTCAGACCAATACTTGTGCCTTTAGTCACCATGGAAAGAAATTTGTAATCAAACCAATTCAGCCTAAGGACCAGGTTAAAAGAGAATCAAGTAGCCTTAAGGAAGAGAAGCCTGGAGTCACCCTGATCAAGTCTAAAGAGTTAGAGAAAGAGAGTTACTGAGGAGAACCCTTTAACGAATTTCAGGAAGAAAAGGTTGAACATTCTGAGAATTTAAATGAGAAAACCCCTAAGCTCATTGAAGTCTTTAAGTATGAAAAGGTTAAATCCATTGATAATCTAAAGAAAGAAACTCCGGAGCCCATCAAAGAATCCAAAGAAAACATCTATGACCCAAGTTTAGTGGAAGAGTATGGTAAAGATGGGCCCAAGGTTAAAATCATTGAGGAATCAAAGGAAAAAGATCCTGAACCCACTAAAGAATTGAAGAAGAAATGACCGAGCCAGGATCACATTTAGCAAATGAACTTGAGGGTTCGCCAGTCTTGTCCACAGAAGGAGTTCAGGAACAAACCCTTAATGAACCGACCCAAAGAGAACATCCTCAAGAGATAGTTGAAGCTCTGAAAGGATTTGAGGATGTACTTCCCGATGAGTTACCTAATCAACTTCCACCCCTGAGAGACATCCATCATACTATAGACTTGGTCCCAGGATCCTCTTTAACAGACCTTCCTCACTGTGGGATTAACCCTAGTGAGCCCCAAGATCTATCAGAACAAGTGGACCATATGACACCTATAGAAAATGTCCAAATTTTAAGGTCATCCTAAATAACCAAGGTCTGTTTCATGTTTCCCATAAGCCATCCCAAGACTCTGATTCTTATTTCCTACCCTTCCCTGAGCCTTCTCACATTTCTAAAGCCATGGGGTTACATTTTATTGAGATTTCTAGGTTGCATGAATCCCTAGAACCCATCCTATTTGCTACTTACTTCTGATATACCTTATGGCATTTGCTAGGGATCCATGGTAATTTTTCTTGTGCATACCAGACCAGGGTCAAACCTAGAGAGTCAATAATTTGTTAGGTTTAGGCCCTAGAGAGTCCAATAAATTTTTTCTCTATAGGAATTCTTAGTTGAGTCTACATTTTGCATCATGTTAGAATTCTGCATTAAGTATAAATTTTAAAATAATTTGGCTGATTCCTGGAAACGAGCGAAAGAGTTTGAAATTGGGGATTCTATAATGATTAGGCTTAGGCCTGAATGGTTTCCATGAGGAACCGTTAAGAAACTTCATGCTCGTGGAGCTGGCCCCTTTAGAGTGATAAGGAGAGTTGGCCCTAATGCCTATGTGCTTGAGCTACCCCCGGATTATGGCATTAGCTCGACTTTCAATATCCCAGACTTAGTCAAGTATAGGAAACCAGCAAACATACCCAGTGAGCCATTTGGGCCTAACCTTTCATTTGAGAGCGAACCCGACCCAAAATGTCCACCTCCAATTTTACCTGAGAGAGGAGAGCGGATCGAGCGTGTCCTGAATGATCAAGCTATGACCACCCGGGGCAAAGGCTATCAGCATTACTTGGTCTGATTGCAAGGCCGATCGCAGTCCGATGATTAGTAGGATATCCGAGAGGACTTGCAGTGCCTCGACCCCGACCTTCTGGAGTAGTATCAAAGCCAAATCAACCCTTACTTGACAGGATCGAGTTCCTTCCACCACGGGAGAATTGGTGTGGGCACCAGACCTCTGATTAGGGTTTCAATTTTTGGGTCCTGTAATAAGGCTTCAAGCCTAAGCATTATAATTTTTAGCCATGAATTTAGTCTCAATTATTTTTGTTTAGTCTTGTACATTGACCAATTTGGTCAAGTTGTGTCTTGTATTGAGTCCGGTCCTATAATGGTTCCAGTCCAAGTCTGTTTGAAGACTGGGCCCAAGCCAAAGTGGCCTTCGAGTCTAGTCCAATTTATAATGGATCAAGCCATCTCCCAAGCCATGAAAGATGCACCTGACACCTCCTTATCCATCCCATGTGGTGTGATGTCACCTTGACATGTGGACGGCCAAGGCAAGAAGGGAATGCTAGAATTTATGGGTGTCATTCCTTGATTCTTTCCTCCCTTCCCTCCCCCTATCAAGCCTCTTTCCAAAGGAGCTATGGGTAGCCAAGGAAGGTCAATGGGCAACGAAGACATGATCCTTGTTTCAAGCCCCATATCAAGACTTCTTCCCAAAGTGCTTGGTTGGCTATGGAAGAAAATCATTGACCCTCAAATCAAGAAGTCTTGGACGGAAATCGTAGGTCCTCCAGGTACCACAAATACGGAGTTGGTTTCCCTTGCCTTCGAGACCTTGGACGGAAAGCCGACGCATCCACGGGGGTTGAAGGCTCGATCATCCAGGCTGCATCCGCGAGAGCAAGTCAACTTGGCATGAGCGCTTCAGAGCTTTTAAGGTTTGCAACCCTAGAACTCCTAAGTAGATATTGATCTGAGAGCTAAGTCCTATGGGGTTTTTCAATCCCGGGGTCCTTTTCCTATCTTGTTTAGGGACTTACTTGCTTGCTTGGATTTCTTATTATTGTAGAACCCTAGATCTACTCTTGCTTGTCTTCGGGAATCTTTAACCTCATTTAAAAAAATCTAAAAATCACAAAGAACAAATCACCTGCATTATCCTAGCATCTAGTTAGTCCCGCATCAGCTAGTGTCCTACCCCCTGCATGGTTCCCATAGATGCTTTCATGTATCTTTTGGAGGATGTAAGTGACCTCTGAAGGCCTTAGGCACTTCAGTAGGAGATAGGAGTGGGACCTTCGATAAAGCTACCTATCCATGAGCACGAAGTGAGCGGCCTTTTGCTTTAGATGTCTAGCCTCCGTGCAACTTTGGGTAGGGTGCCGTCGGTTATGTACCTGATATAGGGATCCATCCAGCTTACCTCGGGGGTGACCTATTGGACCTCACTCATGACCTTGCAACTGGGGACATCCAAGTATTTAATGAAGGTGTGCCCTAGCAACGAGTCTGACAAGGTTGCAACCTGAATAGGGCATCGATGTGGCCATTCTCTCCATGGGGCATGTAGAAGATGTCAAAGTGCTGGAAGTCCATTATGTATGAGCAGACTCGATCTAGGTACTTCGCCATCATAGGATCCTGGGATTCATACTCGCTGGAGACTTGGCCCATTATGAGTTGCGAATTTGTAAAAACCTTCAAGCTTGTCATGCCTAGCTCACTGGACACATACAGTCTTATGAGGAGCACTTCATATTTAGCTTGGTTGTTAGTTTCTTTGAAAAGAAAATGTAGTATGTACTCAGCGACCACTCTATCAGAGTTGGCAAGGATGAGTCCGGTTCTACTCCCTTAAAAGTTGGATGCACCATCAACATGGAGAATCCATGCCATCTTTCTTATGGCTGGGTCTTGCTTGGGCTCGATGGGGTTCTCCTCCTTTGAACCCTCATCCATCTAGGTCATTCCACCAGGAAGTTAGCCAGGACCTAGGCTTTCTAGGATGGCCTCGGGTGGTAGGAGATGTCGAACCCACTAAGCTTCATTGCCTACTTAGCTAGGCACCCCGAGGTATCCAAGCGACTCAAGATGGCCCTCAGGGATTGGTTAGTGAGGATTGCAATTGGGTGAGCTTAGAAATAGGGCCTAAGGTGCTGAGTAGACACAATGAGTACAAAAATAATTTTTTCAGATTGAGTGTACCAGGTTTTTGCATCATGGAGTAGCTTGTTGGTGTAGTAGACTGGTCTCTGGAGGTCATCCCTGTCAATGCGGACCAACATTGAGCTGACTACTCATGAGGAGATTGCCACGTAGAGGAGGAGCTCCTCCCTATCCTCAAGCCTGAAAAGTAATGGGGGAGAAGTGAGGAGCTTCTTTAATCCCTCGAATGCCTCCTAGCACTCCTCCATCCAGGTGAAGTTGTGCAACTTGTGCAGGGCCTTGAAGAATGGCTGGTAGCACTTGATGGAGTGCGAGATGAACTAGCTGAAGGTGTTGATTCGATCGGTCAGGTATTGGATCTCATTCTTGGATGCAGGATGCTTCATGTTTGTGATCGCTTGGATCTTTTTTGGGTTGACCTCGATTCCATGCTAGGTGACCATAAAGCTAAGGAGTTTTTCTACTGTGATGTCGAATGTGCACTTCATTAGATTCAGCTTCATCCAGTGGAGACAGAGGTTATCGAAGGCCTCCATCAGGTCAACAATGTGGTCCAACTCCCAGCACTCATGATGAGCATGTCGTCCATATAGATGTGCATGTTGCAGCCTATCTGGTCTCAGAAGATCTTTTTGACCAAGCATTGGTATGTCACCCCAGTGTTCTTGAGGCCAAACGGCATCACCTTATAGCAGAATGTACCCCTGTTGGTCATAAATGCCATATGCTCCTCATCCTCCGAGTGCATGTGAATCTGATTGTACCCAAAGAATACATCTATGAAGCTAAGTAGCCTATGCCTTGAGGTCATGTCCACAAGCTGGCCGATCATGGATGGTAGAAAGCCATCCTTTAGGCACACCCGTTTGAGGTCAGTGTAGTCCATGCAAATCCTCCACTTCCTGCTAGCCTTCTTGACCATGACCATATTTACTAGCCAGCTAGGATACAATACCTATCAGACGAAGCCCACGACAAGGAGTTTTTTAACCTCCTCATCTATCACCCTTTGCCTTACTAGGTTGAAGCTTCTCTCTTCTTCTACCAGACTGGATGGCTATTAGGATTGATATTCAGCTTGTGGGTATCACTTCGGAAGGAATTCCGGGCATGTCTGCCGTGGTCTAGGCAAAGACATTAGCATTCGCATGTAGGAAGCTTAGCAGGCGAGTCCTCTCTTCCTCATCTAGAAGGGTGCCTACCTGCACCATCTTCAGAGGGTCTTCACCAAGGGAAAATGATAGCAAGGGTTCGACCGGCCTGCCTTTTAGCTCTTTCTTCATTTGGCTTAATTGATTGACTGCGGGCCCCTCCTCGATCCCCCGGACTCCTAGGATAGCCTGCAAGCAATGTGGGACTGGCTCTCAGGATCCCCTCATCTCCTTGACCCCATATGAAGTCGGGAATTAGATGAGGAGCCATTTAGTTGAGATAGTGGGGTCGAGCAAGTTGAGCCTAGGATGCCCTAGGATCACATTGTAAGCCGATGGGAGCCTTACAATGGTGAAGGTTACCATTATGGTGCTTTGCCAGGGTGGCATCTCGGTAGTGACCTGGAGGGTAATTTTTCCCTCCACTCCAACAGAATCCCCAATGAAGCCGACAAGGGGTGTAAACACTAGCTTTATTAGATTAGGAGATTGGTTCATTTTTGCGAAGGCATCATAAAAAGGATATCGATCGAGCTCCCACTATCAATTATGATTCTTTTTACAGGATGCTTCGCTATTATCATTTTTATGACAACAGCATTATTATTTGGGTTATCCTCCCCAGTTGGCCCTCCCCTCACATAGGGAAGTGTAATATCAGTCCTCTCTCCCCTCATAGCTCTTTTTCCATGCTTATACTACTATACACATTATACAGAGTATTCTCTAATTTATTAAAGATGTAGTTTTTGCATAGGAAGTTTGAATGCTTCCATGCATCCACAGTAGTGACAATTTGCTTGTCGTTCTCTCCTTCCTTCAGGACTAGTGGATCTTCATTAAGAACTCTGACCAGATTCAAAGTTGTCAGATAGAACATCATCTTCTGTTGCCATCTCTTGAAGTCGGTGCCGGCAAACTTCTCTGGCTTCTTGGCCTGAACTGGGGCAGTCATTATTGCCATCACTTGAGTAGCACTTCGGTACAGGAAATTATCTTAAGATTGTCGGTGTATGTATATGATTATGAACAATGGCTACCTAATTGACAAGATCGAGTCTAGAGTTACACTCTATATCCTTAAAAAATTCTCATTCTATAATGGTGCTTACGGTTTTATAACAATTATCTTCCAGGATACAACGGTCTTCTTCTAGTGAAAGCAGCACTACAATTCACCAGAAATTTGAACCAGAAGTGCTTTTCTCTCTTTGTATGCACTATAGCTATACTCTGTTTTCAGAGTATGCAAATACCTAAGAGACTTACGATGCACTATAGCTATACTCTATTATTCAGAGTATGCAAATGCCTAAGAGAAGGAAAGAAAAATTGAATTGAATGGATGAAATGAATGAAGAATGGGGACCTATTTATAGCCTTAAGGTGCCCCTTAGAAGCAACCTTCTGATTTCATCAAAGGAAGTTTCCGATATCTTTTTGTAGTGAGATATGCCTTTATACGATCAATATGATTCCTTAATCATGATCGGATGCCATGATATGCTGATTCGTACCGTGATCTTAAGATCACGCGATCAGAGCATTTCTCAATATGTTGTTTCACGATCCGATGGCATCCCTGATCTCAGAAAAAATATTGACCCGTGAATGGATGCGTGATTATGCCTCCGGACTCGTGATCCGTTGTTTCGTGATTCTGAAATCCTGTTATTCGAGTTGGCTCGAACCACTCGAGTCAACTCCTTGTTGTAGAGAGCATCCTGGTCGAGTCGACTCGAACCCCTCGAGTCGTCTCGGCCATACCACATGTTACTATTCTGTGAATCCGAGTCAGCTCAAACCACTTGAGTCGACTTGGCCAGACCGTTCTGTGGATTCGAGCCAGCTCGAATCACTCGAGGCGACTCGGCCAGACCATTCTGTGGATTCGAGCCAGCTCGAATCACTCGAGGTGACTCGGCCAGACCATGTATTACCGATCTATGGATCCGAGCTGACTCCCAGTCATCCGAGTGCCCATTGCACCCTTTTAGCCCGTCACACATGCGCGTGCGGGTGATGCGTATGCATCACCCTCGAGCTCTCCACCTATGATGAGCCTCAAAGCAAGAACATGGAAAAAGTTTTTCTTATAAAGAGCCTTCTCTATTTTCAATCTTTTCATGTGGGACTAAAAGTTTCTATCCCATAGGATAGTTCCCATCCCACATCATAGTTTCCAATCCCAAAGGGTAGTTTAGGAATAAAAAATTCCTATTCACTTTTTCCAACACCTTCCACCACCCTGCTTCCTCCGCTCTTCCCATCCCTCCACTCAGAAGCATCCCCCCTTCAGCCGATTCAAGCCTCCCACCCGACTGAGATTTGTGAGGACGGAAAAAAATAGGAAAGGAAAAACCAACGAAAAATGGAACAACAAAAAAAATAGAGGAAAGACATCCCCTTCATTCCCATCCATTCCAACGATTTGGTCTCATTCCACTCCATACCAATGAAACTTAAACACCATTGATGTAATAGAAAGAAAATAGAATCATAAGGAAACAAATCGAATGAGTCTTACCTCGATCTAGCTCGATATCAAGAAAAAAAAGTCCACTGATTTCCTACGGTCCGATGGCCGAAAAAGCCTACTTCTTCTCTTGTTTAGGTCTCTTGGTAGCTTCCTTCACTTCGCTTGCTTCAATCCTTACAGGAATCCAGTGAGATCCACAGAGAATGGAGGGAGGGAGGGAAAAAAGGGTGCTGGCAGCTAGGAATATGGTTAGGGATCGATCTGAAGGGAAAGGGAGGAATCTAATGAGATCCATAGATAATGAAGAGAGGGAGGGAGGGAGAGGTGCCAGCAGCTAGGAATAGGGTTAGGGATCGATCTGAATGGAAATGGGAAGGGATCGGAGGCCGGGGGTAATAGAGAAACCAGTCGATGCTTAAAACCATAGTTAAAAACTGCCATTTGCCAATGCATGAAAAAAAGCATCGAGAAGTTGGCGGGGCATCACGACGCTTCTCCCTGGCATCGAGAAGAAAAAAAAAAAAAGCTCCCCTTCTCTTCTCTTTGCTATAGTGATGGATTGTATTGGAAGGTAATGAATAGATCAACAAAAAATCGATCATTTTAGTAAGAAAAAAAATATTTTATATAATTCTATAATAATTTAGAATGTTTTTGATCAAAATATGATAAGATTAGATAGGGTTTCTAATCTTTCATCGGTTGAGTCTTCATTATCGAATTAAGATTCGAAAGGATTAAGTGCTAGGATTTGATATTTATCCATACCCATCACTTAATCGGTATAAAGGGAGATCGAAGGATTGAATTAGACGGTGACTTTTCATTGAAGGATATTTTGATAATTTCTATCAAATTCTTCATCTTCTGGGTAGGCATGACACGTTGCTAGATGTCAATCATTTCTTGTAGGTTTCCATGGATCAATTCGATTAGATTCATGAGTCAATTCAGAAGTTGGTTCGAATTAGTAACTTAAGTCAGCTCAATTTGACCTAATTAGGTCAATCAGGTTTGATTGGATCGAATCAGCTTAGATCTAGACCTATTGCTAGCTAGATGTGGAATCCAAAGGGTCACACACATTAGTGAATTGGCCAAGGAAGTCAATTGTATATTTATTAGGATCATGGGATCCTAATTGGCTAGCTAATTGACATACTAGCATATGTTGCTAGCCCAACTCCTAACTCAATTGGATTGGGTCAGCTTGTTTGCTAATTAGGCTAACCAATTTAAGTGGTATTTAAATTGAATTGTGTCATAAGTGGCACAGCCTAATTCAATATTTATCTGAATTTATTTAAAACTTATCTTGGTCAAAATGAAGGTCCTACATGGCATGGACTCTTTGCACCAACTTATGGTATGCGCCAAGAAAAAGTGTGTATAGAAGGACCAAGATTCCTTCTGCTAGTCAGTCACAAAGGCTAGATAAAGTCCAAAGGACTTCTTCCTTATCTCCACACCCATTTGGAGGATTTTTGACTGGTCAAATGATAGGAATTTGGTGTGGGAGGGGTTTATGCAAAATGAAGAGTTGCGTCTCTTCATTTTGGTGCTAATATGAGATCAGGAGTCCTTCTATTTGAAGGCTCATGTATTTCTCTGACATTTCAATTATGAAATTACACCTTTTATCCTTTTATAACTGCTCAAAACCATGTGGCAAATGGAGGAAAAATGCTGGAAACTGAAGAGACAATGATTTATCTTTTAGCACATGAAAAATCTTATCATGATATGCCCTCTCATCCTAATAAGACTCCTACTTGAAGGGTCTAATCAAATAGCTGAAGGAGAGACCTATCACATGTCCCATCCCTCTCTATAAATTGGCATCAATAATCTGATGCCAAAGATGAGAGTTTTCCATCAGAATACAACCTGCTATTTTCTCTCCCTCTTCCTTAAGACAAGGCTTGTTTCTTAAAACAAAGCTTGTTCTTTCAAGACAAGGCTAGTCTAATTAAGATAAGAGCCTAGGAAGAAAAATAGAAGAGGTGTTAGGGAACTAAGAGAGGATTCAGAATGTTCTTTGAGAACCTTACAGGAGGGTAGGGGATCCAACAAAGGAAGAAGTCTGAAAGGCTCCCGGAAGAGTACCAGTCAAACAAGCAACTTCGTAGGAGTGCTTCCTTGGTCTGATTTCTATGTGGATCACCTCTGGAGGGCATGCACTTGTGTGCCTCATGGAAATTAAGGTATATATTATTCCAGGTATTCCTCGATAACCCTAAAGATTTGATTTATTAGTTGTTATGCTCAAGTATTCCTAGGGTTTAGGGTTTTGACCAGTTAGGATTTCAAATATGAAAATTTTAAAACCTAGTCTTCCACTGTGCCTAGCCTAGGTAACCTAACAGTGGTATCAGAGTCACCTTAATGCATGTCATTAGTAATTTCTTTAGTGTTGATTAATTACTATGCTATGAATCGATGCATGATTAGTTTAAATTACACATGTGATATGTCATATCCTAGTAACTACTTCAGATTGGGTTAGTCACTATGGCCATCCGATCATAGGAGCCAATTAGGATTTAAATGTCATTTTTTCCATTCAATGGGATCTCCTACGACGTGTGGGGTGCCACTATGGCCATATCCCATGAACAAGTGAGGTGAACAGATTGATGTTATAATCATACTTATGGTATGCATATTAGGGTTAATATGCTTGATTGTTGGAATGAATATCATGTTGACATGATTAATTAGGATGTGTTAGAGACCATCAAAGCCCTTATTAAAAAATTATATTTAGTCGTAGTGTAAGTTAATCATGATGCAAATCTTATTAGGATTCGATTAGCCAATTGGTATCTAGGCAAAGTGGTTCTGGGAAGGTAAAGGGAATAAAGTTTTTAATTGGTTCCGTTGTCTGACATGTCCCATTTAATTGGTGTCTAAGGAAAGCAATGGGGGGACCCCTCATCTCTCCCACTTACCTGGCCAATTTGGTCAAATCTAAACCTTCAAATGGAAATGCTAATTGATTAAGCACACTACAAATTGCCTTCCTTCATACTATGATAAATTTATATCAAAACTATAGTAGGTTTGTTAAGCAAACTCAAGGCTTACTATTAGAGTTTGATATAAAGTTTGACATGGTGCATTTTATGCTTTATAGTATGATTGATAATGCTACTTTGTTGAGAAAACTCAAGGGGATCATTATTCAATCATGACTATATAAAATGAAGGATTCGACTAAACTAAGACATTATGGTTTGTTGTGCAAACACATGACTATAAATGTCTTAAAGGCAAGTGTTATGTTAAGAATTGCAAGGGAAGCAATTGGAAAGGAAGGTCCTACCCTTGAACTTATAAGATTTATTATGCAAACACAAGGCATTTATAAGAAATTGGGATCTTAACCCCACTAAAGAAACCAGATATTGGTTTCTCATCTACCATAATTGAGGGTTATGGTATTCAAAGAAAATAGTGGGAGACACAATTAGATTCAAGTCCTTATCTAATTATGATTATCATCTTAAGTGGTCTGCTTATGTATTATTCTTGTTTGTTCATATATTTGAAATTAAATGGCTTCTTCTCTTTCACTACAGGGCATCCTGGATGCCAATAAATTGATTGGACTAAATTATATGGACTGGTTGAGGAACTTGAGAATAGTACTTGCTCAGGAAAAGATTTTCTACATCCTTGATTCTCTGGATCCATATCTGATTAGAGATGATGCTGCAAAGGAGGAAAAGGCCACTTATAGAATGTGGCAGAATGACAGCTTAACTATCAAGTGCATCATGTTAGCCTCGATGAGTAACGAGCTATAGAGGCGATATGAAGATATGGAACCTTAGTCAATACTACTCAATCTCAAAGAGCTGTATGGAGAGCAAAGTAGAACTGCTAGATATGAAATATCTAAGCAATTATTCAAGGCATGAATGAGTGATGGCTCACCTGTATAGGTCCATGTTCTTAAGATGATTGACTTAATCACCCGATTAGGTTAGTTAGGCTTTGTTATGGACGGAGAGCTTAATCAGGATTTGATCCTGTAATCACTCCCAGATTTTTTCTCTCAGTTTGTCATGAACTACCACATGAATAAACTAAATCTATCATTACCAGAGCTGCTTAACATGCTTAAGACAGTTGAAAGTCACTTCAAGGGAGATAAGGCTAATCATTTTTTTTTAGTTGATGGGAAGAAGAAAGGGATAATGAAGAAGGGTACAAAGCGAAAGCTAAACCCTAAGACAGCATCAATAAGAGGAAGAAGGCAAAGAGGCCTTCAAATGATGGATCCTATTTCTTCAATAGTAAGAAGGGACATTGGAAGAAGAACTGCAAGACATACCTTGCAGGTCTGAAGCAAGATGCCGGTGGAGCACCAAAAGGCTTGTTTATGATACAAACAAACTTATCATTGAGCTCTTCAACTTCTAATTCATGGGTATTGGATACCACATATGGGTCTTATATCTGCAAGTCTTTGCAGAGACTCCACAAAATTAGAAAGTTGAAGAAAGGTGACTTCAAGCTTTATGATGCAAGTGGAGAAGCCATTCATGCTGAAGCTATTGGAACCTACGTGTTATTATTTCCCTTGGGTAAGATAGTGGAATTGAAAGATTGTTATTTCATTCCAGATGTTATTAGAAATATTATTTTTGTACCTCTATTATTAAGACAAGGTTATGAAATAAAAGTTGAGAAAATTGGATGTTCCATTTTTTGTTCTAATAACTTCTTTGGAATGGGAAGATTTATGAATGGTCTTTTAATTCTATCGCTCAATAATGAAGTATTGCTTGTAGAAAATAAAAAGAGAAAGAGAGATGATACTAATAAAACATTCCTTTGGCATTACCGATTAGGTCATATTAGTGAGCCAAGGATTAACAGGTTATACAAAGATGATTTCTTTGGTCCTTATGATTATAAATCATTAGGAACTTGTAAATCTTGCCTCATGGGAAAAATGACCAAGTCTCCATTCACTGGACATGGACAAAGGGCAACTGAATTGTTAAGTTTAATATACTTAGATGTATGTGGACCTATGTCAACTCAGGCTAAAGGAGGATACTCTTATATCATCACTTTCATTGATGATTTATCTAGGTTCGGATATGTGTATCTTATGAAATATAAATCTGAAGCCTTTAATAAATTTAAAAAGTATCAAAGTATGGTTGAGAAACAAACTGAAAAAAGTATTAAAGTCCTTCGGTCAGACTGAGAAGGAGAATACTTATCTAGTGAAGTTCTTAATCATCTTAAGTCAAATGGTATTCTTTTGAAGGATCCCTCCATATATACCATAATTAAATGGGTGTAGCAGAAAGGAGGAATCGTACCTTGTTTGACATGGTAAGGTCCATGATGCGCTTCACAGATCTTCTAATATCCTTCTAGGGATATGCCCTAAAAACTACTACATATGTATTGCATAGGGTACCATCAAAATCAATACCTAGTACTCCATATGAATTATGAAATGGCAAGAAAACAAGTCTTAAACATCTTAAGATTTGGGGTTGTCTAGCTTATGTTAAAAAGGAATTTGGTCATAAGCTAAGTCTAAGGCTGATAAATGTAGGTTTATTGGTTATTATTAAGAGGGTATTGGATACCTATTCTATCATCCTACTGAACAAAAGATTATTGTTAGTAGGCATTCCATATTCTTGGAAAAAAAATTTATCCAAGAAGAAGGTAATAGAAGAATAATTGAATTAAGTAAAGTTCAAAATGAACAAACTCAAGTTCCTCAATCAGAAGTACCAGTTGATCAGGTACAACCACAACACAGACCTCCTCTCCGTAGGTTAGAGAGAGTGTGGGCAGCACCTCTAAGATATGGTTTTATGATTGGAAATAATAATGAAACTAACATCATTGAAGGAGATGATCCATTGACCTATACGGAAGCTGTCATGCGTAAGAACTCTGACAAATGGTTAAGTGCCATGAAATCCAAAATGGACTCCATGTATGACAACCAGGTTTGGACCTTGGTTGACCCACTTGAGGGAATTATCCCAATAGGGTACAAATGGATCTTCAAAAGAAAGATTGGAGCAGATGGACAAAAAAAACCCTACAAGGTTAGGTTAGTGGCAAAATATTTCAAGCAAAAGCATGGTATAAACTATGATGAAACCTTCTCGCTAGTTGCCATGCTCAAGTCTATTAGGATCATGCTTGCTATTTCTACATACTACGACTATGAAACTTGGCAGATGGATGTTAAGACTGTATTTCTCAATGAAAACTTTGAGGAAGAAGTCTATATATCACAACCAGAGGAATTTGTCTCAAGTCAAGGAACAAACCAAGTATGTAAGCTTAGGAACTCCATTTATGAATTGAAGCAAGCATCAAGAAGATGGAACATTCATTTTGAAGAAACTATTCAGGAATTTGATTTCATCAAGAATACGGATGAGCTATGTGTGTATAAAAGGATAAGTGAGAGTGCCATTATCTTCTTAGTCTTGTATGTCGATGATGTACTTATCATTGAAAATGTTGTTCCATGATGTAGTCAGTTAAATCATGGCTGTCAAAATAGTTTTTCATGAAGGATTTGGGAGAAGCATCATATATTCTAGAAATAAAGATTTATAAAGATAGATCTAAAAGGATACTAAGATTATCCCAATCCAGGTACATAGCTTAATATTGAAGAGATTCAATATGGTGGGAATAAGAAGGGTTACTTCCCATGAGTCAAGGCATACACCTATCTAAAAGGATGTCACCTAAGACTTTAGAAGAAAGAGATAGGATGAATAAGATCCCTTAAGCTTCGACAGTAGGATCAATAATATATGCAATGCTATGTACCAGGCCTGATGTTGCTTATGCCATAGGCATAGTAAGTAGGTTCCATGCTGATCCGGGGGAGGATCATTGGAAAGCTATGAAAAATATTCTTAAGTACCTAAGAAGGACTAAAGATATTTTTCTGATATATGATGGATCAGAGTTGAAACTAGAAGGTTATACAGATTCTAGTTTTCAATTTGATCCAAATGATAGTAAATCCATATCAGGGTATGTTTTTACTCTGAATAAAGGAGCAGTGAGTTGAAAAAGTACCAAGCAACCAACTATAGCTGACTCAGTCACTCAGGTAGAATATATAGCTACTAGTAAAGTCACTAAAGAAGTAGTCTGGATGAAGAAGTTCATCATGGAATTGGGCATGGTTCCTGTAATAGAGCAACCAATACCATTGTATTGTGATGATAGTGGAGCTTGATACGGGATGACTCTAAGAATGCTAAATATGCAGGAAAAATAGTAAACTAATTTTTTTGTGATTTTTAGATTTAGGTTTGTTGGCTAATTTTTCAAAGCAAAGTAAAAAACTAGCAGGTATTAGCAATTCTAAGAATCAACTTGTCGCAGGCTGAATCATGCAAGATAACTAAAAGACAGGACCCGAAAATTAAGAAATTCTTAGCTTAGGATAGTTAATCTTCAAACAAATCAGATAATCAGAGAAGGGAAGGTTTCATACCAGTCAGAGATGATAAAATCAGTAGTAGAAGAGATCACTTACAACTTTAATCGGAGCCTGGAAGAAGAAGCCTTGTTTTCCTTGAATCTGATGGTGAATCTGGGCGGTCCGGGCAGCAAAGAAGGCCTTTTCAGGGGAGGGGAAGCACCTCAAGGATCTTGCAAGCATTAGGGTTAATCAAAATAGCAATTAAAAATTAGAAAAGGAACTAGGATTTGAAGGAAATCAGGATTAGGGCTAAAAGCTGGTAGCCGAGGAAGAAGAAGCTCTTGGAGTTGGACAGCAGCAAGGGCTTCAATTCCTTGGGCATGGCTGATCTCCAGGGATGTAAGATGGTGCTAGGGCAGCAGGGTTTCAATCCAGGAACACAAGGAGAGCACTCAAAGAGAGAACCAAAACTCAAACTCAAGATAATTGATCACAATTTCAACAAGGTTTATTAATAAAAAAAAGATGCTTACAAGAAGGGAAGGGGTGTCGTATTTATAGAGTTTCCATACCCTTACTAACCATGGTTACACTTGGGTTACAAGTCCTCTTCCAAATTGGAATACAAGTCCTTTCCTAGCTAGGTTAGAATTACAAGATTTAAAGGGATTAAGAGTCCTAACTAGGTTAGAATAACATAGTCTTCTCCCACTTCTCCTTAGCTTGGACTTGGTCAACTCCTTTTGGATGCCAACTCTTGGGCATGTGGACCTTAGGGCAGCAATAAGGGAGGTTGGCCAAGGGCTTGGAAACTTGGGCTTGGGCCCCTTGGAATCTGGGTTGTTTGGTTCCCTAGGCTGGCATTTTCCGGCATCAAAAGAGAATCTTGGTTCTCTTGTTTTGTTTGCTTCCTGGACTTGAATTTGGAGGCTTGGAGAGCTAGAATAGCCTGGTAAACATGGTCTCCTATTATATAAAATATTCTGGAAGCATCTGGAGGGAATCTGGCATCTGAAATGGCACCTGGAAAAATCAGGGCACAATCAAGGCACCTGGGTATCGATTGAGCTCCCCTAAGCTGGTGTAACTACTTCTGGCTTCAGAATGAGATCTGGTGGGACTCCAAAATAGTATAGCCTCCTCTCTTATACAAGAAGTGAACTCACACTAGACTCATACTGGTATACAGGACTCAATGTACTAGACTAGGTTGAGGGTTAAGGCAAATCAACTAACCTCAACTTATTACAGGACTCAATTCTAGTTGAATACAAAACTTTGATACATGGCTAGGTGAACCAAATAGGGTCCAGTAATCTGTGTCTGATCCTGATGCCCCCACCAATTCTCCTGGGGTGGGAGGAACTCGACCTCGTTGAGTGTGGGATAACTTGGCTCTCATAGTGCTCGAGTAGGTCTGGGTTAAGGCATTGCAGATCCTTAGGGTGATCCACGAGTCCTCAGATTTCGGCTGACCTTGCCACCAGATCAAATACCTCTGATAGCCACGATTCCAGGTACATATGGCTT
Source organism: Areca catechu (assembly GCA_021397845.1). Classification (NCBI taxonomy): domain Eukaryota; kingdom Viridiplantae; phylum Streptophyta; class Magnoliopsida; order Arecales; family Arecaceae; genus Areca; species Areca catechu. The sequence continues at coordinate 27,181,094 of CM038042.1, read as the reverse complement.
GATCGTCCAAGATTCTTTCAATCTTTTCCTCACTATTTGGCCAATTGGTTGGTGGACACTCTAGGGCAAGCTCACTCTCAAGGGAAGGGATAGGTCCAAAAGGCTCGCTGGGAATCGCTGCTGGCTCCCTATACTCCACAAGATCTGAGATGTTGAAGGTGGAACTAATGCCAGTCGGGTGGTAACTCAAGCATATAGGCATTGGGTCTAACTCTCTTAATATCATAAATAGGCCAGCTCCACGAGCATGAAGTTTCTTTACGGTCCCTGGAGGGAACCATTCAGGCCTAAGCCCAATCATCACAAAATCTCCTGTAGAAAATTCTTTAGCTCTCTTTCAAGAATTAGCCAAGTTCTTATATAGTTCATTACTTACATTTATCTTTTGGCTAATTTCTTGATGCAGTTCCCTAACATGCTATGCAAAAGACTCAGCTGACTCAAAAACTCGAGCACATGAGGGTAAGGGGATCAAATCAAGAGGTTTACTGGGTTTGTATCCATGCACAACCTCAAAAGGACTCTTCCCTATAGACCTATTAATAGAACTATTGTAAGCAAATTCAGCTCGGAAAACAATAGGTCCCAATTTACTATGTGTTCACCTACGAGGCATCTAAGAAGGTTTCCTAAGTTTTGTTCACTACCTCGGTCTGACCATCAGTCTGTGGGTGGTAAGCGGTGGAAAATTTCAATTTGGTTCCTAATATGTGCCAAAGGGTCTTCCAAAAGTAACTAGTAAAGCAGACATCCTTATCTGACACTATTGTTTTAGGCAATCCATGTAATCTAACCACCTGGTCAAGGAAAGATGGGCTACTCTAGATGCGTCAAAGGTTTGAGAGCAGGGTTAAAATGGTCCATTTTAGAAAACCTATCGACCACTACAAATATTGAATCATGTTTCCTAAGGGTCTTAGGTAGGCCTAAAACAAAGTTCATACTTATGTCCTGCCATGGACGGTCTGGTACGGGTAGAGGGGTATATAATTCAGTATTTTGTTTCCACTATTTTGCAACAGCACAGGTTCTACATCTTGACACTATATTGGCTACGTCCCTCTTTAAACTAAGCCAAAAGAACTGGTCCTCTACAGCTAAAATAGTCTTATTTCTTCTAAAATGACCAGCAAGGCCTCCAACATGGGTTTCCTAGACTAAGAATTCTCTAAGTGATGTTCTAGGAATACAAAGTCTATTGTTCTTAAACAAATAACCATCTTAAAGGGTGTTGCCGATCCCGCCGCCGCGCCTGTGGCTTCGAAGCCGCTGATCCGACTAGACCGTCTCGCCCCTGGGGTCTCCTGGCTGGATCAAACCAGCAAGGCAAGGTCAGAAACCCTGGCCGGGGATTTCGGTGAGGGAGCTCCAACGGTCAGTTAGTAGACGGTGAGAGGGAACAGATTCTCTGGGACGGGCCCCCGAAGGAGTCCCAGACTCAGAGAACGTGCTAGCAAGAAAGGTGCCAGAAAGACCAGAAACCCGGCTGGGTTCCTTCGCCGAGCTCACGCCAAGGGGCCCCTCTCGGGACCTTGGATCTTGCTCTTGGAGCGGCGTCTCCAGCCTTCGTTTCTTGCTTGCTCACTTACCTTGTCATCTATTCTCTCCTTCCTTTTATCTCCTCCTATTGCCCCCTCGTTTTCTGCTTCTGGGAGGCTCCTTTGTTGCTTTCATCTTCTCCCTCCGCCCCTTTCTCTTTCCATTCTAGATCAGAGAGCCGGGCGGCTTTCCGGCCTCATTTGCCGAGCCTAGTGGGGAAAGAGTAGGGGAGGGGGGCGCTAGTCAGACTGCCGACCAGACCTTGGGCTGAGCGTGAGCGCTCTCCTTCCCAGGCGTCGACGCTATCCGTTATCGGATCCTATTTTGTCAGGACCTCATCTCTCGACTGTGGAACATGTCGGGCCGACGTAAGTGATGTTTTGCGTGTCGCCGCCGACCGTACGGGGCACCTTTCTCGGAGTGCGGTGTGCACGGCTTGAGGGGCAACCTCAGAGCTCGCGCTCCCATTCTCGGGACCTTTTCAGCAAAGGCTGGCCCGCGTTGGCCGAGGTGGACCCCTCCTGAGTGGACACCTGGCGGAGCGGCAGGAGGTTGCTCGACTCCAGCCGAGGTGGTCCCGTCTCCGGGCGCCACCTGGCAAAGGAGCAAAGGGGCCCTGCTCGACCTCGACCGAGGTGGGACCGTCTCAGGGTGCCACCTGGCGAGGGAGCGGGGGAGCCGCGACTCGGCCGAGGTGGACCCCTCCTGGGTGGACACCTGGCGGAGTGGCAGGAGGTCGCTCAACTTCGGCCGAGGTGGTCCCGTCTCCGGGCGCCACCTGGTGAAGGAGCGAAGGGGCCCGGCTCGACCTCGGCCGAGGTGGGACCGTCTCAGGGTGCCACCTGGCGAGGGAGCGGTGGAGCCGCCGGCCTCGCCGAGGTGGACCCCTCCTGGGTGGACATGGTGGAGCAGCAGGAGGTCGCTCGACTTCGGCCATGGTGGTCCCGTCTCCGGGCGCCACCTGGCGAAGGAGCGAAGGGGCCCAGCCCGACCTCGGCCAAGGTGGGACCAGCTCAGGGTGCCACCTGGCGAGGGAGCGGGGGAGCCACCGGCTTCGGCCGAGGTGGACCCTCCTGGGTGGACACCTGGCGGAGCGGCAGAAGGGCCCGGGCCGAACTCGACCTCGGCCGGGGCGGAGCCGCAACTGACTTGGCCGAAAAAACTCCACATGGCTCGAATCATGCCCAACGAAATCTGAGACATGCCACGTCATCGTTACGACCGTAACAAAGGGTGTATTCACAATGGGCACTAGATGGTCCTTGAGCTAGGGATTGGGCAATTTCACTAAAGTCTGGACAAGTTGCATATTCATCTTTTAACCTATCAAATCAAATAACTTCAGTGCTAATGGTGTTCAACATTAAGGCTCGTCTGCTAAGGGCATCTGCTACCTTGTTTTCGGTCTAGCTTGGTGTTTAAGTACAAAGGTATAGGCTTGTATAAACTCTACCCACTTAGCATGTCTAGGGTTTAGTTTCTTCTGGGAGTTCAAAAATCGGAGTGCCTCATGATCAGAATATAAAACAAACTCTTGGGATAGTAAATAATGTCTCCAGTATCTAAGAACTTATACTACCGCATAGAACTCTTTGTCATAGGTTAAGTACTTTAATTTAGCCTCATTAAGTTTCTCACTGAAAAAGGCTACTGGGTGATTCTCTTGGCTCAGAACTCCTCCTATGCTGACTCCCGAAGTATCACAAGCTACCACAAAGACCTTAGTAAAATCGGGTAACCTCAAGATGGGTGCTTGTGTCATCTTAGCTTTAATCTCTAGGAAGGCTCTATTTGCAGATTTGGTCTATTTAAAATTATCCTTCCTAATACAGTCAGTAATTGGTGCTACTATGGTGCTAAATCTCCTAATAAATCTCCTGTAAAAAGTGGCTAGACCATGGAAACTTCTAACTTCATGGACACTAGTGGGTACTGGCCATTCTACAATGGATCTGACCTTTTCAAGGTTAGTTGCTACACCTTCAGGGGTCACCACAAAGCTTAGGAAGATAATTCTATGGGTCATGAAATCACACTTCTTTAAATTTGCATAGAGACTCTCTTTCCTAAGGGTTAAGCACACTTGTTTCAGATGTTCTATATGATCTTCCTTGGTTTTACTATAAATCAGGATGTCATCAAAATATACTACCACAAATTTATCTATGAACATCCTAAGGACTTGGGTCATAATTCTCATGAAAGTGCTAGGGGCATTGGATAACCCAAAAGGCATTACGGATCACTCATATAGACCATCTTTTATTTTAAAAGATGTTTTTCATTCATCCCCAGGTTTAATTCGAACCTGATGGTAACCACTCTTAAGGTCTATCTTTGAAAAGATTGTGGCTCCTGCCATCATATATCCAACACATCATCCATGCGGGGGATGGGAACCTATACTTCACAGTGATTTTATTTATAGCACGGCTATCAACACATATTCTCCACGTGCCATCTTTCTTAGGGGTTAATAGGGCTAGTACAGTACAAGGACTTAGGCTCTCCCTAATAAACCCTTTTCTAGGAAGCTCACCTACTTGTATTTGAAGCTTTAAGTGTTCAGCTGGGTTCATCCTATAATGAGGTAGGTTAGGCAAGGTAGCTCCTATGACTAAATCAATTGCATGTTAGGCATTCCTAAGAGGTAGTAAGTGGTCAGGTAAATCTTCAGGAAATATGTCACTGAATTCATTCAAGACTCCCTTGACCTTGTGAGGGTATTCTCTATCAATAGGATCAGATACTTCCTTTACAGCTAACATCCAAACAGTAGTGCCCTTAGATATCTTTTTCTCTAGCTCTCTTGCAGTGATTAAGTTAATTCCAGACTTTTTCTCCTTAAGTGAGCTAGATCCTTTCTTAATTAACTCCTGAGGTGGGGTGGGGTTTATGGTGATCTTCTTCCCATGGAAAGTAAACATGCAAGCATTAGTTCAGCCATAAAGAGTGGCATCATGATCATAAAGCCATGGTCGTCCTAGGATGATACTATTTACCCCCATGGGCACAACATCACACCACACTCTATTTTGATAGGATTGAAGCTGGAATTGGACTTGGCATCTGGATTTAATAGGTATAGAGGTGGAATCTATCTAAGATATCTTATAAGGGCTTAGGTGAGGAACTGGGTGTAAGCCTAGGGTTTTGACAGCCTTATGGGATATGGCATTCACACAGCTTCCACTATCTATGATTATTTTACACACCTTGTCTCCAATCTTCACTAAAGTCTGTAAGATATTGGTCCTACACCAATCTTCCTGGGTTTTATTCTGGGACAAGATGCATCTAAGTACCCCTGCGAGGTCTGTTTGTTCAAAATCCTCCTCATCACCTTTATACTCTTCAATTAAGTCTGGTTCAGCTTCATAGACCTCTTCCTTTTCTTCCTCATTGGGTTCAGGCTCATCTTCTACAAGTTCCTCTATGTGCAAAGACTTGGTGGGACACTGGCTAGCAAAGTGACCTACCTTATTGCACCTAAAACAGGCATTAGGGCTAGGACTTGGGTTCTTCTGAAAAACTGGTGCCTTACCCTTATCATTCTTAAAAGATGTTGAGTTACTTGAGCTAGCTTGACTCGGACTTGGGTTAGGATGAGATGGACTAGGATTGGGACGAGTTGGATTGGGTTTAGGTCGACTTGGGTTTAGGTTTGGTCGATTTTGGTTAAGGTTGGGACGAGTTTGGTTGTAGCTGGGTCGGTTTGGGTAGAATTGGTTCTGGTTGGGCCTAAAGCTAGGAGTGTTGGACCTAAAGGGATCAAGTTTCCTAACTACAGGTGCTTTCTAGAACCTTTCAAAGTTTTTAGCTACACGATAGGCATGGGCCATGCTATTAACATCCCTAAGGTATAGCTCCTTTTAGATCTCCTCTCTGAGACCATTCCTATACCTAGAGAGGATAACTGATTCATGTTCATCTATGCCGCATCTTAGGGTGCACTCATCATACTGGGCTATGTATTCACTCACAGATTTGGTCCCTTGTTTTAATTTCTGCCATTGATCTAAGAAACATTGTTGATAGTATGGGGGAACATACTTAGCCTTAAGCTTTAACTTCATGGCTTCCTAGGTGGTAATGGGTAGATTGCCTATCTGATTATTGAGTATTTCTACTTGGTCCCAGTATAACCTAGCTTGATCAATTAGCCTGAGCTAGACAAATTGACACTTTTTCTCATCACTCAAGGCATAAAATTTGAAGTACCTATCATACCTCCCTCCCAATCTATATAGACTTTTGGATCTAGGCTGCCATTGAAGGTGGGTGCATTTATCTTAATGCTCTTAAGTAGCCTATCATCCTGGTCTTGGTCCTCATGATTGGGTCTCCTATGGTTGGGGTCATGATATTGATCCTGGTGTTGGTTTTCCCTATGGTTAGGCTCCTAAATTGATCCTGGTTCTGGGGTCTCCTAGGGTTGTGTTCTACATAGGGTTCATGGGTTTGGACTCTTCTAGGATTTTGAGGGGTAGAAGGGATGGAATCCAGGTCTGGTTCAGTATTAGACTCTTGGGTTTTCTCAACAGTCTCTAGTCGGTTCTGAACTTGGTTAAGCCTATTGGTTAATTGGTTAATCCTAGTGGTTGCTTGTTCAAATTGTTGGTCCACTTGGTTGAATCTTTGGTTCATTTGATCAAGCTTAGTATCGGACTGGTCAAACCTACGGTCTCTTTGGGTAAGCTAATTTTGAGATTGGTTATTGGATAAATTGATTCGGTCAAGTCGTTCAATCATGGATTTCATGAAAGCTTATAGACTAGGGTCCATGGTTGAGCTTGGTTGGGGTTTAGACCTCTAATATTGGGTTCCTAGTTTAGTGGTCATCACAATCAAACAATCAAAATGAAATGATGCAACCAAGCATGCAAAAGAGAAAGAAAAGATCAGTATAATCTAGGGTTTCCTAGACCTAGAGCCAGAAACTGGGTGGGTCAGCTCAACTTATACCTAACCCAATAGCTAATCCTTCCACTGGCCAGGTAGGCAATGGGAGTGTGGGAGGCCCCCCTGCTTTTGTAGGGACCCAATAAAAACCACAGCACCACTTAGGTTGTTTGACTCTAGACCCCCAGCCTTAGACACCAGCTTTCAATAATAAGCTAAAATGTTAAATGCACTAGTTGGCCCACACAGCTCGGACCCGACCAGTTGATGTCTCCTAGCCCACTAGGGAAATTAGGTCTAATTGATTTTAATTAGGCTTGGGTTAGTATGATGATGGTGGTTTTGGGCCCAGGACAGGTGATGAAATCCTGCCTTGATCTAAGATAGAGAATTGCCCTTAAGATTAGGTTAAGAATGATGGCAATCGATGGCCCTGATGTAATCTAAAATAATCAGAAATAAAATATTTTTTAATGATTATGATGTGTCAAGTTAGTTTTAAGTTAACTGGGGTTATCAAATAAAGTTTGGCTTGGGATTGGGTTTGGTAGTTGATTAGGTTAGGTTGAGTCAAGATGCATAATGTAGCAGAAATCAAAGAGTTAGGGTTTCAGTGGTTACAGAGCTTGACATAGATCCCGATGTAGGCAAAAATCAAAAAAAAATTGGAATAGAGGATGGATGGTATTGATGATTCCTACCAAATTTCATGCAGAACAAAAATCATGATGATGAAAACCTAGGGTTTTTTGGACTGCTGCAGAAATTATTAGGATTCTATTAGGGTTTTTATTATGCCAAATTTTAGGGATTTAGGTTTCAGTAAAATTAATTAAAAATTTTGATAATTACTAGGACAGAATAGAGGGCATGAAGTGCAAATTTTATAGAAAAATAAAGTATTTATAATGCCAAAATCAGATGAAATCTGGACACCTAATGTAGTAGACAGAATGCAGAATTAGGGTTTGTGAATGCAAAGCAAATAAAAAACTATCCTAAACCCGCTCTGATACCAAACTGATGCGGGATGACTCTAAGAATGCTAAATATGTAGAAAAAATAGTAAACTAATTTTTTTTGTAATTTTTAGATTTAGGTTTGTTGGCTAATTTCTCAAAGCAAAGTAAAGAACTAGCAGGTATTCAGCAATTCTAAGAATCAACTTATCGCAGGCTGAAATCATGCAAGATAACTAAAAGATAGGACCCAAAAATGAAAAATTCCCAGCTTAAGATAGTTAATCTTCAAACAAATCAGATAATCAGAGAAGGGAAGGTTTCATACCAGTCAGAGATGATAAAATCAGTAGCAGAAGAGATCACTCACAACTCTGATTGGAGCATAGAAGAATAAGCTTTGTTTCCCTTGAATCTGATGGCGAATCTTGACGATTCGGGCAGCAAAGAAGGCCTCCTCGGGGGAGGGGAAGCACCTCGGGGATCCTGCAAGCATTAGGGTTAATCAAAATAGTAATTAAAATTTAGAAAAGCAACTAGGATTTGAAGGAAATCAGGATTAGAGATAAAAGCTAGTAGCTGGGGAAGAAAAAGCTCTTGGACTTGGACAGCAGCAAGGGCTTCAATTCCTTGGGTGTGGCTGATCTCCAGGGATGCAGGAGGGTGCTAGGGTATCAGGGTTTCAATCCAGGAATACAAGGAGAGCACTCAAAGAGAGAACCAAAACTCAAACTCAAGACAATTGATCACAATTTCAACAAGGTTTATTCATAAGAAAAAGATGCTTACAAGAGGGGGAGGGGTGGGGTATTTATAGAGTTCCCATGCCCTCACTAACTATGGTTACACTTGGGTTACAAATCCTCTTCCAAATTGGAATACAAGTCCTTTCTTAGCTAGGTTAGAATTACAAGGTTTAAAGGGATTAGGAGTCCTAACTAGGTTAGAATAACTTGGTCTTCTCCCACTTCTCCTTAGCTTGGACTTGGTCAATTCCTTTTGGACACCAACTCTGGGCGTGTGGACCTTAGGGCAGCAATAAGGGAGGTCGGCTAAGGGCTTGGAAGCTTGGGCTTGGGCCCCTTGGAATCTAGGTTGTTTGGTTCCCTGGGCTGGCATATTCCTAGTATCAAAAGGGAATCTTGGTTCTCTTGTTTTGGGCTTGCTTCTTGGACTTGAATTTGGAGGCTTGGAAAGTTGGGATAGCTAGTAAACATGGTCTCCTAATATATGAAATATTTTAGAAGCATCTGGAGAAAATCTGGCATCTGAAATGGTACCCGGGCATAATCAGGGCACCTGGGTGTCGATTGAGCTCCCTTAAGCTGGTTTAACTACTTCTGGCTTCAGAATGAGATCTGGTGGGACTCCAAAATAGCGTAGTCTCCTCTCTTGTACAAGAAATGAACTCACACTAGACTCATACTGATATACAAGACTCATTGTACTGGACTAGGTTGAGGGTTGAGACAAATCAACTAACCTCAACTTATTACAGGACTCAATTCTAGTTGATTATAAAACTTTGACACATGACTAGGTGAACTAAATAAGGCCCAGTAATCTGTGTCTAATCCTGGTGCCCCCACCAGAGCTGTTGCACAAGTAAAGGAACCGAGGTCTCATTATAAGTCCAAGCACATCTTAAGATGCTTCCACCTTATTTGAGAAATCATTGAAAGAAATGATGTGGTTGTAGAACGAGTTGATACAAAAAACAACATAGCAGACCCATTCACTACAGCCCTTCCTTTACATTAGTTAGATCACTATCTAGATTGTATGGGTATTAAATACAAGGGTGATTGGCTTTAGCACAAGTGGGAGATTGAAAGAATTATGCCCTGAAAGTCAATCGCAGTTATTGTATCAGTGGCTTCTCCCAACTCAAGATTGATAAAGGCAGTTTTTGATTCATTATATGCTGTGTCTTATATTTTAATTATAAGATTATGATGAACCCCATAGGTTAAGGCAATGGAATTAGGGTTCTGATGGAGATCATAATAGTGAGACCTAAGTTCATATAAATCCTAATCTAAAATGTTCCTAATCATTGGATCATCGATTCAGGGATCGATGAATCCAGAAAGACTAGCACATCTTATGTATGCTCATTAGAGAGAGTGGTTGGTCTAACAACTACTTATGTAGAGACACTAATATAAGGATGTGGGTGCTTATTAGGTTGAGTCCACTGAACTGATCCAATAAGAGAACATCAAATGAAAGTCTTACTTGTCAAAAGCAATATTCTCTTAGTGAGAGTAGTGCATGTAGTCCTTAGACTTGAGACTATTATAGTATCTTGTGCACATAAACCCATGTTTTGGTGCATGCTCATTCATGACAATTAAGTCACATACATGGTGCTTCTAGATATGGTAGATTGTGTATGAAGGTAATGAGGAGGTCAACAAGAAATTGATCACTCCTAGTAATAGGAGAAATTATCTCGTGTGATCTCTTCGAATGATGACTTAGGAAGTCTTTGATCAAAGCATGATGAGATTAGATAGGGTTTCTAATCTTTCATCGATCGAGTCTTCATTATCGAATTGAGACTCGAAAGGATTAAGTGCTAGGGGTGTTTGATATTTATCCATGCCCATCACTTAATTGGGATAAAGAGAGATCGAAGGATTGAATTGCATGGTAACTTTCCATTAAAAGGTATAAAAGGTATTTTTATAATTTCTACCAAAGTCTTCATCTTCAAGGTAGGCATGACATATCACTAGATGTCAATCATGTCTTGTAAATTTTCATGGATCAATTCGATTGGATTCATGAGTCAATTCTGAAGTTGGTTTGAATTAGTAACTTAGGTTAGCTCAATTTGACCTAATTGGTCAATCGAGTTTGATTGGATCAAATCGGCTTGGACCTAGACCTGCTGTTGGCTAGATGTGGAACTCAAAGGTCACACACATTAGGAAATTAGCCTAGGAAGTCAATTATATATTTATTAGGGTCATGGGATCCTAATTGGCTAGCTAATTAAATACTACCATATGTTGGCTAGCCCAACTCCTAACTCAATTGGATTGGGTAAGCTTGCTTGCTAATTAGGCTAACCAATTTAAGTGGTATTTAAATTAGGTTGAGTCCTAAGTGGGGTAGCCTAATTTAGTATTTATCTAAATTGATTTGGGATTTATCTTGGTCAAAATGAAGAGTCCTATATGGCATGGACTCTTGGTGCCAACTTACGGTGTGCGCCAAGAAAAAGTATGTGCAGAAAGACCAAGAGTCCTTCTGCAAGTTAGTCACAAAGGCCAGATAAAGTCCAAGGACTTCTTCCTTATCTCCACGCCCTTTTGGAAGAGTTTTGACTAGTCAAATGATAGGAATTCGGTGTAGAAGGGGTTGGCGCAAAATGAAGAGTTGCGTCTCTTCATTTTGGCACTAATCTAAGAATAGGAGTCCTTCTATTTCAAGGCTCCTATATTTCTTTGACATTTCAATTATAAAATCACACTTTTTAGCCTTCTATAACTGGTCAAAGCCATGTGGCATATAGAGAAAAAATGCTAGAAAAAGAAGAGACAATGATTTGTCTCTTGGCGCTTGAAAAATTATCATGATATGTCCTCTCATCCTAATAAGACTCCTTCTGCTTGAAGGATCTTATCAAATGGCTGAAGGAGAGACATATCACATGCCCCATCCCTCTCTATAAATTGGCATGGTAATCTGATGCCAAAGATGAGAGTTTCCATTAGAATACTACTTGCTATTTTCTCTCCCTCTTCCTTAAGACAAGGTTTGTCTCTTTAAGACAAAGCTTGTTCTTTCAAGACAAGGCTAGTCTAATTAAGACAAGAGCCTAGGGAAAAAAAATAAAGGGATATTAAGAAACTGAAAGAGGATTTAGAGTGCTCTTTGAGAGCCCTAAAAGAGGGTAGGAGATCTAGCAAAGGAAGAAGTCCGAAAGGCTACTGGAAGAGTCACCACTCAAACAAGAAACCTTCGTAGGAGTGCTTCCTTGGTATGATTTATGTGTGGATCACCTCTAGAGGGCATGTGTTGCCCAGGTGGCTTAGTCCCAAGAGGGGGGTGAATTGGGAATTGCAAAATTTTTGTGAATATGTGCACAAGTAATTCCAATTAGTGGTTAGGTTCTGTGTTAATCAAAGAATGAAAGCATAAGCTAAAGGATAAAACAAACACAACACAAACAAAGCATATTTATAGTGGTTCGGAGCAACCCAGCTCTTACGTCCACTATCCAAGTTCATCACTCGGGATTTTCACTATATCCCCCAAACCGGAATACAGTCGGATTATTTTATAGGCTCACAATCCAAACCTCTACACTTTGGTTTTGAAACCGGGTCACCAAAGAAACCCAAGCTAGGTTTTTACAAGTTCATCTAAAACCTCTACACTTTGGTTTTTAGCTAGGCTCACAAAAGAAACCTCTACACTTTGGTTTTAAAGGCTCACCAAAGTAACCTCTTTGGTTTTTACAACAGGGCTCACCAATAACCCAGATATTCTAAGTGATAGATTAAAAAAGCAACAATAAAAATAAACTCTGTTGTGTGGGTGGTTTCCAATTCAGCTCGAGTGAAGATCCACTGAATGCTCTTCAATGCACTTCAATGGCTTCCTTGCTTTCCTCAAAAGGTGCTTCAAGCTTCTGGTAAGAGTTGTTGTAGGCTTGAAGACAAACTTTAAAGCTCTAGTGCTCTCTCACTTCACTTCAATAAGTGTTCAATAAATGCTCAATAAATCATTATTTGCTTATTTTTTTTTCAAAGATGTTCTCATACCTTATTTATAGAGACTTCAACTACCTTCCCTTGATTCTGAACATTGTAGACCATTGGGAGGTGACAGGTTACCGTTGGAGCACTTTTGGAATTCAAAAATGAGAACTGGAACTAGCCGTTGGAGGTGACCCCGTCATTCCAGCAGGCTCAGACAAACTTCGAGTCGGCTCGGATGAAGTTCGGTCGACTGGGTTGAGTGCCAGTCGGCTAGCTTTCCTAGTTGAGAAAATACCTCACTCTGGACGAGTTGGCTGGGCTGAATTCCAGTCGGCTGGAATCTCAGAGGCTTCTCAGACCATTTTCAACTGAGTTCTGGATGAGTCGGCTGGATCTGATTCCAATCGGCTCGGATTCCTGAGAATCTTAGAACGTTCTCAACTTGTTCTGGATGAGTCGGCTGGACCTTGGTGCCAGTCGGCTGGATCTGTGTGCCAGAGAACTTGTCTTCAGTGCCAGTGCCAGAGTCGGCTGGGTTGTTCAACTAGTTGGCTCGAATGTGGTTCTTCAACTAGATCAGCTTCAAACTTTCAGAACACTTGTCCCATGCTTTAAAGTCTTCTTCAAGCACTTTTTACAATAAAATCAAGAAAACTTGAAGCTTGAAAGACTACTAGAAGTAACCCTTGAACTTGTTTTTAATAGAAATTTTTTGTAGGGTTCTATACAAGATTCTAAATAATTTACAACTCAACACAAAACATTAAAGATTGTAGGAGTTAAAAAATGTGTCAATGTAGTTGTCCTACAAAAACTTGTCAATCATTTGAAGAGTTGTTAGATGACTAAATGTATGCTCAATATTTTGTTATCATCAAAATCACTTTAGAGGTCAACAGCATGTACTTGTGTGCCTCATGGAATTAAGGAACACAACATTCCAGGTATTGCTTGATAACCATAAAGATTTTATTTATTAGTTGTTATGCTCAAGTGTTCCTAGGGTTTAGGGTTCCGGCTGATCAGGGTTTTAAATATGAAAATTTTGAAACTTAGACTTCTGCTATGCCTGGCCTAGGTAACCCAACACCATCACCGTCCCCTATGGATCCAAGCTGTCTGCCTCTTAGTGCTTGTCGGAGGAGTCGATCACCGCTTTATGGTATGATCACCGCTTCTCTATGGTACGTCCATGGCCTCCCACCATCCAATCGATCTTCATCATCTGCCTAGTTCTCCGTCCCTGCAGTCCACCCCTCAATTGGAGTCTCTACCTCATCACTGTCTACATCGATTTGAGCTACCTTCCAAACCACCGGTCATGGTCTTTTTCTTCTCTACTTGGTCCCCGCCTACCATGACTAACGATGTTGCTACTGCCTGAGCTATTCCATGTCACTGGCACAATCACCGCCCACCACCAAAGAAGGTGCCGGAGAAGCTCCCAAGTGGCCAATTTTCATCCTATTTGATCAGCCTTCTTCCCATCATTGATCCTCCCTATGTTGCCTCATGCTACCGACCACTCTCCGCAATTCCAATTCACTACAAGAGGTCCTCCTTTCCAAAGTCACCGTTGCTGCATCACCATCATCTCATCCTCCTCTTGTTGATCCAGAAATTTGTAGGGGAGATTAGATCTTCAAACGAGAGGAAGATTTGATCGACGAAACATAGAAGGGATGTTGTCCAGTAAGCAACCCAAGAGGGGGGTGAATTGGGTTTCTATAAATTATTTTCAAGTAAGTGTGCCAAATCAATAAACAACAAGTGCTAGAGAGATGCAAGTGTAGTGTGCTCTTAAAGAGTGTGCAGCAAAAATTTAAATACAATGAAAGTAAGAGCAAGTAGAGAGGAAACAATCAACCACAAACACAAGGCAAGTTAGTGGTTCGGTGCTCTCCAAGGCACCTACATCCACTCCCCAAGGTCCACTTAAAAATTCATAATCACACACGATTATAGCCGATTAGTTTTTCGAGCTCACTAATCAAAATCCCTTTTGGTTTTCACAAGGCTAACCAAAAGAAACCTCTTGGTTTTCAAAGGCTAACCAAAAACCTCCTTGATTTTCAACTAGGCTAACCAAAAACCTCCTTGGTTTTCAACTCGGCTAACCAAAAACCTCCTTGGTTTCAACTAGGCTAACCAGAAACCTCCTTGGTTTTGTTCTTAGGCTCACCAAAATCCTTCACAACAAAGTATGAATTGAAATAAAGAATACAAGAAAAGCTTTCTAATAAAAGCTATTATCTCTTTGAAGCTTCATGAAGATGCTTGTCTTCGATTCGATGAAGCCCCAATCAATTATCAAAAGTTGTTGGACTTGAAGGCTCTTAATTGCTTTGAATGCTTGAAGGCTTCTTTGGAAGTAATTGCTCTCAATGAATGTATGAGTGAATGCACTTGCTTTCTTTCTTTTTCTTATTCTCTATACTTTTTCCTTTGATTCCACTTCAATTTGAATCACTTAAATACTATCCCAAGGCTTAAGAGAGGGTTTATGACCATTAGAGACATAAAACTAGCCATTGGGAGCTAAAAGGGCTGAGTTCTGCATTTAAAAAACTAGCCGTTACTTTTCCTAAACTCCAAGTATCGACACTTGAAGCTGTGAGTCGACACTTAGGGTCGACACTTAAATCCCATGAGTCGACACCTAGTTCAAAATTCTGCATTGAAGCTCTCTGAAAATCTTAGGTGAGTTGACACTTGAGGCAAATCTTGGATTTTAACATGTTCTAAAAGAATTCTATCTCAGGCTTTGAGTCAATCCTTAAGTCAACACTTGAGCTGCATGAGTTGACACTTCAAGCATTCTATCTAAAACTTCTTTCTGCATGTCAGCTTGAGTCAACACTTGCACTGTCATGAGTCGATACTTGAACTATGAGTCAATACTTTGAGTCGACACTTGCTAAAACTTCTTCAAAAATGACTGAAACTCTGCTGAATCCTTTTTCAACTGAACTCATTAATTCCTTTCAAGCGAGTCTTAAATACTTAAGTCCATTAATCACTGATGTTTCATCCATAGAAAGGGCTTCTTCAATCTTTTGACAAGCGATTCAATTTAGCTAATTTGATGAGTAACTTTTTCTATTAAAAATACATTTTAAAAAACTATTAGTACTCAAACATACTTAAGTATGTTTTAATTATCAAAATCAATAACGAAGTCAACAATCTTTCCCTTTTTGATGATGATAAAATCTTTAAGTATATTCTATATGATAAGCTCTTAAAAATCTTTAATAGTATAAAGCTTTATGCAATTTGTATTAGAGTAAAGGAAAAAGGTAAAAGTTTAAGTCAAGAAGCTCATTTGAATTGAATTAGAACTATAAGAAATATCAGAGCTAAAATTACATGAACTATGATACTCTAAATGTGTATCAAAGTTAAAACAAACTTAAAGAATAAGAATTTCAGCATTGAAACATAATGAATATAATCAACAGAAAAATCTTGAACAAGAGATTGAAGAGTATAGATACTCTCTCTCAAAAGGTGATTTGAAAAACTGAATTTTAAAGAGTTTTCATAAACTGAAAAAATATTTTCAAAGATTTTGCAAGAAATTTTAGCAAAATGATTACTCTCCCTCACTCATTGCTCTAATTTTACTTTTCTTTACTCTCACTCATATTTTCTCTTTCACAACAAACTACTATTCATTTAATTCTCCCCCTTTATCATTTACCAATAATAATTTATTATTTTCTCCTTTATCTCCTACTTATCTTTCTGGTGCGGGCACCAGACTCAGAAGAAGACTTCAGAGCTCCATCTGGATCTCTGATTAACCTTGCCGAGGAATTAGGGTTTTTTTGGCTTGTAATAAGGGTTGACTTGATCAACTCAATTTTAGCTTGAGTCTGTATTACCTGCATTTTTATTTTGTTGAGTCATGTAGTGGTCTAGGGCTTCAACCTGGGGTGTTACATTTTCTCCCAAGCCAAGCAAGTGGGTGCCACACTCCCAACCATACGCCTGAGTCCAGGGGGCGCCACATCTCCATCCAGTAGGCTTTGGTCCCCACACCACAGGATAGCAGGTCCCTTCTCTCATGTGCCATTTAAGTAGAGAGCAATCAGGGATCCACAATTCAAGGGGGCGGGCCACAATTTCCATAAGAACCAAGCTATGAAAAGAAACAAATTCTTCTTGGAGAGTACTTCAAGGGGGCACCATCCCATGCCAAAAATGCCCAAAGCAAAGTTGGGAAGAGCCATAACTTGGGAAGAAAGAAAAGGAGGTGTCCAAAAAAAGTTGAGCCATGGAAGGAAGGAGATTTCTCTTGAAGAGCAAGGTTAGGAGGCGCCCTAGTAATTCCAATAAAGCCAGATATAAAAGGAAAGAAATTTCTCTTGAAGAGCAAGGTTAAGAGGCGCCTAAACACTTTCAGATAAGGCCAAGCATAGAAGGAAAAAAATAATTTTCTTGGAGGTCAAGGCTAGGAGGCGCCACCCACTTTCCTTTTTAAGCCATCAATCAATTTATGGAATTATTTGGCCGGCCATATGTGTAAGGATTGATCCTACAATCCTAATTTGCAGATCCCCTCCTTTAGTCCGACATGGGAAGATGTAAAACCCTACTCTCTTGTAAAGTCCTATAAATTAAAACCCCTTTGTAAGTTCTAATCAATCTGATGAATGAATTCAAATATTTGTGTGAGCAAACTCTGTGTTTTCTCTCTTCTGCACTTGCATCCAGGTGTTGAGCTCCATGAGGGAGTAAATCGGGTTCCCCAGGAACTTTGAGGAGGTGTGAGATCTCCAAACCCCAAACCCTAGGTTAGCCACTTCACTCCCAAACCCTAGCCGCCCATCATCCTTCTTTTTCCACCAAGCCCTAGCATATCCCACCTCTCACGGCCATCCTCTTCAAGTCAAGGCCGACCCCAGCATCCGGGTCTAGTCCGGATACTTCAGATCTAGAGCAATTCCCAGAGGAAGTCAGATCAACCTCTAGGAGAATCCAGATTTCAGCACATCAACTTTCAAGTTCTTCAATCTGGTAAATTCTTCCTTGAGTATCTGATTCCATCACTTGTTCTTCTTCTTCCAGATCCTGAGTTCGAGAAGGAGGCCAACCTTGCCATAGGACTACAATCGAGGATCCATTGCGAAGATACCCCATCTCCAAGGATCTTACAATCTGCTTGAGAGTGTCCTCCAATTGAAGCAACGAGAGATATCACTGCTAGGTAACAAGAACCCCCTTCTCACTTTGTCTGTTTCGTTAAAACTCAGAGCAAACCCTAGATCTGGGGGTTTCTCAATCCCCAGCAATCCTACTTTTGAGTTACTCTGATAATCCACTCCTTTTAATTGTGCTCTCTATCATTTCTTAGTTTCTTTCAACATTAGTTTATCTTTCCTTTGAGTCAAAGCCGACTTCTGAAAATATATTAAAAAAAAATACATTAATTTTAATTTACTTCCACATCGCATCATCTTTTTTGTTCTGCATCATTTTGGTATCAGAGCTTTCGTGCTGCATCAATTTTGGTATCAGAGCCCTGGTAGGGTTTCTGTCTTGTGTGCTTGTTTGAGTGTCTCTCCTTTTTACTTTGTCTGCTCAAAGTAGACTCCCCAGGATGTCCGGTCCTAGGAACGAAGCAAGGTGCAAACCTCCTCTTCCCATTCCACGGGGTGTTCCTAGGCGTGTAGGGGATCCGCTAGGTTACAACTTCGTAGCAGGAAATGTAAACAGGGGAAGCACCTGTTTTCAGTCTATAACTATCCTGTTGGAAGAATTGTTTCTCATTGCAGGTAACTTCAAAAATATGATTTTGTTTTGGTGGAACCAGTTAATTGAAGCTACTTTACATAATTTTCTTGTGATTTATTGGTTTCGTGAAATTTTTGAGAGTTAAATTACTGTACTCTGTTTCTGTGTTTCTGCAATTCATTTTTTTTGAGTGATCATCTCCTAATTCATCTTAAGGGCATTTGAGCATCTAAGATAAGGGGAGGAGTTGATAACCTCTCCTTAGCCCAAAACCACCATCCACTCATTCGATCCTAAGCCTAATTTTAAAATTTATTAAACTTAATTTGCCCTAGTGGGCTAGGGACGTCAACAAGTCGGGTCAAGGCTAATGTTGAGTCAGTTTGTCTAGTTACTCTATGTTTGCTTTGTACTCAGTTTCTAGAACGGTGGTTCAGGGATTCTATCCCGAAGGGCTTGTGTGCTGGTCCGCCTACCTGGCCAATCACTGATTGGTGTCTAGGATTGGCATTTAGGGACCTAACACTCCCCATACACCTGCCTGGCTGAGTCCGAGTTACTATAGGCTAGCTTGCCACTCTGATTGGGCATCTAGTTTGGACTCTAGGTCTAGTGAGCCAGTAGTCGCTTTAGTCTAGTCACATTCTGTGTGTTTGCTTGCATCATCATGACTACCCGGAATGGAGTACCTACCAACCTCGTCAACCCAACCTGATTTAGAGGCCATGGTTAGAGCTCTTACTGAAAGTATGAACAAATTGAGTCAGGATATGACTGCTACTGTACCTAGTGTAAAGAACAAGTCCATGAGAATTTTACCCAGCTTAGGGATCGAGTCCAAGTACTTGAGAAATGTAGACATCAAAATTGGACCCCTAATCCAAAATTTAATAGGCCCCAACCTCATCCATGCCAGGAGCCTAGGAGGACCTTATACCGTGATCCCGAGCATAACCTTAGGAAGCCTAACCATGATATCTATAGTGTGGATCGTGTCTATGAGAGGTCCTTATAATATTCTAGACAGTCACTCAACAACCCAAGTCTTCTAGATCAAACCATTTAGATCCACACCCATGCCCAAGTAAGGTCTCTACTAGCTTGAAACCCAGTGTGACCCAGGTTCCTATATCGCAAGAATGTTTGTTTTGTGGAGAAAGAGGCCATAAATCTAGTCAGTGCCCATGCATAGGACTGGCTTGTGCACAGCTAAGTGGTAAGAATCCTAAGGATGACATTAATGAGGGAGAACCCAAGCCTACCAATGAGGAAGAAAGGTTAGGTATGACAAGCCTAGAATCAGTTGACCCGATTACCACTGACCGAAACCCATTGAAGATGGCATCGGGAAGTATATGATGCTGGCTGAGTCTAGTTGATGAATATGAGGGGGAAGAACTTGAAGAATGTGACATCGATACTATTGGTTCCTTACCTGAGGAGACCTTGGAGAGCAACAAGTGGTAGGACCTAGTTCAGAATTCAGAGATTTGTGAGAATCAGGTTCCTTTAGTCAAATACCCCCAGGAAGAACTCATAGTGTTAGCCCGAGCTATCAATTCGTACCCTCTAATGACAGTCATTCCCAAGTACCAATTGAAGATCTTTGCACTGAACTGTTTAAGTTTGCCCACCCTATGGTAGATCCTCTACTTAGGATGACTGAATCAAGCCTCTTACAATTGGACCTTGTCCCATGCCCAGCCACTAAGGTCTCTCCCGTAATCTCAGTTGAACATCCTTGTCTTGAGCGGATTGATTCACCCAGTCCTGTAGAAGTCCTCCTTATGGCCCAGACCCCTCCTTCGCATGACTGACCTACCCTTCTATAGAGTATACCTTTCCGCACCCATAGGTCAAATTTCAAGTCTTGAGGTCATCATCCATAGGCCCTCCCATGAATCATTCTCTAATCTAGTTCTTGAGAAAGTGGATCATTATTTGCTTAGAGAACAAACCTTAACTATTGCAATCACATGTCCTAGGCTACTTCCCGAACCATCTCTTGATCCATTCCTGGGAGTAGCAAACTTTTCCTTCGTAAGGATGACCAGTTGACACTCATAGATCACCATTCAAACCTTCAGGTCACCACCTTTAGTCAACAGGTAATTCGAGACTCCACCTCATATCTCCTCCCTTCTTTAGGACTTCCAATGCTTCTTACACCATCCAAGTATACTTTGTCGAAGCCTTTAGAGTGAACCACGTGTCAGAACTATTAGGTTTGCCACATACTTCTGGAAGACCTTATGGGACCTACTAGGCATCCATAATAAGTTTTCATGCTCTGCATGCCCTCCTCCGACCCAAGGTCAAACCTAGAGAGCCTTAGTTTGTTAGGTTTAGACCTAGGGTTCCTTTGTAATAAAGTCCATTCTTTAGGAATGCGTCGTCAGTCTAGTTTAGTTTTCTTGACCCTTTACTAGGCTTTGGCTCAGATCTTGGTTTGATTAAGAGCACCAGGATTGGGATTTGTATTTTGTCCAGGGCTGAAATTGCATTCAATGTTTCGATCAATAGGTCTATAGGCTAGAGTCCTTTGAAATTGTTCATGGATACAAGCTTCACACACCACTTGATCTGATTTCACTATTAGCCACACACACAAGTCTCTTGATGCACTTGCATAACATGTAAAGGACTTGCATAAAGAAATTCATGAAACTTATAAGAAGTTGGCTGATTCTCAAAGACGAGTCAAAACTTTTGTTGAGAGAGACTATGTAATGATTAGGTTAAGGCCTGAGCGGTTTTCTCCTGGAACCGTTAGAAAGTTACATGCTAGAGGAGCTGGACCATTTAGAGTAGTGAAGAGAGTAGGATCCAATGCCTATGTGCCGAGTTGCCTCCAGAACTAGGCAATAGCTCTACTTTCAACATTACAGACCTAGTAGAGTACAGGGAGCCAGCTGTAATTCCAGTGAGCCTTTGAACCTAATCCTGTTATTGAGAGTGATCCCGACCCTATGTGTCCACAACAAATTGGCCTGTGAGGAAAGTGCATATTGAAAGAGGATGATCAGGTATCTGAACATCAGGATATAATGTTCTCTACTCGTAAGGAGGATACCAAAGATACTTGGTCCGCTGGCAAGGAGGCCAGATTCTGATGACTCTTGGATCTCCCGAGAAGAATTACAAGAATTGGACCCAGACCTCTTGGAGAGATACCAGAGCCAACTTGATCCATACTCGACAGGGTCGAGTTCCTCCCACCCTGGGAGAATTGGTGCGGGCACCAGACTCAGAAGAAGACTTCAGAGCTCCATCTGGATCTCTGATTAACCTTGTCCGAGGAATTAGGATTTTTTGGCTTGTAATAAGGGTTGACTTGATCAACTCAATTTAGCTTGAGTCTGTATTACCTGCATTTTATTTTGTTGAGTCATGTAGTGGTCTAGGGCTTCAACCTGGGGTGTTACATTTTCTCCCAAGGCCAAGCAAGTGGGCGCCACACTCCCAGCCATACGCCTGAGTCCAGGGGGTGCCACATCTCATCAGTAGGCTTTGGTCCCCACACCACAGGATAGCAGGTCCCTTCTCTCATGCGCCATTTAAGTAAAGAGCAATCAGGGATCCACAATTCAAGAATTCGGCCCACAATTTTCCATAAGAACCAAGCTATGAAAAGAAACAAATTCTTCTTGAGAGTACTTCAAGGGGGCGCCCATCCCATGCCAAAAATGCCCAAAGCAAAGTTGGGAAGAGCCATAACTTGGGAGAAAGAAAAGGAGGTGTCCAAAAAAAGTTGAGCCATGGAAGGAAGGAGATTTCTCTTGAAGAGCAAGGTTAGGAGGCGCCCTAGTAATTCCAAATAAAGCCAGATACAAAAGGAAAGAAATTTCTCTTGAAGAGTAAGGTTAAGAGGCGCCCAAACACTTGCAGATAAGGCCAAGCATAGAAGGAAAAAAATATTTTCTTGGAGGTCAAGGTAGGAGGCGCCACCCACTTTCCTTTTTAAGCCATCAATCAATTTTATGGAATTATTTGGCCGGCCATATGTGTAAGGATTGATCCTACAATCCTAATTTGCAGATCCCCTCCTTTAGTTCCACATGGGAAGATGTAAAACCCTACTCTCTTGTAAAGTCCTATAAATTAAAACCCTTGTAAGTTCTAATCATCTGATGAATGAATTCAAATATTTGTGTGAGCAAACTCTGTTTTTTCTCTCTTCCGCACTTGCATCCAGGTGTTAAGCTCCGTGAGGGAGTAAATCTGGGTTCCCCAGGAACTTTGAGGAGGTGTGAGATCTCCAAACCCCAAACCCTAGGTTAGCCACTTCACTCCCAAACCCTAGCCACCCATCATCCTTCTTTTTCCACCAAGCCCTAGCATATCCCACCTCTCACAGCCATCCTCTTCAAGTCAAGGCCGACCCCAGCATCCGGTCCAGTCCGGATACTTCAGATCCAGAGCATTCCCAGAGGAAGTCAGATCAACCTCCAGGAGAATTCGGATTTCAGCACATCAACTTTCAAGTTCTTCAATCTGGTAAATTCTTCCTTGAGTATCTGATTCCATCACTTGTTCTTCTTCTTCACCATCCTGAGTTCGAGAAGGAGGCCAACCTTGCCATAGGACTACAATCCGAGGATCCATTGCGAAGATATCCCGTCTCCAAGGATCCTACAATCTGCTCGAGAGTGTCCTCCAATTGAAGCAACGAGAGATATCACTGCGAGGTACAAGAACCTTCCTTCTCACTTTGTCTGTTTCGTTGAAACTCAGAGCAAACCCTAGATCTGGGGTTTTCTCAATCCCCAGCGATCCTACTTTTGAGTTACTCTGATAATCCACTCCTTTTAATTGTGCTCTCTGTCATTTCTTAGTTTCTTTCAACATTAGTTTATCTTTCCTTTGAGTCAAAGCCGACTTCTGAAAATATATTAAAAAATAAAATATATTAATTTTAATTTACTTCCGCATCGCATCATCTTTTTGTTCTGCATCATTTTTGGTATCAGAGCTTTCGTGCTGCATCACTTTCACTTATCTCTCCCCCTTTTTGTCATCATTAAAAAAGGTTAGAGAGAAAAAAGATGATAATTATAGAAATTGAGCAATAATCATAAGAGGTAATATCCAAAGACAAAACATTAATATAAAAACTTTCATTCATTAAATCCAAATTTTATACATTTCATACATTGATACACGCATAGATATATATAGTAAACAAACATAGATGCATACAAATAGTGCTGAAATGTAAACTATCTGAACATAAAGACTATCCTATGGAGTAGCCTCATCATCAGAGGATCCAATCTCGATCGATCCAGTATCTCTAGAAGGTTGGGATTACGGCCACATGAGATGAAGATCAGAGAGTCTGGTCCAAGTCGATCTCGATATGTCATGACAGCCTCATCCTCTATGTCTGACATAAGCTCTGCCTCTAGCTGGTGTAGAAGAGATAGAAGCTATTTCGGTAGCAAGAACAGAATGAACTGGAGCGGCTATATCAAAATCAGTAGAAGGGGGGTATGATCAAAAATAGGTCCAGAGTTAAGATACTGGAAACCAGGGGTATAAAATCTCAGTTCCCTGATAAGGGAGGATGTATGAATAGGTGGAGAATGTAACACAGAAGTATCGGAATATGGAATTGAAGGTGAAGGCACCTACACCAAGCATACAATATGCAGAAAAATAGGGCAAAAATGCATTTTAAAATAATTTTAAAGCATGCATAGAAGAAGGCTCGGTAGATAGATCTAAACGATCTACCGATCTGCCTGCAACAGGATCTAGCATAATGACCTAGCATGCAACATAACATCAAAGCAAGAGAGGAACACAAATATAAAAGTACAATACCTTTATACTGGAGAAAAGCTGTAGAAGGAGGAGTACTCGAGCCACACACGTGTCTGGCCTTTATAAGTAATCCACACCTGGGCTCGACTCTAATCAACTCCCCTGAGTGCTAGCTCTTCGAGATCCTTGGGCTGATCTTCTTCTTCCAGGAAGACTAAGAGGAGCTGGAACCCTTTTCTAAGAGAACTCTCTTCCCAAGACCTAGCTAGAATGCTAGGATTCTCACATCCAATCCTAAAACCTCTCACAACCCTTCTCTATCTTCCTCTCTCAAAGCTTTTTCTCAAAAATCTATTGTAGCTAAAGAAATGACGTTCATTTGTAAGGGCAGTAGGGAGAGGGAGAAAGTGGAAGGAGGAGAGATGAGGGGAGAGAATGGGGGAGAGGATCAAGGCCATACCAAATGGGTCCAACCTAAGAAGGTAAGTATGACTATCATACCAAATAACCTTGGAGCCAAAACTAGTTTGAATTATAAATTCAAACCAGGTCAAAACTTGCCCAAAATCCTCCCAAAAAATCTTCCCATAATTTTGCTCATCACAGGAAGTGTCGACTCACAAAAACTGCCAAGTATCGATACTTCACCAAGTGTCGACACCTGCAAAATTCCAAGTGTCGACACTTGGAACAAAGTCAATCATATTGACTTTCGGTGATAGCAAACGATTCTCAATCATCGATTAGCCTTAAGATCAAATAGAAATCCTCTATGGTGCGTGACCTCATAGGTTCGAACATTAAGCCAGTAGCACTGAAACATTTCCAGTACCAATCAAAGTCTTCATCTAGTAATGATACCCAACATCCAGATAGGTCAAAGATACAGAACACCTCACAAGAATCTCTGGCATATGGTTGCTGCATAATTCATCCCTTTGATCTCATAATGCTTAGGATGACCTAGGGTTCGACTGCCAATCCTAATTTGGTTTATCCAGATCATGTCTTAACCTCACAAGTCCTGTGACTCCTCACAAGAACTATCCTGGCCAAGGTTTTGCTAAATTGAGACATAGTGAGTCATTCACTCAAACTATTTAGAGAGGTTAATTCCATCTTGATCCATCACCACTCCAGAGTACTTGACTGCACCCAGAAACCTTCCATCACTAGATTAGAAATCTAGGTAGTTCAGCACCAAAGTAAGTGAGTTTCTTGCAAGCTGCCATGGTGACCTCAGGTCTGAGGGACACATATACCCATATCGCTTCACGAGCAACCCTTTGGCAGAAGAAAGCTCCATAGATGGTCATGTTTAGTGGAAATGTCATACATTTCACTTGCATGTCACACCAGTGTCTCCATGCTCCTTGGTTAAGAGGACAACCATAAATGTGACGTACAACAACCTACACTTGATATATTATCATCCTATAATAATGTATTATTTGGTTGTGAACTAGTTTAAGAACTACTTGATATATCCTCTCTATATCAAACAATGTAGTTCTAAGGACTACATCATACAAGAGTTCATTTCAGGAAAATGTAAATATGATGAATAGCCAAAATAAATAATTTTTATTTATTAAATAATTCATATACAAATACAAAATAACATAATCGTCTACAACCTAGACGATTGGCTTTGGGACATAATTTCCAACAATCCCACTTGGACTAAAGCCAATCGGTATAGAATCTCATTCCCATTTTCGATTTACAACAGTCAAACTCTTGAACACTGATGGCTTTAGTGAAGGGGTCAGCCAGGTTTTCCTTTCCATTGATCTTAAAAGGTCAATATCACCTCGTTCCATGATCTCTTATACAAGGTAATAGTGTGCCAGAATATGCTTTATGCGATGATGAGACTTCGGCTCTTGGCTTGAGCAATGGCTCCAGTACTGTCACAGTACATTAGAACAAGACCATCCAGGGAAGGTACCACTCCCAGCTCGCCAAGAAAGTTTCACAACCACATAGCTTCCTTCGCTGTATCTGATGCTGCAATGTACTCTGCTTCGCATACTAAGTCCGCCATAGTAAGCTGCTTGAAACTTTTCTAGCAGACAGCTCCTCCATTTAGGATAAAGATAAATCCTGACACACTCTTGCATCATCCTTATCTGAATGGAAACTGGAGTCAGTACACCCCACAAGTTTCAAGTCAGATTCTCCATAAATCAGCCATTGGTCCTTAGTATTTCATAAATAATTAAGGATGGTCTTTACCACTTTCCAATGAGCTTCATCTAGGTCAGACTAGTATCTGCTCAGTACGCCTGAGTTTGCCATGTTTGGTCTAGTACATGTCATGGCATACATGATAGAACCCACTACCGAAGCATATGGGATTCTACTCATACGCTCTCTCTCTTCAGGAGTTGTCGCATAATTCCTTTTGGAGAGATCAATTCCAGTACCTATCGGGAGATAGCCCTTCTTGGAATTCTCCATGCTGAACCGTTTCAGCATGGTGTCGATGTACGTAGACTGGGATAGTCCTAAAAGCCTCTTAGATCTATCTCTATAGATCTTCATACCTAGTATGTAAGAGGCTTCATCCTAGTCCTTCATAGAGAACTGAGATGATAACCAGACCTTTATTCTTGTAGTGCTAGGATGTCATTCTCAATTAAGAGAATGTTTTCCACATACAACACAAGGAATACAATCACAAAACCATTAGCCTATTATAAATGCAATGTTCTTCTCCATTCCTAACGAAGCCATACGACTTGATATACTTATCAAATCACATGTTCCAACTCCTTTATGCTTGCTTCAGTCCATAGATGGACTTTTGAAGCCTGCACACCTTTGACTGGTCTGTGGATGTGAACCCTTCAGGTTGTATCATATACACCTCCTCTTCCAGCTCACCATTTAGGAAAGCTGTTCGAACATCCATCTGCTAGATTTCATAGTCAAAGTGTGCTGCTAAAGCAAGCATAATCCAAATAGATTTGAGCATTGCCACAGGAGAGAACGTCTCGTCATAGTCAATACCATAATGTTGACGATAACCCTTGGCAAGCAGACGGGCTTTATAAGTCCTTACCTATCCATCTGCGCCCATTTTCCTTTTGAAAATCATTTGCACCCAATGGGTTTTATCCCTTTAGGTGCATCAACCAATGTCCATACATTGTTAATCTCCATGGACTCCATTTCGGATTTCATAGCTCCTAGCCATTTCTCAGAGTCAGACCTTTGCATCGCATCCAAATAGGTAATCAGATCCTCATTGTTCTCATCGAGTTCAATGGGATCACCATCCCAGACCAAGAAACTATAGTATCTGTCCGATCGGCTCGGTACTCTACTGGATCTTTTTAATGATTCCTGAGTGGACTTTGGGTGTGATCTAATCATAGCCGATTCTATGTTGTCCCTTAAGTGTGTTGGTTCTTCTACTTGTTGAACTTCACTAAGTTCAATCTTAGCGGCTACAGTCCCTTTACCAAGGAACTCCTTTTCCAAAAAGATAGCCCTAAGACCGACGAACAACTTTTGTTCCTCAGTTAAATAGAAGTAATATCCCTTAGACTCCTTTGGATACCCACAAAATAGGCACCAGTCAAACCTAGGTCCAAGTTTGTCCGTTTCCAAACATTTTACATAAGCCGGGCACCTCCAGACCCGAAGGTATGATAGTGTCGGCTTACGTCCAGTTCATATCTCATATGGTGTTTTACTAACGGACTTACTTGGAGCCCTATTCAGAAGGTAACAAGCTAATTCTAGAGCATATCTCCAAAAGAATAGCGGTAGAGAGGCAAAACCCATCATGGACCGAACCATGTCTAACAGGGTTTGATTCCTCCTCTCAGACACTCCATTTAATTGAGGTATCCCTGGAAGTGTAAGGGTTTTGGTGACCATGGTGAAAGCATGGATTTCAAAAATTTATTATGAAACCACTACCAAACCCTTAACCCAAGACCTCCTTACTAGGAATTAAAACATACAAACATGCATATATAATATAAACTAGAGTTTAGGCACCAACCTGAACCGCTAGTATCCAATTCGATGAAGAAAACCCTGATTCAGCCTTCTTCCCCAGGCGCCCAAACGTTCGTCCTCCAACGGTGATCCACAAGAAACTTGACCAAGGAAGAACTCCTTCTTCAAGTTGCTTGGAGAAGTGGAACTCTTTCGGCAGCCTTTGGTCTATTGACCACTGTAGGACACCCTGTCCAATGTAGGGCACTAAAGATTCTCCTAAACCACTCATAGTTTTAGGATAACCCTCCTCTAGGACCTCTTAGGCTTATATCCTAAAATAAAGCCTTGTCCTAGTAGAAAAGACCTTGTCTTAACAAGACAAGTCTTGTCTTAAAGAAAGGAGGGAGAGAGAGACACTCAGAATAGTACTTCGGTGGAATACTTATATCAGACTCATTTCATCGCCCCCTATTTATAGATACAAGAGAGGCGTGTGATATGTCCTCCCATCAACTTATCATATGATTTTTCAAGACCAAAGAAAGTTATCTAGCTTGAAAAATCATATCTAATAAGCCCATTCATGCACCGAAGGCCTTATTCACATCCCTTCTTTTATCTGGATGAATTCTCACTTGCCACATGTCAATTACCGGTCCCTAGGAAGCCAAGAGGTGCCTCTTCAATCTCCAAACATCAAAGATTATGAAGAGTCCTGATAGTAGAAGGACTCTCCATCAACCGCGCACCACACAAAGAGTTGCGACTCTTCATGCACCGCGCGCGCCATCCTTCTTCCATGCAAATTTCAAAGAATGTTGACCAGTCAAAACATAGGAATATGGGTGTCATTGGAAAGAGCATAAAATTTCCTTTCTGACCATATAAATTATATTCAAATCAGAGATCTATAGCTCATTCTGTGCCCTTTTGAAGTTAAGGTATCATTTAGGTACCAAGAGTCCCATGCCATTGGGACTCTTCATGTATGGCACCTAAAATGCCCTTAAATCCAAATTAAAATCAGATTTAGCTCTGATTAGGCTAGCCCCACTTAGGACTCAACCTAATTTAGGTTTTTCATAATTAGGTTAGCCCAATTAGCAAGCAACCGGACCCAATCCAATTGGGTTAGGAATTTGGTTAGCCTACATATGCTAGTATGTAATCCGGCTAACCAATTAGGATCCTATGACCCTAATTAAATCATGAATGACTTCCTTGGCCAAGTCTCTATTGTGTGTGACCCATTGGGTTCACATCTAGCCAGCAGTAGGTTTAGGTTTGAGCCGATTCGATCCGATCGAACCCGATTGACCTAATTAGGTCAAATTTGCTCACCTAATTGTCCAATTCGAATCACACATCGAATTGACTCATGAAACCAAATCAATTGGTTCATGAAGACCTACAAGACAAGATTGACGTCTAGCAATGTGTCATGCCTACCCGGAAGATGAGAGATTTTGGTGGATTTACCAAAATACCCTTCAGTGGTGAGTTACCGGGCAATTCAGTCCTTCGATCTACTTGCACCCTGAATATGACTATGGATATGGATACTTGTCAAATCCAATTTCATATTCATTCCTTGCTCAATCTGATAATGATGATTCATTAATGAACCATTAGAAACTATTTTTAATGTTCATACTTTGATCAAAGATTTGCCGAATCTTCATTTGATTGAAATCATCTGGATGCGCTTCCCTCTTACTAGGGTTGATCGATTCCTTTTTGACCTACTCACAACCTCCATATGCAATCCACCATACCCAGTATCACCCCATGCATGACTCAGTGTCATGATTGAGTGTGAACCAAAGTATGGATTCATGCATACAAGGTACCATGGCAGTCTCAGGTCAAAGGACCGCATGCACTACTCCTACTATGAGAACTATCTATTGACAAACAGATAATGTTCCATTAAATGTTCTCAAGCTGGATCCATTCAGTGAACTCATTCTCTAATGAGCACCCACATCCTAGTATTAGTGTCAAACACAAGTGACTGTGAGATCAGTCACCCTCTATACCAAGCATACATAGGATGTGCTGGTCTTATCGAAAACATTGATCCCCTACTCAATATCCTATCGACCAGGAATATTCTAGATTAGGGTTTTAAGGCTTTAGGTCTCACTGGTATGATCTCATCATAACCCTAAACCATAGCCCTAATCTATGGGGTTCATCATATCTTAATAAAATTAATAAGACAGCATATGATGAAAATAAAATACCTTTATTAATTGATAATGTCAATACACTGTTTGGGATACAAAAGAAAATCTCATCGAAATACAACATTTCAATTGGCCTTTAGGATAATCCTTTCAATCTCCCACTTGCACTAAAGCCAATCGCCTTTAAATTTTAACCCCATACAATCGAGGTGGCGATCAAACTCCCGCTGTGGTGGAGACTTAGTGAACGGGTCTGCTATGTTGTTCTTCGTTTCTACTCTTTTAATGCAGACTTCTTGTCTTTCAACAATCTCTCGAACAAGATGGAAGCATCTTAGAATGTGCTTTGATTTGAGATGAGCTTTAGGTTCCTTAGCTTGAGTGACGGCTCCAGTATTATCACAGTAAAGTGGTACTGGACCTTCAATCTCCGGAACAACGCCCAACTCTGAGATAAACTTCTTCATCCAGACAGCTTCCTTGGCAGCTTCACTAACAGCAATGTATTCTGCCTCAGTTGTTGAGTCTGCTACAGTCTGTTGTTTAGAACTCTTCTAACTTACAGCTCCTCCATTTAGGGTAAAAACATACCCTGAAATAGATTTGCTACCATCTGGATTCGATTGAAAACTAGAATCTGAATAAGCTTCCAGTTTAAGATCAGATCCTCCGTATATCAGAAAAATAGCCTTAGTCCTTCTCAAGTACTTAAGAATATTTTTCACAGCCTTCCAGTAATCTTCTCTTGGATCAGCCTGAAATTTGGTGGCTATACCTAATGCATATGCCACATCAGGCCTGGTACATAACATAGCATACATTATAGATCCTATAGCTGAAGCATAAGGTATATAACTCATTCTATTTCTTTCTTCAGGTGTCTTAGGAGACATCTTCTTAGAAAGATGTATGCCATGACCAATGGGTAAGTAACCTCTTTTACTTCCCTCCATGCTAAATCTCTTTAGCACTTGGTCAATGTACCTAGACTGGGATAAGTTTAGCATTCTCATAGATCTATCTCTATAGATCTTGATACCCAGTATATAGGATGCTTCTCCCAAGTCTTTCATAGAAAACTGTTTAGATAACCATACCTTGACTGATTGTAACATTGGGATATCATTCCCAATGAAGAGTATGTCATCCACATACAGAACCAAGAAAACTATGGCACTCCCACTAGTCTTCTTGTACACACAAGGTTCATCCTCATTTTTGATAAAGTCAAACTCTTTGATTGTCTTATCAAATCGGATGTTCCAACTCCTGGATGCTTGCTTTAATCCATAAATAGATTTCTTCAGCCTACATACCTGATTAGGTTTAGTCTCCAAGACAAAACCTAATGGCTGTGACATATAGACCTCTTCCTCATGGAAACCATTAAGGAAT
This sequence comes from Areca catechu, assembly GCA_021397845.1. Classification (NCBI taxonomy): domain Eukaryota; kingdom Viridiplantae; phylum Streptophyta; class Magnoliopsida; order Arecales; family Arecaceae; genus Areca; species Areca catechu. Next base: position 27,149,933 of record CM038042.1, on the reverse strand, counting down.
GCGGTTTTCACATCCATCTGCCAGATTTCATAAACATGATATGCTGCTATAGCAAACATGATTCGAATAGATTTGAGCATGGCAATAGAAGAAAATGTTTCATCATAATCTATTCCCTGTTTTTGTCTGAAACCCTTAGCCACTAATCTGGATTTATAAGTTTTGACTTGGCCATCTACCCCAATCATTTTCTTATAGACCCATTTGCATCCAATAGGGTTAACACCCTCTGGTGCATCAACCAAAGTCCACACTTGGTTGACATACATGGAGTCCATTTCGGATCTCATGGCTTCCAGCCATCTGTCTGAGTCCCACTCATGACAGCATCCGTATAGGTTAGATGCTCATCATTTTCAATGATCCAAGCTTCATTATTTTCAATAATGAACCCATACCTCTCAGGTGCATGACGCACCCTATCAGACCTATGGATAGGAGTGGTGTGTTCTGGTCTATACTAACTATGTTATCATTTGGTTGAGATGTATCTATTTGTTGAACTTCTTCAAGTTCAATATTTCTCCCACTGCCCTTTTGAAGGATGAACTCTTTCTCCAGAAAAGTGGCATGCCTACTGACAAAAACTTTTTGTTCAGTAGGGTGGTAGAACAGATATCCTATACTATCTTTAAAATATCCTACAAATAGATAGTTATCTGCTCTAGCATCCAGCTTATGTCCAAAATTTTTTTGACATAGGCTGGACATCCCCATATCTTACGATACTTAAGATTGGATTTCTTATCCCTCCATATCTCATATGGAGTGCTAGAGATAGATTTAGATGGTACTCTATTTAAGATATTAGCCATGGTTTCCAAGGCATATCCCTAGAAGGAAACAGGTAACTCTATGAAGCACATCATGGACCGTACCATATCTAATAAGGTACGGTTCCTCCTTTCAGCAACACCATTTAATTATGATGTAAGGAGGGGTCCATTCAGAGATAATCCCCTTTTCTTTAAGGTGATCGAGAAACTCGGTGGATAAGTATTCACCTCCTCGATCTGATCGAAGGATTTTAATACTTTTCCCCATTTGTTTCTCTACCATACTTTGATACTCTAAAAATTTATCAAAGGCTTCGGACTTATGTTTCATAAGATACACAAATCCGTACCTTGAAAAAATCATCAGTAAACCTGATGAAATAAGAGTATCCACCCTTGGCTTGAGTTGTCATAGGCCCACATACATCTGTATGTATGAGTCCTGATAACTCAGTTGTCCTTTCTCTATGTCCACTAAATGGAGTCTTGGCCATTTTATCCATGAGACATGATTCACAAGTTCTTAATGATTCATAATCAAAGGATTAAGGAAATTTTCCTTGTATAACTTGATAATCCTAGTCTAACTAATATGTCCAAGCTGACAGTGCCAGAGTAAAGTATTGTTTACATCATCTCTCTTTCGTTTGTTACTTACATGAAGTATATTGTCATTAGTGGATAGAGTTAAAGACCATTGCAAAATACGCCACAACATATAATTTCATTAGAAAAGCTGATTGAGCAACCATTGCTAATCACATTCATAGTATAACCTTGTCTAAGTAACAAGGTACAGAAATGATATTTCTAATGACCTTAGGCATATAGTAACAATCTCTCAGCTCTAAAATCTTCCTCGAAGGTAACTTCAAGATATAAGTCCCTACGGCCTCTGCTTGGATGGACTCTCCTCCAGCACCGTAGAGCTCGAAGTCTCCTTCCTTCAATACTCTAAGCCTCTGCAGCCCCTGCAATGATTTGCAGATATTATGACCACAGGCGGTATCCAATACCCAAGTATTTGAAATGGAAGAATCCAATGAAAAAATAGTATGAACTTCTTTCATACCTTTTGGTGCATCCGATGCACCAGGCTTCACACCTGCAAGGTAAGCCTTGCAGTTCCTCTTCCAATGACCCGGCTTGCCATGGTGAAAGCAGGTCATCTATCCGGAGGCCTTCTTTCCTTTCTTCTTCTTGATGCCCCTTTTTGGGTTCAATCTCCTCTTGGAACCCTTTATGCCTGACTTCTTCTTGTTGATCCCATCCACAAGAAGAAGTGGAGCCTTATTTTTCTTTAAATGGCTCTCTACTATTTTTAATATGTTTAGCAGCTCAGGTAAGGAAGTGTTAAGTTTGTTCATATGATAATTAAGAACAAACTGTGAAAATGACTCCGAGAGTGACTGCAGGATCAAATCCTGATTCAACTCCCCATCCATAACAAAACCCAATTGACCTAATCGAGTGATCAGGTCAATAACCATCAGTACGTGGTCTTGTACGGATGTACCTTCTGTCATTCTCGCATGGAACAACTGCTTAGATATCTCATATCTAGCAGTTCGACTATGTTCTCCATATAGCTCTTTTAGATTGAGCAGTATGGAGTTAGTGTTCATGCTATCATGTTTTCCTCTGCAACTCATTGGTCATAGAGGCAAGCATGATACATTTGACAGTGAGTGAGTCATTTTGCCACATTTTGTATGTGGTCTTTTCCTCTTGCGAGGCATCTTCGCCTAAAGGTTCCAAGGTAGGGGTATCAAGAATGTAAGAAAGTTTTTCCTGGCTGAGTACTATCTTTAGGTTTTTCAACCAGTCAACATAGTTCGGTCCAGTCAATTTATTGGCATCAAGTATACTACGGAGTGAGAGTGAAGAGGCCATTTAATCTACATTAACAAAGAACATAATATAAGCAAACAACCAATGTTGACAAAACATTATTAAATTAGGACTTTAACTTAATTATGTCTCCCACTATTTTATCAAGCATCATAACCCTCTATATGATGATCGAGAAACCCTAATTGGTTTTCTTAGTGGGGTTGAGATCCTAATTCCTTATAAAAGACCTTGTATGTACACAACAAATCTTTTATAAGTTCAGAGGTAGAAAATTCTTTCCAATTGTATCTCATACAATTCTCAACAAAACCTGGCCTCTAAATATTAATAGCCTTGTGTGTGCACAACAAACTATAATATTTTTAGTTAAGACCCTTCATTCCTTTATAGTCATGATTGTAATAATAATACCCTTGTGTGTTCACAACAAAGTATTATATTAAATCATGCCATAAGCATCAAATGCACCTGGCCAAAATTATGTTAGTTACCATAATAGGCCTTGTGTGTACACAACAAACCTAATATGGATCATAACATAATAATGACCTAGCATGAAGGAAGGCCTAATGTAGTGAATATTACACTAAGCATATCAATCAAGAATTAAGTTAATCTTATCGGCCAAGTAAGTGGGAGAGTAGTGGGAGTCCCCCCGTTGCTTTCCTAGATACCAATAAAAATTGGCCAGGTCAGTCAACGGAACCAATTAAAAACCACGTCCTTTTTATCGATCATGAACCACTTTTCCTAGACACCGAATGATCAACTAATCATCTTGATTATTTTGCTTTTGGTATATGACACTACAACTTAATATAATTTTAATAGAGGGCAATTCAAACAGAAGCACATTCTAATATTACCATTCATCAACCATGCATCATATATCATTTTATAATGTGCCAAGTGTGTCATCATACTAGGACAACCATCTACCACATAATGGATCCACCATTATGCCAGGGCAACCTTATTTCAGTATGATGACTAGAAAGCTAAACATATCTCTATATCGGTTAAGGTTTAAGTGAAAACCCTAACCAATGACATACATATATGCATAAACATATCAATCATATGTAACTTTAAACTTTTGAAGAGTCCTACAAAATTGGGCAACTTCAAATTTTGTAGAGTCTTACAAAATGGGCAACCTCAAGAGTTCTACAAAATTTGGCAACTTCAAATTTTGTACGATTTAGCCCTATAAGGTGGCTCTAATACCACTGTAATGGTTTTTGTGACCAGGGCAGAAGCGTAGATTTCAAAAATTTATTATGAAATCACTACCAAACCCTTAACCCAAGACCTCCTTACTAGGAATTAAAACATACAAACATGCATATATAATACAAACTAGAGTTTAGGCACCAACCTGAACCGCTCGTATCCAATCCGATGAAGAAAATCCTGATTCAGCCTTCTTCTCCACCAGGCGCCCAAACGTTCGCCCTCCAACGTGATCCACAAGAAACTCAGACCAAGGAAGAACTCCTTCAAGTTGCTTGGAGAAGTGGAACTCTTTCGGCAGCCTTTGGTCTATTGACCACTGTACGACACCCTGTCCTACTGTCAGGCACTAAAGATACTCTCCTAAACCACTCTTAGTTTTAGGACAACCCTCCTCTAGGACCCCTTAGGCTTATGTCCTAAAACAAATCCTTGTCCTAGTAGAAAAGACCTTGTCTTAACAAGACAAGGCTTGTCTTAAAGAAAGAAGGAGGGAGAGAGAGACACTCAGAATAGTACTTTGGTGGAATACTCATATCATACTCATTTCACCGCCTCCTATTTATAGATACAAGAGGGGCGTGTGATATGTCCTCCCATCAACTTATCAAATATGATTTTTCAAGACCGAAGAGAAGTTATCTAGCTTGAAAAATCATATCTAATAAGCCCATTCATGCACTGAAAGCCTTACTCACATCCCTTCTTTTATCTGGACGAATTCTCACTTGCCACATGTCAATTACCAATCCCTAAGAAGCCAAGAGGCGCCTCTTCAATCTCCAAACATCAAAGATTATGAAGAGTCCTGATAGTAGAAGGACTCTCCATCAGAACCGCGCACCACACAAAGAGTTGCGACTCTTCATGCACCGCACGCGCCATCCTTCTTCCACTCAAATTTCAAAGAATATTGACCAGTCAAAACATAGAGAATATGGGTGTCATTGGAAAGAGCATAAAACTTCCTTTCTGACCATATAAATTATATTCAAATCAGAGATCTATAGCTCATTTTGTGCCCTTTTGAAGTTAAGGTATCATTTAGGTACCAAGAGTCCCATGCCATTGGGACTCTTCATGTATGGCACCTAAAATGCCCTTAAATCCAAATTAAAATCAGATTTAGCTCTGATTAGGCTAGCCCCACTTAGGACTCAACCTAATTTAGGTTTTCCATAATTAGGTTAGCCCAATTAGCAAGCAACCGGACCCAATCCAATTAGGTTAGAAATTTGGTAAGCCTACATATGCTAGTATGTAATCCGGCTAACCAATTAGGATCCTATGACCCTAATTAAATCATGAATGACTTCCTTGGCCAAGTCTCTATTGTGTGTGACCCATTGGGTTTCACATCTAGCCAGCAGTAGGTTTAGGTTTGAGCTGATTCGATCCGATCGAACCCGACTAACCAAATTAGGTCAAATTTGTTCACCTAATTGTCCAATTCGAATCACACATCGAATTGACTCATGAAACCAAATCAATTGGTTCATGAAGACCTACAAGACAAGATTGACGTCTAGCAATGTGTCATGCCTACCCGGAAGATGAGAGATTTTGGTGGATTTACCAAAATACCCTTCAGTGGTGAGTTACCGGGCAATTCAGTCCTTCGATCTACTTGCACCCTGAATATGACTATGGATATGGATACTTGTCAAATCCAATTTCATATTCATTCCTTGCTCAATCTGATAATGATGATTCATTAATGAACCATTAGAAACTATTTTAATGTTCATACTTTGATCAAAGATTTCAGATCTTCATTTGATTGAAATCATCTGGATGCGGTTCCCTCTTACTAGGGTTGATCGATTCCTTTTTGACCTACTCACAACCTCCATATGCAATCCACCATACCCAGTATCACCCCATGCATGACTCAGTGTCATGATTGAGTGTGAACTAAAGTATGGATTCATGCATACAAGGTACCATGGCAGTCTCAGGTCAAAGGACTGCATGCACTACTCCCACTATGAGAACTATCTATTGAAAAACAGATAAGGTTCCATTAGATGTTCTCAAGCTGGATCCATTCAGTGAACTCATTCTCTAATGAGCACCCACATCCTAGTATTAGTGTCAAACACAAGTTACTGTGAGATCGTCACCCTCTTCACCAAGCATACATAGGATGTGCTGGTCTTACCGGAAACATTGATCCCCTACTCAATATCCCATCGACCAAGAATATTCTAGATTAGGGTTTTAAGGCTTTAGGTCTCACTGGTATAATCTCATCATAACCCTAGAACCATAGCCCTAATCTATGGGGTTCATCATATCTTAGAAAATTAATAAGATACAGCGTATGATGAAAATAAAATGCCTTTATTAATTGATAATGTCAATACACTGGTTTGGGATACAAAAGAAAATTTCATCGAAATACAACATTTCGATTGGCCTTTAGGGCATAATCCTTTCAAGAGGTGTCCACTGAGAGAGAATCCCATTCTCCTCGAGATATGTTGGAAACTCACCAGAGAGGTATTCACCACCTTGATTGGATCGAAGGATTTTGATACACTTTTTAGTTTGTTTCTCTACTTCACTACGATATCGTTTAAACATTTCAAACAACTCAAATTTATGTCTCATCAAGAAGACATAAACGTACCTCAAAAGATCATCTATAAATGTAATGAAATAACTATACCCTCCTCTGGCACAAACATTCATGGGTCCGCATACATCAGTATGTATCAGACTCAGAATCTCTTTGGCCCGTTCCCTTTTTCAATAAAAGGTGATTTAGTTATTTTTTCAAGAAGATAGGACTCACAGGTTGGAAGTGAACTATCTTCACTAAAATCGAGGAGATCCTTAGTTTTCAACCTATTTATCCTGTTCTTATTAATATGACCTAGTCTACAATGCCATATGTATGCTTCACTAACATTATCTATCCTAAGGCATTTGCTAGACGTGTACATTACACTAATAGGTCATGATAGTACATAAATGCTATCATGCATTTATCCAATCAAAACTACAGAATCATTCCAAATGATTTTGCAAATGTTATTCTTTATTGATAGTTCATAACCATACATGGCTAATTGGCCTACAGAAATGACATTCAAAATGAAAGACGGACAAAAATGACATTCGTTCAAAACGATATTACAGAACTCGAAAAACAAGTTTAAGGACTCCCAATGCTAGAACTGGAACTCGGCTTCCATTTCCCATGTTCAAGAACCTCTCACCATCCTCGAATCTTCTACTAACTTGAAGTCCCTACAAAGAATTGTAAATGTAAATTAGACTTCCTGTATCCAATACCCAGTTATTAGTATCGCAAATAGAGAAACTACAAGGAGTTATCATATAAATACCTTGTCTAGGACCATCCTGCAACTTTCTCTTCTTGGACCTGTTCGGGTCAAGGGATGTAGTATAAAGAGGACAGTTCCTCTTCCAGTGACCCTGCTTCTTGTAGAAGAAGGACTCTGCACGACTCTGATCAACCTTCACTTTCTTGGCTTGACTGGGTCCAAAAGCACTTATCACCTTTTTCCCTTTATTTTTCTTCTTCACTTTCTTAAAGACGACGCCCTCCCGAAGATCCTCCCACTAGATTCACCACCCCTTTATTCAATTGGTGGTCTTTCTCATAAGTCTGCAGCAACCCCAACAGACCGTGGTAATTAACTGCAGGTTTATTCATTCTATAATGATCGAGAAAATCTAGATAGGAAGATGGGAGAGAATTCAGTATCGCATCTTTTCCAAGCTATTCATGCAAGGGACAACCGAGCTTGCTCAGGCACTTAATCATCTCGATCATTTATAGTACATGATCAGTGATCGAGGCCCCATCATGCATCTGTGCATTGTAGATTGCATAAGAGACCCTATACCTCTCAACGTCGTCTGGTGTCCTGAAAGACTCCTTCAACCTTTGAAGGATTTTTTCTGGTTGTGCTTCCTAGAATTTGCGATTGAACTCGTCGCTCATTGCCACCAACATATGCATCAGACAGTGGTCCTATCAGAGAACCACTTCTGATAAGTGTCTCTCACCAAACCCCGAGCATTGGCAGGAGGGATCTCAGGTGCCGTATCTGATATCATATACAGGATCCTTTCATGCTCTAGGACAATCCTGAGCCTTCGATACTAGCTATCGAAGTTGGGTCCATTGAGTTTCTCATTGTCAGAAGAGATCAAAGTGACAGGTTGGAAGACATCTGAAAGGAAAACCAAAGCTAATTAGTGTATATGAATTATTAACCTAAAGACATGGACTTTAGTGTAAAGATCCCTCATACTATTTGCTCAGATTGGAAGCCTCTACCTCCAATCTGAGAAATTACTTTAATTTCCTAGTGGGTACCAGGGTCCAATAGACAACACATGAGCCTGACTTTAGCTGGCCCACCCATGCATGTCTAAAGGTAGGTTCTTTAACTGATTACTTCTCCAAGTAACCTCTAGTAATTGGTTTTGCCCCAAGGAGCACTTCAATCGGCCTTTGGGCCTCCTATTGAAGGTTCGGGTTAGGTCCAACCATTAACATGACAAAATTCAATGCTTCTAACTAACGAATAGTCAAGCCCAACTTTGGCCGGCTCATCTGACCACTATTAAGAGAGTCGCACTGAGCCATCATATTAGGAACAACAATTCCAATAGCCTGATGAACACCCGATCTTTGGATCTACCGATGAACATCCAACTATTGGATCCATTACCATCCCACTTAATGGGAGGCTAGGACTTGGTTATCCCTATAACTTTGTCCTTTTAAGGACCTAATAATTTAGAGGATTTTTAAGTAATGTGATAGATGAAGAGATGAGAAGACATGAATCAACCTCCCACTGACCAAATCAGTAATCTAGGAGGGTTACTCATAACTAATGATCTATGGGCACCAAAAATCAATCAAGACTGATTAACCTTGGGTGACAAGGGTTAACATGAGTCAATGAGCTATCCAATCAATCCTGATCGACCACATTAGCCAGGTAAGTGAGATCATGGGTTGGGTTCCACCATTAACCGTCTTGCCTTAGACACCAACAGGGTTGGCCAGGTAAGAGGTAGCCCCAAAGAACCATGATTACAATGCCAAACTTACCTCAACACCAATCGGTTCATCAGACTCAATAAGGCTAGCCTAAAGACCAGGCTTTCCACTGAGCCACAAATTAAGTCCATTTAGATTATGGACTAATCAATCTAACTATTAGATAGATCTAAAGAGAAGAAATCCTAACTTAACATTGTTCAATGCATCTAAACTTAGGTCTAACCTAATTAAGGACCTAATAGAAGCTAACCCATGACCCTTAAGGCTTATTGAAATGACTTAAAATTTTTGAATCATATTTCTAGAGTTCTTAATCATTCTTAATTCTCAATTAAGTTCAATAACCTTAATTAAATTAAAATAATTTTAATTTACAGATGTAAAATAATTTTACAAAAAATTTTAAAATTTGAATTCACTGTTTTTCAATATTTCCATCCCAAGTATCGACTCACCAGGAGCAAGTGTCGACACCTAGTGTCGACACTTGGGTTGACTCAAGGCCTGAGATAGGTAGAAAATAGAACTCCAGATTTTCTAGCACCTGCTCATGAGTCGATGCTTACAAGGCCAAGTGTCGACACTTCCTGGTCAAGTGTCGACACTTCAACCTATCACAGAGAAAAAACAGAACCCAGTTCTCAGGCAAAAATACTCATGAGTCAACACTTACAAGGCCAAGTGTCGACTCACAACCTGAGATAGTGAAAGAACGGTGACTTTAAATCCAATGTTTCTCCAAACATTCAATCAAAACTGATCAATAAAAACTCTTAGATCTTATCTAAAGTTATTTTATGATCATTTCATTAGATTAAAATATTTTTAATCTACATTTTCTTTTCTTATTATTTTTCTTTTCAAGAGTCAATCATATTGGCACCCCTAAATGCCATAGGAGATCCCATTGAATGGAAAGAGAAGGTCTTGCAGCCCTACTTCTCTCCTATGACCGGACGGCTATGGTGAAGCACTCAATCCAAGTACTTAAGAAGTGATGTTATTAGCATGCTAGAATCATTATACTACAAAAAGGAACCTATTGCTCTGATACCATTGAAGGTGAAGGCACCTACACCAAGCATACAATATGCATAAAAATATGACAAAAGAAATGCATTTTAAACTAATTTTAAAGCATGCAAAGCGGAAGGCTCGATAGATAGATCTAAATGATCTATTGATATGCCCGCAACAGGATCTAGCATAATGACTTAGCATGCAACATAACATCAAAGTAAGAGAGGAACACAAATATAAAAGTACCATACCTTTATACTGGAGAAAAGCTGTAGAAGGAGGAGGGCGCTCGAGCCACACACGTGTTTGGCCTCTACAAATAATCCACACCTGGGCTCGACTCTGATCAACTCCCTCGGAGAGCTAGCTCTTCAGGATCCTTGGGCCAATCTTCATCTTCTGGGAAGACTAGGAGGAGAGCTGGAACCCTTTTCCAAGAGAACTCTCTTCCCAAGACCTAGCTAGAATGCTAGGATTCTCACACCCAATCCCAAAATCTCTCATAACCCTTCTCTATCTTCCTCTCACAAAGCTTTTTCTCAAAAATCTGTTGCAGCCACAGAAATGATGTTCATTTGTAGGGGCAACAGGGAGAGGGAGAAAGTGGAAGGAGAGAAGAGGAGAGAGAATAGGGGAGAGGATTAAGGCCATACCAAATGGGTCCAACCCAAGAAGGTAAGTATAACTATCATACCAAATAACCTTGGAGCCAAAACTGGTTTGAATTCGAAATTCAAACCAGGTCAAAACTTGTCCAAAATCCTTCCAAAAATTTTTTCCAGAATTCTGCTCATCACAGGAAGTGTCGACTCACGAAAATTGCCAAGTGTTGACACTTCACCAAGTGTCGACACCTACAAAATTTCAAGTGTCGACACTTGGAACAAAATCAATCATATTGACTTTCAGTCATGGCAAATGATTCTCAATCATCGATTAGCCTTAAGATCAGATAGAAATCCTCTATGATGTGTGACCCCATAGGTTCAAACACTAAGTCGGTAGCACTGGAATATTTTCAGTACCAGTCAAAGTCCTTATCTAGCAATGATACCCGACATCCGAATAGGTCGAAGATGCAGAACACCTCACAAGAACCTCTGGCATATAGTTGCCGCATAATCATCCCTTTGACCTCATAATGCTCAGGATGACCTAGGGTTCGACTGCCAACCCTAATTTGGTTTATCCAGATCATGTCTCAACCTCACAAGTTCTGTACTCCTTATAAGAACTACCCTGGCCAAGGTTTTGCTAAATTGAGACATAGTGAGTCATTCACTCCAAACTATTTGAAGAGGTCAATTCCATCTTGATCCACCACTGCTCCACAAGTACTTGACTGCACCCAGAAACCTTCCATCACTAGATTAGAAATCCAGGTAGTGTGGCACTAAAGTATAGTGAGTTGCTTGCAAGCTATCATGGTGACCTCAAGTCTGAGGGACACATATACCTATATCCCTTCGCGAGCAACCCTTTGGCAGAAGAGAGCTCTGCAGATGGTCAAGTTCAGTAAAATGTCATATATTTCACTTGCATGTCACACCAGTGTCTCCACACTCCTTGGTTAAGAGGATAACCAACAAATATGACATACAACCTTTACTTGATATATTGTCATCCTATAACAATATATCATTTGGTTGTGAACTAGTTTAAAAACTACTTGATATATCCTCTATATACCAAACAATGTAGTTCTAAGGACTCCATCATACAAGAGTTCATTTCAAGAAAATGTAAAAATGACGAACAGCCAAAATAAATAACTTTTATTTATTAAAAGAATTCATGTACAAATATAAAATAGCACAACCGTCTACAACCTAGATGATTGGCTTTAGGACACAATTCCCAACAGGAATGATAGGAGTAGGTGCAAGAAAGGAAGTGTGATCATCAGGTCTGGAGAGAGGAGTGGATAAAATCAGAGTTTGAAATAGTCAGGGTGTATTAGAAATGGGACTTCTAGAAGTATCAACTGCAATCCCTGGCTCTAGCTCCATCACAAAATTTGTCATATCAAACTCTACAGAGTCAAACTGATCATCTCTTATATTAGGTCCTGGAGCAGGTGGCGTTGGTGGTGTATCAGATGGAGTTGAAGGTGAAGGAGCTCTAGCAGAAGTAAATCTCTTTATAGCAGCCAGAATAGCTGAGATACCACTACTAAGATCTTGATGGCTCTCTTTCAACTCCACGTGTGTCATGTCGACTCGCTAACGAATGATCATCATCTCAGTCTCAATGCGAGCGACCTTGTCTCTAAACTATCTCTAGTGCCAAGAAAATTTGTCTGTGCAGTAGTGGTTGGCTCAGGCTGATGAGTAGGATCTAGCTATGCCGAAGGCTCAGGCTGGACCTTAGGGATATCACCATGTGGCTCTTAGGGCCCTACCTCACCTGAAAAGATACGCTTCTCCTCTACCACATCATCATCTCTGTTAGTGGCCTGACCAGATATACATCATCTCCACTAACCTTTGACAATCTGGCAACCCATCCGGTGAAGTTATCTGATGTCATAGACGTCTATGTGAAGTAGTTGCCTGTAAGGCTCGTCGTCTACAACCACTCCATAATCTCTAAAGAGCAAAGTCAATCTCATCCCGTAGGGCAAACACAATCTCTGGCTGATCGATGCCTCAGTCAACTGATGTACCATGAGCATTGAGAGGCATACTAGAGTGCACTGTACCAGAGAAACCATGACCAAAAGCTCACGCTCTATATGAAGTCGAATCATCCAGTCTTTAGCAGAAGAATCCAAGCTACGAGGTGTGTAGTAACCTCATCTCAGGCAATAATCTCGAAGCAACCATAGTGGCTCCCTTAGGAAGATCATCTATCTTGAAAATACATCGAAGACCACTGAATCTATCCACTAGAACATCCACAATAGATCCTCTCATAGGGATGTCCCATACTCTACTCAGAATCTCTGTGGATACTGGAATATCTCTGCCATGGACCTCTGCAATCCAGCCATCACTACCTTGGGCAAGTGAACCGTAGAACTCTCTAATCAGTCCCGAGTAGAATCTCTCTGATAGTGAACAAAATGGTGCAAGACCTGCATCCTTCAGCCACTGGCCAATCCTGAAGTGCTGCTGGTCTAGAAAATCTAAGTCCACACGACATCCTTTGACGATGGTCTTCGATCTCATCCTATTTGCTGCAGGAACAAGGGGTCTGGTAGGAACATCAGGCACATCTATTGCTCTATCCTCATGCCCGGCCTTCATTCTTCTCTCTTCCTCCCGAATGGACGGTCTAGGATGCCAGACAACTTATTTTCTAAGCTCCATTGCAAGGAAATAAGGTAGGAAAGCAAGAATGGGAGAGAACCTAGGGTTTCTATGGTACAAAAATAGTGAAATAGAATAATGACTAATGAGAAACCAAAGAGAACCTATCCCAAATGGAGAAACGGGCAGTTGAATCTAGGATTGGAGGGAAGAGGATGATGGAGCTTGGTTTGGGGATGAGTCAGCTCGAACTGGAGTGAAAAATATGAAGAAAACACTTCATTTTCCCATTTTATCTCGGTTTGTCATCGTTCAAGTGTCAACTAATGACACAGAGTCAAGTATCGATACTTCTAGGTGTCGACACTTTGACTTAAAATTGAAAAAAAAATGAGAAAAGGATTATTGATCAAAATAGAACAAGATTTCAATAAATTTAGAGAGATTAAACATGATTTACAAGCAATTTTGATCAATCAAAAGTTAAAAATTATGAAGAGATAGAAATTTCACTCAAAAGGGTTGATGACCCCTAATTCTATTCTAATCATACTGAACCAATCCTCTTGGAAAGGTTTAGTCAATAGTCAGCTAGTTGTATTTCAGAACAAATAAATTCAAGCATAATATTATTAGTTTCAACATGATTTCTAATAAAATGATGCCTAATTTCAATATGCTTACTTCTAGAGTGTGAACAGGATATTTAGTTAAATTTATAGCACTAGTGTTATCACATCTTATGGATGTCTTAGTTAAATTAATTCCAAAATCTTCAAGTTATTACTTAATCCACAAGATTTGAGCATAAAACTTCCTGCTATAATATACTTAGCCTCAGCTATGGATAGTGCAACTTAAGTTTATTTCTTACTAAACCAGGAGATTAAGTTAACTCCAAGAAATTGGCAAGTTCTACTTGTACGTTTTGTATCTAATTTACACCTAACAAAATCAGCATCTGAATAACCAATTAAATCAATAGATGAATCTCTAGAATACCACAAGCTAATATCAATTATACCAGATAAATATTTAAATATATGCTTAATAGCCAACAGATGAGATTTTTTTGGATCAGACTGATATCTAGCACACATATAAACACTAAACATGATATCTGGTCTACTAGCAATCAAATATAATAAAGAACCAATCATTCCTCTATATAGTTTCTGATGAATAGATTTACCACATTCATCTTTATCAAGTTTACAAGAGGAGCTCATAGGTGTACCTATTGATCTGGTAGTCTCCATCCTAAACTTTTTTAAGATTTTTCTCATATACTTAGCTTGGTTGATGAAGATTCCATCTTTGATTTGCTTGATTTGGAGTTCGAGAAAAAAATTGAGTTTACCCATCATGCTCATTTCGAACTCTCCTTGCATAAGCTTGGCAAACTTTTAACAAAGAATTTCATTAGTAGCATCGAATATAATATCATCAACATAAATTTACACTACAAATAAATCATCAATTTTTTTAAAAAAATAATGTAGTGTCAACATGGCCTCTAGAGAAATCATTTTCAATTAAAAACTTATTGAGCCTTTCATACCATGCTCGGTGTGCTTGCTTTAAAATATAAAGTGCTCTGTGTAGTTTAAAAACATGATCAGGATGTGTATGATTTTTAAAACCAAGTGGTTGTTCAACAAACACTTCTTCAAAAATAAAATCATTTAGAAAAGTACTTTTGACATCCATTTGAAATAATTTAAAGTTCATAAAATATGCAAATACTAACAATAATCTAATGGCTTCAAGTCTAGCAACAAGTATAAAGATTTCATCAAAATCAATACCGTCTTCTTGATTATAACCTTTAGCAACCAGTCTAGCCTTATTTCTAGTAACAATACCATTTTCATCAAGTTTTTTTCTGAAAACCTATTTTGTGCTAATAATTGAAATATTAGATAGTCTTTCAACTAAAGTCCAAACATTATTTCTTTTGAATTGATTTAGTTCATCTTGCATTTCATTAATCTAATTAGGGCCTTTTTTAGATTCTTCAATATATTTTGGTTCAATTTGAGAAATAAAAGTAATATAGTCATATTCATTTCTAATTGAAGATCTTGTTCTTACCCCTTTTGATGGATCACCTAGGATTAACTCCTTAGGATATCCATGAGCATACCTCCACTCTTTGGATAGATCCGGATGCTTTGGTGTGTGCTGCATGACTTCTTCTCTTTTATTCTTGTCTTGATCTTCTTCATTCTTTTGAGAGGGTTGATTATCCAAAGTAAGCTTCTTTAGTTCTTCAGCACCTACACATGCATCAGAAGTATCCTCTTTTCTGAAGGATTTGTTAGAAGATTCTTCAAATACTACATGTACAAATTCTTCTACTGCTAAAATTCTCTTATTAAAGACTCTGTATGCCCTGCTTGATATAGAGTATCCTAAAAAGATACCTTCATCAGATTGGCATCAAATATTTCTAAATTATCTTTACCATTATTCATAATAAAGCATTGACAACCAAAAACACGAAAATATTTCAAAGTAGGTTTTCTTTGTTTTCAAAGCTCATAAGGAGTTTTCTTTAAAATCGGTTAAATTAAAACATGATTTAAATATAGCATGCAGATTTACTACTTCAGTCCAAAAATATTTTGGCAAATCATTTTCACAAAGCATTGTGTGTGCCATTTCTTCTAAAGTATGATTTTTTCTTTCTACTACCTCATTTTATTGAGGTATTCTAGGTGCAGAAAAATTATGTTCAATTCTTTTTTCATTATAAAAGTTTTCAAAATCTTGATTTTCAAATTCAGAACCATGGTCACTATGAATACAAATAACTAAGTACATTTTTCATTTGAGACTTTTTGATAAAACTTTATAAAAGCTGAAAAAGATTCGTCTTTGTGAGTTAGAAGTGAAATCCATGTAAATCACAAGAAATCATCCGCTATAACTAATCCATATCTCTTGCCTCCTAGGCTAGATGTCCTAGTTGGTCCAAAGAAATCCATATAAAGTAGTTATAATAGCCTAGTAGTTAAAACAAAACCTTTAGGTTTGAAAGATGTTTTTACTTGTTTACCAAATTGACATGCTTTACAAGTTTTATCTTTTTCAAAACTAAGTTTTGGCAAATCTCTTACTAAATCCTTTTTGCATAATTTAGAAAGTAAATACATGCTAGTATGACCTAATCTATGATGCCACAGCCAACTAGTCTCATTAATAGTGGAGTTCATTGCAACTAGGCATTTACTATTAGGCAAAGATAGATTATCCAAATCTACTAGATAGATATTACCATGCCTTTTTTCAATGAATTTCACTTCATTAATTTCAGAACTAGCAATTATGCAAAGAGATGATTTAAAGATAACTTGAAAATCTTTATCACAAAATTGGCTAATACTAAGCATATTATGTCTCAAACCTTCAACTAAAAGAATATTATCAATCCAAGTAGAAGGGGAGATGTAAACCTTACCGATACCAATAATCGTTCCTTTATCATTATCACTAAAGGTTACACTCCCTCTATTAAATACCTCAAGAGAGGTGAATTGCTTTACATGTCCTATCATGTGTCTTGAGCAACTACTATCGAGATACCATAATCTTTTCTTTTCTTTGGTTGCAAGATACACCTGCAAAATAAATTAAGTTTTTATTTTAGGTACCCAAGCCAACATGGATCCTTTAGGGTTAGTATTTAAAGTGGTTCCTTTTAGAATCTAAATCATTCTAGAATTATTGATTTTTCTTAAATCATAATGATATGCTTTATGATCTACTTTTCTACAACCTACTTTTCTACAAGAGTAACAAATGATGCTTGATAATACAAGAATAAAGAAGTTTTTGAAAAACTTTTGCTATTTTTGGGGCTTAAAACCTAATCTAGCTTTATTAAAAATAGCTCTTTGGTTATTCGAAAGAAGATTTAACTTTTCAGAACTATAGGTGAATTTTTCAATAAAAGATTTTATTCAATTAAGCTCATTTTTATATTTCTTGTTTTCAATTTCAAGTTCTTTACTTTTCTTCAAAAGCTCATTGTTTGAAACATTTACTTTAGATCTTTTTAAAATTTTATTTTTCATTGATAAAGCATTATTTTGTTTTTCTAAAATATTAATTTTGTTTTTCAAATCATTAAGTTCATCCAAATGATTAGAGTTTTCATGTGAAAAAGAGTTTGCATGCTTTTTTAACTTTCTATTTTCAGATATCATCAACTTATAATCATGCATTAACTCATCAAATGTAGTTCTTAATTCATCAAAAGTATAATCAACTTCAAGATCAGAATTTATCTCTTCTTCATGTTGTGCCATGAAACAAAGATTTGCGACTTCAGTTTGTTCTTCATCTGAGCTAGAGTTCTCACTGTCACTCCAAGTTGCCATCATTTCCTTCTTTCTAAGCTTTTTCATTGACTTCTTTAGAAGAGGGCAGTCATACTTGTAATGTCCAGGCTTCTTGCATTCGAAGCAAATAGGTACATCCTTCTCCTTGTCCTTTTCTTTCTCTTTTTCTTTTTCCTTTTCCTTGCTTGGTTGAAACTTTTCTTGTAAGGAAATTTTTTTCTCCTCATAAATTTTCTAAACTTTCTTGCTAATAGTGCTTCATCATCCTCACTTTCTTCTTCTTCTTCTTCTTTATTTGAAGACTCTTCTTGTATTGTGGACATGAAAGCTATAGTCTTCTTCTTTTTGTCCATATCCATTGATTTTTGTTTCAAGTTCAACTCATAAGTCATGAACGAACCTATCAATTGCTCCAATGAAAGTTTATCAACATCTTTGGCTTCTTAGATGGCGGTCACCTTTGGATTCCAAAACGTTAGAAGAGACCTAAGAATTTTGTTTACAATATCGTCATTAGATATAATTTTACCTAAGCTTCTCATACCATTTACAATATTTATGAACCTAGTGTACATATCAGTGATTGATTCATTAGGTTCCATCCGAAACATCTCATAAGTGTACACAAGCTTGTTAACTTTTGTGTTCTTCACTTGATCGGTACCCTCATGAGTAACCTCAAGTGTGTCCCATATTTCTTAGTTGAGGTGCAAGTGGAGATCCTATTGAACTTACTAGGATCCAATGCACTATAAAGGAGATTCATTGCTTTTGCATTGATCTCGGATTGTTTAATATCATTTTTATCCCAATCCTCTTCAAGCTTTGGGATGGAAACACCATTAACCACAACCGAAGGAATATGAGGACCTTTATCAACTACTTTCCATAAATTATAATCTATAGAATGCATGTAAATTCTCATTCTAGTTTTTCAATATGTATAGTTCGTGTTATTAAAATAAGGTAGTCTATTTGAGGCTTGTCCCTTAACTACACAAGTACCAAGGGGGGCTGACATAGATCTTTACTCAAGGCAGTTAGACCTATATACTGAGAACATGGCTCTGATACCACTTGTTGCCCAATAAGCAACCCAAGAGGGGGGTGAATTGGGTTTCTAAAAATTATTTTCAAGTAAATGTACCAAATTAATAAATAAAACAAGTGCTAGAGAGATGCAAGTGTAGTGTGCTCTTAAAGAGTGTGCAGCAAAAATTTAAATACAATAAAAGTAAGAGCAAGTAGAGATGAAACAATCAACCATAAATATAAGGCAAGTATAGTGGTTCGGTGCTCTCCAAGGCACCTACATCCACTCCCCAAGGTTCACTTGGGAATTCACTACAATCACACATGATTACAGCCAATTAGTTTTCTGGGCTCACTAATCAAAATTTCTTTTGATTTTCACAAGGCTCACCAAAAGAAACCTCTTGGTTTTCAAAGGCTAACCAAAAACCTCCTTGGTTTTCAACTAGGCTAACCAAAAATTACCTTGATTTTGTTCTTAAGCTCACCAAAAACCTTCACAACAAAGTATGAATTAAAGTAAAGAATACAAGAAAAGCTTTCTAATAAAAGCTATTATCTCTTTGAAGCTTGATGAAGATGCTTGTCTTCGATTCGATGAAGCCTCAATCAATGCTCAAAAGTTGTTGGACTTGAAGGCTCTTGATTGCTTTGAATGCTTGAAGGCTTCTTTTTTTGGAAGTAATTGCTCTTAATGAATGTATGGGTGAATGCATTTGCTTTCTTTCTTTTCTTATTCTCTATATTTTTTTCTTTCTTTGATTCCACTTCAATTTGAATCACTTAAATACCATCTCAAGGCTTAAGAGAGGGTTTATGATCGTTAAAGACATGAAACTAGCCATTGGGAGCTCAAAGGATTGAGTTCTATATTTGAAAAACTAGCCGTTACTATTTCCAGAACTCCAAATATCAATACTTCAACCTATGAGTCGACACTTAAATCCCATGAGTCGACACCAAGTTCAAAATTATGCATTGAAGCTATCTAGAAATCTCAGGTGAGTCGACACTTCATTTGGTGAGTCGACACATGAGTCGATACTTGACATCCATGAGTCGACACTTGAGGCAAATCTTGGATTTTAGCATGCTATGGAAAAATTATGTTTCAGGCTTTGAGTCGATCCTTGAGTCGATACCTTGAGTTGACACTTGAGCTGCATGAGTCGACACTTTAAGTGTGCTATCTGAAACTTCTTTCTGCATGCCGGCTTGAGTCGATCTTGCACTATCATGAGTCGACACTTGAACTGTGAGTCGACACTTTGAGTGACACTTGCTAAAACTTCTTCAAAAATGATTGAAACTCTGTTGAGTCCTTTTTCAACTAAACTCATTAATTCTTTTCAAGCAAGTCTTAAATACTTAAGTCCATTAATCACTGATGTTTCATCCATAGAAAGGGCTTCTTCAATCTTTTGACAAGCAGTTCAATTTAGCTAATTTAATGAGTATCTTTTTCTATTAAAAATACACTTCAAAGATCTGTTAGTACTCAAACATACTTATGTGTTTTGTTAATCATCAAAATCAATAACGAGTCAACAAGGGAGAGTTTAAACTTTTCTTGAAAGACTGTGGGATAAGTGGAGAGTTTAATTTTTAAGAAGGGATAAAACTAATTGCGGTTGTTGAACGGGTACGGGGATAAGAATGTGAACTGAAATGGATACGAGATAAGGATAAGAACTAAAGATATTAAGGAGATGAGGATGAGAAACCAACACGGTTTTCATATGGGCCCAACGCATTCCCCTCCATCTATATAACAACATCTACCATAGAATTCTGCATTCTACTTCCAACTCATGTTCTGCCATCCCTTTCTTCTTGCCCCCCTTCTTCCACCCTCTCTTTGTCCCACTTTCATCCACCCTTCCAATAGATGCGAAGGAGAGTAAGCCAGAGAGAGAGCCTTTGTCAGTTAGTTTTTTTTATTTTTATTTAACTCCAAGCCTTGTTATGGCTTAGGAGTTGAATATTTTATAATTAAATTTGATTTAAAAGTAAAATTTTATTTATCTTTTCAATTTTTTCCTTGTAATTTTTAATTCTAGCACTATGATAGATTACATTCTTGCAATTTAAATTATGCAATTTATTTTTTTGTAATTAGTGTAGTTTAAATTCTGTAATTTAAATTTTAGCAAGTAGTTAGATTGATTTTATTTTTTAAAATAATTTTTAAAATTTTTAATTTAAATCATGTCTAGTTAAGTGAATCCTCTAGGGTTGGTATGAAGCTAGATCATGATTAAAAGCCCTTCATTGGATCTCTTCTTAGGCTTTGATTTTTAAGGAGCTTTCTTCCTTTTTAAACTTCTTGCCAAGAGACTTGATGGGCTGTTGTTAGATTTCAATCCCTTCATAGTTCATGCTTGATTCGGTGCAAGGAGGGTAATGGATAGAAGGCTCAATAATTTTTCTTTACTCTTTTCTTTTCTTTCCTTGTAAAACCTTGATAGATTATAGTTGAGTTAAAATCTCTTCATAATCCATACTTGGTTAATACAAAGAAAGAAGTTGGAAAGATGTTATAAGAGGGATCATTAGAAAGGTTTGTAAATCATTGGTCTAGTAGATTCAAAAGCTTTAGATCCTTAAATTATTTATTTCTTCTCAATTTAATTAACTTTTTCTCATCTTTGTTAGCTCACCTAAGCAAGGGTTTGAACATAGTTCAAACATAAACTCCTTGTAGGATCGACTCGTACTCACGGACGTGCTACTCTGCACACCGTGCATTGTGGTTAAATTAAAGTTCACATCATATTTTTGGCACCATTGCCAAGGAATTGGTATGTTTTAAATTATATTTTAAGATTCTTGCTTTAACTTTAATCTAATCTATCTAATATTTTTTTTAAATTGGTGAGTGCTGGAAGTTAGGTACATAAACAAAATTATTATTTTTTTTTCTTTCAGCAATTTATCTTGACTTAGTTTAGTTTAATATTGAATTTAAGCTTGTTTATTCTTTTTGTTTGTGCATAAGCATTATGTTTAAATTATTTTAAGGGTACAAACCTAAATAAGATAAGGTGGGGAGTTCATCACCCTTCCTTAGCCCACAAACAAAACTCCTTCATTTGCATTAACCCAAGCCTTTAAAAAAAATCAATTAGATGCTAACCTTAGGGACATTTGAGCTCATTAGGACAAGGATATCTAAGAGTTATACCAAGCTAGTTTCGATCATTGAATTGGTATCTAGGAAAGTGGTTTAGGGATCTTAGTCTCGAAGAAAGGCGGTTACTTAATTGGTTCCATTCGCTGACCTAACAATTTTAATTGGTGTCTAAGGAAAGCAACAGGGGGACCCCTACCAATTTTATACTTACCTGGCCAATTTGATAAATTGGTTCAAACTTGGAGTGCTCGAAGGTTGACTTGGAATAGTTAGGAGCTGTCTAATTCTAGGTTAACCCTAGGATAGAATTAGTTTTGTATGAAACTTATTTGAAAAAAAATAAAAAAAAATCTTAATTTAGGTACTTTCAATCTTGATTTCCCTGACATAAGGTTGCCCTAGCATTATTAAAAGTTATGTTGTATGGTTGTTCTAGAGTATGAAAAGGTTGAATTAATTTAAAATCTTTGAAGAAAAGCTTCTAAAACAACTAAAAGAATATATATACAAAATTCAAAAAAAATTGAAGACAGTAAATATAGTAAATTCTCCATCTCCTATTTGGAGAAGGATATCAGGTCGACTAGTTAGAACTGATTTAATTCCTGTTTCAGATCCTACGACCTCTATAATGGATATAACAAATCAACATCAAATTTTAAGGATTTACGTTATCCAGTTGGTTCCATCCAACCATCTTACATAAGGTCACCCTAACCCACTACAAATAATTTTAAAATCAAGCCTCAGATGATTAATATGCTTCCAAAACTCATAGGAATAGAGGACGCACATATATTTATTTAGAAATTTGAAGAGGTTTGTGTAACCATGAGGCTACAACAATTGTCAGAGAACAAAATCAAGCTAAGATTGATCAAATTTGCCCTTAAGGATAATGCCAAAAAGTAGCTTTATAGTCTTCTAAATCAATCTGCCATAACCTGGGAGGGCTTTGTAAGAGTGTTTTTGAAAAAATATTTTTCTCATCATAAAATAGCTAAAATTAGAAATGAGATAAACTAATTTTATCAACTAGCTGGTAATCATTTTGGAAATACTTTGATTGTTTCAAGAACCTCTTAACTTAATGTCCACACCATGGAATAGAAACTTGAAGGCTATGCCAAATCATTTATGAAGGTTTAGATTCTAATTCAAGAACCATTCTAGAGTCTATGTACCAAGGTCAATTTATGTATAAAGAACCCAATGAAGCATGACAATTTCTAGAAGACCTAGCTGAAAAGAACTTACAATAGAAAACAACCAGGGAACCAGAAAGATCCACACCTTCAAGAGGTGGAATACACCAAATTCAGACTTTCCTAGTTATAGAGGCCAAAATTGCAACCTTAACACGTAGGTTAGAGGCCTTAGAACTTCAGAGACCACCCAGTATGAACCAAGTGTTTGCATCCATGTGTAATGGGTGCAATGCACCAGATCATGTCCTTGAGGAATGTCTCTTCCAGATGAACCCAATGGAGAATGGATGTGCACAAGTGAATGCTACGTATCAAAGACCAATGAACAATCCCTATGCACCCATTATAACCCAGGATGGAGGAATCATCCAAATTTCTCATGATCACAGAATCCAAATGTAGGTAGTCTTAGCTTCAATCAACAAAACCTAAGGCCTAACCCTATAATGAACAATCCATCACCACTAGGCTTTAATAATAGTAATGATAAGAAACTTAGTTCTTTAGAGAAAAGCCTAGAATCTCTAGCCAAATCTAATGCTAACACCAATGCTACATTAAACAATTTTATGCAAATCACGAGCCAACTCCTAAATCCAAACTCCTAGGTCATAGCCTTCTTGGAAATTCAGGTGGGTCAACTAGCATCTACCATTAATAAAAGAGAACGAGGTAGGCTACCTAGCCAACCTGAGCCCAACCCAAGAAACCAAAATAGTCGACCACCCCAATGAAATCAAGTTAATCAAGTAAATACAATTCACTCTTTAAGATCAGGAATGCAAGTGGATAATAAGTAGATACATCTGACACTAGAGAGGACTTGATTGCTGAGCCAGCTATGCTTCTTAATGAACAACCTACCTTACAAACTCAAGATTTTGAAACTAATAGTCCATCAAACTAGGTGCTTAAAATTTCTAGAGCTCCTTTTCCAAATTGATTAAGGTTTAATAAATAATCATAACATTTAGATAAAATGTTAGAGGTGTTTAAGCAAGTTCAAGTAAATATTCCTCTACTAGACATGATCCAACATGTTCTGACTTATGCTAAATTCTTAAAAGAATTTGTTCCAAAAAAAGGATACCAATGTACCAAAGAGCGCTTTTTAGTAGCAAGTGTGAGTTCATACTTGTTGAGTCACATGCCCATAAAATATAAGGATCCAAGATCTCCAATAGTTTCATGTGTTATAGGAGAAACCCATATTGAGAAGGCCTTACTTGATTTAGGGGCTAGCGTAAATATTCTACCCTATTTAGTTTAAGAGCAATTGGGATTGAAAAAACTTCAGCCAATAGGGATCACATTACAATTAGCAAACCGATCTTTTAGGATCCCTAAAGGAATGGTCGAGGATATCCTAATTAAGGTTGGCAATTTTATCTTTCTTGTAGATTTTATCATTTTGGAGACTGAACTAGTATTAAATCCTAAGGATCTATCCTGGTTATTTTAGGAAGACCATTCCTAGCTATTACTAATGCTAAAATTAATTATCAGAATGGACTCATGAAGCTATCTTTTGGGAACATGACTATTGAGTTAAATATATTCAATTTAGAATAGGAATCCACCAAGCATGTTAATATAAATATATCCAAGATGAGATTTATGAACCTATAGACATTAGCGATGAAAAAGTCGATCTTGAGTCTAGTATCTGGCCTACCCATGAATATGAGAATATTGATAAGATGCTTGGAGATAATAACAATAGCTAAAGATGGGAGTCTCCTACTAAAACACTCATGGAAATGGCTAAACCATCAATCAAACCATCAATAGAGAAAGTATTCAAATTAGAATTAAAATCCCTCTCTAAGAACCTTAAGTATGCATATTTAGGTCTAGAGAAAACCTTGCCTGTAATTATTACCTCAGACCTAAGTACTAAATAAGAAGAGTTGTTAACTATTCTGAGAGAAAATTAAGAAGCAATAGGATGGACCATGGCAGACATTAAGGGAATAAGCCCTTTCATAGTTCAGCATAGGTTACACCTAGAGGAAGAGGCTAAACTAACTAGAAAGCCCAAAGAAGATTAAACCCAGTAATGAAGGAAGTAGTCAAGAAAGAGATTTTGAAATTACTTGATAATGAAATTATTTATCCCATTTCTGATAGTTCGTGGGTAAGTTCTGTTCAAATGGTACCAAAAAGTCTGGAATAATAGTGATTCAGAATGAAGCAAATGAACTTACCTCGACTAGGATCCAAACAGGATGGAGGATCTGCATAGTCTATAGAAAACTGAATGCAGCAACAAGGAAAGATCACTTTCCTTTGCCATTTATTGACCAAATACTAGAGAAATTAGCTAGACAAGAGTTTTATTATTTTCTTGATGGATACTCTGGCTATAACCAGATCCCCATAGCCCCTGAAGATCAGGAAAAGACCATATTTACTTGTCTATTTGGAACCTTTGCTTATAGGCGCATGCCCTTTGGGTTATGTAATGCACTAGTAACCTTTCAAAGATGTACGATCAGCATTTTTTCTGACATGGTTGAATGATTCTTAGAAATTTTCATGGATGACTTTTCTGTGTTTGGCCCTACCTTCTTCGAATGTTTAAACCATCTGAGATTAGTTCTAGAAAGATATAAGGATAAGCATTTAGTTCTTAATTTGAAAAGATGTCAATTCATGGTTAGAGAAGGTATAGTTCTTGACCATGTAATTTCAAAAAAGAAATAGAAGTTGACAAGGCCAAAGTTGACCTGATTGCAAGTCCACCACCCAAGTCTGTTAAAGAAATTCATTCATTTTTAGGATATGCTGGATTTTATAAAAGGTTCATACCCAATTTTAGCAAAGTGGCTTGCCCATTGACAAATTTGTTAGCAAAGGAAGCAAAATTTGAGTTTACTCCCGAGGCTTAGAGTCTTTTGAATTCCTTAAAAGGGCACTCACTTATGCCCCTATCATTCACCTACCTATATGGAGTGAACCCTTTAAACTCATGTGCGATGCATCCGATCATGCTATAGGTACAGTTTTAGGTCAAAGGATTAATAAGTTGTCTAGAGTTATTCATTATGTGAGTAAAACCTTAAATGATGCATAACTTAATTACACGACTACTAAAAAGGAGTTCCTAGCCATTGTCTTCGCCTTAGAAAAATTCAGGTCTTACTTGGTTGGGTCACACACTATTATTTATACTGACTACTTAGCCATTAAACATCTCCTAGCAAAGAAAGATGCTAAGGCATGTTTAATAAGATGGGTTTTGCTCCTTTAAGAATTTGACCTAGAGATTAAGGACAAGAAAGTAATAGAGAATGCTATAGCTGATCACTTATCCTAAATTATAATTGCACCAACTAGTGAACCATCTAGTGAAACACCTATTAATGAATTCTTCCCTGATGAACAACTCATGTCCGTGTCCACTGAACCATGGCATGCTGATATTATAAATTATTTAGCCATTGGTAAAGTTCCTTCTTATTGGACTACTCAGTATAAACACAAATTCTTTTTTCAAGTGAAGTACTTCATCTGGGATGATCCTTACCTATTTAAACAGTCTCATGATTAGATCATTAGGAGGTGTGTCTCGAATAATGAGGTAAGAAGTATTCTATCATTTTGCCATGACCAAGCATGTGGTGGTCACTTCGCATCTAAGAAGACAGTTGCCAAAGTACTTCAATGTAGATTTTATTGGCCTAATTTATTTAAGGATGCACATGTGTACTGTAAAAGTTATGCTCGATGCCAACAAATGGGTCGAATCACTAAGAGAGACATGATGCCACTCAATCCAATCTTGGTGGTCGAGATTTTTGATATCCAGGGGATTGATTTTATGGAACCATTTTCGAACTCCTTTGGAAATGAATACATTTTAGTGGCTATTGATTATGTCTCTAAGTGGGTAGAAGCTATTCCATATAGATCCAATAATAGCAAAGTGGTCATTAAATTTCTTAAGAAAAATATTCTCTCTCATTTTGGTACTCTTAGGGCAATCATTAGTGATCGGGGGATATACTTTTGCAACCGACCCTTTGCCACCTTGATGAAAAAATATAATGTTACCCACAAGTTGGTCACACCATACCATCCTCAAACTAGTGGGCAAGTAGAAGTGTCTAATAGACAAATCAAACAAATCTTGGAGAAGACCGTTAATGCTAATAGAAAAGATTGATCTTTGAAATTAGTTGATGCACTTTGGGCATATCACACCACCTACAAGACCAACCTAGGAATATCTCCTTATAGGATTGTGTTTGGAAAATCATGTCACTTGCTAGTTGAATTAGAACACAAAGCTATGTAGGTAATAAAAAAATTAAACATAGACTTGGACTTAGCTGGAAATCATAGAAGAATTAGAATTAGAAGAACTTAGAAATGAAGCTTATGGTGTATAAGGAAAAATAAAAGTATTTCATGATCAAGCAATTCATAGAAAATCTTTTACTCTTGGACAAAAAGTTTTATTGTATAATTCGAGATTACATCTTTTTCTTGGAAAGCTTAGGTCTAGATGGATAAGACCTTTCTTAGTTAAAGAAGTCTTCCCATGCGGGGCTGTAGAAATTAAAAACCCAAGTAATGGTGTTGTTTTTGAAGTTAACGGTCAATGAGTAAAACCATTCTTGGAACTATCCACAGAATCTATAGAGAAAGTGATGGTTCTTTATGAATCAACATATCTTGATTAGCGTACTGTCAAGTCTGGATGAAGATTTTAAACTTAGCATTCCTGGAGGCAACCTAGCTCCTTTCTTTCTAATTATTTTCTTTTAAAATTATTAAGTTTTCATATACTGACTCAAATGAGCTCCATTGACTAAGTTGGAGGGAGAGCTCACTAAAATTCCTCCTCAGGTATCTTCATTTCCTTTTATACCATATCATGCTTACATTTATAAATTATTTTTATTCATGGAGGGATAAAAAGTGAAATAAGTATATATTTGGAGCTACCTTCACCTTATTATTCTTATACTTGTCGATCTTGGATTTAGGATAAGTTACACACTTTTGATAAGTAATTGATTGAACAATTTAGATAATTTTTGAAATACTGAGAGGTAAAATATTAATAAACTCAAGTAAAAAGGAAAAGTAAGAATGAAATCAATTTCTGGATAATTCTAACCCTCCTATTCGCATCAAAGGAGAATCTACTTCTTAGGTATGTGTGGGTGTTGTTAAATACAAAGTTTTCCTTATTAATTAAAAAAATGAGATAACAAAAGCAAGTTCTAAACATTGTTCCACTGAGTAATCAGGCCTCTTTGTCTAAGTAAATGGTTGAGTCTTGCATCAAAAAGTAAAGATGTAAGAAATTTTGCTATACAACCAATTTTGATCTGTAGCCTTTTTGATTCAAGCTAGTAAGCCCAAGGAATGTTCTACACCTAGTGTCCTAAGGCCAACTGGTCTAGGAGACATTGATTAAAAACTTGTTACAAGGGTCAGATAGAAAGCTTAAGATTATGGCATTGCACGATCTGTATTTAAAAAAAATGATGAAAAAAAAATGAAAGAAAAGTGTAGCAATAAGAAGAACATACTTGCATTAAAACAATATCTCACCACTCCAAGGGAGTAGAAGATTTAGAAATAATAATAGGAGTTGGACATGAATTATTTGGAAAAATGAGGAGTTTGCACTTAACCAATTTACTTGAAGCTATTAATATCCTAATAAACAATTTCATCTACTATCTAATGAGAAATCTTCTACTTATAAAAAGGGTATGAGAATAACTATTGAGTCTGAGTAAACTTGTGTAAGGTATTAAGAGCTTCTGGTAGCCTCCTTAATTAATTCATGAACTATTTTTACTTGAGGATGAGTAAGATTCAAGTTGGGGGAAGTGGTAAGTGCATAAATACTAGCCATAAGTGCATTAATTTATAAATCAAATTATCCTTATTTAATTAGAATTTGAACTTTTATGCAGTTTTTTAAGAAAAGAACCCTGCCAACACAAAGAGCTCAGTTTTTGGAGTCCAATGGCATGAACGACATGTAAATCGACTTCAATTAAGCTAGGAAGAGAATTTTGAAGGAATAAATGAGATGTTGCATGAATATTGGAGCAGGCAGTCCACCATAGACTGGCTAAATGGTTCACATGAGCTGTAATGGTCCATGGCTACCATTATTGCTGGTCCATGAAATAGATCTGTGGACCATAGACCTCCTCAAGAGCCATTGTCACTCGAGAAGCATCTCATTGCCATCCTACCACCACCAGCACCCCCCTCGCTGACAAGAGAGGCCATTAATGGTCGAAGAATCTAGATCCATCATCTGAGCCACTCTTCTTCTTCCTCTGTTCACCATCTTTGCCAGCTGCCTTCTTTCTTGTTGCATAGCTTCCACATCACCGTTGGAGCTCCCTAATGGCAATCCTTCCCAAATGCTGGACGAGATGCAGATCACCACCTCCTTCCCATGAATGCTGCCCTCTGGCTATCATCTCTCTCACCGAGTAGCCCTCGATCATCCTCATGGCCGAGAGAAGCCCCTGTTCAAAAGCCATCATCGTCCCCTGTGTATCCAAGACATTTGCCTCCTAGTGCTTGCTAGAGGAGCCGATCACCGCTCCTTTATGGTACGATCACCGCTCCTCTGTGGTACATCCATGGCCCCCCGCCATCCAATCGGTCTTCATCATCCACCCAGTTCTCCATCCCCGTAGTCCACCCCTCAACTATAGTCTCTGCATCACCACCATCTACACTGATCCGAGCCATCTTCCAAACCATCGCTCAAGGTCTTTTTCCCCTCTACTTAGTCCCCACCTACCATCACCGATGATGTTGCCACTGCCTAAGCTATTTCGTGTCACTAGCACAGTCATTGCCCACAACCGAAGAAGCTCCCAAGTGGCTGATTTTCATCCTATTTGATCAGCCTTCTTCCAATCATTGATCCTCCCTGTGTTGCCTTATGCAACTGATCTCTCTCCGCTATTCCAATTCACTACGAGAGGTCCTCCTTTCCAAAGTCACCGTTGCTGCATCACCATCGTCTCATCCTCCTCTTGTTGGTCCAAAAATTTGTCGGAGAGATTAGATGTCTGAACGAGAGGAAGATTTGTTCGATGAAACATAAAAGGAAGAGTTTAAACTTTTCTTGAAAGACCGTGGGATAAGCGAAGAGTTTAATTTTAAGAAGGGATAAAACTAGTTGCGATTGTCGATGGGTATGGGGATAAGAATGCGAACTGAAATGGATATGAGATAAGGATCAGAACTGAAGCTATTAAGGGGATGAGGATGAGAAACCAACACGATTTTCACATGGCTTAGGAGTTAAATATTTTGTAATTAAATTATTTTCTTTGTAATTAAAAATTTATTTATCTTATTTAAATTTTTCTTACAATTTTTTTATTTAATTTAGCATTAGGATAGTTTAATTTTCTGTAATTTAAATTATTGCATTTAAATTCCTGCAATTAGTGTAGTTTTACTTTTGCACATTTAATTTCTATAATTTACATTTCAGCAAGTAGTGTAGAATTTATTTTAATTTATTTTTATGATTTTTTAAAGTTTTTAATTTGGATAATGTATGGCTAAGCGAATCTCCTAGGATTGGTGATAAAGCTAGACCATGATTAGAAGCCCTTTCCTTAGATCTCTTCTTGGACTTTAATTTTTTTAAGAGTCTCTCTCTTCCTTTTTAAACTTCTTGTCCATAGACTTGATGAGCTATTGTTGGGTTTCAATCCCTTCATAGTTCATGCTTGATTCGGTGCAAGGAGGGTAATGATAGAAGGCTCAATATTTTTTTTACTCTTTTATCTTCTTTCCTTGTAAAACCTTGATGGATTATTGTTGAGTTAAAATCTCTTCATAATCCATACTTGGTTAATACAAAGGAAGAAGTTGGAAGGATGTTATAAGAGGGACCATTAGAAAGGTTTGCAAGTCATTGATCTAATGGATTCAAAAGCCCTAGATCTTTAAATTATTTATTTCTTCTTAATTTAATTAACTTTTGCACATATTTGTTAGCTCACCTAAGCAAGGGATAGGGCTTGGAGTTAAAAAAATAAAAATAAAAAATAAAACTAGATCTGACTGACAGAGGCTCTCTCTCCCTATCTTACTCTCCTTCTCGTGCATTGGAATGGTGGAAGAAAGTAGGAAGAAGAGATTGGAAGGGTGAAAAAAGAAAGGGCAGCAGAACATGGACTCTATCAGGATTGGAAGGCGGGCATTCATTTATATGCCTAGTGAAATTTCTTAATTTCAGTGATCCAGGTATGTCATATGATCATTTATTTATATTTATTTGGTTGATTTACTTTTTGAAATGCATAAAGGAGATCCTAGATTAGGATTTTTTGGTATCTATGGGTTTCAAAATGATTAAAGTTTTGAAATCCATGATTATGAACCACACCAAAAATTCTCAACAAACTGCATCAATTGTCACTTCTTGTTCTTATGAAAAGACAGCATCTCCTCAGATATTGCTTGGACCTACCTCTCTCTGTCTTGGCTCTCCATATCCTCCTCAAAGATGTAGGGGGTCCCATTGGCTGTCATCAAGACATATGATATCATCTTCTCGAAGCTATATCGATTCGGTTGCCTGATGTTCCTTTTGGACTTGTGCAGCAAAATCCCGATATCCATCCTAGGTCTGGCTTTTTATGCTGGACTTCTTAGCTTCTATCACCCATCCAAGCCCTCTTCACCTATGGAGACACCCTCTAGGAGTGCTCCACCTGAATATCAAGTCTTCCTGATGCACCTGCAAGTGGCATAATATAAAATAAGGTAAGTTGTCCAGTGTTGCCCTACTAGACCTCCTACTACTCAACCATGCCACCTGGCCTTTGGATAATTGAATTCTCATCAAAGGTCACATCCTTACTGATGAAGACCTTATTCTTTAAGAGATCCCATAGCTGGTTTCCCTTAACTCCTTGTGGATATCCCAAGAACATCATCTTCTATGACCTAGTATCTAACTTGCACCACTCACCAGTACCGATGTGCACAATGCCGTGTACCCAAGTACCCTTAGATAGCTTAGCCCAATCTTCCTTCTAGACCTCTCTCCTTTGGAATACCACCATATAACTTCATATGAGGTGATTGATTCACAAGATAATAGGTTGCATCCACTATATCAACCCAGAATGCCTTAGAAAACCTTGCCTGTATTCTCATGCATAGTGCCTTCTCCATATAGGTCATGTTAATTTGTTTGGCCACCCCATTTTGTTGAAAAGCTTCTCTGACTGATAAGTATCTTTTGATGCCACACTCATGAAAAAATTGGAACTCCTTGCTGGTGTATTTTTCATCATTGTTTGATCATAGACACTTCACACTCCTACCCTACTCCTCCATCTTAGCTTTCCACACCTTAAATCTATAGAAGACTTTTGATTTTTCCTTTATGAAATAAATCCAAACATTTCTAGAAAAATCATCTATCAGGGTTAAGAAGTATCTCACACCATTTTTGACTAAAATTGGAGCTGATCTCTATACATTCATGTGAACTCGTTCTAGTAGGGCTGCATTGCGGGTTGAACTATTTGCAAATTGAAGTCTCCTCTATTTTTCCATCTAGCATGGCTCACACACCTCTTAAACTCCTTCATCTAGATCTAGAATCAATCCATATTTGTGTTAGGAAAAGTATCCTAAAGCCAATCATCTGGATGTAGACGGTTGAGCTATCTTATAAATTATATGAATTATTAATAAAATAAATATTATTTTTGGTAGTTCAACATTATTTATCATCTTCCTGTGAACTCTAATATATTGAAGTCCTTAGAACTACATTGATTCAATAAAGAAGGATTTATCAAGCATTTCTTAAATTTGTTTGCAACCAAATAATACGTTGCTACCTAAGATGATAATGTTCATAGAGAATAGGTCATTGTATGCCATATAGGTTGGTTGTTCTCTTAATCAAGGAGTGTAGAGATACTGGTATGGCATGCAAATGAGTGTAGGAGTATATCTCATTAAACAATGACTAACTCTATGGAGTATTTTTGTCAAAAGTATCTCATAAAAAGGGTATGGGTATAAATATCCTTCCGACCTAAGACTATCATGGTGACTTGGAAAGCAACTCACTATACTCTAGTATTGGACTATCTAGATTTCTAATCTAGTGATGGAAGGTTTCTAGGTACAATCAAGTCCTTGTTAAGTTGGTGTTGAGTCAAGAAGTGATTGACCACTCTAAGTTGCTAAAGTAAATAATCAACAGTGTTTCAATTTAGCCAAACCTAGGCCGGGTAGTCTTGGCGAGGAGTCATAGGATTTTGCATGTTGAGACATATTTGGATGCACTTATTTGGAGTTGGCAATTGATTCTGAATTCATCCTGAGCATTAGTTCAAAGAGATGAATTATACGGTAACCATAGCCTGAGTTCTTGAATATTGCTTTGCCATCATTCGACCTATTCGGACATCGGACACCATTGCTAGATGGTTACTTCAATTAATTTAGGAAATCATTTTTGAGCTACCAACTTAGGGTTCGAACCTATGAGATTGCAATAATAGAAGTTTTCCATTGATCATGATGGCTGATCGACGATCTTCCAATGGCAAAATTATAAATATGATCAACAATTTATCCTATACAAAGTTATAAATAAGTAATTAATTAATTATTAATTAATATTAAGAGGATTAATTAATAATTGGATTGCTAATTGGGTCAATTTGTTAAGTGAAAAGATTTGGTTAAATCTATTTAAATTTGGTTCAATTAGATTTCACTCGATTAGGTCATTCGATGACATATCACTAAAAATTTTAATCTTAATTTAATTTAGATTTATAGTTAATTAATTATTTGATTAATTAAGTTTAATTAAAGTCTAATTAGATTAGGTTCAAGCTATTTAAATTTATCAAACCAAATTAAATTGAAATTAGAATTAAGTTTGACCAAGTTAAACCTGGAACCTAGTTTTTTTCCTTGCACCACTTTATTCTCTATGAAAAAATAAATTTTTGCATAAAAAATATCAATACCAAAATATGATTAGCACCCTCCCTATTATCCATTCTGACTGGGATTAAGTCAAAATAATTTTAAAATAGTCAAAACTAGATAATGTGCCCCCTTGTTCTCCATGAAGTTTTTAATTTTTTTCATGTATTTTTCTTCTTGAAAAATTTGTTTTGGCACCTTCTCTCAGTTTCTTTTGGGTTAGGATAGGTTTTAATAAATTTTGAAATTTATTTGAATTGATTTGAATTTAAATTGGATGGATTTTGAATGAGTCAAACTCTTGGTCTAAATAGAACTTCTAAACCTATCCTAATATCTTATCCTAATCCCCAAGCCACTATTTTTATTAGAATTTTTTTAGTTCTCACAAATATAAGAGAAGGAATTTTGTGGGTTTTCAGTTGAGAAATACCATAAAAAAAATTAGAAGTAGGGCATGAAAGCTAGTTGAGCGTGAGAGTTCATTCTTCGCACTAGGGAGAAGTGAAAAAGAAAGGAAGGAAAACAAAATAGAAAAAAATAGTTTTGAATTTCTTTTTCTTCCTTGACCTAATCCTCCTCATCCTCAATCTTTTCATCTTCTTGGAGGACTTGAAAAAAATTTGAATGAAGCTTTTTAGATCAGCCATCCATAGCCTTTATATTGACCTAGCACTCTAGGAAGGTGATTTCTTGGGGATTTGTATGGACTTTTCATAAAGAACGGATATCTTGTGCAGCTACAAGATGACATCCAGACCTTCTACTAAGCTGCATCAGCAGTGGTGTTCATCGATCCATGATAAGATATGGAATTCAATTCTATTTATGGTTGTAGATTAGATCTATAGCATGCATCAATTAGATGATGTATGCTGATTTTATTTTCAGTATCTATACTCTTTTCATATCCTGTCATGATCCTATAGGGTAGATTTTTAGAATTATTCTAATGTATGATTTACAGATTAAAATTATCTTTTAATCTTATTTGCTTTTGTTGGTTTTTAAAAAAACTCATGTATAAAATCTTGTCCTAGTTTTTTGATAGTTTGCTAAGGTCCTTCATCCCATGCTCTCCCATGTGGCCTAGGCAGTAATACCATAATCGATGAGCCCCCTACAAATCCTGTGCTATAGCTATTGTATTAGACTCCCCGGTTATCATAGACCCTTCCATTTTGTAGAGGTTGTTCTCTATCCTCCTACCTTTCATCATTATCATGGCTTCATTAGAGATATTCAAAACTTCACTCTTGGCTCGACTGCAAAAGCTATAACCGCTTTGCTCTAGATAACCTAGTGACATGAGATTTTTCTTCAATTTTGGGATGTGCTTCACATTAGTAAGAGTTCACTCCATCCTATCAAACATCCTCACCCGGACACTCCTAATTCTAGTAACTTTGCATGGGTGATCATTTCCAACTATCATGCTCCCCCTATCAACCTTGGTGTAGGTTACAAACCAAGATCGATTCGGGGTATAGTGATGCATACATGCCAAATCCAGGGTCCACATATTTGTATAATGCCTATGACCATCTGATACCACCAAAAGGTCATCCTTCACCTTCTTATCATCTATCATACTCAGCATATTGATAAATCACATATTTATATATTTATTTTAAGTATTTTAAGTAATTATTGGTACTAATATCCTCAAAATATCCTAATTTTATAATTAAATTGAACCTTCTTCTAAAATTAACGATTTTTAAAATTCCTTTGAAAAAGTTGAAATTAGAGCATAAAGTAAATATTGAGCCAAAGCACTACACACCCATTAAAATATTTAATGAAAAGTTTAATTCATATTTCTTCCTCTTTGGCAAGTACATCAAGATTAATAAAAATATTCAAAATTCTAGAACCCTAAAAAATTAGTATAATTATTGATTTAGAAGCTCACTAACATGAAGAGCTCAATTTGTAAAATCCAATTGATCAAACAACACTCAAATTGGAGGTCAAATGACCCCAGAATCATGGAAAAACTAATATGACCATGTTTTGCATAGATTTTGAAGCAACCGGTCCATCATGGATCAGTTGCTTGGTCTATAGAACCTTAAGTGGTCCACCAGTAGCCATTATTTTTGGTCCATGGCTTAGGGCTATGGATCGTGGAAGAATTTCAGCCATTGCATGCCATCCTGCCACTGCCTGAGCCATTGCCCTGCCGGCCACTACTGCATCGATGTCCCTTTGCTCGCTCCGTTATTGCCCATCGCCATCGTTCGTCATCTTCTTTCTCAACCCATGCCCTCCGCTCGATCTACCATGACCGCTACCATAGCCTGTCATCGCTCCCTGCCAGCCAAGATGCCACCACCTCATTGCCCATCATCTCCACCTTGCCCCTCTCTAATTCAGAGCTACCATTACCACCACCCTCAAACTCATGATCACCATCATCTCCATCACAGGCTGCCCATGCTCACATGCTACCCATGCTCGTGGCCATCGCTCGCTACATTCATCCACTCGAGCCTCCATCACCGCCATCCCAAGATCCCTGCCACCACCCATGCTCGCTGCTTCCCTAGTCCACCTCCCATCATCGAGATGCTACCTAGTGCCGTAGCCTTCTTCCTCCTTCCCCAAACTTATCATTGTCGGACATTCTACCCATAGTTGCTAGCCATCCTCTTCCATGGTGCCACCTTTGAGTCTACCTACCACTACCTTTTTTCCTCCCTTCCTCCTTGTCCACCGATGTTGCTTTTCCCTTCTCCTTGCTGGCTACTTGGTCCATAAACTTTCACTATGGATTGGCACCATCCTTCCTTAGCCATGACACCTTCATCCTCCCCTAATTTGCCAACATCGCCTATCCTAAGCCACCTCCCTATCTACCCATGATCCATCCCATTGTAGTCCTCTCGATCCATGACCATTTAATGGATCTCAACTATCTAAAGCATTGATCGGATGATTGAGAAAGACTCCAACCTATTATAGCTGTTGGACTTGATTTTAGTAGTTTCGATCATCATCCGATGGTCAGGAATTTTCCAGGAGTTTTACTAGAAGTATAACTCCTAGTCTTACATTGATTTGGCCTCTACCAAGCTCTATTTAAAGGACCCCCAAGTTGAAGAAGAAACTATCATGGAGAGAGGGTACGGTATAGGATAGAGGGCATAGCTTGGATTGCGGGTTGGTCTCTAATAGTGAAGTGTTTTATAAGAGAGTTCTGCCTCTACACCATCTTCAAGCTTATTCCATCTCCAAGATCAAGATCTAAAGAGAAAGAATAAGAGGAAGCCCAGTTCACTCGACAAAGTATGATGAAAAATGCAAAGTGATATCAACCAACTTCCCGAAGAGACTATGGTGAATCAACTTTGGATACTATGTTACCTCTTTTCATAGTT